>OY015314.1:53926002-55176002 GCA_955612985.1 Cheilosia scutellata
TTTTATTTCAAAAATAAAAGTTTAAGGAAACAGGAGCAGAAAATTCTAGTGGCCGGTTTGTTCATACTTGGTTAATCTTTAATCAACGGCTATTCCAGCTTATAACAATTGAATCTCTTTTTCTGACTTGTTTAGTTAACCTGAGAAATCGATAACCAGCCGATTTTGGTCGGTTATCAACATTTAACCAAGGTTATTCTCGAATTTTGTTTGTTGCTTTTTGACATAGCAGTCAACAACACAACAGCATGACAGCATTTATAGAGACGAGCTATACAGAGCAATGTCTAGTTTTGGCATCCCTGCCAAACTCGTCCGTCTGTGCAGGATGACAATGGAGAATGCACGCTGCTCCATCAAGGTCGGTAAAGAACTCACCGAGACCTTCGATGTCAAAAAAGGATTTAGACAAGGCGATGCGCTGTCATGTGACTTCTTCAACATCGTTCTTGAAAGAATAGTGCAAAACTCAAACGCTAACACCAGAGGCACTATCTTTCAAAAGTCCGTCCACCTACTCGCCTACGCCGACGACATCGACATAATCGGCAGAACGCAGCGTGATGTCACTGGCGCGTTCGTGGGCATTGAGACGGAAGCGGCGAAAATGGGTTTGGCGGTCAATGAGGGCAAGACAAAGTATATGCTGTCATCAAGAAAGGACACCCAACACCGACGTCTTGGACAGAACGTCACTATAGACAGATATAACTTTGAAGTGGTAAAGGACTTTGTCTACCTAGGCTCCGCTATAAACTCAGACAATGACACCAGCGCTGAGATTAAACGAAGAATAACTCTTGCCAATCGCTGTTTCTTTGGGCTAAGAAAGCAATTGAGTAGCAAAGCCCTCTCTCGAACAACTAAAGTGACCCTTTATAAGACCCTAATCATCCCTGTCCTACTTTATGGTGCAGAGGCATGGACTCTATCAAAAGTGGATGAGGCTACTCTTGGCTGCTTCGAGAGGAAAATTCTTCGAGTAATTTTCGGTCCCGTCTGCATAGACGGTGAATGGAGGAGGAGATACAACGACGAACTGTACGGGCTGTACAGCGACATCGACCTAGCCAGAAGAGTGAAGGTCCAACGACTGCGGTGGCTGGGTCATGTAGAGCGAATGGACGTGAATGCTCCGGCCCGGAAGATCTTCGAATCCACACCCGAGGGACGGCGCAGTAGAGGAAGACCGCGACTCAGGTGGCGCACGCAAGTGGAAGGGGACCTCAACCAACTTAGCGTGCGAAACTGGAGGCAGCTGGCCAAAGATCGTGCTGGCTGGAGACGCTTGTTGGTTGAGGCCCAGGTCCACCCCGGACTGTAGCGCCACCTTAAGTAAGTAAGTCAACAACACAACAATAAACGTATAATAGAGTGTGTTGCTTCATATCCGCTTTGTCGACGCATTTTCAACTGACACATGAATACATTGCACGCAGTGTGTTTGTGTTAGAAACACTCATAAACAAAAAAATTAAAATTAATCTATAATTTGGTGTCCAAAATGATGGGTTAAACTCTTAATATATGGTAAACTAACCGCAGATTTAACCAGCTCTGAGCAAACAGGCCCTAAAACTATGAAAATTCGATTGCGAAGGTTATCACATTTTTCCGATTTTTTTTGTTTTCAAGTAAAGCCTCCTCTATATTTAAGTACATCTCTAAGGCGTTTTGATATTGATATGTTAGATCTCTTAAGCACATGAGGGCTGATTGACGACCAAATCTTTCGGGTAGCTTCTGTAAGCTGACGCAATACATTTTTCTGACATGTAAGTAAACATGCAAGAATCCCCCACAATTTTTCAATGGGGTTTAGGTCCGAACTTCCGAGCCTGCCACTTCATTAGCTCGATATTGTTATGTAAAAACCATTCTTTTATGAACCTTGTGTTGTCCTTCTTGGTCTTAAAAAATGTTGCTTTTGAATTATAAAGTCAGTTCATCTAAAACAAATAAGCAATTAATCCACAACTTTTCTTGAAAACGAATTTATTATTTTTTCCGAACGAAAAACTTTTTCTGTTCAACTTCTCATTCAGTTTCAAGAAGTATTCCACTGAATTCCTATGACATGCTATGGTTAAATGTGTCAGTTTTGTTCTGTTTCGTATTTTTACGGATGCATTTTACTGATAGCTATAAATTGAAGCCTAACACGATTCTGGCCTTCATCGCTGTTATGGCTTTATCATGTTCTTAGCAACGACTTTTTTTTGCGATGGTAGGAGGAAACCTTGCACGAGGGTCTAATGATCGGACGGTGTTTGAAAGTGCCGGATTCTTACGGGCTAAAACCACCTGCCTTGCCGAACAGACCGATTATATTTGACCCCAGAGGAACTGCCCTAAGACATTATAAAGGGTCCGCCATCTAACGTTTTTTTTTTTTCAACTAGTGCTTATTTCGCGAATGGTAACACTTACCATTGTCTGATGTCTGATTTGACAGATAATTAGTTTTATCCTTCCGCTGAACGAATATGGTTGTGTATACGCTTGAACAACGCTGGGAAATATTGCGACATTACTTTGAAAATCATGGTAATGTTGCAGAATGTGTGCGAAAATTGCGTACGGATTTTGGAAGAAGAGAAGCACCGTCAGCTCCGTATGTTCGTTATCTTGTGAAAAATGTGAAAGAAACTGGCATCCTCATCGATAAACCAAAGCGTGAAAAGCCAAAAACAGTGCGTACACCCGAGAAAAATGCTGCTGTGGCAGAAAGTGTGCGTGAAGCGCCATCAACATCAATTCACCGTCGTTCTCAACAATTGAACATTTCGGAGACATCATTGAGACGAATTTTGCATAAAGACCTTGGTATGACGCCATACAAAGTCCAATTGGTTCAGGAGTTGAAGCCAACTGACCATCCAATGCGTTTTCACTTCGCTAAGTGGGCCTGCGATCAAAGATCGCATTATCAGCCGCAGAGCTGATGTCGTTTGGCCACCTCGGAGCTGCGATTTGACACCGTTGTGCCGTAAAAGATAAGTGTTACGCCGACATGCCAGAGACAATTGACGCTTTAAAGGACAATATTCGTGAATCCATTGGTGAAATACAGCTGCACACAATCGATAATGTGCTTAAAAATTGGACCGATCGTGTAGGCTACTGCATGGCCAGCCGAGGCAGCCATTTGAATGAAATTATTTTCCATTATTAACCGGAAGGATTGTACTTTCAAATAAAAAAAGAAATTTGAGAAAATATTCAGTAGTTTTTTTTTATAGCATTTTCAAAAAAAAAAAGTTATTTGGCGGACCCTCTATATATGTATGTACTTCGCGGTGGTCTGTCTAAGCTTACTCTATTATTTGAACTACTTACTTTACGTCGGCCTAAGATACGCACAGCCACGTTGCTTACAATGTTCCAATTTTCATTTTTCTACAACACGTAATTTCAAAGTTGGTCCCGAAAGGCAATAGAAGAACACGTGTTCCGGCTTTTTCGAAACCGTTTAGCAATGTGGACAGTTTGAGATGGTTTCATGTCCGCCTTTTAAAGACGTGTTCACTTTAACAACCATGACCTGTCAAAAACTGGGTCAGATAGATATTTGTTTCGCCATAAGTTCGTTTAATCCATGCATCTATCGCTGGTATGAGACAATCTCTTAAACGATTTGTTCCATTTTTTTTTTGTTGCCAGGTTGCGATACTCCGATTTTTTTCGTACCTTCTTTTATCGTCGATTACCCGGCTATTTCGGACTTGCTCAGTTCTTAGCGTTTTTATTTCTTCTTCAAAAGTAAATTCACCGAATGTGAACCTATTATGCATTTCCCCCTAACGATTTGAGGACTAAGACGGTCTCCGTAGAAACAGCGATTGGAAAGAGTAATTCATCACGTGGTTTTCGCCCTGATGGTATTGCCGGAGCAGAGCCAAGATGGATAAAGTTCATTACTTGCTCACTTAACGGGCTCTCGGCCTGAGAACAATTTCGTACTGAGACACTGACTACCTACCATTCGTCAACTATCAGCGATCCTGGAAAAGTTTTTTTTTTCTTATGCAGAAGAAGCTATTTGTACCAATGTTGTTGTCAATGTACCCTAGAAAAATAGGGTACTACGTACGTGTTGGTAATTTTATGATTTTGCTGAGCTTATCCAAGGATAGATATAAGAGCCCCGCACATTGCATAAAAATGCAGTCCCGACCGTTTGTAAATTTAAATCCATTCATCCTACATAATATAAAAGGATATCTTTCACCACACCATTTTATTTTGTTTGTTGTTTTTTTACCAGTTGATAAAGTGCTCATTCTTTCAACAATCAACCAGCAAAAGTAATAGTGTACCTTTCCACTTTACGAATTTTCTTAGAATACTATTAACTGCTCAAAAGTTTTATGGAGCCATCGACTTGGAAAAAGGTCTTTCAACTTTTAACTTCAAGTATAGACAGCGCAGCGACGAACAAATTTCAAAGCCAACAATAGATTTCAAAAGGATTCTTTGGCAGGTAATCGTCAAGTAAATTCTCCGTGTCTAATGTGTTCTTCTAATTTTTTTTATGTTTAATGATAATCGCTTCTTTCTGCGCAAAAAAAAAAAAAAATACGTGCACAAGCAACAAACGAGCCAACCGGAAAAAGCTAATTATGTTCTCATTCGGTATATATATTTATATATATATATTTTTTTCATTTAATGCTACTGAAACGTATAATCCTATGACTGTATTTGTTGTTCTGAATGGACTCATTACTCATATACATCCATTGAGAGAGCAAGCAAAAAAAATTAAAAATAAAACAAACACTGAATCGTAAATTGATTCTTTATGGGTCAATGATTTTGTTTGGACAAAGTTCATTGATTTTTTAAGAGCTATATTGTAATATATATGGTCCTTTGATTAAATTTAATCTCACAATGCCTCGCCTGTTCAGATTAATAAGAATTAATGTACATTAGCAATTTATGATGCCCGCCAGAGGCTAAATTAGGAATGAATGTTAAATAATTACTTCCACTTCTTTCGAAGTGGTTGTGGAAAAAGGGATACAAATTGTAGTCTTATGCAAGGAGTATTCGAACGGGCCATTAGAGAAATACTGAATTTTTTACTATTAAAGAATATCAATGTAGTTTCTGGCTAAATATAATGCTTCTCTTAAGGTTTTTGAAATTAATCAGCTAAACAATTTTTAACTGAGAGGTGATGATGTATAAGCTCCAAAGTTCAAAAGAAACGTTTTACAAATGTCTAAATTTGGTACATAGTCTTAGTCATTTTCGAGATGTTACAAATTCCTCAACTATATGGGGTTAGATGAAAGTCTTGACAAAGCTTTTTTATCGCCTAGTTAAAATTAGGACTCTAACTTATATACTACAAAGAATGTTATCTTTCCTTTATGAACTTCTTAAGTAAAAGCCGGTCTCTTCTGGTGGCCTAACATAATGTTCACTCTGTGGAGGTTGCTGGCCGTTGTAGGTTCTCTATGACAACCTACCCCTAATAAAAAATATTCCTCTTATCCTGCTTGTCAGCCTTAAAGCGTATGAGTGTCGTAGGGCGGTTGCAAAGGATTCAGGAACTACTATAATTGCGACCGAAAACGTATTCGAAAGTCGATGAAATATTGGGACATAATAGGTTTTGGCGCCGCTTATAGTTGGAAGACTGAACTGGTCGCAGCTCGTGAAAGTTTTCACATAGTCCAAAACAGACCTTATAAGTTAGGTTAAAAAGTGATTAGTAGTAAAACTACTCTGCAGTCTGGTAAGTCTTCTGGTGTCACTGGCGCTGATCCAAGGCTTAGGTGACTCCACGAAAGAATTTTAACACCACTGCTGATTTTAAAAACACCTTATCTCAGTCTTGAAACTTCTATGTCATCTTTTAACCATTATTCTCTTAAGCAAATCATTTATCATTCTTCTGTATCTGTGGGCTCTCCGTTATGCGTTGACCGTAACGTTGTTGTCATTATTATGTATTTTCAAAGAAAATGGGTCAATGTTCCCGTCGCTCCAAAACCACACCAATTAGTCGCAAGCTAAGAATGAATTGGCATCTTATACGACTGCGTGTGGTTTTCCGAAAATGCGCCTCACCTGAAAGAAGACTTTTTCACAACATCGAGCATTATTTTCCAGCTACTCCAAAGTGCAAACAAAAATAGGCTACATATAACGAAGTGGATCTAGCCTACAGCACAGCACATGCAGCGCTCTTCCCTTCTAACTTACCTTAGGCCCTAGTTATAGCAATAGGTAAAATACAAAAAGAAAATTGTTTAGCTTTTTTGGAGCACTTTATCTTAATGATTGAACACAATTTTGGTCTTAAAATGTTGCTTATGATTTATAAAGTTCACAAAAAAAAAGTAGGCAATTGATCTGTAAATGTTCAAGAAAAAGAATTTATTAATTTTTCCGTACGAACAACTTCTTAGTCAATTCCACAAAATATTCCAATGAATGCGTATGAAATTCTGGGGTAAATGTTTCAGTTTTGGTCTGTTTCGTGTTTTTTCGGATGCATTTTACTGATAGCTATAACCGACCGACGCCTAGATGGTTCCTTGAAAGCTAATATCCGAGGTATTTATGCGGGATTTTCCTCAGACAAAAGTATGGCCAAGATTTAGTTTCTGAGAACAGTGACTAGTTTATGATTTAAGTCCTCATCAAACAGAAAACTTTTAATGTTTGCACTTTCAAGGATCCTGATCGGATTCACCGAATTCGTTAGATTGACGCTTTGACTGTCCAAATGTGTCCGAAAGTCTGAAAATTATTAAAATAAGGTTTTCAAGAGATATGAAATATACATATTCTTACCGCTTTCTGTTTGAAGACCCTTTCGCCAACAGCAGCAATATTTTCAACTGAACGAACCCAACGGACGCGAACTTTCTTTACAAAATTGCGTGCAGCGTTGGTGCATAATTCCGACCAAAATTCTACTACAGCATTCACTTTGGAAATGCAATAATGGTGAAATGTTTATCAAGCTCAAAATGATCCATTTCGTAGGTACCACGGAGATCTGTCGCTGGCACATTTTTGAGCGCGAAAAAGCTGTCAGTTAAAAAGTAAAATGTAATTTAAAAACAACTCAACAGATGGCCCAAGACTTTATGAAGCGCCATTCACATGAGACGCAAATTGTGAATAGACTAAAGTTGAATCCATTTTAATGATAAAATATTTATTTAATATTGCGAAAAGTATACAGCAGTTGAAGTTAAAAAAATTTTCATTTTCAAAGTTTTTTTCCCGCATCCAATTTTACTCACGATCTGCAATGAAAAAAATGTGCCTGAACACAATGGTGGTAATTTTACATAACTGCTGAACTTAATTTGCACGAGCTGTCAAAATAATAAAAGCAGTTCTGACATTTAAATTTTTAGGAACAAGCAACTCGTTCATTGTTTTTTAATTTCATTTTAACTCAAGCATCTCGGAGCGCTGTTGAAGCGTTATAGGTTTGCCATTCCCGGGAGAAGTATTTAAAAAAAAAAAAAGTAAAAGAGCTCTTGCGCTAGAAACTTGGGCCAACTGAAAGTTGCCGCACAAAAAGTCTACGTACCTACTATCTTCGCTTTATTTTGAAGAAATGTAATACGAGTAGGTACACTTACATTACTGTCCATTTCATCTTCTATTTTGTAAATAATTGTTTCCACAAAAGCTTTTTTCAGTTGACACAAATGACAACTTAAATGTCAGAGTCCGGTATTATAAAAATACTAGTCTTAAAACATATCTTTCTTCGGAATACCAGTCGTGGTATGTTACTAAGTTCACATTTGGTATTTACTACATATCCTTGCGTGAACTCTTACGCGTTTTTTTTTAAGCAAATCTTTAATACATTAAGTAAAAAAAGCAATTACATTATCTTCTTTAGGAAATTTGACTGTCCTTTGATTTTAACCCTTTATTTGTTTAGATTAGTTGGACGTGAGGTTCGCAAAAACGACTGTAAAGGATTTTTTTTAGAAGTTTGTTTTTTGAATTGGCAGCACTTTCTCCTACAACAACCAATTTGACAGGTGACGAACTTTGGTAACATGTATTTTTTTAATTACACTAAACAGTGAAAACGTCAAGTAAAAAATAAATAAATAAATAGGTGGCGCAACAGGCGGTAGACACCCTAGGCCTAGCTTCTCGCAACCATTCGTTTGTGTGAGTTTCTATTTTTGGGACGAATGGAAGGGACCTACAATTTTATGTCGATTCCGAACGGCTGAATTGAGAAGCTTTTTCAGGACAGTTATACTCTCGGATGTTTGTCAGACGTTCGCGAGAGGTGGCGCAGTAGAAAAAAAACACTAAGATGTAATTTGTGTTTTTCCGGGGATCGAACCTGGGATCCCTCGCACAGCAGTCCAGCACACTAACCACTGCGCTACTGCGCCCACAACGTCAAGTGCTGTTTCATAAAACTGCAACCAAACCCAGTATTTTGTGCCCTGAAAGTAAGAACAAAAATATGTTAGGATGTTAGGAACCGAGGAATTTATATTGCAAAAAAGTATCACCCCTATTGAAACACCCTATATTATATTAAAATATTTATATGTAATAACTCTCGGCTTATCTATTGATCTAAAGGCAATGATCTTGAAACTTGGCCGTCGTCGTACTTGAAACTTCGATTTACAAGGATATGGCAAGACAACCATAGAACCACTAACCTCAACATTGTTGTAAATTCTCCAGACTGTGACCGTCGTTTGACGTCTACGGCTTCAGACAACATGTCGTGCTTTTTTCATTCCAATCAATAAAAACGTTGCGGTATACCTACACATCAGCTAGGATATTTTTTTTTTTGCTTTAGCATCATACGACGAGATGAAAAGTAAAGTGATACTTTAGATACTCTTGGTCTTGAGTGTATAGACATATCTAAACCAACATTGATAGCGCATCATATTTGAAGCGTGACAGTTTGTTTCTTGCTCTATCTGTTCGTATATTTTCTGTATAAAGCTTCATCTTTAAGCTGCTATCAATGAATGCACTTAATGCACTTGTATGTGTTCTCTCTCTATGCCGGGTAAAGAAATCGGAAGACGGGGGTTAAAAAAAAAAATAAAAAAATCAACGTCAATGCACTTTATCGACATATGGCATTGTGGAAGCACATCAAGCTGCACTTGTGTTTCGCTTAAGCGATAATTTTTACCCCGTCCCGTACACATGCATAACGATACGGTAAAACAATCGCAATGCTGTGCAGTGTTATGAGACTTGTTAGTCATCCAGAGTGGAGTAGAGATTAAAAAAAAAATAATAATGGAAACAGAGTGGAATACCCAATAGAAACAACGTTATTTTGTTATTTTCCTTTATCTAGCTCTATTGAATTATAATTAAACCGTTTGAATTCGATTTGTTGTGAATACATTAATAAGATTATGTTTTGTTTCTTTTTGATTGCAGGTAAGATGACGTTGATTTTGTATATCCCCTTGAGATAGTGTACATAAATAATGTAAGTATGTAGGTACGTGAATTATTTAAGGACATGTTCGTATAATGACAATTGCCATATTTTTTAGTTGGTATGTTTTTTTTAGTTTATTTATGTAGTGATATCTGACAGATAAAGTCTCTAATATAAGCTATTAAAGGGCTTTATCTGTCCGATATCACTATCCGAGACCTTTGAAACTGGTTCAAAAGGCTGTTAAAGCCATTATCTGGAAGATCAGCAAAATATTTATTTGAAGCGTCTGGAAAAAATATAGTTTCAAAGCATTTTTTTCGTTAACGGACTGTAGATTGCAGTCTCAAGTGTCCTGTCATTTAGTTTAAGGTGGTGTGGAAATACTTATAGAGGGCTTAACAAATTAGGCGAAAATAACATACCGTCACCGTCAACCTGACCACGTTTATAAGTAGTCTTCATGAGTAACGATTCAGGGGAAAACTTGTCAAGTTTTTAGAAGAAGTAGCTCACAAGGTATTTCTTGTGTGGGAGACCTGGGCAGTAACGAAAAGTCGGTTGTATCATGATAAATTCTTTTTTCGCAAATTATGGCAGAGTATTCTGCACCAGCGTAAGAGACCTTCGTTCAGTATAAATGTCTAGTTACAGGTTTGAATTGAAGCTCGGCCATAGCTTTCTTTGTGTGTTTTTGAGACGTTTTCAGGGACTTTTTAGCCATTTTTGAGTTTGTTGACTACCATAGATGAATTTTAGTCTTTCTTTAGTCGTGTACATCTAGACATTATTTTTTTTAAGATAGTCCTAAGGTTTTTCCAAGAACGTGATATCAGTTAAATATATCTGTTACTATAGCGGACCCGGCAAACGTTGTTTTGCCTGCTTGAACATTTTCATTTCATTTTTATTTAACCGATGTGTCCAGACTGATCTGTACTCAGTGTGCTTCGACCGATATTTCCTCGGACGTTTGCCCATGAATTGTATTGTCTAGACAAATTTTTTCCCATGACTGTCGAAGAATAACGTTTGAAATTTATTTTTTTGTTATGAGAGGTGTCACGCCCTTTTGTCCAGTCCCGCTAGGTTTTATAAAATGCTTCAATCAGGCAATGTTCAGATATCGTGATTTAAATAACTTTTTTTGTTAGGGTGGTGCCATGGCCCGTTTTCCAATCCCACCCACTTTAGCTCCAATGGGTGTCGAGAAATAGGATTTGAAATGTATATTTTTTATACGGTTGGTAGCTTGCTCCTTTGTCAAATTTTGATCAAACTTTAACAGAAACACCTTTGGACCAATAACAAATATTTTCTTAAAATTTGATTTCAATCAGTTCGGTAGTTTTCTAGATATAAGATTTTTTGTTTTTTTTTCGTATGGGAGGTGCCACGCGCCTTTGTCCAATTTTGACCAATCTTCACAGGAATACTCCTGGGCCGATACCTAAGATTGTATGTAAATTTGAACTCAATCGATTCAGTGGTTTTCGAGATATAAGATTTTGAATGTTATGGGAGGTGCCACGCCCCTTTGTTCAATTTCTCACCTTTTAAACCTTAACTGGACTTCCACAAATAAAGGCTAAAATACATTCAACACAAAGTAAAGTACTTGCACGAAAATGTTTTTTCCCTTTCCACACCATTTCAAATCTGTATTTTTCTCTCAACTTTTCACAAAGTGTGTTACTTGAAAGTTAGCTATACCTCTAACTTTCAAGTGGCACACTTTTTGAAAGCGCCGTAAAAACTACTACATGCACAAAAAAAGTTTGCGCTAATTACTGAGATCACCATTAGAGGCCTCTGATGGGACTAGAATGTCGCATTTTTGTTTCCGGTTTACCATGGAAAAGAACAATTATTGCAGAAAATACCATGGAAAAGAACCATTATTGCAGAAAATACCATAGAAAAGAACCATTATTGCACAAAATTGCAGTATTTTAATTTGGCTTGCTTTCGTGTCAGAGCAAGCTTTTTAAATAAATTTCTTACAAGAAGGGGGCAACTGCGTTTGTGTGTGAGCTTGCACATTTTCACTTTTTGACTTTTTGCCGAATGTAGTTAAGCCTTAATTCAAAACCAAAATTAGCAAAATCGGTCCAGCCGTTCTCGAGTTTTAGTGAGACTAACGAACAGCAATTCATTTTTATATATATAGAAAGATTGTCGGACAGCCAAGCAGCTATCAAATCCTTGGATTCGATCTCTATAACTTCTCTAGTAGCCCTCGACTGCCTATCATCTGTTACGGAAATGGCCGAACAGTTCAACATTCACCATTTTTGGGTGCCGGGGCATAGAGATATTCCATGGAATTTACGACAAACGCCAACGGCAATAGGGGTGATTGTGAAACCACCGTTCCTAGGTAAGTCTCGAGGTCCGATGGTTTTAGGGCTCTCATCAATTTGCAATCTGAGTGTTGGAAGGAATTTATTCGTTGCCATCATACGACTTCATGAAATGGTTATAAACGGTGGGCCAAATACAATACAATAAAATGAACAAAACTACATTTTTTCCATGTATTCCCAACGTTTTTCAAGCGTAAAGCGACTCATTTCGTTCCACAGAGGCAATGCACTGACTTTCTGTCAAGATTTCAAGCGGGAAACAGCTGTCAGTGTCAAAATAACCTATGATTTAAAAAGTCACCACTAGATGACCACTATATTAAGTACTAACTAAATCTGCATCATGCAAACGGGATTTTAGACCTAGCTTCTCACAATAATTCGTTTGTGTGAGCTGTTTTTTTTAAGGACAATTTCATTCCTCAAAGTTTCAACAGGGCAGTTTAAAAAACTTTATTACCTATATTTGTTCATGGATTGAACCTGTAGCCCCTCGTAGTACCTAGTCCTACTTAGTAACCAAAGTGTCCACTCCACCCCATGTGGGTAGGTTATTTTGTTAACTGAAGATATCTACCTGCAGCATTGGTGATTTTATTATCCCTCAACTGTCTGTTGTTGCAACTGGTATGTACCCAGTCAACGACTACCTACCTATAGATACTGCTGGCGTCTAATTACACTTTCCCAAAAATTCCCTAAAACAAACAAATCATTCTGCAAATTTGACTCATAGCCACAACACTTGCTGGAATATTTCCCTTTTTTTAGCGATGTGCTATATACCTCCCTATACATATTTACATTATTATGTATAAATTCTTTTTTGACAAAAAAAAAAAACCTAAAGTCAATTAAATAACCATACCTGGGTTCAAAAACTAAAGTCTGGTCACCATTCCTTGTACATGTGGTGTCAAACTTTTATACCTACCTGCAAATTAGCCGCAGTATTCTTGGAAAAAAAAAAATTAAATAAATCGCCTTGTTGTATATAAACCCACACATAGAACTTTTTTTTTTTTTGTTCATTGTTTCACATTTGTACATTTTAAACCGTCTCATCGTCATCATACCTTCTGAATAAAGGCAAAAAAAGAAGATATTCTCCCGAAGAACTGACACACCATCGCATACCGATACCATGCCTCAAGTAATACGACACAACATACAACACCACATCAACATTAACAGCAACACTAAAGTGAATACACAAAAACAATCCCATATTAAATAAATAAATAAGTTACCTTATATTTTACCCCGTGTCTTTCTTTGTATGGCTGGTTGCTCTTATACTTACCTACCACTTTGCCTCTGCGCCTACCTGGCCGTTCCTCCTTTATAGCCACTACTACCTGTCGCCTGACGCTGCTGGTATTGGTCTCTATCGCCGACGTCGTCGTCGTCGCCGCCACTAAAGCATTTTTTTTTTCGTCATCACTACACTACCATCATCATCATCCTCGGTGGCGTTGTCGTTACGTACGTTGCGCTTCGGCTTTTTGGTCTGTTGCTTCATTTTTTTTTGCCTCTCTTTCGTTTTCTGTTACTGTTCAGCGGCGGCCACAACATTTACTCAAGCTCAGCACTCTAAGTTCGGTATTTCATCAATTTGTTTTAAAAATCGCGCTTTATTGCTGCCCTCGCCGTGTAAGAACAGTCCACCTTCTCATCTCTTCTTCTATGCTTCTTGTGTACCATTTTACAAAAAAAAAGTGATAAACATGATGAAAACAACTGTAATCATCAACTAAACAAAAAAAAAAAATACTTAATATTGTTCTCTTTACGTTGCTTTTATTCGCGTATTTATTGTAATTTTGCCATTTTTTTGCCTTCCGTGTTCCGTGTTTTATGTGTGCACCTTATCCATCGTGTTTTGTTGTAACAGTCTCTTTTATGTTGTAACTTAACGAGGATTATCATTAAAATACAATAAATAATGAAATAACAAAAAAACAAGAAAAACCAACAAAAAGTCTGAAAAACAAGTGAATATAAAAAAAAATCGGAAGGAAGTGAAAGAGAAACGACATTTGTGTCTGACATTGAAATTGTTGTGCGTTTGTTTTGTGTCTGGTCTTTCGCAATTTTTTTTTCTTTCTTACTTATTTTTATCATTATTATCTCTTTTTTTGTGTTATGTGCTAGGATAAGGAAGAGAATCTTCTTCAGTCAAAAAAAGGATTCAACTTATTTTTTGGAATATAACCTGTCTGCATTTGAACTGATTTTAGGTGAGAAATCTTTTTTTTTTTTTGTTTTAATTTATTTATCTAGGTAACTGTGCTGGCTTACATTAAATATTTTAATAAAACCAAACAAGTTTTCTGCGCCCCTAATTATTTTCGAAGAATTGAACAGACATGATGATTTAATATTCTTTGTGTGGATATGTGAACGTTGGCGATGGCGAACCGGTTTCTTGTTCCTTTCAAATCAACTAACTTAAGTGGTCTCCAGAATATGGAAAACCTTATTCTTCATACCTGTTGGCATATACAAAGAGGACTCGATTTAGTACTAAATATGAGAGAACAACTCTTGTACATTTTTTCGAAAGTACCTATCAATTCAGTTGGACGAAGTGGTTTGGTTTGGTCATCGTGTTTGATTTTTTTGAAAGCGATATAGATTCTCAAATGTTCTTTGTCGGTATTTTTAAGTGACACACCGATTAGTAAGTCACACAAAAGAATTTGGCTATTGAAAAGTAACATATTCAGAGCCATATTTTTATACCCTCTACAACAAGGTATATTCACTTTGACATTACTTTTGTAACGCCAAGAAAGAGTCACAGGAGATCCCTTAAACTATATGTATTCCTAATCAGGATCAAATATTTCGCCATGTCCGTCTGTCTGTCTGTTGAAAACACGATAAGTAGCTTCCAAACTATAATCGACCTAGGTAAATGACATTTTGTGAGAAAAATTAATTTTACAGTCGTCAGGTTGGACAAAATTAAACCATGCTACAGAGTATATAATTGAACTTAGCGACTGTTTTTTGATAAAACACGAGACAAAAATTCATGAATGCTGTCAAATTCCGAACCTAATTATATTTCTTTTTATTTTAATTTCACCCAATGCCATGGAGACTAGAATTCCAATGGTAGTCAAAACATTAATAATAGAAAGTCGAACGTGTCCATTTCGTGTGCTTCATTAATACGATGTTTCCATTGACGACATTTAGCAACGATTACAAGAAATAATTAAATCTCCACAAAAACACGAGATTTATAATAGCCGTTTTTTATTATCAGCGTGATCTGATCCGGATCAGATCATGAAAATAAAACAAACTGGATCATTGATTGAGTTGTGGCAACAAACATATAAAATCCAATAACAATTATGACAAATTTCGTATTGCCACCAGCCATCTTGCAGCCACACGGTACAATGTGACGTCACAATGCGATGATTTCTCCATTGCACTTGCTCATAATATTTGAGTTTGACATTTCGCTTGTTGTGTCGGGGTGTTACCATATGGATACAAATCTGCATACATTTAGCATTGAATATTTTTTTTGGGGAAACTATGTTCAAATGTTATGTTCAAATATGCATTATAATTAACCGTATTGTACTGCTAATATTTCCATTTATATTTCTGTGCTATATAGCGAAACAAAACATCTCGAAAGTCGGAGTAGTAACTTATTCGAATTTGAAAAAATGATAATTGATTTTTTGTGTTGTTAATTGTGGTTCACATTTTGGTCTGGCAACATTACTGTGTGGCTATAATTTACAGGGACACCAACCTTTAGTGAATGAAATAAACAACGCCACGAATCAACAACGAGAAATAGTTGAATTAATTTTCAGATCATATTTCGTGATCTCGATGAAAAGCAGGATCACATGTTGTTGTTGTAAGTGCATGTAAATCGATGATCTATATGGATCATAGCTGATAATAAAAAACGGCTAATAAATCACGTACCTGTCATGGCGGGCCATACACTAAATACAAACATTTTTTTTTGTCCTAAATCTGTGCCATAATAAAAAATAAGAAACTATGTCTGTAGTTCTGTTTGCTCTGATCTGACGCAATTAATTGGTTAATATTTTTTAGTGAAAAGAGACTTACCTAATCAAAATCGAATGTCATTGTCGTTTCTTTGAAGTTAGTGCATGGTAGATGGTAGAAATTTCCTTTTGCTCTTCACATTTAAAAAACTGAAGAAATGCTGCCACATTCAAAAACAAGTAGGTAGCAAAACAAAATCAAAAACCAATGAGTT
Organism: Cheilosia scutellata; assembly: GCA_955612985.1. Lineage (NCBI taxonomy): Eukaryota > Metazoa > Arthropoda > Insecta > Diptera > Syrphidae > Cheilosia > Cheilosia scutellata. Next base: position 53,942,075 of record OY015314.1, read on the forward strand.
TTTGGACATGTTTTGACATTTTGTCATGAAATTGTGCACTTGAAGCAGCTTTCATAAATACAAAGTAGATTATGTATTGTCAAATGATCACAGGTGGTGCCAATATGCAGTTTTCTGTTTCTGTTCAGAGCAGAGCATGGAACAGCTTTCAATCACGTGTAGGTTGTTAAAGATCGAAATTATTTATTTATAAGAATTATTTATTATTATTGTGCATTTGCACTAAAAAATATTCTAGTACGTTATTTTTTTTTAAATAAATCTATTTGAAATCAACATTTTTGGAAGCATTGTATTTTGTCATTGGCATTTTCCTAATTTATCTACAAATGTCAATTATGTAAGTCATTTTTGGAGGAAAAATTAACCTAAAAATATAAGAATCGAGCGTTTATATCGATTGATGCGTTTTTATTTCGTTTATTGTTGAGTTGTTGACTTGTTGTTGAGTAGAAAAAACACAAGAGTAAGTGCTTCAGAATCATACATTGGTCATGTTCTACATTGAGTGGGTAAAGTGTTTTTAGGATTTATTTTTTTTGACACTTCTAAAATGTCAGTGTGATCTGCAATGTTAGAACTGTTGGTTGGTTTAAGGTTGTCCTCGATGAGGTGCGTTTATACCGAATTCGGCTACGACTGGGAACGATGGGTGGGTCACACTATCCGTTCCTGAAATGAAGCTGTAAATGTTCGTCATTAAGATCATTGAGATCAGGGCAAATACTACTGTGTTCGTTGTAGGGTATATCTAACCTTTAAACGCATATATATACCGGTCGGGCTATGACGTTTGTTAGTGTATCAATTGTACAAGCACCAAGTGACAAAGAACAGAAACAGAAACAGAATCCCATACATTTGCAACAGAATTAGAAACAGAAATTTTTTTCCAGCAACATAATTTAGCGACAGAAAAATTGCTTTTTGACGATAAAGCGTAAACAAGTTTTATATTAATTGTTTCTGTTGTTGCCAGTGACAGAAATGCCAATTTATTTTGCGAGAGAGGTTTTTTTTGCACAGAAGGTTTTTTGGATCTGTTTCAATTTTGTGCTAGCTGAACGATGAACGTAAAATGAACCAGAATTTACTATAGAACGAAAAAGCTTTCTGTTCTTTGTCACTTGGTGCCTTACCCCTATTGTATCTTAGTGGTCCGGTGGAAATTTTTGTTGGGTACGTTTGTACTACATAATATACAATGGATGCATCTCACCTAGCAAATTCGGCAGGTCAGCTTCGCAATTGCCTAGGAAATCGCCATGACTTAACTCAGTTGTTAAACTGTTTAGCAATAACGCTAACTCTCAGTTTCACAGTTGGAGTTTAAACTACACTTTTAGTTTAAACTTTAGTTCAACAATTAATTCTGTTTCAGAATTTCGTTTAAACCTTGAACAGAGTTCATTCTATAGCTTAAGTTAAACTACAGTATTCTGCCGTTTAAACCTCAGATCAGCCGATTGTCAAAAACACAAATATTTGACGTTGTTTTGCGTATTCTTTGACAGCAAAGACAAGGAACGATTTTAGAAAAGTCGTATAAAAGCTAAGTACTGTACAATACTATCAAATTCATTCTTTAGTTGAACTGAGTTCAATTGAACTGAATTTGATAATATTGTCAAACCGGACGAGTTGAACTTCAAATTTAAACTCACGTTCAGGTTCAGTTGAACTTTAGCTTAAACTTAGTGTGAAAGGGGAAAATACGGGAAATCTCTGTAATACTCCATACAGATTTAGAGATTCACGAGTATGTCGGAGAGATTAAGTCAGTCCATTTCAAAAGTCATCTTAATAATCGGTTTAAGTTTAGGAAATACTGAGTTTCAATAGGAATCTTGGTTAGCAGAGAATGAAGAGTCGTATGGAAATGAAATAGGTATGTATAACAAGCTTACAAAATAAAAGTCAGAAGTTCCCCGACCTTCAAGAAGCTTGTCCCGTTGTTTTCAAGTCAACACAACTTTCACGCAACACTTTACTTAATGTGTACTAGAATTGGTGTTTTAGTGGACCACAGTTTTGCTTTCAATAAATTTTCAAACCAAATAGACAACAACTTTTTGTCCCTTTGACGAATTTGATAAAAATATGTCAAAGTAAACTTTTTTTTCAATACCCCATTCAGCTCTTTTTCTAAAACGTAAACTGTAACAGAAAATAAACTCAATTTGAGATTTTAACGGATTTTTACTTCATCGTTTCTAATATCTACTCGTACTTAAATTCAAATCATATCACCGTATCGAACCGGAAAATAAATACTCCGTAACGGTTCCACATCGGTTGTTATCATCCCAACTCTGGTATGCAATGTAGCAACAACCTAGAGCGCGTTTCAAATCACTATGCAGTGTGACGCATGCGATTGAGAGAGATAGGCTGTGAAATGCAAATGCGAATGAGAGGGAGCCACTATCCATATAGCGATTTGAAACCAGTAGTGCTTAGACAAGTAAATACAACAAAAAAGAAAAAAAACATGGAAAAACGCCGGTGCGCGTTTATTAGCACTCTTGCCGCTTACCAATCTAACATCTATAGCCAGATATCCATCTTCAATCTAATGCCAATGGCCAACGTATCGCGCACCATACAACACCATAACACAAATATAAACCATGACGATTCAGACAGTTTATATGTGCGAAGAATCTGATGGTTGTGTTGTGATCTCGACCAATTACAAAATCACATCACGAAAATCAATTGCGATATCGATAGATGAATAGACAGATAGAGATACTCGTTCGTAACGCAGGTATGCAGTATCTATGCGAGTATGTGCCATAAAATCGCCACTATCATCATTCAATCAGATCGATTTTATACAGTAAAGGAGAGGCTACTGCCAGCTGTAGCTGTAGGTATGTCTTCTTGTTGCCTTTTTTGTGAAATATGTATCTGGTTGTTGGCTTGAATAGTGCTGCTTCGCGATGATGATGATGATGATGATGATGCGATTTCAATCGCAAGAACCGTACTGGAAATTTCCATTACCTAAGCTTATTATACATGAGCTATGCGCTAATTTGCATTTAGCTGGAGTTTTCCACACACAGTTATAGCCAAAACCCCACTCCCCTACCTCCCTCCAAGCAGCAGTTAGTGGTAATATTTGCGCTGATGGGTGCGAGTTTGCGATTGGGAAATTTTCGACAGAAAGGTGTCAATGTTTATAGTATACTTGCAGCGTTTGATTTGTATCTGGAATGCGGTCTGTTTTAAATTGTGTCAGTTCTCAATGATGAGACCTTGTAATTACTTATACTCGGTGCGAGAATATTTTGTCTGTCAGAAGAAGGAAATATTTAAAATTTATTCACACCATATCTAATCATGATCGGATAAGTCTGATGGACGATTTTTAAATACAATTTCTATTTTTGAATGTGGCAGGTACTCAATACTCATCCATAAATTGGCCAAAAATCGTATATATTTTTTTATATTTATGCACACCATTCAGTCGTAAAAAGTACGTGTTTTGGATACGCATTTCATATGAATTTAAAAATTTAAATTCTAGTTTATGGAGTCTATTCAACTTCTGCGCGCGTGGGCAGATAATTTGAACGTTTCAATAATCTATTCAGCGAAATTATGGATGTGAACAACTCCGAAGAGATATAATTAAAGATCGCATTAAATATAATTAAATCCCCACGCACAACTATTTTATAATTATTTAATTAAATCTATTCACCTCGAGTACTATATAGAAATTTTATATACCAAAGAACAAAAATATGTTCATAAATATAAAGCAATTATAAAGCTGTAGGGCAAAGCGGGGTAAAATGAACATTTTATTGAATTACCAAAAAGCCAAAAACCTGGGAATTATCCTTGACAGTAAACTAGCATGGAACCCACAAATAGAACATATTACAACAGAGCTACCAGATCGACCCCTATTCCTACCATGGAAGTCACCTGTCTCTGATTGACGCTATGGAGTCTGAAAGAGCATTCAGCATGTTTCTAGATGACACGTGCAGACTGGGAAAAATACAAACCTAATCCATCGCGACTAACTATTCAGACAGCTTAGGCAAGCGCTCGTCCATATTCCAGGCTGAAGTCTTTGTCATTAGCCACTGCGCTAGAATAAACTTAAGTTCTAATACACGTGGTAAAACTATATTTATCTTCTCAGACAGTCATGCTGCTCTAAAAGCTCTGTATTCATCTGTCCATCCCCGAACCTGCGAAGAAAAACCTAGTCATCCACTGGATTCCAGCCCGCAGGGGCTTTGCTGGAAACGAAACAGCTGACTAACTGGTTAAATTCGGCGCGACAATGCCACTTGTCGGACCTGAACCTTTTTGTGGAATCTAATGAAGTCTGACTTAAAGCACCTGGGCAGACCTGCACCAAACACTTCTTCCCAAAATTCTCCCCCAGGAAATCCTATTTTCTTACTAATCTGGACAAAAATAACCTAAGAATCCTGACAAGTATAATTACTGGCAATGGCCTTTTGGAAAAACATCTTTACCGAATTGTAGTTTCACCGGATCCCACATGTAGACTTTGTCTGGAGAGTGATGAATCCTCTCTTCATATTCTCATTTAATGTCCGGCTCTCTTTTGTCTCAGAAGGAATGTCCTTGGCGAAGAAATCATGTACAGTAAAACTTGCTGCCATACCTCCAGAGAAGATACTTATCTTCCTGAGTGTCTCCGGAGTAAAAAAGGCACAATAGGCTCCTTTAGAGAGGCCACAGTGCCAGAGCCCGATGAAGCTCTCCCGACTTTTAATTTAATCTATTTAGGGTGCGCTACAGTCCGTGATAGACTTGCGCCTTAACCAACATGTCTCTCCAAATAGTCTTTGCCTATCCGCCTCAAGTTGCGCATTCCAAGTTGGTTGAGGTTTTCCTCTACTGCGTTGTGCCTCCGGGTTGGAATCAAATACTCTGGGCCGGAACGTTGGTGTTCATTCGCTCTACAAGTCCTAGCCATCTTAGTGGAGACTGATATGTAGGTACTTTTCTGATCAGGTCGATGTCGCTGATGTACAGCTCGTAGAGTTCGCTGTTAAATCCCATCCTCCAAAGCCCTTCAACGCAAACAGGACCGAAAATCACTCGAAGAATTTTGAAAAAGATCTTCATTCGCCTTTATCTCAACGTCCATGCTTCTGTGCCATAAAGCAGGACTGGGATGAGGAGGGTCTTATATAGAGTCTCCTTAGTAGTTGCCAACAGCGGTTGGCAAGTGTGATTCTTAGCTTGATTTCTGATGTGGTGTCATTTTCAGAGTTTATAGCGTAGCCAAGGTAGACAAAAGTCCCTAACCACCTCAAAGTTGTATCTGTCTATTGTGACATTCTGTCCGATACATCGATGTTGTGTGTCCCTTTTTGTTGACAGCATGTGTTTTCCACCATTAATCCCATTTTTGCCGCTTCTCTGCTAATATGTACTTGCAAACGCACCAGTGACACTGACAGCTCGCTGCGTTCTGTCAATTATTTCAATGTCGTCAGCGTATGCAAGTAGTTGCTCAGACTTTTGGAAAATTGTGCCTCTGGTGTTGGCTTGAGAGTTTTGAACAATTATGATGTTGAAAAAGTCTCATGACAGCGCATCAATTTGTTTAAATCCTTTTTGATATCAAAGGTCTTGGTGAAATTGTGTCCGATCTTTATGGAGCAGCAAGCGTTCATCATCGTCATTCCGTACAATCTGTCGGGGATGCCAAAACTAGACATGGCTCTGTATAGCTTGTCTCTATAAATGCTGTCATATGCGTCTTTAAAATCTATAAAGATGATGAGTATAGATTTGGACTTCTTGAATCAACCGTAGTGTGAATATTTGGTCGGTTTTTTGTCGCCAAAACCTGTCGCGGGGGGCTGGACTATAAGATTGCGAAGATTTTTACGAAAAAGTACAAATAAGACCCTAATGCGTTGTAGACGTTCAAGGACAAAGGCTGTAAGACTAATTATTGTAGTTGCCATATTCTTTTAAAGAGTTATAGGTAGAATCCCCTTGATGTCTGGGGATTTCGGTTAATCAATCGAAGAAAACTTAGACTCAAAAACTGACAAATCTCCACATTACGAACCTTTAACAGCTTGCCACAAGTTCACACAAGTCCTAAGGTCCACTGATCAATTTTTAAGTTTATAATGTAGAGGACCATTGTTGCTCTCGGTCAATGTTAGTCCATTATATGGACCGTTGTTACATTATTTATAGAAAATCCATTTGACTGCTAACCACCTGCAAAAGATTACGTATATATTTTTGTTGATTAGATAAATATGTACAAGTACATGCGCCCAAAAAGTCGTTTTTTTTCTCTGGTGGTAGGTATGTCTAATTTGTTTAACCTTGAACTTCGCTGCGTTAAGTGTTAATGACTTATGGAATGGAATAAAAAAAAAAAAGAGAAGCAGGAAAAAAAAACTGAATTTGATGGTTTAATGAGAATAATCACACACTTTGCTTCCCATGTTTGAAATTAATGATCACCATGCCCTATCGGCTGGTCATGTACAGTACATGGGTATTGTGCGTTAATTGCCTTTAGAGTATTTGGAGGTAACTTTTTCTTTTTTTTAGAACCAAAAGGTTTCAAAAATATATTTCTGTACGCTTAATCCGCTCAAAAGCAATAGAAAGGAATACACGCAAAAACATATACAAACGTGTACCTACCTTTGCTGGTGTTTAAAATGACTTTCGGTTTCCATTTCGACAGGTAGCAGCAGCAAAAATAAATCTAATCCTCTTTATATTTTTTTTTTTTGTGTTAGTTCTTCTGTTCACAACGTAATCGTTGGAAATCAGTTTTCCCCAAAAAATAAAAGGTTCTTTGCTGTTCACTGGTTCGCTGTACATAAAACGTGTTTCCGCTATGACACACATACGAAAAGGCATTTGAATGGATTTCATTTGTATTGTGTCCTGTGTGCACATAGTTATATGCCATGCAAGCCGACCTCGTGTTGGCACAGTCTTCGCAGAGTCACCCCTGCCTAAACCAATTTCGATTCCATAATCGTGTACTACTGTGCAAGAAGACAAGAAGTAAGAACCTGGTTCTACAATTTGCTATACAAGCTCATCTAGGTAGTAGCTACCCCTTGTCAGGAAAAGGGGACACACGCATCTTCTCTAGCGACATACTTGAGTACTTACTAACCAACCGACCATACCCATTCCCCTTTGTTTGAGACACCATAAATTTGTAATCGCTACCAAACATACATTCAAAACCATGATTATCATGGAATCGTTACGTTACGATCATCAGAGGCTTCGTCTTCGACTTCGCGTCGTGCATGAACAACAACAAAAGTGGAAACCCTCTTCATCCATCGTGATTTCCAAGTATCTACAGTCTACACACATACGTAAGCCAAAACTAGAATTTTTTTTTGTCTTCCCCGGTCGTCAAAGAAGTATTTCTTGAACCACAGCGCACACAGTTGTATAGTTGATCATGGCTTCCCAGTGGCCATAACCATGACTCTTTGAGGTCAACAAACAGCTGGTTATAGCCTTCTTAAAGCCGACAACGACGACGCTAAAGACTCCATTAAAAACATATTCACATTGTGTGCTGTGCCCACTTTGAAATGTGTTGAAGCATTAACTCGGCTTACATAGTATTCATCTACTACATCTACAGTATCGGTCTTAAGAAGAACTATATACATATAGGTATGGCTATTTACCAACACTGTGTGCGTGTGTTGTATTTTTTTTTTTTTTGTACGAGGAAACCCAAGTAATTGAACCAGGTAAGGTAACCAAGCTCTTCTATAGCCAACAAACTAGGTACCACTCATCCATTCCCATAAAACCAGTTGAATGGTTATAAAGCAGGCAGGCAAACGCAGTCATCCAGTCAGCCAGACCCAGACAGACAGACAGAAAGAAAAGAAGTGTCGATGTTGGAAGTACTGAAGCATTATCGTATCGCCTCTTTGGGGATACTGGTTTTTGTGGTGGTTTGGTTAGTCCTAGTTTTCAAGTCATGTTATAATGTGATCCAAGAAACTGGGGCTTTTCTCTCTGCTGAATATCCACAGCACACACACTCCACTTGCTCTTTCATGTGTAATTTGTTTGTCGTCTTTCATGGCCAGACCATTTAGAGATATGCATTGAGGGGTAAAATGAAATAAAAAAAGAAAAAAAAATCTGTCTGAGAGTACACGGTGTTACGTTGGTTTACAAAAAGAAGTTGTCGGATTAGTGTCTGGACTAAATAGTGAGGTTAAGAAAACGTTTTGCTGGTGATTTGGTTATTAACTGGGCAACGATAAAGGACACTACACTTTAAAAGAATCCATATTGATTTTCATATAAATTTGTATGTGATTTCTCAAATCGGTCAGAGAATGACGTTTTCGAGCGATGAAGATTAGTAATGTCAGTTGCAATTCTAAATTACGAACACGAGAAACAGTCGAACAGTCTGCAGCTGAATTACTGCATTAGTGAACGAGTACTACGTGACTGAAATTGTTTTTGTTTTCCATTTAAAACTGACATAATTCAGTGACGTATTGCTCGATCATGGATGCGGTCTAACCTACCAGTGATGCCAAATAGTGAGATTTTTGGGATTTTTTTTGCCCAAAAGGGGACAACTATTACAAAATCGGAAAAAATCAAATGCAAGCCAGCTGAAATTATGGCTTGAATTTGAATATCATCCTGCCAGTGCTAAAGATAAATCTGATAAGCTGCCTTTGATAAGTGAAAGCCGGCAAATGTGAAACCATGTCCCAAGTTGCATGGGGAAAGATTAAAGGAATTCAAAGTTCGCTAGAAATCCATACTAATAGATATTATAAATGCAAAAGTAACTCTGAATGTTTGTTACCTTTTCACGACTAAGCCTCTGAATTAAACGTAAATTACATTACCTCAAAGGTGTAGTCTCGGACCTGACGAAGGAATATTTCACCGCTCTGAAAGGCTTTTGTCAATTAAGTCAAAAAAAAACAATGGTCTCTACGAAAGAAAACTTTGAATTATGGGAACTAAGGACTAAGGAACGGGAGTGGGCAAAGGCCCAATGGGGCATGCACCTCTAATACAAAAATCAATGCAAACGATATTTCTCGACTCTCATGGGAGTTATATTTGTAAAATTTAGGACATTGATGTGCATTGTCCCGATAGACAAGAACTTTTTTTAGCAGTACAATTCCTGGACACAATTACAATTACATTTAGCAGTAGGCGCAGTGGTTAGCGTGCTGGGTTCGATCCCCGGAAAAACACAAATTACATCTTAAGGTTTTTTCTATACTCGCCTGTTGCGCCAACTATTTATTTCTTTATTTAATTCCTGGACACGGGCAAAGCCGGGAGTGAGGGTTATACAGGATAGTAGTATATACATATAAGAAATAAAATTGTTGGTTCTGACATACTTAGGAGTAGCTAACGTCCGAGGTGGATCAGTGCTTCAACCAATACGTCTATCCAGTTAGCTCGGTCTTTGACTGCCTGCCTCTCTCCAGTTTCGCACTGCATGTTGGTTGAGGTCCCTTTCCTTCACGTTGCCCTTCTGGGTTGGAGTTGGAGACTCTTCCGCTAGTGTCCATTCGCTGTATTTGTCCCTTCCATCTTAGGACCGAAACACACATGCGATTTCAATCGCGCGGCTAAGCAGTAGACGACTGTTTCGTCTTATTCTGACCAGTTCGATGTCCGTCAACGGGACTGAAAACCTCTAAAAGAATTTTGTGTTCAAAACGACCAAGGATATTTTTATCTGCCTTCAGAACTGAGGCCTACATATTTTACACGTCAAAAATCGTGTCAATTTTTGATATGCTGACGTCAATATGACGTTTCAGAGGTGATAGCACAGCCGAGGTAAATAAAGTTCTTAACATTTGGAGCATTTTGGAGCATTATGCCACACATTATTATTATGTTCTTAACTACCTCAAAGTTATAGCTGTCTATTGTGAACGTTGCGTCCGATTCGTCGATATTGTGTTTAGGCAAAACCGAGCCTTCGTTCAAGGCAAATTTTGTCCACTTATGTCCCAATATTTGCAAACGCGCTAGTAACAGCTCGCTCATCTCTGACAATAATGTTTATGCAATCCTCTGGTGTTGACTTGTGATGTTCTCACAGTTTTCTCGAGTATCAACAACAACCATGTCTAAATCTTTTTCTGACATCAAAGGTATTGGTGAGATTGTTTCCACCTTAATGGAGCAGCGCAAAAATAAAAATGGCCTTTTTTTGGTTGTTTGAATTTCTTCTTTCTTTTAAGAATTTGTTAACAGTAGTCCTGTCAAAAAGTATCCTACTTAAAAATGTAATGGGTGAAAGTAAGCAAATATGTATTTTTAAAGATTTTTCGACGTATGTAGTGGAGTAGGTCTTTGGGTGGAATCGTTTGCGTAACCTTACATTGCCGCTCTCAATGATAAGTCAATATTTTCACATTCCCAAATATAAGCTGACTAGATTTGTCGGGACTCAATTGCCTATGAAATTTTTTTGTTTCAAGTAACATAAAAAATTGTTGACGAAAAAAGTTGTTTATATTAATTATTATTAATCCAGAATTAATTTCGAGAAATCATATAGCTTGACAGAGTACTCACTCAATTAAGAACTTTTTGGCAGATTTGTCGACTACCCCCGAAAACATCAACTGGTTTACTGCTCACGTGATCACTTTGGGTCAATAATCTGACAAACCTGTCTACCCAGGTGTCATATTTGGCAAATTAGTGTTTCGAACGTACCTATTTCATCCTGTACTTTATTTATTTTGTTATGACAATTTAACTTGGATTTTAAAATACCCAATTTGACAGATTACTTAATAAGACGATTTCAGTCAAATTAATGCTTCAATTATTTCCACTTACAACAGACATTCCATCAGATAAGAGTTAAGTACAATATACAGAGTAGGGTTAGGGCAGCACAATAAATGCAAAACAATTTCAACCACAACCTTCCAGTCCAGTTAGCCACAAGGGGAATTGAACATAATTATATGCAAAATGTACATAAATGTACTGCGGGTACATATGTACAGGCCTTACATAGTTGCACCGACAATAACTAGCCCGACAAACTTTTCTTGAAAAATAATAAAATAAAAAAAGAAAAAGACTCGCCACGGTATGGGTTCAGTGGCGGTCGATTTGCAATTTTTATGGTTTCAGGAACGATATATATAATAATGTCGAACCAGCACTACGCTCGCCGTGAACCAGCCTCATATTGCACATTTAGAAGCAGCACCACCAGCAACTTGATATACCACGTCGCTGTCGTTGACTACAACAACATATATTATATGGAGCTGGAGCCGCTGGTGCTAGTGTTAGTGCTAGTGCTCCTGCTTGCTGTTGCTGGTTGATGTACGAGTATTTAAAGTGCGCAGCCCTATTGTGGTTTTGTACTTCAATCAAAGAATTATAATGCGAAATCAATTTACGACGTATGTCGAGTATACCTACACTACATCGCTTGTTGCCAGCATTCTTTTTTTATTCACTCTCTATACATCAACAGAGTACCTACCTCCCGTCTGCAGAGGCAAAAAAAAAAGGAATAAAATCATCAATCGATTGGTTTGCTCGCAACCAAAAGGGTAATGGATGTGAAGAGAGAACAAAAATCTAAATATATATAAAAATGCCTGAAACCGAATTCGAGCAACACCGCATTGTGGAGCCACAACCGTGTATTGAATGGATGAGTGCCAATAAAGTTCTGCGAGGAGAAAGTCAATTAGATTCGCCACCAATACCATCAATGGTATAAGAGAGGTCTACATGAGAACGCAGACGACGACGACGACGACAACGACTATACGTGGAATTGAAATTCCTGCAATGATCGTGATATGGCGGTTTGGTAAATAATTTCGGATACGATTGGAATTTTTAATCGAAATGCCGTCAACTTGACGAATACATTTAAATCTATGAATTGAATTGAGTTTATTCAGTTTAACGACTGACAGAAAGGGAGTGCTAAACCGTGCAATCAATGAAAAGGATAATTTGCCTCATTCAATTAAATTGTAAGACATTTTTCTCCGGTGATAGATACTCCAAATGGGAATCTCAATTCACATGCACGTAAGGTAATGGTGACCTTTTGATAAAAGACGACCGACCACATGCCATGATAAAAAAACGCTGCCTCGTATATGTAGGAGGAGGTATCTGCTTCCGGTGTTCCGTTTCGTTGTGTTCACGTACCGGTTACGTAATTCAGACTGGCGTTGGCACTCGGGTGGAATCGTAGTTTTATTTTTATTTTTTCAAATTCAAAAGGAAGTTGGTTTTTCCAAATCTAGTCGGGCGGATTAATTCAATTATGGTAATACCTAGCTGTAGTAGATTAAGTTACTAAATTTATACAGGAACCGCCTCTCGTTCCATAAATAGACGTTATGAACTCGTATTTGGATGTGCCGGACTCGCTCGGAAGGTGTCAGAAACGCACTTTGTATCGTGTGGTTTGTTATTAAATGTCAGCTAAGTTTCCAATGAAATCCTACGGGTGGCCGACTGGCTTTGCAGTAGTAGCACATCCTGTCAATCCAATTTTCCAGGAACTTGCAGACTGTTTCTGGCTCTGTGTCACGAATGACGCGGGCTTGAATCCGCATAACATCGATCTTTAAGGGCATCAAAAAACATACAATTTGTAAGTGAAGGGTTGGAAGCATTTCCTAAAAATGGTTTCAAGTTTTTGTATATGGATTTAAATTTATGACTATTGTGGCAAGTTGAATGAAGTATGTCATGAAAAAGGCCCCCTTTAAAGAGGGGCATCGCCAATAACTCTAGCCCCAAGCAAAATCGGAGAAATTGATTTTTTCTTCTATATAGAGTGTTCAACCCGAGTTTGAAGTCGGATGAATACATAGTACAAATTTTTCCATACAAACTTTTTACACCTTTAAGGGCTGAATTTCGAAATATCCCTTCTTATTCCTTGTATACATCATAAAGGGAACCTCTGTGAACAAATTTCAGCTTTTTAGGGCAAAATGTTTGGGCTGGGCGTTGATGAGTCGTGGATTTTCATTTTCATGTATGAGACGAGATGGGATTGTAGATCCTCTTTTTATATTTAGTCTACTCGTTCAGCTGAGTTCCAGAAACACAAACTACGGGCATAGATCAACTTCGAAAGAACTGAACTACAGACCATATCGTCTATCAGACATTCTTTTTAGACCATCTTTTTCCCCGTGGCCTCGGTTAGCTCGCGGAAATGATTTACTAAACACTAGTTTAGGTACTTACAAAATTTGCTGGCATAATCTTGCTGGAGGCACTTGGATGAGGATCGGGCTAACTAGAGAGGCTATAGTTAGTTATGGTATAATTTCGACGACAATCTTCTGAAAAGTTTCCTGCTTTAACCTAGCAGTGTTGGCATTGAGGTTACATCTAAGGCTTGCCATCCTCAGCGTATCAGTGTGGATGGGGTGTTTCTGTTTAGTATGTTGATGTTATGTGTGAGTGTTTATTTTTGAGGCACTTACACTTATACTTAACAAGAAACGAAACAAAAATCCACAGATCTTATATTTTTAGGTTAATTTTTCCACCAAAAATGGCTTACTTAATTGACATTTGTAAATTACCAAAATGACAAAATACAATGCTGCCAATATTGTTGATTTTAAATAGATTTTTATAAAAAAAAAGTACTAGACCATTTTTCAGTGCAAATGTACAATAATAATAAATAATTTTAATCTTTAACAGTGCCGAATAAATAACAATTAGTTACAATTCCCAGGGACATCTCAAAAACATGGAACCTCCCAGCAAAGGATGATGTTTGGTTTGGCTATCTCGTTAGTAGATATGCAGCAATCATTCACTTTACAGTATAGGAATTTCTTTCAAACTTGCATGTGAGGGATTTTAAAGCTGCCTGAATGTTGATTGTTGAGTGGCTCAGTGGTTAGTGAGTTAGAAGACTGTGCGATCCCCGCAAAAACACAAATATCATCTTAAGGTACTTTTCCACTGAGCAGCTACTCGCGGACGTCTGACAAACATCCGAGAGTTTAACTGTCCTGAAAAAGCTTCTCAATTCAGCCTTTCGGACTCGTCATAAAATTATAGGTCCCCTCCATTCGTCCCACAAATAGAAACTCACACAAAAGAACTCACAAAGCTTCTCAATTCAGCCTTTCGGACTCGTCATAAAATTGTAGGTCCCTTCCATTCCTCCCACAAATAGAAACTCACACAAAAGAACGGTTGCGAGAAGCTAGGCCTAGGGTGTCTACGGACCTGTTGCACCACCTATTTATTTATTTATTTATTCAGTCAGCGGCTTTACAAATGGATTGGACTTCGTCCTAAAAGAGGCTGTAATAATTCTGAACCTCAAAGGAGAAGACATCGGCAACGGTTCCGTTTTTGGTTTTAGACCCCGAATGTCCGTTCTTTCAAGCCTATACACCACAGTCAAGTTAGTTTCTGTACATGGGTTGCGTGAGCTTGAGAAAATTAATTTGCCTCATAAGTGCATTAGTGTGTTCGGTGTCTCAATAATTGTTGAAAGTCTCTCATAGGCGGTCAACTAGCTTAAAGCATCAGCCACCACTTGTTTAATTTTATGCGATTTCACAAAATTTATATAGCAAAACATCGCCCCTCATCATCATAATTCCCTTTGGAATATGCCTACCCATATTTTGTATTTCATTTTTATCCATTTTAACCTATAAACCCAATTTCGCATTTCTATTCCGTACATTGGCGTACCAACCATAGAAACAATGAAAGTTCTAAATTGAATTCAGGAAACCTATACAATGTTCACATTTGTATTTCTTCTTATTCACTATTCCTCCATCCCATCTTTATGACAACATCATTGCTGTCATCGGTATCATATCATCCTTAGAACACACATACACACTGAATCGACTTGGGAATACCCGGGACGATCCCCTTGAACAATTTAAAATAAATACATGTTTATCTATCGTCATGACGTTGTCCTCCTCGTCGTCTCCTTTTGGACTAGTTAAAATTATATGTGACTTGACTATACGTATAAAATAAATTCAATCCACCTTTGTCCTTGCGTCTATCCTCCGGTGGCCATTCATACCCGTTTCCACCTGTATATACTACATTGTTCATTGTTCTCAGCTTCCCCCGTCTTTTGTCCCGGTTTCAATTGAGTAACGAAAATGTGTTCCTGGTGTTTTCATTTTTTTTTTGTTTGCTCCTCATTTCCCATTCACCTTTTATTGCACACACTTGTGTACACAGTACACCTATCGGAAGGAGAGAAAATACTAAAATAAGCACAAAACAAAAATTTAGACTCACAAATAATGTAACCAATAACCAAAGGTATGGGTAAGGAGTGTGGTCCCAGTCTCATCATGCTAGAAAAAGCAGAGACTGAATCTATGAATGGGAGTCCGCTCTCCTGCTCCAAAAGTGTAGTTCCAACAAACGAATATCCAATGATGATTGTTTCGCACTTTGTACTGCATATGCAGTATGTGTAACCGTGTGTACACACGCAGAGAGGGAGAAGCAAAGGTAGACGCTAAATTTTGCGCAGCTCTTCCGTTGGTGGCCAGGATCAGACTCTATTGTCGATATAATGCATGAATTTCGCGGAATAACTTTCATGGAGTGGAATGGAGATTCGGATTCGGTTGGGGCGAGGATAGGATGAAAATGAGAGAAAATTCAACAAGTTTTGTCGTTCCGTCGTCGTCGCCGCGTCTCGTCACCGCGTCTATTTTCATTTTTACTGCTGTTACGACTCGAACGATGAATTCTCGTTTCCTTTTAAGTACATGTGCTTCGGCAATAGCCAGTCATAAGTGTGTGGAGGATTTTCCTTTTGCTTTTTCCTCCGCCAGCTACTTTGATGTGTTGTGCTTCTGCTGGCTGCTGCTGCTGCTGTTGATGTTCTTTTTCTTGTTCTTTCTCGATTGTGTATTATTTTCCTCCTCATCGTCAGACTTTAATTTTTGCTTTTTGTATTTTTCTCCATTTTACTATCAACTTGTTTGGGAGTTCCCTTTTTTTGTTTATTTTTTTTTTTATTTTCGTTTTCCAGCCTTTTATTTTATTTTATTTATTTTTCACTTTTTGTTTTTCTGTTTTTTTATGTTTGTGTTTTTTTTTTTAATGAATTTTTGTGTCTGATATTTTATTTTTGTGTATTATGTGGCATTTGCCGTTTTTCGTTACACATTTTCATCCGTCCTCTGGTGTAATAGAGAGACGACGACCGGCAAACAACGCGATATGAAACGGGCTAAGCGAGGGAAAGTGTATTATTTGGTGAAGGTCGTCTCTGTTTTTGTTCCTTGTCCTTTTTGGAGTGTTTTTCTCTGTTTACAAATTTAGTTGTTATTATTGTTGTTTTTCTTTTTTCGCGTTATGTTTTGAGGTTTATTTTCTTCTCTGTTTTGGTATAGATTTGATTATGCTAATAGATGATGGCTGGTTTTGTTTTTACGAGAGTTTTACGTATGTAGGTATTTTTTATAAGAGATGTAAAGACGCATGTGTTACATAACAGGGAATACGAAAAGTGAGTGCTATATGAAGCAGGTTGTGGAAATTTTCGCCAGCCAGTGGGATTCACGTGGAGTTCATTTTTCAAACATTAAAAGAACAATTACTTAAAATCGCTCTGTTGGCAACGCTGCTGTCGTCACTGATCGACTGAATTCGACAGAGCCACCATTCATCGGCTAATGGCTCGCCGATCATCATCATCATCAATGGCAGTGCAATGAAAACGTTTTGGGTTTTTAAAGTACCTACCTATATATTCGTGGAAGAAAAATGTTCAAAATGTTTGTATGAATATGTACCTACCTAATTTATAAACAGCAGTTGTGTGTTAGGTATCTTCAAATCAATCAATCAAAGCTTTAAAGTGAAAGATCTTTGTAAATAGTGCGGCAGCGCATACAGTGGTGGCCACAGAATTCGAAACGACAATTTTAAAACAATATTACCTACGTTGCATGACTTTTTTAGAAAGTCTGTTCAATCTGGGGTTGATTTTAGTGGTTCTATGTTTTGAATAAGTTCCTTAGAATTGTTTGGTTTCTTGGACTTTAATTCTATATTAACGTCTGCCCACAAGTTCTCCATAGGATTTAGGTCCGAGCTTTAGACGTAAGTAAGTAGAAGAGTAGAATAGTAGAAACGACAGCACTGAGTGAAAGCGATCCTGTCAGCAATTTTGCTGAACTAGCTGAATGTTGCAAAAGGGTGTGTTTGCTTCAACAACCCAACCCAACGATTGGAAGTCGTTTTCATGATATTTTCATGGAAAATTACTTTAAACAACTCGTTTTGAAAATTGCAATGTTTTTTCATTTAAGTTTTCGAATGTGTTGGCGAAAACCCAGTATTCGGCTCGGTGTGAATAGGTCCCTAGATCCCTTATTTTATTCTTCTTTGTGGAAACATGTTTTTTCCTTGCACTACATCCACGTAGACCATGTTCTAAAGATCGACGCCTAGGCGTTTTCAAAGCCACCAGTCGTATTCAAGGCTTGAATTGCATGAAAGACCATATTTTAGCTATGGAACCCGTTGACACTTTATACGTTTCTAGCGAACTGCCAATACTCGCATAGACGCATGCACATGTTGCACTTAAAAGAAGTACCACATGTCGTCTATATAATAAATATTTATAACTAGCGGACCCCCTGCACACTTCGTAGTGCAAAATAGAAATATAAAAAAAAAAAAAACAAATTCAAAATCTAAATTAGTGATAAATAGTTTTTATTGCAATGCTTTGTGGTACACAATATTTTCGGTTTTTCCATTTTCGGTGTAAATATACAAAACCGATGGTTTGCCAACCCGCGAACAGACTACATATAACTGTCCATGTGAGAAAACTGGATACTCTAAATTCACTCCACAAATTCCTAACGTTTGCCCTTGCGCCTTATTAATAATAACCGCAAACGCAAGGCGAACAGGAAACTGAAGTCGTTTAAATTCAAATGGAATATCAGATGGAATCATTGGGATGCGTGGTATGAATACATCTTCGCCTGTAAATTTTCCTGTTAGAATAGTAGCTTCAATTACTGTAAATCTGTAAATTTTAACTCAATCGATTCAGTGGTTTTCGAGATATAAGATTTTGAATGTTTTTTTTTGTATGGGAGGTGCCACGCCCCTTTGTCCAATGTTGACTAATCTTCACAGAAATACTCCTGGGCCAATACCTAAGATTATCTGTAAGATTGAGCTCAATCGATTCGGTGTTTTTCGAGATAAAAAATTTTGAATGTTTTTATGTATGGGAGGTGCCACGCCCCTTTGTCCAATTTTGACCAATCCTTACAGGAATACTCCTGGGCCGATACCTAAAATTGTATGTAAATTTGAACTTAATCGATTGGTTGGTCATCGAAATATAAGACTTTGAATGCATTTTTTGTATGGGAGGTGCCACGCCCCTATAACTCATGAAGCAATACACCCTTAAAGACCGTATATACTTACAAACCATGGTATCAACGCCAACTTTCATGGGAAATTTCCAGAATCAAAATCGGTTCACGCATTACAGAGAACATTGGCGACAAACACAATACAACTTATTTTTATAGATGTACATATATAGATTTATACGTTCCAATTTGTAATGTAAGGTAACCACAGCCCTTTCGGTTGTTATAAATCGTCTTAAAATACGGTATGTGTATTCCGCTTAATAAATTAGTGTCAGCTATTTCGAATCAATGCAAATTAAATTATGAATCCATAGAACATCCAAATCACCATTGTTTATTTTTCATTTAATTGATTTTCGAATACGCGTTTCGTAATACGTAATATTGTACTTCTATATGGCTTCTTCAACTTACCAGAGGATTATACATAGGTATTTTAGAAATATAAATTGAATGTAACCAGTCAAGTGAATTAACCCCACTTATACATACGTAGTTTTTAAACATAGATACTATAGTATATAGTTGGATATTTTCTTTTGAATTGAACGCAGTACGAACTCTTAGGGGTGGACTATAGCGTATAGCAATTCTATAATTATGTATGCCGCCGATCCTATTGTCCCGTTGTGGTTGAGTATTTTTGAGATACTACCAATAGGCTCCTTGAATTAGGTAGTCTTTATTACTTTCCGAAGTTTGCGTCACAGAGATGAGACACAGAAGTCATTATGGAACTTGCTGAAATAAAGAATTCTAGAGGCAAACAAACTCCCATTCGGATCTCCGGAGAGGCCTACCTAAGGGGGGTTTAAATGCAGGTAATCCCCAATAAAGGACACATAATAACGATCCTCAAACAAAATATGGACAGTACCTAAGGCTAGGGGGAGCGCATGCGATTTCCGTCGCATAGAACAGATCTATACATTAAAATAAAATTGTAGGTTTAGGGTTATTCTGCGAACGACTTGCTAACGTGTTTTTGATAAATAAATACTAAAGGACCATTCACATGGGAGCGAACAGAAAATTGCACATTTTATTATTTCAAGAGGAGGATAATTAATTATCCCATCAAAATGTATTAAGAAAACAAGTTTATAAACAGTTTAAATAACGAAATTTTAAATTTCAAACTTTTTGCATAGAACGAAAACACCCTTGGCGCGAATTGTCAAAGTTTATTCGCAATCCACATCATTTAATTCGCGTTCCACAGACTAGCGAATAAAACATTCGTTCGAACTTAACCTCAAACTAGACATTGCGGGTAGAAACTGTTGGCTGAATTTTGCGAACTGCCGCGACTTAGAAAAGTGTTCATGTCAACGGACTGTCAAAAAAAAGTTTTCGTAGGTAGTTGGTCCTTAATGTCATTAAATATGTATCGAAATGTATCAACACGTTGCACTCGTACAACGTGTTGAAGTGGTGGAAATTTAGTACAAAAACGGTGAAAATATCGCTGAAACGTTTCGTAGTTTTTTTTAGACAACATTATTTGGAGTTATGATCATTTCCATTTGTCTGGAACAAACCAAACTGTCGCATCTAGAGTTCCGAAAATCTAGGAGAAATAGTGCAACAACCTCTCCATTCACAACGAGTTACAGTTTGGTGACAGTTTGGAGGTGGCGGTGTCATTTGAGGTCATATTTTTTTTTTTTAAATAGTGTTGGTGCGATCTGAAATTTATGCTATGGACGTGAACTACGTTTATTTTTTAGCAGTACTGCGCTCCATGCCACACAGATTGTTCTATTGTGCAACGAATTTCTGGACGTGTGATTTCTCGAAGAGTAGGCTTTGATAATAAAATTGGCCGCTTATATCAATTTTTCTTTGGGCTAAAGGATAAGGTCTATACGCCAAAGCGCCACCAACGATTCATGCAATAAAAGAAAATATTTAAAATGAGGAAAATTATATAAAGAACATCATAGTAATTCTATTTGTATGCAGAGCCGAGTCGGACATTTTGACTGATATTTTATTTCATTTGTCGTGATTGTCTCACCTGGTTTCCCCAGATCCGGACCTCAGCGCTTGTGCAGGGTGGAGCAAAATAACGAACGAATTTAAAAAGTCTGTAAAAAAGAAGAAAATTTATATTATATATTTTTTTTTAAATAAATTTATTATTTCGTTAAAGGACGTAAAAAACATTAATGATTTTATTTTTTGATGTAATTGTGCAAAATTCGTCTGACAGTTCTGTTTGAAATCATAAGAACAGTGCTATATCGGCCAGCTGAACGACGCGGGCTTCGTTGGATAGCTATTCTTACACGCTCGATATTCTCAGGAGTGCGCACTGATTTTGGTCTTCCAGATTTTTTCTTGTTGTTGACGAAGTCTCCTCAAAGTTCCTAACCCTACTTTTTTGACACAGATCGATTGCACGCACGACGCGCTCGTACATAACAATTACCGTTTTGATAAAATGCCTTCACAGCGTACGCGCGCTGCTGAGGGAACCACTGCTCCATTATTACTAAATGCTAATATGCAGCAAAAATGGCCGATAGTGTCGCTACCACCTTCCAACGATACGGCGCGGTTGACGGGATTTTTATCGTTATTCTGTCCCACCCTGTACTTTAGATTAAAATGAAAATGTCACCGCATTCTTCATAAAATGTTGCATTTTTCTATTGGTTTAAAATGACGCCTCTTATGGGATAACCTCAAATGACACCATGGCGAACTATTGTGTCTATGGAAAACCATGATTTTTTGACAGATGCGAAAAAATGATGTAAGAGCTGGTCGTATATATTATATACATCGTTTTTAAGAGCTTTATATGGAATTTCTAAAACCTTTTGGATGTCATGTGGCTTTTGCTAAACTGTATATTCAAATACCAAATGCATCTTTATATAGTTAAATGAAGTGCCTATAGTTCCTTTCCGAGCACAAAAATATGCACTTGACCTTGTGCACAATATGGTACACCCCAGCCCACCACATCTTTACATTGCTGGCTCTTACAGACTTAAGGACGCATTCTTCCCCTTTTCGTCTTTCAAGACATGTTGGCCTAGGTTTCCTATACAAAAAAGAAACGCATATATCTCTTTTTATTGTTTCCATTTTCTTTGCCTTTGAAAACGACAGTCTCAAGATAAATTTTTGTATCTTCTTCGCTTCCTACACAAGTTGCCATGGCATGTGAAGTCATCTGCATTGACGGCGCGAAGCAGCGACGGTAGCAACAAAAACAATAGCGGCTTCCTCCTCCTCCTCCTAGCTCTAAAACGTTCTTCTTGCAGTCGGTCATCCTTGGTTTGATTTTATTTTCCTTTTATTTTATTAGCTTTTGAGCGCGTTTTCGTTTTCCATTTCCATGCCACATACTACACACAACGAGTATTTTATTTTCTTTGACTTATGCATCGGTTGTCCTTGTGGCAGCGGCGTGGTGGCGGCGAACCTGTCGAATATATCTTTTCGATTTGTTTTCTTCTTTTTGGATACAATTTTCTTCTTTGCTTTTGCGAAATCTATTATTAGAGTATCTCGTGTGTGTATTTGTCGTGTGTCGGTCGGTCGGTGGTATGTTTTAGTAACCCACTTACCCAGTTGTTCTGTGAATGAAAATGCGTTGCGTTTTGGAAACACTTTCATCAAAGGTAAGCGCGAATCCGGCTTGCAATTGGACAGACTTAACAGCTCTAAAATCTAAAATTCCTTTTCGTATTCGATTTAAATTTAGAGAATGCGCTGCGCTAAGTAAATATGTAGGTATATGCAAAATTCAAAGTGCTGTCGTCAGCAAGCAGGCTTTAACGTTTTTTACCTAACGAACCAGAAAAAGACCGGCGATATCTTTTTATGTATTCATTAAACTTGTTAGTGCTATTTGTACGAGTATTTGTTGGGTTGCCGGCTATACGCCTGCCCGACGCGACGCCCGTCCCACTCCTTGCGCTCATTGTAAGAGTCTCGAGCCGCTCGTATGTAGTGCTAATTTATTACGCAAATGTATTCATTTATATGCGGTGTGCTTTTTTCGGGTAGCACACAAAATTGTGTGCGTGGAGGAAGAGAAGGGTCATCAAACTCTTGTTGAACTTAGCTTACTTGAAGTTGAAGCCTCTCACCTGTGGTATTGTTTGGAATGTCTTCTTCTGTACTTGTGTGGATGTGACGTGGACGACGTGTCTTTTTAACGACGCAGCACGGAACGTGTAGATAATTTTATGCTACGTGCGCGAGTATATCTATATAAATATTTCTTGCTATTTTGGTCTTTCCTTTGCGAGAACACTTACTCTGCTCTGTCAATGGACAGTGGTTTTGGTTTGTCTATACTCAAATGGATGGCGATGAAAGCCATTTAAGCTTGTGTTCTTGTGGCAAATCTATTTGTAAATATTTAATGTTTGACATTGTAATTGAGAGTATAGGTGACAGAAAGTGCGTTTGTTTTTTAAATATAAATTCTTTTACTTTATTTTGATTTTATTTAATATTTGAATGTATTGTTAATGTGGAATTTTTTTTTTCTGTTTGCTTTGCAGGTGAGAACGAAATTCAAAAGTTCAACAACACTTTGTTGATGCTAAAAAAAAGCGTGAGTAAAATTAGTTAGATAAGCATACGTATAAATTTGGGTACATATTTCAATTAACGTCTGTTTTTGGAATTCCGGAGTAAACTGGACATTAGGTGACATCTTATGGGCAAGGATGACATAATTTTGTCATAATTCAGTCATTGCTTGGTTTACTCTGTCATTTTGTTGATTTTCGATACAAGGGGCCTCTACCACGAAACAACAAGTATTGTTAAACAGTAGCATTTTATCGGAGCAATATGTTAAAATGTTTCCATTGCACAATACTTGTTGTATCATGGTACAGGCCCAAGAAATCGAAAGAAGACAGACGTCAAAATTGGCAAAATGGCAAAATTGTTTTATGCGTGATGCATCAAGATTTGGTTATAATGAGGTTAAGTGTATGTACGTATACGGATACACTTTCTTTTTTTCTAATGGGGTTAGCCAAGCCAACTTAATCATTTTGTGAAATTATTTGCCATATTTTCGGCTTTAAAGGTAGCTGTTGAAATAGTTGTTGTACAGCCGTTTTTTCGTGTCCCAGATTTAATTAATTGTCATTGGACTGCGACACGGGAGTATGTATACCTGGAACGTATGGAGGCACTACATCCTAGATGCTACTCAAAAACTCGACAGTGTCCGTACACGGTACAAAGCGGATATGATATTACCACGATCTAAGAGGCACGATCAAATTATAGGTATGAGTATGCTGAAAGAGAAAACTTGAGCTACTTTAAACAATTGCAGTAATCGTCGTGGGAATTCAGCTTAAAACATACTTTTGCCGAAAAGTGATCGCCTAAGTGATGCGCATCTATCACAAAAATATTTGTACCATTCCATTTGTCCAAAAATATAGAAACAAGCCACACAAGCAAATGCTGGAGAAAAGCTAAGCCTAAGGTCATATATGCTAAGCACCTGTTGCCCCTATCGACAAGTTGAAGACCTCATTAAGGACGAGCTTTGTGGTCTCCTGTAAGAAGACTGACTGGGGTATGATTGACTCAGCAACGTCAATGCGAAATTAGGAAAGGAAAACATGTTTGGCGGGCTTGTTTGTTAGACACTGAGCAACGGCTACTAGTCGATTTTGCAGCTGCTTGTAATGCTGTAGTGGCAACTATAACAGACTTCCAAGTCAAGCCAATCTATCGCTCTCTAGATATTCGTCGTGTTAATATCACCAGAGTGAGGGTGCCTTTAAGAAGCTTAAGAAAAACAAGGCCGTCGGTTTTGATGGTTGTTTACTAGGGGAGCTCTTCAAATGCGAAAGTATTTTTTCCCCTCAAAAAATGCGAACCTATAAACCTTTCAAAACGAGATGCTTGCGGATAATATGTTATTTCACTTTCCATCGATTTTTGGTCGTAATTTTTTCCCAGGAAGGAAATGAAACGTACAACTGCGGGTCTTCAACACTACATTAGCTATATTCAAATTATGGTTGAACCTTATAAGCTGTATCTATCAATTTACAGACAAAAAAAAAAGTTCAGTTTAGGGCTCGGCCACATTGATTGAATGGACAATAATGCTTCAACCAAGAGGTCGAATCCCAGCTGCCAGGTTCAAAACGATAAGAAAGACCAATCCTAAGTTTCATCACTTGCTCTGGATAACCAAACACAGACTCTATGGCTCGAAAGCCGGTTATAATTTATCATTTTTTTTCTGTAAGCAAGAAATGAAATCATTTTTTAAGCGTTTGGTTTTTAAAAATGAAAACAAAAAGCAACGAAAGTTTGCAAAATTGAGTCAAATTTTTATTAAGGCAGTTCTTGCAATGCTTCTGCTTGCTCAGTAGACCATATACGGCAATTTTGATTTTTAACGTAGCCTGCTCAGTAGGACGAATACGACGACAATAAAATGGACAAAGTGCTCTAAAACATTTTTTACTGAGCACGATTTTCGGTAATAAAAAATCAATTATTTGCAAACGTTGGTCGGGCGTCAGTCTATCCATGGTGAAATGGCAATGCTAACTGAGTATTTTTTACTTTGACACGTGTCACGAAACACACGTGAACTGTCAAAAAAATCAGGCTAAAAAACCAAACAGCAAAAAAATTACCCTTTATTTTTAGTGCTATCCTTAAAGTTATAAAAAAAAAGTATTTTCTTTATCCTCTGCTGAAGTTGACAACAAGAGCATTTCTTCTGCGCTATCACTGGATTTATAGACTTAGGCCCTAGTTATAGCTATCATTGAAATCCATCATTGGAACAAATCAGTGGAATGGTGGTTTCATATTTTTGACAAGTCGGTTATAACAATCATTGAAAAATTCCTGTCAGTGACTTTTCAACAAACAAGTATAGGTTTTGAGGTTAGAGTTGATCATTGAAAGCAAAACTGACAGCTGAGAATGGAATGAAAATCGAACACATCAGTGAAACGATTGGGTTTCAAATTAGAGAAACGAGAATCAGCTGTTCAGTGAAATCGATTTCGATCAGTGAAATAATAAAATTGGATTTAAAGAAAAGTTTTAATCAGAATTAAGTAATTTCTTTCGTAAAAAAAATCAACAATTGATAAGCTTTATCTTGATACCAACTAAAGCCAATATTGTTTAATTATTCGTCCTAAAATCGGAAAACAAAATTTTCAATGATGCATTTCAATGATAGCTATAACTAGGGCCTTACACAAGTCTGCAAAGAATGTTAGTTCTGTGAACATTAACTAAACAAAAATCACATTTCGCATTTCGATTATATAAAAATGGTTGTAGTGGTTTTGAAGTACATAGTAGGGGAAATAAATGCGAGAATGCGGCAACATGTTTATACCCGGTACCACACTGTGGTGAGGGTATATTCACTTTGTCATTCCATTTGTAACGCCCATAAGGAGGCGTTGTAGGTGTGACAAACTATATGTATTATTGATCAGCATCACTTTCTTAGTCGATCTAGCGATGTCCGTCTGTCTGTCCGTCTGTCCGTCTGTCTGTCTGTCCGCACGATTACGGCCGTAATTTAAGAGCTATCGACTTGAAATTTGGTACGTAAGCTTTTATCCACCAAACTGAGGCTAAGTTCGAAGATGAGCAAGATCGGATGAAAACTACTACTACCTCCCATACAAAAATATCAGATTTATATAGCTTTTTATGTTAAAAATTAAATTTAAATAGCTACAGTAAAGATAGCAAGTTTAAACTTTGCACATATTGTTTTAATAATATTTTAAAATTTTTGACAAAAAATGAGCTTGGTCGAATAAAAAGTACCCATACCTCCCATACAAATATATAATTTTTTAATACTAAAATATTTTTTTTATTTTAGAATAATATAGTACCGGGTATTTGAGCTTCGGCATAGTCGAAGATAATTGTCTTACTGGTTTTAACTGTCATTCGAATGAAGACACGCTTTAGAGGTGATGTCCCACTTTAGAATAGACCAAAACGTCAATTATTTAACGAGGGACATTTTTTTTTAATGTCCTCTGTCAAATGGTTGACACTGAATTAACTCCTAAGTCAATGTCAATTATTTGACTGAAAACATATGTTTTATGTTTGTGAGTTGTCATTTTGGTTTAGAAACAATTTGGTTGGGATAAAGACCGTCTATTTTTCGCTGTCTACATTTGAAATCTATTTTAAAGGCCGATTTTTCGCGTACTGTTTTAGCAACAAAAAAAAAAAACATATTCTCATCACTTTAACAAGTGTAAATTCGTATTTCTAATCAATTTTACTAGTATTTTAAGTCCGAGAAAATGTAATAATAAAAAATGGAAACATGAACAGGATGTAATAAGAAAATACGCTTACAAACCCCTCCCACTAACAGGAAGTACATGCTGGTACGTTGTCTTCAATGGCAGAAATTTATCTTTCGGCGTGATTTTATTTGACGCTTACATTCTTCCCCCAAGAGTATTTTAAATCCTCTCTAGCAATTAAGGAATCTATTTAGTGACGCATCAACAAAAAAAAAAAAATCTATATCCTTTTCCAAGCAGAGAAAAAAAATACCAAGTGAAGCAGTGCTCTGTATAACTAAACTAATACTTGAAACTCAAACAACGCTCCCTAGTATAGGAATGAGATTCACATTGCAGGGCAGGGGGAAAGAAAAAAATGCCAAATGGGAAAACGCCACAAGGGGGTGGTTTGGGCTGAGTTGGGTTGTGGTAATTATTGATTTTGTGTCGTTAGCTTAAACGAGTCCGCTCGTATTTTTTTTTTCTTCGTGCTGCATGCTTTCTTATATTCGTTTCTCTGAATTCGCTCGTTGCTATTTTTCACGCCAACTTGCCAGAGGTGGTATCTGGGCGGAGGAAGGAGAAAACTTTGTTCCCCAACCCCCCGAGCCAACTAACAGAAACATTTCTATATAAAATTCTAGTTGGGGTGGCATTTTTTAAATTTGTTGCTTTTTTTTAGGATTTTTTTCCGCAACCACAGCACCCTTTTCGCTCTCCCTTCAGCCACGGAGATTTGTTTCCTTTCCCCTGCCGCCGCTTCTCGCGAAAGGGAAAAGTTTAAAGTTTTGTTTTTTTTTCACTTTTTTCTCTGATGTATTTTCCGGAGAAAAATTTCCATTTGCCAACTGGATATTTTTTTCGTCGACGTCGATGGGAATTTTCTTTTTTAATTTATTTCCTACAGTAAAAGCAATAATGTCGTGCTCTATGTGTCGTGGTATTTATTTTTTTTTTGCCTCTTCTGTTATTTATGTGTGCAAATTAAGATGGCCGCGCTGAAGTAGCTGCTTACCAATCGTAATCGACAGATAGACAGTCAGACATTTGGACGTTGCCAACCAAACAAGCAGAACTTGCAACTAGAGTCAGGGTTAGCCAACAACACAAGGGAAAGAAATTGCCTGGGAAGAAGACGAAAATTAGATTTATCTTTTGTGTTTGGGCCTTAGATTGCAATGTTGGGAGATTTTTTCTATTCGCTGTTTGGCTGGCCTTTTAAGAGTTCCTATGGACTTAAGACAAAACGATTAATTGTCCAACCATCACGTTGCACCCGAAGGCATTCCATTCAATTTGGATGTACATGTACATGTACTTATTTTTTTACAAATTGCTTTGTAATTTGAATTGTATGTGGAAAGAGGGACTGTCCGGGCAGGACTCATGAATCTAAGTTGACTGCTTGAGAGGGAAATTTAAACGAATGGACTCGACGTAATCTTGGTCTTATATTATGAGCTTTAAGAAATTGGTCAACTGTTTTGACTGGTTGCCTTAAGCTAAAGAAAATTCGATTTGTTTACTTGATGAATTTAAGGAATATTTCCTTGACTAATGAGCATGCTTTTGGACTCTCAAAAATAGAAGTCGCGTCGACCCATGATCTAGCAGTGAGAAAGCCCGATTGATATGCCTGTGAGTCTCGATTATAACCTTTATCTGTTTGAGTATTATAATTATGGAAGCCCGCCGGTTATTGCAGTTCTTTTTTGTTCTGTATCATTACAATAACTAGCCCTTATATTCCCTAGGATTATTTCAAAATGGGTACCTACTCATTTCGAAACTTTTAGGACCACAGTCGGTTGGTTGAGTCTCCCTTTTACTTGTGTCAGGACTTGAGGGAAACGCAGATTCACTGTATTTTCTCAGAGCTGGTCGAGAGATCCACAAGTTGCAACTTGGTTCTGACCAAGCGATAGTATAGTGAACGAGATTATCTTTAATTTGCTCACGTAACTATACCACTATCGTGTCGTCTATGTATTGGGTAACCGAAATGGAATACCAGATGTTGTGGCAGGATCTGCTTTCAGAAACTCAAATATACATAGCTGCTTTTGTTGGCTTTGAGACTATTGATGGCAGTTTGGAGTTAGTTGGAGGTCCGATGTCAATACCCCTGAAAAAGCTGAGCATGAATACCAACTGAGGGCTCATTGCTACACTCTACGTCTACACATTAAGCAGGACACAAACATATTCTTTACATCTGAGTAGCCAGCTGATCCTCAATTGGTACCAATAAAGTGCCTTCTCCATACCATTACATGATGGTTGATGTTGCGGGCCAACTTTTTTTAAAAACTACACTTCTTGCAGCTTCTATCTAGCTTTGATATTGGCTTTGTAGTTACTGTTTTCGTATGGAGTTTTTAACTTCGATGCACAGTTTTTTTTCTATATGTCTTGGGATACCTACATATTAAGGCGTGCCTAGAATATCCCTGCACAGTTTCAAGTCCTCCGTAATAACGCTTGATTAATCTCCTATCTACTCTCGTGGTGGTCAAACTACGACATTGGGTTCAGTGTAAGCGTTCATGTTTAATTTTTGTGTTTGTTGTCACAACTGGCTTCTCTAAGCTGTGCTGAACGAATTCGGTACTTAAACAGGGGCTTTTAAGTAACGAGTGATGGTCACTTCCTACGTCGGTGTTTGGATCAAGAAATGGTTTTTAATTCGACCATCATTTGATACACAAGGGCCGAATCGCCGCATCCCTGAAGCTGATTACACATACACAACAAAAATAAATTCGTGACCTTACAAAGTTCTTATATGGAGAAATAAGGTCACTCGCAACACAAGCTAATCGCAATTGTCATTTTGTAATCCTCAGTTAGGATTAGCGTTCTCTAAACTGACTTAGGGCCGTTTGCTGATACGACTCATAACGATTTAAGATATATGTACTTAAATTCTTATGGGCTACTCTTGCAGGGCATACACTGTCACATTATAGGTTATGTGGAACTTAAATTTGTATGTTCCGTATCAGCAAATGGCCCTTAATCGCTGACAACCAGTGATGGGTTGTAATGATTAATTTTGTAATTAAATAGTTCATTAATTACTTAGACGTGCAATTGCCATGTAATTTAATTACTTCGCAATTACTTAGTAATTGTAATTGCAATTTACTTGTAATTGTAATTAGAAATTGCAATTACAATATTGCAATAACTAATTGCAATTACACGAATGTAATTAGAATGAAGTAATTAATCACATAATTAAGCTATTCTTTGTCCATTTATTTAGTTTAGCTTTGTCTAAAGACCTGACAGCTGGAGTGTCATTGTAAATGAGCGTTGGGATCGCTGACGAGGCCGAATTCTAATATTTTTTACAAATGACCAAAAGTACTACCCTTGGTCACATTAAAAATGTAATTAAAATCATCGGAACAAACTATCCGACGCAAATTTTGAAAGCCAACTCGAAATATAAATACGAGTAGCTAGTTAGAGCAATAAAATATCTAATGCTCTTTTTTATAAACTAAATAAATAGACAAAGAATAGCTTAATTACGTGATTAATTACTTTATTCTAATTACATCCCTAATTACATTCGTGTAATTGCAATTACTTATTGAAAGTTTGTAATTCAATTACAAATTACAATTACTTGTAAATTTCCAATTACAATTACTGAGTAATTGCGAAGTAATTAAATTACATGGCAATTACTTTTTCAAGTAATTGTAATTTAATTAAAATTTCAATTACCCATCACTGCTGACAACTAGTCGCACTTAGTGTCGTTTATGTCCAGGATGTTGTTTTTAAACAAGTGTTACATTCTAATTGATCGGAAATCTTCTCATTGTACAGGATTCGGATTTACTGAACTCCAAGTTTCGAACGTTAAAAGTAGCAAAAAATTCCACACGAAGTACCAGGAGATTTGTGAAATCTATCGTCGATTATCGTGGTATCTCGATTGAAGCTATTACACAAAAGATGGCGCAAGTACATAGTTCGATTAAATCAGATTTGACAAGCCCACCAGCTCATTTTGTAGGTTGAACACATGTTGATTGAGGCAGCCCACTATGGGAAAACAGACGTCTATTGTAGATGCCCAGGGTCGGAATATCTGCTGTCCCATCGGCCATCATATTATCTATGTATGATTTCTGTCGTTGACCACCGCCTATATAGTTTATACCTCTTTAAGGTTGGTTGCCTAAGCTGGTTTTGGTGGCTTATTTCGGCCATTCACTCCAGCCGGGGATATACGAACGTGTCACACAGCACAGTAAAATTTGGCTCTATCCCAGCAAACCAGGTTATTCGCATTTCGTTCTCTTCAAGTTTGCCCCGAAGAAGATTTTAGTTTCGTGTAACGATGACACAGACCGTGGTAAATGTTGTTGTCGATGAAAGAATTGTCAGCGATTTGTTAAAATCCAAGCGGAAAAATAAAATTGCGGTTTGTTTAAAAAAAAAGTACACAGGAGCCCAAACCCGGCTACGCTTTTACGCAAGCAGAAGACATTGAAACGCAGAAAGCACGGCTACATCATCCCCATAGGCATGAGCATAGACATCAGTAGCATTAAGGGTTTCAAGTAGAGAGTTAACTTCCTAGTCTTGATCTACAGACCGTGAGTTTTATTAACCATGATATCTAACAGACCTATCTAGCTTTCTTACGAACCTTGTATTGTCGAAAGCGACGTCTATATCGACAATGATGTCTATGGAATATTCTTTTCAATTCAGCTGGTCATCAATTCTACCACACAGCTTTTGAAGCGCAGTATCGCAGAATTTAAATCACTGAGCTGGTAGCTTTTAAGATCAAGTTCTTTTTATAAGCAGAAACGACGTGAGACCGATCGGCCGAAATTTATTGGCCAGGGAGTTGCGTTATCTTTGATACATAGACCACTTCCACAAATCGGCAGAGGGCGGTATAAGCTAGTACCAAGACCAGCATTGAAGATGAAGATTCAATTCCCAATTGCAACTATTTCCTATACCCTCTTTGCAGTCTTGCTGGATATATCGCAATCAGCAATAGATGATTTTGTGAAGCTCCTACGACAAGCATGGTTGTTGTGTGGCAGAAAGCGGCCCAACGAAAACCGTGGTTTCGAGAGGCACTTTACCGGGTTCCATGATTTCCCACAATCAACAGTAGTGTCAGAAAGCAGCTCAATGACAGCGTGGGTCCCTGAGGCCTTGCTCAACTACAAACAATTTTTCCTTGAGGCATTAATGTGCTATTACACGGTATGTAGCACGCCACATATATATGTGGCTCTGACGTCAACAGAGAGTACACAAAGAGAACTTGTGCACTGCATTTATTCATTGGGGCCATACGCTGACAACAAAATTACGTCAGAGCCACATATATATGTGGCGTGCTACATACCATGTACTAGCACCTTTACGATTTTATCGTGGTTCCTGGATTTATGAAGTATCGATGGGACGTAGTCCAATCCAATTGGCCAGCTGGACTCGGGAGGGTAGAAAACAACAAGAAGCAGGCCCACGACAAGCGGGACTACAACACTAGCTAGACAAGAAGCAGGACAAGCTGGACTACAAGACTACCTACACAAGAAACAGGACAACGATAAGTTGACGCTGTCAATTAAGGCCAATTTCCAGAAGCGAATTTAGCCGCCAAAATTCAAAACATCGATTGAAATCAAATGTAGTAAAACTTACCAAACTAAGGATCTGACCTTACCGAATGACTTAACTTCAGTAGACCATCTATCGAATTGTTTCTTTAAATATGCTAAATAGAAAACTACTGTCGCAACACTTAAGTTAAAATAAAAAAAAGTGTCGACGAACTTTTGTTCATTTCAATCTCCTTCGAATTCCTAACCTCTTTATCCATTCATGCTGCACTGTGATTCTGATTATCCTTTGCTATGCACTTTCTAATTTAAATCCTTGAATGCATTTATGCAACTCTTACTGATTTCACCCTTTGATTTGCTTCATTAAAAAATACTAATAGCCTTTAATAATTATTTAACAACTCAAGCGAACTAAGGTCTAAGGACAGTGACTATTTTTAAGCCCTTAACTTTTTTTTTTTGTGTTTTTGTTTTTGGCTACAATGGCTTAATCGATTGCTCAACGGCTGAGTGAAGAGCGCATATAAAAATAACTTTGTTCTCTATACACTGCTGCGACTTCACTCCTTCCTGGATTTTTGTTTTTTCTTTGGATGTGCTCATTCATTTCTTTCATTGTATAAGTTGACCATCTGACAAATCTCTCTGAGTCTGTCTGTCGCTTGTATACTTCACGTTCGCTCTCTGGCCTAGGTGTGGGGGGGTTGTGTGTTTCCACCAACGTTTTTCGTTCCTTTTTTTAAATGTCCCTTGTGCAATGAAGGGAATCCGTTAAAAAAATTGCTCTATAGTTTTTTTTTGCCTAGAACTACTCCCTTCTCTTTTCATCTCAACACGGGCCAGCCTGATTCTCCTCTATGTCTTCTTACTGGTGCAGGCTGATTAATACGAAAAAAGGCAAAACAAGAAAAAAGGCAAAACAAGAAAAAAGTTTCTGGAAAATAAAAACGAGAAAAAAAAAGAATATGGTTAGGAACAAAAAAAAATAACTCCTCGGAAGCACCAGAAATGCAGATTCCTATGGTATATGAGGCGAACGAAAAAAAAAGCACCGTCCACATTGTACATAAATAGGGGTTGCTTGGTATAGTTTTTTCTCTTAGGGTGAGTTTAAGCAAAGACATGGTGTCAAATCAACTCGAACAGTAAGACAAAGACAGAAAGCTTTCGTTTATTTTTTTTTGCTTTGCTCCTGCCCTATAAAGTTAAGCCCACCATACAACTTGAGTGCTGCAGCGTTCGTGAAGAGCAAGGATACAAATGAAACATTTATAAAAAAAAAACCCACTGAAAGCAGAGAACGAAATTATACAAGTGCCAGTAATTGGAGATACTACAACATAGCAGGAGCAGGGAATATGCTTGCTACTACTACTGGCTTCGTGGTCGGTCGGTTGGCTGTCAAGCGCGGGGGCTTATCAAGGGGTACCGTGGGCGCTGCTCAGCTACTCATTCATCCAGAGACGAAGCTTCCATTTACATAGAAACGATGTGATGCGAGCAAAAAAATCCCTTTCCTTCTAAAGTATTTTTTCCCATTTTTTTTTGTATTTTTGTATCCACCACTCTCAAACTTATTTTCTTTTTTAAATACCCTTTTTTCCTTGGTTGCCTCTTCAGTCGCCGTCGCCGTCGTCATCGTCAATGTATTTGTAATGGAGAACCGAAAAAAAATTAACTTTCGTCTAATACACACGCTTTCAGGTCGAGTCTCCTCTGTGTTCCTAATGCACACATACCATCTTCTATTATGTGACCATGCTCTGGGTGTCCTTTTTTTATTTTCTTGAATTTATTTCTTTCTAAATGCACTTAAAACAATCTCCGATGGGGGCTGTGCCCTTTGGTTTATTTTCTCAGCTTTATCCCCATTGCTGTCGGGCGCTGAATTGTCCCATTTTGCTTTTAAGTTTGATTTACTTTGAGAGGGCTTCATCGCCATTTCTGGAGTATCAAAATGTGTTTATGCTTTTGGTATTCTAATGGCTAGTTTATGTTATGTAACTACATAGTTCTCTGGGGCATATTTTTTGTTTTAAAAAATGTTATCTTTGAATCAGTGTTCTTAGATGAACCACTTTTAACATGTACACGTTATTTTAGACGTGTGATTTATATGACTTAAATATATGTAGTGACACACGTCAACCCTCTCAGTGAGATCGTTTCGTTGCTGACCTTAAACTATTTCGATTCGTTTTCTGGACAAATTGTTTTTACTTCTCATCAAAAACCGAGGATTGCTGCTCTGATTACCGAACATTAATAGCCGGTTTTACAGTGCAAGTTTAAACTCCGTTTAACCAGATATCAGGTTTAAACCGACGTTTAACACGAAAAGGTGTATTAGACTAGTTTTAGTTTGCCCGACTTGTAGCGAACTAGTTTGCCTATATTTGGCCCTCGACCATTTCCTTGAGGGGATTCTTCGTCTCCACCGGTTCAGGCTGAAAATTGTTTACATTACTTTCTTTACAGTTGTTGCAATTCACCACTGATGGCTGTTCTTTGCTGGTTCTTAGCGGCAGGTTCTTTGGGTCAGAACATGTAATATTATAAACGGTCTTTATGTTGTCTTACCTGACTATGTCACTTTTGACAAACTGACGCAATAAACAAAACTGATGGAAATGTCAAATACACATAAGTTCTACGTTTACAGTGGCGTACAAAACAGACGAGAAAAGTTAAACCGAAGTTTAACTAAACGTTCGTTCAAATTCCACTGTAATACACTCACGGTTTAAGTATGTACTTGGTTTAAACTTGCTTGCGAGTTTAACTAAGTTCCTTATCGGGCTCCCGACCCGCGAAGAGTCTCTGCCTGAGACACTGCAGCCTTCCATTATCTACGATCCCGGGCACGCTGCTTCCAGTTGTCGAGACCAAGCGCTCTGGCATCCGCGATGGCTTGGTCTTTGAAACGGAGGTTCGGTCTTCCTTGTCTCCTCGAACCTGGGGGCTGGGATTCGAAGATCCTCTTAGCTGGAGCATTATTGTCCATTCGCTCGATGTGGCCGAGCCAATGTAGTCGACGTGTTTTGGCTTTTTGGACTACATCCACATCTTGGTACAGCTCATAGAGTTCGCCGTTGTAATAGCTTGTAGGAATAAAGTTTGACTAATTTTTTTCATTTCCCTAGTAGGCTAGAGGAAGTGTTTTTTTTTTTTTTTTTTTTTGGGGTTCCACCTTATAACCTTATCGGTGTTCTTTACGATTACCTTAAAGCCGTGTCCTGATGGAGACATAGTCAACTTGAATCGCTAGGAGACTTGATGCAGCTTTCAACCTCTTTTGGATGGCCTTAAAGTCGACATTCTGCGCCGCTATAGAGTGATCAGGGCACACACAACTTTTAAGACGATTAATCTGTAGAAGCAGCTATGCAGTGCTAAGACCTGAGGTTATAGGGCAGACTGTTTCATTTGATACAAATCTGATAACATTTTTAAATTACAGAGAGTGTCTTGAATATTAGTGCGAAAAAGTGCTGCCAATAATGGGAATTTTTCGAACATCAAACATTTTTCACCCGCACTCATGATAAGAAACAAATGGAATGCCAATTTTTTCGGGTGGAATATTGTTCGGGCGAAACTCACAATAAGACTGTATATGTATTTTTAAGACCCGTAATGTTATATAGCATAAAATGTAAAATTTGCAATTTTGACAGGCGGAAACTCTTTGCTATACATTATGACGAGATTCGTTGTGTAGCAACGTTGTCGAGGTAGATAAAGTCTTCATTTTTAACTTATCAAAATGATTCTGCTCATCCTGTACGTCATTGTCCGCTTTCACACTTAAGGGTCAACCACAGTAGGATTACTTATGCGGACTTAAGCTAGTGTCAAATATGAAAAAACTCAAGTGCAGTAAAACACTTTAAATGGGCAACTATTCCTATAGTCACGAAATACAATATTTTAATGTAACCCACATTGGCTTAAGCTGGATTACTACCATACAATCCTGTCATCTTTTTCAAGCATAACAAATCAACTTTTATAATTGTGTTCACTGTTAACCTTTTACTTTTATATTTTGCGCCCACTTAAGGGGTTATGAGTAGCCCTATGATGCTGTTGTATTTGGTTTGCTCCTAAAGGTGGTAATAAAGTATTGTCACTACTTATGGGTAGTTTTCCGGTGTTTTTGTACTTTTGTTTTATTTGTTTAACAATATCACCTTATTAAACTAAAATCTGACTCTTCCACTGGCTTTAACCGCCCATAGAAAACCACTTTGGTTGGCTTAGCACCCAATCCAATCACATTTCACTGTGTTTAAGACTTGAGACTTTCTTCTTTTAATTAAGTTTTTGAATATATAAATTGTATTTATTTTGCCTTTGCACTGACTAATTTATAATCCTTTTTTTTGTGTAATATAAATCAAAGCCATGGTACATACTACCCTCTTCCAATTCACTCAGCACCGTACCCCCTCCCTCATCCTTGAGGATAAGGAAAAAAAAAATCATTTCTTACATTAACACTAGAAAAAGAAGAAAAAAAATGCGTAAATTTCGTTATGTACTATAGCCACTTTCCCCTTTCGCTCATTTGTTATCCCACCCTCTAGCTATATGAAGAAAAAAGAACTTTAAACTAAATACGAAGAAAAAATGAATGGATTTGAGTCGGTTTCTCTTTTTTTTCTTACTTTCGGGGTGTTTAAAACAACGAATTTAAAATTAAGAAGGAGTAAATATTTGCTTGGCCAATTGGAAGGGTGTGCAACATTTCTTCTTGCCGAGAAGAAGACGAACACCAACCACCGGCCAAGAAGAAGGGCCCGCGAACAAAATAAACGACTTGAAATTAAAAAAGTTTCAAATTTAGTTTCAGCGTTTTTTTTTTATGTTTTAATTGAGTTTCTTTTTTATTTTTTGTAATTTAAAAAAATACGAAGAAAAGAAATTACAATTTTGATCCTTATTCCTGCGAGTTGGGTCCACACCGCTTTCTTTCAGTGAGTGGACGATGACAGAGTGTATATTCTTATTCTAAATGTGTATTCTTTTTGGTTCTCTTTCCAGGGTCTTCTACGGACAGCCGAGCAATTGAAAATCAAAGGGCTTTGCGAAACAGCCGAAAGTGTTGATGATATCTCAGAGGCAGCCACAGCGACCATCACCGTTTCAGAGAATATAACGCAGGCGGTTGTTGGGAATATAGTGAATGCAACACAGGGTAATGCAATAGTTACAACACACACAATTGCAAACAACACAAATACGCATACAACAACAGCAAACTTAAACAATAACAATAATATAAATTCAAATATTAATGCTGTAGTTGCACCAACAACGGCCACATCCACGCCCCAGCTACGAAAATCTCGGGTCAGAAAACGCTCAAAGTCGCCGGATACAAATCTGCAACAGCAACAGCAGCAGCAACATCAACAACAACAGCAGCAGCAGCACCAACAACAACAGCAACATCAACAGCAGCAGCACCATCAACAAGCAATATTAAGTCAAAATCTTAACACAGCGGCAATAGTTAGCCTGCAACAGACGTCATCGGGCAACTATATACCCGTCTCTGGTGGTCAGACGATAACAACGACTGCTGTTAACCAACATAACTCCGAGGAATCAGATTCTGATAAGCCAACATCGCAGAAAATTTGCAAAACCGAAGCGGCCAACTCACCGACATCGAATAATGGCAGTGTAACTGTCGCACAGGGAGCAGCAATTGTAACACAAATTGTAGTAGCACGCGACGGAAAAGATAAAAACATGACCAGTCTAGGAATGGGAATGGTAAGTTATTCTTTTTTTTCTTAAATTGCATAAATTGGGTAGTTAGTTTATTAGGATGTGTGTGTGCAACAATTAAGAACAACTGGGGTATGGGGTTGTTGTTATATAATTTGGTTTCGCGACTTGTCCTATAATTTGGAATAGGCAGCGAGCGATAATTGTCCATTGCATGCTCGGTTTTATTTAAAACTATAGCTGTAGCTGCCCGCAATTGTATTGCCTAGATATATTCTTGTCTATCAGGACAACGCATATCAATGTTCCA
This sequence comes from Cheilosia scutellata, assembly GCA_955612985.1. Classification (NCBI taxonomy): domain Eukaryota; kingdom Metazoa; phylum Arthropoda; class Insecta; order Diptera; family Syrphidae; genus Cheilosia; species Cheilosia scutellata. The sequence goes on from OY015314.1 coordinate 53,980,524, forward strand.
AATTTTACAACCTTTGTCTCCCATGACTGTCGAAGAATAGCGTTTGCAATTTTTTTTTTGGGATGCACCACGCCCCTTTGTCTTCGGGAACACTCCCAGGCCAGTACCTAAGATTGTCTGTAAATTTGAGTATAATCGGTTTGGTGGTTTTCGAGATATGCAAGTCCCTACGTATAGAAGACTCTTCGGTCTAAAAGCGATGTCCTGTTACAGTTTGCAGAGTTCACTGCTACAATCCCTTTTCCAAAGTAACGCATATGGGGGAAAATCATTCGAATAATTTCTCGTTCCAAACGACCATGATCCGCCTTCGCTATGCGTCTGTGCCTTATAAAGGGTCCGCCAAATAACTTTTTTTTTTTTTGAAAATGCTATAAAAAAAAACTACTGAATATTTTCTCAAATTTCTTTTTTTATTTGAAAGTACAATCCTTCCGGTTAATAATGGAAAATAATTTCATTCAAATGGCTGCCTCGGCTGGCCATGCCTACACGATCGGTCCAATTTTTAGGCACATTATCGATTGTGTGCAGCTGTATTTCACCAATGGCTTCACGAATATTGTCCTTTAAAGCGTCAATTGTCTCTGGCATGTCGGCGTAACACTTATCTTTTACGGCACCCCACAAATAATAGTCCAACGGTGTCAAATCGCAGCTCCGCGGTGGCCAAACGACATCAGCTCTGCGGCTGATAATGCGATCTTCAAAAACAGGGCGCAAAACATCGAGTGTAGCTTCAGCTATGTGGCACGTAGCGCCGTCCTGTTGAAACCAAATGTTGCCAATATGGCCCGATAACGATCGCCATTGACTGTAACGGCCACTCCTTGCTCATTTTCGAAGAAAAATGGCCCAATTATGCCTCTGGACCAAAATCCGCACCAAACAGTGACTCGTTTTGGGTATATCGGCTTTTCAATGTATGCGTGCGGGTTTTCTGTGCCCCAAATGCGACAATTTTGCTTGTTTACATACCCGCCAAGATCAAAATGAGCTTCATCTGAAAAGATGATTTTTTGGCAAAATCGGCATCTTCTCTAAATCGATCGCAGGCCCACTTAGCGGAGCGAAATCGCATTGGATGGTCAGTTGGCTTCAACTCCTGAACCAATTGGACTTTGTATGGCGTCATACCAAGGTCTTTATGCAAAATTCGTCTCAATGATGTCTCCGAAATGTTCAATTGTTGAGAACGACGGTGAATTGATGATGATGGCGCTTCACGCACACTTTCTGCCACAGCAGCAATTTTCTCGGGTGTACGCACTGTTTTTGGCTTTTCACGCTTTGGTTTCTCGATGAGGATGCCAGTTTCTTTCACTTTTTTCACAAGATAACGAACATACGGAGCTGACGGTGCTTCTCTTCTTCCAAAATCCGTACGCAATTTTCGCACACATTCTGCAACATTACCATGATTTTCAAAGTAATGTCGCGATATTTCCCAGCGTTGTTCAAGCGTATACACAACCATATTCGTTCAGCGGAAGGATAAAACTAATTATCTGTCAAATCAGACATGAGCTAAGTGTTACCATTCGCGAAATAAGCACTAGTTGAAAAAAAAAAAACCTTAGATGGCGGACCCTTTATAAGCAGGACAGGGGTCATGAGATTTAGATTCAGACTGCTTGGTTTCTAATGTGATGTCGTTGTTGCAGTGTATAGTGGAGCTGAGGAACTCTTTACCTCCGGAACTATGACAACTTTAAAGCATTTAAAAACGCAAGACAACTCCATCGTCAAGATGAATGCCAATTGTTGTATAAGTAGATAGTTTGATACAAAGTCAGTGGATATCTATACGGACTTCATGGTTTTCGCCAGAACTTCCTGCGATAGGTCCCCGCATTCCTGACGGATATTCTCTTTGAGGGTTTCAAGAGTCTGAGGCTTGTTGACATACTCGTGACTTCAAAAGACCCCACAAAAATAAGTCTGGAACGGGTTAATCAGGTGATATTGCCAGCCAGTATATCGTCAAACGAGAGATCCGAAAATATACCACTCAGAGTTTGCCTTGTGGCTCGTGCAGTATGTCCTGCAGTGCCAATTCATCCAATTGAGGATGGAACAAGTCGTTGAGCATGGCTCTATATGTCTATATAGCGCTCGCCGTCCACAGTAGTCGTTTGGCCTTCGGCGTTTTCGAAAAACATAAAGCTCGATGACCAGCGTAAACAGCACAACATGTAGTAACTTTGAGCGTGTGTTATAGCTCTTCGTGGATTATACGCGGATTTTTGGTACCCTAGAAGCTATAATTTTTCTTATTCACATATACACAGAGATCGAAATTGAAAATGGAAAACCTGTCTTCCTCGCCGTCGAGATTCAGGATGGCTTGGTGGTCAACAGCTGACAGCAGACGCACTGTCTGCACTTTGTAAGGGAACATCTGACAGTCTTTCACTAAAATTCTCTGGTAGATACTCCGGGGTCCTCTGCGACATATTCAGCTACAGCTCATGTCTTGTTGACGTGTATTTTGTACCTGTTTACTTCACAAATGTCAAAGTAGAATTGACATTTGCCGCCATTTGCAAAAATTATAGAATCTTCCGATAGGAAAATGACTTCAGGGCCACCTTGTATAATGCTATTCCCACTTCATTTTGATCGCGTGGACGGAAGTCTTGGCTTGCATCGTCCAGGGGCTCATAATCCGACAATTATTTGTTGTATAAGTTCTACGTAATTCTGTAGAAAAATCAATGCTAGGTCTTATCACAACTTGTAGACAATCTCAGCGGGCACTTGTCGGAAAGTTGCGTTGTAGGCACTGTGGACTTATTAAAAACTATTTACACAAGAATCAGCCTTTCCTGTAGGTATTGCTGGCTAGCTATCTGCCTTATTTAACCAAAGGTGGAATCTAAGAAGAACTAACGCAACTGATTTTTAGCTTTGCTATAGACTAAAATGCAGCCGAACTACAAAGTTTTTGTTCCTATGGATTTGACAGCTGAAAGCATTTTTACTAATCTACATAGATCTCTTGAGAACGTCTGGTCAGAGAAAGTTTATTAATTTAGGCCATTCGGATTCGGCATAAACTTGTTGGTCGACTCCATGTGTCCCAAAAATAAACAACATCACACACGTTCTAGAAATATAAGTCTAGAGCCCTAATACCAAAAAAAAAAAATGTACACCTTTTTAATTTCTTAATACGAGTATCTATGTATTTTGCAAAATAATGTAATTTCTGTACTTTTTTTCTTTTTAGAACGGCGGTCTCCTCGGAGTACCAATGGGCTTCTTAGATTTTGCACCTGAACCACCAGCACCATCAGCCACGCCTGTAACCGTGACGGAGCATGTCGACTTATCCTGCAATCCCAGTACAGATACCCGAGATTTATCAAGTGAGTTGGTACTATATCGTTTTTTCTTACATCTTCTATAAATGTGTATAGATTTTTTTTCTTTCAATTATTTTATAAATACATAAACATAATATATACTCGTATATCCACCATTATTACCGTCTGTCTTTTCTATTTTGTGTCCATTGTAAATGGCTGAACTATGCTTATTTGGCTTCTGTTTTTTTTTTTTTCAACTAGACTAAGATAAATATTATTACTTTTTTGGTCTGCATTCATTAATTTTGTGTTGATTCTGTTTCTCTATTACATTGGTTATGTTTCGGTTTTGGCATATACATACATATACTACATTCCTAGTTTGGTTGTTCTCAATTTAATCCAGAACTTGGTGGCTTTAATGGCACCCTTTATAGATTCCTTTTTTTTTGTAACTGAAGAGCTATGCGGGTTCAATTACATTAAAGTATATAAATAAACAAAAATATTCTGTGCAGCATATTTTTTCACACATCATTCTCTTTTTGTTAATAAAATATAAAAACTATCTTCATTATTGTGTCCAATTTTGTTGCTTATTCTGGTGCTGGTTTAACCGCGCTCACTTGTATCTATCTCCTCTGTCCCGCTCTCTTTCTCTTGATTTCTTTATTTGATTTCTCATCTCATTATTATGAGAGATATAAATTCGATGTGATTCATACAAACAAAAACAGACAAGCAAAAAACATCGCTGCAATCAACAACCAAACATCAAAGACTACAACAGCCAATGTTTCTTTTTTTTTTTTTTTCTTTTTTTTCGAAATACAAAATTTTGATTTGCAGACTCAACACCAAATGGTGATGAAGTTCGTATTAAATTCGAGACTCTTCGTTCTTTAGATCCCACCGAAGCGCTCGATATTGACAATCATTTAGCACAACATATGATCCAACGACTTGATCAATCGCCCATGCATACGATTCACCATCAGTCGTCTACTGGCGATGAGAGTAACTCCAATCTTATTCAGCATATTAAGAGTGAAGTGATTGAAGTGAAACAGCATCATCACCAACAGCAGCAGTTGCATGCGCAAGCTTTATCCCAACAAGGACAATCTCAACAACAACAGCAGCAGCAACAGCATCAACAGCAGCAGCAACAACAGCAACACCAACAGCAGCAACAACAACAACAGCAGCATCAACAACATCAAGACATTTCCGGTGCAACTGTCATGGAAATTGACACGAGCAACATCAAGCATGAGCCGGGCATGATCATCACACCGGAAATTGTTACAATGATGGCAACTGGTCATATGGGTAAGTTCAAAAATAAAGCAAGAACTCTCTAAAGCATGAGTGTAAGGATGTGCAGAGATTAAAAAGTATTTGCTGAATCTCTGGATGTTTTGCATAAATGCATTCTAATTTATTTACCTCTTCTTTTTCTTAATGCTTGTGTTTTTCAATTATAATTTTAATGCCGACCGACTAAGTATTAGGAGACCTTAATTTTTTTGTTTAAACACATCAACCAGAAGATGTTTGAATTTATTATGGTACATCATTTTCAAAATTTTAAGTTACGTCTTGAGCATGAGCATTTTGTTTCACTGACACAATAGGGCCTTTGACGAATTAATGTGTAAATTGTTTGGCGTTACATTTGTCAAACTCTTGCAATTGACATTGCGATTACAACTGCACAATGTTCAAATAGTTCACTAGGGATAAGTTCACTCGAGTTGCGGATAACTATAATTATTTAATTTCAAGATTAAGCCCACGTTCGATCACAAAATTGTATTTCGCTTGTAAAAGTCCATCGCAATCAAAGCATATTATAATAATTTTGAATCCCTGCGAGAGCCTCGTTGAGGAATTCCGCTTGTCAACCTGACTGTCAACACTAAGGTTAGAAAAAGAAACGTTGTTCTTAGAAGTGTCAGAAAATTAAGTAGTCTACTAAATTACCATTTTGCAATGAATAAAAATACATAATTACATAATTCGTTTCTGTGAATTCAAATTGCAGTTTCAATTGTTTACCCATACTAACAGTATTAATAAAATCAATATTAACGAAAGAATCCATTTTTGTTTGTGAACAATTTTGTTTTAAAATTACATACTTGACACCTACCTCTATGAAGAACTTAACACTTAGACGCATCTTATATGTTGCCTTGATATGGCGGACTCTTTAGAAAAACAACCGATTTTTAGTAAATCATTATCGATTTGTATACTTGCTAAACATTTTATTTCGTACACCAACCTACTCCGAATTAGAGCTCAGCAGAGGACGCCTGCCGACCTGTGGAAATACTCTCTGTAATTTTGCAGGCAATAATTACCTGGTTAACTTAGAATTTGTTTTATTCAACTCATGTAAGATAACTCGATGTAAGAACTCATACTGACTCGAAAATAGTTGATAATACTACCGGGTGAGAATTTTTTAATTTCTTCCGGAACCATTTTGAAGGAGGTCCTTCTACTAACTCCACAAAGAGCTTGTGGTTTAAGTTGCATTGTCGAATATCTTCTGGCCTGTTCATTGGCATTTCGTCACTTTAAAATCCCTCATGTTCAGAATTCCCCACCATCTTTGGATATGTTCCTAAAGCTGAGTGTTTGTACTCAATTAAAACTGACTATAAATACTGTTTGAAATTGGGGTATTGTTTCATTATGAAATAACACCCCAAATTTGGGGCCTTATTTCATGTTCGCTTTTGGGCCCTTAAAACTAGCTAACTTATAGTTCGTTCACTAATGCTATTCATTTACAAATATGTGAATGTTTTCATACTACTGTGTTTAAGAGAACAGCAATACTTGTTTACAAAAACGTTATTTGGAATTGTAGGTATTTCGAAGCACATCACTAATTCATAATCAGATCCCTTTAAGTGATTGTTTGAATAGTTAAATTCTGACAGTACATTTTTCGTGTACTCGTATGTACATACATCATGGAAAGGCATTTCTTTTTAACCTTGTTAGAGTTTTTTTTTTGGCAAAATACGGATATTCAACCAAGCCAACATATGCAGCGCCCAATTAGCACGTTCGGCAAACGTGAAACGATGCATCAGCAAATGGCAAATCTTACTGAATATTTTGATAGCTGGATGTTATTGGTTACTTTGACAGCAGCTGAAACATAACAATTGGAAAAATTATCAATGCTATCTGGTCACCCTGTAAAACTGAGATGATGACAACAGCAATGAAGTTATTGTTGCTTAACAAATTTTGACGGTTCCTCAAGTATTTTTCGGCCATATTTGTAGGTATATCTTTCATACAAGGAATACTTGTCTCGTTGAGTTATTCAAAACAATCAGAAAACTATTGAAATACCATCAATAAGCCAAATATGTGCTACGGATTTTCATAGGAATGTCACAAAATATGCAAAAATTTAAAAAAATATACATAAGTACCTATATACACCAAACTTACATAACTCGAACTTTTTTAAGTCGAATTTCTCTATTACTCGAAGTTTTATTGAGAACTCTGCGTTTTCAACTTTTGTGCTCCATAACTCGAAGTTTCTATATCGAATTTATTTTCTTTCATTTTGAGAGTTCGACTTATATCTACATGTATATACAATACATATTTTAAAATACAACTTATTTTGAAAACCATGGTTCGGTTCGCCAAACTTATCATGCGCTACGTTCATTTTCGCACGACATAAACTCTAGTGGATAATCCGCATCCCCAAAGAGGACAAACAGAAGAAGTTATTGCCGTTGTGAAGCGCAATGTTGATTAGAATCCGAATGAGTCGATTCGCCATCGTGCACAGCAATTGGAGCTATGCTCATCCGCTTTGTGGATGATTTTATGGAAAGATCTTGGCTTAAAATCTTATAAGCAGTGATGGCATTCTGACCGGATTCCGGTCATATCTGACCGCAATCTCTTTACTCTGACCGGAGAAAATTTTGAAATCCGGCCTAACCGTTTTTTGACCGGAACGAAAATTGTTTTTAACCGAAAAACTCTTTTTTGACTGGAAAAATAAAATTGCCCTACTGACTATAAATTCAGTTCCATTAACGATTTGGCTACAGACAAAAACCAGGCGTCATTGCAATGAAATAAAATTTCGCAGGTAAAAGAATAGTGAAATTGAAAACACAAACAAATTCTATAGTTAAGCCGAAGCGGACGCCCGATTTTGACGTCCTCACTCTATCAACGCAAATATCAAATGAAGATTTGTATCGAAAGCACAATGGTGCGATAAAGAATGTGCCAGAATTATTTCTGAAAGTGGATTTTCTGTGCATTTTCTATGCTCTAACTTTCTCCTTTACTCACTCAAAATCTACCTGTGTCGCTGGACACGACGTTCATTGGAAGGCGTGTATGGCCATGCACTAAAAGTGAATTTCAGAACTTAAAACATGTCATATAAAATGAAAAATTAGTTTCAGTAACTTTTAAACAAACGTAATAAAAAGCAAGTTCACAAACTCAAAATTCACATATGTATTATAAAAACGTTTTCCAAACATCGATAATGCACGTGGACATAAAAATTCGTAAATTGTATAGGTAGTTATAGGTATTTTCTATTTTTGACCGGGTTTCAGGTCAAAAATTCTCATTTTAACTGTTGACCGGTTTTTTTTGACCGGTTTTAGAAAATACAAATCCGGTAATTCGGTCAGATTTGACCGGATTCACTTTTTTTTAGTGGCAACACTGCTTATAAGATCAATTTTATTGCGGGAAACATTTGCTGAGCACATAATTTAGCGTAATGAACCTCTGAACTGGCCTCCACTATTTAAAACAAGAAAAATTAAATTGCATTCCTCTAAAGCCCCATTTAGACGATAATTTCTGTTTCAGTGTCAGTTGAGCTATCAGTTAAACTGATGTCTAAATGCAAAAATTGAAGCGTTTAACAGAAATGATGGAATTCCCATAAGTTGTCAGTTTTAGTAGATATTTCGTCAAACTCTCGGTTGCACACAAGTAAAATGAAAGCTCAACTGAAAACCGGACTGAAGTCTATATGCACTGCCTTTTTTAACTGAAGTGACAACTGATAGTCTAAATGGGGCTTAAATTAAACCTCTAACCCTGTAAATAAAGTCTAACCTCTATTAGTCAAATCGAAATCAAACAACTTGTCAGATTTTTGGAATTTCCTGTCTGAATGTTGTACATATATCTAGAAAGATTATTCAAGCTTATTTGAAGTAATTCAAGCAGCTACATTTTTGCCCTTCATTCATTTTACCCATTTTCAAGCTCCATAATATTTAAATAGGCTTTTTTCGAAATTTAATTAAGTTGACGGCTTTTTCTATCGCCTTTCGAATTTTAATCCAAGTTTTCACAATAGTAGACTTCGCGGATAACCAAATCTCGTTACATCAGACTTGTAACTTCGATAAAAAAAAAAAAACATTTTACGAAGTGGTCAAAAATAACTGACGACTAACTTACGAGCTTGATGGCGCAGTGGCTGAGTGGTTAAAGTGGTTCACTACTTAGAGAAGGGTTTCCGGTCGAACCCGCTGGAAAAACACAAATTAGAATTTAAGTTTTTTTTCACTGCACGGTACCTTGCGAACCTCTGTCAAACATCCGAGAAGATGTAATATTGTCCTTAGAAAACTTCTCAATTTATCCGTTTGGGATTGGCATCGATTTTTACGTCCGTCAATTCGTCCTATAAATTAAAAAAATAAGCCACTGGGCTCAGTGGTTAGTGTGCTGGACTACTGTGCGAGGGGTCCCAGCTTTGATCCCCGGATAAACACAAATTACATCTTAAGGTTTTTTCCACTGCGCCACTTCTCGCAAACATCCGAGAGTATAACTGTCCTGAAAAAGATTCTCAATTCAGCCGTTCTCGGGCTCTCTGGTTTCTTTCTTTCTTTCTTTTCTTTCTTTCTCTGGTTGTGAAAAGCTAGGCCTAGGGTGCCTATACACAAACTATTTAGTTATTTATTAGGTACTATATTTATCGTATCTGATCCGGGGTCTTAATCCCTACTTTTCCTTTTTCGAGGTTATAACCGAGTCGTCCGAGTAGAATAAGTATTTGATCTAGGTACCGTTTACAACGAACCTCATCTTGTAGCTTTGCTCCGAGTAAAACTTTTTTTTTATACAAAGTAAAAACAAGTAAAAGTGTTATCATCGGCCTAGCCGATGCTTTGATACCCTCTACTGCATAAAAGTCATGCAAAATGTTTGCCACGCGAGTTAGTAGATATCTATGTACTGTACAGGTACTACTTGACCGACATAGACAATTTTTCAATACCAACCTGACGACGGTAAAAAGAAGTCCTCTCACTAAATTTTATTCGCATAAGTCGATTCGTTCTTCTATTTTTCGGACGCTATCGTGATTTCAACAGACAGAGAGACAAAGTGAATATTACTTCCTGTGGAGGAGAGGGTAAAAAAAAAAGTTTCAATGGGCCCTAGGTTAGGTTTAGGTGCTAGTACACGGTATGTAGCACGCCACATACAGGGTGTCCCAGTTAAGAAGTATAATCCTTTAAGGGGTGATTCCTGGAGTTGTGCCGAACAAAAAATTGTATGCCAGGGGGGGAGTCTATTTTCATCGTATTTCCCGTTATAGCCCATCAAAGTAGGTGACCTCTAATTTGGAGGTGTTACGACTAAAAACGCTATAACTTCTAAACTATTATAGCTACAAAAATAGTTTTGTACATTTTGAAAAGACTATTTAGTAGCGCATACAAGTCTTAAGCACTTTGGCTACATCTGGGCAGCTACAAAACGGTTCTGGCTCCTTGAATTCAAATTTTTGAAAATTTTTGTTACAATTTTTTACTTAAAATGCCTTTTTCTCAACATTTTGACTTAATAAATTTTCATTTTTTTTTATGAAATGTTTATCTTTGAGAAATTTACTAAAAATTATGTTAAGCAACTTTTTTCCGTACGATCAACAGAAGTTGTAGTAAAAGCCATTTTTTGTCAGACAAAAATGGTGAAAAAGACTCGATTTTTCTCAAAAATAAGGTTTTTCTTTCATAGCAACCCAGAATTAAAGATCCATGGGTGTTAAGGTGAGGAGATCTGGGTGGCGAAGGATTGGGGCCAACTCGACCAGTCCACAGTTCGTTAAAAGTATGGTTGAGGTATGGAGTTACCCCGCGTTACATCGCTCTTCTCAGAATAAGAGGAACATCTTCAAGGAGCTCCGGCAATCGTTCTCTAAGAAATTCCAAGTAATAATGGGAATTAACTGTTTGTGGAAGATCGTGCGGGGGTACTAAAGTGTTTTCAAACATTTACGCTAAACCTCCTTTTGAAATAAGCACACATTTTGAAGAAGTTGTTCACAATAATTAAATTCTTACCTTTGAAGGGATGTTGTGCGTATTAAAAGGGGATTGGGGTCTGACCAATGGTGCAAATTGTGGAGATTTGTAAATTTGTGACTTTGTTTGTGAATAGAGCTTCCACAGAATGTATTGAGGAAGTGCCCGTCTTCTGACAGTTTGCGCAATAGCAACTGGAAAAATTCCACCCTTTTTTGCGCATGTCCTGGTAGTAAATCCTGTACCGGTGCTAAATGGAAAGGGTGTAATTTATTTACTCTGTAGAGTTCTGTGAATCCTGGTTCTGGGTGGGGTTCCAACTGCACAGCTAGTCGGCGGACCTGACTGAATGCTGAACTTCCACAGCACGCAAGATCCCACCCTCGACTTCTGCCGACGCTGCGTCCGTCGCTTTTATTTGGGGCAGCTGACCCGGTATCAACAAGGCGCTGATACGCATGAGCGAATACTCACCTACATGGTGTTCTACGATTTGGGTATCGGCGTTGGTACTCCTATCTTGCCACCGAAGCGTTTCCATGGCAGAACCCGTTTATAAACACTATTTTCGCGTAATAACGTATTGAATACATTTTGTGGAGATCAACTTATCAATGTAAAGCTTTTTTTTCTTATTCGACAATAATTAACTGTTAACATTGCTCATAGGTACGTTAGTTTATTATTCTCACTTAATTTTGTTTGACCTTTGTCTGACAAAAAATGCCTTTTACTACAACTTCTGTTTTTGAGTTTAAGGAGCCATAACTTTTTTGTAGCTGCCCAAATGTAACCAAAGTGCTTTAGACTTCAAAACGCCCAAAACAATTTTTGTACCTATAATAGTTTAGAAGTTATAGCGTTTTAAGTTGTAACACCTCCAAATTAGAAGTCACCTACTTTGATGGGCTATAACGGGAAATATGATGAAAATAGACCCCCCTGCCATACAATTTTTTGTTCGGCAAAACTCCAGGAATCACCCCTTAAAGGATTATACTTCTTAACTGGGACACCCTCTATATATGTGTCTCTGACGTAATTTTGACGTCAGCGAAGGGTCCCAATGGATACATGCCGTGTACAAGCTCTCTTTGTGCACTCTCCGTTGACATCATAGCCACATATATATGTGGTGTGCTACATACCGTGTACTACCTTAAGTCATTACTAATGTGCTGGCGATGAAGAGTACTACGTACGACACTCAGGTCAATACTGACCAATTGGTGGAAAGAAGTTGTTCCTACCCACTGTAAACATATTTAAAAATAATGCAATAAATTACTTACTGTGCTGCTATCCTGAGAATTTCATAAAGTTAAATTCTCTGTTAGCGACGTGTCCTCACAGAAGTACCTTACAAGGAATTTATTCCTGGAAAGAGGATTGTGTCTTCAAGCAGCCTCTGCAAAATTTGTCTTCTGTGGTACTGCAGAGTATTGTGCACTGTTTTAGTTCTACGAATTAAAAGGGACTTTCCATCTTTCCGTTTAAGCCTTCGTTGAAGGATTTCCATAGTTGTGATGATAATTGATACGAGTTTTCATGGAGGTCTATCTTATGCTCGCCTATCTTGTGGTTTTTTCTTCGCTTCAATCTTGAGCAGGGATCTGTAGGACTGCCGAATGATGCATGCATTCCGTTAAGTTTGAAGCTTAGTGATGGTCGGATTCTCATGGCTCTAATCTGTCGATGACCTTATAAGGATGTCTAGCGAGAGCACAAATAGCTGGGGTTGGAGTGGGTCGATGTGCACACTATTTATTGAACTTTTGAAATGGCCATTAGGTCTTGACTGCCACCATACTAGACTGTCGTAGGGGTTTATAAGTCTCACTTTAGTCGGATACATCTAGAGCTTAATTTTGGGAGATGACGCCGAGGTTGTATAATTGTACATAATCGAAAATTCAACTGCAGGAGTGCACAGCTCAAAAGAAAATTGATAGAATACATCGGTCTTTGTTTTTTTTACTATTTTTGCTATTATAATGCCGTTAGTTAGTTAGATGCATAGCCTCTTTTGTTTTCGCTTTCTATCACTTCAATTTTACACAACATCTCAAACATATGATTACAAGTTTCCCCTATTTAACTTTTCCAGATATATACTCAGATGCCAGCGAGGATTCATTGATGATAGCGAATGGTTCCCCAAATGACAATAACGAGCCACACTATACGAATTTGGACCAACCACATGATAAACAAGGTCAGTTTAATGGTCCCAAAACTTGGACACAAGATGATATGAATTCAGCTTTAGATGCATTGAAGAATCAAAACATGAGTTTGACGAAAGCCTCTGTGACGTATGGTATCCCATCGACAACATTGTGGCAACGTGCCCATCGCATGGGCATTGAAACACCCAAAAAGGAGGGCGGAACCAAATCATGGAACGAAGATTCATTAAACAGCGCTTTGGAGGCTCTGCGAACTGGCCAGATATCAGCAAATAAAGCCTCGAAGGCGTATGGTATTCCGTCCTCGACACTGTACAAAATTGCACGGCGCGAGGGTATACGACTGGCGGCACCATTCAATGCGGCGCCTACAACATGGACGCCTGAGGATTTAGAGCGTGCTTTGGAGGCCATTCGTGCTGGTCATACGTCCGTCCAAAAGGCCAGTTCTGAATTTGGTATACCAACAGGTATGTGGTTGTGTGTGTGTGTGTGTGGAATGGATCTTGTCGGCGTAAACGTTATTAATCATATATATTTTTTTTTTCTCGATTTAAGGCACACTTTATGGCCGCTGTAAGCGTGAGGGTATTGAATTATCGCGCTCCAATCCGACACCATGGTCGGAGGATGCTATGAATGAGGCGTTGAATTCGGTTAGGTATGTATTATTGTTACTAACCCCTTCTACATGTATGGATTCATGTGTTTCTTTCTTTAGAGTCGGACAAATGTCCATCAATCAAGCGGCTATTCACTACAACCTTCCCTATAGTTCGCTGTATGGACGCTTCAAGCGCGGTAAATACGACATTGCCAATACGAGTGCATCTTCTATTAACAACACATCGGGCAACACAAGTGGTAGCATTGAAATAATCGAGCATAGTCCAGAGAATTCGGTAAGCATATTAGACCACCCTTAACGTGCATTGCGTCAACCATTAATTGTTAAGTTACACATGTTTCAGCAACAATTCCAATACAGTCCAGCGCCGCAGTCTAATCATCAAACCCAACAACAACAGCAGCAGCAGCAACAGCAACAACAACAGCAGCAGCATCAACAACACCAACAGCAACCCCAACACATCCATCAACATGTTGTACACATTCAACAGCAAACCCCACAACAACATCATCATCAACAGCAACATATCCAACAGCAGGATGTTGTTACCTCAACAAGTCAGGTTCACACCCAAGCTGGACAAATCCAACAGATCTATCATCATCACAGCACCCCCGAGAGGAGTTGAGAATCAATAAAAAAGAAAAAGGCTGCTAAAAGTAAGGGTTAAGGCGACCACCAACCACAACACCAGAAAAAATAAAGAGCGAAACTCTAAAAAAAAAAAAACACATAAACCTATCCTTAGGACTAACTTAAGTGGAATGGAGGACAAAAGGCTTACAATTTTAATAAGAAAACAACTTACTAAAAAATATCGTTAGTATATAGTATGTGAGACAAAAAAGAATCAAAAAAAAAAGATAATAACTTACACACCAACAAAAGAGAGAAAACCCTAGTTTAGAACCACGATCAACTGCGATCAGTAAAAGAACAAAATCCATGTAAAAACAAGAGACAAGGAGCTACATGTGTTTGCGATCATGCACTCAAATAGAAAGTATTTCTTATCTCATTAAAAGAAACAAAAACAAATTGAAACTGAAAGATGTATTTTTGATAAAAAAAATTTAGCTAATGCGCGTGTTATTTTCCTTTTCGTTACATTTTCTTTTCCATTCGTTCATTTTCTCCTCTAAAATAATCTGAAATCACAACTTGGAAAGAAAATACGTTACACACTTTTACAGCGTGCAACAGAATAAGTAAATTATTGTAACTAAAAATTATATACGATATGATAAATATTAAAATAAACCGTAGACTAAAAAAAACTCATTTTAAGGCAAAAAAGCAACAAAATATATATTATATATTAAAAAGAAACAAAAAAATATAAAAAAAAACATTTACTAGAATCTTCCATTAGCAATTATTTTTATTGTTTATTTTTTTGTTTTGTTTTCCTCGTAAACAGGAGAAAGTATGAAATTAAATTAAAAATTAAACTAAAACAAAACTCAATGTAATTATCATGTAGGGAATAAACTAAATGAAACAGAAAATAGTAATAAATACGAAGAAAAGTAAGAAGAAAAGAAAACTCCTCACGTCCTTTTTATCATGAATTCCATCAAACAAGTAAATAAATAAAACAAACTAATATTAATGTAATTAATAAAAAAAAAATCGAAAAAAAAACAAGAGAAATCAAAAAAAGAGAATAAAACTAATAAAACAAACAAAAATTATAAATAAAAAATAAATGTAAGACATTTTCTGAAAATGTCTTCTATATAACAAAATAAATTAATTAACTTTTGCGCCTCTCTAGAGGCGTAGTAAAACGGACTGATCAATTCTCTGTTCGAGTCGAACTTTTAGAATCATTATCAAACAAAATGAAAAAAAAAATCAACAAAAAATATATATTAATATTATTTTATTAGTTATAACTATATTATTTTAATTATTATTATATGTTTCTTTGCTTTTAAATATTGAATATATATATATATATAGTTATGAGAACAAAAATATGAGAAAGATTATTTTATTTTATTTCCTCCTTGATATTAATAATAATTTACTCGAAAACGTTTTTATTTTCTAATGGGGATTTGATTTACACATACATACAAAACACACACACACGTACACTACAGACATACATACATTATGCAGTATATATCACAGAAATATTTAAGAATGAAACAAGTTTTACCCATTTACCATGAATGTGTCTATATTATATATATATATATATGTTTTATGAAATTAGAAAAATAAATAAAACTCGTTAATGCAACTACTTTGGTTTAACTTAAAAAAAAGTAAGAATCTTTTTTTATTTTATTTTTAATCAGTTTATATGGCCATGCATGGGATTCTATTCTATTATTTGTATTTAATCATAATTTCGGCTTTCACATTAAGCGGTTGTAGGAGAACTGTAAAGCCGAGATATCTTGAAGACCACTCGCAATAATCTGCGCTAGTCCAATAACGTACAGAAAGCATTTTGCTGTTTCGTGCATGTGTCTCATCATAACCAACGCATTGGTTTGAATAATGCATAACGTAACGTCTTTGGTGGGTACCTTTAACTGGAATTCAAAATCCTATCTTGAAAAGCTCGGAATGAATAAATAAATAAATAGTTGGCGCATCAGGCCATTGGAACCCTAGCTTTTACTTTTGGGACGAATGTAAGGGACCTACAATTTTATGCCGATTCCGCACGGTTTAATTGAGAAGCTTTTCAGGACGGTTATACTCTCGGATGTTTGTCAGACGTTCGCGAGAGGTGGCGCAGTGGAAAAAACCTTAAGATGTAATTTTGCGTTTTTCCGGGGATCGGACCTGGGGGCTTATTCCCAAATGCGCGGCGGATCGCTTTTCATGCCGGATTTGTATTATTGTATTTCCAAAAGCGATTTGATCCAATCAAAAGCGATAGCTGTATACGTGACGGATTGCTGGCGGATTGTTTGCGGATAAAAAATAAACTAAATTCCTGTGGCGGGAAAAAGCTGTCAAAGTGTCGGAAAAATAAATGGAAAATTGCAACTCAGAATGGAAAAACTGGAAAGCACTGGAAATATGCTTTTCGCCCTCGTTCGAGAATAACCAAAAGCGAAGACGGTCGAAATGGAGGTATCGCTTTCAGTTTCAATACGATCCGCCGCGCATTTGGGAATAACACCCCTGGGACTTCTCGCACAGTAGTCCAGCACACTAACCACTTAGCCACTGCTCACCGATAAGTAAATACTAGACTAGAAGTAAAATCCCGCTCGCTCCTCTTATTGTCGATTATTATTGATCGAAACAGCTTCCACGATTAGCAATCTTTCATTGTCGCTTTCATTTTTGTGATCCTGAGCATGTATGACTCTCGAATAAACATTTAAAAATAAGGTACTGTCACTCGAAGTATATTGATTTTCGTTTAGATTCCTCCAGCAAAAGAACGAACAAAAAATTTGATGAAAAATCGAAATGTTGAAATACACCAGGGGTCCTACTCCGTATTTTTTTCCGAAATCTAATATTTGGTACTCTCTATTTCGAAAGACGAATGAAATCTCCAAATGTCAAAGGTATTTATATACGGAAAATGGAAAGTATTACAGAGTACGAAACTGGATGTATCGATGGTTCTTAATTACTTATTGATTACGCCATGAACAAAGTTAACTAAGTAGAAAACCATTTTTGAAGTCCTTCAACTTTATTTTGGTCTATTTTCTATTTTTATTTTGTGGGAGCAGAAAACATTCCCCGAAGTTGTAATTTTCTTCTTTAATCTTTGTATAAACGCACTGGCGATATAATTCCCCGTGAGTTAGCTCATAGTCTCGTTTATTACAGCACATACTCGTAGCTGTAGAATCAAGAATAATCAGGTTACCAGTGAGATTGTTTATATACATTTTTGTATGGTAAAAGGTGAATCTTTTGGGTTAGCTAGAAATGGGAACCATAGGTGGCCAGACTCTATGCCCTCAATTCGATCGTAAAAGATCTAGGGAGATTCTTAAACTTGGAAGCGAGAAACTTAGAACAATTGTCGGTATATTGTCAGAGAACAGTCTTACAAAACATGTCACGAGGCTCAGGCTGGTAGATTCGGACATTTGCAGGTTCTGTAATGACCTGCAAGCCGAGGAAGATATAACACATAGTATGTATGTGAATAAGCTGCAGTAGACGAACATTTCTGGGCAGGCACTTCTTCCAACATTTAAAGGGGATAGACCATAACAACAACAAAGGGCTACCTACTTGATTTTTGCAGGGAAATTGGGTGTTGGGAAGTGTTTAGATCTTTTTCCATCGTAGTTAGTTTACTGCAGTTGGTTCCCTGTAGGGATCGCGATGGGCCCTGAGTGTGCTTAGTGCCGTATGAGACCTTTCTCATTCCCCTATTTAACCTAACCTAACCTTGGTTTGATGGGAATATTTTTGTTAAGTTTTTTTTTAGAAAATTACCTTCCATAGTAAAAAATGCTTGTACATAATTATGTATTTCTACAAGAATCTGTTTTTTTTTTTTTGTGGCGTCATCGCACTTGTGCCTTTTTTTCTAATTAGTTAAATTATTATCAATTCGCATGGTGTGAATTAATTAATTTTTTATTGAGCTTTATTTCTAATTGAGAGCGATTCTAGTGATTACTTATATCAAAACGGAGAGAAAATCTCCCCTCGAGTGCAATGCTTAAAAATGGATTTCAGTATGGACCCAGTGCATTTTATATATGAAAAATAAGTTCAGGAGTCGGTTAAGTTATAGGGCCTTGATTTTTCAATGGACAACCCTTGAAGTCTGAGACAGTTCTCACACCAAAAAAATATGCTCGCTGATAATCTCATTTTAAAAAATGTTGGTTAAAATATTTCGTTATGTATAATTCGATTGGCTTCCGATTTCAGGGCGCTATAATAAAGCTGATATTCATTTAATAGTTTCTTGAAATACCTAAATTCTTACTAAATTTTTCAATTGATTTTCCATAACACATACATTAATACACATTACACAATTCCTATCCCCATTCCCTAATGTATTAATAAAAAAAATTTAATTGTGACAATATATTTTTACAAAATGATTACATATACACCTAAATAAATATTTACAAATTATTTTTATTATAATTATAATTTTTTTTTTAAACTGATCAGAAATAATACGAAAAGGCAAAGTAAGAAAATTGTCTTTTTTTTCTTAAATTGACTTCTTAAAGAATTTATTTTTATTATAGAATTAAAACCGAAAAATCACTGCAATAGTAATTTTAAATTAAAAGTAAATAGAAAACTAGATAAAAATATTTTATAAACAATACAACAATTTGAATTTATTATTACATACATTACTTTAAATATTTCCACGATGAAAATAATTTATATTTTACAAACTCAATTTTTGTTTTAACTTAAAACATTTCATGAGTTGTTATGCAAATAGTTATTTGTATTTATAATGCATATTATTTTATTTTAGATGAAGAAAACAAATTATATTTGATTTGACTTTGATAGCCGTAAGATCTAATATCACATTTAAAAACAAAAGAATACAATTATATATATTTAATAAAAATATAAATAATTATTGTTATATTGTCTCCAAATATAAGAACAACATATAGATGATGCGTGGACAAAATTAATAAATCATTTAAAAAAATATCAATCAGGCGTTTATTACTCTAACAATAAAATTGATGGAATGTTCGATTTTATTACGAATATATGTTTTTCAAGTATTGAGTGTTTTTTCAATTTCTAGGGGAAGATGTAGTATGAATTTTGGACAGTGTTAATCACCCCTATTCCCGTTTGTCGTATACGACTCATGTTTCGTGTCGTTGTAAAACGATGTTCAGATTTGTTTAAACTTTTGTTAACAATTTTATTTCCTTTTCTAGGGGCCTTATTGCGATTGTCGATCAGCGATCGTCACGACAATTGTCGATTGCGTCGATTGATTTTAGCTATTCGTACGCAGACAATTTTTTCACTTCCAAGGGAAAACATCGACCAGACATTTGTAATCGACTACAAGCGACTGTCAAATCGACAAATATCAATCGCAATCGACAATCACAATCAACGATCAACTATCGACACTACAATAGGGGCCTAGGTGTTCACCATCATTTCAATTCATTTGTCTCAAAAAATATAAAAACAGCGATTAAAAAACGTAGCGAAATACGAGTCTTTTACGACAAACTCCAACGGGAATAGGGGTGAATAATTTAATGTTTCCTCCTTTTCCTTCGCATAGAGTTAAATTCCCATTATTTCTGTTGTGTTCCGAGAAATAATACAACTCGGTATTTTAGTAATTCACATTTATTTTAATTCATAAATTTAAACTAAAGACATAGGGAACAAGAAAATGGTTGTAACCTCTGTAGGAAAAGACCCTTGTTTTTTTAATTCAAGATGGCGTGTAGTTTTCTTATTATAATTGGCGAGAAGATGGCGCGGCCACTCGCAGAATTAGCGTTGCCAACAATTTCCCTACATTATTTTGAACAAAATTAAGAAAAGCATTTATTATAATAATTAGCTGTCACTGCAGAAACTATCTTTATAATCAATGATTTTCTACCAGATGTCGCAGCAATCAGTTTTAGATTTAGACTGGGATAACTATATTCCTATGGGAAGATCTCAATAAGATTTGCAACTTTTAAGAGTTCTTAAAATCACGCCGTAAGGCTAGTCCTTTTTCCAAACGACTTTTGCAAAAGCTGTAGGGATTAAAAAGAGGAGGAAACTATTCCTCACCTTCTTTGTTCCTTCCTACCCAGCACTCTCCCGTAGAAGGAGGCTTCACTAGGGAGACTTCTATTAAACGACTTTGGTGATCTGACAAACACAGCGCTTTATAAAGAGCTCAATATGGTTCAACGACTGGGGAGATTTCACATGATCCGTTTTTCGTGGTATCATAATGGACCTAGCTGGCCTAAGTGGGTTGGCGTTTCCTAGCTTGCGGCCACTTTCAGATTTATATTTCTAGTATTTTTATTTTTATTTTTATATACGTTTCACAGTGAAAGTTTAAAACACAATTTCAACTTGAGTTCGAATTTGAAGTTCAACTCGTCCGATTTCAATGTAATCTGAACTTCAATTCAATTGAACTCTGTTCAACTAAATTTAAACAACAACGTCAAATATTTGTGTTATTGATAATCGGCAGCTTCGAAATTGAAATGTCAAAGTGATCTGACGATCTGAGGTTTAAACGACAGATAACTTTAAACTACAGAATGAACTCTGTTCATGGCTTAAACGAAACTGTGAAACCAAATTAATTGTTGAACTGAAACTTAAACCAAAAGTGTAGTTTCACTGTGAAACTGGAGGTTATAAAAGAAAAGGTGGTGGCAATATGGTGTAGAAGTTTGAAGCCGGGTAGATTCGACTACAGGCGGGGGCAGCAATACCCTGTCGTCGACCATAAAGACAAACGAATTATATAAGAGTTAGTGGTAGTAAAAGAACCGGCGTTAGTTTGAGTGCTTTAGAATTTTAAGACACCTTAAAAAACTACACCAGGAAAACGGTTGCGTTCTACTTAAACTTATTTTGATAACAAGTAATTTTTAAAGAAAAATATTGTTTTCTGAATTCCGCCCACACTTCGCTGGGTTGTTTGTTTGGACAATGCACATCAATGTCTGCAATTTTACAACTTTAGCTCCCACGGGTGTCGAGAAATTTATGAGCTTCTTGCTTTTTAATTTTTTTTTTTTTCTAAACTGAAGCCGTGTGTCCATTGGGCTAAAGCAAAGGAAAACGTCAAAAAATAATCCTATATAGTAGCAGGATAATTTTTTGACAGCTGAAAATTCGTTTTCCACAACAATAGTGTCAGAAAATTATCTGAGTATAATTAGGTATTTAGCCCAATTGACACACTTCCTTACATCTATACCTGTTTTGATAAAAAGAATGATTCTTTCTGTTGCATGCAAGTTTGGTTTCACTGTCAGTTTAAACATAGAGTTGGCATTACTGCGCGAAAATTCATTTTTTTATTACTTCTCCATTGTGAATGGATATCGTTGTGACATGACACTTACAAGTGACATTTTTATGTCGACGGACGGCTGTTTTCAACCTGCAATACAACTTACACAAAGTGCATCACTTGTACTTTCTCTCTCATAAAATAGTGATTTTAAATGTCTTACAAAAATTGTTCATCCAATTATCAACAATAGATAAATAAATCTTTAGTTAACACTCTCAGTAAATATGATTAAAGCGATTTTAGTGTTCAACAATCATGGCAAACCTCGGCTATCGAAATTTTATCAGTACTTTGTGAGTGTGATGCATCGTGTTTTTTTGCTTATTTCTCTTCTTTCGCTTGCTCTTATTGATTTTATATTTTTAATTTCGTTTTGTTCTTAAAATCCTCAAGAATGAAGATATGCAACAACAAATAATCAAGGAAACATTTCAACTGGTATCCAAACGTGATGACAACGTTTGCAATTTCTTGGAGGGTGGAAGGTACCCAGAAATATGCTTGTCATAAAATGTTTGGCTAAATATTTGTTTTCAGTTTGATTGGCGGATCAGATTACAAACTTATCTACAGGCACTATGCCACTCTTTATTTTGTCTTCTGTGTGGACTCGTCTGAAAGTGAGCTGGGTATATTGGACCTGATTCAAGTTTTTGTCGAAACTCTGGACAAGTGCTTCGAAAATGTATGTGAACTCGATTTGATATTTCACGCCGATGCAGTGCATCACATTCTTGCTGAGCTAGTGATGGGCGGAATGGTTCTTCAAACTAATATGTCTGATATTCTAGCTAGGATAGAAGAACAAAACAAATTAGTTAAACAGGAGGTAAGTTCAGGCACTGTATAGACTGTTCGTTTTTCTCTAAACAATCTCTTTACAGGCTGGAATATCAGCGGCACCTGCTCGAGCGGTTAGTGCCGTCAAGAGTATGAACATTCCACAGCAAATCAAAGACATAAAACTTCCCGATTTGCCTCAAGCTATTAAGGATTTGAAATTCTGACCGGGTCACTCTAACTTTGACAACGTAGTCCTCCAGCGTTTTTCGTCCTCATCACAGAATGTGTATTTGCCAATTGACTCCAACATCTCGTCGTCGGCATTCAATTATGACTACTATCAGTCACAAACTCCCATGGACATTGAGAAGTCCCTGTCGTCCTCGTCCAGTTCGAAAAAAGTACCTGGACCGTCTAGATCCAACACACATCCTTTGGGTTTCTTAGATACTGCCGACTATGAGCAGCATTCCGAACAAACGGAGTCTCTGCGATCACTGTCGTTTGACTACTCCTCACAATCTAATCGAAACTCTAACCATCCAACGTCAATTTCGGGAATGATCACTAATAACATTAACACAGACGGAAATAACTTCTACAAAAAATACACATAAACTCTTGTGAGCCAAACCGAGGGAGGGAGCTTAAACATATTTTTAGATCTATTATTCATTTACTTTATGGCATAAATAACAAAATACTTGTATGTAAGAAATCTCTAAACAAAATATTAAACAAATATTTATATAAGTGTACCTACCACTTAAGTTTACTGGACGATTATTTCGTTTTTCGTGCGAAAAGTATACGATTTAATGGTAAAACAATTTAGAACGATTTCGGGATAATAACCCATCATGGAACCTACCGTATTTCCTATTTGGTGCAACAATTGAATATTCATAGTTATTATATGAATTATTCAATTCTCAACTAATTGAGAAGCTACAGATGTTACTGCTGTTTCCTTAAACATCAGTAAATTTTTATAAAATAATGGCGCCATCTTAATTGGCCCTATCATGGTATCCATTCCGAAAGACAAATTCTCCGATTTTGTACGATACGAATCGGCGAATTTTGCCGGTAATCGTCCCGATCAGCTGTTCGGAACATTTCTGCGACGAAACGTAACGCACACCGGCTGTCTACGTTTCATTGCGATGGGCTGCGTTTTTTACATCTGTTTTTGACAGCCCAACGTCAATTTCAATCCGATGGTCTGCGACATCATTCTGTTCGTCGCGGAAATATATTTAAGGGAACAAAATGCGTTGATGCACGTTTGGAAAAGGGATATTATTATTGTGATTGTCGTACGCAGAAAATTTGTTCACTTCCAAGAGAAATCATCGACCAGACATTTTTTGTAATCGACTACAAGCGACTGTCAAATCGACAAATATCAATCGCAATCGACAATCATTGCATTTATAATCGGCCCTAGCGAGGTATCCGTCGGAACGGAGAGTTCTACGCAACGCATACTCCGTCGGAGACTCAAATTACATTCGAGGTATCCGCCTTCGGAATGAATAATTAAAATGCGACAACGCATTGATTTGACATGTTTTTTCGTGGTAGGTGCATCTGCGATTTCTATTTTAGTGCTTGTTTTTTCGTTTGTTTTTGCCCTGAAAACACAAATTGAAGCAACAAATACAACCAATTACTTTGCTAAAATGTTTTTTTCTTTATTGCTTTAATTTATCAACACTTCACTGCAAATCGTAAACAAATTCCGCAACCAATTCCTGTCGGAGCATATCAGAAGAAAATTCGTATGAAGCTGTCAAAAATATTTGTAAAAACGGACTTCATCGCACTGAAACACAAAACGCCAGTGTGCGTTACATATCTGTCGGAACGAAGTTCCGAAAAGGTGTTCCGAAGTATACCTCGCTGCAAAAATCCTCCGATTCGTATGAAATCGGAGAATTTTCCGTTCCGACGGATACTTCGCTGGGGCCGAAAATTGCATTTATTACCAACGCATAATCGGAGATGGTCGTATCATATTTTTTGTAAAAAAAAATATTTATCACCCCTATCGTGGAATCCGCCGGGGGGAATTATTCACGGAAAAGAATATTTTGGTATCGTCAAAATCGCAAAGTGAACAGTTCCCCGTTCGGGAAAAATTCGATTTGAACGTTTTTAACGATACATTGAAACTCACACACATTACCCACACGGGGAACTGTTCACTTTGCGATTTTGACGATACCAAAATATTCTTTTCCGTGAATAATTCCCCCCGGCGGATTCCACTATATATACCAAAGCAAAACATCGTTTTTCTACGTGAAGTTTTTTTTAACGAATAGCCACTTCATTCGCCCGTCGATTTTGAACTGAACTGACGTTTAACTTTTCCTTACACATACCCCAACTTGACGCATTTAGCTTTTGACATTTCATTGCGTAAGGCGTACATGTCTCGACCGACGGGCGAATAGCAACAGCATTTTTTTTTTTAATATGTAGTGTGTTTAAGGTAGTTTCATGTCGTTTTGGTTGCAAAAATAAACACTAAAACAACAGTTATGCGACTTGACTCAAAAAACGCCAGGGTGAAATCGTCGCGGAAAATTATGAGGTCTGCGTAATGCCCAAAACACATGTGCAGAAATTCTGAATGCTTCACTGCATGCAGTACTGCAGATGAAACACATGTGCAGAATTCAATTTGCAGCGGTTGCTGTCAATGGGAAAAATATGTGAGGGAAACAAAGACGACAAATAATTCCCGTCTCTCTTTTCCTCGTATGCATCAGTAGCTGAATTTAAAAATTCGATGCTGCCAAGGCTACTTAATTTAATTCACTGCGTTGCTATGCAGTGGATTTAGAAATAGAGACATGTCCCATGACATGCCCAAAACACACGTGCAGAATTCACTGCGCAGCAGGATTAGAATACACATGTTCTTATGTGGTGAAACAAATGTAAATTCTGCAGCCACCGCAGCACTGCAACATGTCTCTATTTCTAAATCCACTGCATAGCAACGCAGTGAATTAAATTAACTAGACTTGGCAGCATCGAATTTTTAAATTCAGCTACTGATGCATACGAGGAAAAGAGAGACGGGAATTATTTGTCGTCTTTGTTTCACTCACGTATTTTTCCCCTCATTGACAGCAACCGCTGCAAATTGAATTCTGCACATGTGTTTCATCTGCAGTACTGCATGCAGTGAAGCATTCAGAATTTCTGCACATGTGTTTTGGGCATAAACTATTCTCCATACAAAATCTGACAGTTCATTTACGAGGTGGTAAATTTCTGCAGTTTACCCTCATAAACTGCGGCTTTTACGCGTTTAAGTGAATACCCTTTTTGTTTTTTAGTTTTCATGTAAGCCTAGTACGCTCCTGTTCCGGTGGTCTCCAACTCAGTAGCGAAATGTCAGCGAATATATTGCGAAAAAATCTTTGTGGAGAATTCAACCAGTTGCCACATAGAAACTGAAGAAAAGCTTTTATTTTGTCATTTTATTAATGAAATTTATTTCGTATGAGGTACTACTTCGTAAAATATTCTGTTAATTTAGAGGTCTACTTGCTATTTTTAAATTTTGGTACGCGTAAACCATATTGGAGTATTCCATCAGTTGCTAATAAAGTACATTAATAATAACCTCCACTCACAGTTTGAAGGTCGTTCCACTATTACTATGCATAGCTTTTGGATATTCAAAATAAGGAAAAGCTACAATTTTTCGCTGAATACATTTAAAATTGTTTAATGCAAACGCCCCATAAGAACTAATTGTACATAGTATCATGTAACACGAGCTTAATTTGCGAATGGACCACCCTGTTTAACGGCATTGCTGTCAAATGCCTTCTCAAAATACTTAACGAAACCCGCCCAAGAGGTGTTTTCGATTCTATTCCGCGAAGCGGTGGTTTAATTTTCAATTTATTACCAATTTCGCAAATTAAAACAACACCAAGTGCAAGTGCAATAGTTAGTTCTATTCATATTTCGTGTTTATTAATGAAGAACCGCAAAAACAAATTGCCATTCAACAAATCTCCCACTACTTGTGTCTAATCCACTGAACTGTAATCGCCGACAAAATTTTTCTACAAAAAAAAACTTGACGATTAAAATTGTTGAGTCGACGTAGGAGAAAAAATTTAACCGACCGGCCAGTCCGAAAATTGCAGAGTGGCAGTGAAGTCGCTATTTTATCTTGAGTTTGTTTCTCTTTAAAAAAAAATATCTTGCCCCTTTTTGTGTTTTTTTTATCTTATTAATTTCTTTATAATGTGATACAATTGCATTCACATATACATTTTTATTGGTCTACTACTTAAGTCTCCCAAAAAAGAACTTAACTTATAATTCCAATCAAGCGACGGTTAAGGAATTCATCCCGTGAGTGTGCTTTGTGTGTGAAAAGGAAAAAAAAATATTTTAAATTTTGCGAATTTCTACACGGGCAAAATTTTAGTGGTAAAATGAGAAAAAAAACAAGATATTCCGTGCAAAGTGTATGTGTGTGTGCAATTGACAAAATTTCTTGGAGGAATGTCATGAAACGAAAAAAAAATGCCGTCCGTCGCGTTTTCTTCACCATATCCAATTGTAAAGAAAATAACTTTAATTTCGGATAAATCCAAGAACAAAACGAATTGAATTGACATTTTCTTATTGTAAAATGACGTCATGTAGTATTCGAGTTGGAAGAACAAATGGAGTTGTAATTTGTATTTGGTAAATCTAGTTTCTTGTGGAAAGAAGAAAATTCCTTTTTTTTGTTCTCCTATATGAGGAACAGAAAAAAAGGGAATCCGCTGAAGTCTGAATTTGAAGCTGAAGTCTTTCTCCACATTTTTCTTCGTTCTCTGTGGTTTCCACCAACACCGCCCGGATGAAAGAACGTCAAAAAGCCGATGATCGTTGACGTCGTCTTTATCTTTTTTTTTTTCTGTTTTTTTTTTTTGCTTGCTCTCCTTCCTACTATAGTTATTTACAGTATTGCCAGGTGTTGAGTTTTGTATTGGGAACTCAGCGAGGAGGATAAAATTTGGATAATTTGAGCGTGGAAAACACAACGCCCACCTAATTAGGGAGTTTTATGCCTGTTGGCGGTTTATATTGATTAAGTACACAGGAGGAAAAGGCAAGTTCATAATTGAATAAAGTGGTTTTGTTGGAATCGAAGGTGGGTGTCATATTGATGGTTATGTCGAGATAAACAATTGCAAACATTTTGAACGGCAGATATCATTCGCCGAATTTAAGTCGCTAAACTTTTGTTGAACTTTTCAACCAACTAAATTAGATTGACGTCTTCGATGTTTTAAAAGGGAAAATCAAAGTAACTAATGCGCCCAACCGCCAAGTCATTATGACATTAGATAGTGTGTTCAGCACCTTTTGAAATTAGCGAAAACTAGTTCATTGTGAACAAGGAACCGATAATTGCTTATTATTTCCCTATAGAAAGGTCAGGAAAATCCCAACCTTACTTTTAGATAGCTTTTTGACAAACTACTCAACCTAAAACCTATTATGCTATTTAAGGAAAACGTGCAGCCAAAGGTGCTCTTAGTTTGAGAGGATTATGACTCCTTTTCTCTAAATCATCATAAGAATATTACAAAAGTAAAGGAACAGATTCCATGGTTTGATGACCATATCCCGAGCCATATCCACTTTAGGTTTCAATCATCTTGTAGAGCTGTTGAGTTTGTGATATTTTTAAAAAAATGTTTCATCTGTCATTTCACCTGTTTGTTTTAACATACACTAAATAGTGTTAATCCACTTTGACAATAAATGAATATACAATTCAAGTAACAGGTGCCATTCGTTTAAGTGTAATTTGTATTTTTATACAAATTAAAGGTACCTACTTACAGTTAAACTTTCGGATGATTCTCAAACGTTCGCATAAGGCGGAGCAGTTAAAACAAAAAAGTGTAATAAAGTTTAACCTTACACTGAATATTTAGGGTAGATTAGGATAAATGCAAACTTGTGAAAACTCTACAGTTACTACTACGTAAGTAACTTGCCAAATTTGTTCATTGATCAGTGACACATAAATCACAATCCTTTCCAATTGTGCCACAGAAAATTAAATTCATAAAATAGCCAAGTTCTACACGCATCAACCAACTTCCTCTTCATTATTTTCCATTCGTAGATCTCATTGAAATAAGTAGGTATGTGTACCAGATTCTAACACAATGCTCTTCATGGCAATGACAGCCGAAGCATAAACAAGTAAATGAACGCCCTTATGGATGTAGGTTCGCTTCTGGCAATACTAGCCTTTCCTCTCCTAATTTCATTATTTCTGTTGGAATGGGATGCATTTTCCCTTTTTAAATTTCCACTAATTTGTTTTCAATTTTTAATTTTATTACAATTATGGATCCGAACTAAGTTGAGTGCTGTAAAAGAAATATGTCTGTGTAAATATCATCTGAGAACGAGAAAAGACGAAAACAGAAGACACTTGCCCCTCGACCTCAAAGTGCTTTAACTTGGTATTTTCATTCGGTTTTGTTGATTTTGTTCTTCCAACGAAGATCTACGACACGTATATGCACTACCAACACTCGACAAACAAAGACGACTGGACTGGCATTTGTATACAATTCCTTCCAAAGAAGAAAACACAAAAAGGGAAAAGCACATAATTTCTTTAGTAGTGATGAAAATTAATTTTAACAAATTTTAATTTTTTTTTTCTTTCTGTGTGATGAATATAGTTGAAGAAGAAGAAAAAAAAATTCTGTGCTGTGCGTGATTTACAATTACACATAATATTATTATTAAACACGAAAAGTTTAAATATTGTTTTTGAAACAAAATTAAAAAAAGAAAATAAAAAAAAAAAACGGTGTCTTCGGTGTGTGAAATCATCATAATTCAGGAATATAATAAAAACCGCGAATAAAACAAAACAACAAAAAAACAACTAAAATGGCAGAAGAAATTAGTGATCGTAATGATCCCGAGTTGAAGTATCTATCGGTTGAACGGAATCAATTCAATGATCCAGCAACACAGGCGGAATGGACACAAAAGCGTTTGGTTTGGGTGCCACACGAAAACCAGGTTTGTGACTAATATATTGTTCATAAAAATATTTTTTGTTCTCTTCATTTTCGCATATTGTTTGGAGGTCTCTATCCAAATTCGTGATTTGAATTTCGTTAGACGTTACAAAAAGAATCGCCAACTTATCCAACAACAAGACGCGAAAATGTATGTGTATTCTAGGAGGAAGAAGATGTCGATGATGATGACGATGATGATAATGATGATGGGGGCGTTATAGGGTAGGAGTAAAACAAAGGCATTCACTATCACTTCAATAATTTCTCTTTGGGCTTGTTGGTTAAAGTTGGATTTGTTTTTGTAGGCGAAATGGAATGAATATATATATTTTTTTATTATTTTCTGTCTACTACTCCTTCGTAGTACCCTACTGAAGCACAAGTGGAAATGTTTTACAGCTTTGAGAATAGATATACCTAGAGAGGAGCAAAGGAACATACAAACACACTCGTCCGTCGTAAAAAAAACAACAACAACAACGACGACGTCGATGAAGTTGACGATAAAGCAAGCTGCTGCTGCTGCTGATAAAAAAGAGAACAAATTTCAAACACCTTTTTAATGAATCATAAAAACCGAGTAGAGTAGTGTGGTTGTTGCTCGCTGTAGTTGTAGTTGTAGGGTTACCGATACCGAATGGTTGGTTGCGTCGCAACAGTTGAAGTTTGAATATCTATTTGAAAATGTTAATGGAATTGATAATATGTACATAATTCCAATAAATTCGAATGCATAGATAGTGCCCGTGACTAATAATGATTGTCACAGTTTGTTGTGTTGTAACATTTAGTTGGTTTTTATTTATAAAGTTGACAGTTTTTAGGGTAAATTCTAATACATTAAGATTGAAGTGGGACATTTTAACAAATTTATCAAAGCGAGCATGAATACAGAGTAGAAGTATCCGAATTGAGTTGTATCCAACTCGGACGACGTGTCGCCTTCGCTTCGGGAAAGTATCCTTAAACACTTTCTTATATCTTGCAACTCGATATACGTAAACTAGTCTCATGGACGAATAGTTATTAAACTTTATTAAACCTTAATAAACGAATACCCCTGAGGAAGTCGACAAAAAATCGACGAAACGTAGGGTGAAAAGATGGGTTCAACTTGTTTTAATTGCATCCGGATAATACCTATTAGACCACTAAAGCCGATATGTACAAAGATAAACTTATTATAGAAAACGGAGTTAGTATTATTCATCAGAGGGGTTAAGCTACCTTTCGACACTATCCCCCAAGCTCAATGGAATTCCACTCGAGTTAGGAGCGCCAAATATTTCGAGCTGAAACAGGACAGCAAGCTTTTATGGAGAAAAAATATTACCGAACGCGCAAGGAAATCCCTAGTGGCTCTATACTCCTGTAAAAAATATAATTCACTGGATTTATAATTTAGACTGATAATTCTATACAACATCATTGTGCGGTGGCCGGCTCCAATCTAAAGGTCCTAGAGAAGACTTGCGCTTGTCATGCTTGTGCATCAATGGGTGCATTGACAACATCTCCAACATCCGATCTACAAACCATGCTTAACCTCCTTCTCCTAAAAGCAAAGAATACACCACAAACTTGTAGATCAGACTAAGGAAAGGGAGGTACTGGAGAGCACAACCGATTGGACATGCTAGCATCCTTCTACAGACCATCCTTGTCCATTAGGTACTACCGACTACTTGCCATCAACATCAAAAAATGCTTTACACATGAAATAACAGGAACCAATGGAATTCACAAAATGTCCTACACGACAGATGACTATCAATATTCATAGACGTTTCCAAGTATTGGACGCCGGCCGGGGTTTTATGCAGAAGAACTAAATCTCAGCCTCTCTTTCTATTTTCCGAAGGACACTGTAGTCTCTTCTCTACATCGTGCTTATCAATTAATTCGGTATCACAAAGGGATATCGTCTCGTCATATACATTGATAGCCAAGATGCAATCAAGCGCTGGAAGATTGCCGCATATCTCTAACTCACCCTCTGCTGGTTTCCTGGTCACGGTTACATCTCAGGGAACTGTTCAGAAGGGAAAATTATAAACTCTGGATACAAAAATATCCAAGGAGCTCCTGCAACTTAATAAATCTAGCATCTCAAAAGTCTTTAATGCCACCTTTGGGGCACGGCATACTAGGCAGACACGCGCAAAGGCTTGGTCTGATGAGCCCATCATCACTTACTTTCTTTGCAGTTGTTCTGTCCTAGCCAATTTAAGAAAGGCCTACTTAGAAAATTATTTTCTGTTTATAACCCCGGCAATCATTCGGATTTGGTTTCTAATCAAAGGCTTTTAGGATCTTATACCTTTCAAAATACCCATAATGGTGCAACCGCAAGTGTGCTTTTTGGCTTTACCAATTCTTCGTTTGATTTCTACGATGAATTCACTTTGCGAGGTTTTTCTACAGCCGAGATAGACAATATCTCTAACTTTTTTGAAGTGTCCACAGTTCTTTCTAAATGGTAGCACTTCTTCTTAGCCACGCTGTTTTATTAGTTGCAATCGCTCCACTGACAGTTCGCTACGTTCTCCCGATAATGTCAGTATCATCAGCATATACAAGTTCATTAAAACATGCTTCTTTAATATGGTGGACTAAAGTGACCAAAAAACCGTCATTACAAAACTCAGAAATGTACAACGATTTGTAAGCCTGGATCTATCCGAACTCATGCAAACGCATGTCTGTTATAGAAGCCATAATAGGACTTCAATAACGTTGAAATATATAGTTGCCGCAACAGGTTCATAAATAACTCTTCACCGATCTTCTTACAACCATTCGTTTGTCAGGTTTTTCATGAAATGGAAGGGACTTACAAATTTGTGCTAAATCCAAGTGGTTGAAGTTTGACCAGGACAATTATACGCTCGCAAGAGGTGCCACAATTGAAAAAAAAAGAACATTAATGTAAAATTTGTGTGTTTTCTGGGGGTTCAACCGGAGACCTCGCTAAGTAGGCCAGTACACAAACGACTAGAAAATATTTTGTACATATTCTATCGGAGGTGTCACACTTCAACGATATATAACTTGAAATGGGGTATCTAAAGATGTACCGCCACCAGCATTTCAGAGACCCCAATACTCACACATTTTCTTTCTCGAAAATATTGAAAGATATGTACTTTTTCTTGAAATCCAAGCCACTCTTACCTTTTCTGACAATTTGCACTCAGTGTCATGTTTTTATTTTGTTTACTTCTGCATACCTACTCATTTTTGGAACTAAACCATCCATTCTGCTCCACTTGACCTCTGGAATTTGTTTTCATTTTATTCTATGCAAATAAATATGTGTAAAACCGAGACAATACTATTTTTAACACACCCAGTGTCCATTTTTGGGGTTAGAACAACAACAGCAAACGGACCAACCCAAAATTAAAGAAAATGGAGGTTGGAGGCGATGCAGTGACATAAATTTGGAAAAAGGGAGCCACCACAAACTTCTTAATGTTAATCCTCAGCGATTGACCTGTGTGTATGTGCCTGTTAATTCTGTGCCTGTGTCAGAAAACAATTAAAGTTCAAAGACCCTCCAAAGGTGCCATAAATACCTACATACTTGAAAAAAGCGAACAGAACACAAAAATATTAAACGAGTTACGTCTGTTTCGTTTTGTGGTATTTTTGCGCTTCTCCCAATACCGGTTCCGCATGTCAAAAACGTATCATTGCCGTGGTATTTTTCATTTCATTTCATGCCAAAGATACATTTGTTTAAATGAGTATTATGCGATAAGTCGGTCTTCCGCTGTCGTGTTATCTGGAATCGCTCAAAACAGCACAATTAGAATTACCCGTGCATGGGGTGCTGCCGTAGGGCGGGTGTTTGATTACTCGTTGCGGAAGGAATGTTAAACGGCTTTAAATTAGAACAACAGGCATTATTTGCTTATCATATGCAACCAGCTTGGCTTGGCACTTGTGGATTACAGGCAGCAATACAAGAATGAAATCAACAACAAAATTTTATTTAAATAAAAAAAAAATCCGGAACCCTGAAAAAAAAAAAACAGAAACAAAAGAAAAAGTTGTTTAATTTGCAAATTTTTCCGTGAAAAGAAAGATAATATGCATGGCATACCAAACTCGCACATATGTAAAATTTTATACCTACTATAAATGCAGGCAAAACCTTACACCGTGGTGGTGCTGCCTGACTGGCTGCCTGCTGCAAGGCAAGGAGCTTGTCAAGCACCCAATAAGCATACATGGCAGTTTGAATAAACAGTCAGTGTATGAAATGAATGTGACATATACAACACAAGGAGAAGGAGGTTTGGTTCAGTTTGGTTCGGTTCTCGTTCTTACTGTACGTTTTGGGTGGGTGATATGGTAGCGGATGCTGCTGTTGTGCGCGGGTTCAATGACTTTTTGGCTATACCATCAAAACTTCTTGCACTTTTCAATATTGCACAACGACAATGATGATGATGATCATCATGATGATGACGGCGGGTACACATCGTCGTTCGAATATAGTAAGCTTTTGTTGTTGTAGAAGAGAAGCAACCGACCGCCTTTAGGCTCTCTGCCGTTTTGTATAACTTGGGCAGCAGTGATTTCTTAATAAGTAGTAAGAATTTTGGCAGCAATCCAAGTCATCTTTGGCAGGAGGGGTTGACGCAGTTCCTTTTTTTCGTTATGATATAAATCCCTTTTCAAATGAAAGGACGAACATTGTAAAGTTGTAGAAAAGAAGTTTGCTATGGAATTGTGGTTGAGTTTAATCAACTCCGTCAATTAACCTAAAAATGTCGAATTCCATGAATGGAGTGAAGGTTGTAGATAGTGAAGAGAACTTGTACAACTAGTTTAACAATGGAAATCCGATGAATAAAAGAATATAGTTGGTTTTGTTCTGTTTTATTTCTGTCAGACTTTACGGTGTGTAGCTGGATTTGGTTATTATTAGACAATCGGACTGCATCCCACGAAGGGAGTTACTTGGGATGAATAAAACAAACCTCCATGATTCATTTCTGTATACTTAATCTTAGTATACGCTGATCGAGCTACATTTTAGCTCCCATATAAAATCTATATATATAAAAATGGTGGCAAAAATGTATAGTAATTCATCAATTTTGACATTTTTTTTGATTCTGGCAACAATTTGGTCAAGATCTCAAAATGCGTTGGCTGCTGCATCCTCTGGCATTGCTGCCACATTGTTGGAACTTGGAAGGCGATCGAATTGCACATTCCGCTTTAAAGCTGCCGATGAATCTTCTCACGGCTGACAAGCCAACATGCACAATGACCAAGAATTCGGCGACAGCGAAATTGATGCGAGAATGCAAAATCATTATTTGGGACTAATGCACGATGGCGCATAAACGAGCTTTGGAACGTCTCTGTGGCGGCATGTCAAGAAGTTGAAATTGACCACGAACATGAGAATCGCATTGCAGAATGACCCATCTGCTGCTGAATTCTCGAGACAACTGATGCTGACGCATGGCAATGGCCAAATTCCCGTTGATGTTTCGACTGGATTGATATCGTTCCAGGCAAATTTTTACGAGTTCTCATCGTCGAAGAAGGAACTCATCACCAAAGCGTTCCCCGACATTGCACCAAAATTATAAAAATCTCGAGTGGATTAGTGAACGGGCAATAATAGCAACGAAGAATAAGGACGTCGATAGCCTGGATTTCATTATTCAAAGTCAAATCCGTTGACAGCGTGGACGACGTGAAGCGACCAACTATCCGACGGAATTTTTTAACTCGCTTGATGTGCCAGGAACTCCACCGCATAATTTACAGCTGAAAGTGGGATCGATCATAATCATGATGTTGCGGAAGCTGAACCATCAGAAATTGTGCAACGTACGCGGTTGTTCGCGGAGTAGGTAACTGCTGAACAATTTGATAGAAGCGACGATCATCAAGGGCAAATTCAAAGGAGAATTATCTCACGAATTCCGAATATTCCAACTGATCTTCCATTCCAATTTAAGCGGATTCTATTCCGCGTTCGATTGGCTTTTGCGATGACAATGAAATTAATCTCGAATTTCCCTGTTTTTCGCACGGTCAGCTGTACGTTGCCTGTTCGCGTGTTGCCAAACCGTCTTCGTTGTTTGTTTTTGCGCCGGAAAACAAATCGAAAAACATTGTTTATCACATAGCGCTCTTCTGATTTCGATTCCATTCAAATATATCACATTGAAATTTGAACTGTCTGTGGTTTATTATCACTCTGAAGTTTATCTGAAGGCGTTAAATTGGGGCGAGACGAAGTTCGCCGGGTCCGCTAGTTCTCTATAAAATTTAGCTTATCTAGCTTAGCTAAATTTTAGCGAATACCTTTAGCCGAGCAGTACCTACGCAGTTTCAGGTAAAAAAAATCAAATTTTCATTTCAGACTGTACTGTATGTAACTGTCAAAATTTAGCGCTCCCATTAATGGTTCGGGGCATTTTGTCAAGCTAAATTTTAACAGATCGCGTTATTTTTTTTATTGTGGTTTTTTGTTGCGGAAAAGTGAATAAGGATAAATAAATTTTTGCAATGATACCTTGATGAGAAATCCCTTGGAAGTGACAAAATTGAGATCAAACTATAGCAGCCTAGGAAAAAGAAGATCCAATGAAAATGAAACATTTTTTTTTGCTTCTATGAATTTTTGAAGGAATTTATTTTCAGCGAACAGCTGTTTTCAGTGACACTTATATCCACAACGCACTTCATGCCAAAATGTAGCTAGCGGTTTAGCTAATGTTTGTAGAGAAAAATTTGAGAGCCGCTTAAATTTATGCCCCTATTATGTAAGACAACTCAACTTAGTTGAGTTGAGTTGTCTTCAATTAAACTAAAATTTCACACAACCCAAACTAACTAACAATTTATAGACAACCACTGCCATCTTTGTTATGTTTTGACAGACAACTTTTCTATCAAGGTTGTGTATGACAATACGAACAATACCGAATTTTGAATTGCATAAAATCATCAATAAGGGCATTATTTTCGTTTGAGCTGTGTACTTAACTTTACAGCTAATTTGTCTAACAAATGAATTATAGGACAAATCATCTAATCAATGGCCCTATATACTATCGCATTTTTAACAAGTATACTGACTTTCTCTATAACCTTTCAACATAACCTAATCTTCTCTATAAGTGTTTACTGGATGTGCGGATACAAGCTTGCCGAAATGATATTTATTATAATAGAATACATATCTTCATTTCACGCCAAATCTCGGACTAGATGTAAGAGTTCCAAATTCATACCTACATTTTTGTTATCGATTTAGTGTGGTTATGTGTTTCCATTTCGTCCCAAAAATAAAAACACACACAAACGAATGGTTGCGAGAAGCTAGGCCTTGGGGTCTACCGCCTGTTGCGCCACCTATTTTTTTTTTTTTTAGAGATGTGTTATTAGATATAGCTGTCAAAAAGCTCCGATTTTTCTCAGACATTCAAAGTCTGAGCGCAAAGAGTGCGCTCTGATTATGTTCTGGACGGAAAAAAGAAACAAGTCCAAAACTCTGATGTGTCCGAGCTAAAAAAGAAACCCGAACTTTTTTTTGACAGTTCTTGACATTGCGTTAGAAAAGATAAATATCTGGCGATATTTTTTTTAAATGCTAATTTCTCAATCTGGTGGGCTCAAAATTAACAAATACATACATATGTATTCCGTTGAATTGCGCCTTCAGTTGGCCAATTTCATAAGACTTTAAAGCATACGGCCCATTCTGTAGTCTATATGCAGTCTGATTTTGTAGCGGTCTGTCTGATTTTGTAGCGGTTGAAGTCATTCCATAATGACTGAACACACATTTCATCTTAAAAGGAAATAACTCAATTTTATCTCTAGGAAACTAAAACTGTCTAAACATCCTTTGACATTTAAAAGGGTATTTGGAAATTACTGAACAGCTTTATTTCAAAGCGGACTCCATAAATCCTACAAGTTCCAGTAAGACATATTATATACCTAGTAATATTACTCTGGTGAGTTGTGGTGCCCCTAAAATGCGTAACACGATAAACTTTGTTATTCCACTATGTCCGTTGTTCGGATTCAAAGTGCAAAGTTCCACCAACAATAAAAAAAACCTTCATCAAGTGAAGCCTAAACAACATTTTGCAATTAACTTGAGACAATCTCGTATCACCTATTGAACTTTGTACCTGCTTTCTCGCAATTTATGTCACCCTCCTTGTCTCATCTGAACTGAACCGCGAATTAGTCTTACAACCAACTTCAAAGCCCAACATCAACAGCAGCAACCAACAAAAAACAACAAAAAACTAAAAATGGTAACGTTGATGTACATCGACATTAACCGACAACCACCACAATGTATCTCAACCAAAATGGTAACTTAAATGTTAAATAAAGTTGGAAGTGAGAGGAAAAAAAAAAAAAACTCAAATGTAGAGCATGTGGGCGCCGCGTTCCACTTCCTCACTCATTCCACAGTCAGTATAGCGATTCATGGCTCTTTGTATTGGAAATTATAATTTATAAAAAAATAAATAAATAGTAAAATATAATACCTACAGCGTGGAATAGAGGGGAGACAAATACCCGCGACAGCCAGCAAAGTCAACCAACTTCATAATGTGAACCTCGAGTATGCAAAGTATTTAATAAAAAAAAACAAGGTATCGGTTCAGCAAAGAGGTACAAGTACAAGCCATAATAAAAAAAAGAGCAAAAGAATGTAGAATAAAATACCTACTCACAGACAGAGCGAATTGGATTTTCTGCCAATATAAGGTTGAAGGACGGGAATACTGGAATGAAACAGAAACAAGATGTCAGTTATAGAACCATGAAAATCAACCAAGAAAGCGAAAGTGGGGCGTTTTATTTTGTTTAATTAATACATTTAACAAAAATTATGAAAATCATCATAGTGAAATGTTGTTAAAAATATTCAGCTAAAATGTTATTGTACGGCTTGTGTCGACATCTAGTGTTGATTGTAGAAGTTACAAAAGTTGTCGCCCGATGTTCTTTGGCTGTATTTGTTTTTATGAATGAAAAACTTTAGTTCTGCTTTGATGTCTTACATTGTTTTCCATTAAGTCCAGAAAATTATATCTGCAAAGTGGCCGCCTCCAGAATTGATGACCATTAGGGACCGATTTATGTCATTTTCCATCACTCTTCCGGCATAAGATCCTCGCATTATTGACGAATATTTTCTTTGAGGACTTCAAAAGTCTCATAGACTCGTGACTTCAAAAACCCCAGAAAATGATTCTGAATCTGAAATGGTTAAATCAGGCAATAATATTGCCGGCCAATGCAAATCTCTAAAACGAGTGATTAGGCGACCCATATACGTACAGCCCTCAAAATTTCGGTTGTGGCTCGTGCAGTTCGAAGCAACATCCTGTTGGAACCAAATATTCTCTAATCCCAGTTCATCCATATTTGAGATTGGAGAAAGCCGTTGAGCATGGCCCTGTAGCGCTCGTCGTCCACAGCAGTCGTTTGGGCTGCGAAATTTTCGAAAAAATAAGGCCGATGACGCCTCCATTATAAAAAGCGCAACCTGCAGTAACTTTGAGCGTTTGTAATGGCTCTTTGTCGGTTCTACGCGGATTTTTGGTTCCCCAGAAGCGATCATTTTGCTTATCCTCATATCCACAGGGATGGAAATGGGCCTCCTCTCCATGATAATTTTCGATGAAAAGTTGCCCCGAGATTCACAATGGCTCGGTTAGGAAGGTTACATGCGATTTGCGGTTAACAGCTAACAGCTGATGCACTGTCTGCACTTTATAAGGGAACATCTTACATTCTTTCATCAAAATTCTCGTTAAAGACCGCCGATTGATGCCCAATTGCGTGGCACGTCGTCTAGTCGATACTCCAGGTTCGTCTGCGACATCTTCAGCCACACCTTCAATATTCTCAGCAGAACTGCTGACTGCATCTCGTGTTATCCTATACATTTTCAGGCAAGCAGCTAAACGTCGTAGTGTCCAGTTGTTGTCGGACGACCGGGAAATCTGTGCCGATATTCACGCTGCGCCAACACCGCACCAACCAATTATTCCGCAAAAAAAAAAATCGAAACAAATATTCCACGTTCTCTAGGATTATAGCGATTCATGTCTTGTTGACGTGTATTTTGTGTGTGTTTAGTGTTTACTTCACAAAAATGTCAAAGTAGAATTGACATTTGCCGCCATTTATACAAATTATACCTACCATATTCTGATGATGACTTTTGCGCCACCTTTGTACATGATGTACAAACTTGATAGCCTCTAGAAAATTTTGGATTTCTTCTAACGCTGTGAAGTGATACGACTTCCTTTATGATTTGTCAAAAAAATCAAATCCGTTTGATTTGGAATAACATTAGGCGTATTTTTTTGAGAATCTATAGCTAGCTCACTTTTACTTTTACATGCAAAACTGGTATACTCACTTTTGGTTTTGTTATACTCACTTTTGGTTTTACATGCAAAACGGTTATACTCACTTTTGATTTTGTTATACTCACTTCCCAAAAAAATACGCCTACTAACAACAACTCGTAGACACAGTCACTTTGGTAGGAATGAGGATGATTCTCTCAAACAATAATTCATAGACAGAAATTCGACAAAATTTCCCAACAGAAATTGTCAGGGTGAATCCCAACTAGCGAGAATCGTTGAATTGATAAATAACATTTTTCACAATTTTCGACTTTTTGACATTATGAGTATAGAGATATCCGCCAAAATGACGTCTACAAACTTGATATGAGAATCAACAAACAACAAATAGAATAAGATGATCATACGAGTCAGGGGCAACACAAAACCCAAAGGATTGAAGCTACTACATATTATACATGTCAAAATTATAAACGTAAGATTCTGTAATAAAGTTATGTGTAGACCAAATCTGACGCCATATTGAAGTCAGCATGGCAAAAATTAACACGATTATGGACATGTGTAATAGTAGCCTGACGGTGTCAATTTGATAGGTTAAGAAACGTCACTTTTTTTGGCACTGAATATTCTATCGAAGTTATGCAAATGTACTTTATCGCTTCCTCTGACACTTTATTTCTCTTTTACTGATTCTGAAATTAAGTCATAGCGGTATGTCAACATTCAACACCGAATATATATTTAAAACACAATTCATTTGATAAACTATGCAGAAACTAAAAAGTCATGTACATTTTTTTG
Source organism: Cheilosia scutellata (assembly GCA_955612985.1). Classification (NCBI taxonomy): domain Eukaryota; kingdom Metazoa; phylum Arthropoda; class Insecta; order Diptera; family Syrphidae; genus Cheilosia; species Cheilosia scutellata. The sequence goes on from OY015314.1 coordinate 54,021,090, forward strand.
TGGTGTAAAGTTGCCTTAAATAATGTCATCCTTCAATCCTAGCACGGGATTGTTTTCTGGACAATCCCAAACATAATTCATATGCAAAACCATCCTACCCCAGACACACTCGAACATGCTTCGGATTTTAATTTCAAAATATGTAATCCCATTTATAGGGGAAAAATTCAATATAACAAAACAAAAAATCCACTGGCATTGATAACTCAATAACTCATGATGATGATGATGAGGCAGCAGCTATCAGCAGACACATTAACAAAGCCGCCGCTAACACCGCCAACCACCTGCATCATGTGTTTTCTCCACCGAGTGCTTGTTTTATTATTCCGCAGTATTCAGCAGACTTAGAATGTGTTTACTTAGCGCCTATTGTTTCTAGTCACTCACTTTGTGTGATATTTGCGACAACGCGAGTGGTGTGTAAATATGCAGTCACATTCACCAGGATGGAATGTTATCTCTATACTCGTAGGCATCTGGAACATTTTCGTGCAAATTTGCTATCTACTCCAATTTACCATATATAGAATGGAATTTGTGGCAATAAAATAAAAACTTATTAACAAAACGTTATTAAATATAGAACGGTGACAAAAGGGGAACGAAATGGGACAGACAAGTTAGTGTGCAAACTGAAAATTGCAAATATGACAAATGACGTTTGGAATGCCTAGATTAGAGTATTTGGGGTAAGATGTCTGTCTTATAGGACCTTATGTCTCGCTTTTCTCGCAATCATTCATTTGGATGGGTTTTTTTCATTTTTGGGACGAATGGAGTGCGTGGAACTGGAATGGTTTAATTCGAATGCAGGGAACAACAGCAGTAGAACTCGCCTGAAATTTATTCAAAATATTGACAGCAACAAACAAGTTGTTTCGCCCATGTCATAAACAAAAAAAGAATGTCGTTTATAATTTAAAAAGATATTTAAACTTTTGTTAAAGTGTTCAATTTATTTCACGCGTGAAATTGTGTTTTTTTAATAACCCGCTTGGGGGCTGATAACGACTGTAAATTGCTACTCTAGTAATTTTTATAAAATATTTGAACACACGCGTTTTAATGGCGCCCTGCAGATTGAGAAACGAGTGCGAATTAAGATAATTAGACGGTGATTATGGTCTAGTGATAAAGGTGGTCGCTTGCGACTCAGATGGCGAATTGGGTTCATGCCCCAGGGATAGAAGCAATAATCAGAAACGAATAATGGTTTCACGTCTGATGGGAGATATTCACACTAAAACAGTGTGCCCCGTCAATAAAAAAATGAGTCAGACAAAAGTTTCGTTTACTGAAATTCCGATAAATTCGTATAAAGGGTGGGCCAAATACAAGTTTCTTTTCGACTAAAACTTATTTTCAAAAAACCCACTATTTGGGCTACACAGCACTAAATTTGGAAATAAGTTTTCCATATTTCCCAACGTTGTTCAAGCGTAAAGCGACTCATTTCGTTCCGCGGAGGTATAATACTGACTTTCCGTCAAGATTTCGAGCGGGAAACAGCTGTCAGTGTCAAAATAACATATGTTTTAAAAAGAAACCACTAGATGGCCAACCCGTTACACCTATCAATGATATGAAATGTCCTTAAAGGGAAATTAAGGACTAGACCGATCGTTGTTGCTAGATCGCGATACTGTGATTAGTTTCGCTTTTCCTATTCGATCGCGTCTGGATTTTATACCCTTCACAAGAAGGTACATTCACTTTGTCATTACATTTGTAATGCCAAACGACCTCGCCGGAGGCCCCATAAAGTCTTTTTTTTTTTTATCAGGATCAAATTCTTTATCGATTTAGTCATGTCCGTCTGCCGCCTGTCTGACGATAGCGTCCAAACGAGTCGACGTAGGCGAATCAAAGATGTCGTCAGATTGGTATTGAAAATGGACTATACCGATCGAGTAGTTCTGGTACATTTCATGAAGTCATTGTCGGATAATCACATTTTTTAAAAATGGTAACTTAGTGGACGCATTGGCTTAGTGGTTAGTGTGTTGGACTACTGCGCGAGAGGTCCCAGGTTCGATCCCCGAAAAAGCATAAATTACATCTTAAGGTTTTTTTCCACTGCGCCATCTCTCGCGAACGTCTGACAAACATCCGAGAGTATAACAGCCCTGAAAAAGCTTCTCAATTTAGCCGTTCGGACTCGACAAAAAAATGTAGGTCCCTTCCATTCGTCCCAAAAATAAACACACCAAAGAAAGTTTGTGAGAAGCTAGGCCTAGGGTGTCTACATCCCTGTTGCGCCAACTATTTATTTATTTATTTTAACTTAGTGGCCAGTAACTCATCAGATCAACCAGTTAAGACCCATCTTCTTTATTGAGCTCATTCAGTCTTTTGCCTTTGCAATGGGCTGAACTTCTGAATCTCTTGGCCTGCTTCTGGCCCTTGGATTTTATGCAGAACTCGTATTTCCTAAGTTTTGAGTGTATTTAAAGGTGTATGCCGAAGGAGGGTTCAGGGCCGGAGAGCAGGTGCGTTACCCTTAAATCCCTCGTGAAATTTATTGGAGGAGTTCACAAACAATCTGTGACCCGATCAAATAGGTACGATCTTACGATGTATTTAAGGGTATCATGCATGCTTTATTCAACTGGGCAGTGATCTGGCTGATGAATCTTTTAGTCTCAGAACAAGTTCAGTGGTAAGTGGTGACTCACATCTATCGCAGTCTGTACTCTGACAACTGACGACAAAGATCTTCATCTTCTTCTATTTATACCTCTTTCGTGTCCGGTTAACTTCCTAAACACAATGGTACTCCCGCCACATTAAACTCGGGTGTTTTTAACATTTGACAGCTCAGTTGCAGCTGCATAGAGTCTATTGTGCTCAAGCAGTTATGCGGATTGGTGCTTTTAATATTAATCAAAACTATTTATTTAGTTTGATTTACATGTAGATTCTACTAAATATATATTTCCAAACTTTAAGGGTAAATATCTGTCGCCCAAATTTTTTATTGTGAACTTTTTGCAATCAAATTCATGGGTTTATGTTGCAATCAGTAGTTAGTTGTTTACTCACTGACAATCGATGGTTTTGCTAGATTGCTATTTATTGACATCAGCAGTGACGTTTTAAATTATTAAGCGAGGGTTTTTTTTTAATATCAAAATTCCGCATAAATTTTATCACTTTTCTCGCAAAAACCGTATCCATTGTATGTAACTAATAAATAGGTGACTCATATGAAGAGGTTAACGACTGACCAATACTGTTGCTAGTTTATGCGAATGAGGTGCTAATTTTAAATATTCATACAAATCGGTGTCTCAACTTGACTTCTTCGTAATTGATAAACCAAGAATTTACAGTTAAATTCAGTTCCCAACGTTGAATCATATCCGATTTATGGTTGAGTTTTTTTTTTTTTTTAATCGGTTCGTATTTGTTGCCGAAAGATGAAAAAAAGTGCGCAATTTTGGCTAGCATTTAAAATACTTACCAGAAATTGATATTGGAATCGAAAAAATCATCCAAAGGAAGGACATTTATTAAATGACTTACAAATAACTTTTTTTAAGTTTACATTAACTACCTACATGTAATGCAGTTCACAATAACCAATTTGATATGGGAAATTGTGAGCCATTGTGAGTTCATAAAATTTATGGCAGACAGACATTAAAAATGACATTAGTACCGCGCAGTATATTTTAAGTAGGTCTTATATTCGTAGAAAATTAGAGGAGATGTTTAAATATATATTTACCATCACATCAATAATATTTACGGGAATACCAGAGCAACTAAAATACCTTTCGTGCGCGGATAAGACGAAATAGAATCAGCCACTTAAACGCACATGGGTTTGCAAAATCTCACCACTCCCACTTGCCAAAAAAGGATGTGCGTAATCAGTGTGCGTTTTTACTTAACAATGCCTTTGGTATTAAGTTATTGATACTTTTCGTGTGCGGATAAAACGAAATAGAATCAGCCACTTAACGCACATGGGTTTGCAAAATCTCACAACCCCCACTTGCCAAAAAAGATGTGCGGAATCAGTGTGAGTTTCTAATTAGCAATGCCGCTTTGTTAAGTTCATACTCTTTTCCGACTGACTTGCTATTCAAAAAATACTAAATTGAATCAATTTGACGTCAACACATCCAACATTCAAGTTTGACAACTTTCCCAAAAACTTCGTCACCACAATCCTAACTCAGGTTGTGTTCTGCAAATCCTTTTGAATACCGCCAGACAAGTGGTGACTACACATAATCTCAAAACTGATTTAATCCCCCCCATAATCAATTTCTCAAACAAAGAGGACACACTACCATACCAACAGCCATAACAACAACAACTATAGAATCAAATTAAAATCAAAAACCCGTCAATGGTGAGCTATTTGTTGTTGTACGTAATCAAGTGCATCGAAAGTGAAAATTCAAATTGAAGACAATTACCACGCAGCCAACATGCACACACATTCCTTTCTAGTTAACGAACCGCAATTGCTGCCTTCCTTTTCTGGTCTGCTCCGGCTCGGTTATAACTTTTTTATCAGCCGTCTGTTCTGTGTCTTACTTTTCTGGTTCTTTTTAACCCGTCCGGTCCGCGTTAGGGTTGTTCTTTTTCTTATTTAACACTAGTTGCCTCTTGCTCACTCTCTATTTATGCATAATTCCGTGTTCTCCTTCTGCCTTCTGCATTGCGTTGCGTTAAGTGCATCAAAGATACATATCAAAATCGAAGAACCAGAGCGCTGAGCGGTTGGGAACGCGTCGCGACTATTTTTATCAGAAGTGTTGCATGCGCATTCAAAAAGAATGTAGTTCTTTGTTTTTACACGTATACGGTCGTACACATGTGCATATAGGAATAGGCGGCTCTGCCAAGAATCAGCCGGTATTTGTTCATGTGTGCGAGTGCTTGGTGGAACACAACTATAGAAAGAAAATGGGATTAGATATGGTATCTTTGCAGTACCAGAGCAGCAACATTCAATGTGCCAGCCAGCAGCCAGCATGGTTGCAAGTTCAAGGCTCTTTAATGAAATTCTTTTAAAATTTGTATTTATTTTTAGATAGAATTATGTAGTTTTTAAATATTATTAGCAGTCAATTGCTATTGATAAAGTGGTTTATCAATATTAAAGTGGGTCTGGAATGGAATCCACCTATTTAAGGCCAAATTTGACAGCGAGTCTTATATACTCGTAAAACGGTACATCAAAGATGGGAATAACCATTTGTCTGTCACAATTTTTGGTGTATTCTTATTACACCTCCGAAAGGTGAGAGCATTCCAAATCGAAGTCAGCAAACTTGCGCTTAGCCCGCCAGGCATGATAAGTGATTTGTTTTCGTGTGCTTTTCACCTTGAAATTATATGACAGGAAGGGTGCGGCGGCATATATAACGTTTGCCAGCCAAACAAACGCACACCCATTTAATGCTGATTTTATAAACAAAATCTATAGAAGTTATTTGTTATACTTTAATTTATAGCATGGTGTCGCCGACGTTGGTTGTGGTCATGCAGAAAACTTTGTTGTGGGATTTGAATTTCTTATTTATGAGTGTGCTGTCCATTCGATGATGTGAGTAATGAGATGAACGCCAAAATATAACCATGACAAGAGTATACATTTTACACGATTTTATGTTTAAAAATGAAGAATGGCGACTGTTGTATAAATGGTTATCCAATTTTATGTACTTTGTAAAGGTTTGTAGTCATTTGAATCAATAACTGCGTCTATAGAGCTTAACAGTTAGGTTCCAGAAATCGAAATTGCAAATCTAGTGAATTAGTTTTCAGTGTTCTGCATTTCGAGCGATTCGGAAATTTCAACATTTTTTCGATCACAAATTTACTTTGTCTCAATACCGAACTTTTTGAAATCGAAATCGAATACAGTGAATTGTAGAACAAAAAAATTCATTTCGAGTGAAAGTGAAATGTGGAACCTAGCAGTAAGACATCATTAAAATAATGACACGGACACCCATCACCAAATCGAAGGTCATGACATTTGCTAAATTGTTTTTTCCTTTGACAGATAATTTTCAAATAGACTTCCAAATCAAAATCTTCTAGTTAAGGTCACAAGAATTCATTTGTAATTGTTTGTAGTGGCCATTAACTGTCACTCCTTTGCCCACTTAGAAGATACAAAACATCTATATACATTTTTTGAAGTTTCATCGGCACAAACACGCCTTTAGAAATATAACAGATTGTTTGCTCTTCAAAAAAAAGCTCACTTCTTATCTAATTCTAAACATGAAATTTACCTGTTCCCTAAGGACCTAAGTTGCATATCGTCAAAAAAATGTAAATCACGAAACTACATAATAAGATCCGTAAACTGACTGCGCCACCTATTATCAGATTATTTAATCATTGAATGTGTCACGAGATTCTGATTTACATAAAGTATAGCATTGCATACAAATTGCGTGGTCTAAAATAGCCATAATGCATTTTCCATTTACAAACTGACATAAATTTGCAGTTGTCATTCGAAATGAGAAGAACTCAATCAATTGTCTGTCGTTGATAATTTTATATTTTTGTTTGCTACTAACCGCATTGATTGATTTAATCCTGGTAGATATCTTTCAAGTTAACGAAAGCAGATGGTTTAGTCAGCGATGATGTATGTACGTCAATATGAACTGTCAAATTGGTGTTTGATTTGTAATGACAGATTGATGACAAATAAGAGATAGTTTTTCTATGCATTGACCACGTTTCATTGCTATGTTACTATAGAAAATGATTTGCTTGTCTACAAAGTTCAGATTTTACTGGCGCTGAGCTCAATTTAACATTATTGTTATTTTATTATGACAAAGAAATAAATTCAAAAGACTTCAGACTTTCAAGTTTTCAGACTTCTGATCGATTTGCTTTGACATCTGCGAGTTTTTTTTGCAATTCAAAGGGGTGTGTTCCAATACGTCCAACTGTATAACAAAATTGTACACAGTTTGGTGTTAGGGATCTAGCAAATTTACCATAAATGGGGAATTTTGCAATCCAGCATAAGAATTACAAGTTAGATTAAGAAAAAGGAGAACAAAAACGAGCTGTCCAAAGCAATTTGACGGATGCCAAAGTTGCTACTGTTGCAAGCAAAAGAATAAGATTAACAGGTGGGAAATCGTAGTAGATTTACAAAAGGTTTAGCAGATATAAACTAACACAAGAAAATAATATTGATCAGTGTGTTGTATTTTTAATGTATTTTTGTCAAAATTCAATTATTTTAAACAAATCACTTATAAAGTTGTCAGAAAATCTGTACTAGATTTAAAAATTACCTTTTAAGGAAAATTCCAAATTTCAGTAGCAAATGACAGCATTCCATTAAGACGGCCAGTTTTTATTGGCCTGGATTGATCGCATAATCATTTTTTTTTTCAGTTGACGTATTACAGCAAATATCGACAAGAATTGGCACATTCAAAAATGTAGTCGTCTTGATTTGCCTGAACTAGATTTTCCCTGAATGCAAAAATTAGATCACTTTTACTACATCAGCCCTACAATCGAAATGACAACTGAGTTTGAAAAACAAAACTATTTAAGTGATCAATATGAGCGAAGAAAAACTCCCAAACATTATGACAGCCAGCTGTCACTTTTATACTAGAGTTTTGAACGCCCCCAATTTAAGTAAAATCATTTTATCTATGGGTTTTGGTGGCAATTTATTTTCATAGGGCCTTACCAATCATCATCATCATTTTGAATCTTCAATTTAAATATTTTGACGGTCACAGTGGATAATTTTATATAGAAATGTTTGCCATTATGACTTCGTAAAAGTTGGGCTGGACACATTAAAAATAATTATAGTATTTACTGTCATTTACAAAATGAATAAAATCTCAACTTTATAAACATTTTTTATTCTTATTATTAAAAAATATTTTTTTTTTTAATTCCAGGGTTTTGTTGCAGCGAGCATCAAACGCGAACAAGGCGATGAGGTTGAAGTTGATCTTGCCGAAACCGGCAAACGTGTGATGGTCCTTCGTGATGACATACAAAAAATGAATCCGCCTAAATTCGACAAAGTCGAAGATATGGCCGAATTGACTTGCCTCAATGAAGCTTCCGTCTTACATAACATCAAAGACAGATACTATTCTGGTCTCATATACGTAAGTACATTTATGGTTATTGAACACATAACAAGAAGACGTATTTTTTTCCTCGTCCCTTCTCCCTTTCTCCCTTTCACATTTCGTTAAGTATCTTTACTTGTTATTCTTTGGGGTTTTTTTTTCGTTTTTCTTTCATTCATTTGCGTTCATCGATTAAATGGGTTTTTAGTTGGAATCTTATTCGAATATTATGATCATAAGACAGACCAAAATGAGCACTCAACGAATGTGTTTGTTCCAAGAAGTCTGTAAAAATATTTAAGTACCATTCGTATTCAATGAAGAAAGCCTACATTAAAGAGATGAAACTTTTTAAAGCCATAATATGTTTCTGTGGCGGTTGCCCAAATATACTATGTATGTATGTATGTATGTACTAGTCTCAAACTTGAGTGTCAAGTGAACACATGACATAAAAACCTGACGTGAATATTCAATGGCTAAGATGAACGCAAGCAAACCGAAGCGAAAGCGCTACATAAACTGAACATGGCGCCCGCCTACTATTTAATTATAAAAGATAATCTCAAGTAACTTTTGTGTAACTTTGTATAGCAAACAAGTTGGGGAGATGTAAAGAAAAGAAAGAAAAAGAAACATATGTACCTACAATTTCTTGCTGTTGAATATTATGACAGCTGTTGTATATGGTGTGCGAATATGATGTACAAATTGGATGATGGGGGTGTGTGTTTTTGGCATATAAATTGTTAATGAAAAGTTCAAGCAATTTATTAAAAAAAAAATTCAAAAATTTCAAGTAGTACAATGTACATAATCTCGGAATTAATTTATTGATGTTCGCAAATTAGGTCATTTAATGAATTCTGCAAGTTTAAGGTGAAACATGTAGTCACTTCAATTTGCTCTCGTTGTTGGGCTTGTCCAGCGGAAGAATTGACACGTTATATTTATAATGTTTTAAAAAAGTCTTCTACTTACAGTAACGGCCAGAAAAATGGCACACTTATATGAACAATTGTGTATGGCATGGCTTTCCAGAATTTGGGCACATGATTCCGAAAGTCAGTAAGAAGTCTGCGGCATTTCTATTGTCTCTCAGCATAAAAGACAGTGGACAACTTATTGGCGTCCTTACGGGGCACTTTGTTTTTGTTAAACATCTTAGGGTTGTTTGCTGTTACGACTCATAGAGATTTAAGTTCTACATAACTCTTATGTGATAATTTATCAGCTAGGTTCCAGAAATCGAAATTGCAAATCGAGTGAATTCGTTTTCAGTGTTCTGCATTTCGAGCGATTCGGAAACTCCGACATTTTTTCGAAATCACAATTTCACTTTGTCTCAATTCCGAAAATTTTGAAATCGAAATCGAATACAGTGAAATGTAGAACACAAAAAATCATTTCCGATTTCATTTCGAGTGAAAGTGAAATGTGGAACCTAGAAGTATGCTTTACAAAAAGTAGCCCATAAGCATTTATCTAGAACTTAAATTGTTAGGAGTGGTATCAGCAAATGGCTAGGCTAAAGTGATACCAATGTCTGCGACCGACGCTTGTGGAGAGGGCGACGATACTTTGGATCCATTCCCTTTCATCGTGCCCAAAGCAGTGTATAGTTTTGACATGGCCTTGTAACGTTTTAACATCTAGGTCAAAAATAAATTCAACTATCCCCGATTTCTGTTCATACAACCGACGATTCTGGGTGAGATTCAGTGCGTCAATCTGCTTCATCGTCATAAAGTTGCCATACTTCATTGGCCTGATGATTGCTATGTGCATAATAGGTTGACGACCTTTTTCAGATTTTTGCAATTTGTGAGTACATATCTAATACCTACTCATGTTCTCGGTCGGAGGTTTCAATCGTCGTCTCCAGTTTAAACGAGCTTACAATTAACGGTGATTCCAAGATATTGAAATTATTTTCAGAGCTGTAAAGATACGACTTTTGGTAGTACTAGTTGACACATCCTAGGCGAATTTTTTTTTATCTCAGATTTGAGAGGATTGACTGAAAGTCTGGTACACTAGTTATAGCCATTGTACTTGTACCATGTAATCTTTTGCAAAATTAACTAGATCATGCAACGGCTTAATCGGCTTTTTTATCACAAGGGTGCTTATACACTGGCGATCAGATGGATGAGGCCATACATTTTCCTCCAAGCGACATGTTCTCTTGCAAAATTCATTCGATGCTCCTTGTGTACTTGCTGTACAGTACCACTTTTTCGTATTATCCTTCGGACCGTTGCTATGCTGGCTGATACTCCGCTGTTGGCCCCTATTTTACTCACTGGTAGAGTAGAATTTGAGGCAAGCCGTAGAATTAACCGCTTTGTCGCTTCTGCCGTGCGTATTTTTTTATTTTTCCCATAGTGTTGTGGATAACTGTTTACAACAGTCTTACTTCTATTTAGCCTCCTTACAATTTCTCGGCCTGAGAGTCCTAACTCCTTGAAAGCATCTATTTTTCCTCTTTCTGTCGCTGTCAAAGTCTTTTCGGAGCCCATTTTTTTTTTAACTAAATAAAAATAGTTCTCACAAATTTTTCAATCTGATTTGGCCTCGACTCCAGAAATGCGTTTCGCCCCGATGTGGTGGGTGGGCTCATCAGTAGACGACCGCCACATCTGATCTAGACGCACTGTTTGCTCGATTTTCACCGAGACTAATGATTTTTCAATCAACAAGTGACTGTGAATAGTTCTTTTCAACGCTTTTTTAAAATATTCTTAACAAATCTTTGAGAAAGATCTCTCCTGCAACGAAATATTCGCAATGGCCTCATCCTAGTGGCGCATCTTCTTATACGCTTTTCAAGTAGTTCATTATTTGATATTGAGAAATTATAGCCGTCGTTTCTTATTTACCCTTTAATTTTATGACTTACTGTTGGGAAAATATGTATGTATGTAAAAAGTAGTAAAAGTTTCGGGGTACAAAATTTCCAACAGGTACAAAGAGTGAAAATCGAAATGCCCTCATCCTAGTAATCGCCAGCGTATGCACTCGTAATAATGGTATACGAGTTTCGGCTCTTTGCTGAAAGATGCTTCTACCTAACCTAATTTAGATTCATCTTTTCTTCTTTTGGAGTATGAATTAAAAAGAATCGCTTTCAATTGGCAATGGCAACCCTTCCCAAGCCCCCGAATATCTATGTTTTTGGTGACGAAAAGTATATAAGAAAATAATCCGGCGCCAGCTTTTATTACTGTTATTGAGTACATATTTTCATAGACATATATTTCAAGACACTTTTTGTTAACTATACTCCCACACTCTTTTCAAACGGTAATTCGTAAGACATTCCACTCTCGCAGTGTTCACATATCTCTGATGTCTGATCAACACCTGAATTTGAAATTTTCGCAAAGCTGGACACATCATCAGCAATAAAGTCTTAAAAATACATATAATAAAAACCCGTCACCAAATTGAAGTGAAAGTTTTATTCGATTTTTGTTTTGTGCAATCGCGCACAAAATCAAAGTCTCTTGTCACGTTAGTTGATCGTAAAACAATTTGGTAGCAAAACCTACTCCTAGCTGATCGAATTTACCACAAATTTTCGGTCAAATTGGCCAAAGATTAACCGAATTTTTGTATATACGTGTGTGCGCAACTACACAGCAACATGACAGCCAACAATTACGGATTAAATCTTAAAAATGTGCACGCTTGCTCACGCTGGCTAAAAATACTTGCACTTGGCGTATGAATCTAACTATAGAGCCGGGTATCTCGCAAATCTTTGCGTTTCCTCTTCCTCTTTATATGTAGAGCTTGATCGGTCTATTTATTGCTGTTTGTTTTGTTATTGTTTATTCTTACGACAACTATACGACAATGACGACGATGATGATGATCATCGAATGAATTGAAATTGAAATTATATTTTTAGACATTGAGATTGAGAAGAGGGTTTTTGCAAAAAGGAAACGCTGGCGGTGAATTGAAACATAAATCAACCACATCTATAAACTGCAAAATGATTTGTACTCGACTATGCATAGGCATAGTGTTTTAGATGTGCTGGTAGATGTAATGTAACTTGTGCGGACTAAGAGTTTATTAGACTGTGACTCAATGTAGTGTAGTCAAACGCAACGACGACGACTACGACGTCGACTATGACTAGGACTACGACACGATGGCGTTTGTCTGAGGCGATGGCGACGGTGTCACTTGAGTTGGCCAATTAATTGCACGTACAGAGGATTTTGACAAATGTTTCTTATTTATTAGAATTACACACATAATGTAGTCGTAATTTTGTTCGAGTATCTTAATACAAATACTTTTAATTTCCATTTTTAAATGTTAGATTATGTTTGCCAATCATTTTTGATGCAATTATTTATGTAGTTGTTGCCTCTACAAAGTTGCACTTGTAACAATTGCAATTTAAAATTATGTAGCCGAAATTTAAGTGTCTGATTAGTTTGCTGACAGATGTCATTTTAGTTTATCTTCGCAAGATGTCTAAATGTTTTTTTTTGCTTTTTTTTTTTGCGATATCTACTCGGTATAGTAAAGTAAATAGAACGCGTGACGCACATTTTCGTGACATACAGTTCTTGACAGAATTGGCGATGACCTACTAAATTGTTAATTTACAGATGATGCGTTGATGGATATTTGAAATGATGTCGATTTTAGAATTAACTTCAATACCAGGGATTGATCACGCAATCTATGTACTACATTAAAGGGTGCCCCATAATTCACGCAACATTTTGATAGAAAATACAGATTTTTAATTAGAAAGCTTACATTTATCGGATAAATGGCCGACACGGCTTTACTGTCAAATATGTAATCTTTGGATACTGGTTTTTTGAACAAAATCATCTTCAGTGACGGAGCTCATTTTCATGTTGATTAATCGTCAAAATTGTCGCATTTGGGGTTCCGTAAACCCACGAGGAATTGTTGAGAAACAAATGCATCTACACCGCGTAACTGTTTGTTGCGGAATTTGGACTGGAGGCTTTATCTGACCATTCTTCTTCGAAAATGCGGCTGATCAGGATGTAACAATTAATGGTGTTCGTTGTCGTAACAAGATAACCCAGTTTTTAGGGCCTAAATTACAAGATATGAATGTGACCAACATGTGGTTTCAACGAGATGGTGCCACTTTCATTGAAATGCCGACTTATTTCAGGAAATCATAGAAATCATGAAAATCGGTCCAGCGGTTATCGAGTAATATCTAACGTCATCGAATTTCACCACATTGAATATTATGTTTTTTGTATGATGTATTTTGTATGATGTCCCATGCTCCTTTGTCCATTTTTTACCAATTTACACAGGAAATATTCCGGGCCAATACCTAAGATAATGTAAATTTGAACTCAATAGATTCGGTGGCCTTCAGGATATAAGATTTTGATTGTTTTTGTTTGTATGGGAGGCGCCAAACAGGAACACCCCTGGGCCAATATCTACGAACGAACGAACGAATATTCGCAAGTTTTGACAGTCCGTTCACATGAACACTTTTCTAGGTCGCGGCAGTTCGCGAATTACAGCCATCAGCTGTATTAAGAAAACAAGTTTATAAACAGTTTAAATAACGAAATTTCGTTTTTCAAACTTTTTGCCGCGAACGAAAACACTCTTGTCGCAAATTGTCAAAGTTCGCAATCCACATCAATAAGCCGAGTTCCACAAACTAGCGAATAATTTACTTCGAATTTACCTTCAAATTAGAAATGCCGCCCGTTCTTTTTAAAATCGAATAGAAACTTGCTAAATTAAAAGCTAGTGACATTTTTATACTCTATCTGTAGGTCGCATTTTAATGAAGAAAAACTAGTTGGTGATGTATTTCACTCGGTTTTGTTACGTTTTGACACAGAAACATATTTAATTGTATGTCTGTTATATCCATACTACTTGTCATTTCGCTGAACGTCGATGACAGGTGACTACTTGTTTTGTAATTCAGAGCAGAATATAACCCCTAAAACTAGAATTTCCTTTATTTATCGATGGCAGTCGTCCAAATTCCAAAATGACAATTTCTGACTGGTTAAAATAATTTAATTATTTATTAATTGATTGAGGGCACATTCAAAACTGTAGTTGTCTTAAGTCGGGATACATTTGTCTGGATTCAATTTACCCGTAACATAAAAACTATAGATTTGTCGGGAATGTTACTTTTTCTACGTCAGTCACACAATCGAATTGTCAATGTCAAGTCTCTTAAAATTGTCAAAAAAGAACGCAAAATAATCAAAATTAAATGTCACTTTGCCACTGGCGCTCGCGTCAGCTTTCCTCTATAAGGGATATTATGTTCTAGTGGTCAATAAAACGCGGTCATTCTTGAGTTGATTTATCGTCTTCCACTTTATAAACGTCAACTGAAAAACTGTTAACATTTCCAGTCTAATGCTGGGTTTCCACTTGTCGATTTGAAATTGACAATTGATGTATTTTTATGACAATTAAAGAATTGGCAAGTGGAAATAGCGAAAAATTTCTTGTCAATGAATTGACAAACGCGTTTGCCAATTGTCAAACAAAATGTCACTTTGTCTATAATTGACAGTGAAAATTAATTGGCATCAAATTCATAAGTTTGTCAATCAACTGACAAAGGATTTTTTGCCAATGATTGACATAAGTGGAAATGAACTGACGGTGGTGTCGTTCAATGACATAAACGCGAGAGCTGTCAAACTTTGTCAATCAACCGACATGTGGAAACCCACCTTAACCCAATCAAAATTCAAACGCATCTAGTCAGCCATAGATGTAAACAAAACTTATGTAGTAAACTAGAGTTTTGAACGTCGCCACCATTTAACATATTGCCTTTAATATGATTGTTGCTTTCAGTCGGTGACAGATGGAAAAAATGGCCGCGTTCCATTGACCGCTAGATGACTAGCAGCATGCCAAACTCCATATAAAAATACTGACATTTCAGCATTTGCGCTAGAGCTCTAGCACATACATAGTTGTGAAATATCGTTTTCTGGGAAATTTTTCAATCTAGCGCAAAATGAACTGCTAGATTGAAAAAAAATGCCGCCAAAATAAAAGTGAAAGTGCAGAAGTCAAGTATTTCCAATTCGGTGTAAAATGGGAATTTAAACTTATATGTACTTACTAATTAATATACGTTGTATTTGTTTATATTATATTGATAAATAATAAATAAATTAATAAATATGCGGCATGATGGCACAAAATACATTTTTGACTGTCATGAAGATGAAATAATACGAATTCAAATTGGTTCTAATGTCACTTTGCCGCTGCCGCTAGATCTCTAGATCTCTTACATGGGAACTAAGTCCACTTCACGAAAGTGGTTTTATTTCCTACTAGGTGGGAACTAAGTCCACTGAGGGACTTAGTTCCCGCGGACTTATTTCTCTGCACCTGTTGGTCTCAGTCGCTGAGAGATGCAAACAAAATGGCTGACATTTGTTATAACAAACTTGTTTCGATTCCAAGACAACGTTTGGTGCAGTTGATAAACAAGTGAAAACTATTTTATTTACATTCACATTCAACACGTGGTGCAGGCCCAAATTATGCTCATACTCAGAAGTGGCAAGTCCACCCACATCGCATCGGCATAGGTAATTGAGCGACAATTATGCGAATTAAATTTAACGAAGCGATATATAAAAAAAAACCGTGCACTATGCCGTCATACTATTGCCATAAGCTCTTCATTTGCATTCTAATCGGTATTCGTTTCTTGTTTGTTTTCCAAACTACTAAATAATTTATCCACTGACAGTCGTCGTGTCGGGTATATTAGAAGAGTTCCAATACACCAGCAAGACAGCCTTCAATCAACCAGCAGCGTTCTCGTTGTCGTTGACGACGACGATTACAGCATGAGTGCTGTTGCGGTGGCTGAGCACGCTTATCGCACGATTACTAAGGGCTTGGGCGGCTGTTGCACTTGGCGTTACATTTAATTCGGGCGTACAATTTGTACACACACCGTGGTGGTGGGACGAACAAGACCATGAACCCCCCAACCACATCACATTTATCAATTGCCCCCCGTTGCACATCGCTGTCATTATTAATGGAGAATGTCGGACACACGCTTTTCTCGGAATTTATATGGACTTTGTGCAGTTTTAGCATTTTAGTGGAGGTGCATCTTGTTAAGACAGCAATTAGAATTTGACTTATATCCAAATTGGTTATTGGATTACGACAGCGAAACAAATAAAGCAAATAAATTGCAAAAAATTATTCAAAAAGCAAAAGAATGTTCTGCATTCGATTGACATTATGCTAATAAAACGTCAGTCAGAGAACTGATACAATTATTTATGGCCCCGTTCGTAAACAGACAGCAGCGCTTAATTTGGCGACACTTCTGAGGGTTGTAGGCAAAGATAATAAAATTATTATTAATCGAGACATGTACATAAATATACTTTTTTTTATTTCTATTTAAAATTTAAAAATGAAAATAAATAAATGCAAAAAACAGACAAACAATACACACATTAAATTCGAATTTAAATTCTTGAATTTTATTAGGAGGGGTTTAGTGTTTTTTTTTTTCTTAATTGGACAGTCTTATGAGATTGTTGGCACTTGTTAAACAAGTGAACGAATAAATAAATGCACAGTAGCTCTCAGCACAGAGTGCGTTATTAATTACCCCACTGTTTGTTTAATGGGCGCTGAGTTGCTGAAATTGAGAACACAAGATATTGTTTCATAGATGGAATTAAGGAATAGATGATATATTGAATGATTTTTGTTTCGAGGAGAAATGCTTCGGTTTTTTTACAAAACATATTAATGATGTCTGCTGATAGGAATGTTTTGGGTAATAAAAAAATAAATTATTTTAGGTGATGGCTGTGAAAACATTGAGATCATCGCAAGTTCATAACTGATTTTGAATATGATGGGCTACCACTTGAAATTAAACACTGATTGATATTTTTTTTTATTAGTCGTAAAACTACTTATCAATGGGGTTGCCATTTTATGTCGGACTGTCAAAACAGATGGGTGTAGCTCTTGCGGGCCTTAGCAATTTTCGAAATTTTTTCAAGCGCCCCTTATTTAAAAGCAAGAAGAAAGTTCCCTCTCTTGGAATTCGTATACGCATACAGAAAAGAAAATATTAGGTTCTGAGTTTTTCCATCGTTCGATCGTGGTAAAATGTAGTCTATGTACGTATCCGTCTCACAAGACAAACTTACGCTAAATTTTACGACGATGGGTTATGACGTTGAGGTGTTCAATCAAGACGAACAAATTTACTTCTGAATTTAAGAAAAATAGCGCCGAGGTATGCAAATTGTACCTACATGATTCGATCGGAACCAGTGGCATCTACGAGTTGTGCGAGCAACATATTTCGTTTCTTCACGACCATCAGTTGCTACAGCTATCAACATCTGCATTTGCACCAGTCCGAGAATAGTTACAAAAGATATTTCTGGGCCCTATAATTGAATTGTTAACAAGTTATGGGGTTGTGCACCACTTGTTTAAAGGTTGATTGTTCTATAAAAGCACAGTGACCTCCAATACTGATGGGTCAAGTCCTTAAGCCGGCTCCCTGGTATAATTCGTACCTACCTGAGTATAATTCGTAACCATGTCAGTTTTATAAAAGGGCGCTTAAACAAATTTTGGAAGGGAACTGCAATCTTTACAGATTAAGCAAAAAAACAGCTTATTTAGAAATCAATGAATGTCACTTATAAAGATTTTTGTAAAAAGGTCGACAGATCGAAACACTTAGCGCTGTACTAAAGTTAGTCCTCAAAAGGTAACAAGCCGAACTAGAAACACCCACAGAAAGCGATACAGAATCTAAAATGGTTTAAAATTAGTTTGAGAGGCCAACTTCCTTCAAATTGTCGTAGAAGTATACCTTCTATAAGGCGTTTCCTTCTATTCCTAACATTAGCTTGACATTTACAGAGAAAATGAGTATAATATCCTCTGGCTTAATACACCTGGGCAGAACTGCAGCAAAAAGTTCTTCCCAAAACTCTCCCCCAGAAAATCATATTTTCTTACTAATCTGAATAAAAACAGCCTAAGAATCCTGACAGGTTTTATTACTGCACACCTTCACCGAATTGGAATCTCACCGTACCCCACATGTAGACTGTGCCTTGGAGAGTGATGAATCCTCTCTTCACATCCTCATGGAATGTCCGGCTCTCTTCCGTCTCAGAAAGAAAGTCCTTGGCGAAGAAATCGTCACTACAGAAAAACTTACGGAATTACCGCCAAAGAAGATTCTTGTCTTCCTGACTGTCTCCGGAGTCAAGAAATCGCTCTAGGACCCCACCAGGGAAGGCACAATAGGCTCCTCTAGAGAGGCCGCAGTGCCAGGGCCGATAAAGGCTCTCCCAACTTTGTTAATCTAATGTTAATCTAAATAATATCCTCTGCGACATGTAGGTCTTCGCAGTCTCCTAGTGTGCTACCTAAGAAGGCAGTGACTAGAGAGTATCCCTATTATTATTCGTAGCTTTGATCTCCTGAGTTTTAACAATTCTACAGTTTTTTTTTTAGTTTTTTTTTCTCTGGCTTTTGAGACCATGTATTCTTCTAACCATTTAATAGTACAGAGATGCCAACGTAAAAAAGATAATACAATTTGACAGCTGACACAGTTCGGGGTTAGTAAAAATGGAGCGCTATACGACAGAACAACGCATTTTCATTTTCATTGAAACAACAACAAGTGGATGCTGATCATTTTCATCTTGATGGCTTCGTAATCGTTAAAATTTTCGCATTTGCGGTTCAGAAAACCTACGAGTAATTGTTGAGAAACAAATGCATCCACAACGCGTGACTGTTTGGTGCAGATTTTGGGCTGGAGGTATTTCGGACCATTCTTCTTCGAAAATGCGGCTGGTCCGGTGTATAGTAACAATTAATGGTGTTCGTCGTCGTGACAAGTAACCCAATTTTTAGAGCCTAAATTACAAGATATGGAAGTGACCAACATGTGGTTTCAACAAGACGGTGCCACATGCCATACAGCCAGAGAAACAATTCAATTACTGCATGAGTCATTTCCTAATGACTTGGTCATCCTTTTGTCCTCTCGGAGTGAACTTCTATTCGCACTCGATCGGTTTGTAGCCGTTTGTGTTGAAGCTAAAATGAAAGCAAACGTGAACAAATCTGAAGTGATGGTCGTTTCCAGTCTGTTCAATGCACTCTGCAAGTTAGTGCAGAGATGAAGAAGTTTAAGTATCTCGGGGTCTAATTCACGAGTGATGGAATGAACAATGCTGAGTTTTCCTGTAGGATTGATCAGGCTGGATCAATTTTGAGACAGCTTGGTCATTCTGTTATTAGGAGGACTGAACTTGGTATCAAAGCTAAGCTGTCAGTCTTTAATTCGGTGTTTGTTCCAATTCTTACCTATGGTCATGAGGTTTGGGTAATGACCGACAGATCGTGGATACAAGCTGCCGAAATGAGATTCCTCGGTTGTATTGCTGGTGTGACCCGTAGAGATCGCATTTGAAGCACCAGAATACGTGAGGAACTCAGTGTCCAGCATCTACTTCTCCGGACGGGGCGGTCTATGCTTTGGCGTTTTGCTCATGTTAAGCGCATGTCCCCAACCATGATCCCACAACGCGCTATGGAATCCGTACCATCAGGCAGGCGTCATCTAGGTACACCCAGCATGAGATGGTTAGATCAAGTTCATAACCTCTACCCTACCCGTATAGGGTAATGATGATTTAGAGTCGATGGCGGCGAATCGAGAACTATGGAGGGTCAACTTGAGCAACCTACACCCGCGACCCACTTAATAATGCATTGCACCAATTTTTGAGTATGAGCTCTCCCACAGATATACTATACTAAACTTTCAACAAAAATGTTTGGCAATGAAAACATTTGCTATACAACTCCTCCTCACCATCTAAACACGTTTAACAAAATCACAAAATAGATCATATTCCCGGGCCAAGGCCGTTGTTGTTGTCCATATAAGGTGTAAAACTACTCATTCAAATGTGTTATTATATACGTTAGTGTTTATTCGCTTAAACATACTTTCCGTTAAACAATTACCATTTTCGTAAATATACAAAAAGAGAAATTATAAATACAAACAAATGAAAATACCATGCAGAACTTGGCTGATGATATCATCTTGAATTTCTGTCTCAAAACTATCTATATCCATTAGAAGTTTGCCGACGTGCCGCCACCAGTACTCGTAGTAGCCATATACGCGGCGTGTTGCTGTTAATTTATAATCTGGTCGCCTTTAGCTTACACAATGAGAAATATTCCATATATGGCGGAAACATATTTCATTTAATGTCGATTTGAATGTAAAGGCATGATTAAAAGGCAAACGTGCAACAACCGAGCAGCGCAGCGTTTAATTTAGTTTATTATAGTGTGTATCCGATTTAAGGTGCGTAGGGGCTATCAGATTTGTATATTGGAACGTCCTGATATGATATACATTTTCAATAGCAAGGTGTGCACCGCTGTCCACTGTATATAATCCGTACAATGTCCTCGATGCATTCTGATTAATTGTAGAGCCCACAAGCACTGTGGCAGCATACAAATCGCATCTCTAAGAGAATTATAAACATTCCTTAAAGGATGTTGACATTGGCATGGCGGCGACGACGTCGACGAAGACGACCACGACGACGCACGGTACGGATAAGTCATCATTGTTGTTGACCTAAAAAACGAAATTAAAAAGAAACTGCTTCACCGGAGCATATATACGAAATCCGAAAATTATTCGTCATCATCCACCACCACCACTACCACCACCTCTAGGTAAAAGAAGAAACCATGATGAGTTTTGTCTTATTACAACAGCTCTCACATAGTACGCACTATACACAGAGAATACCTTTGTTTAGGTATTTACCCCGTGTGCTGTATTTATTCCCAGCGTTTACCGATAAACCAAGGAAACATCAAAAAGAAGACTCAAAGCAGGTGAGTCATCACCTTTTGGAGCGCGCATTTTAATAATTCGTGCTGCGACTGCTGGAATTCCAAAATGGGGTCATCTACTTCCCCAAACTCACTGACGAAGCAGAGCATACCAAATGCAATGGCAATGGCAAGCCCAAAAAAGCCCCTAGGTTAGCCATACTTTGTATATCCGCATGCATCCGGTATAGGGAGTCACTCGTATATAGCTTCTTCCATTATATTGGGCGGTGCATGCATGATGTGGTGCGCGCACAGCCTTTTGTGTGTTTTTTTTTTCTTTTATTTTCGCTTTTCATTGGAAAATTTATGTGAAATTAATTTTCAGCTCTAATTCCGTTCCGAATTGGTTTTTAATTAATTTATACTGTATATTGGAATTGGCGGTGTGCGCGCACATATTGTACATTCGACCAAGAAATGTTCCACAAATTAATAAACAAGCTGAGTATGTACGAGAATAGCTGTTTAATTTGCAAAAAAATTAGCTATGGCTGTTGTAACTGGAAAGAGTTCACTCAATAGGGAGTCCTATCGAATTTAATATATGCGATTTACACGAGCGGAAACACTACAGGGTGGGCGCAACTAATCGCTTTTCGTTATTAAGGGCTGAGGTATTTTTGTGTAGTGAAATAAAGGACTTGACAACTTTTTTTTTTAAAAAATGCAAACTACTTGAGAAATCTAAAAAAAAATATGTACATATTGGCTTGAATTACTATCAAAACATTTATGAATGAAATTCGACTTCGTTCATATGTCCACCACGGGAACGTATGCAGCGGTCGATACGTTGAACCCAATTTTCGATGACTCGGCCGCACATTTCGACCGATACGGCCGCTATTTCTCGTTCAATATTGACTCTGAGCTCCTCTAACGTTGCCGGCTTGTTGGCATAGACCAATGATTTAATGTAGCCCCATAAAAAAAGTCTAGAGGCATTAAATCACACGATCTCGGCGGCCAATAGACGGGTCCACCGAACTGAGACTTCAATAACTCGACTGTTGCACCCCCTGTGTGGCTTGTGGCACCGTCTTGTTGGAACCACATATCACTGATGTCCAATTCATGCAAAGAAATAACGTTGCAACATGTTTTTGTAGCGAATACCATTTAACGTAACGTGACGGTCATTTTCATCGACGAAAAAAAAACGGCCCAATGACGCCACCGGTTGTTTCATGAAGTACATGAGGGCTCTCAACTGTCCAGAAACGCATATTTTGCTTATTGACGAAGCCGTTTTACCAAAAATGCACTGCATCGCTGAATATGATTTTGCGATGAAATTCTTCATTTTCTTCCATTATGTCCAGAGCCCAATTCGAGAACGTACGCCGCTTAATATGATCAAGTGGCTTTAGTTCTTGAGTCAGCTTGATCTTGTAAGGGAGTAGGCCAAGATCCTTACACAAAATTCGCCATAATGTGGTCTGGGAGAGGCTCAATTCTTGAGAACGTCGTGAAACGCTCGTTTGTGACGGACGCCTCTACGGCAGCAATATTCTCCACACTTCGGTCAAAACGTAGTCTCACTGGCACGGCAACATAAAGCAGCGAATATTCTGGCTCAAATTTTTTCACTAGACTATGAATTGCTTGTCTATGTCTACTGGGACGAAAATTACCTACGGTCTAAAATTATCGTTAACGCTCTTAAAGTTGCGAACACCGACTCGGAATTTCGGTAGTAAATTTTAATTATTTGTAAACGTTGTTCCTTCGTGTACTTCACCATGATGAAGATGTTGATTTTACTGAATATTTTGACATCGACAGTTCGGTAATCGGTTTAAGGGTGCGTTCACACTGAAAGTTTGAAGTTGGCAAGTCACTAATGAAAGACCCTTTATTATTGTGGTCCCATAATGGCTGCGTTCCAAATTGAAATGTTTACTAAACGACCAACACCATTTACACTTTGACATTTCAAAAAGGGGAACATTTAGCGAAATGTTGATTAAGAGTGGAGTCTATTGTGCAGTCAAAATTAAGTACAGACAAAAACAAACAAAGGGATCATATTAGGTAGTTTGGATTTCGCTCATCGTTATCGCATTCGCACAAGTTGAGTAACTTCTAACTTTTGATGAACTTCATTCGTTATTTAATTTTTTGACAGCGCATCACAACACAGTGTAAACGACGTCATTTTCTGGTTTCCCTTAAAGAAATATAACGTTATTAGTTTCGCTGTCAAAGCACGCAGACTGTGACTGACAGTTGTTGTCTTTCCTTTACAAATTATATATATGCTCCTCCATACTTGTCGTGAGTCTGAAGCTTTTACAGATTTCAATGTCTTAAACAAACGTAATTCAGCACCCAAAAGTTTTAACGCAATGAATAATATTTCAAATACACAAAAAGAAGTAGTCAGAAAGTTTTAAGAAGTCATCACAATCAATTACCACCCTGTATGTGTAATTTTGTATCATCTCGCGTGCGCTCACACACTCTAATAGTCAATTACAAAATCACATCTGTCAGATAATAAAGCGCTCTAATAATAATTACATAATTTAGTGTTCACCGACAGCGGCTTTGCTGTAACCGCCGCAACAATATGGTTTTTTGTTGCTTTTTATTGTATACGATCGGTAAATGGTAAGCGTGCAACGATTTCATCTTCCAGACCCGAGGGAGACCGAGAGATAGAGAGTGCGCTTAAGTACAAGTTGATGTAGTAGCGTTCAGTTTTATTGCTTTAAAAGTGCGAACGAACATTTTTTCGCACTATCTGACTGTGAGAAGAACGCCAAAGGGGGAAAAAGGATTGTTGTTGTTTTTCCAATCGTACTTTAATTGTAATATTTAGAATCGATTATAGATGATAGCATGCAATGACGGGCGCTGTTACTAGTTGTGGTGTTAGTGACAAGTGAAATGAATTTCCGCATTTCTTAGAATGTTTATACAGTAGGTAGAGAATCTATACATCTGAAAGTTTACAAGATTGTAAAGCGCGCTTATCACTTTTATACGTATACGTTTTTATTGTTTTCTTGTTTCAGTCACGCATTATATAGTTACTGCAATTCGTTCTGACAGAACAATTTATGACACGATATTATAAAATGTCACGACATGTTACATTAAATGGAGCAGAGTTCCCAAGGGTTAGCTAGGTTAGGTGTAACGAATTTTTATGTAGCTTCATCTACTCCAAAGAATTTTTTGAATTTTTCGCAATGATTTTATGAAGTTATAATATGCCTATTTGTTTATACTCGTGTTGATACAAACGCTGTCGATATAATTCGATCGTATAATCGCATTAAATATATACGCTTTGTCATCAAAAATGACAGCAACAGATAAATTTATCGGATTTTCGTCACTCGCAGTATTATTGGCTACCTTAAAAGCAATCCCGGCCTTTCTTCTTCCTTTGCCTTTATTGGCTGCCTCTTCATCTTCTGCGATCTGGCTGAACTCGAACCACACCTTTTTTTCGAGAAACTAATTGACGTTTAGGCATAATAATTGTGTTCTCTGATTTAGCTTAGACATAACCACCTAAACTTAAAGGATGTCTACATTTCTTTGCAATTTATCAAAATAACGAGTAACGAGTAGTTTTCTTGGTTGGCTCGGAAAAAGATATACGAAAGAACAACGCATTTTCATAGTTGAGCACAACTACAAGTGGATGCTGATTTTTCTAACAAAAAACCAGTAAGACAATTATCTTCGACTATGCCGAAGCTCAAATACCCGGTACTATATTATTGTAAAATAAACCAGTAAGACAATTATCTTCGACTATGCCGAAGCTCAAATACTCGGTACTATATTATTGTAAAATAAAAAAAATATTTTAGTATTAAAAAATTATATATTTGTATGGGAGGTGTGGGTACTTTTTATTCGACCAAGCTCATTTTTTGTCAAAAATTTTTAAATATTATTAAAACAATATGTGCAAAGTTTAAACTTGCTATCTTTACTGTAGCTATTTAAATTTAATTTTTAACATAAAAAGCTATATAAATCTGATATTTTTGTATGGGAGGTAGTAGTAGTTTTCATCCGATCTTGCTCATCTTCGAACTTAGCCTCAGTTTGGTGGATAAAAGCTTACATACAAAATTTCTTAAATTACGGCCGTAATCGTGCGGACAGACAGACAGACGGACATCGCTAGATCGACTAAGAAAGTGATGCTGATCAATAATATATACAGTTTGTCATACCTACAACGCCTCCTTATGGGCGTTACAAATGGAATGACAAAGTGAATATACCCTCACCACAGTGTGGTACCGGGTATAATCATCTTGAGTGATAAAGCTCATTTGCATCTTGATGAAAGATTGCCATCTTGAGAAACAAATGCATCCACAACGCGTGACTGGAGGCATTATCGGACTATTCTTCTTCGAAAATGCGGCTGGTCAGACAGTAACAATTAATGGCGATCAGATCTTCCGATTTAACAAAATTGCACTTTTTTCTTAGGGTTTTTTTTTAAGTCAAATGTCTATGCAAACAAGCCTACATTTATGCGAAACGGTCATAGTAAATTTCAATAAAAGAGTACGTACTTGCCAGCAATTTATCCGATGTGCTATTCCATAGATAACCTCAATCTGTATACTCTATGAATCAATAAAAAATGTAAGTTTTCTAATAAAAAATCTGTATTTTTTTATAAATTTGTCAAATGCAAATAGTTGACAGTTAAGTCGTGTGTCAATATTATACATATTTACTTTCTAATTCCACCGGCTGGTTTTGATCTCCTCTTCAATTTTTCTCATTTTTATCTGCAAGTCTCATGAGTGGTGGTCTTCAAACGGCTAGGGGTCAAACAAAAATTTCTTTCTTTTGTGGCTATAAGTATAAACCAACCAGAGCTAATGTCATTGCATCGTTGGAATCTAGCTTAAGCCAGTGTTACATGGATATTAAATGTGCCCATAGTGGAATTAGTGACCGCTTTCAAGTGTTTGACTAAACTTAGAGTAGATTTTTGTCAATTTTTTATATTAACGCGTAATCCTCTTCCGCCATTTTGTCATTGTGACGTCGTACTATGTATGTACACGCGATGTTTTTTTTCTGACACTATAATTTCGATTTCGGTTGATTTTACGAATTAAATAGAAATTGGTATTTTTAACACCGATAGGTGAATCTAAGAAACTTACCCCAAATTAACAAAGGCAGTGTTTAAGCAGTAAATCGGATACACAATACGTTACGTCAAATGTTTGCTATCTGACGTTTGCTAGCTTAACTAATAAGTGCATATCTGTTTATTTATTCCATCTAAAAAATTATTGTAAACTGACAGCCAACAAGTATTGACAGCAAATTGACCGTTTAATTGACAACCAGCACTTAACGAAAGACAGATTCTTTGACGATAAATCATTCTGACTTGTATTTCTAAACAAACTTTACCTGTCTCCTGCGCATATCCCTGTCCATTTGAAGATTGCTACCGCGTCCATATCCACAAAGGTCCAATTTGTGCAATTTTCAACAAAATCTAAACAATTTGCCTACTCATCACCGTCAACACTGTCGCGCAGTGCATGCATTTATTTGTTTTAGCTTATTCCAAGAAAACCATATTAACACCGACCGTGTGGTGGTTTAATATCTTTTCGCGCATCTAATTACTTACTCTGGCGGGGCGCTTATTTTGTAATCGTACATCATGCATGCCATGCCACACACTCGTCGAAACCGAATGCATGTGCCATGAGTCATGGCATGCACATGAACAACGTGTCAGCTGCTGCTACTTCAGCATACCACGCTGAATAGCTTCATTGTGCGATATGGTGTCTACTAGATGTTTGTTGGGGCGCGACGACGACGACGTCGTTGTTGGCGTCTTTTTCAGGATAAATTTGTGTATAATATGACCCCCATTGATTTCTTGGTAGACATACTCCTGACTCAATGCTCCTAAGCTCTGGCAGGCAGATCTGTTTCTGTTTTTTCGCCAGCTATTTTATCGAGCACTTTTGAAGTTGAAGTGTAAATATTATGTCCAAGGGAGCAGAGATATCACACGTCACATAGAGATACCATCCTTACCATTGAATGCACGCCTTTATGGTGTATATACACAGTACCTTTATATGTATTGCATAACCTAAAATAAATATTCATGAAAAATATGTTTTTATGAAAAAAAAAAAAAAAATAATCATTTGTTTTCCTCTTTTCAGACATATTCCGGCCTTTTCTGTGTAGTTGTGAATCCGTATAAAAAGCTTCCAATTTATACGGAAAAAATTATGGAACGATATAAGGGTATAAAGCGACACGAAGTGCCTCCACACGTATTTGCAATAACAGATACTGCCTACAGATCTATGCTCCAAGGTGAGTTTGTTCGTTCCGATTTAATATTTTTGTGATTTGTGAATATAGGTAGATATGCGGTGTTCAATATTTTTAATGCTTACCCAAATATACGTTGTGTGGTCGTGCTGGGGGAATAAGATATTCGTTGACTTCATAGTAAATATTTAAGTTTAGATAAGAAGCTATCGGAGGAGTGATAAAGAAACGTCACAAGTCGCTCGTTAAATGCGGAGCAGTTGTAACCACAACCACACCTTTTGCATATTACCTACTAATAGTAGGGAAGTTTTTGTTGTTCGTCTTTGTATTTGGATAGAGATAATAGTTGAAAAACATACTAATGACATAATACGGTATTCCACGAAAGTTTAATGATTCTCGCGTTAACTTATCTGCTTTCTTTGTATCTTGACAGGAAGCTCAAACAAAGAAACATCATAACCGTTTTTATTAACGAAAATACTTTTGATAAAATTCGAACAACTGTGTTTATCGTTGATTTTAATGAAAAGAAATGAACATTAAGAAAAAGACAATAGCTAATGTAGGATATTGTTTTTAGTAACTGAAATCGAACAAAGTGAAAATAACCAACGAATTATATACACAGATAGAAAGAATCGTCGAATGATGTGTTGAAATCTATCAGACGTCAGTTTTTGGACCAATGCATATCTAATGGTCAACGTCAAATAAAGGCAAATCTTTTTCCATTTAGCTCGATTATACGATTTGGCACCAGTTTCTTCCTCTTACGGTTTTCACTCGATCCAAACTTGTCGATTTTTAGGTGATTTGGTCAAATTTCGATGGGCGACCGTCTGTTCGTCCCTCCATAACTCGAGACGAGAACCATTCGTCCGATTTTTATGATTTCTTTTCTTATTTATAAATGTGTGTCCAAATTAGGCCGTAGGGTGGGTGAGAATTGTTGTGGAGTAAATTAGTCATGGGGAGTAAGGGGGGTCTCACGAACTGTTAGCCGTATAAACTTAAAAGTTTGTAGGTTGATAGATAAGTCAAAATTATTATATGCCTCATTTATCATTTTCCAAAATTCGTCCTATAAGGGCTAAAAAAAGGGGTGAAAACATTCCTATTTCGACCTTAGTACGCTCAACCTGCCATTATATTCATAAATCTATGTATGTCAATACCAGAAATGCTTTTTATTGTTAGGTAATACTTAAATACTTTTAAAGAAACAAAAACCGGCGGGCGGAGCCGCGAGCATGGCTAGTTCATAATAAGATTGAGCGAGTATTCGTCGAATTCAAAGCACTCACTCCAATGAACTTCTTAGTTCATTATCGAGTGAATTGAACTTACAATTCGAATTAAAGCTTTCGAGCTCAACTTTTCGCTCCAATAAAATTTGACAGTTAACTCAACTGAACTGAGAATGTGGGGAGAAATTAACAAAAAATTCCACAAAATGTTCCACTAAGAAATTCTTAGGTTAAATGTTTCAGTTTTGTTCTGTTTCGTATTTTTACGGATACATTTTCCTGATAGCTGTAACTGAGGCCTTAGACTGAAGGATTGTCGATAGTGAAAATCATTTTTAAGCTTGATGACTTCCATACTGTCCTATTATAGTTCTCCCTTAACACTTCAGACACTCTCGATGGTAGATTGCTTAATATGTTTGATTATGACACTGCAAGCGCATAAACTGATCGGTTTCATCGTGGCACTAGGCCCAATGCACACGGAGCAGCTAAAAAAAAAAAAACGGATACGGGATGCGAATTGGCAACTAGTTTGCTTCGAGTCATACTTTGTGTAATCAAATTCGACGACGCACACGACGCTACCGGTTGAAAACTCGTTTGCGATTAACAAAAAACAGTTTGCAACCTGTCGTCTGTTGATTTGCATGTCGGGTTGCCTATTGATTTCAGTTTCTAGTTTGTCGAAGATGAGCGAACAACAGGCCAACTTGTTGTTAGTGGGGGAGGTTGAAAAACATGACGACACTGAACGAACTAGAGATTTTGATCGGTGATGGGTATCCTCGTGTGTGGAGTCAAGTCCCGGTAACCGATTGGCAACCCGGGTTTAGTTTTTTTCCAGTTACTCCGCATTGGAGCACTTTAGTCACTCTCTATATTTCTCTAGATGAGCCGATACCCAGAGGTATATTAGTTAGCACAACTTTTAAGTTTCAACGCAGCGGTATTTTTTACAGATCACTCACATAACCCCCAAATCATTTAACAACAACCAGTTGGGTTGAATCTTTGGGTCATCCTATCCGCCTCTGAGTGAGACATTACGGGGATTCGTCCCTTGGAGGTAGCCTCCTATTCCGAGCCGTCAGCTTCTGCAAAAATCTTTGCAAACCTAGTCCTATAGACATATCTAATCTACCCATTGATCCGTGTTGATAGGTGAAGGTGGAAAAAAATGTTTCCTAGTTCTATCTAGGTTTTTCCCACCTAAACCTGACTTGAAAGCTTCCTTGGTTTGGATGCGACTTTGATTACAGTGGACATTTTTTTTCTATCCTTGATTAACCGCCTTCCGCCAGGAGACAAAAGTTTGATGAACTAGTCTATGTATGGAAAAAAGGACAAAATTAACTCCAACCGACAAAATTAGTTGAGCAAATGTACACCATCGTTCACACATGCATCGAAGTTACACCATGTGGCTCAATCTAAACTCACAACAATGAAATTTCACTCTTCTGTCATAATTAAGCTTTTGGTCCGAAGTCACCAAGAATCGTGCAAAATATCTCTGACGAAGCAGCTTAAAAAAATATTTACTGTTTTAATAAGGCGTTCATTTGTTTCAAACTTGAGTACAACTCTCTTATCTGGTCTATTGCTCCGAAAATCACATATCACCTGCACGATGGAAGCGGAGAAATTTTGTTATTACGCGTAATTCGCAATGTTTTCATCGCACGGCCTAGCAGCAGGAATACATACATATATGTACGTAGGCTACCCGGCTACCCCACCATAAACGTTAACTAAAAAATTGATTACCTAATCAATTTAGACCAAATGAATGGGCCTAACTACTGGCAAACTAAATAACCTAGATATCCGAATGTACCATTGAATGTTTCCCAAATTTGTTTGTCCACATGAGTACAATATATAGCCATTTCCACCAATAGTTGTTACTGTCTTTAGAACGCAATTGACACCTAGTATCCGCAACGCGTTCACATTGAAACTTACTAATGCCTAAGGCTGCGGAATGAGAAAGAACTGCCACATTTCTGTTTCTGTTCTTCGTCACTAGATGGGTTAGCAAGTCATCGTTTGTTAATTGTTAAAATTCTCAGTACAACTCCCTTCAGCGCCTAATAGCTCTTATCCACCCTACCCAAAAATATGATTGTCTTGCTACAAGGAATGGCATTGTCCCTTGCATAGTTTGCAAGCCCATCAATCATAGCATGAGTCCAACTCATATCTTTTTGTAATTAACGTAAAAGAAATCATTTGTCACCGCTACGGTTGTTATATACATACATGTACAGTTATACACTTTCCAGTGAAAGATACAACGACATTGATTTCTTTGCTTTCAGTTCCCAAAACTAACGATGACTCATTGGTAAGTTTGAAATAAGTCTTAAAGTCTTATGCAAAAGCGAATTTCGAACTGAGTCATTTCACTTCTTTTTTTATGCTCAAATATTTGATTTCGAATTTTAATCAGTCGACACGTAAAGGTATAGTACTTACCCTGTGGTCATCTCTGACTTGTCATTATATATTCACAATAATTCCAGTTGTAAAGCAAAGTAATGTCCACATGCTCTTTTGATTTATTTTTATCTGAAGTTGACACTTGATTTTTAGTGTTCTTTGGAGGAAAAAGGAACACACCTCTCATCTGAAGTTGATAACGTTTAAGTGCCGCCGAGAGTTAGTCATTCATTTAATTTTAGGCGGAGCATGGTGAATTTAACGACTGAGGTTTGCCAATATTTTTTCGATAAATAAAAGAGCGACGCATACAATTATATGTATATTCTCTGTCACACCAAATGGTAACCAAATTTATTCCCTAGCTATTTTTGTCTTGAAGTTTTCAGTAATTATAAACATCTCGTAAGCTTACACAAGTCAAATGCCTACGACTGACAATTTAACGGCTGTCGATTGAGAAGCATTGAGAAAGAAATACATATAGATAGATACAGATACACATGCCATATTTAACCAAAGACTGAAGACGCCAATGTCTAACCCTAATAGAGAGAGAACAACAAACCAGCATCAAGTCCGAGATCGTTCGTAATCGTAACGCGTATAAAGACAAAAAAGCCAGTTGATGTTGCTGACCTTATTGAAAAGCATTACCATAGATGGACTTGGCTGTAATAGTTGCTGCTGCTGCTGCTGTGTGATTTGTTCAAGATAAGATTGCGCCACCATATGAGATACTTGTTCTATATGTTCTCATTGTCAGTAATGGGACATAGTATTTGCAATTGCAGGCGGCGTCAAAAGTCGAATCAGAAATGCATGCGTCTTATCTCCTTGTGTCGTTGCGGTTGCTCCATTCGTGATTTAATTAAAATCGTTTAAAAATCTTTGCGTCGAAGTGATTAAGTCATGAATCACAATCGAATACGCTGCGCAACCATCATATTCATTGACATAAAATATTTTCGCTTTCCGTTTAGTTTTTTTTTTTTATCAGCGAGAAGAGAGTCTTTTTTTTTAAATAATTTTTGTAAATGCCACAGATGAATCATCAAACTGGCATACACAAGTTGTGGAATAGATTTTATGTAAACAAATTGATTTCTCGGTACCACTTCAGCTCCAGAGGAAGCAAGCAATTTCTTTTGATAACCATTTGTCAGCACATGCTTAAAACTTTCTGCAGAGTTGATTCACCTTCATCAGGTTAAAAGTATCTGCCTACAGGTGGGTTGCTCATGCATCAGTACTGGTTTCGAACTAATTGAAACATCGAAATGCTTTTAGATATACTTAGGCAAATGTTATGCTTAGTAATTAGTTGAAATATTTGTTGCTTGTTGAGTCAGGCTAAAAAAAATTATTCATATACACAGAAGAAAAAAACCCGTTTACCGCGCGAAGAGTCATTAAATTAAATTTGTTAGCCCTTACGTGTCGTCGGCTGCATTAATCAATTGGTCAATATCCTATTTGTTGAAATAGGTGCGATCTAAAGTTCCATGTGAGCTTGCCAATGACCAAAATTAGTAAAGCTACCTATGACATACCCCAAGGTGCTACAGCTTGTGCGGTGTAAACAAATGTGAACTGATTGTATGATTGCTGCTTTGATGGCCATCAATCAGCTACTGATGCATTTCCCAAATCGGTGATGAGAAGCCAAAAATATTAAGAATGACCTCAATTCCGAATGACATAGTTACTTAAGGTTGATTTTCTAGTTGGAAGTGCTCAACTTCAACATGTTAAAGGCACAATTCACGAAAGTTTTAGCAAAAATTAGTTCTGGGACTGGTCGTCGAAACCAACTATCCGTACGAGTAACAGCCAAGGCTTTCCGACAACAATTTTGTCCATTTGTCACAAATATGATAAAATCTGTCGATTTCAAATCTAACTCAATATAAGCAGTGGCTGACAAAACACTTCTACAGCACTCAGTTTTTGCCTCTGATTTGACTTACCCAAGACAGTCCCCAAAAATGACGAGTGGTTATTTTTTTTTAAATATTTCTCCAGGGAAAGGAGAACCTATAACGCTTCAGCAGCGCCCCGAAATGCTTGCATATGTATGTTAGTTCTGCACATAAATTGCTGCAAATTGCTCCGGTTCATTAAAAATCACCTGTAAGTTGTTCAAATTTCTCGCCTTCTCATCTGGTAGCTTTACAGACCGACTACATTAACATAAAGACGTATACCCTCAACCACACTGTTGCCCTGATAATGGCAATGACACGCCTTCGTTTATTAATTATCGTTTACGCAATAGATTTATTTTAGCAAGACCCTCACCTCTTCAACCAGCTCGGTCCCTAGCTAGCGGCCTTTAGTTACGCTCCTTGAGATCGCTCTCCAATTGTGTGCGCCACCTAAGGTTGGGTCTTTCTCTGCTTCGTTGTTCCTTAGGGGTGAACTTAAAGACTCGTCGGACTGGTGTGTTGTTGTCCATACGCTCCCCGTGACCAAGCCAGCTCAGTCGCTTTTTGACTAGGTTAATTTCGTCAGTCAATCTCCTCCACACTCCATCTATACAAGCTGGACCGAAAATCACTCGCAGAATCTTTCTCTCAAAGCGTGCCTGCCAAAAGGTTATCATCCGCTTTTGATAAGGTCTTGTACAGTATTTCTTTGGTTCTGTGGGACAGGGCTCTACCTCTTGGATGCCTTCTGAGCCTGAAAAAAAAAAAAAAAAAAAAAAAAAAAAAAAAAAAACAGCGATGGGCTAGAGTGATTCTTCCTTTGATTTTTGCGCCGATGTCGTTTTGCGAGCTAATTGTAGAGTTTAGATCGACAAAGTCTTTAACTACTTCGAATTTATATGTGTTCATTGTGTCGTTTTGCACGAGTCGCCAATGTTAAGAGTCCTTTCTCGATGACAGCATCTCAATTAATAGTTTTACTACTTTGTAAAATTTTGAACGCTGTCTTACCATTTACTCCTTCTTTAAACAGTTTTGCTTAGTCTTATATAAAAAAAAACCTTATATAAAAAAAGTAAATAAGTATTTCAAAAATGTAAATTAATAGGTTCTTTTCCAACAACATTATTTCCGCGAACTGGTAGATTTTATTCAAATATTCGCTCGAACTTAACACCTCTAAATAAAAGTGAGCGCTGGCAACTTAAAATTGCAAATTCTTGTAGCAAAAACCATCGTTCATGTAAATAAAATGTCAAAATCTTATTCCCGATTCGTTCGATCGAAGTAATCTATCGAGTAGTACCCTCTCATTTTGGGTGGTCATTAAAGCATCATTCACATCATAAGACGCGAGTTGTGAATATAGACGAACTGCAACTAAACTACTTTTTAAAACTGAAAAATTAACATCTTAACAACTCCAACATTCACGAAACTACTCTTTACATTGAGTAATGTAAATGTCATTCACATACGACGTGAATTAGAAACATTAGAAACGTAATTGCAGTCGTTTTACGAAACCGTTGAAATTCGTGAAAATTCCGACAAGCAAAGCTTTTTCTTGAAATGTCAAATCTGCGACCGATTAGACCCCAGTTGTAGCTGTCATTGAAAATTTCGATTTCCTTTTTTAAGACAATTAATCAAACAATATTGGCTTTAATTGGTATCAAAATAAAGCTAATCAATTATGGAATTTTTTTTACAAAACAAATAACTTAATTCTGATTAAAACTTTTCTTTAAATTCAATTTTATTATTTCACTGATTGAAATCGATATCAATGAACATCTGATTTTCATTTCTCTAATTTGGAACCCAATCGTTTCACTGATGTGTTCGATTCTCATTCTATTCTCAGCTGTCAGTTTTGCTTTCAATGATCTACTCTAACCTAACCTAAATAAGATACAACCGCGAACTAAGGCACTCCTCAAAAGAAGGGTTTCTACTTGGTAGTACATTGGATCACGTCAAACTTCCATAACTCGAACTTCTCTAAGTCGAATTTCTCTATTACTCGAAGTTTTATTGAGAACTCTGAGTTTTCAACTCTTGGTCTCCATAACTCGAAGTTTCTAAAACTCGAATTTATTTTCTTTCAATTTGAAAGTTCGACTTAGGAAGTTCCATTCTAGAATTGCGATTTGGAAAAAATTAATTTTCCAGTATTCTAGAAGTCAGAACATCCCGATTTTTGGACAATTACCTTGTTGTATCTAGGGTATGAATGCGGATATTTCAGGCGCCACAACAGCGGAGAAATACTGTAAGGAGATTTGTCGTTGAATGTACGAAAATGTGGACGTAGTGAATAAAGTGTAGGATGTGGGATGTATTGCTCCAGCTCCAGACCCCAGGCTCGAGACGACAAAGAAGCCCGTTGTCTCATACAGTGGCTGCAACATTTTGAAATATTATGGGAATAACAATGGAATGTAAAAATGGCAAGTCGCACAACTTGTGCCTTGGAGTTAATACAAAAGTCAAATAAACTCTTTAAAATTTTATAATTTATATCTGTTTACATTATGCTGTCTTTGTTAACCTTAAGTGTATAGTTGTATTGAAATTGCGTCCCCGAATAAATTTCAAGTACCTATTTGCCATCGTCTATACATCTACAACATCTGTTTAAACAATAAGTAATTTGCAATGAACTGCACATTTCCACATCAATTTATTGAAACCACCTGGGTTTGTTCAAATAATGAGGTCACTGGGTCGGTGTGTGAAATGCACTCGTACCTGAATTCTTGACAAAAGAATTCGCTTCAAGTTGAACTACTTTAGCTGGGTGTTAATTTTTTTTTTAATTTCTTTATTGCCATTTTTGCACCATTATCAAAATCCACAAAAAAAAAGAAGTATATGCGGTTTTTATTTTCTTTTTAATAAATTATAAACTTGCGCAATAAATTATGTTTCAAATTGAATGCGTAATCAAATATAGATTTTCCTCCATCATGTGGCTATATGCTTGTAGTCTTTTCTGAAACAAACCACAAGTACGACTACATGTCTCCGATTACCCGCACCACAAGTCTTCGGTTCCGAATTGCTTTTACTTTTATCTTCTACCATAGAGTGTCTGTCTGTGTAGTTTATAAAGTTAATAATTTTTATAATCACATCAAAATTATATCCTTAGAAACAAAGACGGTTTATTGTATGTCGTCGATATTATTGTGCCAAAGTCATCACTGCTATAATGCGCCGTGTCCATAAATGTAGTGCCATTGATTACTGCTCACCTTCGTCTTTTTACCATATTTGATGATTTGTCATCGTCGTCGTCTTCGTCGATTGTCATCGGTTCGTTGTCTTATCAATTAAATGTAAATGTGTACTCTTTTAGCCAAATATGACAGATAGAAATGCAAATTTTGTGTGCTTTCAAACAATGGTGATTCATAACTTGACTTACCCGTATATTTGGTGTATCTATATTTAGATTAAATTAATTTTGCGGAAACTAGATCTAAATGCAATCCAATAATTATAACTGTTATTAAATTGGATGTATGACATTTTATTTGCAGATCGTGAAGATCAATCGATCCTATGTACGGGAGAATCCGGTGCTGGTAAAACCGAGAATACAAAAAAAGTCATTCAGTATTTGGCCTATGTTGCGGCATCGAAACCTAAAGGATCAGGAGCGGTAAGTTTTATTTTATGTTTTATTTAAATTATAATACACTTAAGTATGTGAAAGCTGTGTTGTGAACGAACCCGTTCATTAATTTAATATGTGATAGGAAACTGAAAAGCAGCTTAGCCCAAATTAGCTATGTTCATCATAATCATTGTATCTCAGCAGTGATGTCACTTCAACGTGCATACATTTATTAGGCGATTCTGATCAGTTACTCAAAAGAGTTACTAGTACCGGCTTAACAACGAAATAAAATATTAGTCGTTCACGATAAGCGGGAACAGAAATGGGTATGATTATGTTCAATCGATCGCACAGTGTACGGATGAAAGTCGAAAATGTAGCAGATTGCACTGTAATGCCAGCGCCACCTATAGTTACTTTATCCATCGAAGGATCGTTCGATTTAGGAATTGTCAATAGTCCTTCACGTAGCATTCGTGTGTGCATTCACGAACAGTCAAAAGTCAACAGTTCCACATTAGATCTATTCCTTTACTTTTGTAGTAAAAATGGGAAACACAGTCAAAATGACAGTGGTTGGATGAGTTCTTTCACAGAGAGAGAGAGCCTGAGAAAAAAGTTTTTGGAGTAATCTGACAGATGCATTTTATTTTCGCATAAATTGCAGCATGCGATGTAATTCATATGCTTTTCAATAATTATTGGGTTATCCCAAATAGAACTAAAGCCCACCACAACAATAATTCATAAATTGCTGTAGTAAAAAAAAGTTCTTTAAAATTTCTGATAATTGCACTCATAACGCCAAAGTGCCAAGTAGGTCGACAAGTTTCAAATTTCAATTGTCAGGTCACTGACAGTTTTTTCAATTCTTACTACAGAAATTTGTTGAGCAAAAAGTATTAAAATTCGCAGTGTCCGCTTTCTCGAAGACGCTCTCTTTTACAATTTTTTCTCGAGTCTCTAGGAGATCGCATTGAGTAAATATTCGTAAAAAATCGTAAAAGTAAAAAACAGATCTATTATGATAAACTGTCAGATATGGTTGGTTGCAATTCGATAAATTTACAATTTGTATTTGTTTTCATATTTTGTAAGGTTTATTTATAAAAGCTTGAATATGTGTATACAAATTTGCATTATAACTGCTGTCAGATTGACTGTTGAACATGTAGAATAGGAATGAGCATAAAGAAGAGAATGCAGGAAAGAAATTAAAACCCCTGAGGTGGCTGATTTCAATATACTTAAAGTTTTCGCATTGGCAAGCACATTTATTACGATTTTACGCTTGCAAATTCGTAGGGCACTCAATGTTCGAAACACCGGCTTAAAAATAGAGTTAACAATGTCTGATACACATAAAGTGGCGACAAACATTTTGTTTTATTTAAAATCAGCACAAGATACATGAATCGCCTGAAACTTTCTTCCAAAGAGTTTGAAGCGAACGAAATGCAAATCACCTGGTTTTCTTGGTCCCGATTCTTAAATATACCGAATACCCAAACATCTTAACGAAGTTTTCTTTTCATTATGTATAAATGCTGCATACTTTGCATAAATGCATACACTACACAGCAACGTCGTGATTGAAATGTGATGGGTTTGGCAGCATTCGATTTTGAAATTCGGTCAATGGTTACAGATTTTTCATCCAATTGTCGTCCAAAAGCCAGCGATTAAATACTAAAACTAAGTGTTTTAAAACAGCATCCACTTCAAATGACCCGTGTCAATTTATTACAATGTATAGATTCACAAAGAGGTTTACTCGTCCCGGTTATTTAGGGAGGACTATACTCGATTCGAACTTTCTGGCCGAAATTCCAATTTGAATTTATTATGAATTATAAAATATAGATCCTCTATCCGCATTAACTGGAATAAACATTGGACCCTGCGTCATTGGAGTCATGCTCCGTAAATGGAGGATATAGTGTAACGATTTATACAGCAACTGCGGGGATGAAAGTGGAGCCAATACAACATTTGTCACTTTTCCGGTTTTACAAGATCGTCGATCACTTACGTACCCTAATATCCTATCCAGGTTCTCTGCAGGCACCGCTTAATAGGCTTTCATATAACGGATCTCCTACACTTAAATACGAGTACCAACTTGTTCCAATAACTTGATAGATTTTGGTTTGTTCTACTTTTCAGTTTCACTTGTAACAGGGGATTTCCAATGAAAATTGTTGGTCTTCAAGCGGACGAAGCACGCGTGGTGCGCCACTACATAGACATACGGAGTAATTCACTTAGACCAAATAAGGCCCATTGTGATACCACAAGCAGAGTCGGTTATTTCCGCTACTCTTGGAACCGTTTCGAATTTTTGAGAAATTTCTGTATTTTGCTGATATCCGTTTCAGCAATATCAACAAGCTCCCCGAAAAAGTACTCTCCTAGAACTTGCTTTCTAATCAAGGATAACGGCGGGCAATACGTAGTAGGTTGAAGGGTGTTTAGGTTTACTACTTCTCCTCATCCATACAAAAGTCCTTAGCGGTGACTCCAAGCCTTGAGACATGTCTTCCTAGTACACAGTGACCTGTTAGTACTCCGACAAAAGTTCCGATGTGTGTTCTACTGAGACGTTTAACAGAATCTTTGTCCTGCGCCGACTTATCCGTGGCCAGGGGCCTGTACCACGAAACAACAAGTATTGTTAAACAGTAGCAATTTATCGGAGCAATGTGTTAAAATGCTTGTTGTTTCGTGGTACAGGCCCCAGGTCTGTTTTGCATGGCTACAGGTGTCAAGATCACCCCCACCATCTCCTTAGCCTGTCGCAGTGCTACTGTGGAGATGTTGTATCTTACAGTTGCCACTCCTTTACCAGTAGAGAGTTCCATTTTCGTAGCGTTCTTTGCTAGTTCGTCTGCTTTACAGTTACCAGGTATTTCTCCATGACCAGGGACCCATCACAGCGTTAAAGTGCACCCACCCGAGATCTCATTTAAATATTTACTAAAGTGCATGACCAATTTGGATCTTAATATTGGTGATTCGAGTGCTTTAATAGCTGCTTGACTGTCGGTGTATATGACGATGTCTGAATTCGATAGCGATCTCACCTTCAGAAGCTCAGCGGCTTCGCGAATAGCCAGTACTTCTGCCTGAAAGACACTATGTACAGTTATTTGGTAACAGGACTGATTTAGGGAGATTGGAACTGAGAAGATCCCGGCTCCTACTCCGTCACCCTGCGGGCCCCATTCTTGAGAAAAGAATCATGTTCTTGCTCCAAATAAAACCTGTGTCCTACAATAGGCGTATTTTTTGGGAATCTATAGTTAGCTCACTTTTACTTTTACATGCAAAACTGGTATACTCACTTTTGGTTTTGTTATACTCACTTCCCAAAAAAATACGCCTAATAAGTACAAAGATACATATTTTTTGTCATTCACCTATATTATTTTATTATACTGTGATTCTTTCCAGATAATACTGATCCGAAATACGAGTTAAATAAACTCATTATCTACATATAAACCAAAGTTCGATTCACTCCCTATCGCATGCAGATACAAAATTTCATTTTCAGTTATGACTAGTCCAACTTGATACCAAACGTCAAACAGTGAAACCTCTTTCAATACAAAAAAAAAAATCTGAATATTTCCTCACCTACATTTCTGATGTCAACCCACATCAAGTTCACTTAACATACATATGTGCCGATCAAAAACTTTGATCAATAAATCATTCAAACGAAGAGAGAATACAAATTTATGCGTAACAAATTGGCATTGCGAAAGATAGCAATCTTCAATTCGAATGCAATTAAAAAAGCAAAACTAATTTGAAAGAATATTCAACAATATAAATGTGCATTTAAATACTTCGTTCTGCAGTAGAAAAAAAAAATGGAATATGCATTTGCCTCATCTATTACTATTATAGATGAATCATGCCCACGCACCATTTAAGGAAGTATACGATACAACAACCACATTGGGGAAAAAAAGACAACACAATTCTGATCCGTTCAAGGTATCATATCAATTGATATTGCTACATAACACGAGAAACTCCAGCTGAAAGCTCATTGAAACTTGTGCACATATCCACCGCCATAAGTTCAAAACAAATGACACTAGAATCTTAAAAAGATATTTATGTTCTCACGCGACATGTAGTTTTTTTTAGTGCAACATGTGCTCCAAAAGTCATTATTTGCCCAATATCATATTTAAGAGACATAAATGGAACAAGCCTATAAAATAAATTTGTTACAAAATTTATATATATTTTTTTCATCTTTAAATTTATTTGCTGGCAGCGCTTGCCACAACATATTTCAAAATCGCTCAGAAGCCAATGTAATGATTTTGTGGCACATAATGCACACATCGACTCACCGCGAGTAGTGCGCCTTTTGAGGGTTACATACGATACAAAGCAAATTATCGAACAGAATGCACGAGTTGATCGATCTGGAGTAAGTTTGTGAACTAGATATAACTATGGGCACTGTTGTAAAGCGACATTATAGTTTAATTGAAGCAGAGAA
Organism: Cheilosia scutellata; assembly: GCA_955612985.1. Lineage (NCBI taxonomy): Eukaryota > Metazoa > Arthropoda > Insecta > Diptera > Syrphidae > Cheilosia > Cheilosia scutellata. The sequence continues at coordinate 54,062,276 of OY015314.1, forward strand.
AAACAAAAGGCGGTCTACATATACTGACAATAAATAAATGTGTAAATATGATTACCTTAAACCACTCAGGCACTGTGTGTATACAGTCGGTAATATTGTGCGTTCGCATAAACGAACAGTGCATTCTTTAAACGACATTGAGAATATGGTTATTCAAAATGAAGTCTAGTCGACTTAAACTTTTGTGAATTAACAACTTACCTACTTTGATTGATGCCAATTCGAATTCTTTGAGACCAATCACAATAGCGACGTAGCATTTAGGTAACATTTGACAGCATATCTTATGTAAGCTTTTGCAATTGAATGTCAGCAATGCGTTTATTTAGGCTTCACAAAATACAAAAGTTCTCACGGCTTATTTCGACTCGAAAATTTTAAGGGCCATATTTAAAATCCGTTTTTACTAAGCCTGTAGACAGCATCCGCTAAAGCCACAGCCCTAGCTGCTCCAGTCGCGTCTAATGACATTTTTCTTTCTGATTTGTAATACCCAGAGGGTCACACACTCTAATTAAACACTTTCCAATATTGAGAAATAAAGAAACCAGGAATTTAAGATCACAATAATGAAATCGCTAAGAACGTCAAATTAAGGATGAATTACAAAAATGCATTTAATACACAAATAAGAGATTTGAAAAGTGTAGAAACCGCTTAGGTAACGGTTAAAATATCCACTTTCACATTCATTGTGATAACCTTTAAAGACAGGTGGGCGGTTAATTGTGCCGGTGAGTGTATGTACTCACATTTTCAGTTTGTCCATTTGGAAGGGTATTAGTTCATTTATAAATTTGGCAGAAATCTACATATGTACCGGAATGCAACCATTTAATGAATGTAAACTAACTTTACTAGGTATTAAGGAAAGACTAGGTTGGCGGCCATTTTGCAAATGATTGGCACTTGACACTTGTCTCTTAAGCTTGTCGTTCATCGGACGCAAATAAATTAAGAACGAATAAAATCGTATTACACAAGTTTTAATTTATGACATTAAGCCCAGTTCCACAGTGGAAGTTTAAACTAAAGTTCAACAGAACCTAAACCTGAGTTTGAATACGACAATAATATCAATCGCAATCGACAATCACAGTTGTTGATCGATCGACAGTTGTCGCTCAACGATCAACTATCGACACTCACAATAGGGGCCTAAAAGTGTAGTTTAAACTTCCACTGTGAAACTGGGGGTTAGATTTTTCCAAATCTTCGGGCTGTTTATTTGCCATTGTAAATTGACTTTTATAAATACATATGTATGACTTTTTGTATTTAAACGTCTGATCTTCGAAAATTCAATTCGGTTGTCACTTAAAAAAAAGTTAAAGTTGCACTGTCCGATTTAGGTTATAATCGATTTTCCCACAAACAACAACACAAGTAATGTAATGACTGACGTCAGTTCCACTTTGGCTTACACGACTTACATTAAAACTCATCAGTTACACTTGACATCTGTCAGAGACTTATTTCCAATTCTCATAAATCACTATTCCTTTTAGTTTTCCTAAAATACAACGCCGCTACCGACCGCGACTGTGAGAAAGGTAGTCAATATTACCGTTTTATCTTATTGACATGTAAAGCTCTCAGCCGCCATAATCTTATCTAGAAGAAATTAAAATTGTAAATTATAATAATAACTCATTGATATCGATAAGTGTAGGCAGGCTTATTTTTTGTTTGTTTAGACAAAATGTTTACCACCGTGACTCACCAAGATAGTAAGTAAGCTATACCATAAGAGGTTATTTTTAAAATCCAACACCACGAGCATTTCCACCAAAAAGCAATATGTACTTATCAACGCTAACGGAAACAATCACTTTCGAGTTTTTATTATTTATATTTTTTATCGTTACCTATTATGTATTTCCCATTTTTGTTTTAAAAAACGCTTAAAACGCCATTAGTTTCATTTAGCCGGTCGAAATATAATTTTTTGTGTAGTTTTGTCATTTTAGTTCGTTTATTTTTTTGACAATCATTTAGTGATCAAAAATGCACATTTTAGGATTATTAATTGAAAAATCACACACTGCGTTTTGTGTGTGTACCATATGGCCAAAGGCATTGATTAGACCCAGTGTATGGTGTTCTCCAAAAAACTAAACTACAACCGTATTTGGTAAAATATCAGTTTTTTGTTTTATTTTAGGAGTTTGCATGTTGTGTGACACACTTTCCATGCGTGCAAAAAGTCCTTGCCTTAGATGGCATCTTGTCCTAAATGTAATTTGTTATTAAATACTGAAAAGCTATATGTTCTGTACACTAACTGTTTACCGACAATAAAAAAAAAACCTAACCAATATGAATGCCCATAAGAATTCTAGGTTTTTCACGGTTTTCAAATGATTTCCAAATTGGTCAGATTTGTTGTTCTGATGACAGCAGCTGTGCTGCAGCAGGTGAAGAGCGTGCAATCGTGTCGTGTTCGAAACCAACTGGCGACTTGTGTTGTTGTGTGTGCTGAATTAAGCAATTAATAAACGACGATGAATATGTTGGTCTATAGCGCTTTAAAATGCCATATCGTGCCCCAGAACAGGTTGTGGTGTAAATTCATACCAAATACAGTGTTTTGGGTAGACTAGCGAGTAGCCATTGGAATTGTTCCCATGGGCGATTTGTATGGAAGCTTCAATTTAATTGATAGCAGAATAGAGAATTTGTGACTGTTTTTATTTTTTTTTTTGCATCACAAGGATAATAGAGTCATTATGCAGATAAATCGGCGAATTGATGTACCTTCATAACACGACGTGTTGTCAATCTAATTAGGTACAGCGAAATGAAGGACGAATGTTGTATTGGAGCTAAGTAGATGAGGGTGTGTCCCACACTTATTATTAAGTAATTTTGGGGGTATGAAGTTTATGAAGTTTGCTGATGGTTTTAAGTTATATGCACATGCGCCTTTAATTATCGAAGTTTGGTTTTATGGTATTGGCTGTACTTTTATGGTTAACTATACAAAAAATTGAGGCGGCCAGTTTTAACATAAATTATGTACATATATTACAAATGGACCGGTAGTTACCAACTTGACATGAGGTAGTCGACAATTAGAAATTGACAAAAGGAAATTACATCTACCGCTTCATACCACAATCAACCAATTTATAAATAATCAAAGAACTTATTCACTCAGAAAGGAGCCTCTGTCTGAGACAATGCTTTCATTATCTTTGATCCTGAACATGCTGGCTCCTAGACCAAGTTCTGTGGCAATACCTACCCTTAAAGCTTCTCATATCTTTTGTGTGAGCTTTATGTTTGGGACGCTTATGGTGGATAATTTTATGCCGTAACCTAACGTCTGAACTCAGTAGCTATCATAGTATAGTAACAATCTTGGAGATTTATTAGACCTTCACGAAATGTGGGATAGTGAAGAAAAAACTTCAGGTGAAGGCCCTTTAAGAAATCTTGGGCAACTTGAAACAGATCGTACTTACGTGATGCTTTTCACAACATAATGAATAAACGTATGTATAGGCATAAAACCTTTAGCTTACTTTAAACTGATTTGAACATATTAAAAAACTATCGAAAGAAACATTACCGTTTACAAAAGACATGACATATGATATATATACCATTCTTGATTCAATTGGAATGGAAGATGCATTGACGAGTTGTTACGACGTCTGTCGTCAATGTTATTACGAGTATAAGCAGATGACATGTCGCATATTCTGATCTTGTTTCATGGCTATAAATCAAAGAATTCTTTTAGACAAACATAACATGTTTTTCAATTCAATTCAACCGTTTTTAAACGCACTACTCAATTTGGTCGAACAACGGCAGAAAACGAATTGACATTAAACCTTAATAATTGGTCACAGCCACAGGACTGATAGATCTATGGCTACCTCAGCTGAAATTCAATTTTTCTCTTGGCGTATGTTACATAAGTTGTGTAGTTTTTTTGGGGTTGTATAATGTGACATTAGCACATTTGAGTATTAGTACATAATTCTAACTTTTAAATACATAGCACTTTATTTACAAATACATATTGTCTGCAATTTTAATATGTTAAAATTACCAAACTCATTTATATTTATAGTTTTATGTCTATAATTTACAGATTTAGAAATTTATATAATCAATCTCAATGTTTTTAGTTACTCATTTCAACTTTTAATTTTCTTTATTTTCATGTATCGTCACACATATTTTCAAAATTGTTGTGTATTATCTATATTTAAATAATTTGACTGACAAACACAGGGACCACATCCGGCTTTAATTATCGTAAGTACCACCTTTCATATTTTTAATACATGTACAAATAATATCACAAAATTAATTCTAATAACATTTAACATGTTTTCTAACAAATTATAATTAAAAATAAAATGTATTTCTTTGTACTAATTTTTCCATTCTTCCGCTAAAACAAAAAAAAAAATCTACCTCTTGTAAAATATAATAAAAATCCAACGAAACATCTTAAAAATGTAATTTCGAATAAAAAAAAAAAACGCATTTAGAGTCATAATGCTGAAACTTTTGCGGTAAATATTAACATACAAATTCATAAGTACATATCATGTTTTAAAATTAGTTGATGTTTGGATATGCGTGCACATGTTTGAAGCACTTGTTTTTTGATTTGTTTTAACTTTTTAATACATTTTAGGTTTAATACCAAAAGAAAACTTGATCTAAATTAAAAAAAAAAAATAAATTCTTCAACCCTTAGAGAAACCATACTTTGCATTTTCAGAACCTTCAAGTTAGCAAGAGAGAGACTCTTAAAATTCAATATAATTTACGTAGTATTCCATCGAGAGAAAACAATTTTCCAAAAGTGTGTTCAAGAAATGACATGTGTTATGAAGAAAGTGCGAGCGATTTTAAGGGTTTCAGAAAGGTACTTCGTTGTATTTAATTAACATTTACTTCTCAAAAAAAAAAAAATAGAAAAAAATGGAATGAATTGTTAAATCAAATACAATTTTAAATATGGTTATTCGAATAGATGTTTTTATTTTGTTTCAATCCTGGTTTTAACTACATCTGCAAGTTTTTTGTTGCAGTAAGGAATATTTTAAATGGGCCTTAATAGGTTTCGCTGTCAGTTCTGGTTACCTATTGAATTGGCTGTATTTTTCATATACATTATGTAGCTTCGACATGGTTAAACATATTTTGTTAATTTTTCTTCTTTAATAAATGTATTTCAAGGAATATGGAATTGACAGTTCTCTTATTGTACAAGCTGTGTTCGGGTAAAATTTGTACAAAAGATTTTAAAATTACCTTTCAATTAGGGAAGACAAAACCTCCAATATTAAATATTAAAATTAGTGTTTTGCTAAACAAATTTTAGTCTTGGGTCCGCATCAACTGCCAACTTAACATTCAAGATCTGTTTCTTTCTTACTAGTTTGTACGGATTCGTAATTTTTTTTAATAAATTGTACTCAATGCCGTTTCCTAATCCGAAAAATTCGTAAGAGAAAGTGCCATCGAGAGGGCAAGATGGTAAAAAAAATAACATCGGTCATTTTTTACAGCTTGATACTTTGACTACAAACGGGCTTCCTAACTTTTTCTTTAGTTTCTCTCTCGTGTGATAATTCAACTCGATAACTGATATTTTGAAAATCGATTTTAAATTTTTCTACTACAGACGAAAAAGAGCAGACCAAGAAACTTACTTCGATTACATGGTCTTGTTTGAGTATAACTATAAATAGGGCTGGAATGTAAAAGAAAATGTCTGTTCATGAGAATTATATTTTCTATCTGATATATCTTTTTATCCATATATCGAATAATGATCCAATTTAGCCTGTGCTGAGTTTTAGTTTGACAGTTTATTTTCTGTCCAAAAAATCGGAAACGTAGTAGAACAAGAAACGCCTGAGGAATGAGAATATTTTCCTTTCATTTGAACGTTTAAAAATACCAAATCAGTTCAACTCGGGTTGCAGGAATATAAATCAGTACTCTTCACCAACCTCAATTATCCTTTCAAAGAATATGTGACTTAAATTACAGTTTTGAAATATTACCGTCCTTTGACTTCAATGAATTTGTCAACATTTTATTTTAGTTGTATATGGATTTCTTCAAATGTATGCATGCCTTTAACTTATTTTAATAATATTAATAAAAAAATAGAACACTACACTCTTCAAACACACACACACAGATATGATATATTTATATACACTGATTTATTGTTGCATGTTAGATGGAATATTTAGTAAATTTGTTATACACATATCATTTTATACAAAACTTACAACTGCATGACATTTGTTCGTTTAAAACAATTTGTCTATATTATTTATAAATTATGTATCTAATTGTATTTTTAAATTTTACAGGGTGAATTGGAACAACAACTATTACAAGCGAATCCGATCCTTGAAGCATTCGGTAATGCCAAAACGGTCAAGAACGACAACTCATCTCGTTTTGTAAGTATTCTGTTTTTTATACATATCATACATTTCTAATATTTAGCACGGCATCGAGTAGACAGGATTTTTAGTTTTGTCTTTTCGTTGACATGTTGTGTCCTTCGAATGTGTCTAAAAATCAAAGACCTAGACTAAAATTTTCAGAAATTAGTCAGCTACGAATGAAATTAAGATTATGAAATTTGTTCACGTTCTTGATGGAAGACCTAATCGAGTCGAGACAATAAAAATGTGAATGGCGTAGTTATGTGTTCAAATTCCCGCTACACAATACGAATTGTACGTCACAATAACATAAATAGCCGTGTGTGTCACATTATAGATTAGGTGAGCAGAGCCCCTTTGAACATTTGAAATATTTGGTAAATCGTTAAGTTTGTAAATTATATTAAAGTGTTGGCCATAATGCTTTTTGTAGTTCGAGAAGATATCACGATTTCCTTCCTCAAAGATAATATGTCTTTATTCCCTACACCTCCACTTATTCCGTCAATAGTTTTTAATCCATCCGTCTAGACTTCTAGAGGTTAAACATAAAAATTTAAATTCCCATACCTTTGAAAGTCAACAACCTATCAAATTGTACAATACATGTGTACATATTTATAGGAATCAGTCATATTCATTAAACTCTATGGTGCACATTAGGGCGCTGAGTAATGGATTTTAAAAAAAAAAACTAGCGCTCTAAAAGTATTACAAAAAATTAAGGAAAAAGCTCACACAAACGAATGGTTGTGAGAAGTTCGGCCTTGGGTCCTATACTGAACATTATTTAAAACAACGAACTGATGAGAAAACGTTCGTGTAATGAGGGCACGCGACGGCGAGACGGTGTCAATAGTTCCAATTTACCTAACGCTATATAAAACCTAAAGTAGAACATATCACGTTGCGTAGGTAGATACTTATTACAATTTATCCAACTACATGAGGCTGGATTAGATGTAATAAGACCACACTAGCTCGCTTTGTATACTTATAGGTATTTTCAGTTATTTTCATCCTTAGATTATGCAAAACATATAAATATCGAGTGCTTCCGATGCCTCAACGCAGTCTGTGAATAGCAGCCTTTGTGAATAGCATTTACGTGATTTGCGCAGCAAATTTCCTTTGGAGCGTCAATTTTCTTTAAATTCGTTTAACGATTATTGCAAAGAAAATAAAACATTGGAATAAAATCACATCACACATCGTAAACAGAAAAATATCTTAAGACATCTTGATCGTTGAACTCAATGAAGCTGAGAAATAATTACGAGTCCAGTATTGGCGACGGAATTCTGATTAAAAATCCATTATTGTCCCCATCATTTAATTTGGAATAAAAAGTAATTTACTAACTCATAAATTTCTATCTATTTGCAGGGCAAGTTCATTCGCATTAATTTTGATGCGTCTGGCTACATCTCTGGAGCTAACATCGAAACATATCTATTGGAGAAATCCCGTGCCATTCGTCAAGCTAAGGACGAACGAACATTCCATATTTTCTATCAACTGTTAGCCGGTGCTTCGCCCGAGCAACGAGAGAAATTCATTCTAGACGATATCAAGACTTATCCATTCCTATCGAATGGCACGCTACCAGTGCCCGGTGTGGATGACTATGCAGAATTCCAAGCGACCGTCAAGAGTATGAACATCATGGGCATGACCAACGATGACTTCAATTCGATATTCCGCATTGTCAGCTCTGTGCTGCTGTTCGGTTGCATGAAATTCCGTCAAGAGCGTAACAACGATCAGGCTACACTGCCCGACAATACGGTGGCGCAGAAGATAGCACATTTGTTGGGTCTGAATGTTACCGATATGACGAGAGCATTCTTGACACCGCGCATCAAGGTGGGTCGCGATTTTGTGACCAAAGCTCAAACCAAGGAGCAGGTGGAGTTCGCTGTAGAAGCGATTGCGAAGGCGTGCTATGAGCGTATGTTCAAGTGGTTGGTGAATCGTATTAATCGTTCGCTGGACAGAACAAAGCGTCAGGGTGCTTCTTTTATTGGCATTCTCGATATGGCAGGTTTCGAGATCTTCGAACTGAACTCCTTCGAGCAGTTGTGTATCAATTATACAAACGAGAAACTGCAGCAGTTGTTCAACCACACCATGTTCATTCTGGAGCAGGAGGAGTACCAGCGCGAGGGTATTGAATGGAAATTTATTGATTTCGGTTTGGATTTGCAGCCGACTATTGATCTGATTGACAAGCCAGGTGGTATTATGGCTCTGCTTGACGAGGAGTGTTGGTTCCCCAAGGCCACCGACAAGACATTTGTTGAGAAGTTGGTGTCGGCACACTCGATGCATCCGAAATTCATGAAGACCGACTTCCGGGGGGTCGCTGACTTTGCTATTGTTCACTACGCCGGCAAGGTTGACTACTCGGCGGCCAAGTGGTTGATGAAGAACATGGATCCGTTGAACGAGAACATTGTCTCGCTGTTGCAGAACTCGCAGGATCCGTTTGTTGTTCAGATTTGGAAGGATGCTGAGATAGTTGGCATGGCCCAACAGGCACTGACCGATACTCAGTTCGGTGCAAGAACTCGCAAGGGTATGTTCCGTACCGTGTCGCATTTGTACAAGGAACAGCTAGCCAAGCTGATGGACACGCTGCGCAACACCAATCCCAACTTTGTTCGGTGCATAATCCCCAATCATGAAAAGCGTGCTGGTAAAATTGATGCTCCACTTGTGTTAGACCAACTGCGTTGCAATGGTGTGCTCGAGGGTATTCGTATCTGTCGCCAGGGCTTCCCCAATCGTATTCCCTTCCAGGAGTTCCGTCAGCGGTACGAGTTGCTGACGCCAAACGTGATTCCAAAGGGCTTCATGGACGGTAAGAAGGCTTGTGAAAAGATGATTCAGGCACTGGAGCTCGATTCGAACCTGTTCCGCGTAGGACAATCGAAGATATTCTTCAGAGCAGGAGTGCTCGCACATCTGGAAGAGGAGCGTGATTACAAAATCACCGATTTGATTGTGAATTTCCAAGCGTTCTGCAGGGGATTCCTTGCGCGCAGAAACTATCAGAAGCGACTTCAGCAGCTGAATGCAATTCGGATTATCCAGCGCAATTGTGCGGCTTACTTGAAGCTGCGCAACTGGCAGTGGTGGCGTCTGTACACGAAAGTGAAACCACTGCTCGAGGTAACCAAGCAGGAGGAGAAACTCGTGCAGAAGGAAGACGAGTTGAAGCAGGTTCGCGAGAAACTCGAAAATCTCAACAAAAGCACACAGGAATACGAGAAGAAGTACCAGCAGGCGATGGAGGAGAAGACCGCTTTGGCTGAGCAATTGCAAGCCGAAATCGAGCTGTGTGCCGAGGCAGAAGAAGGTCGATCCAGGTTGATGGCTCGTAAGCAGGAGCTAGAGGACATGATGCAAGAGCTTGAAACACGAATCGAAGAAGAGGAAGAACGTGCGTTGGCCCTAGGAAATGAGAAAAAGAAGCTGGAACTAAACATTCAAGACTTGGAAGAGCAACTCGAAGAGGAAGAGGCCGCTCGTCAAAAGTTACAACTTGAAAAGGTCCAACTCGACGGCAAGATCAAAAAATACGAAGAAGATCTAGCATTGACCGACGATCAAAATCAAAAGTTGCTCAAGGAGAAGAAATTACTCGAGGAACGCGCCAATGATTTGTCTCAGACTCTTGCCGAAGAGGAGGAGAAAGCCAAGCATCTGGCCAAGCTGAAAGCAAAACATGAAGCTACCATAATCGAGTTGGAAGAACGCCTGATTAAGGATCAACAGCAACGCCAGGAATCAGACCGTTCTAAGCGAAAGATTGAAACTGAAGTTGCCGACCTGAAAGAACAACTAAACGAACGTCGCGTTCAAATCGATGAGTTGCAAACGCACCTGTCTAAACGCGAAGAAGAACTCACCCAGACTCTGATGCGTATCGACGAGGAGTCCGCCAGCAAAGCCACCGCACAAAAGGCTCAACGTGAGCTCGAGTCTCAATTGGCTGAAATCCAAGAAGACCTTGAAGCTGAGAAAGCCGCCCGCGCGAAAGCAGAGAAAATTCGCCGAGACCTCGGCGAGGAACTGGAGGCTCTTAAGAATGAACTGTTGGATTCGTTGGACACAACTGCTGGTAAGTATTTTGTTTAGAGAATCTGTGCGTAACGCTTGCTAGAATCGACTTCTGCCTTCCTTTTCAGCTCAACAAGAACTCCGTTCCAAGCGTGAGCAGGAGCTAGCCACTCTGAAGAAAAGTCTCGAAGATGAGACAGTCAATCATGAGGGATTACTCGCCGAGATGCGTCATAAGCATTCGCAGGAGCTGAATGTGATCAACGATCAATTGGAGAACCTGCGCAAAGCAAAGACTGTACTGGAGAAGTCCAAGGGTAGTCTGGAGGCAGAGAATGCCGATTTGGCTACCGAACTACGAAGTGTGAATAGTTCGCGACAGGAGAACGACCGTCGCCGCAAGCAAGCCGAGTCACAGATTGCTGAATTGCAGGTGAGTGGAAACGATGATTGTTTTTCTATTTTTTGTTTCTCCTGCAAAACGGCTGTTTACTGAAGTTTTTGTGGAGTTCGTTATATAATAGTGCGACGAAAGCCCGGGGTTTTCTTATGTCAGTGGATCACTTCTGTTGATGTACTTTCTTCAAAGATCCAAAGCTTTCAAAGGCCAATACTACTAGTGTCCCTATCATTCAATTGATAAAGCACTGCAGCGAAGTTGCCTACTTATCTGCAAAGTACTCTCCTTATCTGCGAAGTACTCTCGTTGTGTCACATCTGCTTGCTGCTTCCCCAGCTCTCGAGGTTAAAACGTCGATGTGTTATCATTAGCCTCACAGTTGCTGCAATTCCATCTTCATGCAATTCTCGGTTTGCTTGACTCTTGAGGCCGCTGCAATCCAAGAAATGCACTACGAGTATCAGAAGTTCCTCTTTGGTGGCATTTTAACAACAACTTAGTTTAAAGCGATGTCCACTTTAATTCTCGACTCGGGGTTAGATGACATTTACTTTGAAATAATATTCTGTAACTTTATCACATGCAAGCACTGCTTTGGATTACATCTGATCGTAAAACAGTTGTTCTCCTCTACTGTGGTTGCACGTCATTTGAATAGGTCCCGCGGCTTCGCGTGTAGACCACATTTGCCTTTGGTTTGCGGTTTTGCATTGAGAAACTTATCAACTACAAATCATTTCCTATAACTATTTTGTTTGCTTTCTTCAATTTTAAAACGAATACAACAGGTTAAGCTGGCTGAAATCGAACGCGCACGATCCGAACTCCAGGAAAAGTGCACCAAACTCCAGCAAGAATCCGAAAATATTACCAGCCAACTCGAAGAAGCCGAACTGAAGGCATCTGCCGCTGTAAAATCCGCCAGCAACATGGAGAGTCAACTTACCGAAGCCCAGCAGTTGCTTGAAGAGGAAACCCGCCAGAAACTTTCGTTAAGTTCGAAACTGCGCCAAATCGAATCCGAGAAGGATGTTCTACAAGAACAACTCGAAGAAGACGAGGAGGCCAAGAAGAACTACGAACGCAAACTGTCCGAGCTGACTCTGCAAATGCAAGAAATCAAAAAGAAGGCCGAAGAAGACTCTGATGTTGTAAAGGAGCTAGAGGAGAGTAAAAAACGCGTCAACAAGGAATTGGAAGCTCTAGAGAGGCAGGTCAAGGAACTGCAAGCACAGAACGATCGCCTGGACAAGAGCAAAAAGAAAATTCAATCCGAGCTGGAAGACACCACAATCGAATTGGAAACACAACGTACTAAAGTTCTCGACCTCGAGAAGAAGCAGAAGAACTTTGACAAAATCCTCGCCGAAGAGAAGGCGATCAGTGACCAAACTGCCCAGGAACGCGACACCGCCGAACGGGAGGCACGCGAGAAGGAAACTAAAGTATTATCACTCACCCGTGAGCTGGACGAGGCGTACGACAAGATCGATGACCTCGAGAGCAAACGAAAGATCCTGCAAAATGAACTTGACGACTTGGCCAACAGCCAGGGCACAGCCGATAAAAACGTTCACGAGCTAGAGAAGGCAAAACGAGCACTCGAGAGTCAATTAGCCGAATTAAAAGCACAAAACGAAGAACTCGAGGATGACCTACAGTTGACGGAGGATGCCAAGTTGCGTCTAGAGGTGAACATGCAGGCGTTGCGCTCTCAATTTGAACGCGATATTCAAGCGAAGGAGGAACAAGCGGAAGAGAAACGTCGTGGTTTGGTTAAGCAGCTGCGTGATCTTGAAGCAGAGCTTGATGAGGAACGTAAGCAGCGTACCGCTGCGGTGGCTGCTAAAAAGAAGCTCGAGGGCGACCTGAAGGAAATCGAGACCACAATGGAGATGCACAACAAGGTGAAAGAGGATGCCCTTAAGCACGCCAAGAAACTGCAGGCACAGGTGAAAGATGCCCTCCGCGACGCCGAGGATGCAAAGGCAGCCAAGGAAGAATTGGCCGCCGCCAGCAAAGAGGCCGAACGAAAGGTTAAAACTCTCGAGGCAGAAGTTATGCAGCTGACGGAGGATCTCGCCAGCTCGGAAAGAGCACGAAGAGCTGCCGAAACAGAACGTGATGAGCTCGCCGAAGAGATTAACGCCAATGCCAACAAGGGCGCTCTTATGGTTGATGAGAAGAGGCGCCTCGAAGCCAGAATAGCCACCCTTGAGGAAGAGCTCGAAGAAGAACAATCGAACTCGGAAGTTCTGCTCGATAGGAACCGCAAGGCTCAGCTAACCATTGAACAAATCTCAACCGAATTAGCAACTGAGAAGTCGAATTCGCAGAAGAATGAGAATACCCGTGCCCTGCTTGAACGACAGAACAAAGAATTGAAAGCCAAGCTAGCCGAAATCGAAACAACGCAGAGGACCAAGGTGAAAGCTACAATCGCTGGTCTAGAAGCTAAGATCGGCAACCTCGAAGAGCAATTAGAAAACGAAGCCAAGGAACGATTACTGCAACAGAAATCGAATCGCAAACTGGACAAGAAGATCAAGGAGCTCACAATGAACATCGAGGATGAACGAAGGCATGCGGATCAGTACAAAGAGCAAATCGATAAAGTATGTTTAAGTGTGCACTGTCGGTGTATGAACTTCTTAACTAATTATATTTTTCTATTTGTTTACAGCTCAATAGCCGCATGAAGATGCTGAAGCGAAATCTAGACGAAACCGAGGAAGAACTGCAAAAGGAAAAGACACAAAAACGAAAGGCACAACGAGAATGCGAAGATATGCTCGAGAGTCATGAAGCAATGACACGCGAAGTCAATTCGCTTAAGACAAAGCTAAGGTGAGTAGTTGTTATGATTGTATGACAAAGTCAATCCAGTGTAGGGCTTTAGATCATCATCACAGCATTAAATGTGTTTCGTTTCATTGTATAAAGAAATATTCAACTTACTCAAACTGAACAAGCTAAGGCGTATTCGCCGAAAAAGGATGCCACTCTGATTATGAATTGTGAGGGTCTACAATGAGTAAGTTTGTTGCGTTTGCCCTTCTCTCGGTCTACCCCATACACACCACACACATACACAAGTTGTTATTCCCCACAACCAAAAAAAAAAGAAAACACATTCTCTACGACATTTCCGAGAGAATATTTACACAACGCATGCTAATTTCTTGATGTAAACTAAACAAATTTGAACCGATTTTGAAATTGAATCCCTTTCACGTTTTGTCCCGTCTGTGCTCACACAGGTCCTGTGCACTTAAAAAGGAATATTTGTCGAGTATGTTCTGTTAACTGTCAAGTACTTGTCTTCATCGCTGCTTGTATGTCCTCTGATCATTTCTGTACACATTTGTCCTAGACTTGCGACCTGACGTATAGCGCCGTCAATTATAAAGAACTCTGAATAAATTAGAATAGAGTTAGCCAAACTTCATAGACGTGTATTTCCTCCATTTTTTATCCAAGAGGCTTGTTAGTTTAGTTGAGTCCTTGGTTCACCGAAATGAAGAGCTAATTTATATATGAGTTCCCTAGCTCTTCACTCACAATCTATCCAACAAGGAGACCATTTTCAAATTAATTTCGCATCCTGCCGGACTTTTGAGATTAAGCCGGCGCCTCTTTTTTTAGAACACCCAACAAATATCACTTAATGCAACAGAACTATATCGTCTTTTCTCTGTTTATACAAATGAAGTCGTTTCGTTAGTATTCAAAGTTGTTCAGTGACAGCCCTTAGACTATTGCAATAAATGGACGACGCCATTACTTCCCTCCCAACATAGGTCTTTTGTATTTTAAATGTACTATGTCCATTCATTTGCCATTCAATGTTTTGTATATGTATGTAAAAAAAAAATGTTTACTTACGCTTTCCTGTAATGTCCAAGAAAATGGTGCAATCTATCTTATCTATCCATTTATGTACTAAATCTTTTTTAAAACTTGTCCCCAATAGATCCGTTAGCCTTGATGACACGGAAGAATAAAGTTACTTGAAAACAACAAAATCTAACAGGTTGGTTTGTAACACAATGGTTTATGGTTCGAAAGCTCAATTTATTGGATTTTGTCAAAATTAATTCAAAATTATTTGATCCTTAGAATTTGGAAATCAAAAATCTACTTATTTCTCGGAAATTGTTAGGTTTTGTTTGATATTCAGATTTATACAACAAGTGTTAATATATAGTCGTCTCTCAAATTGCAAGTTCAAATATCACGAATGTTGCATACTTATGGGCGGAATCCAAACAGCTTTCCTTTCCTTTGCTTTGCTAAACGTCTCTTCCACACTCCACTGACACAAAGAATTAGCACTAAGGCGGCTTTTTGTGATCACATCTCACGAGATCTGTAATTAATGGAAGAAAATGCGAATGGAACTTAAAACCATCCTGTAGAGCTTAGGAAGTCGATGAAGTTAATTAAAATGAATGCCCGAGATGACCTAGATGTTATCAAAGAACGGCTTGCCTACTGCGCGATGTCTAGTGTCAGCTCAAGTCGGACATTCGCAAAGAAAATGAAATGCTGTTTCACTATGTACACTACATTGGTACGTATTGGCCAGTGGTAATAACTATGGCCGTCAGTTTAGCGTTTGCACGTGCTCCTCTTCAAATGGGGTGTCTTGTTCTGATTGTAGTTGCAACTGTGTAATGAAATCTTTCTAAAAATTACCCAATTCGTCAGATTCGTCTACATATGCCTTTAAGGTAAAGTGCGAGGAATAGATTTCCTCAGGCCCTTATTGTGATTGTCGATCAGCGATCGTCACGACAATTGTCGATTGCGTCGATTTATTTTATCTATTCGTACCTATGCACAAAATTTTTTCACTTCCAAGAGAAAGCTACAACTACAACTACAAGCGACTGTCAAATCGACAAATATCAATCGCAATCGACAAACACATTTGTCTATCAACTATCGACACTCACAATAGGGGCCTCAGTTTCGCAGATGAAACGCAAAATTCAGACTCACATATGGCCATCGGCTCTATTATTTTGTCTATGTTCCCATGAACATAGAACCCAAACAAGAGTGAGTTTCCTCTACAGGAAAGTACATTCATTTTGTCATTACATTTGTAACGTCAAGAAGGAGTCACCGGAGACCCCATTAAGTATATACATATATTCTCAATCAGGATCAAATTCTGAATCGATTTAGCCATGTCCGTCTGTCTGTCGTCTGTTGAAAACACGATAGCGTCCAAACGAATCGGCCTTGGCGAATTTGATGAAATTTTGTGAGAAGAATTTGTTTGCCGTCATCGGGTTGGTATTAGAAATGGGCTATATTGGTCGAGTGGTTCTGGTACCGCATTTGCATGAGTTGTATGCAGTCGAGGGTATCAAAGCCTCGGCGAGGCCGATGATATCGCTTTTACTTGTTATGCAGGTAGGCGCTCGTTATGCACTTAAATTGTTGTAAGATGTTGTGCTTACGTACCAGCAACAGATATCTTTCAATCTTACTACACTCCACGATACAGGTTTTCATTTTAAGGTCGATAGGTAGAATATAACATCGGTCGAACTTAAACCTAGGGCTCCCGTGGTTCCAATTCCAGCTGTTCTTTGAACTCTGCTTAATTTAAGGCAGGGCACCATACCATAGAACAATATGTAGGGGTGGGACATACCATGGCGATAGCGGTATATGTACATCCAAACTGGACAGAAGCATCTTTGTTTTATTTTTGTCTAGTTTTGGCGAGAGGTGGCACAGTGCTCCCTGCCTAGATAACCAGAATGGGTTGGCCTCTTTCTTTTTTACATGTCGTCGATTGTGCTATACAAATCGATTGTAGTGGGTCACTGATGTTCGTTCTCGTTCTTGCCAAATCATCGGCCTTTTCTTTATCTTCTATATTATATTACTTTATCCAGGAACCCAGCATAGTTTGGCAGGATGGTCTGACACGAAAGACCAAATTGAAATTTTAAAACCAACCTTTCCTTATTGTAATACAGTGCAATCAATTTAAAGACAATATTTCCAGTTTGCCCTTATTAACCTTCTTTTGCATACCATTTTACGAATCTGTGCATGTTTTTTTTACCAATTCCATTCGATTACGCGATAATTCTACTAATTTATCTCTTTACAGGCGCACCGGCGGTATCGGTTTGAGTTCATCCCGACTCACAGGCACCACATCATCAAAACGTGCGGACGATAGTTCTTCTGTTCAAGATGAGTCAATAGATGGCGAAGATTCAGGCAATTGACAAAATAAATATTCAAAACGGGATCTTTATTAATATTATAAATATATACATAATATACAACAAAAAAAAAATTAAGGAAAGGGAAACAGTGTAATTCCTAAAACAAGAAAAATCAATCTTAAAATATATAACTTTATAAAACAATTTTAAGATAAGTTGAAAATGCTGTAACTTTTTTTATAAAGCAAAACATAGGAATCATGAATGAAAACAAAATTATACAGTATACATATAAACGTTTTATAAAGAGGGAAAACACACACACACACTAACACTAAAATCGTATGCATTTATACAAAGAAAAAAAAAAAGAAAAAGAAAATTAGTATTACACAAAATAACAAGAAAAACATAATAATATCAATTAGCTTCCTACCCCCCACATAAACAAACACACACCATCATGGCTTTCTTCTTTTTGAAAAACATATTTTGTTTCGCAATGAAAAATTGAATCCGAAACTCTGCGCTCGCATGCAACAAAAAAGAACACGTACGTTGTACGTGCCTCTAAACGAAATGGTGTTTCTGGGATAACGATTAAATTTTCTTAATTTTCCTTTTCTTTTCTACACTTAAATAACAAGAAGAAAGTATATATACAAAGCCTATGTATACATTAATGTTTAAGTATTATCTAATAATATTTTTTATGTAAATTAGAATTAAAAGAATTTTCAAAATTATTATTATTATTATTATTATCTTTCTATCTGTTATTCTCTCATTCCCTTAGCCTTATAATGAAAATCATTTTCTTCTCTATTTTCAATATAATAAAAAAAAAACATTCTCTTATAAGTGCCATTTTTCCCCCCGCCAACCCTCACAGTAAGCTTCTGCTTCTTCCAGAAAGAAAACAAAACATACAGTTAAGCCTTAAACTAATAGAACAGATTCAAAAAATCACCAGCATCAGCTTTCATAGTAAAAACAAAAACTGTTATACTCTTAGTTGTCCTCTTTATTATGTTTATGTTTATCATTTTCTTACAAAGTAATGTAGATAGATCAACTATGATGAAAATGAATGAATTTTTGCTGACAATCTTTTTTAAATAACACCTCTCACTCTCACTCTTCACACATCTATGATAAATCGAAGAAGATATATGTAGCACAGTTGCGCGCGCTATTGTGTTTACTATAAATATTAAGAACTAAATAATAAACCCTATTATGTACTAATTGATGGATTAATAATATGTAGTTTTGTTTTGTTTTTGTTAAGAAAAGAGAAAAAAAAGTGAAACCTTCCATCCTCTAATGCGTAATGTTAATTTTGTTTATTCTATTTTTTATAAATTATATAAATATAAAAGAAAAAGGAAATCCAATCTATTTTTTGTTCCGTTATTATTATTTTTATGTTGTGTCGTTGTCATATCCGCCTTTTTAAATAAATAAAATGTTCTTTTTTTTTACCTTTTGTCTTATTGTAATATATTATTTTAATGAATACGATTAATTTCTTAACACAATTAAATTATGATAACTTCAAAAGTAAAAGAAACGCTATTTAAGTACACGAAGGAAATATAATAAAAAACCAACCAACATTTGGATAGCCATCGTCTAGTAATGTGCATTTCGTTCGAAAATGAGAAGAAAACAATATTTATACACATGTTTAATATTTAACGAATGATGATCGAAAAAAAAATGAAGAAAATCAGTGAAAAAAAAAATAATTGAATGCATCAATCGCATGAGTACTTACGTTTTGTTTTTTTAATACATTTTATTTTCATTTGTTTTAACTACTATTTCTTTATTATAAATAAAATAATTATTATTCTTTATTATTATTATTTTAATAAACATAAACATTTTTTGATACAAATTCGTATTTTGTTTTATTTATGTTTTCATTTGTTTGTTGTTCTTTTTGACTTGATTTTCGTCCCTCACAGACTGTTGTAAAATTGATTATGTACTTTTCTTCAGGGCCTTCCTATTGCTGTCGTTGATGAAAATGCATATTACAAATTTCCAGGTTAAATGTAAGCATTGTGAGCGTCACGGAATTTTATCGATATTATTACATGCAAAATAAATATAAATTCCACCACGTATCACTCATTTGGAGCAGAATTGAATCCATAGTCAAACAAACTGGATTCTTCAAAATAATATTAAATGTTGGGTAAAAAGTTCAAATTGATTTCATTCAATTGAAATGCCACAGATGCCACAAATCATTAGATTTCCTTAAAATGCCTCTGAGAGGTTGTTTAGTTAAACATCGCGTAAGAATTTACGCAGCCCTTACGCAGCTTTGTTGAAAATTACATTTGCAAAGAAAAACGCAAAATTTGTGTTTAAATTTTGTGTTTAAGCTACGCGGCCTTAAAACTACGTGGCTTAAATTCGAAAATTGTTTATAAATAACATTTTCCTGTGTAAAGGCTTTTTAAGGGGCGTGTAAAGTTAAGCAGGGGGCTTATTCCCAAATGCGCGGCGGATCGCTTTTCATGGAGGATTGGTAGTATTTTTGTATTTCCAAAAGCGACTCGATATATTCAAGAGCGACAGCTATTCAGGTGACGGATTGCTGGCGGATTTATTGCGGATAAAAAATAAACTTAATTCTTGTGACGGGAAAAGCTGTCAAACTTTTGGGAAAAATTGGAAAGCAAGTTCGCATTTGAGAATAAGCAAAAGCGAAGATGGCCAAAATCGAAGTATCGCTTTCAATACGCCGCGCATTTGGGAATAAGCCTTAGGCTCTACAACACTTAGAAATACCGCTGTTTATGTATACAGTCTATATAGGTCTAAAAAACAACAATCTGTTAAAAGTTGTATACAATATGTAATTAACCATAACAAAACTTATTGCATTTCGACAGCATAAAATACTTTATAGTGGCCAGAGAAAATATGGGCCGGACATTACAGGTGGAAACTCTATTGCTACCTGCAAATTGCTTTTCAAAAGGATATGATGGTGATTGAAGCAATCATCTCAATTGGTTAAACATTTATGAAGTTAGCACCTCCTCGTGCCGGTTTGTAACGACAGAGGGTGACCGTAACAGTCTGCCCCCACCTATTGCCTCTGAAAGTCGATCACTAAGAAGGAAGACTGGTGGGTGGCAGAGGTGGGTAATTGAATCAATCCTCTTTGCTGTTTGACCAAAAGTCAATGGCCGGATTGTCTATGTACTACTGGGAAAAGGACTGAGGGTAACCATAGTAGTCTGTCCCCCGTTTATATCCTTTGACAACCTGTTCACAAGACAGGCTAGTGCTGAGCAGAAGAGCTTGATTGAAGCAATCCACCATACTGTTTGGTATCGAAAAAAAGCTACCATCGCGAACGACGAATGAGAAATGAAGGATTTCACCCACAAATCTATGCATATAATAAAACTGTTGGGTTTTTATGAGTTACCTACTTAATAACGTGAAAACTACTTGACAGATATCAATGAAACTCATTTTGAAATATTTCTTAAGACTGCGAGAAGATTAGGCTATTTTACATATATGCTCATTGACACGCTTACGTTTTGCGAGCGTTTTTGCTCAACATTTATTTTTGACTGACTTTAATGCCTTTAAGGATTACTTAAGGGAGCAAACACTTTATTTTATATTTTAAGCTATCAGATTTCTGCTTCCTCTAGAAGCTGAACTAAAGATCAAATGTGAGACGATCATATTCACCCCTATGAATTGAAGCGAAGTATGAGTCGTTTACGACAAACGCCAACGGGAATAGGGGTGATTAAATATATTTCATAACGTCAAAAATATCAGCAATGATTGTTCATTCATGTTCGTGGTTCAGCTTTGGAGTGGTGGACGCTCATGGATACCACATTCTCTTGAACAAGCAATGAACGTGTACTTTTCTCTAAGCAAATTGAAGAGAAGTATGCGATGTGCATGAAAATGTAATCAACTACGCAGACAGATAGCTGGATTGATGAGATGATATGATATGATATAAGAAACTTTAGTTTAGTTACTATTGTCGTTTTTCATTGCGCACTCCGAGTACGCTCCGAAAAAACACACCCATATATGTTCCATTGACTGTTCGGATTTTCTTTCGGAAGGCATTCTGTTTAGGACTAAACTTACCTACTTACTTATAATATAAACTATGCATAACCAACATTTTACGACGAGAACGAGGCTACGGCAAGACAAGAATATAAGTATTGTAAGCTTTGTGAAAATAAAGATATTGACGATAGTGCTTAAAAGGTGATCTGCTGAATATTCTGTGCATCCAAAGGTAAACCTTTTACATGAATTGTTTTTAAATTAGTGTCAACATGATGCCAAGTTTGAATAGTGATTTAGGAAATTGATCAAAATCGAAACCCAGGCGAACGATATTTCCGAAAAGAACTATTTGTATCAGAAAGCACTTAAGCTAAGTACACACGATTGTCAGATCTTACAATATTGTGTAACACTTTGTTAATTCGTGTCATGCCATGAAGACAGCATAATTTGTATACCTAGTCGAAATCAAAATTGAATACAAAAACCGCCTAGACTAAACTGTGTGAATAGTAATAATTTCCGATCATTTGTATAACCGGCGATTCTTTTACACATGAATAGTGCAACATATAAATTGATTTGTGTGCTCCGAAAATACATGCCTAAAGCTTAAGTTCTGCTTAAGCTAAAAACTTGACAAGTAAAAACATATACATACTAGCCCTTTTAAAAAAATGTATATTTCCATATGAAATTGTCGCTATCATCTATACCCGACTATCAGTTCGCTTTCTTTATTATTATTATTATTATTATTATTATTATTATTATTATTATTATCCAATGGTTTAATGTTAATTTTGTTATTGTTGTTATCTATTTTATTTACACACATACACTACATAAAAGCGAAAAGCCAATTCATTAAATATCATTAGGAAATTAAAAATATAGAAAGACTTTAATTGCAAGAGCTTCAAAACCAATAAGCTAACACATCAAACAGAAAACAATAAAGTAAAATAATACTATATAAGTGCTAAGACTTTTTTTTATATTTATATATACACAAATAAGCTAAATTAAATACGTACGATGTTTAAAATTTACAGATAAATAACAATTAAAAAAAAACAGAAACGAACCGGAAACTATAGTTAAACCTGCTAGGAGTAATAAAATACATTTTTTACGTGTATGTAATTTATTTTCCATTCGAAAAAATAAGACAAATTTGAGAAAACCCAAATCAACAAACATGTTATAAAGTAAAACAAAATAAAATTGTTTAAAAATACAAATGTTCGAATTTTATTTCAATATTTGGGCGGTTTTTGACTAACAAATAAACGCTGAAATAGATCAACGAAAGGTAGAATTGCGAAAGGATGTGATTGAGAGATATATCCGAGAACTATACAGAATATCCAAAAAAGATTGAATAGGTGAAAGCAAGGAGTAACAACATTTCTTGCTTAATTTGGTGAGTAGCCCCTGACCACTAACCACAATATAAAAGAGTTGCCTTCCGACGAAGTCGATTGCACACATATTTTTCTAGTAGAATAAAGCTAAGACTTACTTGTCTCTGTAGCTGTTAAGCGTTGTGTGGTTAGCATGCTGCAAGCTAAATTATTCAAAGGATAAGTGATCTAAATAAAAGTAAACGAATCGTGACAGCTGTTTTTAACAATGAAATCAAACACATCTGTATTTGGTTAAATAATTTACTTATTATTTAGGAACACCAAAAAATACTAGCTAGCACTAACTACAATATAAAATATTAAAGGCAATACTAAATTATCAATTTGATCGGTATATGCTTCAACAGCAGCTGTAAGCACAACAGCCGATAATGTGGCAAATATATTGTATCCACTCACAGGTGCGAGATTACACAAATAGAAAGGCACAATCACTAACAATTGCGACAAAACAAAAGCCAGGCTTCCTTCTATCGATCGATTTGAATCTGTAACAACACATGAGTCAATAAATCCTCTCAAAGTGGTCAATAAGGTTTTATGACTTACCTCCCCATTTATGTTTACCAAATTTCGAACCTATCACAGAGGCAGCGGTATCACCAATACCCACTGAGAGTATTCCCGCCAGCATTGGTATCAAATTCTCTTCAGCGGCGCCCGAACAAGGGCACGGACTTATCCATAACGGCAGAGAGCAACCGATTAAAAGGCAAAATGGTGTCAGGGCTATATTTCCAGCATCCTTCTCATCGTGAAGCGTAGAGAATGCGTCTTCCAATACCTTCGCAATCGGAGGTATTTTTAACATTCGTACCAAATCCAGGACAGAGAAAATTGCCAAAGCAACTCCAGTTGCCAAATATAGGAATGTGCATTGGAATAGTAAGCCGGGGATATAGACTAGTACGATAAGGACGTGGAATATTTTGCGGACCCTTGTAGATGCTTGTTCCGAACTTCCTAACTGACATCGAACGGCGCATGCGGTGGCAATAGCCATCACCAAGTAAAATATCACAATATAGACCTGAAATTAAATAGAATGAGAGTTGTACTTAATGGAGTTGTCGAATTACTATAAAGTACCCTTCTTAGGTCGGAGTAAATAAATTTAATGACTGCGATAATGGGCAAATCCTTAGTCACTGGAATGATGCACACAGCCACCACTAAGGCAAACATAGTGGGGTAGAATAGAATCGGACTACGAAGTATTTTCACATTTGCTAGAAGCCACGATGTGATCATAAGGCAAGACAGTGCTCCCTGGTTAGAAGAAACATATTTGAAAAAATTATTATAGAGAAAAGTGATCAGCGTTCAAAATAAAAATTGCAACACTACCATCATGATAGCACTCATTTCTCCAAATTCATCACTTGGTGGTGAATTATAAAGCAGTGGGATCTTGAAAATTCCATTGATGATGAATAGAACTACACCTTGCACCAGTATGCTGGCCTCACCCAGAGTACAACTCTTTGGGAATCCTCTAACAACTCTCACATATCCATACTGATATCCCAGAGTGACACTAAACCCTAAAGCAATGCACATTCCATACGACTGCTGTGTCCAATACTGAAACAGCAGGTGTGTAACAATCCCAGGTGATAAAGCAAGAAATAACTTAGAGTATCGTCCGGCACCAATAGCTAAGCAAATGAAAAAATTAATGGATTGCATTAACATTCCAATAGCAGATATGGTTAGGATTCGATATTGGACATCATCACAAGAGCTTTGTCGGCTGCTGGTTGCTATAAATGCTGCCGGCAAAAGACTGCATAGCCAATAGCCAGGCGACGCGTTTGGTCTAAAAATAAGTAGAAGGTGCGTAATCGGATCAAAGGTTAAAAATCATTGGACTTACCGACTGATGATTCCCATGTTCTTGCCATTTTTGTCAACGTTTTTGTCTACCTTATTTGTATCGTCCATGGTGAGGAACTTTATTTCATTTGATCAAATTCATGGAATGACCGGTATTGTTATACAAAAATAACTTATTATAATCTAATTAAAACGTTTTAAACTTCTTATCAGCAACAACCGCAGAATTGCATTATAAAATAAAAAACATATGTTTTGAAATGACAGTGACTAGTGAGCATGACCAGTGCAACAAGAACAACGTCCCAGCAAGAAGTTGGGTTCTTGTCAAAGATAAATTTCCCAATTTTGTAAATATCTATTCGATGGCTCTCTTTTTTGCTGTGGATAATTCTGTACTAGACTAGCGTTCTAAAAACGGTATTTTTGAGTGTTTTTTTCATCAATTTTATTTGTCCAAGCATAGTACGCAGTTTACATGAAATTCAATTTTCCATACAAATGCCAAGTGTCAAAATGACATTTCAATGCGTTACCCAGTTCATATGAAAATCCGAATCGGAGTGTTAAACAAGTCCTAACCCTCTAGTCTATACAATACCATTTTACTTGCATTCTATTGTCGTATTTAAAAAATTACAGCGTGAAAAACTACTTACAGGCGTTTGACAAATTTAGTATAATAATCTAAAATTTTCGAAAGAATACTATGCTCTCATTTTTAAATGAATGTTGGTGTCCTTTATGAAATGGGTGTCTCACTTATTATTATTATTGTGGAAAATTACGCATTATTCAACGCGCCGTCACACGCTTCGGCTGCCACGATTTGCTGCCAGACTGTTTCTTTTGATATACTCTCTACTCAATGCAAATATCTTTCAATTACCTCTCAGAACGAAAAATTACTTCGGGCTCTTAGACTAGAAGAGATTTTCGGTGTAATCCTTCTTTTCTCAACTAACCTAATACCCGTCTCGCCCGACATCAATTTCATGGGAAGGCATGTTGTGTGGCGCAGCACTAGTATTATGACACTATCTTCCGCTTGTTCTTTCAAATCTCCTTTTTTACTGGGCAATAAGAAATGTTTGGAATAAGTAAAATCACTTCTGAAACCGTTGCATTAGTTAGCACTCTTTTGATGGTTCTTAAGAAGAAATCGCTTCTTGATTTCAAGTCAAAACTCACTCAAGAAGCACTCAAACAGTTGAAATTTATGTATTTTATACAAGCCAGCTGGCAGTAGAAATAGTTTGAAATAGTACAATACATGTACCTACATGAGTGGAGACGACCAAAAGGAGTTTTCCTATTCCATTGGATACCTATCATTAGGCCTGTTTTAATGCACATCTATTTCAGTGAAGTAAAGTAGAATCTTTAGCTCGCAATTACAACAACTGCTTCACACTTTCGAGACTTCTATATATTAGGCGTATTTTTTTGGGAAGTGAGTATAACAAAACCAAAAGTGAGTATAACAGCTTTGCATGTAAAACCAAAAGTGGGTATAACAAAACCAAAAGTGAGTATACCAGTTTTGCATGTAAAAGTAAAAGTGACCTAGCTATAGATCCTCAAAAAAATACGCCTATTGTTGTATATACTTCACTGAGATAGATGTGCAATAAAACAAGCCTTCTGTAAATCCTAGAGTGATACCTACTAATCGAAAGCTACATTACAGCTCCGCCTTAACCTACCACTGCAATGTAGGTTTTGCAACCGGGGCTTACTTCGCCTGATTGCTAAACAATATTTGCTTGTGTTAGTGCATTTCAAGTGCATGCATACTAGTCCACCTAAATCCGTATTCAAATCCAAATCATCACCAAATCTGACAGATTAACTTTCCCCTGTCATTTTTTTATTGACACGTACTATCTTATTTTTCTCGTGCGGTGTACACTAGTAGTCAATTTATTGCAATATTTAGCTCATAATGAAACACCAACAATGCCTAATTCTGTTCGTGGGTACACTATCAATTGCCTTTGCCCAAAAAATAGCACCAGGAGTGCCTCCGCAACATTACATCGATCCTAATCAACAGCAACACTACCAGCAAGTGCCACAAATGCAGTATGTCCAACCTGGACAAGCTATGCATCAGCAGCCTCACCAACCAATTCAACATGTCCAGCAACCGATACACCAACAGCCGATGCACCAGCAACAAATTCATCAACAACCGCCTATTCAACAGCAGCATCCCAACACGATGCAGCAGCAGCAGCAGCAGCAGCAACAGCAACAGCAAATGGCTGGCGTTCCACAACATCCAATGCACACTCAACATGTGCTCGACACGGCAAATCTTCAAGGCGAGAAAGCACATATCCAAGAGCATATGGATGTGCCCATTGACACCAGCAAGATGTCGGAGCAAGAACTCCAGTTTCACTATTTCAAAATGCACGATTCCGATCACAACAACAAGCTAGACGGCTGTGAGCTTATTAAATCTCTAATTCATTGGCACGAGAAGACTACCAAAGATTCAGCTCATCACGACGACGGGGCACATGCACCGCATCAAGAAAAAATATTCTCCGATGAAGAACTAGTCGCATTGATTGATCCAATCCTCGCAATGGACGATACCGGCCGTGATGGATACATCGATTATCCAGAATTCATTAAGGCCCAACAGAAAGCAGCTTCGCAAAAGGCAGAAAAACCTTAAACATTCCTGAGCAATATAATTTATGTAAATTGATTTACGTTTCCTTTTTTACTTAATATCCATAATGTTATGAAGAAAATAAAAAAACAAGAAAAATAGTTTCCAAAACAGATTTTGTGGTTATGTATTTCATTTCGGTTTCGTTTTTCATATTATGACAGCAAATAATGTGTGAAGTTAGTCGTATTTGATAATTTGGTCTTTACTGATTGTCACTGACATTTTGCATTTTATTGTTTTCTGGAATAAAATCGTTGAATACCTACCATGGCTACAGAGGAGCACAAAAAACTAGCCTCAATAATCAAGGACGTCCATGACTCCCTCCGCTTGCTGAGCAAAGAAAAGGGCCCCACCGATGCCTGGGAGCAACATGTCCAAAACACCAAACTATTACAAGAGTACGCCGAAGCAATGCGAAAATTAGCCTCTATTTGGGAGGACAACTCTACGAACTCCGAACTACTAGCACAGAGCAGAGTCAAGTGGACCACAGACTACTGTATATCCTACTACTTAACAGACAAAATTCTCTTATCGAAACGCTCTAGAGAAGAAAGACTGCTGGAATCTCTAAAATATGATACCTCCTTGTGCCAATATGATTACAAAAGCGACCAGCTGAGGGTACTCGATGTTGGCAGCTGCTTTAATCCTTTCAGTGATATGGAATTCTTCGACGTTACCGCCATTGATCTGTGTCCAGCAACGGACACTGTATTCGAGGGTGATTTTCTCAAAATTAGTGTAGTACACAATAGTAATGAAATTTCACCAGAAAACGGCAAAATAAACAGCCTTCCAAGTAGTTACTTCAACTGTGTTATATTTAGTCTGCTTCTAGAGTACATTCCCTCGTCGGATCAACGAATGAAATGCTGTCAAAAGGCATATGAACTGCTTAAATTTGAGGGAATTTTGATCATCATCACACCAGATTCGCAACACGTTGGAAAGAATGCGACAATAATGAAGAATTGGAGATATACATTGGCGATGCTTGGTTTCAATCGAATTAAGTTTGAAAAGTTGCCACACATAACGTGTATGGTTTTTCGAAAATCAATTGATGTCAGGCTGCCACAGCAATGGGCCGCAACGCACAAGGAGCCATATACGACTATGTCCATTGACATCCCACAGGACAGCAAATGGCAGTGAAGTTGGTTGAATTTTATAGTTCAGATTAAAAATAAATCAAGTGAATGACAAAAAGGATGTACATTTTCATTTTACATTATTGCTTTGGATTTTTCGGTGTTGACTGTCAAGTTTCAGTTACTGCAATAGTCGTGTAATCTATTTATTGTTCGAGCTCGAATGTTTGAAGCGAATCGGGAAGGACTATCAAATCGCCAGTGTACATCAGAACTCTGACCCGTATTCTGCTCCAAGGTATTCGGTTGTATCATCTAAGATGCGCTCAAACTGCCCTGTTTCATTCTTATTTCTATCTATTTAAAGTTCGAAAGAAATCTGAATACCAACGGGAATAAGGGTGATTATCAAATAATACAAATATGATTTAAATAAAACACAACATTTTATGTTTTCCATTACTACGTAGGTAATATTAACTGACGAAGCCGATGCATTCAAATAGTCTTAAATTGCTAAATACACACGGATGTGTACTTATATCTAAAGATTAAAATTAAATTAGGTTGTATTTGTTTTTGATTATTAACTCTATTCGGCGTTTGCAACGGCTCCCATGTGCGGATGCCTTCTGTTTTCCTCCCATTCCTTTCGATGCATTTTCTTTCGATGCGAATGCATATTGGCATTGGAGTTGAACGTTTTCGGGCAATGTGGACATGTGTAAAGCACTTCTCCGGTATGGGTTGACATGTGTTCCTTAAAATGGAGAAAAAAAAAGGAAATTAATATTGCAAGTAAACGAACAGCTATTTTCAAATTCGAAAATAATTTCTGTCAGGGTCAAACCCAACTAGCGAGAAATGTTGTTACTCCTCGCTTTCCACTCAATAACAGCTATCTTGTTTGAACATACACATGGTATAGGGAACATGGTAAACAAAAGAGGTATGACGCACAAAATTTCGTTTCTACCTAAACAAATCCAAGGCAGAACTGAAATGACATTTTTCAAAATTACTTACCTTGAGCCCACCGGCCTTTTTAAAGGCCTTATCGCACATGGGGCACTTGTGTTTTCGTTCGCATTTATGCACATATGAATAGTGACGCTGTAAAGCAGCCGGATTGGGCGCTACCTTGCCACAAATATTGCACACATGAGGCACACTCGATTCAGCATGCATCGAGTTCATGTGCCTCTTAAGGCCATATTTGTTCTTTAATTTCGCACCACACTTGTCACACTGCACACTGGGTAATGGCACACCGGCATGCTCCAGCAAATGCCGCTGAAATGCCTCTCGTCCGCGTATCGATTTGCCGCACTGATCGCATATTTTCGCATAAACATTTTGGTGAACGTTGTTAATGTGCGCTCGCAGAGTATAACCCGATGGGAAGCTACAAGGAAAACGAGATTAGTTCAATGATTGATCCTACAGACACACTCATACAATTTATTGCATTCCTCGCAAGGAAATTTACGATCCTCCTCGGGAATGTGAGTGTAGAGATGACGTGTGAGCAGAGGTTTCTTGAAGAAACTCTTACAGCATTGGTCGCATTGATAAATGCGCTGTTTTTCGGTCACATGCGTGTTCATATGCACCTCGAGACATCGACGATCGGCCAGAACCTTATCACATTTGTCACACTTAAAGTGTTCGGGGTTTAAATGAGTGTATATGTGGTCGACCAGAATACCACGCTTGAGGAATTTCTTGCCACAACACGAGGCAAACCCTCGTTCATTGTGCTTGGACCGGTAGTGCTTTTTCAAAGAGAAAAAGTTAACTAGCGGTAGCAGACAAATGCTACACGTTAACTTCATGTTCTTCATGATTATATCATCGTATTCCTGGGAGAGTTCTCGTTTCTTGATTTGCTCCTCTGTAGTTTTTTTAGGAGTCAAATCTTTGGGGGCATTTTTGCATGGTCGGCCTCGTTTCTTTCCTGTTTTTGTTATCACTTTTCTTTTCGGCAATTTTTTCTTTACTTCAAATTCACTCTCTACATCGTCTTCTTCGTCGTCGTCTTCGTTATCATCTTCATATTCTCCAACGTCTTGATGGCCCTGCCATTCGGCTATAGATCCCACATCGTCGTCGTCGGAAGATTCTGATTTTGTTGTGGATTTTATTTTTGATCGGGTCTTGGCTAAGCTAGCAAGTGGAATTTCGGATTCAGAGTCCTCAGAGTCGTTTGAATGGGTTGAGGCCGGTGCTAACTTCGTCTTGGATTTTGCGAAGAGATCGATATTGTGGTAATTTTCAGGAAGCGAATCGCTTTGAAGTAAGTTGACGTCTGCATCTTCCTTTACTTCCTGTTTTACGTCTGTAATATTAATTTGGAAAAAATTAACGTATCTCAGGAATTGTGTTTACACCCGCATATTTCAAAACACAACTCTGAAGAGACTATACATTTCCTCCCTACCTGCATTCAAATATTCCACATCCGCACACGGATCGAGTTTTTCAACATACTGATCTTCCGACTGAATGGCAATATGTTCATTCTCCTGTTTCAAATCATCTTGTACGGCGGTACTCGTTTTGACCAGAGTAATATGAGCCTCTTCGATTTGTTGGTAAAATTTGTGAAACGAATCCAACGCATTCCAGCAGGAGGTGCAAATAAATCGTGCATCTTCGTCATTTTCATTTGGCTTGAGATAGCAGAAGAATACGTTTATAGCATTTTAATTGCAGTACCAAGATTTTTATTTTGCTTTTCCGTGCAGTGTTTACCTGAATCCAAAAATGCTTGACAATTACATTGGCTGCATTTAGATGAAGTCCTTCCCGGCTAAATATGTCTATTAGTTGGTCGGGAAGGTTTACGCATAAAATACAGAGCATTTCCGCGGAGTAGTGTGCTTAATTTTAATGATTTTAGCAAACTTTAATGCGACGATTTAATAAAATCTTTTCTTTCAGACATTTGTAAATGAAGGTTTTGTTGATTGTCAGTGTCACCCAGTTGACATTTCATTTGTGTTGAACAAATGGCCGAGAAAAGTGATGCCAAGTCCAAACTTTTTATACTATGCAGCTAGTAAGTAAAAATCTCCATAGGAAAGATGTTGACTCGGTCCAACTGTCTCATCCCAAACTATTAGAGGACTTCTTCATGTCTGGGATGTCTGGTATTGGACGTGACATTTTACTGACTGACGAGAAGTAGCACACGACACACGTATTCTGTTTTACCTCACTGACTTAATCCGAACGACTGAAATTGAGAAGTTTCCCAGGCCAGTTATACTCTCGGATGTTTGTCAGACGTCAGCCAGAGACTTTTCGCTTTATGGTGGATTTACATTACCACGCCACGCGATTTTGCATGCCTTCAGAGAGCGAAATCTGTTTCCTACAGTCAAGGCTAATGATCTGTAAGAGTGAGACCACAAATCTAGATAAAAAAGTGATGGCAGCCTAAATTCAAATGTTAGGATTGTGGTCTCAGTCATACACATCATTAGCCTTGACTGTGGAAAAAAGGATCTCTCTCTCTCTGGAGTCATGCAAAATTGCGTGGCGTGGTAATGTAAAATTGTAAATCCACCATTATAGTCCATCACCAATCGGAGTTATATTAGCAGAAACATTGCTTTATATTTAACCGTCTTATTCTATAAAAAATTTACATTTCAGCATTTGCACTAGAGCTCTGTGAAATTTAATTTGTTGCCATTATTAATGTATCAACTCTAAAAATAATATAATAAAACAAGCAAAAGTGTAAGTGTAGAAGTCAAATTGGAAATAAGGTAGCAATCCGAACGCTTCTGAAAGCACTACCAGAAGCACATACACTCTAAACGTCAAAATAGTTGAATGTACATTTTTTGTGTCGCATTTAATAGTTTTGCATTTTAAATCAGATTCTCAGTAATTTATTCGAAAAATAATTATGTGAATTTCAAATGAACGCGTTTATATACCTCATTTATTTTGTTCCGAAACGGATATCTCGAGCGCAATTTAAGTTCCGAAGATATTTGACTTTCGTTTCGGATTTTCTTCCGAACGGAGAACTCGATAGAGCTGATTATGTGTTTACTTGGCAGCACCAAACCAACTGCCCTGAATAGGTAACTCTTTTTTTTTAAATGGAGAAATGTCAAACAACCGCAACCCACCCCTACAAATGGAATACATATCAGGAAGACGAAGAATCCTTTTTTGGTTTGTTGTTAGGGGAAGAATATTCAAGTAGCGAAATATTTGTTAATTATTAGGTTGAGAAAATGCTGTGCATATTATGTGTTCAACCATCTGAACAGTTTATACATATATTCCAAGATGAGGGAGTTGTCCAAAACATTAGTATTATTAGTACAATAATCGCTAAACACTTTTGGTGGCAGGTAAACAAAAACAAATAGAAAACTCTGAGATATTTAGATACATATTTTCCTGATTGCTTTAACGTAGCCAAATATCGATGATGGAAACCAAAACATTATATGCATGTCCTGCTGGAGTACATTGAACATGTTTCACTTATTCTATGAGCAAGTTTTTACCCCCTTCGGGTAGGGGTTAGAATATACCCGAGGTAGGCATGCCTGTCGTAAGAGGCGACTAAAATCCAACTAAGGGTTTGAGGCAACGGCTAGCCTATCCTCAGTAAATCCCTCCCACAGGAGCCAGTGGTAAACACTCAAAAACGTTATGAATGGAGAAACAAAAGGAATTGATTACTCTAGGTGGTAATGGCAATAGCCAAAATCCACCCGTAGTCTTCTCGACTACGGCCGGGACACGGATTCTGGAGGTCCCAACATTCATACCTGATTTCACAAGCGACTCATGCGGCTCTATGTCTGATTCATTCGGCAAATTGAGCATGAGACAAGCTGTGGCTCACTGCACTGCCACTGACGGTCAGACCCGGGACACCTTGGTTGAACGGGCTCCTGAAGAGGCGGTCCTTGAGCTGTGCCTGTCTAAGGGACAGCGGAAAAGGAAAAGGAAGAAGCTGAGGGATCTGCGGCGCAAAGAAGCTGCACCTGCTGAAGGCGCAAGCACATCCGTCAGCTCTTCGGCGGCGCCTTTGAAAAGGAACCGGTCGGTGGAAGTCTCACCAACTGAAGCCAACCAACCCCTTGGATCTGACGCTGCCTCCTCTTCTGCCTACCCGAAAAGCAAGAAGAAGCGACCCAAGCTCGAAAAGAGAATAAACCCCCCTCAAGTCTGTGAGTCTGTCCGCGTGCGGTCTCCTAATGAAGCCGGTGCTTCTACCAGAAATGGAAGCAGTACTGGCGGAAGGAAACTGGACGTCGCAATCGCACCTACAGGCGAGAGCTCCCGAGGCCCTCCAATCGTTGGAGCTACCTGTGCACTGGTACTGAATGATGCAGGTGCTGGAACCAACCCAGGTTGCAGTACCAGCGGACAGAACTTTGTTGATGCGGATGGCTCTGTCGGTCAGAGTGCTTCTTTCGAACGCAGAACAGCTAAGGTGCGGGACAAGAGGCCATCCTACAAAGATGCCGCTGTCTCCTCTCTAGCAGTTCGTATAGGGAAAGCAGGCAATGACAATAGCATGAGCGATGCAGAGTGCAAACACTGTAAAGCACATCTTTTGGAGCTTGCCGCGGCAACTAATGCTTGTATCCAGGTTGAGGGATGTGAGTTCAAGGACGGAACCTTCACGGTGAATACCTCCTCGCAGCTTACCTCGAAATGGGTCAGCAACATGGTGCCGAAGATCCCTCCCCACGGGACCACAATTTTTGAGGTCTACAAACCACCCAAGCTCACGCGTGCTGTCTGCTGGATTCCTGGGAAACTGGGGAAATCGGCGGACGTGCTAACGCGTTTGCATGCCCAGAATCCTGGTCTCGACACAAAAGCCTGGATTGTCCGTTCTCACAGGCAGAGTAAAAACCGTCACGATGAAGATGGTAGCTCTCTGGTTGTGAGCATAGACAAGGCTTCTGCCGAGATCATCAAGTCTAGGTACGACATGCGTCCCTATCTGCACCTTGGTAGGATTAATTTCCATTTCAATGTCAAGTAGTGCTAATAGTGGTCGTAACCCAGAGTTTACATCCATTTTGTTCACTCAGATCAACCTACAACACTGTAAGGCTGCTACTGCTCTTTTAAGTAGGAGGCTTGCTGTCAGTAGGACAAAAAACCGCATAACATCCATCCAGGAACCATGGGTGTGGAAAAATCGCATCTGTGGCCTTGGTGAGTTGAGCGGTGCATACCATGTTCTTTACGATGAACTGTCCGAGAGACCTAGGACATGTCTTGTTGTATCGAAATCCCTCATGCTCTTCGATCGCATCCTCTTTCTGAGATGCAACATGCTTATCAGCGCGGAAAATCCTGTGAAACTGCGCTTCAGAACCTTGTTGGTAGGATCGAAAGCGCTCTTGATCGGAAGGAGTACGCGTTGGGTATTTTCGTCGATATTGAGGGTGCTTTTGATAATGCGACTTTTGACAGCATGTGTAACGCAGCTAGACATCACGGTATAGATGAAACATTGGTGTTGTGGATTAAAGCAATGCTAATGTACAGGACGTTGATTGCCGAGGCGGATTGTGGCAAATGCGTCATGACAGGGGTAAACAGGGGCTGCCCACAAGGTGGTGTTCTGTCTCCCCTTTTATGGTGTATGGTAGTAGACTCTCTGCTAACGTTACTCAATCTTCCTGGAACCTACACACAAGCCTACGCGGACGATGTCGCCGTTCTGTCTGTCGGCTCGAACCTAAGGACTGTCTGCTCTCAGGCGCAGAGATCCTTGGGCTTGATCGATGATTGGTGCACAAGAAATGGGCTTTCAGTGAATCCTCTTAAAACTACGGTTGTTCTCTTCACGAGGAGGAGGAACTTCACTGGTCTGACTCAACTTGTGCTAAAAGGTGTCACTATCCCGATCTCTGACGAAGTCAAATATCTTGGAGTAATCCTCGATAGAAAACTTCTTTGGTCCAAGCATGTTGAATCGAAAACCGATAAAGCGCTGTCGACTTTCTGGCAGTGCAAAGGCGCTTTTGGTAAGACATGGGGCTTATCTCCGAAAAGGGTCCTTTGGATCTATACGGCAATGGTAAGACCACTTCTCTCATATGCATCGGTTGTGTGGTGGAACAGGCTTTCGCGGAAACGTGTTACTGCCTCTTTCGCCAAACTCCAAAGAACAGTTTGCCTTGGCTGCACAGGGGCCTTCCCCAGCACCCCGGGTTCTGCTCTAGATGCTATGATGAATCTCCCCCCCCTTGATATTTTTATCATGGGGTGTACACTGAAAACCATCTCCCGTTTAAAGAGAGGTGGCTTTTGGTACCACGCGCATTGGAATTTTGATGAACTTGTGCGAGAATTATCCTTTGACCCCTGTCTTATGGATATGCCGTCTGATGCAATGACACCAGAAATCCTACTGCGACAAAACTACCACGTCAACTTTCCTCAGGCAACGGAATGGCTTCGGCCGGACTCTGAGCCAGGGAAAGAATGCCATCGTGTATTCACGGATGGCTCTAAAACCGGACAGGGGTCTGGTTCTGGAGTCTTCGTGGAATGCGAGAACATTAGACTACACTACCCTTTAGGTAACCACGCGACTGTCTTCCAGGCGGAGATTTTCGCTATCCTTATGGCTATGCGCTATATTGTGACAAACAGGTGGAGGGCTAAAAGTATATGCGTTTGCAGTGACAGCCAGGCTGCACTAAAAGCGCTGCTTAACCCTCTCACCTCGTCCAAGCTAGTGCTCGAACTCAAGCTTGCTTTGAACTTGGTCGGTAGGCTAAACACGGTCAAACTTGTTTGGGTCCCAGGTCACACTGGTATCCAGGGAAATGAGATCGCTGATGGGCTTGCCAGGCTGGGTTCAGAAGAAGCTCTTTCAGGACCTGAACCCGCGCTGGGTCTGCCTGCATCTGTGGTTGGGTCATCCATCGATATTTGGGTTTCTCGCAAACACGAGCGTCGGTGGCGTGATTGTGCTGGGTGCAGACAGGCCAAGCGACTGCTTCCGGACATCTGCAAAAGGTCCGCGTCCTTTCTTCTGTCTCTCAGGAGAATCGACTGTAGACTGCTTGTGGGCGTCCTTTCGGGCCACCAAGCTTTCGCCAAACACTTAAATGTATTGGGCTTGAGCGACACCACCATCTGTCCTGCTTGTGGAGAGGACGATGATACGGCGGAACACTTCCTCTGTAGTTGTCCTGCCTTTGCTCGCATCAGGTGGCGGATTTTTGGGGCTGACGTGGTGAGTGCCGAACATCTAAGCTCTTCATCACTGAAGCTCCTTCTTATCTTTCTTCGAAAGACGGGAAAACTAAGTACAGCAATGTAAGGTGTCTGTTTGGCAGTACAATGGACCAGTAGTTGTGTCTGAGTGCTCCATCGGATAGTAACAACCTCCGACAAAAAAAAAAAAAAAAAAAAAAAAAGTTGAAAAAGCTCACTTTAAATTGCAAGAAATGAATAAATTTAAGACTATAGAGCAAGAGATAAAACTAGAATTCGACAAAGAATTTGAGTCCAAATCAGAACATGATATCAAACTGGAAAAAGACGGTAGCTTCGAAAATACACCATTAACATATGATATAAAACTAGAAACTGAGGAAGTTGTAGAACAAATAATATTAGCATATCCAGTACAAGAGAATATAAATACAAATTTGTCATCAAGTGAAACGTACGCCAATGAAGACGACGATAGTGACAAATGTGACTGGGAATGCGAACACATTCCATCAAAAAGTAGAGAGAAGCACCAAACGGAATCCGAAAATGATGAAAGCAAGGATGCATTTCCCGAAAAAAATAAAATGCCAAAGGATTTACTAATGGATGAACGCGATGAATTTATTGCGAAAAATTTAAAGTTATCATGCGATGTCTGTTTTGAGGTATTTCCCAGGTTCGCCGTTCTGAGAAAACATTATCGCGATATGCATAATAAGAGTGGCTACGCCATTTGTTGTGGCAAAAAAATGCGAGCGCGGTGTACTCTTATCGACCACCTCAACAGACACAAAAACCCCGAGTATTTCAAGTGCGAAGAATGCAGCAAGGTTCTTGCTACTCGACAAAATTTGAATGTCCATATGCTTACGCATAGTCTGAGGGAACGAGCACGAAACTATAATTGTGATCAGTGTAGCTCAAGTTTCTATACAAAGAATCTGCTGCAACGCCACTTGCATACGCACATTTCTGGAAACAATATCAAGTGTGATCAATGTAATAAATTCATTCATTTAATAATTTCTTATCTTGAGGTAAATGTTTATGCTCCTTTTTGATTGCAGCTTTCCGACGGAGCTCCTTATACGAAGACACATGCAAAGTGCTCATAGAGTAAAAGTTCACAACTGCGATCAATGTGAGATATCATTCAATTCGGTGGGCGCCTTGCGTCTACACCAGCTGGAGCATAATGACATATTTCTAAATTACCAAAAAGAATTAGGTGAACATACTGTCGTAGAAGATGTACATTCTGAGAGATACAAATAAAGGTCATTTGAATGAAGCTCATTTGTTTGATTTATATTTGGTGTAGCATGTGACTGCAATAACCGCAGATAACTGATAAAATAGAGCCCAAAGAACGTAAGTTCTACTTCTCCCCGGATTTGGGTAATTAGGAAAAAAAACTAATACATAATTTATACAGAGATACAGAAAAAGCTCATGTTATTCTTATAGCATGCTTTTGTATTTTAGTTTTAATATGTAGTGAACTCAAATACATACTAAATTCAAAGACAATTAACTGTATTTCTCAGCCGTTTCCTGCATTCCATTTACTGATTGCGGTTGGCCTTTTTTGAAATTTTGGTAAATGTCAGTGTGTTCCATTTGATGCTGACGCAACGCGCTCACCGAAATAAACAGTACCCCACACTGATCGCAGATCCTAGTTTTCGCCTTATGAACACTGTGCATGTGTCTGCGCATAAGTAATTCCGTCGAGAAGCTGCAATAAGAAAGTAACAATGAAATTGCGTTCTAACAGAAGCGAATCTAATCGATTATTACAACTTGTCGCATTGTGAACACTTTACATTGCACCCGCTTACATGCGTATGTAAGTGGCGCTTTAGGAGGGCCTTTGTATAGAAGCTGAATGTGCACAGTTGGCATTGGTAGGATCGGGATCGTTGCGTGGTATCATGCGTCATCAAATGAATATTCAAGTTTTGGCGAGTCGAAAGCACCTTTCCGCACAGTTGACACTTAAAGTACTCCGGATTTTGATGTCGGTTAATGTGATCGCATATAGTACAGCGTTTGAAGAATTTTATGCCACAACAGGTGGCATAGCCATGTTGGTTATGTTCAGAACGATAATGCTTCAACAGAATGGAAAACGTAGGCAATACTGAAGAGCATACATTGCATGATAACTTTACATTTTTCGCTATCAATTCATCGCGGTCAATATTTTGTGGATTTTGATTACTTTTCATTTTCTTTCGATATTCATTTTCGTATTTCTTTAATGATTGTTTCTTCTTGCGAACGTCTTTTTTCGTTAGTTTGCTTATTCTGTGTTTTTTAAACTCTTTCCCTTGCCTTGTACTGGTTTTCCAGTCACTATCATCCCCATCGTTGTTCGGATCGAGATCCGAGTCCTGATGGACATGTGATGAGCTTTGTTTATCAGCGCAAGCTTTTTGACTTCTTGTAGTAAAAGTAAGAGCGGTATCACATTCATTGCTCTTGTTCGAATATTGATTGGCAGTGTCTCTGATATTTTCTTCTAATTCGAGAATTATAAATGTTGATTCCGAATGTTCGAAAACTTCTATATCTTCGAGTTTTATTTCCTTTGATAGAGCATCATTGACACCTTCGTTATTTTCCAGTTCTATATTTGACTCTATTTCTGTGCAAATATTCAGTTCTTGCTGTCGAATATGAGCTTCTTCGATTTGCAGGCAGAATGTATGAAATGAATTCAATGCACTCCAACAGGAGTGGCATATCACACTTCCATTTACATCATTTTCATTTGGCTAAAAAAATTGTATGTAGAATAATTAGAAATCTTTCAAATTCGTCAACGAAATTAATTGTTTACCTGTAACCACAAGTGTTTCGTGATGATATCGTAAGCGTTCAGGGCTACTCCCTCGTCTTGGAAAATATATATCACTTGTTGAGATACTTGAACACATAATATGCAAAACATTTTCGTTTTTAAAATACGAAGAGTAATAGAGTAATTTTAACTTTAATTCACATCTTTGTTCGACAAAAAATGTATGTTTTCGTGATTTGATTTGTTTCAATCGAAAAGTGACACTTTACTCCAGGGAATAGGACTCTCATTTAAGTGATGCCAAGTTTTACGTAAAAGAAAAGTTACCTACAACTTATTTTAATTGTAGATTTTTGTCCGATTTGGTTAAAATTTGCATCAAAAGCGCAATGGTGTGGAAAAGAACATTCATGTCCATGCAAAAAATATTTTTGAACGTGGAGTTTTGCTACAAGTTAGGGTACCTTCTTTGCTACCCACTCGAAATTTACTCATCTGGCTGGACATGATGTTAATGGGAATGCTCGTGCAGCAACGAAAGGCAAATGAAAATATGTACAGTGAAATTCGCCTATAGCGACCTCGGTTATAACGACTATGCGGATATAACGACGCAAATTCGGAGTCCCTTGATTTTACACCATATTTTCCATACAAATTCATCCTGATATAGCGACCTCGGATATAGCGACGATTCCGTATATAGCGTCCGTTTTTTGCTACAATTTGAATATTTTCCTGAATATATTTTCCGGATATAGCGACGAAATATAAAAAATAGCTATTTGCCTATGCAAAAAAATTGCCGTTGGTTTCGTTTGTTTAAATAGCGTTTGTTTTTTGCTAGAATTCAAATGATTTCGTCCAGATATAGCGACGAAAAACAAAAAAAAATTATCTAGTTGCCTGAGCAAAAAATACAGTTGATTTCTTTTGCTTGTCCTTTTTCTTTGTTTTTTCATCATACATAGCTAGTTGTTGCAAACTCAGAATCGAAGTTAAAACTATGTGTTTTCAATTGTAGTTGATTCGAATGTTACTTTGAATCTTGCAGAACAAATTAAATTCGTTTGATTTAGCTGCATAATATTTAACTTATTATATAGTGACATTCATGACCTAAATCATTTTTTTGTTATAGATGGATTTTGTATTACATTATTGTTATTACAGGTTTTCTTTATAACTTTGTCTGAATAATAAAACTATGAATACAGCATCTGTACCGTGTAGGTACCTATCTACCTACTAGTAAAGAATAATTTTTTTTGTAATTTGTCCGACCATCGGTTATAGCGACATTCGGCTATAGCGACCATTTGAGCCCGGTCCCTTCACCGTCGTTATATCCGGATTTCACTGTAATTAATTTTAAAAGTCATGACTTAACAAACTTAGGCCCCTATTGTGAGTGTCGATAGTTACAACTGTCGATCGATCGACAACTTCGATTGACGATTGATATTTGTCGATTTGACAATCTCGTGTAGTCGATTACAAATGTGTGGTCGATGCTTTCTCTTGCAAGTGAAAATATTCTGTGCGTACGAATAGGTAAAATCAATCGACGCAATCGACAATTGTCGTGACTATCGCTGATTGACAATCACATTTTACTTTTTCTGGAAAAACAAAAGTTAAACCATTCCGCTATTGTAATTGTTTTAGAATCATATGTTCCGTAATTAAATACTTTCAGGCATAATTTCCTCTGACCAAATCTTTTAGATGAGTTGGTATATGCTCTTCACCAAGTCATCTCGCGCTGCGTTAAAAAGCTCGGCAGTTAAACCGTCCGGGTCCGGCAGCCTTGTTGGAATTCAGCTTGGATATTGCTATCCTCACTTCATTATGGTCAGGTGGACGAAAGTCTTGGCTTCCATCGCCCAAGTTGAATGGTTCATTCTGCGTGGCAGCAGAATTTGTGTCGTCTTCGCTGTTTAATAGTCTGCAGAAATATATTTTCCATGTCCTCAGCACCGACTGTAACTCTACTACAAGATTCCCGTGTTCGTCTCTACAGGCCTCTGTCTTGTTCCCGTGACACGTCCTTTTAACCTTTTGGTAAAACTTCCGAATATTTTCCCTGGAGCAGCACCGCTCTTTCTTTTTCCTCCGGAGAAGCCGGTGTTCTTCCCTCCTTTTTTGCTCGTTGAGCTCACGAGCTGCTCTCGCCCTTCTCGACAGCGCCGTTTTGTAGGCAGATTGTTTTGCTGCAGGGGTTTAGGGGGGTGGTTTTGTGAAACTAAGCACATTAGTTGCGGTTTTTCTGATGGCTTCTTGGCATCGATGCCACTGTTCTTCAGCAAAGGAACACTTTTGGTCTTACTAATAGCAATTCTTGACCTTCACCTAAAATATGTTGTTGGTTACAATAGATTTTACATTGTGAGTTCATAAAACTTAATCTAGACACAAAAAATGATTATTGGT
Source organism: Cheilosia scutellata (assembly GCA_955612985.1). Classification (NCBI taxonomy): domain Eukaryota; kingdom Metazoa; phylum Arthropoda; class Insecta; order Diptera; family Syrphidae; genus Cheilosia; species Cheilosia scutellata. The sequence goes on from OY015314.1 coordinate 54,103,981, forward strand.
AACGCGCATTGGACTTTCAATGATGATGGTCGTTCATATCATGCGTAGCTGGGTACTATGAGAAGTTTGGGTACTACACACACGCGGACATTACTTTGCAAACAAAAGTAACATTGGGGGAATTACCCACGTGTCGAAAATCAAAGGAATGATTTCAATTCCACTGAGGTTTATTAGAGTTCCCTACAAATGTACATTTTCTTGTTTGATGGATTCGCAATTTTTTCTTATCTCTTCTTTGTGGTTTTGGAATATTTCATTATGCTCTAATTGATGCTGCCGGAGGGCGTTAACCGTACGGAAAGATATTCCACACTGATCACAGGTCTTAAATTTAGTATTATGAGCACCGTGTATGTGTCTGCGCACAAGGAACTCCGTCGAGAAACTGTAATAAGAAAGTATAAGACAAAATATAGTCATCCAATGAGAAGGATAGTCTTAAGCAATTCCTTACAATTTGTCACAATGTGGGCACTTTATATTGTTTCCGGAAATGTGCGTGTGCATGTGGCGACTAAGGAGATTGTTGGTATAGAAACTCAAATAACACTTATCGCAATGGTAGTTTCGGGTGCGTTGATCCAAATTGTGTATTAGCATGTGGCGTTTCAGGTTTTTGCGTGTAGAAAGAACTCGCCCACATTCGTCACACTTAAAATACTCTGGGTTTTTATGTCTGTTAATGTGGTCAACAAGAATACACCGTTTAAACAATCGTATGCCACAACAGGTGGCATAGCCATTTTGTTTATGAGCTAAACGATAATGTTTTTTCAGAACAGTGAACCTGGGAAATGTCAAAGCGCAAATATCACATGATAATTTCACAGTTTTTGCAATAAGTTCATCGTTTTGATTCATTTTTATACTTCTTGGTGTTTGCTTCTTTGTGTTCTTGTTGTCAGAGTTTTTCTTTGTACTTCTAGGTTTTGATGAACTGTTGTCCAAGTCGCTATCATCACTGTCCTCCTCCTCTTCGTCATAATCATTATCCGAATTATGATTCTGGCAATCTGGTGATAAGCTGCCACTGTCTTTTTCCATCTTAATGATGCAACTATTTTCCTCAAAACTAGTAGATGGAGCAGTTTCTGGTGTCAGAGTTGGTTTGGTATCCCCTTGTGATTCATATACTTTGACCGATGGTATTGTTTGCTCGAAAACTTCTTCAGCTTCAAGTTTAATCTCAGTTGCTGGAATAATTTCGATATCTTGCTCCATTTCCTTTTCTAATTTCGACTCAAGTGCTCCCATAACATAGGTCTCTTCCAGCATCTCATGAGCTTCTTCGACTTTTAGATAGAATTTGTGGAATGAACTCAACGTGCTCCAACAGGACGGGCATATAACATTTGCATTGCCATCATTTGGAATTGGCTACAAAATGTTCAAGCAGTAGGTAAGTAGATTGTTTAGAAATCACATCTCACACATAGATTTGTTTGCAATATTGTTGTTTACCTGCATCCAAAAGTGATTTGCAATGATTTGCCCGATGTTTAGAGCGATTCCCTCATCTTGGAAAATATGAATAAACTGTTCAGATGGTTGAACACATAATATACACAACATTTTTTTAATAACTTATAGGCCGAAGTTTTAGAATGTTTTACAAAAATCATTTATCAAATCAAGAAAATAAAATACCTTCGGTTTGACATATAAACAACTTCCCTCAACCAACCATTTGATTGACGTTTCCTGCAAAGGAGGCGACATCTTGCAACGGTAAAATGAACTCACAATTTAGTAGTGCCAAACTATGTTTGTAGTCTCTCACATATTTTAATTAATTTTTTTTTTAAATAAAATATTAGGGGTATTCATGCAACGTCGTAAACTCGTCGTAAACGTCGTAAGTTTACGACGTGGTAAATGAACTGTCAAAATTTGTATGGAAAATCATTTACGACGAGATGGTAAACTTACTACGCGAATTTGTGTTGAAAACCGAGATGGTAAACTTACGATGAGGGTGTTGTGACATTTCACACTTGAAATAAGGGCGCGAAATCAGAAAAAAAATACTTTGCATGCATTAATACTTTTGATGCATTTATAAATAGAAATTGCACATTTTACTATTCCAAGTGTAGGATAATTAGTTAGTCCATCAAATTGTATTAAGAAAACAAGTTTTAAAAGATACTAAATAACGAAATTTACAATTCCAAACAAAGGGAGTTTTCGTTCGCGGCAAAAATATTGGTATTGCAAATTTCGTTATTTAGTATCTTTTAAAACTTGTTTCCTTAATACAATTTAATGGACTAACTAATTATCCTACACTTGGAATAGTAAAATGTGCAATTTTTATTTATAATTGTATCAAAAGTGATTTGTTCGCATTTTATCAATTCGTTCGTTCTCTCTCATGTGAAACAGCTGATTGGTTTACCACCATTTACCACAAACAGCAAATTGGGGCGTTCATGAAACGTTTGTCGTAAACTTACCATTTTACGCAAATGGTAAACTTACGACGTTGCATGAATACCCTTAATGTATTATTCTTTTTGTTATATGGAAGAACTATTTTTTTGCCTCCTGGAAACATTGTTTCCAAAGGAACGTTACTAGTAATTTTTAGAAAATGAAAATATGTAAATGTTGTATTAATTGCAAAAAAATATAATCAACCAAAGAAAGTGCGTTATGTAAAAAAACATATGGCCAACTTTAAAAAATATCAACATTGCGATCTTTCCCATAATTCATTGTGTCGACACCACCAATTGATATGTTAGGTCTGTTTCTTTACTTTTGTTACAAATACAAACTCAATGCCTTTCCTTAGGTCTGTTCCTTTACTTTTAAATTAAATTCACAACCCGCTACACCTACATGGAATGTTAGCTTCTCTTGCAGCGACATAAAACTGGAAGCTGAGGAAGTTGTAATTGAGCTACAAGAAGTCGATCGACAGCGTAACAGACATTACCCCGGCTGATCGTTCAAGGAATGCTGGACATCTGGATGATGCTGAGGGGCATGGGTTGGTATATCGTTGATCTTGCTGCATAGAATCTCAATGCTATCCTCGATAACGCAAATGTTTGAATGTGCTGCAGTAAGCTCGTCGCCGACATCATTGATTTTGTTGAAAATAACTTCGCACATCGTTTCGGGCTGTTTGGAGACGGTATTTGATTAGAGGTTGATTGAGAGCAATTGTCTACTTCTTCGCGAATGGAATTCAACGCTTCGCAAGCTTTCAAATTAGAGGCAGTTTGCGCGGAATGGTTCATTCTGAGTTCTCGAAAAACTGTGTCAAGGTGACCTAGAATGGTTTCATCCGTTCTGGACCTTATGATGTTTGCCTCTTTCAGACCTACTATCGATTTTTCAATTAGGGTAAGCTTGGATTTCAGTAAGACTGTCGAGGTCTTAACTGTATTGTCTAAGTCTTCAACTGCACTCTATACTGGATAGTTTCTCCGTGATATTTTTAATTCGGTTTTTTTATTATTGTCAGTTGAATCACTGAGGCATTTTATCGTAAGAGCACGTGTGAGACCGATATATTTTTGCACTCATCACAAAAGAAGTGGAGATTATGGGAAAAAATCTTTGATGAAAACAGTGTTTCTTTTATTTCACCAGACACATATGGCGTGGAATGATTTTCCACAGATGTCCTTACAAGCAATCCAATCGGCATTGCTATCGTTAATTATTATGCAATTAGCGATTCCACAAGATATTGCAAAAATAGAATTACGGCACGAAGGTCACGTAATAAATAAAATTAGTGGGTAAGTAAGTGATAGAGCGCGTCGGCAAAAAATAAAAAATAAACAGCAAAAAATGGGTCAATATATAATCGGAAATCGGGTTTAAGATGGAGACGAAAGAAAATGCGACTGCACTTAATGGCGGTTGGATGGAAATTGATAGTGATAGTGATAGTAACAACAGCAAGTACACTACAGAACACAACAAATCAAAAATGTATTCCCGCTTGAAAAAAGACAAAAGGAAGTCGCACAGGAAAAAGACGGAGACGTTACAGATATTCAGCGGAATTTTCTCCGCAACGCATACTCCGTCGGAGACTCAAATTACATTCGTGGTATCCGTCTTCGGAAAGAATAATTAAAATGCGACAATGCATTGATTTGACATGTTTTTGTTTCGTGCTACATCGGGGTTTTCCTATTTAGTGGTTGTTTTGTCGTTTGCTTTTGCCTGTTTTTTTTATTGCGTTCATTTATCAATACTTCAGTGCATGTCGTAGCATATCGGAAAAAAATTCGTATGAAGCTGTCAAAAATATCAGTAAAAACGCACTTAATCGCACTGAAACGCAAAACGCCAGTGTGTGTTGCATATTTGCCGGAAAGAAGTTCCGAAAAGCTGTTCGGAAGAATACATCGAAACAAAAATTCTCCGATTCGTATAAAATCGGAGAATTTTCCGTTCCGACGGCTACCTCAATAGGGCAGATTGTTATTGACTTCGTTCTACCGGCTGTCACCGTTCAGCTAGAATACAAGTTGAAAATGAGTGATCTTGTTGGACACCTTATGATATTTGACTAAAATCGATGTGTTAGAGAGTACTGTTTTGGAAGATCAGTTGACGTAGACGTATTGGACTATGTAAACTAGTTACATATGTTGCGACAGAATTTGAAATGATGCGAATAAAGAGCCCATAGAAATAACAGCGTATTGCCAGCGCGAACACATTTTTCGTTTCTGGAAAGATGTTACTCCCAAAAATCGTTTTCCCTTCCTATTCCGATGTCCATAAAATATGCAAGGACATATACATCAAATATAAGGAAATGTACCGTCACTAAAGACGATCAACCAATGCAGAGGGCGAAAAAAGTCTTAAATGCCTCTTAGTCTACGATTAAATTAAAACCAATAATGCAAAAGAACACGAAGACCAATATAAGTCAAATATAACCGCATGTAAAAGCACCTACCTTAAGTCCGCCAGTCTTTTTGAATGCCTTATCGCACATTGGACACTTGTATTTCCGTTCCATTTTGTGCATGTACGAAATGTGGCGCTGTAAGGCCGCTGCACTTGGTGCAATTTTTCCGCAATCGTCGCACACATGTTTCATATCCGTCTCGGGATGCATCGATTGCATGTGCCTCTTGAGACCATATTTGCTGGTCAGTTTCACGCTGCATTTTTCACACGGAACAAGTGGCCGTGTTACGCCGTCGTGCTCCAATTGATGCCTGCGGAATGCGTCCGGTCGACGGAACGATTTTCCACACTGATCGCAAATTCTGGTGTACGCTGCATTGTGAACATTGTTTATGTGCGTGCGCAAGATGTCTTGTGTCGAGAAGCTGCAATGAGAAAGCAACATCAATTGCCATCTTACAAGGCCCACTGTAAGAGAAAATCCTTACCGCTTATCGCATTCGGGACACTTTATATTGCGTTCGGAAAGATGCGTTTGCAAATGGCGTGACAACAGTGGTTTCGTATAGAAACTCATTGGGCACTGATCACATTGATAGATGCGCTGCTTTTCAGTGTCATGGGTTAACATATGACAATCGAGACCTTTACGATTGGCCAGAATCCTTCCACATTTCTCACACTTGAAGTAGTCGGGATTTTGATGGGTACAAATGTGATCAACAAGAACGCCACGTTTGCGGAACTTTTTGCCACAGCAAGCAATGTAGCCGCATTCTTTGTGAACAGAACGAAAGTGGCGCTTCATAATGGCAAAGTTTGCAAATGCCTCCAAACAGATATCACACGATAGCTTCATGCTGTTGGCAATTATATCATCGTACTCCTTCATGCGTGCCATTTTCTTAGTTACCTGCTCAGATGTACGCTTCTTCTTTTTAGGTTCGTTATTGGGATCGTCATCGTTTTTTTTACAATTACGCTTTGTCGTTGTTTTCCGAGGTGCCTTCTGTTTTTTTGATTTCGTTTTTGATGTCGTTGTGCTGCTGATGTCATAGTCACTGTCATCCTCATCGTCGTCAATGTCTGAGTCCATATCCAGCCAGTCTGATGATGTGGTCTGCATCTCAGTTGCATCGTCGTTGTCAATCTTATTGTCACTGGACGAGTCGCTTTCGACGTAAGGCTTTTCAAGGGAAGTACGACTTCTTGTTGAGCACGCGGGTGGAGTTTCATTCTCTTCTGTGTTTGCGGAATCAGTGGAATTCCTTCTTTCAGAAGTAGAACTTTTTTGAGATTCGATATGTTTCTCGCTATCAAGTGGAACAGCGTCTGGTGGCACGGTTACATCGGTATCTTCTTTAACTTCTACTTTTACATCTGTTTGTGGTGAAAGAGACAATGCTTCTAATGGACATTCCACATAAACAGTTGGCAGAGCCAATTGAAGGCAACATTTTAACACAATTACTCGCACACTAAATAGACACATAAATGTATAGTGTCAATTTAGCCAAGGATGTCATTGAAATGTTGCCTAACAACTTCTTCACTACTTCATACCTGCTTCCAATACCTCCGGCTGGGTTAATATCCCATCAAAGTGCTCAGCATTTGCAGCTCTAAACGCTTCTGCGATTTCCCTTTCCAACTTTAAGTCATCCTCATCAATGGCACTGGTGCTTTGCAATCGAACATGGGCATCCTCAACTCGCATATAGAAATTATGAAATGACTCCAATGTCCTCCAACAGGAAGCACATATAACATTTGAATTTACATCGCTTTCATTTGGCTGAGAATGGCGTACAACTGATTATTCAAATACAGTTCCTATGATTATTTTCTTTTTAATTGATTTGTTTACCTGCAGCCAAAAGTGCTTTATGATGATTTCTTTAATATTAAGGGCACTTCCCTCATCTTGGAATATATGTATATAGTCTGCGGATGTTTGAACGCATAATATGCACAACATTTTCTCATGTACAACATGAAATAAAACCGAATTTCGAAATAGCTTACAAATATTTTAGGTACTAATTTGTTTCAACAAAAGTGCCGATTTTGTTGTTTAACATTTTTTGACTTTTCTTATGGCAGTGACAGATGGCAGACGACGCCACCTTTTGGTGGTAGGGGAGAACTTTTATTTGTTAGTGATGCCAAGTTTTATTTTAAATTTATATTTTTTGTATTCTTTATTTTTTTTTTTTTATACGTCTACTGCCAATTTGAATTTCAATCGAGCGCGGCAAATAATGTTATGTCTATTGGGCAAAATAAAGCGTCCAGAATAAAGAAAATCGCTTCTGAAACCGTTCCATTGGCACATAAAATACTCTTCTGTTGATTCTGAGAAGATAATTTCGCTTCTCGATTTCAAATCAGAATCCACAAAAGAACTTATGTCGATTTACACTGGGCAAGAAAAAACACTTTTTTCAGATTCAGACCCGTTTTTCTGCACTATAGGTCTGTTTTTTTCCTCACCTATTTCAGTGAAGTAAAGTAAAGTAAGAAAATGTGCAAAAAAACAGTCCCCAACTGGTCCCCAACCACTTTTCTGAACAGTCGGTTTTACCCCTGAAAAGTAAACAGCTGGCATTGCTGTCAAAATGGCCATCAATGAAAAATTCAATTTCAATCAAATTCCTTCTAGAAAACTGAATAATTAACCTTTTAGCGCAAAAAAATAATGATTATCAATTTCTACAGCATATTTACTTTTTCTGCTTCCTTTTTTTCTCTTGTATGGTCAAAATAAAATCGCGAATTATTGCCAAAGAAAAAAAAAGCAAAAACACACGCGGGTGTGTTTGTTAGGTGAGTCCAAAAGAGTATTCACGCAAATTCTGAGATTCGATCGAATCCAGTATTCCTCGAATTTAAAACTTTCACTCTAAAGAAGTTCTCACAATCTAAATTTTAGGGGAAAGAAGTTCATTACCAAAAATGATTTCATTGTATGATTTTATTTCGAAATCAGCTGTAATATTTTAACTGTCAGATTGCGCGTTGGTTTTGACTTTAATTTTGAGAAAAGATGGCCTTATTTATATATATTCTTGGAGAAAGAAACAATCAAATTGAACAGAAAAACCCAATAAAAATTAAATAAATTATAAATTAACATTTTAAATTGTCCTTGGTTTGTTCATTTTGATTGCGACAAGCGATTATTTACATTTGAAAATTTTTTCCATAAGACGAACAAATGTTGCTTCCAATTTTATATTTTTTATTTAAATTTGACTGTAAACATTTTTTAAATAAAGATTTAGACCACAAATTTTCAGTCGTAAAAACATATGAGAATGTGCGGAGGAATTAACAAATAAATCGAATCTCCATCGAAATCAAAAGTTGGAATGTCAGTTGACTGAAATCGAATGATTTTCATTAAAAAAAAAGAGTATGTAAATAATGCCTTCATTACATATCTACTTCAGTTAAAAAATCAACAGGGAATACAAAATGGGAGGATGTACTATTACAAAAAATGTATCCCATAATGTCATAACATCAAAGATAACATACTTATTTTCAATTATTATAAGTCTAGGTGTATATAATATATACCTATACATTTTGTTACCAAAGTGCAACTTAAATAAAAACAGAAAATATTTAGTATTATATTACTTTCCGTAATATTCAGTTGCTATTTTGAAATTTGTTTAAAATATATGCACTTTATGCATTTTACACCCACCACAGCCGACACATATTAGGTATCATAAATGGAGGCACTCTGTGAACACATCCAAATGACAACATCAAATGTGTTCCCCTGGTGTTCAGAATTGAAGAATGCTCCAAAGTTGGTCTTGCTGGAAATGAATAGCTTGTGTGAATCTCAGTGGTGTCAAATTGGGTGCAGTTGTTGTAATTGCGTGTTGAAAATCCTACTTTACTTTACTTCACTGAGATCGATGAGGAAAAAAACAGACCTTATACCTATATCAGCTGTCTGTCAAATCCGTTTTCCATTGGGCGGAAAAAAAACACTAGGGGTATTCATGCAACGTCGTAAACTCGTCGTAAACGTCGTAAACGTCGTAAGTTTACGACGTGGTAAATGAACTGTCAAAATTTGTATGGAAAATCATTTACGACGAGGTGGTAAACTTACTACGCGAATTTGTGTGGAAAACCGAGATGGTAAACTTACGACGAGGTTATTGTAACATTTCACACTTGAAATAAAGGCGCGAAATCAGAAAAAAAATACTTTGCATGCATTTATAATACTTTTGATGCATTTATAAATAGAAATTGCACATTTTACTATTCCAAGTGTAGGATAATTAGTTAGTCCATCAAATTGTATTAAGAAAACAAGTTTTAAAAGAGATTAAATAACGAAATTTCCAATTCGAAACAAAGGGAGTTTTCGTTCGCGGCAAAAATATTGGTATTGTAAATTTCGTTATTTAAACCCTTTTAAAACTTGTTTTCTTAATACAATTTGGTGGACTAACTAATTATCCTACAATTGGAATAGTAAAATGTGAAATTTTCTCTTTATAATTGTATCATAAGTGCTTTGTTCGCATTTTATCAATTCGTTCGTTCCCTCCCATGTGAAACAGCTGATTGGTTTACCACCATTTACCACAAACAGCAAATTGGGGCGTTCATGAAACGTTTGTCGTAAACTTACCATTTTACGCAAATGGTAAACTTACGACGTTGCATGAATACCCTTACTTTTTTTAAAGATTCAGATCACTTTTGCGAATTTCGATTCGAGGACGAGATTCACACACACTTTCACCAATACCAAAACAAGAAACATTTGTAAAAACAAATTGCAATAAAAAAAAAAAAAAAAAAAATAGCTGACTATCAAATAACACACCAACAAAAATGCAAAAAAAAGTAATCTCATTTCATGTTCCATTAAAAATAAATAAATAGATGGCGCAACAGGCGGGTAGACTAGGCCTAGCTTCTCGCAACCATTCGTTTGTGTGAGTTTCTTTTTTTGGGACGAATAGAAGGGAACTACAATTTTATACCGAGTCCGAACGACTGAATTGAGAATCCTTTCGAACCTGTGATCCCTCGCACAGTAGTCCATCACACTAACCGCTGCGCTCATGTTCCATTGGGGCAGGAAAAAATCTGAGATCTGAGAGCAAAACGGTAAAAGGCCAATGGAAGTCGACACTTTTACACAAGTGCAATTTATGTATTTTATACAAGCCAGGTGGCAGAAGCCATTATTCCGTATGTACTAATTTTTGACATTTTACCAATACGTTTCCTTGTTCCAATGGATTTCGACATTATTGTCGGTTTCGGAAGTGATTTTCTTGATTCCGGATGCTCCCGGACCAATGGAAAACGACATTAGTTTCATGTCGAACACGAACATGTAACCCTGCGGCTTGTCAATTAAAAAATGTAGTAATATAGAGATTTAACACTTTACAAGATAATATTAAATTTAATAAATGACTTTAATGTTGAAAAAAAAAAAATCACAAAAATAATGTCGTTTTCCATTGGGCAAAAAGAAGCGTCCGGGAGCGTCCGGAATCAAGAAAATCACTTCTGAAACCGTTCCATTGGCGCAAAAAATACTCTTCTGTTGATTCTGAGGAGAGAATTTCGCTTCTCGATTTCAAGTCAGAATCCACTCGAGGAGCACTTACACAAGTGCATTTTATGTATTTCATACAAGCCAGCTGGCAGCAGCCACACAGTAATTTTTGACGTTTCACCAATACGTGAGTGTAGTCAGCCAGAAGCAGTTTTCTTGTTCCATTGGATTTCGGAATGAGTGAATCCCCGAGTGAAACCAATGGAAAACGACATAAGAATTCACCCAAATGACAGCTATGATTAAAAGTAAAATGCAGCACTGAACTATTGCCTTGGGTTAGCTCAGGCTTCTATTACAGGTTTTTGAAATACGGGATTTTTGCATTTACGGGGTTTTGTGAATACGGCATAAAGTTTTACGGTCAATCGTATCGTTCCGGAAAAAAAAATTCAAACAGAATAAATTCCACACATGAATACGGAATCCGAAGATTTTCACCTTAGCAATTGGGCATATTACATAAGCTTCATGTAATGACATAGGTACCTATATCAACCATCAAAACAAGTCAAAAGCTACTCAATACAGGAAAAAAAAAGGAAATCAGCTTAAATTAGACTCACCCTAAGACCCTGTTGCGTTTTGAACGCCTTCTCGCACATGGTACACTTGTGCCGCCGTTCAAACTTGTGCATGTACATTATATGACGCTTCAGACCGTAAGCATTAGAAGAGACCTTTCCACAAATAGTACACATGTGCGTTACCGGAGATTCTGGATGATGATGCTTCATGTGAAATTTAACATTTGTCTTAGACGCAAAATCCAGTCCGCATTTTTCGCAATTAACACGAGGTCGTGGTTCATCGCTATGCTTTAGGTGTTGATGTAGCCGAAGAGAGTTTTTGTCACGACATAATATACCGCATAGCTCGCAAATTTGTCCAATTGTCTCATGCGTTAGCAAATGACGATCAAGCCTCTCTTTCCGTGAGAAACTCTTCTGGCACTTGTTGCAATCATAGGCACCAGATTCTCCATCGTCAGCGTGAACGTTCATATGATTATTTAAACTTTTCCGATTGGCCATGACTTTGCTGCAGAGTTGGCATTTGAAATATTCTGGATTTTTATGCAACAGAATATGTGTGACTAGCTTGTAGCGACTCTCGAATTTCTTGCCGCAACAGGTGACTTGACCGGCTTTATTATGAACAGAGCGATAGTGCTGCTTAAGCAAAAAGAAAGTAGACAGTGGAATTTGGCAAATTTCGCAGGAAAGTTTCATAGTTTCTTGGATAACTGCATCGAAGTTCTGGCGGCATACACTTTGGCTGTATATATTCGGAATGTGAGGATTCATTTTGGAATGTTGTTGGATTTTTCGCTTTGCTTTAGATGGCTTGTACTCACAATTATCGTTAGTTTTTTTCTTGTTGGAGTTTTTATCTGCTTCGTCATCTTTTCCTTTATCTCTGCGTTTTCTTAATTTAGCTAGAGGAAGTTCAGATTCAGAGCTAGAGCTAGAGTATGATTTGTTGTCTTGTAGAATTTCATCTAAAATTCCGATTTGTTTTACAGTACATTCTGTGTCGAACTTTCGTACAACTGCTTCTTGTTCATCATAGGTCTCGAGCTTAATATCTGCAACAGTCACAAAATGAAATCAATACTCTTGACCAGATTAATTAAACGAATCCAAACCTGTGCACTCAGGGTAAGTGTCGAATTCATTTTCAGATGCATTATCTTCGCTGGAAAGTTTTAGGCTCGTCAACTTAACATGAGCTTCTTGCACTTTTTGGTAGAATGTGTGGAATAAATATAAAGCACTCCAACAAGAACAACAGATTACTCTACAGTTGGCATCGTCTGCTTTTGGCTAATTAAAGTTTTATTAATTTGCATTGTCAGTAAATAGTTGTCTACATTATTTCGCTTACCTGCAGCCAGAAATGCTTAGTAATAACTTCTTTTACATTCAAACGAAGTCCTTCTTCATCAAAAATATTAATTGTTTTGTCTGATGGAACGATACACAATATGCAAAGCATTTTAAATGGAAACTTTTATAGGACTTTCCTTGGAATTTATGTTTATTTCTGATTTAAATATTACATGTGAACTGTGTGTCCTCCACAAACCATTTGTTGATGTTGATATTTGTTCAACAGCTGTGATTCAATCAATGCTGCCAAGTTTGTTTCAAATTAAATAGTACCAAGTTGCAAAATGTTTTTTTGAAGTGGTAACTGACCCGTCACTTTAAATAACAATTGCAATAAAAAGTAAAACAATCAATGATTTTAGGCCGCGTGTCCGCCAATTGCACTAAATAATTATCCTCGGAAAATTTTCTGGGACTATCGTGGTTGAAAACGAATTTTCGGCTGTCAAAAGTTATCTTGCGCACGGACGAAGATAATCACCCCTATTCCCGTTGGAGTTTGTCGTAAACGACTCATTTTTCACTTCGGTTTTTAGTCTGTGTTTTTAACTTTTTTGACACAAATGAATAAATGAATTGAAATGATAGTAAACACATAGAAAAGGAAATAAAATTGTTAACAAAAGTTACAGAAATATTTATAGGTACCTACAGCCCATGTCTTGGATACAGCTGATTTCGAAAATAAAATTCATGCAATGAATTATTCATACTATGTATAATGAACTTATTTCCCTCGAAACTTATGTGGTTGGGACAAAGAATCCATTATTTTTTTTATCTAATCGGATCACTTTTTGCAGATTTCTATTTTTCTAGATTTACATATATTCTCACTAACACCAATATACCTTGCACATCTGTTTTACGTCTTTCAGAATTTGTTTTAAAAACAAAATTACTAAAAGCCTCGTGAAAAGCATTCGAATCGAGATTCGCAAAAGTGCTCTGAATCTGAAAAAGTGTTTTTTTTCCGCCCAATGGAAAACGACATAAGTTTCTCAGTGGAGGGGTAATATCTTAACTCTCTTTTACGAATTTTTCAAGTTAAGGCACGACTGAGTAAAAATTCGATAGAATAACCATTGGTAAGATTTAAAAGTAAAGGAACAGACCTATTTATGTATAGAAACAAATTCAAAACGATTTTTGTATAGCCTTGTAAAAATTAATTTAGCTGACTAGTACTGCAGGACTAGACTCTACTCACTTGAGAGAGCCTATTTGAAGTTGGTATATCAAATATCATAAGCCGATGATTCACTAATTTGATAGAAAGCATTTTCTTTTCGCATAATTGCTTCCTGCAAAATAATAACAAATGCATTGGAGACTTGTTTTCAATTATGTTAATATGTAGTTCATTCGGAACTGAATTACAAATTCCCTTGGAAGTATGGTCAGGAAAGCACATAAATATAGAATACCACATTAGCGTCCCTTAAAAACTATAAAAACACACTCACCCGAAGACATTTCAGCGTCTTGAAAGCCTTTTCGCACAATGTGCACTTATGCGGCCGTCCCCGTGTGTGCATGTATTCTATGTGACGCTTTAGGCCATAACCCGTGGCTGATATTTTTCCACAAATATGACACTCGTGTATAACTTTAACAACTGGATGTTGATACTTCATATGAGTAGATAGAGTTGAATTATCCGCAAGATAAACGCCACACTTGGGACATTGTTGGCGTTGTTTTGGTATTCCCGAATGCTCCCGCAACTGATGCTGTTTAAGATACTGCTTGCCGCGTACTACTTTCCCACACTGCTCGCAGATAACCTCAGGTCTCACATGTGTTTTTACGTGCTTCTCAAGCAACTCTTTCCGCCGAAAACCCTTTTTACACTTCTGACACTGATGGACACGTTCCTCATTTACGTGCGTTGTTTTCATGTGCCGCTTTAAGCCCCTGCGGTCGGCTAGGACTCGTCCACATTTCATACACTTGTACGTCTCTGGATCTTTATGCATAAGAATGTGATGAACCAGAGCATGGCGACTGTCGAATTTCTTCTCACAACAGGTAACGTAGCCGATTTTATTATGAGCAGACCTATAGTGCTCCTTGAGTGTGAAAAAACTTTCCAAAGAAATGTTACACACATTACACGACAGCTTCATATTCTGTTTGATAAGTTCATCAAACTGTTTGCAGGGAATTCGGTGCTTATTATACTCTCGTTTGACGGAGGCATTATTATCTGTATCCTTGTTTTCAGGCACTTTGTAGTCAGTATCATTTTCTTCTTCGTCGGCATCATTATCATCATAATCTGTAGAATCAGTATCGGACACAGATGCATCTCTTTTTGTTGGTTTTCTAAGTGCACTCAATTTACCTAGAGGAACATCCGAGTCGGACCCAGATTTTATTTGGCTTTGTATTTCGCGATTTTCCTCAGATAATTGTACTTCAACTTGGGCTATATCAATTTTAGGTTCCTCAGACGCCTCCACTTTAATATCTACAACCGGAACAACTTAAAAATAAACATTTTTGACAATAATAAACAAATCCTAATGATTACCTTCTGCAAACAAGTCGGAATATGTATCAAAATGATTGTTTGTCGATAGAGTATCTTCGGTTGGAAATTTTGCATTTAAAAACTTATGATGGGCTTTCTCCACTTTTTCGTAGAATTCGTGGAATGAGTATAATGCCTGCCAACATGAACGGCAAATTGTGCTCTTATTGGAATCTTCTTTACTTGGCTAAATGAAGTTCAAAATATAAATTCATGTTTTCATAATTTAGTGTCTGCAATTGTTTTCTTTACCTGTAGCCAGAAATGTTTAGTAATAAAAGTGTTGATGTTGAGCCGGATTCCGTCCTCATCAAATATATTTAGTTTTTTATCCGATGCCGTCAGGCACAATATGCATAGCATTTCAATTGCCTTATTTATTATTTGTGTTTTAAAACGGCAGCCGATGGAAATTATTTTTTACACAAATACCTTGTTGATGTTTTTTTTTGTTGATGACATTTCGATATGTATTTGACAATTGCACAAACTAGAGGAGTGGTGCCAAGTACCACTCGTTTCTTGAATTTTATTTTACAATTAATTTTTGCGTACGAACAACTTTTTCTATTCAACTTCAGTCAATTCCACAAGTTCCACCGAACTCCTATGAAATGCCAGGGTTTAGTAATTTAGTTTTGTTCTGTTTCGTGTTTTTACGGATGCATTCTTGCATTCGAGCAAGATACTAATGCCGTATTTCATTGTCATTAGATGTGTTTTATTGAACATGCACGCAATTACAATACTACATAGGGTCTCGAAAGTGTCAAGCAGTGTGTAGTTGTTGTAGTTGCGAGCTGAAAATTATACTTTACTTTGCTGAGAGATGTTCAATAAAACACACCTATACTCAGATTCTGCTTTCAGATTTCGTTCCATAGTACCAGCAGTATTTATAAACGTGTTGTAGAGTCTGTTTAACTTTACGTGTCCCTTAAAATGCCCTTACACAGGAAAACGTGAATTATGAAGAATTTTCGAAGTGAAGCAAAGTTCCTTTAACTTCAACACAACAATTTACGTTTAGAGGATGCTTAGAGCTTGCGTAAAATTATTTTTGTATCCAAATTTTATATTCGTGGTGGAATCGTTAATAGAGTGATTACACAAATTAGCAAATAAAAAAACCTATATCTTCATTTTATCTTCCTAAACCGACTTACGAAGATACTTCTCATGATTATAAGTTCACTTCAAAGAACCCATTAAAAAAAGCACAATCAACTCAGTTGGTATTGGTATCTTCAAAGGAGGGATCCTACGAACCCTGTCAAAAAGGCAACTTTCCTACATAAGCGCGGAATAGAGGCAGGGCAAAAAATTCCATACAAAAATAGCAGGTTACTAATTTTCTAAACATTTTGTTCGTAATTTTCCATTTTATCAAAAACTAGAAGACATAAAACCATCTGATTTCAGTAGGTTAATCATTTCAGGAAGGAAAACTTTTTCCGATGAATGGAATAACATAATTGCAATGTAACATAAATCATACTTAATAAAAAGAAATCACTTACCTTAAGTATGATTGCCGTTTTGAATGCCTTGTCGCACATAGGGCACTTGAACTTTCGTTCGTATTTATGCATATATGTTATATGGTGCCTTAGAGCGATTTTATTGGCCGATACCTTTCCGCAAATATTGCAAATATGGGTGACATCCGTTTCTGTGTGCTTAGACCTCAAGTGTCTTAAGAGGCCGGCTCTGCTGGCAAGCTTAGCGCCACATTTATCACAACTAAAAAACGGTTTGGGCTCATCTGTATGAGCCACCAAATGTCGACGAAAAGCGTCCACGTCTTGAAACACCTTCCCACATTGGTCACACACTTTGGTATAACCACCCTTGTGCGCTGCATAGACATGTTGTCCAAGTGTAAACTTTGAGGTATAGCTGCAAGTCGAATTCAACCATGAATTGTAATCAGAAAGCGTATTAAAAAACCGAAAAAAAACTTACAGCTTGCCACATTCATCACACTTGAAGGTGCGATCCAAAATATGTGTATCCTTGTGCCGGTCGAGCAGCAACTTTCGATGGAAACTCTTTGGACAACTATCACAATGAAATATGAGCTTTTTGTCGTGTCCTTTCAGGTGTTCCTTCAAGTTTTTCCGATTGGCAAATTTGCGATCGCATATTTCACACCTGAAGTACTCGGGGTTTTTGTGAAATAGAAGGTGATCGACTAGTGGGCCGCGTTTATCAAATTTCTTATCACAACATGCTATGTAACCGAGTTCATTGTGAACTGTTCGATAGTGATCCCTGAGGACTGCATACCCGGACAATGGCGACTGGCAAATGTTGCACGATAACTTCAAAGTGGATTCAATAAGTGCATCAAGATGTTTACAGCTTATGTTATGATCAACTTCTTCGGCGTAACTGGACGCTGGCCAGTGTTTATATGTTTCTTTATCAGTGTTGACATCATCGATAGGTACTTCCTTTTTTTGTTTCTGTTTCTTTTTTTTCAACAAGCTGTCTTTTTTTATTCGTTTCTTCTTTACAACGCTTGATGATTTCCTAGAATTTATCAAATTAGATAGAGGAATGTCTGACTCTGAATCAGACTTTATATCTTGTACTTTTACATCACAAACATTAATCTGTATCAGTGGGTAGTGAAACTTTTCAACATCGCATGCTGTCAAATCCACATTGGTATCCTCATTTATTTCCACCTTATTGCCTGCAATTGTGTAGTTACGTAGAAAATAACTCTATCTGTAAGATTATCGTTATACAATTCGTTCATACTTGCGGTAAACACAGCAGGATATGTATTGAAAATATCCGGTGTTGGAGAGGTTTCGACTTTGAACAGATTGTCATCAGTAAAGCTTTCTTTGAATAGACCAAGATGGACCTGTTCTACCTCTTGATAGAATTTGTGAAATGATTCCAATGCATTCCAACAAATGGAGCAGATTACTTTGGCATTGGGATCTTCTTCATTCGGCTAATAGGAACTTGGATTAGTTAGTGGGGTGAACATCATTGTTTACTTTCTTACCTGCAGCCAAAAATGTTTTGTGACAATATTGCTGATATTAAGATTGAGTCCGTGAGCATCGAAGATATTTATTATTTGATCCTCAGCCTTCATGCACAAAATGCATAACATGTTAAATTTTAATAATAATTCTTAGCAAAATGAGCAGCAAAACTTTTGTAAACAAAATTTTGTTTGTTGACACTTTTCACTTTTTGCTTTCGTTTGACAACACAAGTGATGCCAAACAAGTTAAAATTTATTTAATGTCGAATTTCATTAGGCAAGAAATAGACACTTTTTTCATATTGATTTCGATTCGCAATCTCAGATTTTTATTTCAGATATCAGATTTCGGCTGCCCAATCGAACAAAAAAATTGCTCTGAACTGTTCTTTGTTGGTGTTGGTGGTGTAGCTGCCACAATTTGTTTACCTTATTTTTGCTGTGAAGATTTTTTTTTCGTAGAGTGGTTTGCAACTTGCAAGTTTTACATACATTTTCAAATAATTATAAAAGATGAACCAGTATTATCCCAAGACGACGACGAGGACGATGAAGATGTGGCACATCATGAATATGAAAATAACATATCAATTATTTGTTCCATATTTATCAAAATTTTGGTTTAAATTATTTAATTTAATATGCTTTTTCACTAGTTCTAACTTTTTCGGCCAAAGACCATCCGTAAAACGTAAACAAACAAACGCCTAATGTCAAATCATTTGTAGGTGTATTGGTAAATCTCGAGCGACTCTGAGAAAAAATCTAGATTCGCAAAAGTGCTCTCGAATCTGAAAAAGATTGCTTTTTTTTGTACGAATCGAACGAAAAAAGTGATCTCGGGCAAGAAAAAGTGTTTTTTTCTGGCGAATCGAAATCAACATCAGATTCAGGCTGTGTGTCAATTGGGTAAATAATTATCCTCGGATAATTTTCTGACACTATTGTGGTCGAATTTTTCAGCTGTCAAAATATTATAATTTTATAAATCCCTGTTTTAAGATTGGAGTTAGGTGAACTTATATTTTCAACACTTTCAACACTTTATTGACACACGGCCTCAGAGCAGTTTTGCGAATCGCGATTCGAGAGCAACATTTACACATTCTTTCTCTGATATCAACACAAATTGCAATTTAAAAATGGCTGACTGTCAAATAACACACCAACACAAATGCAAAAAAAAGTAATATCATTTCATGTTCCATGGGGCAGGAAAAATCTGAGATTTGAGATAAAGTTAAAAATAAAATAATTTAAAGGCTTGAAATTCCATTTATTATCTCATAGTTGTTCGGCTGTCGCCAGCGAGCTCTAGCGGGACTGCATTCCAGGTTTGACTATTTTAACTAAATTAACAACGATTGTTTATTTAGGCCCTAGTTATAGCTATCATTGAAATGCATCATTGGAACAAGTCAGTGGAATGGTGGTTTCATATTTTTGACAAGTCGGTTATAGCAATCATTGAAAAATTCCTGTCAGTGGAAGTACCTGTCAGTGACTTTTCAACAAACAAGTCTAGGTTTTGAGGTTAGAGTTGATCATTGAAAGCAAAACTGACAGCTGAGAATAGAATGAAAATCGAACACATCAGTGAAACGATTGGGTTCCAAATTAGAGAAACGACAATCAGCTGTTCATTGAAATCGATTTCGATCAGTGAAATAATAAAATTGGATTTAAAGAAAAGTTTTAATCATAATTAGGTCATTTCTTTCTTAAAAAAAATCCACAATTGATTAGCTTTATCTTGATACCAACTAAAGCCAATATTGTTTGATTATTCATCTTAAAATCGGAAAACTAAATTTTCAATGATGCATTTCAATGATAGCTATAAGGCCTTAGTTACTTTTTGGAATCTGGGACAGCTATTGTTACTAATTTCATGTTGACATTTCACTTTTCATGTGGTAGTGAGTAGTTGTTGTTGGACCGCATCACGTGCGAGTCGAATCCATGTTTGATTTAAAAAAAAAATTAATATGTGAATCCATGACAGTTGCTTTGTTAGTATGAGTGAAATGAACCACACTTTTGCCTCTTGTTAATTTATGTCGATTTTCTTTGGGCTTTTACCGTTTTGCTCTCAATCTCAGATTTTTCCTGCCCCAATCGAACATGAAATGAGATCAATTTTTTTTGCATTTGTGTTGGTGTGTGATTTGACAGTCAGCTGTTTTTAAATTGCAATTTGTGTTTATAAAATTGAATTGTTATTTGTTAGATTTTTACTTGCACTTGTACAATAACTGCTTACTTGTTTATGCTTACTAACTTCACCCTTCCCCATGAAATCAACCTCATTGGCATGGCTACGACGGTCCATTTGTCTACATTTTATCCATTTTCAATTTTCAAATTTATTCCACAATAGGTAGGGGAGACTGGGCACATTTGATCCCTTTTTGCTTTGAGGTTTCAAAAAACCTATTTGTTTAAATTATTAGACTGCAAAGTATTCTCACTTTAAGAAATGCAAATAAACTTTGTATTGGACAAATAACTACGTAAATTTAGTAAGGGCGTATAGTTTATTTTTATTTAAAAACGAAGTAGGTCCTTATGTTCAAAGGTATCGCTCATGTGGGCAGTTTTGAACTAGGCTGGGATGGGACACTTTTGAACGACAGTATTTGTAATTGCTTTTAGAAGCTAAGAAGTTACTAAAAGGTTTGTATTTATTTTTAATAAAATAAATTAACTTTATTATTTTAATAAAGAAAACAAAATCGACTTAGCAAAAGCAAACTTAAATTACTGAAATAGTTTACAAATGACTGAAGAAACTTTATAAAAATGAGTTATTTTATTAACAGAACAGACATTCTGAAAAAATTAAGACAAGAATTATCACCGCAGCTGTCCTCGATGTTCCCGGAGCGTTAATTGGTGGTGGTAGCTTAGCTTTTAGTTCAATGCTACTTACAGTTCAAATGTGTCCCGACTGTTTTGTTCAAACCTGCCCCAATAAGTCAAGCGACATAAAAATGTGCGCAAATATTTATATTTTTCACATTTGTCAAAAAACGTATCTTTATACGTTTTCAAATGAATTTGTGCCTTAAAAATATACATTTTACACAAAAAGAAAAGCTCACTATACAATTTGTAGGTTCAAATGTGCCACACAATCAAATGTGCCCCAGTCTCCCCTAACAATAACTACCTAACCTCAAAGTTTGACAAATGTCACTTGTCTTGGTATTGGTGAAAGTATGTGCGAATCTCTCCCTCGAATCGAGATTCGCAAAAAGTGATCTGAATCTTAAAAAAAGTGCTTTTTTTTGCCCAAAGAAAATTGATTTTGACAGACAGCTGATTTCTAGAGAAGAAAAACTGCTCTGGATTTTAGGATTTTATGAAACCTCAAAGCAAAAAGTGTTCAATGTGCCCCAGTCTCTCCTACCTATTGTGGAATAAATTTGAAAATTGAAAATGGATATTAATGGACCGTCGTAGAAAATGCCAATGGGGTTGTTTTCATGGGGAAGGACGAAGTTCTAATTCAAAACAAAACAAATAAGTAGTTATTGTACAAGTACAAGTAAAAAACTAGCAAATAACAATTCAATTTTATAAACACAAATTGGAATCTAAAAACAGCTGACTGTCAAATCACACACCAATACAAATGCAAAAAAAATTGATCTCATTTCATGTTCGATTGGGGCAGGAAAAATCTGAGATTGAGAGCAAAACGGTAAAAGCCCAAAGAAAATCGACATTAAAAAAAGTGCTTTTTTTTGCCCAAAGAAAATCGACATTAGTTAACTTCCCCTCCTTCGAACTGTCACAGCTTGTCAACGCTGTAGTTAAAATAGGTAACTACCGAATTTGGAATGCACTCCGGCTGTTCCTGTATTTTGCACTAGATAGCTGGCGGTACATATAACGCGACCAATGTCACTTTCATGAACAATTTTACGGAAAAAATTTCTAATATTTCAGTTTTCGTAATGTGTCAAGTGACGGATTATAACTTTTCAAATACAAATCTGTTGTCCAAAACATTTCTGTTAGTTTTAGTAATTTTGTCAAGGCAATTATTTATTTCTTCCGAGTTACGTGCTTAGCTTGGTATGGTACCTATCTTAATAATCCATCATAGATAGGGTTCAACCAAAATTATATAATATAAATCTGTCGCCTATACACGTCTGCTTGATTACTTTTCTAATGAATACTTATATGCACATCAAACAAACCCGTGCAGAATTGAAAAAGAAACCACAATCAAACGAAATGGCGCCCAACGACAGGACATTTGTCTCCCAATATGCCATTTGAAGATGACCCCATATGATGAAAGCAAATTTAAAGAAAAGAAGTAACTTTGTTGTAACCGAGAAACAAAAATAACAATCTTTGGACAAGTACGGCCCAAAAGCACCTCACGTCATCATTTTCAATGTAAAACAAACACGCGTTTGTCCATTGAAAAGCAATATATATTTCACACTAACACTAAGTTATACACACAAAAATATACGTATACATTTAGCTTATTGGATAAATTTAGAATGTTTTCCCTGTAATTTGATTACAGCACTTATAGTATTTATTGTGCACAGCACCACAGTTGGTATACAGTAAAAAGAATGTCGATGCAATGTGCGCATCTCCAATGTATACATTTATACATTTATGTCCAAAATTCCATGTAGAATGACTAGCATTTTTTGCTGTTCATTCATAGATAAAGAAATACAAATAGGAAGGGTCAAACCATAAGCTCATTATTCATTGGTAAAACGAATCCGTGCTCGTTTGGACAGTCTGTTCGAATCGCAAGGTGACCGCACTGGTGACATTTGTCGTCGACATACAATTACTTGCATGTGTGGCCTTGTGCAAGTTCAGATCTCTGCATTCGGCAGTTACTTGTCCGCATTTATCGCAGAGATCTACTAGGTGATGATCCAAATAAATATGGTCTGCCAGAGTGCTGCGTCTTTTGAATTTTAATTTGCAGCATATTACGTACCCACTTACGTTGTGAGCGGCCTTAAAGTGTCTTTTTAGCATGTAGAAGTTTCTCATTGGCTGCTGACAGATGTTGCACGACAATTTTATATGTTGCTTGATAACATGGTCTACGTCTGTGGCAGGTGTCTGTATTCTTTGCAGATCACTTTTCTCATATTCCTCGTATTCGCTCTCGTTCTCGTCCTCGCTGGACATGAAAGTTTCCATGTCATCTGAATCGTCTTGTTTGATACCTGCAATGCGAATGGCAGCAGATAAAATATCGGTAGACTCAACAGTTGCAGCTGACCAAGTGCTTATTAATTTAGAATGCGCTGTCTCCACTTTCTGGTAGAACTTGTGGAACGAATCCAACTCTTGCCAACAGGAAGCACAAATTACTTTGTTGTTGGCATTTTCATAGCTTGGCTTTAAAAATAATTTTATTTGTATACAGACATTGTTTTGGCTTGTGATTTATTGTTTACCTGAAGCGAGAAATGCTGCATGATTATAGTGGAGATGTTGAGATTTAATCCTTCAGCTTCGAAGATGTGAATTACTTGATTCGATGGTGTTAGACATAAAATGCAGAGCATTTTCTGTGGGTACTTTATTTTTGTTTACAATAATTGTACACAAGCAAAGTTGGGCTACCAGTGACAGCGGCGATGGTTTTGCTTATTGATTTTTTGCAGAGTTTGGAACATGCGCTATGGAGGACCTGTTGAGGGATTAGGAATGCAGTGGTGCCAGGTTTGTGATGTCAATCTCCCATAGCGGGGATTAGAATTTCATTCAAATTATTATTTGCACCGACAGCCTGTCAGTAATCAAAGCCATCCAAAATGTTAACAATAAAACGGAGATAATTGCAGCCATACGGGACAAACTAATACAAAACCAGAACCACCTAAAACTTATGTGGATACCGGGACACGTAGGCATATCCGTAAACGAAAAAGCCGACCAGACTGCGAAAGCAGCAATAGCCGAACCCATAACTACATTTTATTGCCAAAATAGCAAGGACACCAAAAAGAAAATATATGCATTCTGGGAACAGATAAGACTTGAGGACTGGAAATCCTACTCACATCATTATACAACGATAAACCCACAGGCTGAAAAAGTTGTATATTCAATAAATAGTTCAAACATCAAAAACAAAATCTTCCTACGACCTCGTCTGGGACACACCTACATCACCCATAGCTGCCTTATTACAAGAAGTGAACCCCCAACTTGTCATCTCTGTGATAGCAATAAATAAATAAATAGGCGGTAGACACCCAAGGCCTAGCTTCTCGCAACCAATCGTTTTGTGTGAGTTTCTATTTTTGGAACGAATGGAAGGGACCTACAATTTTATGCCGAGTCCGAACGGCTGAATTGAGAAGCTTTTTCAGGACAGTCATACTCTCGGATGCTTGTCAGACGTTCGCGAGAGGTGGCGCAGTAGAAAAAACCTTAAGATGTAATTTGTGTTTTTCCGGGGATCGAACCTGGGATCCCTCGCACAGTAGTCCAGCACACTAACCACTGCGCTACTGCGCCCACTGTGATAGCAATACAGTGATAAATATTAAACACCTAATCTTTGAATGTCCTACAGTCAAAACGGCCACAAAAAAACTTTCACCTGGAGATAACCTACCGTATCTACTTAAAAGCCCATCGGAAGTTAATATTAATTTAATTTATGAACTCTTTAAGAACTTGGAATTGGAAAATAGTATATAGCATTATCTAAATTAAACAGTAACATTAATGTGAAATATAAAACAATTGTATAGCCAGCTGAAAGCCCTGGTAGCTAGTGCTGCATATTGTATTAGTATGTAATTAATTTACTTATTAATAAAGTAAATAATAATAATAATAATAATAATAATAATAATAATAATTATCCTCGATTACACATATGGATGAAATGACCTTCACCGCCAATTGCACAATCTTTCTAAATGCATTTGGATATACTTCAAATAGAATGTTCGCATTTGGTTTGCAGGCGAAGACAATAATTTTACACTTATGTATTGCTGAAGGTTTTAGGGAAATCGTAGCGAACGAAATGCGAGTGTATTCACTATTTAGACGATACTTTTCTCACCTTACTGTTAATCTAGTCTCCTTTTTTCCGTAAACTTGCACCTTTTCATACACCTAACCCGGGTTCGATTTTACGTCTGTAACGCTAAATGCAAACGAACGCCACCTAGTCTAATAATCAAGGCGCTAGATAGCGTCGTCACTTATATACGACACTACCTACTTAATTTTTGTAAAATGTACATGGCTAATGATTACCCGACAAAATCAAATAGCGTCACTTAAAACTAAATGTATATAAAATTTTAGTCGCTTACCCTTAAACCACCAGGTTTTTTGAAAGCCTTATCACACATCGGACACTTGTGATTCCTTTTACATTTGTGCATATATGAAGTATGTCGCTGCAGTGCCGCCAGACTTGGAGCAATCTTC
This sequence comes from Cheilosia scutellata, assembly GCA_955612985.1. Classification (NCBI taxonomy): domain Eukaryota; kingdom Metazoa; phylum Arthropoda; class Insecta; order Diptera; family Syrphidae; genus Cheilosia; species Cheilosia scutellata. The sequence goes on from OY015314.1 coordinate 54,129,384, forward strand.
CCGCACTCTTTGCACTCGTGTAATATTTTTGTTTCCGGATGCATTGAGTCCATGTGCCTCTTGAGGCCGTACTTATTGGTAAGTTTTACGCCGCATTTTTCACACTGCACTAAAGGTACTGCCACACCAGCGTGTTCCAACTGATGCCGACGAAATGCCTCTAGACCTCGAATCGATTTGCCACACTGATCGCAAATTTTATTATAAGCACTGTTGTGGACGTTATTTATATGTTGACGCAGAGTGTAGCCCGATGAGAACCTGAGGGTGTTTAAGAAATTTAAAATCAAAATCTGAAATGGTGCGGATAGGAAACTTACAACTTTTGGCAATCCTCACAGTTGAATTTCCGATCGGGTATGTGTGTGTACATATGACGATCAAGAAGTAACTTCCGATAGAAACTCTTGTTGCATTCTTCGCATTGATAGATTCGCTGTTTGCTTGTATCATGTGTGTTCATGTGTACTTCTAAACTTCTTCTATCTGCCAAAATACGTTCGCATTTGTCGCACTTAAAGTACTCGGGATTCAGGTGTAAATAAATGTGATCAACGAGGACACCACGTTTTCGGAACTTTCTTCCGCAACAAGAAGCATAGCCGCGTTCTTTGTGAACAGAGTAGTAGTGCTTTCTGAGAAGAAAGAAATTGGCTAATGGTACATGACAGATGCTGCACGATAGTTTCAAGTTTTGCTCGATAACTTCGTCGAACTCTTTGGACAGCTCACGTTTCTTAGTTGGATCAATAGTCTTTCGTTTTGTCCGAGTTCGATCATTAGGGCAATTGATCTTTTGTCGAGATTTTTTAGTTTTCCTAACTTTTCTTGAACGCGCCCTCGGTTTGCGGTTTGAGGATGCATAGTCACTATCATCGAATGAAGTGTTTTTCGTTTTGACCTTTCTCTTATTAGTCTCGTAGTCACTTTCGCTAGAGACATCATCATCATTATTGAAGTTATCATTGCACTCAGACTCAGAGCTTTCAATTGTGCCTCGATTATCAGAAATAACATTTGTCGCCGATTTCCTCCGTTTAACCAACGTAGCGAGAGGAATTTCTGAGTCTGAGTCGGAATCTTTATTAGCAGTTATGAAATCGTTTAGGGAATATTTTGTTTTTTCTACAACTGTAAGAGAATCATGTTGCGGCAAAGTATCTTCCTTAAGTTCCATTTTAACACCTGATAGAAAACAAAGTTAATTGTTTCTCCACAAGAACAATTCTGTTCTACAAACCTGCGGATAAGAAGTTATTGCTCCTATCCAGAATTTCCCTGTCCGATTCATCTTCTTCTTTAAGAACCTCGTTGATGGTAGATGAAGATTTATGAGTTAGGAAATTAAGGTGAGCTGCTTGCACCTTTTCATAGAATTTGTGGAATGCAGCCAGCACATCCCAACAGGAACAGCAAATAATTTTGGCGTTCGCGTCTTCCAGATTCGGCTAATAGAAAAGAAATATAGACCATATTTACAATTCTCTGGAGTTACTTAAGTATGGATATGTTTTTACCTGAAGCCAAAAATGCTTGATAATAATTCGGCTGACATCTAGACTAATTCCTTGATCTTCAAATAAGTGAATAATTTGATCCGAGACAGTCAGACACAATATGCAAAGCATTTCCTAATTGGAATTGTACTTTCCCATTTGCTTTTCAAGTCCTAATAAAATTTGTTTATGTTTTATGGACTGTAAACAGCTGTGGAATTATTTGTTGTTGTTTATACTTTTGTCATTATGGAATTTTTGGGATTATTTATATTAGTGATGCCAAACCTACAGAGTATAATTTGTTAAGGTAGGTAACCCAGAGGTAGGTATTCGTATAATTAAAAATAGGGGTATGGGATATCTCTCTCGATTTCGTGATAGATACTTTAATGACCGGTTTTCGTTCTGAAAGTAAAATTCGAAAGCGGAATGAAATCTCAAAATGTCAAGGGCATTGATATAGACAGATAGACTTTCGAAACGAAATAGAGAGTATAGATCCCCAGAGTTTGGCTAGAAACGAACAAATGAAGTGTCGCTCATGTATATTTTGCGTTTCGCGGTCGATCCGAGGCCTATTCGGCAAAGTCTTTTATCCATTTATTTGTTATTCCAAACAAAGGGTGTTTTCGTTCGCGGCTAAAAGTTTAGAATTGGAAATTTCGTTGTTTAAACCCTTTTAAGTCTTGTTTTCTTAATACAACTTGATGGACTAATTAATTATATCCTACGCTTTGAATAGTAAAATGTGCAAATTTCTCGTTCGTCCATTCCCGCACTCATGTGAATAGTCCTATAAACCAAATGTCTGACGAAACTGCAAAAGTGCAATAGATCTGTTGAGGAAGTCAAAAACAATCTTGGCATTTTTAAAACGCAGATTTTGTGCAAATAAAGTTTTTTTTTCTGATTTCTTTTGTCTTGTTTATTATTTTTTAATAGTTTTTGTCAACATGTCAAATGTTATTTGACAATTATGACATTTCCATACAAGTTATCGATAACATATACAAATTTGTGTTGGGTACACTTTTATCTATCAACGCGAAGCTGTTAATCCCGATAATTATCCAGGTTAAGTTTTTGTTGTATTTAACAAGGGTTTTTTTTTTATTTTACTTATCCTACTGGACTTATTTTACTGGACGAAAAAAAAGGAGATAGTTTGGTTTTAAGTCAATTTGTACATACACTGATTGAATAACATTGCGACGTGAAGATCTATTTTAGCAATGATTCTTAAAATCCAGTAAAATCCAGTGGAAGGCGACATTTTTTCACTGTTGAGACTTCTTCCATAGCGATCATTCCCAATGCATCTATAGTGTAGCAAGTAAACAGTTATTTCTTGATGTAGCATTTTTCATTAAACTTACACTTTATTTCAAACAAATATCCATATAATTTTTAAGTCTCTTTAATAAAGATATTGTATAACAATTACGATAAATAACATATAAATAATATCACACACAGGTAAAAAAAAGCAAGAAAATGTAAAACATTAAATCATTTAACCTTAAACTAGAATAAAAAAATAAAAATCGTGTAACTCTAAAACAAGTTTCATTAGAATAATTTGATCACTCCTTTCAAATTCAATAAGTTCTTTGTTCCAATCCAATTTTAAGCTTGTTTTTCTTTTAGTGTTGATTTTTCCGGAAATGAACTAGTTGGGCGGGCGTAATAACTTCCGGTTAACCGCTGTACAAGGCGATTGACGGCATTTAAAGCTGACACGGGAATCTTTAAAATAAAAAATAATTATTAGTACAGAAAGAACATTCAAATTGTAGAATTACTCTTACGTCAAAAATGCTATCTATCAGCGGCCGTAGGCTGAATGTTTTTTCCTCGCCGTTGCCAGAAGTAGCTTCATTACTCGATTCTTGCATTAAGTCTAAGTTGTGATTTGGAAATTGTAGTAAATTAGGCACCTCAATAGCTTTAATAAAATATGACTGAAATAGAAATATTTAGTATATTTAGCAAACATTTTATTATGAAAAAATTAATAAATCCACCTCATTGATTGGAATTAAATTCGAACGATCGCCTCGTGTATAGCCGTTAGTTTTTGTAAATTCCGTAACGAGATGTGACATTACGATCAACAAAATAAACCAAACAAATCGGTCCATTGCGGTTATAAGGAACTGAAAAGAAAATGAGATAAGTTAATAAATAAAAGAGCGACATTACAAAGTTTACGTCATTGTACGACATTATTTCGTATATACACCAGTATACGATTTTCGAAAATATTCGTAGGATGTAAAAACCTCCCTCGAATTTAACTTAACCTCTAAGAAAAAACTTCAAACTACTTCGTGAGAGGTATGTTTGCCTTATGGTGCGATGAATAAAAGTGTTTTGAACATTTGTAAGCCAAATATTCTCTACGTCTACACAGTCACTTAGAATAACATAGACCTTGACTTGTTCATGCAGTCCTATAAACAGCAGCCATTCATTTAGAACATTTGCCTTAATCAAAGTCTGATTAGGTTGGTTGGTGCTGACCTAGACTGAAAGGTGCTTGAATATTTATTTCAAGAATCTATTCTGACAGCTTTTATACCGATTAGTTTTCCGGGTGAATCTGAATGTAATGAAGATTAATTTAATTATTATGCTAACTAGCTACATATTTAAGAATGTTGGTTAGACCCGAATGTGATCGTGATCACGACTATTTTGCGTAGCATATCAATAGATATACATAACTACTAGCTATATAGAATTTATTTCGAGCCCATTTTTGGTTGGTGTTGTTACGAGCTAACATTTCATAAGAGGAAGAACAAAGCAATTAAAACTTTACCAAATTAATAAGCTACGTGATAAGTCATTTTATATTTCCAGGTAGTATATCTGAGTAGAGGTATAATTATGTAGCCGAGCTTTAGCCTCACCGCATTGACTTTTGCGTTAGCCCAGTGATCATGTCGTCGTTCGAAATCTGAACATATTCTTTTCACGTCTCGCGAACTTCTGTCAAACCTTCGTGGGCATAATACTGTCACGAAAAATGTTCTCGCTTTGCGCCTTTGGATATAAATACGGCAAATACTGTAGGCAAGGCAACTTCTAACTTGACTTAATCTTTACAATTGCATACTTAGATCTTGAAATTCAGTGCCAGCGAGTTAATCACAAAATTCCAGGCAATATAATATGTTTTATACAAAATTGTTTACCGGCGAATGTCGACAGAAGGATCGCTGGTGGTTCGCCGAAATGCATGCGGGAGAATAAAACTTGACATCTAGATAAAGGTATTGCGAGAGCAAACTACCCAAAATAGCCGTCATAGGCTCGAGCAATAATCTGTCACCGACCACAAAGAAAAACGAATGGACCAGGATTAGTCATATTTTCAGGATTTACCCACCTATCCATAACTAGGTTCGCAGGTTCGCGGGTGTAGGATGCTAAACTGGACCATCCATCATAACGCTCGATTTTCCGGTGACTCCAAATCATCGGGGGTAGTCTATCACTTATAAGGCAAGTGTGGCCCAAGAGGGCTCAGTGGAAGTATGGGACGAAGTAGTGAAGGGCTTCGACACGGATATCAAAAATTATGTACATTTTTTACATGCTGACGTCAATATGACGTATCACGTCAGATTGTCTCTACATACAACTTTAGGACAGAATCTGATTTCTGACATCATATTGGCACAATTTTTGACATGTGTAATAGTAGCCTTACACCTTTCTTAGCATTGATTGCAAAATGTCAAAGCTGTCAGAAAAACGGATATCTCTCTTTGGTGTAAGGAATTGCATGCATTATAATGTAAATGTAACATTACACCGCACTTATATGTATATAACTGTCAAATTTTACAATACATTGCACATTTTCCTATGCATAGCCACCACTCACAAGAACATAAAACGGTGACGCAGTATTTTGCTTTATGTCATGCTAATTAATTAATCAAACTTATGCTAATTGAATGCCGAATGGCGGAGTGTCTATTCCGCCATTCTTCAAAAGAAAGTGAAATTTTTCGCTCAAGTATGATGTAAGCGAATCAAAAACAAACAATAATTCGCATTAAAATCTGTTCCCTTTGTTTATTATGTAAGTAAACAGTTTTGTGATTTCTGATTCATAGGCAAAATGTGTTGCTGGTCGTATGTTAAATATTTTATTTCAGTTTATGGTAATTCGTTTTCGGTTATTTCATAATACGAGACTAGCCTCTTGTGAAGTTATAATTTTTCTTAAAAAAGTTAATACTTCCTGCTTTTCGAGTGGTTTAAGGACAAGTTTATTTTAAGATTGTGAAGGGAGCTAAAAGAAATGAAAACCTTGTAAGTTTTTATGTTATGGAATTAATAATGAGGACAATTCAAATTTAAGTGAGAACGTGGTGAGAACTTCATAATAATACAGATTAAGATTAAGTACTTTTTTAATACGATGTAGGTACATTCATAATACAAATATTGCAAATTTATGTCAACTGTCAAATGCTTTTAGAAACCAATAAAAGAGATGGCATTAGACATAAGAGAGAATTGTCGATTATGGCGCTGCGAATGGTGCGCAATATATTTAAAATGAAACATGTCTTGCCTGTCACCAGGTCAAGAAAAACGTCAGATTGATCATGTTGCAAATGACGTAAGCCACTTCTTTACTAGGTATTCTGGATGTGCGAAGGTTACGAGCTGACAACATAGACTCGGACTCTCGGAAACAAGAACATCGGCTTTTATGAGGAAAAAAGAAAGAACACGAGAAGCGAGCGATCGAGGAAATAGAGAGGTGCCACTCCAGCAGTGTTCGGAAGTTTTACCGAACAAGATTCCAACAGAGACCTGTAGAGATGAGCAAGGGAACCTTGTGGCTTGTGGTGGTAGAGTTATAGTCGGTATTGAGAATAAGAGAAAAAAAACTTCTGGAGACTGTTAAACGAAGACGACGACCCAGATTCCGCCCTCAGGTAGAACGAACGAATTCAATCTGGACTATGAAAGCCAAGCCATTTCCCTTCACCTGACCAAAATGAAGTGAGGAATATCTAAACTCAAATTCATTAACAGTGCTGGTGCTGGACCAGAAAGCCTGCGGTCCGCAATATTTAAGGAAGCGGGAGACGACTTAATGAAAATCATACCAAGTCGATCACGAGAGCAAAACCATAAGTATACCTATCCTGTCAACAAGAAGGGACTTGAATAATAAAGCCTTGCCCGGAAACACCAAGAAAACTAAGATCCAGCTTATCCCAGAAGCGTGGTTATTATAGTAAAGACTGATGAATATATCCTTGGTCGTTTTGAACGTTAAATTCTTCCAGTGATTTTCGGACCATTTGCATTGACTTGATTTGGAAATTGTAGGTTTAACTGGGAACTCTACGAGATGTAGAAGAGTCTTCGATGCGCCAATCCAGAGGGAGGAAAACCTCGCCTTAGGCGGTGCACACAAGTGGAAGCGAACTTCAACCAACTGGGAGAGCGCAACTGACGCTGTTAGCCAAAGATCGAGCTAACTGGAGAGGTGTATTGACCTCCGCCAACACACCGGATTGTAGTGCCAGTGCCACCTAAGTAATGGCAGAATGAGCACAAAATACATCACACAAAGAAAACGACTATACATTTACAGTTCCCCTAATGGGTGGCATAAAACTGTCATAACCATTTTTGATGCCATTTACACAGCCAACAATAAAGAGCCAATTAAACTGTCTGAAAAAGATTTGATGGGTCTGCAACTGCGCATGCAGGATGATTGATTTTAATAGTCCGATTATAATTAGATGTTAAAATGTTATAATGTGCATATGTATTTGCAAAGATCATTCCTCTATGTATAAATTCGCCTTTTAGTCGATCATGTGTTCATTCTCATTCTAAATGATTTGATTGTTCGAAACCGGTCAACGACTTTCTTGACTTTGATTACCAACAGCAGCCTGCATAAGAGGTATAATTTTAGCGAAAATTGAAACAATGAAGCTAAAATTAACATATCAAAATGAAAGCGATTTGCATTAAGTAGGTACGGCTGACTCACTATTCCCATAAGAAAGGAAGTATAGTAAGCAAGCTAAATATTTTTGTGACACTGATTTAGTTCTTTGATTTCGATTAAATTTCTGAAAATGTCATTATGATTCATACAGGCATTCTAATGTGTCATCAATTTTAACTAATTCAAAAGTAATCTGTTATGGCATGCTTGTATGTTAATTTCTTAATAATTATTTTGGCGTTCTTCTAAGTGGATATACGTGTATGTAAAATTATTATTATTATTTTTTTTTTTAATACTTAGGTACTGACATATTCTAGTACATTTTTGAGTCACTTACCTATTTAAAAATGCGACAGAGCGAATCAAGTCATAACTTTAAAAATGATTTCCATACATGAAATGTCACCTTTATTGCAATCATTGTCGCGACAAGTTTCGTAATAATAAATGTCAAACCATACGGGAACGCACACCTTAATATCAATTTTGTACCAACATGACAATTATTCTCTTATAGGAAGTGAATACAAAAAATCACTACATAACTCACAAGCGCATACTAAATTAAAATACATAATAACAAACGCATTGACCCCATCCACGTAAACCTTTGCCAATGAATTAACAATCTGAAAGCCATCTCGTGCTTTTGTCAATGACGTTGCTATCGGAGTGACCATGCGTTTGTTTCTAGTTCAAGTTTAAAGTCAACCGGCTTTAAAAAAAGGCATGTTATGTATATTCATCAAGAAAGTGACGTAACAAACTATCAAACAGTCATATATACTCCAAATCTGCTGCACTGCACTGTAGGTATATAGATAGTTGAATGACCTAATGTCAAATGTCGGTTTACTACGTTTATCTATGAATCTATGTACAAATTCCATGTAAATAATTACGCATCAGGTTTCAGACCGAGTAACCCAGATTATTATTCACACCGGAAAAAACCTTGAGCACTGAAATCTTCTTCGATACCGATACCGTACAACGCGCCTAACTTTGAACAGAGATGTTCATTGTGGTATGAGGACAGACGTTAAAAGTAACTACATATTTAAATTTTATATGAAGAAAGTTAAAGTTAACTATAAATTGATAAATAGTTTTAAAAATATGTGTCACAATTTGAAAAACAGAATAACAGAAGATTATAGAAAAAATGCATTCCGATTGATGTAGTTATGTCACATTGCAGTTGAAAATGACAGCAGGCTGGCAACTGTTTTAATGTGAGCATTTGTATATGGAGGGGCGCAGTAGCGCAGTGGTTAGTGTGCTGGACTAAAGCAGTTCACCGAATTTTGGTGGCTTGAGGAAGAGGTGAGGGCAGACACGCTCTCCCGGGTCGGTGCGTTACCTACGTAACATTCTCCTTAGTTTTAAGCTAGTTTGTAAGTTAGTTAGGTGTATTTTAGGGGGTCTTTGGGAGGGGCCGGGCTCGCCAACATGAATGAGTGCTACCGAGACTGGACCGACGCTTATGGCCTCGCTCGAGTCCCGGCGGCGCGTGTGCACCATGTTGGCGACTGCCAGGCGCCCATCGACGCAATCGGGATGGTGACCAATCGAGAGATTGCTCATCACCCTGATTATAGGTAATTTAGGTTAAGTAGCTTAGGTAGTTTTAAGTAGTTTTAGGTAGTCTTAAGAAACCACAAAATAATAAAGAGTCCAAGTTTTGCAAGTTTCTTGGAAATTAAAAAACAATGCAATATATATAAAATAGATAGATTTAAGGCCGAAAGGCAATAGTTATAAGCATATAGTTAAGTTTAGAGTGCTCGTTAAGAGCCAGTAAGCTAGATTAAGATACATGTTAGTTTTAAATTAGATTTAGTCATTTTTGTCTAGTATGTAAGCTTAAATAATGAATTAATAAAAATGAATTTAAAAGTAGTGTGCTGGACTGCTGTGCGAGGGATCCCAGTTTCGATCCCCGGAAAAACACAAATTACATCTTAGTGTTTTTTTCTACTGCGCCACCTCTCGCGAACGTCTGACAAACATCCGAGAGTATAACTGTCCTGAAAAAGCTTCTCAATTCAGCCGTTCGGAATCGGCATAAAATTGTAGGTCCCTTCCATTCGTCCCAAAAATAAAAAACTCACACAAACGAATGGTTGCGAGAAGCTAGGCCTAGGGTGTCTACCGCCTGTTGCGCCACCTATTTATTTTTTTATTTGTATATGGAGACCGTCGCGTCGATTCTTGTTGCTCGATTATCCATATGAAGTTTGTATGTTTCCACCGACAAACGAAAACAATTTGCACAGCCGATGAACTGTCAAATAATGCACTAATAGGTACATTTACAAAATCAGATCAATCTGGAACATGAATCCATTCGTCACTAAAAATCTGAGATCTGAAATAAAAATCTGATGTGCCCAATGGAAAACGACATAGGAGTTTACCTGTCGTTTATTGACGGACAGACAATAGTAACGTTTACACAGCAAGGCATTTTACTGGAGAAGTTATTTGTGGGCACCTATTATTTCTTCGTTTCTAAGTTACTTTAAGATCGGATTCAGATCACGCGCGTTCATAGAGGCATCCTAGGCCTAACTTCTCACCCACATTCGTTCGTGCAGGTTTTTATCCTTTGGGACCAACGTAAGGGACATACAATTTTACGCCGACGCGACACCGAAAGGTTGAATTTATATGCTTTTCCAGGACAGTTATACTCTTGCATGTTTGTCAGACGTTCCCGAGAGGTGGCGTCGTGGAAGGACGGACCCGGTGTAACTTGAGTTTTGCATCTCTAAGGCTATGGACAGAGTGTATGCGAAAAGCTAAGCGAAAGCTAAAGCTTTGACAGGTCAAAGCTAATAAACTGTGCCCATACATTTTAATTACACTGGCCATAGTAGATTCGATGCTAAGATACATACATGCTAAGCGAATTTTGGCGCTCAAAGCGAATAAACTCTTCTGCTCAGTTTTTTAGCTAGAAATTCAAGCTAAAACGAAGCTGTCAATAGATTTGGGTATATAATCGAATACTTTTAATGACATTCAAAAGCATTCAGCAATTTTTGTCGGGATGTTTTCGGATGTCTTCGTAAATCTTTGTAAAGATGATAAAATTCGTCATATTTATTACGTAATTTTTAATATATTGAACGGACTGTCTTTTTCCAAACAATGAATGTCTGAAAAATAAAATATTCAATGGAAAGTCCTCTTCTTCTAACGAATCCATTTCCATAATTCAAGGATGTTGTTAATTTTGATGTACTTCCGAAGCGTTAATGATAGCATTCATTATGGACACCATTCGCTTTGCTTATAGCTTAGAATCTTTAGCTTTAGCTTTCGCTTCGCTTCTCGCGTTTACTCTGTCCGTAGCCCCTCCGCCAGTAGTCCAACGGACTAACACTGATCCACTGCGCTTTGCTTCTTAAAAAAAGACCGGCGTTTTCAAATAGGTTCAGCTAATAAAACAAGTCATATAATTATATGGTTGAAGTACTTTGGATTCCAACAAATTCTGACAAGTTTTTTTTATACAAATTCCTTGTTATTGTCTGGTACCTATTAGCGATTTCACTTTTCTTCAGATCTTTGCTCATTAAACACCAAACGCACTTAATTCAATAGAGGGTATACGTCATAATATTGTAGTTATTTTATTTAAATTGCTACCATAAAATTTTTATATGAATTCACAGGAAATAATAGTCATGATTGTGTAAACGTGCGAAAATCGTTTAACCAAAAAAGTATGTAAACAAATATGGAAACAAGTGACACACGTAAAATTCGACTTCGAAAAAATAGAAAATATAACTCGCATCAATATAGTTAATCTCACAACTCTAAAAAGTTCAACACTGATCAAGAGCAATTACTATAGTTTAAAGAAAAGTATTTTCGGAGATCACTAAAATGCAACACGAAAGTTCAATAAACTATTAAACCCACATACTACGTTCAAGCCAGTACCTACCTACGTACATAATGTGGGTAGGTATATAAATTGTGAAAGCGCGACAGTAAAAGTAAATCAAAACAAAAAAAAAAAAAAAATCTTGAACAGAAGTTAGCTGCGATTGGTATCTTACCTTGCCAAATTGATCATTCATTTTGTACACAATTTTTAACACAAATCGTTTCAAATGTCAAACTAAATTAAATTTACAGCAAACTTGCAACAGAATATCTTATTTTAGTATGCGGTTTAACTTTTGTCGAGGTAATTTGCAATAATATTTAAAAACCGGAAGCGCACAACGTTACGAAAATATTAACATTCACTCGACTTCCTTGTACGGTATCAATTTCTTAATCGCGTGCGGAGCTCTGTTCGGGAACAGTTCATCCAGTGAATAACTTCGATGGACTGACTGATCACAGAAATACTATATAATCATTGATCAAACCGAACGCTGGCTTTAGTACAAAATCCGAGAGAAAATACGTTAAGAAGAACAAATAAGAAAAAAAAAAATGTGTACAATCTCGTATCTGTCGTACCTATCAACCTATCAGGTTTCTGATATTATTATTATAGCTCTTCGGTTAACTTTCTTTTTACGGTCTGTCACTCTGTCACTGTGGTTGGTTTAAGGAAATATTGAGTTGAAGGTGTGCAACTTAAATCTAGAGCGGGGTACAATCAGCTGCGTGTTCAATTCGCTCAATATCGTCAAAAATAATTAGGCAGGAAACAAGTTTTTTTTTTTGGAAATGGTAATGTAATGACAGGCAAACCTTTGACAGCAGTTGGGACACGTACCAATTATTTTAATGCAAATACTTTGTGCTGCGTAGAATAGAATGAACTAAGAACTAACTGCGTGTTTTGGGGGAGGGCTGATATTTATTTTAGTTTTGAAAACTAACGTAAGTTGGCTATCTAAAATCGAATTCAGTGGAATATGATTTTCTTTTTACTGGGAGCAATTTGTTTAATTGTCGAATAGATTTTGAGTGATAGACAAATAATTTGTGGGATTGAAAAGAGGTCAAGGTCTTTTGCGATACCTATGGATGATAGATGTCATAACAATTTCAAAACGTATGACAATTGTGAATTCTAAATTGTGGAAAGGCACTTGTATGATAAAAATCGCACATTGAAAACTAGAGCAATATACAAAAGTGATGAGTTGAGGTAAGTCTGACTAGCGCATCAGGCACAAAATAAGGTTGATTTGATATAGTGTGACCAGATTTGATAGCTAAAAAGTGCACCCAATTTATGCTTTGGAAATGAAGTAATCATGTTGCAATATAAAATGAGCTATAATAAAGACAGCTCTACATAAATCCCTATTTATTTATAACAAAAAAATACATTCACATAGGATTGACAGATAAAAAATCAATCATCAAATACAAACCTGATGCCAATTTAAAGTTTGAGGGTAATAGTAGGTATCTATGAAAGGAATGCATATTTTGCAAATGAATATATTAATAAATATGTATGGAGATAGCTTTCGGAGAACGTGTTTTGATGCTAATCGATTCATAATGTCGACGAGAAATATTTGTTGCAATAAATTTTGTCTTTAGTCCTTGATACATAGGCCTGTTAGATATTCTATGTTTTAAGTTTTGACATTATCTACTGGATCTTCACTTTCGGTTTTTGTAAATTAGTCTTAAAGTCGATTTGTATTTTTAAATTAATACTATCTGGGGTGGAGTGCAATCTCAGAATGTTGAAAACACATTATATATCGTCATAATTGATGTCTACTACTTAAAAACAATGGCAGCGTTTCATTGACCGTAAGATGTCTATAAAGGGATTCGAAACTATTGAACTTAACTTTAGTAAATCACAAACAACAATAGGTATAACCTAAAACAATGTTTAGTCGATTAAAATCCTTAAGCAAGGCGCGATTTGAAGTGGCGTGGCAGTGGAATCGTTAAAGCCTACGTAAATTAAGGCAAACGCGCGCATCAAGGCGGAGCAGGGGCGTCGTGGCATTTTGCAGGTGACGTGAGGCCAGTCTGGTTCTTTTGACTCTTCAGTGCGCTTTAAATCTTTCATACTTCGCCGTCATTCCATCGGCGGGATTCCTACATTATGCGCTTTTCCAAAATCCCTTATTGGCATAATCTCACTTTTTTATTTTATTCTTCTCTTTTTCCAAAATCTCTCGGAACGAAATCCCCTATGCCAAAATCTCCCACAATCAAACTAAGTTTTGCATATACCCAACCTTGCACCTACTCCAAATCCTACAGTGACCACAAACAGAGGGGTTGCAGGGGGCCAGCCCCCCCCTTCCGTATCTCACTTTTAACACCATTTTTAGGTGTCGCGGCGACAGAATTAATTACACAAAATCTAAAAATGGGGGATTTTGTCCCTGGTGATTTTCTCTTAGGCTCTTTTGGAGTAATGGATTTCAGCACAGTGGATTTTAGAAAGGGGATTTTGGAAAAGGAGATTTCATTACAAACCCTCCATCGCCACACCAAAAGTTCGCCACGGGTTGGTAATGAAATCTTCTTTTCTAAAATCCCTTTTCCAAAATCCCCTTCTAAATTGTGCGAAGAGGGGATTTTAACGAGCGATTTAATAAGTAATTGTGTAGGGTGGGAGATTTTGGCATAGGGGATTTCGTCCCAGGAGATTTTGGAAAAAGAGATAAAAAAGAGAGATTATGTCCAATTAGGGATTTTGGAAAAGGGGGATAACGTAGGGATCCCGTTCACCACTCCTATGCCACTTCTGCCAGTTGATGACCACGGCACTACCATGCCACTTGCTCACCAATGCAGTGCGCGCCTTGTTTTATTCGTAGTATTACATTTCACTTATTTAAATACACATAATATAATTCGAACTTTGCTTATCTATATTTCAAAATCAAATTCTATCGACAGTTCCCACAGCTTCCAAAACTCCCTATTATATTCAATCTGCCACCTATCAAGATTTAGAGCATATTCTGATTGGTTTCGAGAAAAAGCTACTTCCTTATAGAGCATATTCACAATAATCAATTTGATTGCTTGGTTTATTTAGTCCTCGATTATTTTTCGCTATGATAGTGTCAATATTTTGACGTGAGGTGGGGTCTTCCTTTGCTTCGTTTTCCCTCGTCGGGCTGGTGCGTTGTTGTCCATACGTTTCACGTGACTTAACCATCTCAGCCGTTGTATCTTCAACTTTTTTACCAGGCCAACGTCGCTGTATAGCCCGTAAGTTCGTCGTTGAATCTCCTCCTCCACACTCCGTCGATACAAACTGGACCGAAAATATATATTATCCTTTGCTGCTTAAAAACCATTGATACTTTTCCAAACAGCACAGAAATTAAAATCCAAACAACTGCCGACGGTAGAATGACACTGCCTTTCTATAACCCTTCTAGTCTGTTGACCCTATATATTTACTCCACAGGATTTATTGTCTAGACATGCGGTTTCGAAGGACATGAATCAGCACAAAGACCAGACCTTCCGCAAACTATTTTCTCCGCACCCTTCTTCCTTTATCAACGACAAAAAGAAATGCATTAAGCACACGTCTGTTGCGCTCAAAAAATTCTAAATTCCCATTCGAGTTCGAGTTCGAATATAAAAGAGAATGAGTTTGAATCCTGCGCAGAATAGTGCAGGTATTGTGCTTGTCTGCACAAAATCCACTTTCTATAGAATCGATTTGCAAAAAGAACTTTATGTTAAATAACATCTCCTTCTTGAAAAACATGGAGTTATAATTATTGCACACCACAATACTGCACCAGATTGAGATGACACAGTTTTTCGAAATGACCTCTTTCATATGGAAAAGAGAGAGTGTCCATAATGTCCGCGTTGAGATAGGTCATGGTTTTGCTTTTTCCGATGCTCAGAAACGCACGTGTTTATCTTTATGCCATGTGCTCATTTCAGAGTTTGACTCAATATTTCACAACGCAACGGAGTTTCCCCTAGTGTTCATTTTGTAATGAATTTATTGGCCAGTAAAGTGAACTCGTGTGAATTTTGTTACAAACACAAACACAAACTTTAGTTGGAAATATTTGTAATATCTTATAGAAGGTTTCTTTATACGATAATCCAACCGAAGGGTTTTAAAACGAGCTGTTGTTTTCTCGGACAACATTAATTCAATGAGGCGGAGTTCTATCGTTCTATCCATGGTCAATACCTGGACAAAGAAATGTGGACTGGTTGTCAAGCACTGTCAAAGGCCACTAACCTTAGAACCATGACAAAAATTCAAAGAATGGTCTTTATTGGCACAACGAGGGCAATGAGAACCACCCCCACAGCGGAGTAGAGGCTATACTCAATCTTAAACCCCTAGACCTATTCGTCTAGGAACCTGCTGCAAACAGCACCCTTCGGCTAAGCCAGACCAAAAGCTGGAAACACAACCTGACGGGTCATACACTAACTCTGAACAAATACAATAATGTATATGCACAGACTACACTACAACTACTCCCCGGCTAGATTTCACAAGACCATTTACCACGTGTTTTCCCAGCAGGGACGAATGGTATGAAGATTAACCGATATCCATCGGATCAACCATACCTATCTACACGTATGGATCAAAGATGGAGGTCGGCGTTGGCGCGGGTCCAGTTCAATCAGACTCCCTAACTACATAGCACCGTATTCTAAACTGAGGTGAGAACAGCTGCTAAACAGGTTGTAATGTTGGAAATACCTCATGCAGATATTACGTTGTTCATTGACAGTCAAGCTCAAGCGGCAATAAAAGCGGTCTCTGCTGTCGCGAAGAGCTACGGGTTCTTGGCGCGCAGCACAACGTAAGACTATGCTGGGTTCCCGGCCACAAAGGTGTGTCTGGAAATGAAAAAGCTGGGGTCAGATCACGTGAAATAAAAACGATTGAACGATATTGTTTTCACGAGTGCTGTCTTTATCATATCTGTGGGAATAAACAGAGACTGCTAATTGTCAAAACGATGTCGTTCGATCGTTTTCATTTTACGTGATCTGTCCCCTAATGAGATGGCAAGAAAAGGGTCCTCCCTTGAACTAAACCCGTCCGACACCTCAGTAATGATTCCCCCCTCAGACAGACGATTGAGAAACATTTTATGGCGACAAATGAAAGATGGAGCAAATTCGACTCCTCTGTGCCATAACTCGGAAAATGTGGCCAATCTATAATAAACAGAAAACTGACAGAATCATCGATTGTGATATATAGGTACACCAAAAATATACCAGCAAATGTGAATGTGAATCAGCACAGATGACCTGTGTAGAGGATGCGGTGATGAGGAGGTGCATGAGGATACCCCACACTTTCTTTGCCATCACTGCCTAGTGCTCTGGCACGTATAGATAAGAAATAGAATCCTTGGTAGCTACTTTTTCGAGGATTTGGAAGAACTTTCCGACAGGTCCATTAATGACCTAAAGGTACTTAAATATGTAAGTATATACATCAGGTTGGTTTACCAATCCGTAGGTCATAAAACCCATAGGGCATCACAACATTGTTCTAAGTGTGGCACGTACAGGTTTCTCGTGTCTTGCCAACCTAATAACCTAGCTTAACCTACATATTTTTATCTTTGACAGGTGGTAAGCTACTCAGCTGTCAACGATTAGAATTTTTTTTCGTTTTACGAGTTCGATTAAAGAAAATAGTTTATTTTTCGCTAAAGTTGAGGGTCATTTGTTGTTCATCACAACCCATTTTGCAGATCAAATAAAATTATTAAATATTGCAAAACAGACCTGTTGATAAGTGCTGCCAAGATTTTTTACCATTCGGGGTGAGTATTGTGAATCAACTTCGAAATATATTCGAGTGTTTGTTTCTACTCAAACCTAAGTTACACTTAACTCTGCACTGTGAAATCGGGCATAATATTTAAATTCTATGCTTAATGGAAAATGTTTTGTGGTAGGTACGTGTATTAAAAGAAACACACTCTAAAACTGGGGTCGTAATTAACGCTCTAACAAAATTCGTCCATTTCTTTGAATAAAGAAAGTAAAGTAAAGTAGAATCTTTAGCGCACGCAATTACAACAACTACACTCTGGTTGACACTTTATACTATACTCTACTTTGGCTGATATATAGTCATGTGAAAAATAATAGAGACACATTGAGGTATTTCGTAAAAATACAAAGAACAAGAATATTTTCTTTAAGTCTAGAGTAATGTTTTTATTTTTAAAAACGCTTATAGGCGTATTTTTTTGGGAAGTGAGTATAACAAAACCAAAAGAGAGTATAACAGTTTTGCATGTAAAACCAAAAGTGAGTATAACAAAACCAAAAGTGAGTATACCAGTTTTGCATGTAAAAGTAAAAGTGAGCTAGCTATAGATTCCCAAAAAAATACGCCTTATGTTATGTTATGATAATACTATTTTACTTTATCGACATCTCAACAAAGAATTTAATGTGCCGTTTCTAATTTATGGTAATTGAAAAAGAATTGTGTTTTGAACAATTTTTATGCAAGTGTCCCTATTATTTTTCACATGACTGTATAGGCTCAATAAAATACATCTATTATTGGCAATACGGTAACCAATTAACATGTTGACACCTAACAATCGTAGCGCATCCTCAATTTCAAGTGTATCATTGAAAGCTCCCCGGAGGATAAAACAAAACGTGTCTCAAGAGTCAAAGGAATTTCTTGCCAGGAATTTTCCTGCGAATGGAACAAAATCCAAACGACTTCAAAGTAAAACCGACACCCACGACCCACCCCAATAACCACCTGCTCACAGAATATTAATAGTGGAATTCGGAATGGAATTTCGCTCATTCTCATATTTTCTTCGTTTATTATCATTTCAGGACGTCTTTCATTCATTGGGTCATATTGGAGGAAAGTACAGGCGGACTTTAAAGGCGGACACAAAAATCCTATACTTGAAGGACTATTGAATTATTTACGTTCTTACCCATACCATAAAATTGGCGCTGCTAAGCCATTTCTTGCAACAGCACCACCAACCGGACACCGAGACCGAGACGTTAGGTCCTTTACGGTCATTATTAAGCTCAAATAAATTCAAAACTGAATGACATGACACAGGACAAAAGAGAATCGCTTTTCAAATCGCCTGCTTTTTACGATAAGGCGAAGTGGAACATGTATAGTGGAGTGGACACTTATTATGTGTAGGTGTAGTGCTATATATACCTACAATAAATGTTCGACCCAAAGAAAAATAAAATCGAAATGAGATATTGTCATCGAATTACTTCCGGATGAAAGCAAGAATATGACCCAAAGCGTGTAACCATTCCATATACAATTATGTCGAGGTAGTCACGTTTTCGAAATATGCCTTTCGAAGGACTTTTCATTGTAAAAGGAACATGCTATTTTTATGCTCAAAGGGAAGGTGTTGTCATGGGCTTTGAAATTTAATTTTATTATGCTCCTGAGTAGGTACTAAGATTTAAGACTCTGGAACTGATGCTCAATCCTTGAGAAGCACAATTCGTATCGAGTACATTGGTTATAAAGCTTAGATATCCCAGAAAAGGATAACAAATAGAAATAGATCTTATTCTTTTAGCCTTAAATCATGCACTATACAATATTGTAAGTAAAAATGCTAGGGCTGTGCAAGCAGCAGAAACCCCTGCGGAGTTCCAAACTGTGTTAGACCACATCAGAGGGTTCGGTCTTTTTCAGTACCTTCTGTTTGGGTACCTCAGGAAGGCAGAATTGAAGGAGCGGAACTTAAAACTTTCCGATGGGCTATGCCTATTATAGACTTAGGTTCAAATTTTCGGCCTTAAAAAATGCGGATTAAAATTACCGGTTGTCAAATTCACTTAAGCCGGGAGTCAAATCGCGTCCTCTGTGAACGAGTAACTCGTTTTTGTAAAGTGTGTATTTGGTATTGCTGTCGCATACGTTATCGTTAAAGTAATTCGGCATCACCGCTTGCATGAACGAATGCGGGAACGTATACGTTCGATCTTAATGTCATTCGATTGGTTTGCTGTGTTGTAAATTGTGGCGAGCGAACATTTTTAATTTTAGACTTTTGATAGATTGGTTTAGGCAGAATGATATATTTTAATCTAGCAGTTCATTTTGCGCTAGATTGACCAATTTTCCTGAAAATGATATTCCACAATATGTGCTAAAGTTCTAGCGTATAAATGCTGACATATCAGTTATTTTATATGGAGTTTGACATACCGCGAGTCATCTAGCAGTCAATCTCAATACGTTCGTTCGTATGACGTATCACGTAATTGTTGTTTGTACGATTGCCGATCCGGAGGACGCGGTTCGAACCCTGAATAACACCCGAAGTGAATAAATATGGTTGTTAATTTCAATTAATTCGATAAATCTCTGTTTTAAGATTGGAGTTTGATGAACTTATCTTTTCAACACTTTTACAAGTGTCAGAAAATTAGTCAAATATAAGTATTCAGAACAATTGACACACGACCTTAAGCTGGAATGTCATTTAGATTTTTGGTCGCAACTCCAAAACGACAGTAGCAATTGCTTGGTGCTTCCATAGCCAAATGTCATTGATGTTACGAAAGTATGAGATGTCTAATTTTGGTAAGGAAGGATAACCGCGAGTGAGCGTTTAGTTTTAATCGAGTTGTCAAAGAGGATGATATGCGATGAATTTATTTTGCGAATTTAAGAAGTGACTTTATTCATTACATCATTTGCTTGATATATTGAATTGACATACGGGAACAGTATTTCACCAAATTTCGTAGAAATTCACGTTGGAAGCTGACAACCTCTTGTATTCTTGCAAATATGGGTCCAACCACAATACCATACATGTTTCAATTTACGAAGATTGCAATTCAGTAACAGGTAGTGACAAAATAATTCGTAGGCATTTTCAAAACAATTAATTTGCGTCGTAACCATGTAAATATGTAAGTATTCGTATTTTTGACGGGAATGCATTTTAACTGTATTCGTCGGAAATTATATTCATTAAAATAAACCATCATTTGAATTTGAAATTCAAAATTATATTAGACAAAATGAACCAACTGCCAAAATAATTCATTCATCAGTAGAACGAGATGAATCTGCGCAGCGCCAAACAAAAACTCACTCGCTACCCCTAAAAATATGCTGGGATATTTTCTCCTCAAATTCGAAGTCGACCCGAAAGTACGCAACGCATTCATAAAATCGCGTCCCTGACACGTTCACCATCGTTCAAACCGAACACCACCACTCAGTTGCATCGAGTTCTTTTCACATGTCGGTCGTGTGTTGATTCTGGCGTCTCTTTCACGTGCGCTTTTCAAAACTCATTCAATCTCAAGTTCTCTCACTCACTTTATACCACCACAGTACCTTTCTCTGTCCCACTTGTATTGAAATGAAGAAAAATATAAACATGGGTGGATAAAAGTTACTCATTCTCCCTGTCAGCTGTCAAGTTGGAATCTAAATTTTTTCTTCTTTGTTGTTTGTCATCTCTCGTCGTCGTCGTCGTTGTAGTCGATCGTCGTCATGTGTCAATTTTTTTTTGTTTAGCGCATTTTTCCTACCCACTACTCGTGTAGTATCCAAATCCAGTGTTTATCGTGTTTATTTACATTTCGATTCCACCACATAAAGAAAATGCATCAGAAAATTGCTGTCAAATAAAAGCCGTGTGTGAGTTTTTTTTTCCTGCTCTTCGTTCGTACTGCAGTGTTCGCAATTTGATTTCTTTAGTAAAAGTGGAAACAAAATTAAAAGAAAATAGTTCTCAAGTGCTATTGCTATCCACGAGGCGAAAATGGGAAAAAGGTGAAAGAAAATTTGCCAAAAAATATTTGTGAACGGTGTGTGTTTTCCAAGTGCAATGCCAGTGATGTCGATGTGTTTTTTGTGTGTCATTGTCCCTGAGACACACTTGAGTGTCTGCTGATATCTTCCTAACCTTCGGAGTTGAATAAGTTTCATCACAAAATGTGTCAATAGTTCCGCATTTTAAGAGCTACCCGGTATTAGTTCTGGTTCTGGAAGTTGTTGATTCAATTCGATTCGTATCTAAGTAGACCGACCGCAGTCCTGTGTGAAATAGTCAAAGGCAAGTGTGGTGCGAGGATTGTTTTGTCGCAGTCTACCATATTTGCAGTGAGTGTTAAATTTTTAATCCAGATTTAAAGAAGATCTTATCTCTGGATATTGTGCAGTTTTCCTTTTTGGGGTCATGTCAAAAATTCAAATAACCAGCAAAGAAAAGGAGAATATGTTCCGCGAGGCTGTGAAGCAATTTTCGCCAAGCAAAATCAACACCACTCGGCCGAAGTAGCGCCGTATGTGATTCGTCTGGAATGCGCCAACATTCAACATTCATTGCTGTAATAAAACAGAAAACACATTCAATACATGTGTGCCTACACTGGACTCCAAGGTATGTACGTACGGGTATGTGTAGGGTACTTGGGTTGGCTAGAACAGTCTCCCCTATCCAGGGGGTCGCGGGCGGCTACTATGAGTTCATACTACTGTCTGATGTCTAATTACTCGCCTTGAAATAAGTTTATTGTTTCGTTGTTTTCGCTTTAAAGTTTCCATCACCCAGCCCACATTGATTGGCAAAAAAGATGAATAAATTTTGCAAAATAAAAAATGTTTTCCTCAACAGGGGAAAAACGATAATAATTGTTTGCAAAGTTAATGGCCTAAAGCGACTCGAATATTTTGCTAATTGAAGCGGTTTTTCTTATTCGTTTGCTTATAAGTATGTGCTGTAAAAGTTTTTTGTGTTAATCAAACTTTAACTTGTTTTGAAATGACAATAAAAAGGCTTCTAATCTGACAGAAACTTACCACAACTACAGTACTGATGCAGGTGACCCAAACACAGATTGTCCATGATTTGAAATCTTTTTGTTTTCAAAACTTCAGATAGTCTAAAATCTGAATGCGTTCACGAATACATTGCCATTAATTTAATAACAAAAATATCTGCTCAATTGAGCTGAATAATTATCGTAGTGGAAAATTAATTTTCAGCTGTCAAAAAAGTGTCCTGTTTTAAGTCTGGGGTTTGGTGAACTTCTCTTTTCAACGGCCTTAAGAATTGCATTACTCAAGTAGCTTTAGGGTGTCCCAGTTAAGCGGTATAATCCTTTAAGAAGGGAAGATTCCTGAAGTTCCGCCGAACAAAAATTCTCACCATATTTCCCTTTATGGAAATCTAATTTGGAGTTGTTACCACTTAACACGCTATAACTTCTAAACTAGTATAGGTACAAAAATTATTTTGTACATTTGGAAAAGACAATTTTATAGCGCATACAAGTCCTAAGCACTTCGGGTACCTATATCTGTGCAGCTACAAAAAAGTTATGGCCCCTTAAACTCAAATTTTTGAAAAATTTCTTGTTACATTTATTTATACTTAAAATGCTTTTTTCTTAAAATTTTCACTTAATAAACTTTTATTTTTCTTTTGAAATTTTTTTCCTTGAGAAATTTCCTAAAAATTATGTTAAGAAACTTTTTTATATACGATCAACAGAATTTGTTGTAAAAACCCTTTTTTTGTCAGAAAAATGGTCAAAAAAGACTCGATATTTCTCAAAAATAAGGTTTTTCTTTCATAGCACCCAAGGAGAAAAAAATCCATGGGTGTTAGGTCAGGAAATCTGGGTGGCCAAGTGTTGCAGCCAAATCCACCAGTCGACCGTTCAACAAAACTTTGTTTGTGAATTGCGCAAGGTGCTGATACGCATCAGTACCCGGCTACATGGTGTACTACAATTTGGGTATTGGTACTCCTATCTAGCCAACGAAGCGTTTCCATGGCAGAACCCGTTTACAAACACTATTTCCGCGTATTCACGTTTTGAATACATTTTGTGGAGATCAGCTTATCAATGGCCACGTTCCATTGACCGCTAGATTAGTCATGCCAAACTCCATATAAAAAAATGACATTTAAGCACTTGCGCTA
Source organism: Cheilosia scutellata (assembly GCA_955612985.1). Classification (NCBI taxonomy): domain Eukaryota; kingdom Metazoa; phylum Arthropoda; class Insecta; order Diptera; family Syrphidae; genus Cheilosia; species Cheilosia scutellata. The sequence goes on from OY015314.1 coordinate 54,152,789, forward strand.
GATCTCTAGCACATTTTGTGAAATATCCTTTTCTGGGAAATTTTTCAATCTAGCGCAAAATGAACTGCTAGATTGAAAAAAAAAAACCAACTGTCAAAATAAAAGTGAAAGTGCAGAAGTCAAATGTTTCCAATTTGGTGAAAAATGGGAATTCCAACTTCTATGTAACTAATATACATTGTATTTGCTTATTTAAATTATTGTGTACTAATAAATATGCGGCATGATGAACCAAAATACATTTTTGACTCTCATGAGGATGAAATCATACGAATTCAAATTGGTTCTCATGTCACTTTGCCGCTGCCGCTAGATCTCTAGCGTCAGCGTTCCTCCATCAGGGATATTATGTGCTAGATGACTAGCGGTCAAAGGAACGCGGCCAATGTTAAGCCTTTTTTTCATATGGGACAATTAACTGTTAACCATTACTAATAGGTACGTTAGTTTATTATTCTGACTTAATTTTGTTTGACAATTTTCGTCTGACAAAAGAACTTCTGTTGATCGTACGTAAAAAGGTTGTCTAAGTTAATTTTTAGAAAATCTCTCAAGGATAAAAATTTCATAAAAAAAAATTTAAAAAACGCTTAGATGACGTAGTTCGCTTAGTTCGGTATACTTTCCCTGCAGCTTACACATCCTTTCTAGTCTAGTGCTACGGCGATTCCAACTGCGGCTTCATTGTGTTCGGACAGTAACTGGAATACTATCCCTAAAGCAATGATATATACGAGATAAAAGAAATAATTATTCCTATTGGTCATTAAATTATGGATCAATGAAGCTCTCCGGTAGATCTTAAAAAATATATAATCAGGATAACCATCCGGAATTTCATCCAGGAACAGATCGGACTTCCATATTGAAATGCGCGGACCTAAAATTTTATTACAACATTGTCAAAAAAATTATAGGAATCGGTAACACTTACACTTTAGGCCGATAATTTCAGGCCAACCAAGTCTGAAGGCAAATGTTTCAGTCTTGTTGAGCTAGAAATTCGAACGTACCCAATATTAGACACGTTTCATCGACCGCTCGAAAATGTCTAACACATTTTATCCCAGATGGAGGAACTGGTGTGTAAGAAATAAATAACTACATTTGGAGAAAACCGCAGTGCATTGGATAATCTGTTCTAATCTAATCGTACGAGAGGGCGGAGTGATTTTAACTTATTTGAGGGTAGTTCAAGGGATTCCCTGTAATTTTGTAATTCAATTAAATATGGTTAGGAATTTGCGAACAAAGTTTTTTTTTGATGCGTATGGTATTTTTATTGTGTTTGTTTCCAATGTTGGTAATTAGTTCATTTGTTTTCCCATCCGACAGAGGTTCTGTCTTCCTCAGGGATTTTATTGGAGAACCAGAACATATACAATATACATGTAGTTTACAAATATGTTTGAACATGGATTGTTTTTTCCAATATAGATACCTACATTTATGAAAATTTACACTTACCTATGTGTTTTTAAGAATATCACTGAGGAGGACCTATTTCGTATTCGTACTATTGTCGTCTGTAAAATTCGCGATTTCCGCTGAAATGAGCGTTTAAATTCTGTTATTAAATTGGGTCGACTAAATTTTTGGGGAGTATCAGTGAAAGTGAAAAATAAATAAGGGGTATTCCATCGTCACGGGTTGGACAATTGTATAATAAATTTGTTGTTTCCTTTTCAAATTTTATACATTGCTGTATCAAATCTACCTAGACTTTCATTAAACCAATAGTTCTATTTGTTAGTTAATTTTTAACGTAAAGAAAAATACGCCACCTTAATTTATTTTGAAAATAGACAAGATCTTTTTCTCTGTCACGGGTGGGACAAATAAAAGACATGATTTCCGAGCAGTGAATGTTTTTATAGAAATTCTGCGAATTTATTTCACATAAAAAAAAATAAAATAAAAATTATTGTCTTAAGACAAAAAAAAAAATAAAAATGTAAATGTCACGGGTGGGACAACGTTTGTCACGGGTGGGACACGTACGAATTTCTTTGCAAGAAACGATATTTTTTAGGTCAATTTAAAAGAAAACAAAAAAGTTATAATGTCATTAATTTAAATGTTATTTACTATGAATTAACGAGGCCAAGGGCTCGCAGTCTGAGTCATTCCAATCACTTTTGTCTAGGTCCGAGTATATCTGAGCTACACTTAATTTAAGGGCCCTACACGTAATTGGTTGAGATTTAAACGTAAGGGATATTGTTAAATTTCTTGAAATAGTGATATGATTGTACTTTTGGGGTAGCAAGTGCCAAATCCACAAACCAGAGAGAATAGACCACCAGCTTCAGGCAAAAATGGGAGATCCATAGAGCCAGTTTTGAAATAAGTAGCTCCGCCTCTTTTTCTATCTGTGAATACGTGTTGTACCACAGAAATAACTGTAAATGTTATTAAGTGCCAGTGTATGCGTGACCTAATTCGCCTTCATTTACTTTAACCTGGCACACGTACTTAACCACCTAATAACTTTTTTGAAACTGGCTCTATGGATCTCTCATTTTTGCCCGAAACTGGTGGTCTATTCTCTCTGGTTTGTTGGTCACGCAAAATACGGGCTAATAACGTATAACTCTACCAGACTTGAAAGCCTGATAGCCCTCCGGGACAAATGTCCCACCCGTGACACCCGCGACTGTCACGGGTGGGACACTATTATTCTTCTAGAAAACTCTCTGAATAACGTTCACAATAGAAAAAAAAGTCACATAGGTTTTCATTGTAAAATAATAATATTATTTATCAAATTTCAGATATAATCTCTATGTCAGTAACTAATAAAAATAACTTTTTCTGTATATTTGTCACAAGCAAAATGATGTTTTGTTATTATTTAAATATTATTGATGCACTTACACAAATCAAAATACAATTTCTCGTATTTGAAGCAGAAAGATCGCGAAGTTTAATTAACACTTCAGATGCGTTTTTATTTCGCACAGAGCACACAAAAGACGGTTAAGTATTTCCAACATTGGAAAAAAAAAGTTGCGTTCGAAACAACATTTGATCGTAAGCCTTTGATAACCATTAAAAAAATAAAAAAACAATCTTATTTTTGTGGATTATGTTGATTCTGTGTTTTGGCTTTTGTTTTATCTTATAGTTAATAATAAATAATTATCTTCATAATTGGATACCAATGTTAACTTTGTCATGGAATACCCCATAAGTATTTCACGGATACGAAGAAGTCTAATAATTTCACTTTTAACTGCCGCTCACTAGGATGAGGACAGGACATACATTTTGCAATCGATTTTCACTCCCTATACCTGTTGAAAATGTTTTACCCGGGAACTTTTACTACCAGTGAACAGGTACATATTTTCCTAACAGTAAGTGATAAAATTAAAGGGTAAATAAAAAACGACGGCTGGAATTTCCAAAGATCAAGAAATGAACTACCTGAAAAGCGTATAAAAAGACGGTCACTAGGATGAGGACACTGCGAATATTTCGATGCAGGAATGCACAACAGCGATTTTTTTTCAAAGTTTTGTTAAGTTTTTAATAACAAAAATCATTTAAATTTTCGGTTATAAAAAAAAACTCCCTTAAAAAAGCAAACTTTCCACTATCTGGTACCACTTGAAGTATTAAATGCCGTGTAGCTTAGCTACAGGGATGTCACTAGGATAGTTTTTCCCTCGGGTAATCATTATTTTTCCATCGGCATGTAGTTAGAATTTAATTAAATATGTGACCGCAGTGGCTCAGTGGTTATTGTGCTGGACTACTGAGAAAGAGGTCGCAGTTTCGAGTCCCGGAATATGATAGGTAAACCACGACGCAAATTGTTTCCATTGTGCCACCTCTCATAGAGGAAAGCTTCTCCATTAAGACGTTCGGATTCGTCCCTGCATTAATAATTGACAATATTCTCATATTTGGTAAAACACAAAGAACGTCCAGTAAACATCTGGGGATCTGACTATCTAAGTTGAAATTTACTTAAATATTTTTTATGTTTATTTAATTTCCCATGGAATTATATTATTTCTTTCCTTTTTTTCTATGAGAAAGTTTTTTATCGTCCAAATCTCCAGGGAAATTTTAATTTCCCACGACCTACGAACACTGTTATAGGGTAAGGTGTTGTTATAAGTTTGTATTAGACTAAAGCAATCAGTCGGGTCGCACAATGCCGCAGTGAGCATTCGCTATCCAGGCGCATTTTAAAAGTCGATATTATTAAGTGAATGCGCGTTGCAAATATTAAATACATATCTTTACATTACAATATTCGGCGATTGAGCGGCTTCCAAGTGTAAATTTAATTTCAACGGTCCAATGCAGAGGTTCCGCGAAACGTAAACACCAATGGTAATCGTATTTTTTTTTTTTTTTAATTCCAAAGGACTAGCGATAAATCACACATTGCCGGTACCCACTGAAGTCTTCTCCAGACTAAATCGCCATGGATTTTTTTTTCTATAGGGCTACATCTTGCAAAAATCTAAGCTTATAATAAATCTCGGTCCGAGAAAATAATATTCCCCTTGAAAAGCACGACATCTAGCCAAGACTGTTACAGAATAAAAAAAAAAAACTGCAGAAGTTCTTGTGCTATTGCTCTTAAACTTTAAATTGACATCCATTAGGTAGATGATTTGTTTCTTCCCTTCTATTCGATTAAAGTATTTTCGTGTATTTTATCCCATTCTGATATAAGACATGAAAATAAAAGGCCATACAAATTGCACCTTTTCTATAAATTTTTGAATTTTGTGATAGAATATTAATCACCAAACTAATCAACAATTTGATGAAACGCCGCCGCCGGCGCTCGTAAAATAGATCCACCGCCCACAACTTCAACAGAGGAAACTATTTTTACCATCGTAATGAAGTGATCGTGTACGTATATTAAATTTTGTTTAATCACATGAAAATTCAATGTTTGAGTCGGTTGCAGCTTAAAATCATCTCATAAAAATTTTAAATGGGAGTTTTTTTTTTGTTTATTCTATTCTTAGAAGCCATTAGACTTTGCTTACATTAAATTCAGATGTCCTTGACCTCTGGTGTTCAGAAAAATGTATTTTTATTTCCTATCTAGAAACCAGGTATTGTGTGTGTGCCTTAAACTGTACCTATCATCTATATTTATTATAATTATTGACTGCGTTTACATTGTGCAGTTGGGAAAAATATAATATTGTTATTTCTTTTTTTTCGATTATTTTCGGTTAAGGACATTAGTTTGAAAAAACAATAGCTATTGTTGAAGGAGTTTTTAGTTTTAACCCTCCGCTAGTTACTGGAAAAATTGTTCAGGCTTTTTTACATTTATTTGTTTTTGCTTGGCAGGATAGTTCGGGGTAAATTCTTGAACACATTGAGTGAAACCATGGAATCAGCCCTCAACAAGCTCAGAAAGTGGGCTGAAGGGTGTGGACTTCGTATCAACCCGGAAAAGACAGAACTAGTACTTTTTAGTACAAAATACAAGATACCTCCCTTCAAACTACCCAGGATTGGTGGAGTGGAGATCTCCCTCTCGGAGAGCGCAAGATATCTTGGTACGGTCCTGGATAAAAAACTGAATTGGAAACTTAATGTTCAGGAAAGAGTCCGAAAGGCTCATAATGCTCTCTTCGTCTGTAAGAGAACAGCAGGAAAAAAGTGGGGATTGAGTCCTACAATGATGCATTGGCTATACATCATGGTGGTTAGACCCATCCTTACCTATGGGGCTCTTGTTTGGTGGAAAGCCACAAATAAGTTATATATACGGGATATGTTGGCCAAGGTACAAAGAACAGCCTGCACTGCCATAACTGGTGCTTTACGCACCACACCTACAGCTGCACTTGAGGCGTTTATGTATCTTTTACCTTTGGACCTACAAATAAAACTTCAAGCAGGTAATAGTGCGCTTCGGCTAACTAACGCAGGGTTTTTCAAAACCAGACAGGTAGGACATAGCTCCATACTAATGGAATCCTTCTCCAACATCCCCGATAAAACGGATGAAAGTTTGGGTGAACTCGACTTCGAAACACCGTACGAAGTACAATATCCAGATAGGGAGGACTGGCAAAAGAATAAGGTTTCGAACGATAATGAAATTTCGATTTATACGGATGGTTCCAAAACTAAGGAGGGTACAGGGCCAGGTATATACTCTAGGGATATAGACCTACACGTGTCTTTAAGACTTCCGGATACATGCAGTGTGTTCCAGGCAGAAGTTCTGGCCGTGCTCAAAGCGGCGTATCTACTTGATATGGGATCAATATCCAACAAGAATATCGCTATCTACATTGATAGTCAGGCTGCGCTAAAGGCGCTAGAGTCCTTCATCATCAAATCTGATCTAGTCAGGAGCTGCCGCACAATGCTCAGAGCATTATGCGCACAGAACCGAGTCAGATTGTGTTGGGTGCCCGGACACTGCGATATTGAGGGCAACGAAAGGGCTGATGTTCTGGCCAAAACCGGAGCAGAGCTTCCACCTAATGAAACAATTGAGGGTATAAGACCACCAATAGCCGTGGCCAAGAGAATTATTCTCGAGAATATTAAAAATAGGGCAGATCAGAGATGGGCGGATATAGTAGGGCACAGGGTCTCAAAGGCTCTGTGGCCTAAGCTAGATCGGAAAAAATCGGCTGAACTACTTAAGCTTAGTAGACCGAGGCTACGGATGGCAGTAGGTGTGCTCTCCGGGCACTGTCTTCTAAGGAAGCACGCTAGGAGAATAGGTCTAACAGATACGGACATATGCAGGTATTGCGAAGACTTACATGTCGCAGAGGATATAACTCATCTCCTCTGTGAATGTCAAGCTATTGCACGGTACAGGAGGAAATACCTTGGCAGGTACTTCTTTGATAACTTGGAGGAGGTTGGCCTCGGAAACAAAATTGCAACAATTTTCAGATTCTGTAGGGAAATTAATTGTTTGGGCGAAGTGGTTTAGGTTTTTTGACCGTTAAGGTTCCCCAGGGATGGCGATGGGTCCAATATGGTGCCTAGTCCTATGTGATGAACTCACACCCTATTCAACCTAACCTAACCTTGGCAGGATGCGAAAATCCCAGCATGCTGTCCCGTTTGTTTAAAAAAAAATAGTAGTCGCAGGGTGAGGAAATAGGGACATTTCCAAATAATAAATGCCTAATAACTTTTAACGAAGTATTAAAAACGGAACGAAATAAATGTACATATTTTTAAAACACTCTTTGTTTTGAACATTGAATGACACCGTTCGCTGAAAAAATTAATGCAACCGCCGCGTGGCATCAGCTCGTATCATTGCATTTTCCATCCTTACAGTGTGACTGAAGAAATTTTTTTTCAATTAAATAGTTCTAATGCAACTCCTTTAAAGTCTGCAGTTTGTTGATATTTACATTCTCCTTCAATGCAACCCCCCAGGACAAAAAATTTGCAATCGTTGTCGTCGCATCAAATCATCGCGGGGGTCACCTTAAGTGCTTAAGTCAACTTTTGTTTTTTTGAGATGATGCGACCTTCCGTTTTCTGGAATCAATGTGACCATTTTCTCTCTCTGTAGAAATGAAATATCTGAAATAAGGCAGAGAACGACTTTAAATGCCCATAAAAAAAAAAAGAGTTTTTTTTTTTATTTTTGAACAATTGGAAAGAGACTCCTTCCTTGCCCACCCTTTAGTTACAATTTGTTTACAAACATATTTCAGTGAAATCGGGAGTCGTTTCGTGATTCCATTTCCCAATTAGAATTTCATATTTTGCATGAGTGGGCTCTAATTCAAGTGTTGTCGGATGCGCAACTGAAGTTGAGAGCTGTTCTTCATATTTGCTTTTGAAATATTTGTTTTCGCTGGATTGTCAGGGGGACAGTCGAATGACAACTTTTCTCAACAGGAAACCGAATTTGTTCACCACCAGAGTAAAAAGTTTCGTATTTTCTGATTACTAACAATGTCGAAATGATACCATTCAACATCTCATCAAAATCTAAGTTGTAACATCTTTGTATAGAAATGGCATAGAATCTACATCTGTGTTAATTTATTTACCAGAATTAAAAAGGATTTGACAGAACAAGTGACAGGACAGGATTGAACGTTAATTATACACGTGCACAAACAAATTAATTGTGAGCACTTAAAATAGATGGACAACAAAACAATTGTACCTACATACATACAAAGTAAGTTAAACAAATTAATGAACAGAACAGATGCCACTTAAAAAAATCGTAAAGAAAATCACAACTGGAATAATTGATTAAGCAGTTTATTTTGGTTTCGGATATCCAATCAGAAACCAAACGATATAGAAAATTCGGGCAATAAATTGTTTACTGTGCAGAGAGAAAAAAAACATTTTCTTGAACTGTTCCACTTCATTGACAAGCCAGGGTTAATGATTGCAGGGCACATGGCACTCTAGTTCTCTGGTATGCTGTCAGACAAAGTAAAGTTCAGGATTTTTTTGTGAAAAACAATATATGAGTAATGGAATATTTTTACAATCTTAAAATGTTATTTCAATATTAGCGATCTGTAAAAAAACTCGCGAGAGTGCTTTTTTTTAAAGGGGATCCATTTTTTGGCTCTCACACCACCTACCACAAAAGCAGGCAAGCGAAGTAAAAAAAAACCCGCGATAAGTGTCGCACTGATATCCTTGCATATGTACAAAAATTTACACCCGATATTCTTTGGCTGTAATTTTTTTTTAATGAGAAACTTTGGCTCTGCTTTTGGATTATGTTTATTTGATGTCTTAAATTTTGTTATATCATTATATCGAGATATCATTAAGTCGAGAAAATGATATCGGCTAAGGTTGTGAAAATTGATGACAATTCAGGTCCAATTTATGGCATTTTCCATCACTCTTGCCAGAACTTCTGGTGATCGGTCCTCGCATTCTTAACGAATAGTCACTTAGGGGGCTTCAAGAGTCTGAGTCTTGTTGACATATTTTTTGTCAAATTATGCTGACAAATGTTACAACTTCGGATTCGAAAAGGACTGTTATTAAACTGTTTATCATAAAACTGAGTACACCATATTTTTCAGCATATAAACATTACCTAGCAGTTACATTTTTATCCAAATCGAAAATGGCGTTTTCGAGATATGAACAGTTTTTAAAGAACAATTATTATCAATTGTGGTGGTAATCGAAGGACGCATGTCATGGTTCAAAAAACACTATTTCGCAACTGTTTAGCTCAAAACTGAGCAAAAGGTATTACTCTGGATTTAAGCATTACCTGCCAGTTACATTTTTATCATAATCGAAAATGGGGTTTTTGAGATATGAGCAGTTTTTTAAAGTACTATTATTAGCGATTTGGGTGAATACCAAAGGACGCAGTGATTTTAGAGAAAAACTGAGTTTCCTTTCAAGTTAAGAATGACGATCGTTTCTAAAAAATAAGTTTTTGTTAAAATGTTTTTACCGTTTTCGAGAAAAAAAAAATTAAAAGTACCGTTGTTGGACTTTTTAGCGAAAAACTATGGGTGTGTAGTTTTTCACACATGTTATTCATGTGTACATTAACTCACAATCGAATGGTTAGATAAGAAGCTAAACCTATAGGGCCTTATATGGACCTGCTCCGTCAACTATTTATTTGTTTTCATGGACATACATTATACAAGTTCATTGTGTTACCACAAACACCAAATGGAACCATTTTGAATTCTTGAGAAATTTACTTATTTTGCTGATGTCAGTTTTGAAGAAGTATGTACTTTGCGTTTGCTAGGTAAGTCTACCCTATATGGTCCTAAATGAGCCTCAATTTCCAACTATTGATTTATTTTATTTGTAAAAGTTTAAATGAGGAGGACATCTTGGGCAGATGGAGCGATCACTTGGTAGAGGAAGTCACTTTTGCGATCAAATCGATAAAAGCTGGCAAATCTGTCGGAGTGTATGAAATCCGGCCAGAAATGCTCAAGGCCTTAGGTGAAGAGGGAATGACTCTCTCGTGTCATTAAACTGGTCTGGGAATGCGGCGAAACTCCCTGCGATTGACAGGTTGGGGTAATTGTGGGATTACTTCAATTACAGGGGTATATCACTTTTAAGTCTCCCCGGAAAAATCTTTGCCAAGATGCTGGAAACGCGTTGCAGAGCTGTGGTCCAGTCACGATTAGGAGGTGAGCAGTGCGGGTCTCGTCCGAGCAGAGGCACAACCGGAACCGATCAGCTATTCACTCTCAGAATGGTACTTAAGAGGGCTTGGGAGTATGCTACTCCTCTTTATGCATGCTTCGTAGATTAGGAGAAAGCATATGACCGAGTCCCTCGAGGTAAACTCTGGAGTGTTACAGGAGTATGGAATTGACATCTCTTTACAATTCTTTACACTCTGTTATTGGGAGGACTGAACTTGGTGTCAAACACCAGAATACGTGAGAAACTCAATGTCGAGCAGATACTTCTCCGGTCGGAGCGGTCCATGCTTCGATGGTTTGCTCATGTTAAGCGCATGTCCCCAACCAGGATCACACGACGTATGCCATGGAATACGTACCATCAGGCGGGCGTGATCTACGTAGACCCAGAATGAGATGGTTAGATCAAATTTCATAATCTCTCCTCTAGCCTTGAAGATTTAGAGTCGATGGCGGAGAATCGAGAGGTATGGAGGGTCCACTTGAGTAACCGACTTAATGGATAAGCGGGCCAACGAAAATGAATAAATGAATGAATGAAAGTTTAAACCTATGAGCGATTATATTTAAATTGTATTCCGTGAGAATAAGGTTAGGTTAGGTTGTGGCTGTCGACAAAAGTGATACCACATGAATTTAGAAAGAAGTTTCGTCCTACTCATTGAACCATCAGTTTGAGCTTCTTCTTCTACTGCAGCGTGGTAAACTTCGAATGTCTAAATTTGTTAAATATCATTTAGATCATTGTAATAGAAGGCTCCCAAATGGAGTTTCCGTTTCGTCCTCGTCCAAACAACTTCTACAAAAATTGCTTGAGAATATACGGCAAACTATAAGGCAGTGTCCTGTGATGACAGCTATTATGGCGCTGATATACCTTCTGTCAAGACTCAAGAGAGATCAAATTCTTAGAACGTGTAAGATCTAGCTTTGGCCAAATCTGTTTTGTCGTGCCACTTTTACATCCAAAGCTTGTTATGAGTTTACATGTAGCGATAGAAATACCTAAGGTGACCTTGTTTGGTAGGATAAGTAGTGTAGTTGCGAGTTTGGCAAGTTCATCAACCTTACTTGGGATGTCTCTATGCCCCGGCACCCAGCAAAGGTGAATATTGACAGTTTGTAAGATAACTGGCTAATTTCAAGTTCGATTTTGGAGTGAATTTTCCTAAATATTTTTCATCAGTTATTGACGTCGTCATGTCCGTCATAGGCTTGTTGTATACTTCCTAATCGCCAATTCCTGCAGGCTAGGCATATCAAAGCTATACATCTATATTTGTTGTAATAATCTTCGTGGTCCTTCGTAACTTTCGTAAGTAAGAAATTTGAATTTCAATACTTACCTTGTGTCTAAATATTTAATATCCCTCTGGCGCTTTTTTAAAGTTCTTCAGTTTCTTGAAAATTTTGAAACTTTTCATCAAAATCGATTTTGCTTAAAACTTGTTACAATGTTTTACTGAATACTTTAAAACTTTACTTTCTATATTTATATATGTATGCAGATTCAAAGTTACAGGTTTTGTAAACTTTGCGGCTGAAAATTAAAATTTATTACTTGTAACTATGAACCTTAGAAACTTGTGTTAACTTGTGTACCTATACACATGTTCCACTGGCAGGTATAGGTACCAGTTTTGTTCTCTTAACCATGATACCTAATATAAGCCGCCAACATCTACTGCCAGTAATAATTAACCATCTCCTGCAAACTTCTTCATTCCACCCCTAACCCGACTTTGAATGTGTATTTGTTCATTATAATTACTATAATGACGACAACAACGAGGTGGGCGGGCATAATTGATTCATTGACTTACGAGTAACATCGTCGTCGCTAGCAACTTTCACATCTACATAGTTATAGTAAAAGAGAAACAAATTATTTAATGTTAATGAGGAGAAATATCTAAATTGTGTTGGACACCGTAAACGGGGTTTCACGAGTTTTCCATTCAATTAGGAAGCCGCAAGAGCAAGGAATGTTGGGGAAAAAGTTTGGTATACAAGTTTTACCCCAACCGACGCCCGCCGCAGTAACATCGAAAACCGATGAAAGTTGAAACAATTTCTAATTTAAAAGATGATTAGGGAATTACTTCTTGTTTAGGGATTCGCCTTTGTTATGTTTAGCCCACAAAACGGTGACCCGTCGCGGTCGATCCAAAAATTATCCACACTAAGATCAAATGAAACTCTAAACCTCTATAGGCATAGTTAACCCTTTTTCTGAATTAATGAGAAGGAAAATAATTTTCTTCAACCAAGTCCGGGGGTTAAATGTAGTGAACATATCGGAAGAAGAGAAGATACTTTTGTATAACTGAATTTTAAAATTGGGTCGAAGCGCGAAATTTATGGTGAAACATTACCCATCAGGGACATTGGGCTAAGGAATATATTTCAAAAGTTGGATACTGCCGTTGGAGTATATGAATGTTTCCAATTTTTAGGTTTGCATAAATTATTGAGGATGAATTTGAAACTTATTTTTTTTGCAATTTGTTGGATTACTAAGAAATATTGCAAGCACATAATTTATCAGACAAAATTGAAATTTAAAGTGAGGACGTATAATGATTTGTGAATAACAATTTTGGGAGTTCGCTGCGAGCAGTGAAAGCTATAAATATACATATGTATTTGCGGGACCCATCATGAACTACTCGTTGGCATTTTCCAAGGTTCGTAGAGAGCTGAAAAATATGGGATACGAATCACAGCAAATAATTCAGTTGAAGTAAAGAACTCGGCAACGAGACAAAGGTAGGAAACAAATGAAGTGAAAATTATAAATTAACAAGTAAAAGTGTTATAATCGGCCTGGCCTGGATGCTTTTATACAGTCTATACTGTGTACAAGTTATGCAAAATGTTTGCCATGTGAGTTATGTAGTATGTATGTACCTACTGTGTTCAATTCATGCATGGGTCTAATATTTGTGTTCTATGGGAGGTATACCAGAACTATACCAATACCAACCTGCCTGCGGTAAAAAGAAGTCATCTCACAAATATTGTGTTTTCAACTGACAGACATACGGACAATCGATTCAGAATTTGACCCTGATTGGAAATATATGTATATACTTTATGGGGTATCCGGTGACTCCGCCTTCTTGCGGCGTTACAATTTTAATGGCAAAGTGAATATAGCTTCCTGTGAAGGGTATAAAAAGTGAGAAGGAAATTGCGTGGTATAGCCCTTTTGACAGCAAAAAAACTATATCGAATTTATGTGGTAGATTTCATATGTAACACTAACCAATACTTATCTCACTCAATCACTACACCTGCTATATTTTACCTTGCCAGGTTGTAGCTAACAATTTACATGTTGCCTATTTAATTTCGTTTTTTTTGTTTTTTCAATATTATAGCCAACCAAAAGAGCTCTTACAAAATGCTTTAAACAAACTAGCTAGCTGGGCGAATCGGTGTGGTTTGGGTGTGAACATCCACCTCATCACCAGGAAATATAAAATGCCGATACTCGACCCTCCCGCTCTCAAAGGTATCAGCCTCACTTTATCCGAGAAAGCAAAATATTTGGGTCCTATCCTGGATAGCAACCTTCGTTGGAAACTTAACACCCAAGGAAGAGAAGGCTACAGTAGCACTTTTCTCTTGCAAAACACCTATTGGAAATAAATGGGGCCTACCATCTCGAAAAACTCACTGGCCCTATATCTCGGACATAGGCCCGATACTCACTTATGGGGTAATTGTCTGGTGGCCAGCCTTGTAAAAAGTCAAAAATCGCGATTATCTAAGCAAGGTCCAGCGCACAGTTTATATTACGGAAATGGCCGAGCAATTCAACATTCACCTATTTTGGGTGCGGGGGCATGGAGACATTTCAGAGATTTGAAAGGCCGAATAAAGGCACCTTGGGTATACCAATCGTTACTGGATATCTAATTAGTGATTACTATCGGGAGTGAAAATCATAGGTGGACAAGTGGCAATACATGTCTAGAGACAAAACAAATTTGTCCTAAGCTGGATTTAAAACGCTCAAAGTTGTTGATTTCGCTCAACAGACTGTACGGGGCAGTGGGCACTGCTTGATAGGAAAGCATGCCATAAGGCTAGGTCTCGTTGCTAACTACTTTTGCATAAGCTTTATGGATGAAGAAGAGGAGGAAACTATTTCTCACCTTCTTTGTTCCTGCCCAGCGATTTCCCGCAGAAGAAAGCTTCACTTGGGAGCCTTCCATTACAACGACTTAGGTAATCTGACAAAAGAATCCTCTTAAGCTTTATAAAGAGCTCAAAATTGTTCAACTAGTTGGGAGATCTCACATGATCCGTTATTTTGTGTGTTGACGTTTCCTAGCTGGGCAGTCACTTTCAACCAACCAACCATAGACAACCAACATTTTTCTAAGAACCTTGCGAAGCCACCCAAGTGGCGCAACAGGCGGGTATACACCCTAGGCCTAGCTTCTCGCAACCATTCGTTCGTGTGAGTTTCTATTTTTGGGACAAATGGAAGGGACCTACAATTTTATGCCAAGTCCAAACGGCTGAATTGAGAAGCTTTTTCAGGACAGTCATACTCTCGGATGGTTGTCAGACGTTCGCGAGAGGTTGCGCAGTAGAAAAAACCTCAAGATGTAATTTGTGTTTTTCCGGGGATCGAACCTGAGATCCCTCGCAAAGTAGTCCAGCACACTAACCACTGCGCTACTGCGCCCACTGAGTACGAGTCTGCTAGTTCAGTTATATTGCGCTTAAAGGGTGGGCTTGGCAAATATATCGTGAGCCTTGACATAGAATGCGAGGTAATTTTTAGATTCGATGTGAGTGTAGGGTCTCCAATAAGCAGAACTGCTCGTCTCTGTATGGTGTCAAGTAGGTTAAGTGAATGCATGCATTCCAAGACTGGATTTGCTTGTTAATGGTCATTTGCTGGATGGATTTGCTACACAGAGATTCCTTCACAGTCAGTTAGTTCTCGCTTTTATAATTTATACATCGCGCAGGAAACCTACCTAAGGAGTACCTTAAAAATATGTTTAACGCCCTATTGCAGTATGTATTTGAGAATTTTCTGAAAACAGTGCAAAATTAATATGATCAATTTGTTAATGAAGTTATACTATAGCAGACTGAGCCACTATCTACGGGACAAAACATATTTCTTAGCTGGCAAATACAATGATATGATGAGCATCATCTTTAGACTAAGGGGGAACTCTTACTCCTTATTTATTTCCCACACCGCCCAGATCTTTCTAGACTGTGCAGTGTGCAACATATGCAACCAAAAAGATCGTGAGGATGTGTACCAGTTTCCAGCAGTCTGCTGTATTCCCCATTCTTACAGAATTCCCTTCGAATATCTTTGGAGTACGTTCCCTCGAGTTGGATGAAGCGATAATCAACGACAACGGAGGTTGGGCGCATTACAAAATATTAAATTGATACGACGAACGATTCGTCAGTTAGGAAAAGGGCCCCTTAAAAGCGTTCATCGCCAATAACTCGGGCCCAATCAAAATTGGAGAAATTTGTTTTTTTTTTTTATTTTTTATATATACTACACAAACCGAGTTTGAAGTCAATCGGATGTAAAATAAAAAATTTCCCATACACACTTTGACCCCCCTTTTACCCTTTTCAGGGTTAAATTTCCAAAATCGGAGAAATGGATTTTCTTTATTTCTTATATAGAGTACACAAACCGAGTTTGAAGTCAATCGGATGAAAAATAAAAATTTTCTCATACAAACTTTGACCCCCCTTTTACCCTTTTAAGGGTTGAATTTCCAAAATCGGAGAAATGGATTTTCTTTATTTCTTATATAGAGTACACAAACCGAGTTTGAAGTCAATCGGATGTAAAATAAAAAATTTCCCATACACACTTTGACCCCCCTTTTACCCTTTTCAGGGTTAAATTTCCAAAATCGGAGAAATGGATTTTCTTTATTTCTTATATAGAGTACACAAACCGAGTTTGAAATCAATCGGATGAAAAATACAAATTTTCTCATACAAATTTTGACCCCCCTTTTACCCCTTTAAGGGTTGAATTTGGAAATATCATTCCTTATTCCTTGTATACATCATAAAGGGAACCTCTGCCAATATTTCAGTTTTCTAGAGCAAAGGGTTTACAAATGATATCCGCGAGCTAATGGAAAGACGTGACGAAGCGTATAATCAATGGAAGCGCTTCCGAATAGAAGATCAAAACAGGTCATACCGTACTCTCCGTAATATCGTGGTTTGCAAAATTCGCGCTGCAAAAAGACGCTTTTTCTCTGAACGCTTAAACGCATCATTAACTGGAAAACAGCTGTGGAAGAATTTGAAGGAAATTGGTGTAGGAAAGCAACAGAGCAGCCTCCTTGATAATGTTGACGGTGACGAACTTAATCTATCCTTTGGGTCTTGCACTCATCCTACTGTTTCATCTACCTCGCATGTTTCGAATATCAACAACAACAGCACCATTTCTTCCTATGAAGCTTTCGGCTTTTCCCATGTGGAACATGCAGATGTAGTTGAGAGTTTACTCTCTATCAAATCCAACTCTGCTGGAGTTGATGATATTCACCCTAAGTTTGTTAAGGTTATTCTGCCCATCATACTACCTTATATCACCCACGCCTTTAACCACATCCTAACAACAGGTGTATTTCCTTCAGTGTGGAAGAGATCTAAAATCCTACCTGTTCCCAAGAGTCGTACAGGTAAAGATTTTCGTCCAATTTCTATACTTTCTTTTTTCTCTAAAGTATTTGAAAAAATCATGCAGAAGCAAATAAATAGGTATCTTACTGCGAATAATCTATTGAGTTCTCATCAGTCCGGTTTCCGTGTTAAGCATAGCTGTACCACTGCACTTTTAACTGTGATTGATGACATAAGACAACAATTAGATAAAAATCATGTCACGTTTCTAGTGCTTCTTGACTTCTCAAAGGCATTTGACACCGTCAATCACGCAATACTATGCAATAAGCTTGCAATTAAATACAACTTCTCGTCTTCTGCTGTGTGTCTAGTATCTCCATACCTTGTTGATCGCCATCAGGCTGTATTTGTGAACAATAAAATGTCAGACTTTCTTCACAACACATGCGGAGTTCCTCAAGGTTCCATTTTAGGACCCCTTCTCTTTTCCCTGTATGTTAATGAGTTGCCTTCCATCGTCACTAGCTCCTATGTTGAAATGTATACTGACGATACTCAGCTACACATGAGTTGTTCAACCGACCAAATCGACCACTGCGTCAGTTGCATAAATTCTGACTTGAACAAAATCTATACTTGGTCACAACAGAATTCGCTGCTTATTAACCCTAAAAAATCTAAATGTATTGTCATATCAAGGAAAAAGTTAAGCACATCAATCTTTCCACCTATCTACCTTAATGATGGTGCGATCGAATATGTTGACACCGCAAAAAATCTGGGTATGCTTTTTAACAAAACGTTAACTTGGAGTGATCACATTAACCTTACAGTTGGCAAAGTTTATGGTATTCTTCGTTCTCTTTGGGCGACCCAATACTATACTCCCATAAAAACGCGAGCTCTTTTAGTTAAAACTTTAATTACTCCAATTTTAACTTACGGTTGCGAAGTCTTCGGTAAGTGCGACTCGATTAGTAATCGGAAACTTAACGTTGCTTATAACAATACTGCTCGATATATCTTCGGTCTTCGAAGATACGACCACATTTCACACTTCTCTTACCGGATCTGTAACATCACGTTTGACAGACTTTTACAGTACCGTACCATATTAATGCTGCATCACATAATTTATACACGTCAACCCTGCAACCTTTTTAACAGACTAACGTTTTGTACATCTATCAGGACTAGACAAATTTTATCACCGCGCTATTCTTGTTTAACGTCCGAACGTCAATTTTTTGTTAATGCCACTAGACTCTGGAACTCCCTCCCTCGCCACATCAGAGAAATAAGACAGAAAAAGAGATTTTCAACCGTATTCAAATCTTACTTGTCGACCAATTATTAATTAATTTATATTTTATTTTATATTAATTTATATTTAACTAAGTAATATGTATCTAATTTTGTTTTCCTTGTAATTGTTTCTTGTTATTTTATATTATTCTCGTTTAAAGGTAGTAATCATTGTTTCTTTTAAATTCATTACTTAGCTTATCACTATTTTTAAAGATAATATTATCTTAATGTGTAAGCCTTCAAATATCTAATTAAATAAAAAAATAAAACAAAAATAAAAAAAAAATAAAAAAATAAAAAGGGTTTGGGCTGGGCGTTGATGAGTCAGTGATTGAGTCGTAATTTCCATTTTTATATAATATGAGACAGAAAAAAAGTATAAAAACTAAGCCCATTTCCAAAATTGTTGGTTGCATCTCGATTGTAGATCAATTTTACTCAGCTGCATCTGCATCAACAAATTCTCCAATTTAACAATCACGGCGCCATACAAAATTTCCATACATCTACAAGTAATAAATTGCAAATGCCAACAGATTTAATGACCAGCAGTATTTGAGAATTTTCTGATTTTATTACCTGCGATATTTTTATGCTCGGGCTCGCTGAGAAAATACATTTAGCAAACGGTTTGGGGCGCTGTGTAAATTACAAAAGAAACCACATTTTCAATTGAAAATGCTATTAAATCATTTTTATTGTTTAACTATTTGACTTATAAATGCTCATAATTATTAACAATTATTTTATTATGCTTTTGCAAATTAAAATGTCCATCATTGATAAATACTAATCAAGTGAAACACATTTGTCGGCACGTGTCTATTTGTTTTATTTCGAATAATTATATACTATACGTAACTATAAACAATAATATAGAAGGAACGTGATTAGATTTGATTTACTTACACGCAGACACACTCAAGTGAATGCCTTCTCTGTTAGTCTGTCAGTCTGTCAGTATGTCAGTCTGTCAGTTTTCAGGTTAATGACACTCTGCAGCTTGAGAGACTGAGACGCGATTCTATATTCAGAGACGCACAAACTATGTATACACGTACTCGCAGGGGTTTATTTATTTTGCAATCAATTCGATTTCGAATTCGAGCCCAATCGAAGTGGGTTAATATTTACTGAACGTGTGCATTACAGTATAGAATACCACCAATCAGGGGGAAACTTAAACTTGTTATCTTGAGACTTTTTGTTTTGCTTCTGAACAATCAATTTGGTAATCGAATCCAATAAGTTTGGCTAGTGGCGGCTGGGCCAAATAGATCCACACAGCTTCAGTGGCGAATGAGTTCATAATATTGTTTCTGATAATATTATCGTCTACAATTATCTTTTTAATTAGTTTCGATGTGTTTGTTAATACTTGCTTGGCAATTAACTTATGGGCGGCGACTGCTGAGAACATGCCGGCAACTAGAGAACTAAGCAAGTAATTTTAATTAACAACGGTTTTTACTTATACATGTGTTAAGAAATTCTTTACAACAAAAGACGGATTGAATTAAAAAATCAGAAATAAAAAATCTCCGACAATGGAATTATGATATGAGAATGAATGCCGGTTTATTAATCGCTGTCGGTTATTAACAGCTACGCGGATGCCAAGCAGCATCATTGAAAAGGCTGATTACTATACCTGATGCTGTCGCAATACAATTCGAAAAATATTTTGTACACTTGCATGAGAAGAAAAGAAATCCTCCTTAATTATGCGGGAACAGATTTTTTGTCATTCCGGACGATCTGATTTTGTTACGAGACTTTTGCACGTCTCCGCCAAGTACCTACATTTCCTAAATGTCCACCTCTCACGTGTGCTGTCAACTCAAATGCCAAAAAAGTTCTCCTCCTCCATCAAAGCACGTAAACGCAAACGGGACTAAAAATTACTCGAAGTATTTTGCGTTCAAAACAACCAAGAAGATCTTCATCCGCCTTTGTTAACGTCCATGCTTCTGAGCAGGACTATGATGACTATGGTTTTATATAGAGTCTTCTTAGTGTTTATTGACAAGGCCTTACTAGTCAGGCCGAAGAAACAGCGGTTGGCATGTGTAATTCATCGTTTGATTTCTGCTGTGTTGTCATTATAAGAGTTTATAATGGAGCCAAGGTAGACGACCCTAACCACCTCAGAGTTATACCTGTCTATCATGACGCTCTGTCCGATTCGTCGATGTTGTGTGTCCCTTCTTGTGCACAGCATTTATTTTGTTTTGTCCTCATTCACAAGCTTAGCTTACAGATTACGAATTTATATATAATAATACATCTAGTTTAATGGGAAAAAAAATTATAATTTTTAGCTAATAAATAATACTTTTGACAATTAGTTTGAAAGCAATCTAAATAAAATGCTTTTAAAACGTTCTCTCGAAATATGAAAATCCATATGTCTACTTACAACATTGAATGAATTAAGGCATCTAGTAATTGGCTCATTCCAGTTGGTAAAAGAAGTGATGATCCCTTAAAACCCTCCGGAGCATTAATTGGAAACACGGACAAAAGTGTACAACTATCGATATGTGAACACAGTACGTCTCTCGCAAACATTATGTCATGTGCATTCCTTCTTGCTTTGAGTGTCATTAAACCTAACAGTTGACATCTGGCTTTATAAGAGGGCTGAAAATCCCAACGCATTTTAAAGAAGACGTATATTGTAAACCGCCTCTGCATTCTTTCAATACGGTCCGAATGCGATAAATAGTTTGGATTCCAAACAACATCGGTGTATTCAAGTATTGATCTGACTAGGGCATTGAAAATCGATATAAATGTATGAGCTGTGAGGATCAGAGAAATCTTTCGCATTTCTTTTGATGAATCCGACAAGAGAAT
This sequence comes from Cheilosia scutellata, assembly GCA_955612985.1. Taxonomy (NCBI): domain Eukaryota; kingdom Metazoa; phylum Arthropoda; class Insecta; order Diptera; family Syrphidae; genus Cheilosia; species Cheilosia scutellata. The sequence goes on from OY015314.1 coordinate 54,173,761, forward strand.
TAGCCTTAGCGACTCGATATGAGTAACAAAGGTTAGTTTCGTATCAAGGAATACACCAAGATCTTTAATTTTGTCAACTCTTATTAATGGCATGCGATCAATACAATAAGTATGCGAATATTGCGTTTGGGATCTTATGAACGAGATAGCAAAGCATTTTCGAACGTTTCACTTTAAGCAATTATTGACGCACCAACTTGATAAATTGATAAGATCAGTCTGGACCTTTAAACAGTCATTTAAGCAATTAATTTTTAAAAATATTTTGAGGTCGTCAGCATACATTAAACAGCGGCAAAATTGCAGCTGTTGAACAATATCATCAATAAATATTATAAAAAGGAGCGGGCCAAGATGACTACCTTGTGGAACTCCAGAAGTGCAAGATATTTTTCTTGAGTAATTGTTATCAAGGCAGACTTTCTGAAACCTTCCAATCAAAAATGATGAAAACCATTTCAGCATAGCAGAATGAAATCCAAATTGCTTTAGCTTTCTTATCAGTAATACGTGGTTTACAGAGTCAAAGGCTTTACTAAAATCCGTATATACAAATACAGCGTCAACTTGACATCCGCCTTCAACAGTATTTATAACAAAAGATGTGAAGTGGACCAGATTAGATGTTGTCGAACGACCCGAAACAAAACCATGTTGAAACTCTGATATGCTGCCCTTAATATGAAAATTTATTTTGTTTTTAACTACACATTCAAAAAGCTTTGGTATAACAGAGAGTTTGCAAATACCTCTGTAGTTTTCTACGTCGTTTTTAGAGCCAGATTTAAAGATCGGCACTAAAACAGAGACCTTTCAGTCATCCAGGAATAAACCCGATGTTAGTGACAGATTAAATATCATAAGTAAAGGTTTGCTGATAGAGCTGCAACAATTTTTTAAGATTATTGCAGGAATGCCATCAGCGCCAGGCTTAGGATTTGGTCTTAGGCTACAGACAGCAGACTCAATATCCTGAATCTCTAGTACCAGTTGGCCAAAATCAATTTTAGGAATTGTATATGATTCCGGCAAACTAGGTATAATAGATTCAGAAAAAACCGATTTAAAGAATTGTGCAAATAGTTCGACAGAATCCTTAGCGTCATTGGACATATTGCTTTTATAATACATTTCTTTAGGGAAAGATTTTGATCGCCTTTTTTGATTTATAAAAGACCAAAACGACTTCGAATCCCGTTTCAAATTGTTTTCAACATTGATAATGAAAATGTTATGCAAAAATGTATTCAAGCAAGTAAAATCCGTAGTTTGCTAAAAATGACTTTATCCGAACTGTTTCCTGATTTTTTGAATTGCTTATAAGCTTTGTTATTTAAGTTTCTTAAGTGCAAGAGTTGTCTGTTATACCAAGGGGGGTTGGATCTAGATTTCCTCACAGAGCATGGAACAAACATGGAAAAGCCGGCCTTAAGTAGAGCAATAAAGTTATTATACATATCAAGTAGACGTAGATTTTCAAACTTCGTATCCCAGTTGAAAGAGTTGAGATACTCAATAAGACCTACAAAGTTACATTTAGAAAAATTAAAAGAGCTTACTAAACTCGGGTTAACTTTTACATATGAATATAAATCAATTTCTAACATAATTTGCTTATGATAAAGAGTTAGAGTTATAGACAGATGCCATCAACGCTGCCTGGAGCGAGATATTCTTAAATTATCTAAAGTCCCTATATGATTCCCTTACTGATAGAGTGTTTGCGGTTAATTCGAAGAATTGTGGTTCTGCACATTATAAATAAACATTCGATTTCAATCGATATTCATTTCTCTTTGTAGTATAAAAATCATCAAATTTAAAATTAGTGTCAAATTCCATTCGATCAGAAATTCACATAGTTTCCTAGTAAAATTATGAACACACACAAACACAATTCAATATAAAAGCATCAATAAAGAAAATAATAAATAACTTATTTGTGACAGCTGAAACTTTGTTACAATGTTTACAAAAATATTTGGCACCTACTCTAGTACTTTATTCATTTGATAATTAACTACTTTCTCTCGAAACTGAAAATGTGGGCAGTTCATTTGGGTAAATGTTTTGAATTCAGACATTCATCTACCATTTACAGAGAAATTTACAATTTCGCACCCCACCTAGGATTCGGAATGCCAAAGGAAGAATCGCCCAAAAATGACGGAAGAAAATATACCTACATAAATATTAACACAAACATTTTTTAGGACGAATGAATGGAACCTACAATTTTATTTGGTGGGTTGTGGATTTACCGAATCTAAAGCCGCGCTGCTTTTGGTTAATAAAAAGTTGTATGCGCTTTCTCGTGCTGCAGAAAGGGCTTAAGAAGGCATCTTTTCTTGTGGATCGGGCAAACGATGCTAAGGTGTCGCCCTTCACCTGCCTTAAATAGCTCCGATCGATAGGTAATCTGTTTTGCATCAGCCTTGTTGGACTTGAGTTTAAATATTGCTATCCCCACCTCATTTTAGCCTGGTGAACGAAGTTTTTATCTTATCTTTTTTTCCATATATCCTCAACATCGACCCTACTACAAGGATTCCTTGCTTATCTCAAGTGTCTATTCGGGCTTTGTTACCTTTTGGTAAAACTTTCGTACATTGTTGGTGGAAAGTAGAAACTTTCTATTTCCGGGTGGAACCTAGGTTTTTGGTATCGATGCCACTGATGGTTTTCTGCAGGACAATGTCATTAAATTTCCTCACAGCATTTCTTCGTTTTTGTGGTTTCTGGGATATCCTCATTTCATTGTCTACAACGAGATAGAGGACCTCGTCCTAGTCTAGTTGACCGCTCTAAGTGTTCAAACAGATTAGATTATACTGGAGGAATGTGACCCATTTGGTTGATGTTTTGATGGCCTGGGGAAGTCTGACAAATTGTTCCGCCACAACGCGGTCCAAACATTCCAATCTGAACCTTTTTCCAAAAATATCTAACCTGAATCACAAAATGTATTCCGATCTTTAATCAATCCAATAAAAATCTACTTAAATCCCTTCAAATCAATTGACATCATTTGCGAATGCACAAATTATACAATACCATCGTACAAAACTCATTAAAATTAAAATGAACCCATTCGCATGACAGAAACACACACATGTGACCCATTAAAGCAATGCACTTTCCAGAGACGGAACAAATTAATGTCGTCATGCATCTAGATCAATAAATTTATTCCAAGGTCACGTCAAGTCACCCCCACCCTCTGTCTTGTGTGCATTCGCAATGCACACTGCACACCCGGGGCTGATTTGCACTGCCAAAGTTATGTATGTCAAATAAAAATGTTAATATCTCTATTCAAGTAAAATCATAAGTTGTTTTTTTTTTCTCAAATGGAATTCTGAATTATTCTTGCCAGCTCATGGTCGTGGTTGGACACAGTTGTTGCATCAGATATAGAAAAACCTGCGTTTTCAACTGATTACATAGTTATACCATGTCGCCGTCTTATCCAACATCCCCCTATGGATAGTGACTTGAGCTAGGTGCGTTTTTCATCAAGGATATTGTGCCCTTGTATTTGAAAGTAAACACACAGACACACACAGCAATTGGATCGATTGTTGGCAGACATGTTTTCACGTAATGAATAGTTTAGTGCGCTTAATGAGGTACGCGTATCACGCTTGAAAGTCATTAAAGAGCAATAACTACCATGGCTATGCTGGAGGGCTCTGTGGGAAAGTGGTTTTGGTTGTCTGTGTTGGCTTCCTTTAAATGGTAAAGATAAGTAATAATACGGATTGTGACTGAGTGAACATTTAGTTCGATCTGAAAAAGCGGTTTGGTGGGAAATTTGTGGTTATAGTTTGTGTATGAAATTACTGCTTAGTTAATAATTCCTTTATGGATGGTTGTTGTGTTGCGGGAATGTGTTATCATTTATTTTGATGGAAAACAAATACCTACCATGGACTAAAATTAACGAAAAATCAATAATAAAGAAATAGTTGGCGCAACAGGTCATATATAGGAACCCTAGGCCCAGCTTCTCACAATTATTCGTTTGTGTGAGTTTTTTTTTGGGACAAATGGAAGGGTCCTACAATTTTATGTCGATTTCGAACGGCTTAATTGAGATGCTTTTTCAAAACAGTTTTACTCTCGGATGTTTGTCAGATGTTCGCGAGAGGTGGCGCAGTGGAAAAAAGTGGAAATTTGTGTTTTTCTGGGGATTGAACTTGGGATTGTAGTCCAGCACACTAACCACTGAACCACTGCGAAAAATTAATACGGCCCGAAAATCACTCTGAAATCGCATCAAAAAAATATTGAGCAATTCAACAAAACGCGGCAGAAGGATCACCATAATCCGTTCAAAAAGTCGACAAAAAAAAAATCGTCCATATTAATAATCAGGAATACCACAAATATGGACTAAGCATTCTGAATCATATAACAAAAAGCCGACCACTCAAAATATGGAAAAAATTACCCTAATCATTACGAGATTGAGCAAAAAGAATCTTCAAAATTAGCTCCGAATATGAATTAAAATTCGTAAAAATTCGTCTCACGATTTTCTTCAAGGTTTCCATTACAAATCGGCCGAAGATTCGCATAAACTTGTCCCACATACCATGCTTATAGGTAGGTAGCTCAAAAGTCTTTACAAGACTTCCCAAAAATGTCTCTAAAATCGCAGTAAAAAAATTTACAAATCGAAAAGCGTGGGCTATAAATCGTTCTCACTTAATTCGATAGAAATAGCCAGCAAAAACAAATTTCAAAACACACTTCAAAATTAGCACCAAATTCGTTTCGGTCCTATTTTCAATTGCCGCAAAATTGTTCCTAAATTTTCGCAAACATGGTCAATACAATTATTGTTTTAAAAACTCTTTTAAATAATTTATCTACAATTGCAAAAAATTACCAGAAAATTTAGTACATGTTGGGTAATTTTTTTAATGATTTAAATACCACAAAATTCTGTCACTCAAATTGTTTCAAAATCGTCCCCACCAAGCAGCGCAAAAAAAAAAAAAACATTAAAATCTAGATTAAAAATTCGAAACAGTGTCCCAAACATTACAAAACTGAAATACCCATTAAATCGTCGAAAAAGTTTTCCAACAAAACGTCCTCAAAATTATTTCACTCCACAAAGAAACATTAAGAATTTTCTGTAAAACCAGAACCGAAAAAATCATCCTGGAAACACTTCCATAAATCAGCCGAAAAAAAATATACCAAACACTTGCTAAAAAAAATCACCAAAATCATAGAAAACATTGGAAATTTACAAAAAGTGACAGAAATGATTCATAACATCACTTCTAACAACACCATAAACACGAACTAAATATCTGCTCAAAAATGTCTTAAAACCATTACAAAACAATAACCGCAACAATCAGAAAAATAGACCCAAGTTTCGCTTCAAAAGTTGGACCTATAAAATCGCTCCAATTTTCCAAATGAAATGATTCAACTATTCCTCTAAAAAAATATTGAAACCCATTAAAAATCTGACCAAAAATCACCCTAAAAATTGACTAAAAACTTGTTTAAAAAAATCTTGTCAATCATTGAAAAACTAAGAACGTCAAAAATGTGCCTCTTAAATGTTTTACGGACAACCCACGAAATTCACTCAAAATTGTCGATTAGTTTAATGTCGATTTCCATTGGGCAAAAAAAGCACTTTTTTTTAGATTCAGAGCAGTTTTTCTTCTCTAGAAATCAGCTGTCTGTCAAAATCATTTTCTATTGGGCAAAAAAAAGCACTTTTTTAAAGATTCAGATCACTTTTGCGAATCTCGATTCGAGGCAGAGATTCGCACATACTTTCACCAATACCAAAACAAGTGACATTTGTCAAACTTTGAGGTTAGTTATTGTTAGGGGAGACTGGGGCACATTTGAACGTGAGCACATTAGAATCTACAAATTTTATAGTGAGCTTTTCTTTTTGTGTAAAATATATTTTTAAGGCACAACTTCATTTGAAAACGTATAAAGGTACGTTTTTTGACAAATATGAAAAATATAAATATTTGCGCCCATTTTTCTGTCGCTTGACTTATTGGGGCAGGTTTGAACAAAACAGTCGGGGCACATTTGAACAAGGGGTCTGTAAGTGGCATTGAAATAAAAGCTAAGCTACCACCACCAATTAACGCGCCGGGAACATCGAGGACAGCTGCGGTGATCATTTTTGTCTTAATTTTTTCATAATTTCTGTTCGTCTAATAAAATAACTAATTTTTGTTTTTATAAAGTTTCTTCAGTCATTTGTAAAATATTTCAGTATGTAATTTCAAAATTTCAGTTTGCTTTTGCTAAGTCGTTTTTGTTTTCTTTATTAAAATAATAAAGTTAATTTATTTTATTAATAAAATACAAACCTTGTAGTAACTTATTAGCTTTTAAAAGCAATTACAAATACTGCCGTTCAAAAGTGCCCAGCCTAGTTCAAAACTGCCCACATTGAGGGTACCTTTGAACATAAGGACCTACTTTGTTTTTAAATAAATTATACGCCCTTACTAAATTTACGTAGTTATTTGTCCAAATCAAAGTTTATTTGCATATGTGCCCCAGACTCTCCTACCTATTGTGGAATAAATTTGAAAATTGAAAATAGATATTAATGGACCGTCGTAGAAAATGCCAATGGGGTTGTTTTCATGGGGAAGGACGAAGTTCTAATTCAAAACAAAACAAGTAAGTAGTTATTGTACAAGTAAAAAACTAGCAAATAACAATTCAATTTTATAAACACAAATTGGAATCTAAAAACAGCTGACTGTCAAATCACACACCAACACAAATGCAAAAAAAATTGATCTCATTTCATGTTCCATGGGGAGGAAAAATCTGAGATCTGAGAGCAAAACGGTAAAAGCCCAATGGAAATCGACATAAATCAACACGAATACCAACACCAGGAAATTAAACTTCAAATCCTATAAAATCTCTTTTAATGACCACCAAAAAAATGCAATTTAAACTATAAAATGCAATGCAACTACATATGTATAACAGCTCAACAAAAGTCAAAAACTAGAAATTCCACAAATCGTCTTAAGGCCCATACTAACCAACGTCTTGAAATAGAGGATTCTCAAAAATCCCTCCAAAAGTCGGAAACGCCGAAAGAATGTCTCAAACCTTTCAAAATGCGCATTAAATTGACTTTAACCGGTCTTAAATCTGTGCAAAAACCACCCCAAAAATTCCCTAAAGCTAAAAAATCATCGCCACACCACGGCCAGACAAAAACTCCTTTAATTGAAAATATTTTTGTAACCCGTTGGTGAACCGAGCCAGTAGTGCATTTTTTTTTGACATGGTCGACGTCAGTTAACTTCAATTACCACCTCCGGATGACTATGACCTCCAGTAGGTAATCGAACGCTTTTCCAACAATTACGCAGTTATTAAATTACGTTACGTTGACTTGACACTGCCCATACGAGAAACAGGGATACCCTTAAAAAAACAATCAAAACAGATCCTTAGGCATTATGTATGTGCTTCACTACAAATTAACAATAGTCTACATCTACAAGCAACTACCCATCACACATCCTTACATCGTTCAACTAAAAATGTGTGCTTTACATAATGTACCTACCACTTGGCTTCCTCTTGGACTGTATTTATCTCATTATGATACTCTGTCTTCAGTGTTTCGCCCAAGGCCCTCCGCACTGTGAAACTAACGAGATATATCCTTTCCTTACAAATGAACTTAAGTTGGCATTAGTCTTTTCTCAACAAATGTCAAGAGATGTCGTCCTGTGGTAGAACTTATCTAAAACAAACATTCCCCTAAAGTGTCCCATTTCCGCAAAACAACACTTAAAAGAGTGTTTTCTTTATTTTTTTCTCTCTCTCTCTGACTAACAACAATATACAACGGGACAAGATTTACTGTACTCTTAACCTTGCACAAATTTATTTCTAAGACTATCCGGCATCCTTGGGCACACATTCGTTCACATAGTTACTACTGGTACAAAACGCGGAAACCACTTTATTAAGAACGCGCAACAGTTGACTGTATATGTGTATATATTTCTTGCAGAAAATAAAACGAAAAAAAAAGTCACTCCCTCAAAACACTGAGCTTCAAGTCGAATTTATTAGAAGGAAAATTTATCCCTTTTTCACGCTTAAGTAACTTCAGGATAAAACTTCTTATCTCGTAATGCCCGCCAGTTGCTGCCTACTCCCTGTTTTTGGGGTAAACCGACTACCCCAAACTTGAAAAACAATAAAACCGAAATTGATTTTGTGTGGGGGCGCTTTAATCGACTGATGGGTTGAGAATATCCTTCAGAGCTTTCAAAGTATGTAAGAAGTCCCACAGAAAAAAAAAACACATCTTCCCGAGGATAAAATGCCGCAGGCAGTGGTTGTGTTGCCGATGGTTTTAGTGAACTCTTTCGTTTCGGTGTAGTTACTACATCCAATATCCTTCACGGCACATTGACTAATCCTTAGTTTATGGAAATCCGCACCTTCAAGAAGAAAAGAAATGTCATTGTAAAACTTTACAAGGACAATCGTATATCGTATATTTTTGTTCAAGGAGCATTAGCAGAAACAAGTGCCCGGGGGAGACCCCTTAGAAGTATTATCTTCACTCGACGTAATGGTGACAAATGGAGTACCTGTGATCTTTAAAACAATTGCCAAAGTGGCAGGGGATTCATTGTTTAAAGCAGTTCATGAATTTTTTTTGTGGATGCTTAGGCATTCTGAAATCAACTGAAGGAGTACATTTGCTGTCCCTACATAAATAAAACTTTATTGCCTACCAACGAGGGACATATCCATTATTTCGCTAAGGCAAATGAGTAATGTGCTGAATGTTAATTTGATTGACAAGTACAGGGATAACAAAGGACTTTTATTTGAAAATAAAGTGTCCCATCCGAAATGAATATGAATTTTTATACCCTTTTCAGATTTCATAATAATGGAACAGGAAATCAATAAAAGGTCAGGCAGTTTTCACATTAGCGCTTTGGGTTAGCTGAAGGTCCAAGGAAATGTTTAAATAATTTGTTGAAGTGATAAGGATATCCCCAAGGCAACACAATTGAATACTTTTTTTAAAAGGGTTGTTCCTTTTGTGATATTAACTTTTCAACTTTTTAAAGAACTTCTTATCGAAAATGATCCCTTTTTGCTCTTTTACTAACGGAGGACAGGTTTTGCTAACCTCAAAAGTAAGATTGACATAACAGCCGACCGACTGCTGGTGGGAAGTTGATATAAAAGACAGCAAAATTCAATCTAAAGAAATATGTTACCCATCTATCTATTTTTAACCTTAAAACTTCTGAAACTTCCCAAAAACTCATCAGTACTACTCCTCAGTGTTGTCGTTTTATAAATTACCAGAGCAGTATATAATTTTTTTTGCATAATTTTGAGAAGCAATGTAAGAGTTTTGCGAAATATTTTTCTTTTTTTTTTAACAAATAACTTAAAGCTATTTAATTTTGCTTATTATATATAATTTATTAGATATACTAAATTAACAAATTTGAAAAATCAAAAATTAAAATTAGTTTCTTATGAATACTATTTTGTAAGAAATATTTTCCATACATTAAAAATATTTAAATAAAAAATAAGTCGCATATTCATCTTCTAATAGCTTGTATAATCTGCTTTCGTAAATTTCTAAATTGTTTATTAGGAAGTTCGCATAACCTGTATGCATTCGCAATAGCTCCTCCTATATGTTCGGATTACGTTCTTCCGCGTAGATTTTTGCGAATCGCAGGCAAGTTTTTTTTATCAACATTGCCCGAGACTTCTACCATTTGAATACAGAATATCCCACCAAATCAGACGATTCGCATTTTCGTTTCGTTCCTTGGAAAAAGATTCTGTTCGCAGGTGAGTTCATCTAAGAATCCCAGGCGATATATTTTTTTTGATTTTTTTTGTGCAATGGTTGACGTTGTGACGAAAGTCGGTGGATAAATCGGCTGCCGAAAACTCACGCGAAAACAAAAAGCAAACAATATTATCAAAGTTACTTTATTTGTGTCGCACTTATTCCGAAAATGGAAGGAGAACTACAACAGGTTCACATAATACAAAAATCACATTTTGTCTCTTTCTATTTTACAAATAAATGTTCTTTCACTTTGGGTTAGAATTGCACGATTCGTCATACATTTCATTTCTTATTTATGTCAAAACTAGCTGACCCGGCAAACGTTGTTCTGCCTAAAATAGTTATTTTAAATATTTCAAGATTTATTTTGATATTTTTGTTCCATTATATCTTTTAATAGGAATGAAGGCGGATAGCTTTAGTGGTTCAGCGCCCATTATCGGACTTACATACGCACCAACGTTTTTATATAGGTAATGTCCGCCCGGCTTTGCCCGTGCACATAAGTTGTATTGCTTAGGTCTTAAATAATAATGTTCTATCGTAAAATGCGAAAAATTAGAATAAATCGATTTTCTGGAATTTTATTTCTGCGAAAACCTGAAATATAGCAATACGAACAAAACAAAAAAGAATCATGCGAATCGCCCCAGCGGTTATCGAGTTACAACGTCATCGATTTTCACCCCATAGAGGATCTTTTTTGTATGGGAGGTCCCACGCCCCTTTCTCTAATGTTGACCAATCTTCAGAGAAGCACTCCTGGGCCAATACCTAAGATAGTCTGTAAATTTGAGCTCAATCGGTTCAGCGGTTTTGTAGATATGTATAAGATTTTAAATGTTTTTTTTATGGGCTGTGCCACTCCCCTTTGTCCAATTTTTAACTAATCTTCACAGGTGCACTTCTGAAACAATACCTAAGATTATCTGTAGACTTGAGCTCAGTCGATTCGGCAGTTTCCAAGATATAAGATTTTGAATGTTTTTTTGTATGGGAGGTGCCACGCCCCTTTGTCCAATTATGACCAATCTTCACAGCAACACTCATTGGCTAATACCTAGGATTGTCTGTAAGTTTCAACTCAATTGTTTTGCGCGGTTTTCGAGGTATACGATTTTGAATGTTTTTTTTGTATGGAAGGTGCCACGCCCCTTTGTCCAATTTTGACCAATCTTCACAGGAATACTCCTGGTCCGATACCTAAGATTGTATGTAAATTTGAACTCAATCGATTCAGTGGTTTTCGAGATATAAGATTTTTTTTTGTATGGGAGGTGCCACGCCCCTTTGTCCAATTTTTCTTTTTTTTAAAACCCGTACTGAGAAAATACCTTTCCGACAAAGTATAAATCATCAAAATCGGTTTGGCCAATCTCGAGTTATGGGATTACATCGCTTCGGACACTTTCTTTTATATATAGATATAGATATTCAGCATATTGTGCAGTTTCATCATACAGCGCAGAACTTGAGGCTATCCTCAACCTGCTTCCACTAGACATTCTTATATAACTATCGGCGGCAATTAATGAGAATCAGCCAATCAATAAACTGAAAATTGAACGAAATGGGACAATCGATGATCCTACAGAAATACTTTGGTCGTGTACACCTGTCACGGACCACATTACGCCTTACCTAGAGTTTACAAGATCTTTCTCGAGCGCCTATCGCAGTAGGGAAGAATGGAGAGACGGATTCGTACCTAACATGCAAACCATAGCCGTATTTAGAGACGGATCTAAAATGGTCACTAGAGTAGGGTCTGGTGTCTTCTCCGTATCGCTGGGTAGATATATCAAAATCGATACACCTTCCCGACCATAAAGCGTCTTCCAAGCAGTGTTCCTGGCAGCGACAACAGCAGCCTGTGAATCTGTGGTAAGGGCAATACCCACTGGAGGTATTACCTTCTTTATCGACAGCTAGGCAGAAATAAAAGGTATAACTGTACCAAAAATAAAATCAAAGCTTGTATAGTGCTGTCGGGAAGAACTCTTGGTACACAACACAAGGTATCGCTCTGCTGGGTTCAGGGACATGACGGCATTTCAGACAATGAGAAAGCAGACGAATTAGCAAGACAAGGCTCGACAGCTGTTTCAGAACAAGCTTGAAGCAGAAAAGGCACAAGGGAGACGAACGCCAGAACCGAGAGTATAATACGGAAGGATAGGAAATCCCTGTCCACCCTCGTAGGAATCATGAAAACCTGAAGAAAAAAGAAGAACTTTGTAGAGGCTGCGGTGATGAGGGAGCCATTGAGGACACAACCCACTTCGTATGTCACTGCCCAGGTCTCCAACTCACCAGGTATAAATTCCTAGGGAGTCACTTCTTCAACGACGTAGACGAGCTTTCCAGCACATCAATAGACAAGATAATGAACTTCGTCAAATCATCAGGATGTAGCAGCACAGTAAGTAATATCAATACAGGGTTAATCTATATAAGGAACAACCTCTTTCCCCTACGGACATCACAATGGGTCAGTATTGTACTGAGTGTGGCACGGAGTACTCCTTGCTACCCCAAAACCCTAACCTAACCTATCATACAGCGTTAAATGCACCCAAAGCGATAAATGTAAAAGAGCATTCAGATGAACTTTCTTGCAAGCATAATCGTCTTTCGGCGAACTTCGAGGCGAACGGAATGGGAATTGTCTGTTCTGTTGGGGTAATCTAAAACTTGTGAATAATTTGTATGGCTTTTATGGCCGTATGTCAATTGCGTTAAATAATTATTCCTCGGCAAACAAATTCTCCTAAAATCAAAACAAATACCTCACTAACACTGACTGACACACACACATCCAAAAAAGCAACAATAAAGTGTCTGGCTATACTTGGATTTCATTGCCTCCTCCTTTTGCCGGAATATCTTTTCAACATCGAAAAAAAAACAATGAAAAGCCACAAAATTCCCGACAACACAATAGCACTTCATCGTTCATAAAAAAAAGTGATGCCAAAATACCGCAAGTTTTGTCATATTTTTATAACCGCATATTGTAAACAAAACAAATTGCCTCACCCACCGTCAAACAATGTCGCTCATTGTTGTTCCACTTTTAACCGCTAATTAATGCCTTCCGACGCTGTCTACTACCCTTCGAGTTGGCGGCTATAAATACTCCCTTAGCAATTTCAGCCATTGAAAGGATAAAAATAGTCGCAAAAAATCTGAAACATATATGAATCACTGCGTTAATTCCAAACTGACACAAGTACCTTGAGAGCTCGCCGCCGCCGCCGCGCCGGCCGCACATTAAAATATTTCACTAGAGCACGCAAAAATATATCTCCTCGAATATACATACATAGAAATATGCATATCTTTATCAAAGGTGCACTTTGTCCTGCTGTTTTCCATAAATTCGTGCTGACCAAACTCACACACGTTCCAGCTCACAATAGTAAAGGCCAATCGAAAAATTGACCTAGTTCCTTGCGAAACTTTTGCTAATGCCGTGTGCTGCTACTGATGACGTATACTTATACAGTATACAGTATACTTCTACACCCATATCATCAGCACTCGATATAGCAAAAAAAAATACGAAGGACATTGTTCACCATGTGCGGGCTTCCGCCCGGTCGTTAACTGGTTCTGACTCTGAGTTCGAATTTTGTTGTGTTGTGTTATTTATGGCTCTGAAAAGGATGCACCCTATTTGACATGTGTTGCACCAAATGCATAATGGCCGGCCTGTCAACACAATCAATAAACAATTAAAATTCAAAACACTGCTGGCTTTGAACAATGGGTGCTATATTCAGTCAAACTTTAATTAACAAAACTACAAGCCAATTCTATCATGTTAACTGAAAGTATTTACTGTACTTTCGACGTTCACTGTCAATGTCGGAACGCACTGTCACTGTCATTATGGAAAAAAAAAATATCGAAAGAAAAGTGGGGAGGAAACATGTCGACTCCCCACAGTTCAGGGTCGCCATTGTTAGGCCGAATGTCACATAATGCAAGCGGAATAGTCTCGAAGGACGTGCTTTTTCACAAGCGGAAGAAGGATATTACTGAAATATTCACATATATAATTATTTAAATATATATATGTGAGTGCTCATAGCAGCCAGAAGTAACATTATTTGCTTTATGCCCTTGGAGTTTGGCTTTCGACACAAAACTAAATACATATAACCCACAAGAGCCATAGCGAACGAGCAAAGGATGGTCTCCTGCAAGTTGAATCCAGAGGTAAAAAATTAGATTTCAAGATAATTGAAATTTATTTCGTTAGTTACGGTTTTGCATGGCAAAAAAAGGATAGACGCAGAAAAAAAATTCATTCTGCTTATAAAGGGTGAAAAAAATTACGCGCCAGCCAGTAAGGACAGGACCTTAACTTTGTGTCATAATCAGATTTGCCATGAAGCAGAAAATATTTCAGAAGGTCTACCAGAACCGTAATTACTGGAATTATAGCTAAACTTGTGCTTTATAGTATTTTCGGACTTCCGTGTGAAATGTACCTATACATACGAGTATGTGCGACTGACTGTGAACAGTGGTGCTCATTAAAAGCCATAGAGAAAGGCGGTATTTATTGCGCGATCTAATTGTGTGTAATTTTAACAGAGTTTCTGATTTTTATCGTTTGCACGAGTTAGTTAGCCTGGTCACCGCATGATTATCCTGCGCTATTAGAATATTCCATCCTTGCACCTTGCACCCACGACCCTAAGCTTTTCGTTCGTAGATATCACGTTTGCACGAGTTAGTTAGCCTGGTCACCGCATGATTATCCTGCGCTATTAGAATATTCCATCCTTGCACCTTGCACCCACGACCCTAAGCTTTTCGTTCGTAGATATCAGACTAGTCCTGGTAATTTTTAAAAGATACTCTATCATCAAGTCTCGCTTGTCTATATTTCGAACAGTTAAATGCCAAGAAAATACTGTGATAATGATCGACTGGAAACACAAAAGACTGTCAGAATCTTTGCTGACTGCTTTCCCTCAACTTTTAAAGAAGTAGGAAGCCTTCATAAAATGTGGCCTGTTACGTACTAGATTTCACCAGGCACATGTTAAGCCTACACCTACAACAACAGAACCGAAAAGTCCATGCCGTATTCCTGGTGTCCCATATCTTAGCTCACGCGCCAGCCACAATATCATTCAGCAGCTACATTTCGCGGGTGATAATGTCAAACGTTGAAAGAATTTTAGTACTTACAAAATAAGGTAATAGGAACTCATTTGTGGCAGTAAATCCTACACGGACGCTCATTGATTAAGGTTTGTTGGGATTGGGACTACTTATATTCTACTTCTCCAGATTTGCTTTTTAGAGCAGCTGGATATGACCAAGTCAGAGAGCATGTACCAACTCATTTCCAAAATTTGGTATGCATGCCTGATGAATGGTTTCTCAGCTTCGTTTGCCTGGTCCACAAGAAAGGAGACCCCTTCAACTGGGCCAACTACAGATGTGTTAGTCTTCTTAACATCGCAAGATCCTATCTGCCATATTGTTTGAACGCCTTAAACCCTTCGTAAATAACCTGATTGGCTCCTTAAAAGAGGATTTAGACGAGGTGACGCGCTGTCGTGCGTCTTCTACTTGAAAGAACTGTTCGAAACTCACAAGGCCAACACACAAGGCACGATCTTTAAAAAGTCCGTCCAATTACTTGCATACGCCGATCATATTGACATAATTGGTAGAACACAGCGAGCTATCACTGGTACGTTTGGTATAGAAGCAGAAGCGGCTAAAATGGGCCTAACGTTCAACGAGGGCAAAACCAAGTATATGCTGCCAACAAGAGGGGACACCCAACATCGTAGAATCGGACAAAACATCACGATCGATAGCTATAACTTTGAGGTAGTAAGGTGAAGTACCTTACTCGGTTCAGCTGACAACAACATCTCAGAAGAAATTATACGAAGAATTACTCTTGCCACCCTCTGTTTCTTTGGGCTAAGAACGAACATCTAAGGAGATTCTAGTATAAGACCTTGATCATTTCGGTCCTGCTTTATGGCGCTGAAGCGGATGAAGATATCCTCGGTCTCTTCGAGAGAAAGATTCTTCGTAAGTTTTCTTATTCTTCTTATATTTTATTGACATTTTCTTAAATTTAAAATTCCAAATAAAGTCCGAACACTTTCATCACTCACTGTGCAAGTAACAACTAACTTCACTGCGCTGTCGGCCTGTCCCTCGTGTGAGCCAATTTTCTCTTCGTGACAAGGAGTAATTTCCGTGACGTCCCTGCAAACGATGTAGTGTTAAATTTTTTTTCGTGTTTGCCTTCAGAGTCCTTTTTGGTGTCTGTCTTCTTAGCGGTTATTTTTTTTCCACGGCTAACTATGTAATAACTTTTGAACTTGAACTTATAATGCCCATAAAAACACACCTTTCATGGAAATTAATTTTATAAAACAAAAAACTCGGTTCTTTATATTTATTTATGTGCACTTTGAAAAATCAACAGGCTTCGCATGCCGTTAGAAAATAAACAAACAAATTATTATCTGACAAAAGCTATTTTAGTATTTTTCTTGATGAGATGTATATTTTTTATTAACAAAAGAACGAGAGAAATTCAAGTCTAAGGATTCTTTTTCATTCTCTGGAGCATACTCTATACGGTACGTGCGGGTATGACTTCGACAAGATGCACTCGTGTCAGACTTTGCACCTTTTGTTAAATTGGTTCCTATTATAGAAAAGTGGATGATGTGCAGATTTACCTTGACATTACGCTTTTGATCGAATGAGATAGGAAGCTATTTTTTTTATAGTTTGGAACAATGCATTGTATGGTCATTTATTGTCATTATACAAGGTGGAGCTAAATTTGTCACCCGATGTTCTTTGGCTGTAATTGTTTTTATGAATGAAAAAACTTTGTTTCTGTTTTTGTATTTATGTTTATTTGATGTCTGAAAATTGTTTCCATTAAGTCGAGAAAATGATATCAGCTAATTGACTGCCGCCAAATTGAATGACCATTCGGGCTAGATTTCAGACATCACTTTTCCGAAGATAGGTCCTCGCATTCTCGACGGATATTCTCTTTGAGGACTTCAAGTGTCTACGGCTTGTTGATGTAGATTCGTGACTTAAAAAAAAAACCGCAAAAAGAAGTCTGGAAACGTTAAATCAGGCAATCTTGCCGGCCAGTGCATATTCCCAAAAGTTGTCGCCCTCGTGGTCGAGAGGCGCCGAAATTTACTCTGCGCCAACACCGCTGACGAACTATTCCGCACAAAAATCTAAACAATTATTCCACGTTCTTTAGGATTATAGCGATTTATGTCTTTTTGTCAAAGTAGAATTGACATTTGCCGCCATTTGCAAAAATGATAGCATCTTCCGATGACTTTTGCGCCGCCTGTTAAATACGACACACGATAGCTTTATTTATCACTTACTTCTTGAATGAGCTACTCTGTGTTTTACTAATTGACAACATGACATTTGTGTGCCTGAATTATATAGATGAATAGCTAAAATGTTTGATACACATATCTGCAGGCTTGTGCCCGCCAACTCGGTTTACCACAAATCACCCTTAAAATCAACAGTCTCCATTATCTCCACCGGCAATAAGTCATCCAATTTTAGAAATAAATATCCACCACCGACAAATAATGGTCCTTGCCTTCTAGAATGGAGATGGAGATCCCAAATAAATATTACTTTAGTATTCCTAAAGGAATATACCCATCATTTATCTAAGTGGGTTGTGGATGTCCTTAAATATTTAATCAAAATTAAATTCGTCTGCAAATTAGTGTTTACATTGGGAAAATGACCCTTTTGTTGTTATTTGCGAATGAAAACAAATCCAAAAAACACTTCAGCCAGTACGAAATGACATTTGTCAATCCTTACAAAATATTGGTTTGCTTTTGTTTTTCTTCGATAACGTAAACAATACAAACAAACATGTTTTTAGTAATAAATAGGGAAATACGGCTTTCAAGGGATTTATTGTTGTTTTATTCGAAAGGTATGGTGAATCTCAATATTTGCGGTTATTTTTTTTGCAATTTAAATGTGAATTTAAATTGATGTTCTGATGTGGGGTGCCATCCCTCCGGTTGTTAGTGACGGATCCAGAACAGAAATAAAAGTTTATTAATAACTTTTGTCAGGGGTTCCGGTCATTAATTGGTAGGTACATATATAATGGAGTACTCGCACGTAGTACAACTGTGCGTAGTACAATTTTAAGGACAACTTGAAATTCTGTTTGTCGCGTGGCTAATTAACCATTTCAAAATGTAGTCACATTTTCAAACGTATTTACCACCATAATTCTGCAGAACAAAGAACCAAAGTTGTTAAATTGTATTTTGAAGTCGGTACTCAATTATTCAGGCACAAAGATCATATTGAACATTTTTGTTTAAGTTCGAAATGCGCTCAGTCCTCCAACCAATTGCTTAAGTATTTTCAGCAACTAGGGACTGTCTTTGTCTTTCAACTTTGCTTGCGTTCAGGACTGGCTTCAGCCAAAGTCTGAGTCTGGTTTGTGATGTATTCGTTTTTGAAGGATGGCTCCAAAACTAGTCAAGCGTCCGGTGCTGGTGTCTTCGGGAATACAAGAACTCTTTGAACTCGGTCGAAGTCTGTGGCATTCCTGCTGTCTCTCCGGAGAGAAGGCTTTAGACAACTTATTGAGGTTCTTACGGGACACTGTTTTTGCTAAGCATCTTCGTGTGCTAGGCTTAAGAGTCACCACTGTCTGCGACGCTTGTGGAGAAGGCGACTATACTTTGGATCATTTCCTTTCTTCCGATAAGGTGGCAGATCTTTGGCGCTGATGTGGTGAGTGCTGATACTGTAAGCTCCTCATCGCTGAAGTGCATACTGCATAGTTCCAGTAAAATGAGTAATATAAAACTGGATTTGGTTCCTGGTAGTACAATGAACCAGTTGAGCATGAGAGCTCCAGTGGAGTGTTTCAAAACCAAAAAAAAAAACATAAATTAACATATTTTCAAACTATAATCTAAATTTTAATAAATGTCAAAGTTAAATAAAATTGGAAAGAAAAAAGTTATTCTAAATCATAACATTACTTATGCGCTACCCTGTATATGTAATTCATTTCAAATGGATAGAGATGGGGAGTAAAATAAGAGAATCTTTCGTTGATTTCTGTGCTTACTTTACGTTACGTTAGGTGGCGCTAACAGTCCGGCACACATGTCGCCCCTGATTTAAAAGTAACAACTTTAAATGATATAATTTCTGATCTATTATATCTACAAAAACAGTTTTTTTTTACCTTTTTGTAGTGCAATGGTAATTTTTAACTTTCTCGTATCCGTGTAGTAAGAGAAATATATTCCTTTCGTACAAAACTTCGAACTCGAGATTTTAATCATTTCTGATATTTTTTTGTGGAATCTTATGCAACCACAAAAAGTAATTCTTTAAAATCAATATTTTTTTCCAACTTTTTACTTAAAATGCATTTTTTTTTTCAAAACCTTTAAAGCCTTTTTGCTATTTATTTCGTCAAGAAATCTACTGAATTTATATTTTTAAATTACTTTAATAATAACTAAAACTAATTGCAAAAATAATTATAATAAAGAGGGAGACATTTACTCCAGCTGACGCTTTAATCTCTAACTCTAAATTATTAATAGGCGAAACGCGAGACGTTATAGCTAACGTGACACTGACAACTGACAAGCGCATTTAAGAGTTGCCACTGAACTAACGTTTATTCATAATGATAGTGTTCTGGCAAACCTAGCGAAATTGATTTGTCAGCGCTTTTGTGCTTATTTACGTGAGCGAATACATTTTCTTTCGAAATCAGTTCTCCATTTAATTAAAAGTGCATATCCGCTACACTTTTTTTTTATCCGCTACACTTTTACCTAAACAATTTTTTTTTGTGATAAACTTTTATCTTTCACAAATTTTTTAAAAATGATAAAATTATGTTAAGGTTTTTTTTACGTACGATTTTTATTGTAAAATCTTTGGGTTATGTGATAAATATGGAAACAAAATTAACAACTTTTTTTGGGGTTACAAATCATTCACAATTGACACAACGCGATTTCAATGAAATTTCTAACAACAGAGGTCGCTGACATCTAGGTGCCTATAAATTTGTACATTGTCTTAACATTTTGCGGAATGATTACAGCCTAGAAATATCCACTCTTAAATAATAATAATGCGTTACTCATTCTGTCCATGCCTTAACTATATCCGCCGTAATATTTAATGACATTTTGAAATAAGACATTTTACAATTTATTTCGAAACGTACTGTTTGACAGTCTACCTGGATGAATTCATAATGAAGTGTTCATTGTTCACTGTAATATAAATTAATTAATTCTTCCCGCAACAGTTTTGTTCTCTTACGAGAAAGAATACAAAAAAATCATCGTTGCATACAACAATCATTAAAATTGCATCCTGCAGTCTTTTCGATGCGATGGCAACTGATCGGATTACGGGCATGAAGAGACAAAACATATTGACCGCCTACCCACCACAAGCCTGTCCACACCACTCAAGCGAGAAAACTACTTGTTTGTGGATTAATAGCATTGTACTGTACCATGTCCATGTCAGACGTTGGCAGGATTACTGTGATGCCTGGGAAGCCACATATGCACGCTGCAATTTAAAAAAAAAAACCGTTCGAACATCTGAGTTCGTAAGGTGGGTGGGGTTTTAAATTCAAATTCCCAGGGGGTCGAGAACTTGGTAACCCGATGACTGGAGTCGACTTTAAAATACTGCCTTTTTCGGTGGAATTTAAACTTTGATTAAGTTTTCATTCACCGTCGTTTTTACTCATAATTGATTTTTGATTTCAAAGGAACAGGGATACATTTGAACTGAACATGAGATTGAATCGGGAAGCAGGTGTCCCCATTTCGATTTGTATTATTATAGTTAATTTGATTGGAAAGTTCAATTTGGATTTGTCGAAAATTAACCAAAATTCATGTCCTTGCCGTTGAAATACGCAAATTAAACGAGTAATTTAATAAGTCTAATAAATTCGACAAAATTGTGCATCCGCGTGTAGAGGAAACGATTTAATTAAACGATGAATAGGTTTAGGCGTGTTCATTTTCAAATTGCATTCAGTAAAACCAAACGCCCAATCAAGCTCATGATACTACATCAAATGTTTGCAATTAGGATTTGTTTAGTGAAAATTATAAATAAATTATTTTATTACAGTGAAGAGGATTGGTAGGTTTTTGTTTATTTGAAATTCCCTCCTCCTTATTGCTGAATCTATACGAATCAGTGAGCGTAAAAGCTATAATCCGTTTTAAAAAACGTTGGCGGCTGAATAAATTAATTTTCGATTTAAAATGCCTTTATTGTTATGAATGTGCTTGGCTGCATATGCAATCAGACGAATGCAGTTGTCACGTGACCATGCATCGATGCCGGACGAGTTGTATAATTACATTGCTGCTCAAACAAGTGTCAGATGTTAAAGCCTATAGATTTATACAATTTTCGGAGCGGACCCAATAGTAGTATCTACGACTACGACACACGGCGAAAATATTTTTTTTATTTACTCGTGTATATGTATTTATATTCAAAATAATACCTAACATTCCGTAATATAAAAGTTAAAAAAAAAATAATAAATAGGCGGCGCAACAGGCGGTAGACACCCAAGGCCTAGTTTCTCGCAACCATTCGTTTTGTGTGAGTTTCTATTTTTGGAACGAATGGAAAGGACCTACAATTTTATGCCGAGTCCGAACGGCCGAATTGAGAAGCTTTTTCAGGACAGTCATACTCTCGGATGTTTGTCAGACGTTCGCGAGAGCAGTAGAAAAAACCTTAAGATGTAATTTGTGTTATTCCGGGGATCGAACCTGGGATCCCTCGCACAGTAGTCCAGCACACTAACCACTGCGCTACTGCGCCCACAATATAAAAGTTAGTGTGTAATAAAAAAGTTGTCCTTTAATGGATAAGGAAAATGGTGCAAACTTTTTTTTTATTATTAAAATGCCTGAAACTGTTTTTAGGAAATACTTTACTGAGTATTTTGAGATATCATTCATTTTTCTGACCCGTCCCGATGCTGAGCAATATTAAATTCAAAACAGATCTTATTTAAAAAAAAAAATTGAAATGATTCTAATTCCTCTTCTGCTTTGGTATGGTGGGCGCATATGGAACGTATTATAAATACACGCTAAGGGTCTCTAGGATGCGGACAGACTAAATGCATGTTCCCGAAAGTCAGTAAGAAGTCTGCGGCATTCCTGCTGTCTCTCAGCAGAAAAGACTGTAGACAACTTAAAGGACACTTGTTTTTGCTGAGCATCTTAGTATGCTAAGCTTAAGTGATACAACTATCTGCGACTCTTGTGGACTGGGCGACGATACTTCGGTGCCATATTTTTTCGTTTATATTGCGTTTTGTATGGTTTGTGGCCGTGCCGCATACTCAAACACTATACACTCAACGAGATAAACTTGATTTTTTTAAGAAAGAAATTTTCAATTTCATTTATAATTGTTTAATAAAACACTCGTGCCGCATCTGCTAGTATTCATAAACATATTTAAGGAAAATAAAAAGAGTCCTTAGACTGTATTACTATACAGGAGTATGGAATCGACAATTCTCTCTAGAGTCTAGAGAGTCATTCAATCTGTACAAGCTATGTGTTCAGGTAAACGGCGTTAAGTCAATACCTTTCACCGTGGGCGTTGGCTTCGCCAGGGGTGCGGTTTGTTTCCTTTTCTTATATGGACGGGATGTTACAGCGCAGTATTGGCAAAAGAACGTTTCGAATTGGCAGATCTGAGGATAAGTCATTTGTTCTTCGCTGATGACTTGGTCATTCTTGGGTCCTCTCAGACTGAACTTTTGTGTTGAACTTGACGAAAGCAATCGTGAATATCTAAATCTGAAGAAGCATGTTAGTGGAGTCCCATTGAAACGTTGAAGACGGAGACGTTGAAGTATTTTTTTTGTATAGTTTCCTGACCAATTGACATACACTGCGAAATAAAAAGGTCTACTATTGTATCGAAGAGGGATAGAGTTAATCTAAAAAGACATCCGATTCCCTAGTGAAGGCCAATTTATCCTTAGTACCAGAGTGCCTTAGCTCTGCTGGGAAACGTATATACTTGTAAAAAACAAGTTTTCTTAACCAATTAAGTGCCGGGCAAACAAAGAAAATGTGCTCGGAGAATTCTTCATCCTCTAGATATAGCTGCATTCTGTCTCCGGTCCGGACACAAATTCATTTTGTTAAGATGATATCTTAAGCCACAATGGCCTGTGAGAAAGCCCACCAGCTTTCTGATACTTTCCTTATTTAGGTTGAGGACTTCCTTGTAGGAGGAAGGTTTAATTAATCTTTTCTATTGTCTTAGACCCGTAACATTTACCTAGTGGTTTAAACGAAGTTGTTGTTCCCAAACGTTAATTAGACCTAAAGCAGTAGCCCAATTGACTCAGCAATAAGGTTCTGGTCCATAGAACGCGGATTAAGATCCAGCCATAGCTAGTTCGTCCGCCGATTCGTTGCTCGCAATACCTTGATAGCCAGGTACCCGTCCAAGTTGTGTTTGGATAGGGCTTGCAAGGCATCGTAGCACCACTTTCTGTTTTTGAGTCCAATTTATCGGACGATAAAGCTTGTAAGGCCGCTTGACTGTCAGAAGATTTGTATTTTAGCGCCGAGTTTAAAACGGCGCAGATCTCAATGGCATGGACATCTGACTGAAAAACCGTGTGACAAATTCTCATATTTATCGAGACTTTGGTGTTGGGTCCAAAGACACCAGAACCAACTCCAGATTCCATTTTCGATCCGTCGATCCAAACCATACTTTTTCGGTCCAGTGTCGGAACACCATTTTGTACGGTCCAGTATTTCTACCTCAAATAATTTCCCAAAACTATATTCCCTATAACCATAACTTCGGACATGGAACAAAACATGTCCATGTTTGGGATTGAGTTAAGTATTTCGAGGTGACCCATGTGGTCAGCTGGTTTAAACTTATATTCGAGGTGCAGCTTAATATGGCATCTAGCTGCGACCTTTCTATCGACGTTTAAGTATCTCGGGGTCTTATTCACGAGTGATAGAAGGAGCAAGGCTGAGTTCACTTGAGTTGAGTGAGTTCACACGTTTTTTCCCCATAAAGATTTTTGTACTAAAGCAAGCTATTTTGGTATTTATGGCAGCCTTGGCTTTAAAATATAGAAATTATATTATTCCCTGTTGGAAGCAAATAAAGGTACAAGGATTAGACAAAGGGGCGTGATTTCTCCCATAGAAAAAATTCCATCAAAGCCATTTCTCGACATCTCAATAAACCAATGCGAATTTAAAAAAAAAATTCCAAAACATTTCAACCACAATTTCATCACAGAATAACCAAAGAAACACACAATTTTCTAAAGGACCTTGAAAGGCGTTCGCATTGCTCTACAGTTATATTTTTTTGTAATTAATATCTCTATAGGAATTCTAATCAAAAGATACCATCTGACACCATGAAATCATAAAGCACATAAACGACACAAAGTCATAAATGTCATCAGCGAATCAGATCAGTGACGATGAAAGGCCTGAAAGAGTGTAAATAATAAAAGCATGCAATTAAAAGCGATAAAAGATTGGATATTGTTTTTATGTCTGTTCGTGTCAGTGTCGTAAGTAAATTACGGTAAAATCTATCTCTGCTGTGCGGTTCCCAGATGCGAATGTAATAAATGCTTTCCTCAGCACGAAACCAAAAAGTCGTTGTCTGGCTTGTCTGGTGAGACCGAAAATATGTATAGGCATTAACGACACGCAAAGTCCTGGCCGGCGATGTCTACATCGAAGAGAAAAGTAAAACTCCAAGGATACACACCAGGCGAGCTGTTGCTTTCCAAAGAAGTAATTTCATTATGAAAGAAGGAAATAAATGAATGAGTGGAAATTTCAAGAGTATTGACCGCTTGTTTGGCCATAGGATTAGTGGGCTTCTTGGAAAGTTAAACACTTGACATTTGACACCGACTTACGCTTTCGAGTGTCAGATGATACTTGTTGAATTATTGATGATTTTCCTATTTTTGTCTGGAAAGGATAATTCACATTAATTGGGTTCAATTAGTACCAATTTGGAATTTGTTAGGATCGTCCTTTCAAATGTTAGGAGGCTTATATAAAATTAGAAACAACAGGGAGGCAGCTTAAAATGGTATTGGGCCCATCTATTTGGGTGTATTCATGCGGAACGTGACTGAGGATTTTAAAGCCAATTTAAGGAAACTTTATTTCAGTAAATGCTATTTTTAAGAAATAAATTTCGTGTGGGGGTGTAAAAGCAAAAGAACCTAATCGCCATCGAGGGGGTACGATAGTCTTATCATAGGCTAGGCACTCGTCCTTCTTCTTAACTATTTTGCGGAAGGGGATTTTTTAAATTTAAATGTACATTTTTGGCTTAGGTGTGGCTTGACCTTTCCAAGACAGTCACCTAACCTAACCTAAATAACTGCTTAACCTCATTCATCCTATTGCCATATGTTGTCTAAAGACAGCAGTTGCACTTCTTCGTAGCTACATCTATATACAAAAAATTGTCCGATTTTTAGTTCTATTAAATTTTTTAGCTACTGTCATCGTCCGCTAGATGGATTTTGAGATTATCGGTGAATTCATGTTTCTTTGAATGGTTGTGACGAAATCATTGACAGTTTTGTACCATTAGCCTCGTTTCCACGTGAGTTATATCTATTGCGATGGACGTAGTCCCACAGGGTCTGCCCACAGGCAATCCTTCCTTCGCTGTATTTATCCAATTTTTAAACCACTAGAAAGCTGTATTTTTGTATTTCATTCACAACTTAAAGGTGCAACAATCAAAATATAAAATGAAATTTCTCTCAACTATTTTTCTCCCATTTATTTGAAAATCTATCCAATCAAGCTTAATGATGAAGTCCATAGGCAATTGGGGAATGAACTGAGTGAACCAAAGGAGCGGCGTGCAAAACTTGAGCGTGAGCGGTATGGACAACTGGAGCAGCATGAACAGTCTTAAGTACTGGCAGGGCGTGATGAACATGCGACACCACTGGAGCTGCATGAACGACTGGTGCAGAATGGACTACTGGTGCGGCTACATAAGTTTTGACAACTGGCGCAACAACTGGGGTCACAATGCTCTTGCTGTGATACTGAGTATGGCTCTGGTGGGAAATGGCGCTGGGTGCTGAATGAATAGTGGCTCCAACAACGACTGGTTCAACGATCGAGTGGGTGGTGAGATGGCCTGGCTTGGCGGCAGCCACAGCAGCAATGGCAAGGATAACAACCTGAATGTGGCAAAGGATTAATGAGCAACAATGAATCTTTCATGGTTTCTGGGTTAACTTACGAATTTGAACATTTTGAGTTTGTGTTTTTTTTTTTTTTTTCTTGTTTATTAGTTGCTTGTAAGCGTTTTAACAGCTGACTGATGCCAATTCCATCGGCGGCAGTTACTTTTATACTTCATTTGCTTTGCTCGGTCTGTACTGTCGTCTTTCTGGCCAACATTTGACGCGATAATATCTCTGTACTCTTGTTTGACTGTATCCAGTGTCATATTATGTTCAGTGACCATTAAGTGGCGGGTCAATGTGAGTTACATAATTCGGTTCACCTTGAAAGTTGACTATACTCGTACACCATGTTTTCCGGCCGAAACATCGAGTGCATGTTCGAACAGAAGGACGGATTAGGTTTTGTCATTAGAGGTTGGCTGGTTGCGTAAGCCTCTGGCTGTATATACACGCAAAGGTACCAACACGCTTTGATGTTATCTGGGCTTTGGAGATATGTTTTTTTTTACAAGTACATTTGGTAATTTTACATCAAGTAGCTGGTGGGGTGTGTCTTTGCAGCAATTATGAATTGGATGTCATTGACTTTGAGATGAAGTATTGTGGTTGACATGCCTATAATTATGTGCATCTGTTATAAGCAGTATTGTGCTTATTGGAAACATGTTTAGCTCTTTATCCAAGAGCAAATATTTGAATGTGAAGTACGCAGTTATTTTATTTTGAAGGGCGAATTTACTAAGGCGAACTGTTGCACATTTTTCAAATAAGTGTTGGTAGTATTTAAACCGAAAATACATTCACCAAGTCGACAGTTGCGTTGTGTTTAAGTTTGCGTTTACTCCTCTATAATAGGTATTTTATATGACAGAGAAAGCAAAGAAACAAAGAAAAAGGATATCACGACAGGAATAGTATTCAAAAATCTTACCAAAAAGTGATGCTATACCAGAGGGCGGAACGAGGCCTGCACAGACGAACAAGGAAACATTATAGTAGAGTAGAACAACAAATTTAAAGGGTCGACAGTTAAACGGCGATCACGCTTCTTAAAGCTGAGCATATACATCAACTTTATGCAGACCCACAAGATCCTTTCATGTCTCAAACTACTACTAAGGTCCTTATCAGTAAGGTTCTATTTATGACCGAAGTGTCTACCATCTACCAAATAGCCCTATAGGATTTTAAATACCCTCAGGAATTCTAAATAGACATCCACAACATCAGTGGGTTTTAAGGCAGAAGCGTCAAAGATGGGTTTAGATGTGAATGAAAGCAAAACCAAATAGATGCTGTCCACAAGAAAATATATTCGACATCGACAACTTGGACAGAATGTAACATTGAGCATTTTTTTTACATAGTACCTAGGCTCGGCTCGGTTCTGATCTAGGACGCAGATGGATGGACTTTATTAAATTCGCCTGAAAACGCACTCAGTAGTTTTGGGCGAAAAATTGTAGGTACATTGAGATCTCTTTTCTTTGTTCATCATTTACCCGCCATTTTTGGCCCTCGCTTTAAATTTTTTTCCTTCACCGATCGACACCGACAAGTTTGTGGCAACAAAGAAAAACCGCTAAAAAACGAAAAACTAAAAATTTTAAATTACAAATGGCACTGGTTGCTTAATCTGCGGATATTGATTTTCCTGAAAGTTATATGTAAATAAAGGTAATTTAAGTCTCTTTCGGTCATCTATTGATCATTCTTATTTCGAACGTGGTAAGCAAAATACAAAGCGGCGCTGCAAAGAAGGACTGCTGCTCGTGAGCTCTACGCGCAGAAAAGAAGAGACGAACAATGGAACATCGTAGTAGAATCGCAGTCGATACTGGGGATATGGAAGAACTACTTCTGCAGACTGTTTAACGGTGATGACAAATTAAATACCGCTATCCGGCAGAATGAACCATTCAACCTGTGCGATGAAGACCAACAATTCCGTCCACCCTACCTGGACGAAGTGAAAATAGCCATATCTAAGATTAAGTCCAATAAAGCCGCTGGGGCAGATGGCCTAACCGCCAGGCGATGACTTGGCTAGGAGCTTGCACCATCTTATCTGTAAAATGATCCTCCAGAAAGGAGACCCTATGAACTGCGCCAACTACTGAGGTATTAGTCTTGTTAACATCGCCTAAAAGATCTTATCTGCCATGTTGTGTGAACGCCTGTAGCTTTTCGTCAACAACCTGATTGGTCCCTATCAGTGTGGCTTCAGGCCAGGAAAGTCTACCATCGACCAAAAATTCACACTGCGGCAGATCTTGAGAAAACCCCAGGAAGTCCAAATCAATACCCTCCACTTTTAAATCTATTTTAAGGCCGCCTACGACTGTGTTTACAGAGATGAGCTATACAGAGCAATATCTAGTTTCGGCATCCCTAGCAAACTCTTCCGTTTGTGCGGGATGACAATGGAGAATGCACGCTGCTCCGTCAAGGTCGGTAAAGAACTCACCGAGACACAAAAAAGGATAGACAAGGCGATGCGCTGTCATGTGACTTCTTCAACATCGTTCTTGAAAGAATAGTGCAAAACTCAAACGCTAACACCAGAGGCACTATCTTTCAAAAGTCCGTCCATCTACTCGCCTACGCCGACGCGACGACATCGACATAATCGGCAGAACGCAGCGTGATGTCACTGGGCGCGTTCGTTTGTATTGAGGCGGAGGCGGCGAAGATGGGTTTGGCGGTCAATGAGGGCAAGACAAAGTATGTGTTGTCATCGAGAAAGGACACCCAACACCGACGTCTCGGACAGAATGTCACTATAACAGATATAACTTTGAGGAGGTTAAGGACTTTGTCTACCTAGGCTCCGCTATGAAATCAGGCAATGACACCAGCGCTGAGATTAAACGAAGAATAACTCTTGCCAATTCCTGTTTCTTTGGGCTAAGAAAGCAATTGAGTAGCAAAGCCCTCTCTCGAACAACTACAGTGACCCTTTATAAGACTAAAAACCCTAATCATTCTAGTCCTTCTCTATGGTGCAGAGGCATGGACTCTATCAAAAGGGGATGAGGTCACTCTTGGTTGTTTTGAGAGGAAATTCTGCGATTAATTTTTGGTCCCGTCTGCATAGACTGTGAATGGAGGAGGAGATACAACGACGAACTGTACGCTGTATACGGGTTGTGCAGCGACATTAACCTTGATATTCCTTCGTGGAAAAACAGCCCAACTTGATTTTAAACATTTTTTTTAACTATAAAATGAAGGAAAGAGGATAAATATCACGGTTATAGATTTGCACACATGGTGAATCTAATGGTATTAAAAACTCAATTTTGTCTAAACTCGACTTTGGTTGTTTTTGTTTGTGGCCAGAGAAGTATAGATAGCACTGTTCGAAACAGGTCAGTTGGCGGATTTGCCTACCTCCATATACGTCCTTTCTTTTGGAACAGGGTCCGTAGTATCGAACCTTGTTGCACACCGCCAGCTACATCGTACATCTTAATTCCCTGGGCAAAATTGTAGAGCGGAACAACTCTAGTAACTCGATTTAATTTTATTGCGATGGTCTGGGTCGATTATTAAAAATTCAATAGGTATATTTACTTAAACTGCGGGGTCAAAAATGTGAACCGTACGAACTTAGTGGCACCAAATATGCAGTGAGACTTAGTTCATAAGTTTGGTAGATAGTTCATTTGGGACGTAGTTCATTGTGAACTATAGTTCCCAACGAAGTAAGTTTACAATGCATGAACAGTGAAATAGGTATGGGGGACATGCTGCCCCCTGTAGCCCCCCTTCTTAGGGTCACTGTTGGATTTGGAGTAGGTGCAAGGTTGGGTATTAAGCAACATTTCTTTAAATCGATGCGGAACTTTGCATATTCTCATATTGGGACTTCGTTCATTCTAGAATTGGATCTTAGTTCCTGAAAATCGTGGGATGGGACTTAGTTCGATTGGCCAAAATATGGCTTTAAAAATTGAAGAAAAGGTCCCTATAAAGACCGGAGTGAAATCCAGTTCAGAAGCCGGAATCCGAATAAGAGTTAGATGAAATAATTAATTCAGATAACACCTTATAAGATCAAACCATCTCTCTACTCCTGGATTATTTGATTTATATTTTCAAAGGAGAAACCAAATCGGGATTCATTTCGATTCCATTCCAAGCCCCCTGCCTACCAATGTGCGAAAAAGACCTAGTGTTCCTTTATGCTGCACCGGGAACTCTACAATCAATCTGCACTTTCTCGAAGTTACAGTTGAACAAATATCACAAAGCTCCCTTTTATTAATTTCTATGATATGAAAGGAAGCACATCCTACCAGTTGTAGTCGTAAAACCATTAAATCGAAAAAAAAAAAAAATTCGAATCTCGTTCGCAACAGCTCGAACGATGTACTCGTCCTATCTCTGGGAATACAAATCCCACGCCATCTGAATATAAATCCAATCGTAGTCATATAAGCCGATTTGCTGCACGTTTTCCAAATAAACACACAGTCGAAGTATACACACATAAATAGTTCAATTCAATATATGAGCATCTCCCAAACAGTATTCGATGGACCCCCATAAAGACACTTAAAAGGTTTCCCTTTATAGACCATAAAAGTAATTTAGCCATAGAAATCATACTCACAGTACAAAAAAAAAGGGTCAAATGACGACCGGCAACCAATCCCTCGATTCCTATCCATTACAGTTTTAAAATTAGAACATAATGAAAGTTCACCAAATCGAACCCGACCCAAAAATTTCTATTAATTGCTTGACTTTGGTGTCAGATACTAATTTTTGTTCTGTTCTCATTTCAGGCCTTTAAACAAACACTCAAAGGACCTCAACTCTGCACCATAAAAAAACAACAAGAAGGAGAAAAAATTTAATCATCGCTAAAGGAATCCACATAAAAGAAAAAAGGGCAACCAAAAAGCCAACATCCATGTTGGGGAAACTAGTCCTGTCCCAGTGCTGCTGTTGCTGTAATCCACGCCATCGCCAGCCGAAAGGACGCTTTCAAAAGGTAACAAAAGTGGATCTTATTACTTTTCCGCACAGAAGAAGCAGCGAGCTAAGAAGAAGGTGTCACTGTCATTTGTGATCCAAGTTGTCCTCATTCTTTTTGCTCTTATTCTTGGTATATTGTTGGTTATCCTAAGGTGGAGGATTCTATTCTTCTTCTTCGACAAATAAACATATACATATCCTCACCAACATCATCATCATCATCATCACCACCACATCGCATAAATCCTACAAAATATGAAGAGCTTATATTGATTTCGATGATATGAACGCGCGACGACAGTCTGTGTGTGTGTGTTAGATATTTACACAGCTGATATATTGTACACTCTCACCATCTGGCAGCTCGATTTAAATTTTGTGTCAAACGTGAAAAATAATTTAGGAAGCAAGCTGAAGCCGCTAAAGGGTATCCTCGTCACAAAGACGTCGTCCCAGCACCGTCCTATCAACGATACAACGCCTACACCGAATCTCTCCACCATTGAGGCGACGACAAAGGCGGCAGTGGAAAAAACTAAAGCGGGCGTCCGGTGGAATATGTTGAAGCCGAAACGTCAGTCAAAACAGAAGCCGAAAGCCAAACCGGTAAGGTCGCCCTTGGAAATGGGGTATTTGCCCCCACTTAGAATTTATCTAAACTTAGTAATGTTTGATTTTAAGTTAAATTTTTTGTTATTATTATTTTAAGTTAAGTTTTGTTTTTCTTATTGATTTTGGCGCTCGCACTACACATGATTAAAGCTATTATAATAGTGAGGGTAGCGTAGATTAGTTTGTATTATAGTCTTTTCGTTCTTCTTCTTCACGTTTGAAGTTTTATTTTTATTTTTTTTTTTGTAGAGGCGCACAGGCAATAGCTATATAATTGGATAGGAGGATGCTTTTTGTCTAAATCTCATGAGATCATAAATTTTGGCTAACGCAAAAGTCTCATTAATTTTGACATATTAAACATACAGAAAGTGGCATAATTATCACATTTTTCTGCATTTATCACATACATTTGTTATAAGTTTTTTTTTCTGTCAAAATAAATTATTTGGAAGCTCGAGGTGCTCTGGATGTTTTGCATTTTGCAAGTTTCAAAAACCAAAACACACACAAAATGATATAATCTCGCCATCAGATGGCTCTGGAAGTCAATGATTATGAGGAGATTGACTTCCCTGCATACTTTTGGGATATATGACGTTACATTATTTTAAAAATATAGTAAACTAACATCGTTGTGAACGATGTAATCAGACATTAAGGTAATACGCCATCTAGTGAGGAATACAGACGAAAATACGGAAGGGCGGCGTCCATGTAAAGTGCTTTGTTTTGTGTCCGAGAGTTTTGGACGTGTTTTAGTCGC
This sequence comes from Cheilosia scutellata, assembly GCA_955612985.1. NCBI lineage: Eukaryota > Metazoa > Arthropoda > Insecta > Diptera > Syrphidae > Cheilosia > Cheilosia scutellata. Next base: position 54,206,368 of record OY015314.1, read on the forward strand.
ATCTTTCAAAAAGAAACAAAAAAATTAAATCGAATAATATCATTGACAACTAATGATTTAAAACAGACCAAAAAATTATTATAAAAAGTGTCATCTAAGTCATCGCATTTTTTTTTCGGTACCAAGCAATAGGATGGTGTGTTTCAATCAAGCTCTTCTGCTCAGCACCATTATTTGTCTTGTGAACGGGTTGTCAAAGGCCAAAGGACGGTCTCTACCCGAAGACAAACCGCCACCAGGGGATGCTAAATTCAAACATCTTTTAACCAATTGAGTTGACTGTTTCAGACATCACTATGACCTCCTAACGAAGTAAGATAAGCGAAAATACCTCTTTTTAAAAGAAATTCGCAGGCAGCAATAGAGTTCCAACCTGTAATGTCGGCGCCATAATCTTTTCTGACCACTTTCCTCCCTCATTCCCCTTTTTGGTATCACGATGGACCTACACATTTTGTCTTAAGTTTTTAGGACAGCCACCTAACCTAATTATCAGTATTCTTGAATTTGTCTCTTAGTTGCACCTGTGTTGAATTTTGGTTGCATTTTCAACAACAGCAAGACCAAGTCCTATAGTCCTATACTCGTACACAGGCATTTATTTTGTTTATACTTTTAGTCTGGATATATGGAAATATATTTTGTATTTAATTTGTTTCTTAATGAAAAATGAAAATTCTTGGCAAAAGATGTCGCATGTATGATGCGTCTATTTTAATTTTACTTTTCGTACTCTTTTAAAATTTGTTTTAATTATCTATCGAAGAAATAAATTCTATGACTGCCTCAAAATTTGTTATGTCAACGGTCTTAATTTTTTTTATTAAACTATTTAGTGATTGAATCAACTTTTTAGTTTTAAATATCCCCAAGGATCACATCGGTATCAGTTTGATCTTGAGAAACAGTCAGTCAGACAATGACTGGATCACAGTCGCTCAGATTGAGTGGTGTCGGAAGCTAACCATGCTTGTAATGCGTTCAGACAAAATATTGTTCAAATAATTTATTTCTTCTTATAATAGTTGAAAAGTATTAAAAACAATTAACACTTGGTGTATGTACTTACTAGCATTTATCCGCCGCTTCGCTACCGTTTCCTCGAATTCCACACCACAAGTCACTTAAAAAATTTGGAATTTCAAAAAACAACGATATTGAATGAAATTTCCAAAGTCTCTTTCCTTTTTTTTTTTTTTTTGCTATTTCTTATGGAGAAGTTTTGGTATTAGGTCTTGCGGAAGTCTATTTCCTTCTTCTGTTGTTTGTTATAGAGAAGTTTTGGCTTAATGTTGTCAACTTTTTAACTCCGGTAACTTCAAAAATCATGAAAATCGAAACAGACAGAAACTGCATTTTATATCGTAGTTTGGTTCAATAATACCTTTAAGTTACCTATACTGATCTGGTAAGACTCACCACTGTAATTTTTTTTATGGATAAAAAACCTTGATTTTGTGTTTATTTGATGTCTTAAATTTGTTTCCATTAAGTCGAGAAAATGATACTGGCTAAGTGGCCGCCGCCAGAATTAATGACCATTGAGGCCCAATTTATGGCATTTTCCATTATTCTTGACAGAACTTCCGGCGATAGGTAGGGATTCTTCACGGATAATCTCTTCAAGAGTCTGAGTCTTGTTGACATACCCGCGTAACTTCAAACAAACCCCACAAAAAAAGCCTGGAAGGGTGAAATCATGCGAGTTTGCCTCCCTCGTGGTCGAGATTCAGGATGGGTTGAGCTTAGGTTACACGCGCTTGGCGGTCAACAGCTAACACCTTTTGCAATGCACTGTCTGCCAATTGTAATGGAACATTTTACAGTCTTTTAACAAAATTCTCTGTAAAAACCGCAGATTGGTGCGTGGTATGTCGTGTGGTCGATATTATCGGGTCCTCTGCGACATCTTCAACACACAGCTGCGATATTCTCAGCTGAACGGCTGCTTCGGGCATGATGTTCTAGGCTAAATGTCGTAGTGTTTGCCAAGTTGGTGTCGGACGACTGGGAAATCTGCGCCGAAATTCACGCTGCGCTAAAACCACAGACAAATTATTTCGCAAAAAAAAAAAAAACGACACAATTCTTTCGCGTTCTTTATGCATATTCATGTTTTGTTGACGTGTATTTTGTATAAGTTTACTTCACAAATGTCAAAGCAGAATTGACATTTGCCGCCATTTGCAAAAATTATAGCATCTTCCTATTGGGTGATGACTTTTGCGCTAACTTGTACTTATTAACAATGCAAATCAAGGAGTTCGTTTGACTACCCGCCTCCTGCAGAGTTTTTTTCATTTTTGCCCCAAAATCGGAAACTGCGAGTCATTTAGAATTTTCCGTTGGGATGCTATTAAATGACGAGCGAAAAAATGACGATCAAATGGTAATGACTTGCCTCATCAAAATGACAAATGTCACCTTTCCTATTTATTTCCATTTCGCGACTTTTTTAATTAAATTAAATTGCAGTGAAAAAAAAAAAAAAATATTACATATAATACCTAAATAAAAAATGTCAAAAAGAACTTTTGCGATGATGGTGAAAATTGCGGAGACGGCGTATTTAGCAGCGTGTGTGCTGGAAAGCAGTGAAGACGATCTTGATTACGAGCCAACGCGACGAAAGCGGAGTATTTGGCGCGAAGAACAACCTGTACTATATCGCAATGCCCTTCATATGTCACCCAATCAATTCAATTATTTGTTGAGGTTGGTGAAGGAAGCCACACATCGAAAAACAGAACACAAATATGCGAGAGAGCGTTTCAAGGGAAGCACGACTGGTAATCACGCTGCGCTACCTGTCCACTAGTGAGAGTTTTCGATCGCTCCGATTCCTTTTCGCCACAATCAAACGCGATTCCTCTTCATCGCTCCACGAATGGTTAATTTTCCTATCCCGTCCCGATTCACTACTGCTTTTTGCGTTTTGGGCAATTTTTTCGACTTCGTTGTACCTTGTGTACTATTCAATTCAAATTCACAACATTCACAACTGAATAGTCCAAATTGTCGACACTCGACGGCGACGGTTCGTATTCCTTTTTTCTCAATAGGTACCGAACAACACAACCACAACAACAAAAAAATAGAAACCAGTTTATTAATTATTTACACATCCTTTCGCCACGAGACAAAAATCCAAATGAAAGCACAGATATCGTATTAAATGCTGCGTCATTTGACATTCGCGTAGGAAAATGGCATGGTATGAATTTCGTGCCTTGTCATTTTTTGGGGGCTGCCATTTAAATGACACAACAGCCAAAAAGTTTAGTCATTTGTCCTAGGCGTCATTAAAAAGCGATCACACGGCCATTTTTTCCGTCATTTTAATGGCACAAAATTCATGTCATTTGGTCCGTCATTTTCCTAGTCGTTTATATGACGGCGAAAATGTTATCCCAAAAATGGTGATCGCACAGAACGACATTAAAATGACGGCTTTGTAACGCGATTTTTACGTCAAAGCAACATTTAAATGACGCGAAAAATAGCCGTGTAATCGTAGCTTAACAATGATTCTCGCTAGTTGGGATTGATCCTGACAATTTGTGTTGGGAAATTTTGTAGACAGCCAAGCCGCTTTTAAGTGGAGTACAGAGCACAACGATTTATACAGAACTTTTGAAGATGAGAAAGAAACAGAGACAATGGAATATATTTTATGTCATTGTCCTTCAGGAAAGACGACACCAATCTCCTGGCCGACGCAGAAATATTAGATCTGCTAAAATTCACCAAAAGCATCAACTGATTTAAGTAATCAAAAAGATGATAAATCCACTCCATTATTTTTCGGTTTGTTAACAAATCCCAAGGGAATCTCTAACCTAACCTACCCTAAACTTTGTTTTTTTTTTGTTTTTTTAACGTAAAATTCTAAGACGTCAGATGTCACAACTTATTCCCCCCGTTTTGGGTCATTAACGGCTGTTGAGTGTGCGAAAACTTTCCACCCAAAGTGTGACTAATGTCGATGCACATTTTTACAGAGTAGAAGTAGATGTATAGGAATACTCCAACCCCGTGGACACGTTTCTCTTAAGCTCTCATAAAAAAAAAGACAATACTTTTGTTCGTTCGTTGTTTACGTCAAATAATTTTTTTTTTCACATATTTACCCTAATTTTTTGATTATTATTGTTATCGTGACAATATTCTTATCGCTGTCGACCTGGCGATATACCAAACACCACACCGGCCGGTGGATTGGCTGGTGGCTGGCGAGCTGTTAAGAGAACGATTCACTTGTGCAGTCTCTTTTTTTTGTTTGCTAAATGTGGTGGCGACATTGTTGCAGTGTATTACTATTTATTGGTTTTCTATAAACTTTTCTATCAAAAAAACCCGCATACAGCACTCAATCGTGTGAAATTTCAATTTAGTCAGCAGACCGATGACAGACCGTATGGAAACGTGAACTTCCAAGAGTGTGTATCTTCAAATGCGTAATAAATTCTCGGTGTATCTGTGAGTCAGTTCGCGCGTCGTTGTAATTCATTATAATTCGGAATTTTCGTTAACTTTCAATTCACAACAACAACAAAAAATGTATTATCATACGGAATGGGTGTTTGTAAGTATTTTTAACGAAAGATAAAGTGCTCCAAGCCTCTGTGCAGTCAGCAGTGATACCTACTGTCACTGACACTGACAGTAATTAACACGCATACAAGTCTGATGTGATAACTCTTGAATACGTTTTAGTATGTGTTTGTCCGAGTTTGTTTACATTTTTGCCTTTTAATGCGAGCATTTTGTGTTCGCAATGTTTTGATGTCTCCCACAGGTTAATATTCTTTTAAGATACATTTGGTTTTACTTGTTAAGAAAATGTTTAAGCAGCAACTACATGATTTGTACTATTAATCAGACAAAACCAATATTATTGTGTGTGATGCTGCCGATGAGTATTTCTAATATTTAGAGTTGTGTTTGTGTTTTGATCTGTGTAAACGAGTCATTAGACGACTAATTGGCAGCGCGACGGAACCGCTTCAAATCTGGATTAAGTAGTTTTATCTAGAATGAATCTAACGATAAAAACAACCATAGCGGACCTGCATTTTTGGCAGACGCTCTTTACTCGATTTTGTTTATGTTTAGAAAAATAAAAGGTAACTATCTGCCGTTCAATTAAACAGTGATTTATATTGTTTGGGGTTATTGACGTTTAGTCTATTATTTTCTAGTTTATGTTCGCAATTTATTGAACATTTCTTATTTTTTATTGGCATGTTGCGCTATTTCGATAGTTAAATTGTGTGTTTGGGAAAATAAATACACATTGAGTAAGTGTATCCCTGCTGATCATCAGTCATTTGGTGAGAAGCAACAGTTAAAGTATCTATAATCTATACGCGGCTGTATCTGACCTTCGCGGAGTCATAAACGAATTTTTTTTGCAGTTAACTATGAGTGGCTGCTATTAACTGGATTTATGTCAGATACGGATTTGGTTGTGAAAAGCAGATTAGATGTCGTACATCTGCACGGGTTAATTTTAATAAAGAAAATAATTCATTTATTTCTCATGATAATTGTGGAAAACTGGTCTTATTGTACGAAGGAAACTATCTAGTTATGGCATCAGCCTAGGGGTTCAAGCCCAATGTAAAGTATGTACTTTGTAAGCTGTTTAGCATGTCGTACTCCCAGAAGACGTTTCCTTCATGCTGGAAGACCGCTCGCATTCAACCTATTCCGAAGAAAGGGGAGGAAATGTCTGCCACAAAACTATCGTCCAATAGCGAAAATGTCGAAATAATCAAATATCTTGAAGGCCACCGATTAATAAGCGACAGGTAATACGGATTTCGGAGCAGTCGCTCCACTGGAGACCTGTTAAGCTACGTAACGCACTTATGGACGCAAGCAATTGAACAACACGGCGAATCCAGAGCCGTAGCCTTGGACATATCAAAGGCATTTGACCGAGTATGGCATAGAGCCCTATTAGGCAAGTTAGCGTCTTATGGATTACCACAACAACTCCGCGGATGGATGCAAAATTTTCTTCTGGGAAGATCGATCCAAGTTGTTGTAGATGGTGTATCATCCAATTCGTTTGCTATAAATGCAGGAGTGCCCCAAGGATCTATTCTATCTCCAACTCTATTTCTTCTCCACATCAACGATTTGCTAGGATCGACAAATAATAATATCTACAGATTTGCTGATGACAGCACTCTTATATCCTCCATCTCGAATAGTGGGCCTGTGAATGCGGCTACATCACACAGTCAGAGATGTGAACAAATTAGTTCTCTAAATGATGATCTGGACAAAATCTTGAAGTGGGGAAAAGACAACTTGGTTGTATTTAATGCAAACAGGACACAGCTCACAACATTTTCTAGGAAAAATGCATCAACATTTCCTCAGATCCAAATGGATGACCATCCAATCCATCCCAAGGACTCAATGCACCTTCTAGGAGTCACAGTCAATTCAGGAATCACATGGCAGGACCACATTTCCTATATCGCAAGATCGGCGTCCGCTAAGTTGAGATACCTATTTAGAGCAAAGAGGTACTTTAGCCCCAAGCAACTTCTCCCTCTCTACAAAGCACAGGTTAGACCAGGCCTGGAATATTGTTCCCATATATGGAGCTCGGCCCCAAAACATTCACTTAACCTACTTGACAGCATACAGAGACGAGCAGTTCGACTTATTGGAGACCCTACACTCACATCGAATCTACAATTGCTGACCTTTGCTTGTTCTATTGGTACTTCCATGGTAGATGTTCCGAGGAACTGAAAGACATTATCTCTCGAAATGAAACTTTTGGGCGCCCCACAAAACAGGCTCCTAATGCTCATGAGTCATGACCATACAGTACACTTAACACTTGACAACCGTGAGGACATCAATTTTCCAAAACTCCTTCTGTTACAGGACAAGCAAACTCTGTAAATCGCTTCCTAGGGATATATCTCGGGGCGCTGTTGAAGGGTTCGCCTTTCCCGAGAGAAGTATTTAAAAAAAAAAAAATGTATCTACCTACTACTTTTGAGGTAATTTCTTGTTGACAGCCGCCATTTATAAATTCAGAATTGTTTGTCAAATCATCCAGGGGATCATCGTTTGCGTAGTGCGTTTAGTGACAGTTGGAAGAATACGAAGGTTATCCACCGGAAAATCAACTGTGCGGTGCGGGGTAAACTGCCGCGGCGGTTTCTTCGGGAAGTACCTACTCCAGAAGAAGCTTTAATGTAGTCAAAAACCCTATAGACTTTGCAATGTCGGTTCTCTTAATGGGAGTCAATTCACCTGCCATTTTTCGTATATTTTCGGTTATTTTATCATATTGGGTGGAAAAAGTTGTATTGTTAAGTTTTTTGGCGTAAGTAATGTGGTCGCCATATTCGTTTAGGTATACAAATGCGACTCAAAGTTACTTGTATAACTTAACTTTAATTTTAAAATACTGACCTAGATAGAGAGTTATTTCTTCAAAAGTAGAAAATAGCATAAAGTTTCTTTCTGTATCTACCCCATTCCGACTTCTTTTTACAACCATCACAATACAGTTCAAAGATGCACACCCCCATCTCGATGTAGACCAAGGAGATGCGCTGATGCTCATCTAATGCAAACAAGATTATCCACCAGAGTTGTGTGTAAAAATGTGCACCGACCAGTCGACAAAGGACGAACTTCTAGTCTTCGATATTCTTGGTGGTCTTGGTGAATCTGCGAGCTCGTTGCGGATGCACATTTTATTCCATCTTGGCAAACTTTGGCCGTCACTATAGTTACCCAGATTTGAATTAGTTTAGAGTTCCTCGAAGTGGTGTCGGGATCGAGATGAATAACTGCCCTAAACTCATTGAAGAACTTTTGAAATCACTACTCGCTACATCGAGCACAGATTCGTATCTATAACCACATATGGGCGTTGGTTATATAGTTTGGCGAAATTTATAATATTATAGGATCTTTCATTGATTTACGTGTCAGAGTTGCTCCTACTTGGGAAAAGTAGACAGAATTTAGTTTTAAGGATGCGCGAAATATGGAATTAATTTCTTGTGACCGTAAGTTTTCCCCCCTGCCCTAGAAGAATTGAACACTTGCTGCAGTTATTCACAATTTAATCCTTGTTGCTTTGCAATTTGCATAGCACATTGGGTATGAAAAGTTTTGAAAAGTACATCAGCCAACTTGAAATACAATGGTGGGAATTAAACAGCTGTTATGTTCGCAGACAAGCATGATTAATGCAAATGAATATGTTTATCGACGATAGTTATACTCACAGTGGGTTTGTGTTGGGGAATAGTCAGGGGTAGGTATAGTTCATGTGTAGGTTTGTGAAAATTTAATGAATCTATATTTTTAATGCAATTATAGAAAAAAAATAAATTAAAGGAACACAGGTCAGTGTCTGCATATTTTGAGGAGGATTTAAAATTTGCAATACCATTTTAGGAAGATCATGATTTTAGATGGTAATGGAGTCCGGAAGGTATGTGACTGAATAAAAATAGAAACAGCAGTCAATTACGATGATAAATCGTGAATCGTTATTTTCCAAATAGGGATTCACTAACCTTTTGTATTTTCTCATGATAGTGGCAGTCGTGATTTTCCACACCGATTCGCCATAGGACGAAAACAAACGTTGCTTGGTTTTTCAGCTAATAGCAAAAAATAGCTTCCAAAAATCTTGAACAACCATCCAAAGAGAAACTTTGTTTTGCCCAATTGACAGCAAAAAGTTTTTTCCAGTCCCTTTTAGGTAAATGTAACACTTCGAAGATATTGAGTACTCTGCTCTCTCTATCGTTACTTGGGGTTGGGTGTTCTACTAATCTGCGTCGACCACATATCGGCGCGAAATGCATTTAAAGGACATTAAACATTTATTAAGTTCTTGAATAAAGTTCAAGTTAAGTTCTTCCGGCTATTTGAAAATAGTTTTTGGTCGAGTGTTCTTTTAAGAATTGTTGACTTTGAAATTTAAAGTTAACGAATGACTTTTTTATTCGATAGATAATTTTATGGAGGTAATGATGATAAATGTTTTCGGGAATATGGCCATCACAGGAGCGTTTTAAGAACTGTATATCCTCGAGCTTCATTTTCGACTATTATTTCGAGCACTTGTAGCAACAAGTTCTACACTCATATCAATAATTCGACTCTCGGACATAGTTCAATAAGAAAATCGCTTACTAAAGGAACTCCCCAGGGAGGTGCTATTCTTTCCCTCTTCTGGGTTCTTGTAATAGACGATATAAAGGGTGTCTCATAATTCACGCACATTTTTAATTTTGCGACATTTAATAGTACAGTGATGCCAACGGAAAAAATATACCAATGTGACAGCTAACAGCTAAATTAAGCTTATTAATTTGATAGTTCGGATTTCGCACAAAATTAGGTTCCATATAAATAAAAACTCACACAAACGAATGATCGTCAGAAGCTAAAGGTTTAGGCTTCAATACGAACCTGTTGGGCCAACAAGACTGTCATTTATGCCATGCCTTAAGATAAGTACACTGCTCGAGCGAAACTATATTTGAGCAGCTCTCCAATTTTTATCCCCAAACATTAGCTAAAACCCCGGCTAAATTTTGACATGGAGTGTGTTGTGGTTGTGGATATAAGTGTCACAGAAAACAAATGTTCGTTGAAAATAGTTTCCTTCGAAAATGCATCGCCACGAAAACTGTTTTATTTTTGTTGTGCTTTCTTTTTTTCCCTTTCTGCTATTCTTTGTTCCAAGGTATTCCTCGTCGAAGTATTCATTGCAAAAACGCATCCTTATTTACTTTACCGTAACACAAAAACACAACAGAAAAATAGCAACACTGTCTGTCAAAATTTAACTTGCGTAATGGGCGCGCTTAATTTTGACAGATATATGAAGTACAGTCTGAAAATTTGATTTTTTAGCGGAAAGAGCGTACTAAATGGATTCGCTTAAATTTAACTACAAATTTTGAAGAGAATTTTGTATGAGAGCTAAAATTTAGCTCGTGCAGAGTACTAAGCGGTGCGTTGATTTGGGTGCACTGCGTTAGTTTAAATTATAGAATTTAAATGTGCTTGTAATAGGCTTTAATCTGTCCTGGCTTTAATTTACCTATGACTCAAGTATACAAACATCCCACTAAAAGTCATGCAACGCCCGCACAAAAAGTTCTACAAAATTTACAAAATTTGTAAAAAATCCCCTCCTAGTCATTATAGTCTTCTTTACCGTGAAAAACACCCAAATGGTCATACCAAAGCTCATATGTCACCCTATAGACATCCATGCTTAACACAACCTCTCGCTGAATGACCAACAGTTTGCTCCTGTCAACCTATCTAAAGACCTTAAGTTGCAACAATTTAAACGACCTCAACGCGTGATAAACTGCTTTCATGTGAAGCTGCACACCATACGAACTGACACGTTAAAACCCTTGAAGGTGCCAAAGTATTACAACATAAATTGTGTAAGTAATTGCCATTTCACAAAAAAAAACATGAGCATCCTTTTATTCCGACAAAAATAAGTGGTTGCAACACGAGCAAACCAATACTCACTCATGTAGAAGGATGCAACTGAAAAAAATAACGATTTTATCCCCCCTTCATGTGCAGCCAAGTAGTATTTCTTGGAAGCGTTTCAAAAATCGAGAAATGAAAATGTCTAAAACACATTCCACTACTCTACGACGAAATGAAGTCGTTTAAATGGATATTCTTGTAATGCTGGGCCACTTTGATACACCCGTTCTGATAATGCTATCAATTTGATTGAGGCTTAAAAAATGTAGCATTGACTATACCACCTACCCACAGAGAGTCACGAGGACTTTAGAGACGGCTCCTTCTAAGGATTTCATGTGCACTGACATCACGCGGAAGAAACGGTAGCATTAATATGGAAGGAATAAATTCCAATGCAATCACGTAACTGTGATGACGGTTGTGGTAAATTTTTCCGACATAAGAAATGGTGTAGGTGTGCTGACAGGGTGGGCTTAGGCTTTAACGTCATTGCCAGGTTTTTTTTTTTTTTTTGTTACGCTCCTTTGAATGTCAGTGTCAGTGCAAACAATGAGAAGACAAATTCTATAGAACTAGAGTCTTAACATCTCCCACGTGATGTGGTCTACAACAATATCCTCTTAGCGGTGACTTGAAATGAGTGTCAAAATCGGCTGTGAAATTGTTTCCTTTTAAAAATTTTAAAGAAATATCTCCAAACGCCCTTTTGGGTGATATTATTTTTGCGATTGCACATTTTGTAGAAACGAAAAGGTAAAAGTTATTTTCTGGCGCTAAAAATGTCTGTAAACATAAAGTTTTTGTGGCAACAAAATGTACGTGGGACACAATATTCGTTATCCTGTCAAATGTACGAGTATGTGGGGTGTGCATGCTTACATAGGAAATGTTTAAACTCTCAGAGTAAATTAGTCTATTACGTGGAGCTACCTTATGGTATACCTATGTGATAATTTTATCGCTTGGCAACGTCTTCCTGGCAACTTTTTACCATATGTACTAAGAAGCTAAGGCAATAACTTCTTTTTGTTAAGTGGATTTTGCAATTTTTAGATTGCTATAGGGAAATGGATCTGAAGATATACCTAAAATATATATATCGTTGGATCTCATCAAATCACTGGGATTCAAGGAATAGTTTGTCTTCGTCAAAACATGGTCTGATGGGCTCCGGTGAGTCCACTAAAAGCTTTCTTTTAGGTGATACCGCTGGTGACGTGTTAGGTAGCCTACTACATTTTTGATAACGTGCCTGCATAGATTGAGTGTCTTTTTGGCATCATTTTTGAAAGGCTGAATAGCTTTTTTGGCCCGCCTAAGACCTGGGATGTTCTTCCAATGTGAAATACACTTGTTGTGCCTTTATAACCGAATTTATAGCTGATTTGGGGATTGCACTGAATGGCCCCGGTCCTATAAATAAGTTCTCCGAGCCTCTTTCGTTCAATTCCCTCATAGCCCTGTTTTGTTTCTGGTACTAAGTATTGAGGCAGTGCAGTGCTTATTTGGAGTCATTAATGGGTGAGCTCTGGGTCCGTGAATGTAAGGAAGTTAGCGCCTTTGATACCTGATTTGTAGATACTTTTTGCGCATTCTATAATGGCATAGAGCTCTGTCTGAAATACACTAGTGATTCTCCCCATTCGTATTGAGATATGTCAGTTTGGTCCATGAACGCTACCAGCTCCCACCTCGATTCCATTTTGGAACCATCCGTATACCACTTTAGGCCGCTTGCCCATGCTCCTCTGCTTGGGGACTCTGTTGAAAATTGTTTTTTTGGGATTTTTAGGATGCGGTTTTCATTTCAAGTTATGGAATTTCAGAGAACATAGTTGTTAGCTCCGGGTGGTCTTTGAAACTTAACTTTTTCGCTTGTAACAAATTTGCCAAACTGCGTATTGCCATTTTGTTTATATGTATGTGGAGGGATGTTAGTCCCTTCTATAGCAGCTGTATGACAAATACACATGGCCCCAGATATTGTACCTTTTTAAGCTTTGAAATGACGGTTTTTTGGATGGCTTTGGTCTACCAAGCGTATGTTATAATTGGCCTGATATCACTGTATAAATCCGCCAGATTGCACCATACATGCGTTGGTAAGCCCATAAAGCTTTTGTTGCTTTTGTTTATTTATTAGTAATGTCCTAGGTCTTTTACCTAGGATTACTCCTGGTTATTTGACTTTGACAGAGAATTGTTGTATCATTTATTGAAATTTAACCCAAGTTTATTTTTCTTATTTTTGTGAAAGGAACAATAACCCTTCTTGTTGTTGTCGTCTGTCGAAAACCACTGGCGACATTTGTCGTGTCGAGGCGTTTGGAATTTCCTATTGCGCAACTAAAACGACACGACTCTCTGAACTCTTACATTCCACATACATTCCATGAACTATGACACATGTGGTCTGGCATTTAAGTCGACGAATTTATACTCAGTCTGTTATTTTTGTGGTAAATTAATAAAACAATTTAAAAGTGAAAAGCGTTGAGATGTTGTTGACGCCATCTATGAAAATAAGAAAACCACAGTCTAAAATCTAGTACATCTAGTGGGTTTTTTTTTCTTACTTATTGATATATACAAACCTCAACCAACTTCAATGTGTTAAGCCGGCTAGCATCTCGGCTTTTTCTCTTTCTCTTTTTTGTGGCGACCTTTGTGGCAACTAATTCAAACTCTTAAATCTAAAATAAAGTTTTTTGTAAAACCCTTAAACGTGGTGACAAAAGCCTTTTTATTTTTTATTGTGTGAATTCAATGTGCGGTGTACACCTACGTTAAACAAATTAGCAGGATTTATACCCAAACAGATGTTTTTCAAAAGCATCAGTGACGAAGAAGAAGAAGAAAAAAAAAAAGAGCTTGTAAAGGAAAGATATTTGAACAAAATCCATGCCATTAGTTTTGTCCCACGTTAAGTGTTAGAAGTACCTAAATCTTTTAAATTTACAAAACTTTTTTTTAATCACGGCGGCGTCACAAAACGACTAACGCAATACCCACGATCGTTGTCGAAAAATACAATCCACATTCTTTGACATTTCAGACGACGTTATGTCGATCGCCGCCGCGCCGCGACAAAAGTCGTTTATTTTTTATCGCCAATACCAAACAGTCGAGTCCACAACGACGCACGACGAAAATAAGGGTGAATGACAGCCTTGCTGGGATTTATGGACATATTTCCATAGTTACACCATTGAAAGACTGTCTTAAGGGCACGTTTCATGCGTGCAGTGACTTCGTTGTTTGCCTCGTTGCCCATAATGATGATGACCAAGTCATCGGCCTAACCAATCATATCGAAACAAATTGCTTAATTTTTAAAGAAGGTTAAATAACCAATAACTACAACAGAGTTGAGAGTGCTCCTCCTTGTGGGCAGCACTTTATGGCTGATACCTTACCTTACGCGGTACTAATAATTCATTCCAGGTTAAGTCTTACGATTTCACAGTACCTACGATTTTTTTTGATATAAAATTATCTATTTTGACCCACAACAAACTTAAACTGAAGGTTAAAAATGATTATTAGTAACGCCCATTATCTTGTTAAAATTACACACTACAGAGCAGCTTAAGGCAGTAGTTATACCCATGAAACTAATTTTAAAGTATCCTATCCATAAATAGGTCGCATGCCCAAAGTGGTAGTTGGTTTTACAATAATTACTTCTCCGTAATCCTTGCGGTTGCCAAAAGTTCCAAATACCTCTGCCAACTAAAACCAAACTGTGTCCATAAATAGACTACGAATATGTTGAGTCTCCATTTACTATCCACTAAACTTGTATTTAGGTTGGCAATTTGTTTCAACTTGATTAACTTGTCCCCATACAGATATGGACGTTTCCTAAATTACGTTAATGACTCCTGGATGGCTTCCCATTTTATAATCGAACTTACATACTCTACTCCGCTCATTCTGCATGAATTGACAGGAGTCCTAAAATTACTAAAAAAAAAACCTAACAAAGTTGAACTCATCCTCCGTTCCGGCATGCGAACGCCTGTGTCGGAAACTACAGCGACAGAGCAAAAATTCAACCAATAAGTAGGTAAGACATCTGTTGAAAGGGTTAATGCCATTCAAAAGTTCACCCAGACTTGGGTAGGGTATGAGATTCGCCTTTGCACACAAAGTGATCCTTTCATATGCGAAAAGATACCCGACAAGTATGGGATATCCTTTGGGGATGGGAACTAACATATCCACTTGTACCGTAGGGCGTAGAGGATGAGTGCAACAAATGTTACACGTTAACATAAAAACGGAACAATTTACTCGGAAAGTTAACACGAGCCGAAAGCCAACCAGCTATATAGAGAAAAATTTCAAAATCTCCTTATAGCTTATTTGGGTGTGGGCGGGTGGTTGCTATTTAGATATACAACTTCCTCCTTCGACCGACGAGGCAAAAACGAGAAGAACCCAAGAATGATGCGTGAAATTGCTCAAGTGTTTCGAAATTTGATTTAAATATCCTTTCCGCTGGATAATTTCCTTATGTCGACATACTGCCAACGACAAAGGTAATTCGGCTGGGTAATTATTTTGGAAAGCATATACATATGTGCTTTGCCTTTTCGGCGAAATGGCGCATATTAAAAAACCAAGTACATTTAGATGACTTAACTTCCGTATGTGTTGCCGGTAAACATATTAAGAGACAATCCCGCATCTAAAAGAGGATATGACTTACATACCTAAGAATTTTATGAAGATTAAATATGTAAAGCAAATTTGGAATTCCTTTTTTGTTTGGAAATTGAATCTGAGGACGAATTTTGTGAGTACAAGGTGTTTCGGGTGTCGCGTTGAGAAAATTTAAAAAAATCGCATACATTAAAATGTATGCTTGGTAAGGTGAGACCCCTTAATAAGTTTAAGAATTTGATTGCTTCACCAAAGAGTGCGACGTTTCCGACGTATCTAAATTTGTTTCGCTTTCTTTTTTTTGCGAAGATTGTGCACCAGCAGCGAGTAGGTTTAGGGACCTCATGGTTCCTTAGGTTCTATATGGGCTTCCTTGGTTCACATGTACACGCCAGCAAGGTGCACATGTGTCCCTGGACTCGACCGAGGCCATAAACATCGGCCAAGTATCGGAAACACTCATCAATGTTGGCATCCCAAAGGCTCCCTAAACTTATCTTAGCCAACTTTTAATCTAGTTTAAAACTAAGCACGTTTTGCTATATAAGTAACGCATCGTCCCGGTAAAGCGTATGGAACTTATCTTCTTTATTTATAGCTCTGTACTAAAACGGAGGTGGTTTTGAGCGCGGCGCTCATGTCGTGGATGAATTTTCCAGAACTAACTCTAATCGGAACTTGTGGTAATTTAATAAATAAATAAACATGTACGCGCAGTAGAAGTTATACTTCTTTGACGTGATTGTTACTTTTTGTTTTTGCATACTCCGTCTGTCGATATTTGTCTTGATAGTAGCTTTTCTCCTCATATTCTCAGAAATAAATAGAGAAAGCGCCGAATTTTCGACAAAATGTAATTTAACACCAAAAAATATGCAATGGATCTTAATTTATTTGCTTAGGTGGCGATACAGTCTGGGGTGGACCTGGGCCTCAACCAACACGACTCTCCAGTTTGCCACATCTTTGGCAAACCGCCTACAGTAACGCACTTTAAGTTGGATAAGTTCCCTTTCCACCTGCGCCTGCGCGCCACCTAAGACGAATTCTTTCACTACTGCGTTATCCCTCCGGGTTGGAATCGAAGACTCGTCGGGGCGGAGTGTTGGTGTCCATTCGCTCTACATGTCCTAGCCATCTTATTCATATTCACTGTTTAATGTTCTCCTCCAAAGCCCGTGACCGCAAACGGGACCAAAAATCACTGGAAGATTTTTTTCATTCAAAACGGCGAAGAAGATCTTCCTCTGCCTTTGCTAACGTCCATGCTTCTGCGCCATAGAGCAGGACTGGAATGATGAGGGTCTTATATAGAGTCTCCTTAGTATTTCTTGACAAGGCCTTACTAGTCAGATGTCTTCTTAGACCAAAGAAACAGCGATTGGCAAGTTACGTCGTTTGATTTCTGCTGTGGTGTCATTGTCAGAGTTTATAGCGGAGCCGAGGTAGACAACGTCCCTAACCACCTCAAAGTTGTAGCTGTGTGATGGTCTGTCCGATTCGTCGATGTTGTATGTCGCAGCATGTATTTTGTATGCATCGGATCTTTGCAGCAGGCTAAATAACAATTCCATAAATTATTGCATACTTTTAGGATGACACCTATTCCAAAACTCCTAGTCTAGTTTAATGAGGTTTTTCAAGCACAATGCAATGGATTCTGGGTGAAAATTGCATATATGTATTGCAACCTAACCTAACCTTCAAGCACCCAAGTGAAGGGAAATCACAACTTAAATAAATATCTCTGTATAGCAGCTTCTGCCTCATAAAAGGAATATATCGAAATATATTTTAAAACTACAACAATTTGCTCTGAAACAGTAAAAAGGAAAATGTAATAAAAAAGTAATAGAACTACTGCTTTCTGAGAAACTTAATTCGTAAATATTTGCAAATAAAATGAACGAGTTCCTCGAAATTGCTGGGTTAAGTGTTTTAAAAAAGCAAATAAATGTCTATAAAATTCGACCTTATAAAAATACAGTCGAACTTCGATAACTCGAACCATCACTTGCCACAAAAAAAATTCGAGTTACCAAGACTTCGAGTTATTAAATAAAATACAAAATTGATATAAATATGTATCTATTAGCGAAATAATTAATAATTATTATATTAAAATATTATTTTAAATAGTCAGCAGTACATGACTGAAGAGTGGATTTTTTTAAATGCAAAATGCTTCAAGAATTTGCAACCACTTGTGGTGGTTGAACCAAATCATCCTTTAAATCTTTCTCCATTACATTCGTACGTATCTTCACTCCGTGTATTATTTCGTCTTCCTCTTTGTGTTTTTTTAGGCGCCTACTATTTTTTTCAAAAATAAAAACTAAGCTTTGAGTTCGTATCGACCAATATACCGACCTAGTAATGTGTGTTTTAACCCCTACTAATAAGAAATTTCACAATTCTTACTCACACTTAGGGAAATCACGATTTTCTACATGTATGTATGCTAGGTCATAGCTAAATACAAACACCGCAGTGCCCCGAAAGCGATGCATTATAAAACGAACTTGGAAAAACACGCAGAATTAGGGAAATCCCCTTCAGAATTCGACTTATCGAAGGTGATGTCAAATAATATCTTCGAGTTATCAAGACATTCGAGTTATAGAAGTTCGTGTTATCAAATAAAATTTACATGTAAATTTCAGTCTTGGCGCTATTGCCAACCAATTTCATTCGAGTTATTAAATATTCGAGTTATCGAAGTTCAACTGTATTTACAAATTTTCGTGAAACAGAAAAATAAAATCTGTTCACCCTGCACACAGGAAATATCTTTTGGAAATGTACTTCCATTTATCTGGGAATTATCCTTACTAACTTTCAAAATGCTATGGTATTTTTGTGTTACATTTTTTTGTTGAGTATTTTCGTTAATTTATTCAGAACAGTGTAATACAATTCACCAAATGATAAAATTCAGTTCATAATGTAAGTACGCGTTGTAGTACCTACTTGTGCGTATGGGAATCTGGAACAGGAATAATTAAATAAATTAAATTTCCACGAGATTTGCCTGCGAGTTCTGCGGACAAATAAGAAGGGAGCAACATTGACTTCTCAGAAGGAAAAAAAGAGCACGAGGAGCGGACGGTTGAATTTATATTGATGGGCGCTATTGCCAAGACAATCTTCGGAAGTTCTACTAGAGACTACAAAAAATATCTTTTCAATGATACATAAGTTGAGCATGGGAATAAGATGGTAAATTCACAGCTGATGTGGAGAATAAGCTTATTAAGAAGGTTCACCTCACCAAATTTAAACGTAGTGGTTCTCAAGATACGGGGCTTGAAAAATCACTTCCTGCCATTCTAGAATAGTGAAAATTTGCATAATGGCAGCTCCTGTCGAA
Source organism: Cheilosia scutellata (assembly GCA_955612985.1). Lineage (NCBI taxonomy): Eukaryota > Metazoa > Arthropoda > Insecta > Diptera > Syrphidae > Cheilosia > Cheilosia scutellata. The sequence continues at coordinate 54,224,933 of OY015314.1, forward strand.
AACGTTTGATTTTCAATTCAGGGGGTGTGTTATGCGCCCACTTTATTTGGGTCACTTCCGTCAGAAAAAAGTTAAAATAAAAAATATGTCTAGACCTAGCTTCTCACAACCATTCGTTTGTGTCAGTGTTTATTTTTGGGACGAATTGAAGGGACCTACAATTTTATGCTGAGTCAGAACGGCTGAATTGGGGAGCTTTTTCGGGGCAGTTATACTCTCGGATATTTGTCAGACGTTCGCGAGAGGTGGTGCTGTGGAAAAAACCTTAAGCCCACTTTTGGATATCTCCCTCTTTACAAAATCGGCTCATATAACAAATGATAAGTAGATATTCTGATATTGTGTACTGTCTTAAATTAAGATTGTTGCACTTTTTAGATGTGTTTCTACATGTTGAGACAATTTTTCCTCTCCACCTTGAACATCATTTTCGTTTTCCACTTTAATGACTTCTGATAACTTGGTTAAGATCTCTCTTCAAATCTGGTGTAATCGAGCTTAATCCAAAAAATATATCTTTTGAACGCAAAAGTTTTGTGTAACTTGTGTAACTCAAATAGGAGTAAATTATCCAACTAAGTATAGTTAGACCTTGTGTAATTTTGTTAGTTACTTCCCCTCGTCTGTGTTTATGTTCATCAAGTATTTATTATTTTTCTAGCAGTCTTTAGGGGATGTGTGCTAATGCTAACCTCTCCTGCTAATCCGTGAATGTCAAATGCACGTGCTGGATTATATCCATTCGAAGTTCAAGTGTAAGTTGTAATTGGCAAGCCACTGATACAGCAGTCCTCAATCCTCATCAGAAAATAAGTTATTTTCATCCTGTGGGACGTGATTGCTATATGGATAGTGCTCATGGCAGAAATAGAAACAAAGTTTGAACAATATAATGACAATCTCTGAAGAAAGATAGATTGGAATTTGTTAACTGGCAATGAGAAAAATATTTTTCTCTCAATTCTGTTGAAATTGAAATCCCCTGAAACCGACTCAATGGTTTCTATGTTGTTCCTATTTTAGTTCACTTTAGATCCAATCATTCCGCCGCCGCTGCGCCGGTTGCTACCAACGGAGAAGTTCAACCCTAGAGTCATAAAATATTCAAGTCAGTTTGATGTGGTACAGGTGGCCATTCTCGAAGGGCCAAACGGAATTAATTTTCCTTAATCAATTTAAATGTAACTATTTCCTTTGTCAAAATACAAAATATGTTTGCTGTTTGACATAGTTACGAGTCAAGTTGCTTTTGGATCGTAAATAAAGCGTTGTCCTTAAATTTATACAAGTGTTAGTATTGAATTCTGAATGCTTAAATGATTTCCTTTTTTTTGTAATAGAAATATTTTTCGTGGGAATTTTAATCAAAGAGATTTGTGGGAGAATTGCGGATTCAAGGAATTTATGTAAATAATTGAATTTATTTATCAAATGGAATTGTGGGGGCATACCTCATTATGTAGAAAGGATTGCTGATGAGGTAAGCAATTGAAAAGTAAAAGGGAATATTTAGCTTAACGACTCTGGTTTCTAGGGAAATAGTTGTGATTACAACGCAGGTTTACAAAATTTCACCCACTTTTGGTGTCGTCGCAAAAATCGGCGATGGCAGATGGCGATGCCATTTAAAATTCAACATTTTGCTTGTCAAGATGCGTCTTTCAAAGGAACGCAACTGAATCGCTCCCTATCCGCAAGTTTATCGTAAGCGACAATTTTTCCGAAATCGTGTTTATTAAGCCATTCGACCGATAACATTACTACCCACTGAGCCACATAAAAAGTTGAGCGTGAAGACAATTTTCGAGATATTTTATATGCGATTGAATGCAGATATCAGGCTCGATTCCTTAAAATGGAAAAAAAGGAACGACTCCTGTAAAATTCAACATGTCGGATTGTCGGTTACGATAAACTTGCGGTTAGAGCTCAGACAGATCTGTCAAATAGCTTAGTTGAAACAGACGCACAACGAGAATTTTTGTAAAAAAGGAAAAAAGTATTAAAATCTATGCTCCGTATTCTTATTGTCCAGGACTAACTCCTACGAAGTCATAATAGTGACAATTTCTATATAAAATTGTCTATTGTGACTGACGAAATATTGAAATTGAAGTTTAAATATAATGTTTGATAAGACCCTATTTTCTTGAGCGAAAAAACCATCACGCAAACCAAACTAAGGCCTCAAAAGTGTTATGGGGTCTCTTCAGCATCGATTTGAACCATTCATCGCTGGTTTACTCAAAATCGGAGCAGCGCAAATAACATCGAACATTTTGGTCGCCCAATTGATGTCACCACACAAGAAATTGGATGAAATCCACGCGATGATATTGGACGATCATGGGTGTCCGAACTTGAAAAGGGTACAAGCTTAACTCATGGATCCGTGATTTAAGTTTTGCAAAAATATTTCGATATGAAAATCCTATCCGCCAGACGGGCTGCGCGTTTGGCAACTTCTAAGGAATTTTTGGCGATATTCAATCACAATTCGAAAGAGTTTTTGTGTCGTTTCGTAACCCTGAACGAAACATGGATTCATCAGAACACACAAGAGACCAAGGAACTGTCGAAACAGTGCACTCCTTTATTTATGTAGTTAACTGTGACTATTTCATGGTTTTAAACGCCTATTTTGAGGCCCTCGAGAGATATTATTTTTTTGGTAGGGCATACAAAAATTGTAGAAACGTTAGACGAAGTGTCGATTCATTAATTTTCAATCGCACGCTTATCCATTAAGTAGGTCGCGGGTTTATGTGGCTCAACTGGACCCTCCATAGCTCTAGATTCTCCGCCATCGAATCTAAATCATCAAGGGCAATTATGGACTGGATCTAACTATCTCATCCTAGGTCTACCTATAGAAGACGCCTGCCTGATGGTACGGATGAAGTGTATCGAGCTAAAGGGAGCTGATATTGAAAAAATAATATTTTTTACCGAGAAGATTGTTCCTTATTTTTTAGGGATTTATTGACCCATGTTCATATTTTGCAAGTCGTTTCGATCATTTGGTGAGATATATTTTCAAATATTTAAACAGTTTGTTTTCGAAACTTAGATAACAGTGATTTAGGAGGTAGTAGTCAATGGTCTAAATTGCAGCTGCACTCATTATTATTTAAAAAAAAATGTTGGAAAGATATTTTTTAAAATACTTCTTACGGAATAGGCGAAACTAAACACTTGTAGATACATAATGTATAAGTTTATAACAAAAAAATGGTTCCAAACTCCAAAGTTAAATGAATAACTTACTTACTTTTGACATTCACTGTATGTACTATTTCTGTAGTTAAACAATAATAAGAAGTAGTCTTCTGGAAATATGTGCGGTTCGATTGAGGGGTGATTCAACTATGGCGTCCCCTTATGAAGATAGATAGAAATCATTTAATACAATTTGAAATATAGAGTGTTAAAGGTCTTATTGTTGTGGTTGTGCTAATTGTTTTGTCCCCAAAAGAATATTTCTATACAAAACTTATTTTATTTTGTTTTGAAATTGTAATTGAATTTATTGTACCTTTGTAGGTATATATATCTGCAACAATAAAAAAATATTTTGAGATATGTCTACATTACTTGTAATATAATGGTAACTAACGTATTTTTAATTAACTTTCTAAGTAACTAAACAAATTTACGTTTAGCTGTAGATAATGGTAAATAATTAAAAATGTCAATAATCTTTATAATTTGTAATTAATACGAATGTTTGTAGCATTGAAATTTAATAAAGCTCAGTATATCGAGCTTCGTTAGTTTGCATATTTGAAACTGCTCTCTAAAGAAAACTCAGTTTAATTTTTCTTCCTTTATTCCAAAAATAGCTACGAAATATATTTAAAGTCCAGTCTTGTACTTGTACTGAAAATAATATGTTAACTTTTGTAATCTACAGCAAACAACTTTCAGACAATGGATCATTTAGTCAAAAGTAATAAGGAGCCCATTTTAGTACTAGTTTGGTCAAAACAAAAACATTTCAAACAGCAGCAAATATTGAAATTTTTATTAAATATAAATATTATATATCTATCTATCTATAAACGGATTTGCAGACTTCGTGCTTTCTGACAAGCATTTTTTTTATTATAATCGGTTTGAATCAAGACCGACTTTTGTCGGATTGCCCCGGATGACTTAGAGCCGGTGTATTCTGGCTACTCAAGTGGCCTATTTCAGCAACTTACAAAATTTGTATTTACAGAAATTAGTAGAAAAATTTGGTTCAACTAGCGGATGTTGTCCTGGCTGCTATAAGCGTGCCCTTGACTATTTCTATTGTATTGCTTACGCTGGATAATATGCTTGTCTATCAGGATTCATACCAATGTTCCAAATTTTACAAACTTCGGCTTCCATAACTGTCGAAGAATAGTGTTTGCATTTTTTGTATAGGAGGTGCCACGCCTCTTTTTTCGGTTACCCGGGTAACTTTTTCCAAATAAATCTTATTTGGATTGTACTATTACGAACGTTTTTTTAAAAAAATAGCTAAATCGGACCAGCGGTTTTCAAGTGATGCGATCAACAACGAATGTATTAAGATTTGGTAAAACTGAATTTTACACATTTTCTACAAAAATTGTCGGAAAATGCTTGTAAATACAAATTTGCAAGTTTGGTGATATAGTTCAAAGGTGTAAGAAGACGGCAAACGTTGAATGTATTCTTTTGGGTGGTTTGCAACTTCTTCTTGTGACTCCTGGTCAGAGTCGACATTTGGCGTATCGAATGCGTGTACACCTTGAGAAAGTCTGATGCGAATTACAAATGGTCGATTTGGTTGGAGATCCTAGCCTTGTGAACTCATTATCACGAGCTGTCGTAAAATCGATTAGTCGATAGGTCTTCTTTTATAGCGTTTCGTGAAGGCTCTTCTTACTAGTTTAGACACCCGGCGAAGATGTTTTCCCTTCCGACTATAGTATTGAAGTTCCCAAACACAACTTTCACAATGTACTCCGAATAGACTCCATAGGCACCATCTGGAAAGTTCTAAAAAATGGCCTTCAGCTTCTTCGATAAAGTAGCTTTGATGTTGGTCACAGCCAGTCGATCACTTATCGGAATAAAGTCAACAACTTTTGTTGTATGCCGATCTTCTCTGTACTAATCTGCATTTTTTAGTTGTAACAAACACCGCAACTATTTTCTATCCATTGTATTCTTAACAATTTCACATAAAGTCGTTCGCCACCAGGGCCGTAGCGAGGATTTGAGTCATGGGGGGTGACTTTAATTGAAATGCCGACCTATTATAGGAACTTCCCGACTGTAGAATTAGAAATCAGGAAAACCGGCTCAGCGGTTATCGAATTATAACGTCATCGAGTTTCACCTCATAGAAGATGTTTTTTGTATAGGATGTGCCACGCCCCTTTGTCCAATTTTGATCAATCTTAACAGGAACACTCCTGAGCCAATACCTCCAATAGCTAAGACCATCTGTAAATTTGAGCTCTATCGAGTCGGTGGTTTTCAAGATACAAGATTTTCATTGTTTTTTTTTTGTATGGATACCGATACCGACCGTTCTTTTTAAATTTGAATCGAAACTCGCTAAATTTTAAGTTGTTCAGTCGGCAAATTCACCAGTGTAGACCGTTCTTTTTAAAATCGAAACCTTTGAAAATGCCGACTTGTCACTTGTATACATTTACAGGTTTGAAAACCTATACCTAATGAAAATCCAAACTCACTTCTTATTTTTTAACATTTTGTTCCGAGCTAATTTTTGAAAATTGCTCGTTTTTGCCGATTTTTTTTTAGTTGCTCAAATTAATAAATGTAGCTTCCTTCATTTACCTACTCTTGAAAAGCGTGAGGTGGTCACACCCCTCCCCCTCTCGCTGCGCCATTGTTCGCCACGCCCAGATTTTGGGACGTTTTTGACGGATATGTAAGGTTTTTGCGATATTCTTAGAAAAAGCCAACAAAATGTGGTAACAAAATCGGTATTTAAAGCCCTTCCTAAAAATGTACCCTTTCTTTTGTCTTTTGACACGCCCACTTTTTGGGGGCACTCGGTATTTCAAAAACAAAATACATTTTTTCTACAAAGAACCTGTGAATACAAATTTGTAAGTTGTTAAAATAGGTTACTGATTTTATGGCCACTTGTGAACTATTTTAACAGGCACTTGTGAGACTTGTGGACTTATAGGTTCGAGTTCTGAGCTTTGACCTAATAATCTAACAGGGGCCTGTTAAATTTTTCTACAAATAGTACCCGTCAGCTGAAAATTGGACTTTATTAATTTTTGTATGTGGTTAGTGGGCCAGTGTGCCTGTGCACCTGACATGACTAGTATTAGTAAACTAGATCAGGATGATGCATTTTAATCGTCGCGTCGGGACATTTTTGTTTGTATCCACAACATTCGCAACACGGAATCTGCATCTGCCATATGCTATCCCATGCACTGTTTATATTTTTTTTTGTTTTTATTAAAACAGACCTAACACTTTTTCAAAATTTAATAGCTATTTTTTCTAAATAATTTTATGCACTCAAAAATAGAAGCGCCATCCTTTTTTTAGAAGTTACCTTTTATTCGCAACCAAATTTTATCGCTTCCTTGTAATTGTTTTAAATAGTTTAGTACTTAGTTTTAATTTGTAGTAGTTTCTTATAGTAGAACAAAGTACTTTGTGAAAATACATAATATAAATATTATATTGTTTTTTGAGAATCTCTTTTTAATAAATCTAGCTTTATATGGTGTGTGCGTGCGCGCGTGTATTTCGTCTTGGGTGAGGTCAAATCTAATTTTTTATGTTTTTTCTTCTTTTTTTTCTTTTTCTCTCTTTCTATGTTTATTTGATTTAAATAAATGCATTAAAAACAAAACAAAAAAAAATTAAAACCAAATGAACATAAAATATACAAAATGTATCTATCCTTGTCTCGAATAAAGATACCATGGGGCCTGAAAAAAATCTGTTGGGGGCTGATACATATTACTGTGCCGAGGGTAAGCTAAATATTTGATTTTGTTTATAGTTTTATTAAATTTTGTTTTTTATGTTTCGTTAAATGTTTGTTTGAGTTCTTAATTATTTAATGAATTATTATGTTTTTTTTTGTTTTATTGTTGTTTCTGTATATATTGTTTAACGTTAGCTTTTTGTGTTATTTGTTTTATATGATTTCTTGTTTTTGAGCACAGAAGCAGTAAAAGAATAAAAAAATGTTAAGTGTTTTGATTATTATTTGTTTATGTCTATAAATTTGTTTAAACGTTGTGTTTTGGTGTATAGTACATTGTTAAAGCCGGAAGGTAGATAACCCCCCTCGGACAAGCAAAGGCCTGCAGAATATGTGTGGGTGTTTGACGTGATATGCATGCGTGAATATTATGTATCTTTAAATGTTTAAATTCCATAAACGTGTGTTAAATATTTCTAATAGCTGTTTGTTGTGTGTAGCAGTGAAGAGTGAAATCATTTTTGTATTGTTACTTTCTATTTAATTTTATTGTGTACAATTATATAAAAGAAATACAAGTTGTTGATTTATATTTGAAAAATATTACTTTTTTTGTTTTGAATTTCGTATGCGCCATTGGGGCTCCATCAAATGTTTTCAAAATTGCATGCTTTTGGTGAAATTAAATTTTAGTCATAAATTCTGTGTGCAAAAATAAAGAAATTTTAACTATAGCTACATCGCGGAAACTAATGCCAGTTAATGGTGACAAATGGTGGTCAAAATGTTTTTGAATGATCGAGATAACAACGTGGGCTTTGGGTCAATAACAAAGATTTTCTCAAAATTTGAGTGGTTCTGTGATTTTCGAGATAGTATACGATTTTAAGGTTTTTTTTTTGTATTGGAGGTGCCACTCCCCTTTGCTAAATGTTGAGCAAACTTCACAGAAACTCCTTTGGGCCAATAACAACAATTTTCTTAAAGTTTTAGCTCAATCGGCTTGGTTGTTTTCGAGATAAGACTTTTAAGTTTTTTTTTTGCATCGCAGGTGCCACGCCCCTTTGTCCAATTTTGACCAAACTCCTTTGGGCCAATAAAAAGGATTTTCTCAAAATTTGAGCTTAATCGGTTTGGTGATTTTCCAGTTTTGCGATCATTGGAGTGTATATTCCAATGCAAATGGCATTTTTGGATTTTTGCGAATTTCTGGCTTTTCTGGCTTTTAGGGTTTTCCAATTTTTTTTTTTGTAAAACCACCACTGATTCATGGCGAACAAAATAAAAGAAGAATCATCCAAATGGCTGTAGCCATTCTCGAGTTTTTGCGAGACTAACGCACATCAATTGATTTTTATATATATGTAGAGATTTGAAAGACTTATTGAAGATGCGTAAATTAAAAAACTCTGCACTCTATTCAAAGACAAATTTACCAAGTCACAGAAAACATTTACGTTGATCCTATCATTGAACATATCAAGAGATTCATTATAAGTGATTAAGCTTTGTGGTAAATAAAGGCTCCACTGTCCATGTTAGAAACTCCTTGAAACCACTTTCACATGTTAGAAAATTGTCTTGTCATCAGCACGTATATTCTAATTAGTCTACTTTTTCGTTTGTGGTTAAGAATATTTTTCATCAGCTCAAACAAAATAACTGACCCAGACTTACTAACATAGAAAAGATTAAATTTCTACATTAATTTTTTTTTATTTCGATTAAAATATCAAAAGGACGAATAGCAACCATATCCAAATAATATTTTATATTTTATTCTCATTTTAATCTACCTAGGACATGAATAAAAAAAAATATACATAGATAGATATCTACCTATAGTCATGTAACTATCTACATACTTCAATTTGTATAATGTGCGTGAACACATTTTTATTATTTTGTGTTTTCATGTTTCACGAAAGGATCACAAATTCACAACGCCATCCATCATAGTGCAGCAAATCTGAATTTTCATTTTTTATTTTGAGTGAGGTTGTCAGAAATGTCATGGTAAGTTGTGAATAATGAAAGAGGTTCCTCGTTAAACTTTTTTTTCTCTCTCTCTCTCAACAATGCATTTTCCGACCAACAATGGTGGAACAATTTGAGACTTTATATATTCATGTTAACTTGCATTGATGCAATTCGAATGGCAGAAGGTCCTTTAAATCCAAAAGATTGAGTTATTTCTAACTATTTGCATTTCTTATAGTGTTTTTTTGTTCGTACTTGTTGTAGACTGACAATACCATCGCATCGGTTGCTTTTGTTGACCAAGTTGAGGTTTTAGTTTGAGTTTAGGTTGGGTTGGGTTAGGTTAGAGGGGCAGTTTGCATTATATGCAATTTTCACCCAGAAGCCATTGAGGGTCATTATGGATTACCCTTTTATAGTACATGATGGATGAATCTTCTTAAATCTGGTAGAGGAAATATTGCTAGATCTTCCAAGCCGTCAAAGAACCGTGCTCCCTTGTAACAGTAGCGGCGTTTTTGTAGGGGGCAGAGACACAGGATTCTATTGCCTCTTCATCCCTGCAACTTCTGCAGAAGTCATTTATAAAGCTACCCATTCTTTTGGGCCAATTATGCCGTGTCCAGTTATTACCCCGACGAGCACTCGGATTTGGTTTCTGTCAAAAGATATTAGGATCTTTGACATTTTAATGTCAATTGAGGGCCACAAGCTGCGAATTGTGGCACAATCGAAAGTGTTGTTCTGTCGTTATTTAACCAAGTTTAATGTGACATTATCAATGACGGTCTTAGCTGCGTTGGCAGTTGGTATAGACCTTACCCGTCAGCTAATAGTATGCCAATTTCAGAGCCACATATATGGCTAGTTCATCTGCTGCCTCGTTACAGATTTGGAGTTTACGAGATTGGAGTTAATCCTTTTAAGTGCTGTGTGGCTGTTTTCACAGAAGGTAATTTCCATTGCTGGTAGTTCCCTCGCTAAGACAGTTTGAGACGCTTTCTTAACCGCGTAAAGCTCTGCTTATAAAACGCTGCACTGATTTTCCAGTCGTTATAGCTAAAGCTGATACTTCTTCTGAGAAGACTCCTGCTCTTGTTCCACTCACCGTCTTTGAGCCATCTGTGAAAATGGGTATATATTTTATGACAGTACTCGGTATAACCAAATATAATGTGGTTTGGTTATCCAAAAGAATACTTGAACTTTTTCTTATAACAATTAATTAAATTCAAATGGGAATTTTACAAGATTTTAACTTTAGGATGGAAGATGACTTTTAGCTCCAGCACACTTGTCAGCCACGATCCAATTGCAATTAATTTTCTTTTTAATACCGGCACGTCAACTCGGTTTTCGCGGCACACTGAAATTGAACTGTATACTGACTTTAGGAAGTGTTCTTAAAGACTGCGTTCAGTGCTATTACTTTTTCAGCGCTGAATAAACACTGCGTATGTGCATTGATAGTTGTTGATATTTATTGACATTCGATTTTGCTATTATTCCCTGGCCGTTTTATATTTATTGAATGATGCGTCTTTAAAACTTTCGGTCACAAGCAGTGTCTTTCATCCTGTCAGAAAAATTTAGTCGGCAGCGGCACATTTGTGACGTTTGCGTAATTATGCCGATTTTAAACACGAATTTATCATTCGCTGCAGTGAGTGTGTGAAGTTATTGTCCTAACCATAACCGGAGGTCCTTCTATCTATAATACCTCAGCTCATTTGTTTGAGGATGCATTCCAATTCATTAATTGAAAGCCCCTTCCAAACCCTAACGAGTTGCATTTAAAAATTGCATTCAATCTCACACAGACGACAATAATGCGATTGTGTGTGAAATCAACCGTTTACTTAAAGCGCCGATTAAACACCATCGCGCTACGCAGGAATACGTATTCGAATCACATACACAACATTAAAAATACGTTTTGCACCTCAATGCTTGTGCGAGGACTCGTCCATGTTTAAAGAGGTTCATTAAAGCTCAATAAGGAACGCACGCAACACAAATTGTTCGAGTGAGCGACAGTGCGCAATCGAAATGAAAATCATTTTCAATGTTAATGAGGACGTTGATGGTAAGACGTGTAGTCTATGGCAAAGTAATTAGAAAAAAAAAAAAAAATCTCGAAGTCGATGAGGATAGCTAATTAAACCAATTACTCTCAGGTTGAGCACTTTACATAACTTGGTTGGTAGTCATGGAACTTTTGTCATAATGAGAGGAAAAATGTTGGCAAAAAAGGAATCAGTTGAGTAACGAGAGTTGTGACTTGTGATTTAGTTGATGGGAATTCTATGAAATTAACACACAGTAGTTGTGAGAACCAAACGGTAACCGGGGTAGTGAGTGTTTGGGTGGGTTGGTTGTATTTGATGGCAGAACGGTACGATGTGGTGTAGATTTATCTCAGTGCACAGCTCGAGTGGAAGGATAATAAGGAAGGTAATTGAGGATAGTAATGAAAGGGAGACCCTATGAGTCAATACATTCCACATGCGGGTCATTCGGAGAATCCCTGAATGCAATATCACGATAGTGATAGTCTACTCCTCTACGTTTCGACGCTTTTGATGTTCGAAATGCTTTAGGTACACTTGACTAGATATTAACTTTGCAGTGGATCTTTGGTCGACTGAAGCTATCTGAAAATTGTATGCATCGATTGGCAGAACAAAATATTGCGCAACACTCTTGCCGAGCTCCAAAATTGTGAACATTCCAAAAGAGGTTGCCATTAACACAGGTGCACACAATTTAATTGGGGCAGTTGTAAAAGAATGGACAATGGATGTGGCCATAGCATTGCATTTGGATGCTTGCACTCAACAATAAACCTCTTCTCGAGATTAGGTCATCATAGTGCAAAATATTTGATAAGCTAAAAGTAAGTCAGGGTTTTTATGAGCTTCCAATGAGTGCGGACGTTAAGTCTTAGAAGATCCACTTTCCTTAGACAAATGCATCCCTCTACCTACACCAACAAATTCCTGAAAATGCGGCAAATGGTAGAACGAATTTTTTTGAAAGGGTGAAATTCTTTTTCAGACTAAGGTGTAAGACAACAATACAGCGGATTTTCCGACACCGGTGCTGTACTGTCGATAACTGACTTTTTAGTGATCTCTAAACTGAAATAGCCTCGTCAGTTAGGTAGAGCTTTATTATAGAGAAAGAATTAGCGAGAAAGTTCACACATTTTTCAGATCTAGAAAACGATTTCAGCGTTTAACACAGAAATGTAAAAAACTGATCCGAGGATAATGATGTATAGGGTCTGGCAGAAAGTTGGGAAAGAAAAAAAGTCGGCCGAGCGGTTATCGAGTTATATCTAACGTCATCAAATTTCACCCAACGGAAGATGTTTTTTGTATCTGAGGTCCCACGCATCTTTAGCCAATTTTGACCATTTTTCACAGGAAATATCCCGGGCCAATACCTAAGATCACCTGTAAATTTGAGCACAATCCATTCGGTGGTCTTCGGGATATAAGATTTTGAATATTTTTATGGGAGGCGCCATACAGGAACACCCCTGGGCTAATACCTAAAGGACCATTCACATGAGAGCAACCAACTATCTACGAACGAACGAATATTCGTAAGTTTTGATAGTTCGCGAATTTCAGCCAGCAGCTGTATTAAGAAAACAAGTTTATAAACAATTTAAATAACGAAATTTCGTTTTCCAAACTTTTTGCGGCGAAAGAAAACACCCTTGCCGCGAATTGTCAAAGTTCGCAATACACATCAATAAGCCGATCATCATCAATAACGAATAACATATTCCTTCGAATTTAACCTCAAATTAGAAATGCCGCCCGTTCTTTTTAAAATCGAATCGAAACTCGCTGCATTTCAAGGATTTCAGTCTTCAAAATCACTGCCGACCGTCCTTTTTAAAAACGATTCTAAACTCGCTAAATTTCAAGGATTTCAGCCGGCAAATTCACCGTTGCCGACCGTCCTTTTTAAAATGGATTCGAAACTAGCTAAATTTTAAGGAGTTCACGTGAACACCTTTGAAAATGCCGACTTGTAGGTATATATTTACAAGTTTGAAACATATACCTAATTAAAATCCAAACTCACTTCTTCTATTTTAACATTTTGTTCAGACCTAATTTTTGAAAATTGCTTGTTGCCACGCCCCCCCCCCTCGCTACGCCCCTGTTGCTACTGTCGAGAAGTTCAACATCTTCTTTTTGCCTGATTTATAACGAAGACGTGTGTGGTTTCAACAGAAGCTAATGCATGATATGACTGTTATTCGCCCTCTCATCCCTGGTCGCGTCATTTTCAGGTTTAGTCATGTCGGGCCTCCTCGGTCCCCTGGTTTATCCATTATTTCTTGTGGGGTCACCTTAAGGCACGTATTTACGAGAACAGGCGCCGAACACTGGAAGAATTGAAGGAAGCCATTCGCTTGAAAACCGCGTAAAAAAACGGACTAATATTGGAAAAATGACAGATGTGATATTCCGCACTTGATTTTCTGAAATGCTATGAAAAGACGAACCAGAATCTGACAATAATTTTTTTTTTACCTTTCTGCCGGACCCTATATAACTCTGAGCCCGACACAAATGCTCTGACCCATAAAGTCTTCGAGTCTAACCCGAACGGAAAACCCAGTAGAGGAAGACCTCGCCTTCATTTTTCGCGCACAAGTAGAAGGAGCCCTTGACCGACTTGGAGTGCACAACTAAAGGTAGTTAGCTAAAAACCGGACTGACTGGAAATGTTAATTTTCAATTTCTCAACTACGGAAATCAAGTTTTAAGATATCAGAGACTTGATGAATTTGAGTTCCGTTAAAATGTTTTCTTTTTTAATGTGTATAACTTTTGCCATATCCTACAAGTTCAGAAATTCAGCTTTAGAAGTATATGTAGCGTATTTCCTATCGACAAGCTTAGTTCTACTTCTGTGAGGCCATACTACTTACCGCGGTTCTGAGGTCTGATGAAAAAACCAAACGAAGGCTGACTTGCAGGACAGTTTTCCACTTTTCCACTTTTCTTGCCTAAATCTAGGTTTGTGTACAAAATCTTTTTTCGGGAGGTTTGAAGCTTTTTTAAGACTAGCTTTGCTATATGTAGCTACAACTCTTTTGGTAACCAATGACTTCCACAACTGACAGTATGTTCTTGGTCTAGAAACGTATTTTCCAGAAGTTGAAGGTGCATTCGCGTAGTAGCGACCACTTAAAATATAGCTGTACTAAAAAAAAGTCCAAGACTAACAGTTTTAAATATAAAGCCGACTCCCTTCCCCCAAATTTCTTAATAGGCAGATCTCTTGCTAGGACTGAGCCGCACGAGGTAGGCTGTGCACTCATAAATCCCACCCCATACGCGGCAGCCAACTGATGTCGGGATCTGCGCTAACCGGCCCAATAGGTGGAGCCAGGGCAATAGTTAACATTTCAGGTCCTCCATCCCCATGCCTGAATCAGAGAACTTTTTCCCCTCCGATTAAAGACTCATAATTGACAGAAAACAAGTATAATTAATCTAAATACTCTTCATTCCTATAACACTCATTCCCCTTAATAACTGGGTGAAAGTTTTCGCCAAACTTTGTTTAAGGGGTTACCTTCAATTCAACCCTAAATGAGGGTTGTAATGCTAATTACATCAACATATAACTCATCTAAATTCTAGCACATCAAAGAACCTGTGGATAGCTCTTTGCTAATTGGTTAATAAGTTTTTCGTCGAGTTGCTTCAGCTACCCTATTAACTGCATTCCATTGCGTTGCAAACAAATTACACAACCTTATTAGCAAAGGCAAATAACAACAAACTTTATCAACAAATTAACATTTTAATTTATATTCAGCAAGTAGTCGACTGTTACTCTTTCTCTCTCTGTCTGTCTGTGAGGTGTTCTCCCATATTATTTACGATTTATTTGCTCGACTTACTCGACGTCTCTTAAATTTGCTAAAAAAGTAAATAATATTATTATTTCTTTTTCTGAGAAGGAAAAACATTTTTTTATTTCAACAAACTTTGCGGGTGTATGTGAGATATATTTAATATTTTTTTTTTTCTGCCAGAGAAATTTCATTTTGACGCGGCATAGTAGGTACGGTGTGGAAGGTGCAAGCGTCGTCGCGTGCGTCGTATAGGGGTGTACTTGTACTCTCATAACTTTGATGTAGACCTCAATTAAAAGTTTTTTGCTATACAATTTTTGTATACGTTTTTTTTTTCTTCCTATATTGTTATCCAGTCGTTATAAGTTCAAGTTCTATTATGTATTATTTTTTGCAAAGGTGTCGAGCTGCTCTGTTTTTTTGAAATAGTTTTTATTCACAAGTTGTTTGGACAAAATAAAATTTTGTAGTAATTTTATTCAATTTTTACCACAATCTCAGTGTTTTATTTTAATTTTCTTGTTATAATTCTTTGTGTGTTTGTGTAAGCATATTGATTATGTCAAAATCGAATACAAATCGTTCAAAAGTACCCGGTGGTGTTAAAAATGCACGCAAACGTTCGTCAGTGTCATCGACCTTAACAAAAGTTTTAATTTTGAATGTTAGAGATTTGTTGAAAGCACCAGACCCCCAACAGGATCCCGACAACGATGAGGTAGCATTTTTTTAATTTTTTGTTTAAATCAAATTGCAATAAAAAAAATATATATTTGGTAAGGAGCGCATTTCTGTGGACATCAACAGCAAAGAGTGGACATGGTATGTGGTGTCTTCAATTTTGTTTGAAGTGATGTGGTTGTCAACAAGAGGAGGATTCAGTAAAGCGATATTTATATGAGAATTCGATGCTGATTTCACTTGAAAATTTTAATTCCTCATAGAGAATGCTGTTCTTCGAAATAACTATAATTCCAACCGAAGTGTTTGTTAAACAAAAATGTTGGTCTTTCAAACAACATCTCAATGTTAAACTCGACAAAACAGAAATTGGTCAGGGACTTGTCCCCAATTTAATTAAAACGTTATTACTCCTCACTTTTCCCCATTCAAATTGTAAATCATTCTTTATCCGAGCTATAGAATTGGCTCAATTCGATGTCGCAGATTTTTGATTCACCGAATCTAGCCTAGAATTGCTAGACCAATACACACTTTTGCAGTTTTACCTTACATGCCTAAGGCGTCTGTTATAGCTATCAGTAAAATGCATCCGTAAAAAAATTGTTTCACTTTTTTGGAGCACTAAAACTTAATCGTTGAACTCAATCTTGGTCTTAAAATGTTGCATTTTCTAGAAAAAGAATTTCTTTATTTTTCCGTACGAAAAACTTTTTCTGTTCAACTTCTCAGTCAATTCCACAACAGGTTTCACTGAATTCCTATGATATGCTATGGTTAAATGATTCAGTTTTGTTCTGTTTCGTGTTTTTACGGATGGACTTTTCTGATGGCTATAACTGAAGCCTAAGGTTTTATAAGCTTAGTTGCTCAAAAGGCGTATTGGTTCAAACACATGGATGGGAGATGAAAAGAACGCAAGAATGGAAGAACGTTTTTCTTCATATAACTGCGAAAACGAAAGGAATTTTCATTTGCGCCAAAGCAAAAAAGACGAAAGCTTTTTTATTGACGTTTTCGTTTTTTTTTTTTGCTTCATGTAACTCCGAAAACAAAAGACATTTTCGTTTTGTGCGAAAGGAAAACAACGACAGATTTTTAAATTGAATATAAATTTTCATTGCTTATTTCAATACTTAAACTATTCCTACCAATTAAGGACTCAAAAGAGATAAACATTCCTGGAGCAGTAACAGTCAACGCGAAATGTGAAGGCGGGAGTGGGAAATAAATACATGGCGATGGCGGGATATCCCACAATTTCCCACACGAAATTCGCTCCCGCTTTCGTGTTGGTTTGAGCAGACCTAAAATTAAAACAAGTCTAATTCTGACCAACGAAATGGAAAAAAATCGATATTGTTATGTGAATACAATAAAATAAATTATTTAAAATTTAATATAGAAACAGAAAAGCAAAAGGCACAAAAGCATTTTATTTACGTAA
This sequence comes from Cheilosia scutellata, assembly GCA_955612985.1. Taxonomy (NCBI): domain Eukaryota; kingdom Metazoa; phylum Arthropoda; class Insecta; order Diptera; family Syrphidae; genus Cheilosia; species Cheilosia scutellata. Next base: position 54,241,880 of record OY015314.1, read on the forward strand.
TGCTGTGAAAAACGAAAGTTTCTCGAACTGTTAAAATTACCATAAAAGTATGCAATTTCCACTAGACTACTTCTTAAACGTTTGCACAGAAAAAGAAGAAAAAGAAACGAAAAGAGTTACATGAAGAACATTTTCGTTTTCGTGTGATTTCTTTCGTTTTTGAAAAGCGAAAGCGTATAGTCCCACCTAAGTTACTTACTTACTCATCGGGCTTCCGACCCGCGTGCTTAGACATCCGCGATGGCTTGTTCTTAGAAACGGAAGTTCGGTTTTGTCTTGTCTTCTCAAACACGGGGGCTTGGATTCGAAGATTCTCTTAGCTGGATTATTATTGTCCATTCACTCGATGTGGTCGAGCCGTAGTCGACAAGTTTTGACTTTTTGGACTTCATTCATAGAACCAAAAATTCGTCGAAGAATTTTTCTTTCAAAAGAATGCCGGTATCAGCTACCTTTCTGCCTATCGTCCAGAACTCGGCGCCATACAGGAGAGCAACCTTTCGTCCTCCGAGTTAAAAAAAAAAGAAGGTAAGTTTTGAACCCAATTATTTTGCCGGACCGAAGTAGTAATTCTTCGCCGGATCTCGTGAAGTTCATGTTTACTCCGAGGTAGGTGAACTCCTTAACTACCTCGAAATTGTTGCATCAATTGTGACGTATTGTCCCAGGCGGTACACAGATGCTTGTTTGTTTGTTAATTGCATGTTTTTCTGTCTCCTTTGGACTTATTCTTGTCCTCATTTGCTTCAATCGCCTTGAAAGCTTCTATCACGGCACTCTGGGAACGACCGATGATGCCAATATTGACCGCATACCCCAGCACCTGAATGGACCTGTTGAAGATAGCGCCTTCAGTGTTGACACTTAACCTGTGCACTATCTGCTCCAGTACGAGATTGGAGAAGTCGCCAGATAGCGCGTGGCTTGCCGAAATCCGGTGCATGTTCGGAGGAGCTACTTCCAAACTGCACGTTGTAGCACTTGTTTTGCAGTGTCACGCGACTCGAATCAGTTTTACCGGGATTCCGAATTCGGCCATTGCCATATAGAGCTCCTGACGATGTATGGTATCATAAGCGGCTTTGATGTCGATTAATATTGAGTTTCGACTTGAAATTCGTTGGACGTACGTTGGATTGGATCCTATTCAGCAAGTTGCTACGTTTTTAAAACGACGAAGCGCTTGATTGCAAACATGAATGTCATGCTATTGGCTCAATCTAAGTCTTGGGCATGGTCAGTAGACTCCCAAGCATTCGTGATTTCCAAACAAACAAGTTGAAGTACTGAAATGCAATTCAATGGTTCTCCATTTACATATTAGCACGGATGAACCTTTGGCTATAATAGCCGCCAGTTGGTGGTACTTTAAAAGACTTCCTTCAAGGGAAGGTAAAATGTATTCTAGAGTTAAAAAAAGGTACCTACTTCGATAGAACCTCCTGCCTATTTGTCGGCCTAAAAAGTCTACATTTTCCGGTTAACTTTACGTTCTCATCATCATCATTGTCATTACAACAAGATATGGTAATTTTTTTTTTTAGCTCCGATTTATATTTTACTTAAGCCAACTTAATATGACTGGCATTTTAATATACGAAATCCAAAATCCATGCATACCGACTCTTGCTGCTTTTGCCCATACTAAATGCAGCTCCTTGCTGTTGCTGATTTAATGCTGCAAACCCAAAAATAAACTTAAAACCATTTATCGTAAGTTTCCTACTTTTTATTTATGTTTTCGTTGTTGTGTAGCTCTGTCCCTCCTATCTATCTTCTATATTATCCTATCGCGCCCTATGTTTTCTTTCTGTATAAAAGTCTTCACACAACTTTTCTGTTTCTTCTGTTTCCTTTCCAAAACCCAACCGAAAATATTGCTCGGCAATATACTTGCGTTGTATACATGAATGACGTGTTTGGTATCTTCCTTTTTTCTCCTCCTTGTTCTCAACACTTTTAATTATTACAAAAAAAGAAAAGTACTACTTTCTTGCTTTGATTTTGTATAAAAAATAATATTTTTTTTTAAATTTTGTGTTGAATTTATTAATTTATTGTTTTATTTTTGAAATTTTATTAACTTTCAAATCAGAGGCAAAACGAGTTAATTTTGTTGTTAAATGATGTTGCCAAGGCTAATTGTTTATTAATTTAATAAATTTATTGCAGCATCAACCTCGCAGCTGGATTGAGACAAATTTTCAAAAACGAGAATGTATCAAATTCATACCCTGCCCCAAGGACGAAGCCAAGTGAGTATGCAAATTAAGTTAATGCGAATTTAAATTTCCCTTAAATTACATAGCTTATAAGTATCTATCTATATTCAGATTGTTTGGTGAGAATAATTGGATCCTTTAAGTTGAGAAAGAGTTGAGGATAGGTTTTTTTTTTTTTCTAAACTTTTTTTTTTCTATTCACATCGGAGAGAATGTGTGATGTGCAGTTGGTATGCAACTAATGAGCTATATCCATGAAGGACTTCCTAAAGGGATCGAGGGGGTTGAATTGAATGTTTTTAGATGCGTTGCATGAATGTGCAGACGATGCACTGGATGAGGTTAAGGCGTAGCTGTGGAAATTAATTTGAGATTACGGATGGAGGTCTCTGGCGCATGTAGTGTGCAAAAGTTGATCCGGCATGATGATGTGCAGGGGTATTAGAGTTCTACACTCGTTTTCATAATATTAGTTTATTTTGTGGCTTATCGCCGCCTCTGAAATTATTTCAGAATTTTGACTAAGCTGCTAGGAGTAACTATGGGTTTTGGGTAAAATCTCTGAGATTTATGATTCAATAACAGAGGAGCGGTCTGAGAAGTTACGATATCGTTAGAGTGTGGCTTGGGGGGAGCCATAAAAAGCTGTGCATTAGATAGAGTTAATGCGGTTTTGTGAAATATACCATTGAATATTTTTAAACAATTCAACGGACACTTACAGAAAAAGTACCCTACAAGAGCATGTAGGGTTGTAAATAATGCGGATGCAAGTACGTAGAAATCGGTTATAACAATACCTGATATAGCGATGAACCGGATATAACAATATATTTTCAAAGTCCCGGCAAAACTCCGTTTAATTCAAAGCAATTTGCAATCGGTTACAACGATGCCGGATATAACGATGAAATCGGTTATAGCGATGAAAATTTACCACATTTAAGTCTAGAAACTGTTTATAACGATAGTAAAAAGCATATTTTTACATAACTTCATGCTTACATGTGTAAATTGCGCTAAGTAATTATTCTCGGATAAATTTCCGACACTATTATATGCAAAATGTTGCTTTTGCTTGAGTTTTGGTAGAATGTTGAAAAAAAAAAAAAAAAACAGAATTTCAATTGCTATAATTGTAATTGCATCAAATATTTTTTTCTGTTTTAAGATTGAAGTTTGGTGAACTTCTCTTTTCAACACTTTCATAAGGGTCAGAAAAATTAGCCGAGGATAATTATCAAGAAAAATATGGTATGAAATTTCCTATAGCGATTTGCCGTCACCGGTCTGTGTAGAGGTAGTTCTCAAGATGTTATATAGGCCGTTTTAAATACAAATCCAAACATTGGACAACTCGCTTAGAAAAATATTTTATGCAACCAACAATCACAAATTAGTGATTTCTTTCCTCGTCAAATTTCTTAAACTTAAAGCACTTTTTTATAAATACAGTTCATAATTGGTGTTGATTTTTGATTTTTTTTTATTGTACCGGATGATTAACGATGAACCGGTTATAACGATGAAATTCTAAGGTCCCTTCGACATCGTTATAAACGATTTCTACTGTAAAGGCATTTGCCTTTAGTTTTATTATAATTTTCGTGAGCTAATGTGTGGGCGCAGTAGCGCAGTGGTTAGTGTGCTGGTCTACTGTGCGACGGATCCCAGGTTCGATCCCCGGAAAAACACAAATTACATCTTAAGGTTTTTTTCTACTGCGCCACCTCTCGCGAACGTCTGACAAACATCCGAGAGTATAACTGTCATAAAAAAGCTTCTCAATTCAGCCGTTCAGACTCGGCATAAAATTGTAGGTCCCTTCCATTAGTCCCAAAAACAGAAACTCACACAAACGAATGGTTGCGAGAAGCTAGGCCTAGAATGTCTACCGCCTGTTGTGCCACCTATTTATTTATTTATTTATTTTTTAATGTGGTACTGATACTTAGTGATTTCTTTTTGGGTTGCTGTTAAGTTGTATTTGGGTTAACTCAGAAAAACTGGAGCAAGTCTACGAGCGAAATGGAGGAAAGTACATTCTTCCAAGCTTCTGCTTGGAAAAAAGAAAGACTACTTCAACAACGTAACGACGGAACTGTTTCCACAGGAAGAGTTAAACCGAATACAGTGACGTGTATAGATGAACAAGGAAGGCTCCCTGAAATTACGCCAAAAAATTATAGTGGAAAAAGAGCCTAAAAACCTCAATACAAATTTTTGGCATTTTTTCCTAGGAACAATCGCCCAAATATTTTGACACAAATGCTGCTAATTTTGCCATTTTTTCCAAAACTCTTTCGGGTATTTTTCCATTTAAGAATATTGAGAAAAGTGTATTGGAAAAAACATCAAAAAACGTGAAATAATAAATACCCCCTGCTTGGGTTTTCTGTCAGATTTGGGGCCTTATTTCATATTTTTTTTTTACGTAATTTCCATTTAACATTTTGGCTTTTTTTCCAAAAATATGGCGTAATTTCCTGGCATTCTGGTGAATTTTATTTTTTATTTTTTGGCGTTTTTACCAAAAATATTACGCCGCAATAATATATAATTTTTGGCGTAATTGCAGGGAGCCAGAAAGGAATCCTTGTAGTAAAGTCACAGTTTGTGGTAAGCATATTTCTGCACCTTATTAGATGACGAAAACGACCGAAATTCCACTGTCAGGAAGAATTAATCATTTAACCTAAACGAACGAAGAAAATGAAGACATCTGACCACCCAAATAAATTAAAGTGACGATAGTATCTAAACTCAACCTGCTGAACCAAACGCCCTACCGGCCAAAATATTTAAGGCAACAGAAGACTACTTGATGGAGAGCATACACCACCATATGGCTGCGGAAAATATTGTTCGTGTAGGTGTCGGGGTCGGAATATCTGAGTCAGTAGCGACAATTTGCTTAACACTATTACCCGTTCCAAAGTATGTATAACGGGAATGCAAGAACTCTTTGAACTCGGTCGCAAGACTGAACTCTTTAACTCTTGTCTGGGTCTCAGCTCACATTGGGATTGCTCGAAATGAGATATCCATCCGATAAGGTTGCTGATCAAGGCTCAGACCAGAACCTGCGTTGGGTCTTACTGCGTCCTCGGTCAGGCCCTCTTTTGACGACTACGTTTTTTACGAACACAATTGTGTATAGCTAGGCTCTCCAGGATGTAGATGTAGCAGACTAAACGCATGCTCCCGAAAGTCAGTGCGAAGTCTGTGGCATTCCTGCTGTCTCTCAGGAGAAAACACTGTAGACAACTTATTGGCGTTCTTACGGGACACTGCTTTTGCTAGGCATCTTAGTGTGCTAGGCGTAAGTGATACTACCACTGTCTGCGACGCTTGTAGAGAAAGCGACGATTCTTCGGATCATTTTCTTTGTTACGATCCTGCCTTTGCTTGGATCAGATAGCAGATGTTTGGCGATGCTGTGGTGAGTGCTGATACTATAAGCTCTTCAGTATCAGCACTGAAGAGCATTCTCGGCTGCTGAAGTGCATTCTCGGCTTTCTCCGCAAGTCGAAGAAATTCAAGTAAAATGGGTAATACTGGATTTGTTTCCTGGTAGTCCAATGGCCCAGTGAAAATTATTATAAAATTATGTATCCCCAAAAGTAAGGCGATCATCCTAGTGGCACCAACCTTATTAACATGGCATACAAGACTCTGTTTGCCGTATTATGTGAAAAATTGGAATTGTGTGTCAATGAATTCGTAATGCTAGAGTGCGATTTTTGAATTGGAAAATCAACACAGTTTTTTTAAACTCCTGGCTGAAAGAAAAAGGATGGTGTGCAAATAAGTGTCTTAAAAATCATACTTGAAGAAATTGTGTGCAACTCACAAGATAGCGTCAAGTACACATTTTTCAAAAATTGTGTGCGTCATAAGTTGGCAAAACTTCCCGAGCTGCTACTGGTTCGCTTGCAATTATTGGAAAAGAGGCGGCAATATAAAGGCTTTTACTTAACTTGACATGTATGTTTGTTATGCTCAAATCGTGCAAGCCAAATTTGAACCACTTCCTCTAAACTTAGGAGTACTTTGAAATTTCGTATATTGATTCAGTTTTGAAGGGATTTTTTGATACGACTTCCTTTCCCCTTTTTCATAACGCACGAACCTTTAGCCGTATTAACTTGAAACTTTTTATGTTAATAGATAATGAAAAATTATTAAATGCCTATTTCGCACTTTTCCAAAAATCGTCCTATTAGAGTTTGAAAAGAAGGGTTGCAAACTGTTATATTTTGACATAACTGCATTCAACTTGAAGAGCTTAAAGAAGCTTCAAATTGTTAAGCAATACTTCCCCGAGTATTTTTAACTAGCGTTCCCTCCAGACGTTGAAATATATCTTATTTGGTCAAATGCGAAATAAATATCTTTCACGATTGCAGTTGTGCTTAGGGGTGGTTATTCTGCGTTCTAAATATAATTGTCATCCGTGCGAATGTACATGCAAGACCTAGCGAATGGATATGCATAACACAAACGGCACATAAGCGTCTTAAACTAAGAAGGAAATTAAGAAGTAAGGCCTTGTCAGGAAACAATATGGTATGGTGGGTCTACTAATATATAAGACCCTCATCATCTCAGCCCTGCTACGAGTATATGGCGAAATTGGTGGACTTGAACGCAATATTCTTTGGCCCTATTTGCGTTGTGCATTTTTCAAACGAACTCCACGAGCTCAGCGACATCGACAGACTTTTTATAAAAAAAAGTGTGAATCAGTCCACTAAAACGACTGTGACATCTAGCTCGATTCCACCCAGCGCATTAGAGAACGACCCAGTATTATCGCAGTCTCAAGTGGAGGGGAACTATAACCAACTTTGAGTGCGCAACCAATCAATTTGTTAACTGAAGATGATTATTGGCTGAGACCCAACTCCACCCTTGACTGTAGCGCCACCTAACTAAGTAAGTAAATAACTCGTTATAAAATAGTCATCGTTATTTCGTTAAATAAATAAAAATAGCATTTTCTCTAAAAATCCCTGAATAAGTTCTTCAACATAACCACAAAAAATATGTATCTACGTAGTACTTCAACATACCTATAGATTTCACACGGAATTATATTAAAACTATTAACACCTACCTGAGTAACAGGTCAATTCTAAATTGTACACGCACGCAAATTGCTGCTAAAATAATACAGAAGCTCAAATTCAAGTATTGTCTGTGCAATTATTTGACAAGAACGTATTTACTGACATAAAACAAAATGTAATCAGTCGTTAAGCTTCGTATAAAGTTCTGCAAATGAAACTACAAAACGACACATTTACATAAAACGTTACTCACCCTCCGTCATCCTGTTATTAAACTGTTACTTTGCGTCACTATATCGTACTGTTTGCTTAAATTGGAACGCTACTATCTTAGCTGGTTTATTTGCACTTCATCAACAATTTGATCCGCTCGACTGAGTAGAAAAATGTTTTATGGAATGTATGCTGAGTTTATGTAGATACGGTGGCGTATACGTAACTTTTTTTATGAATTTTTATGCATATTGAATTGATACAGTCAACATAACCATTAATGCTTCTACAACAAAACGAAGGTAGTGACTTTGTCGCATGCGAATTTATTATAGACTGCTTATTTGGGAAATTGATTTTCGTGGTTAGTTGGTATTTGTGTCGGATTTGGTTGCCATGATTCGTGTTAAGTCTATTTAAATGTATGTGAGAAAATTAATCTCATTCATACTACCTCGGAGAAATGGCTTTCCAAATCGTGTAGCATGATATGAGTTACGGAGATAAATATAAATAAATGAATAAATGGCGTAACAGGTCCGTATAGGTACCTTAGGCATAGCTTTTCACAACCATTCGTTTAGGGTGAGTTTCTATATTTTGGAAGGAAATTGAGACGTTTTCTCAGGATAGATGTGCAAGAGTTGTCACCCGATGATCTTTGGCTGTAATTTTTTTTATGAATGAAAAACTTTGGTTCTGAATTGATGACCATTCCGGCCCAATTCATGGCATTTTCTATTATCTTGCCAGAACATCCGCCGATAGGTCCTTGCATTCTTGACAGATATTCTCTTTGAGAGCTTCAAGAGTCTGAGGTTTGTTGACATAGACTGGTGAATTTAAAAATTATGTCTGGAAGGGTTAAATCAGGCGATCTTGCCGGTCAGTGCAAATCACCAAAAAAATAGATTATGCGACCCGGAAATGCGACCCTCAGAATTTCTGTTGAATTTCTGAATTTCATCAATTTCATCAAGGCCAAGCGTCATAAGGCCAAATCTCGAAATTTGGCCATATGTCGCTTTGGGAAAGTGGGAGATCGAGAGGGAGATCGGGGTGTACACGCCGCCCGCACTGCCCGGCCCCCGCGACGAACGCGCCGCCGCGTCCCGGCCCCGCCGCACCCCGCGCCGATAAAACAGTTAATTTTAATCTATTAATATAGTAATTTATATATCCACAGGTATTTCCATTCTTGTTTGTCCTCTTGGATAAGAAGTCGAAGAAGAGTTACACAACTATGTAGTTTGAAAACCCGTATTTTAATTTTAAATACAAAATAACTTAAGAAATGTAATTTTAAGAAAAATTAAATAACTCCTAATAACATTGAGTGAAAAAGCTCTTAATTAGGATTTATTTCATGATGAAAAAAATTCCTAACACTAACATGCAATAAGTGAAAATCTTTCCGGATTTGGCCTTATTAAATTTCGAGATTTGGCCTTATGACGCTTGGCCTTATGTCACGGCACCCTGTCTGCAATTTTTAAGGCAATATCTTACAGTCTTTCACCAAAATTCAGTGTAAAAACCGCCGATATTGATGCCCAATTGCGTGGAACATCTGGTCGATACTCCGGGGTCCTCTGCGACATCTTCAGCTACAGCTGCAATATTCTCAGAAGGGCTGCTTCGGGCCGGCCAGATCTGGCAACATCTCAAGTTGTCGCATACTCTTCTATGCCAGCGCCTAAACATCGTTGTGTTTGCCCATTGGGTGTCGGACGACCGGGAATCCTGTGACGAAATTCACGATCCGCCAACACCATCGACGAATTATTACGCACTAAAAAAATAAAAATTCGAAAAAATTTTTCCGCTTTTTTTTAGGAGTATGGCGCTTCAATTTTTTGATTCACAAATGACAAAGTGCAAAAATTGCAAAAATTATAGCATCTTCTGATAGGGTAATGACTTCTGCGCTATCTTGTAATCTCGGATGTTTTTTTTTTTTTGGAGAGAAGCGGAGCACTTGAAAAAATCTTAGGGTATATCATTTTGTGTTTTTTTGGGTATCGAGACCACTCGGTCAGTAGTCCAGTACATAGCCACCTAGCCACTCCGCCTCCAAAGATGCTAGACAAAATCGCAGTGAACGGTATTTGGAAAGGACTAATTAATCCACAGGGCTTGTCGTTAAGGTATCGTCGCCCTCTTCACAAGGGTCGCAGGCAGTGGTATCACTTAAGCCTAGAACATAAAAATGCTTAGCAAAAGCAAAGTGTCCCGTAAAAACGCCAATAAGTTGTCAACAGTCTTTTCTGCTGAGACGAGAGACAGCAGGAATGCCGCAGACTTCTTACTGACATTCGGGAATATATGCGTTTAGTCTGCCCACATCATGGAGAGCCTTGCCATAAACAATTGTGTTCGTTGGAAACCCAGTCGTCAATTGAGGCCCTGACCGAGGATACAGAAAGACCCAGCTCAGGTTCTGGTCCCGAAAAATTGTCATCTCATCAAATTTTTTTTCATTTTCCGCAATCCCACTGTGAGCTGGGACCCAAACAAGGGTCAAAAAGTTCTGCCTTGCGACTGAGTACAAGAAGTTCTTTCATTCCCGATATATTTTGGAACGGGTAACAGGGTTGAGCAAGGGCTTAAGCGCAGCTTGACTGTCGTTACAGACGCCACCTATTCGTAATAATAGATTCGGGAGCCATTAGGATAGCATATAAATCTCCGCTTGAAAAACAGAAGCATGCTTGACTAACGAGTAGTACAGTCTAGTTTTGTCGATGACCACTAAGACACCAGTACCGTACCCTTGAATAGCCATGCGTGAAAATGGCTACCTCAAAGAAGGTAAATCAAGCAGAGTATATTTCTTTGGAGTTTTGTACAGTATGTCAAAGTGGACGTGATATATGAGTTGATTTATCAAACTTTTTTTTGGATAAATTAGTATTTAGTTTGCTAAATCTAAAATAAAGCTATGGCCCTCAAAAGCTTACATTATATCACAGCTAGTTGAGAATTCTCTTTCAGTCAAAAATAAATCAAAGGAGTAAAAGTTATGTTTATGTTTAAAGGCGGCTTTATGAAAATTCCTCGAAGTCAAGTGAACTCAGCATAGAAGTCTGTATTATGCTGAAGGGAGGTTTTGAAATGTACCAAACCCACGCAAAAATGTCTGGAAGGAAACAATAACTATATCGGAAAGGCCTTACAGAATGTGGCTTGCTCTCTACAAGTTTTTAGAACCTTTTGGTCGACTTCCTTTTAAACAAACTTAATAATGAAGGCTGATAATGGCTATAACCTCTAAGGGCGCATAACATTTTTGTCAGTACCGTAGGTACGTAGGTACGTTAATCCCATTTTGATTCACTTATCAAACCCTGCCTTGCTATTAGGACTATTTATGTACCTCCAAAATTGTGTAGGAAGAAATCGTTATCTCTGTAACGGTTACCTGGGTTCCCTATTACACTGGTATACAGGGCGATGAACTATAGAAAGAATAGTGTGGCCAAGAAGGGTTTATTATCGGCCTCTATTATCCCACATTTATTCCACCTTTTAACGTAAGGTTAATACAACTCGCTCTGCAGTATAAAGCATTCATAGCCGCTTGAGGGTGCGTGGAAGCACAAGGAACATTTGGATCTCACTCTTAAAATGGCAGAGCGGTACTGCAGTTAAAGTCGTTCACTAAAGCCTGTGTTGAAACTAAACTTGACCTATTTCTAAGGCAGCTAGTGCTCCTACCTTTGGCCATTAGATGCTAATGTCTTATGCAAGTTGCAGGTACCCATCGGGTATTTCACATCCCACCACTTAACATATTTTTTTCCATCTCTCTGATTAACATTAAACAATTTTTCAAAACCACAATCGAATTAAAATAATATCAAACGTACACGTTCTGCACACGTTCAAAAGATTTTAATTGCTCGCCTGCAGATTTAGCTTTCATTTTACAGCAGACAGTCGGTTGGGTGGGCGGTGGGCCTATCCTTCTTCTGTGCATTCTCACAACACTGTATGCTGCAATTATAAATATGGTGGCTGGCAACAAAAACTACATCCCTATGCGATAAACGACATACGACGCGTTTGACTTCAATTGCCCCACTTATGGTTTTATTAGAAAATTGCTTTCTTAGCCAAAGGCAGTTGGCTGGAATGATTGTTTCCTGCTGCTGAAAGTGGAGTCTAAACTACAGTGTACACATACCTTAAAAAGTTATCTTTTATGGTCCTGGATCGTAAACGCTTGTATCCAATGCGCTGAACACCTGAGGCCTCGCCCACATTTAGTTGTAGAAACACCCCTTCCTCTCTTTTATGGCAACTGACCGAACGATTTTTCCACTACCCCACCTCCAGACCAAAGATGCATCAGATAACACAATTTACTGTTATTTGATTTTAACAATTAACCCCGAGAAAGCGTTCCACATGATACTCGGTCTCGGTGCGGTGCCTTTGGGTTTGCACAAAATAAGGTCACACCCGACTGCCTTTGAAGAGCGCTCTTTCCGAAAACCCTTTCAATTAAAATTGAATGGAATACACTCATTCTCCCAAAGCGAGCGCACACTTGAACCTGTTCGCTTTCTTAAGAAAATTTTCACCACAATCTACAGAACCTCGGCATAAAGGAAAAGGAAATTATTTGCCTAGACTTTATTTTCTTCGAAAATTCTTTACAGCTCATGCAATTAATTATTCCTTGCAACGTTCTGTTCTATAGTCTCCAACTTGAGGAACCTAGTTTATTGTCGAATGAATGCCAGAGGGTGGTTGTGTATAAGTATGGGGTATTTAATTTTCTAGTTTCCTCCTTGTGACACATGTAACGTTAAGAAATCGTTGTACGAAGAAAATCCTTTTATAATTATTACTTTTTTTTTTTTTGTTACATATTTCTGTGTGAAATTTTATGCACACAATCAAAGAAGACGAGGAAAACTCATAAACCCCGTCCTCAATTTACGATGCTGCAATAGGATTCATTTAATTTCGTAACAAAAAGCGTTAAAACAATAAAGGACGATCCCTAATACAGGATAAATGCAATTGAATATCTGTATCTAGATTCTCTGGTTGTTGTAAAGTGTAAAAGGATATGTCTGTTCGCCATATCCAGCATCGCCCTTATGAAAGTGAGGCACTTTTAGTAATTCAATTACGTTATAGGAAGACCATTGAAAGGGACAACTATGGCGTGGGAGAGAAAAGGTTCGTGGGAATTTACGGAATTACATTTATTTCGAATAAAAGCGTTCGTCCAGAATGGGGAATTCGAGGGCATCATAAAATATCATCACTTGTGGGCTTATGAGGGAATAAAAAAGATTTTCATTGACAAATAAAAGAACATAAATAGATTTTGAACTTGTTGCGTTGCAACATAAATAAATGAATATGTTTGGAAATTTATAAAAGCTTCGAGTTGGTTCTTTAAAAAAAAAAACAAGGACTCTGTCGGGAGATTTTAATCAATACTAGGAAGAGGATAATCAAACAATTTTTACGCCTGTCTAACTGAGTGAATATTTACTTTATTGCTTGTTTCGATCAGTCGTGGCGTATGGCATATTCGCGTTGACATCAGTGTTTTTGAAGTAACCCTCTTGTAAGATCAATGTCGGACTTCAGTTGATATTTTGTTGTCATCTTTATGAATATTTCAAAAAGCCAGAGGATCAGAGACGTGACTAAACCCTATTATGATGCAGAAAATGAATCCCAAAATCTCTCAAATCTGAATCAATCCGTTTCATCAACCAGTAGTGCCATTTTCCCGCTAGAGTCGTTGGTTCTTCTCGTGAAATACAGACAATTAGTGCTTGCAAATCGAAACAACGAACACTCTGTTCACCTTTTAAAACGATACACTTCGTTCAACTGTGTCCGGAACGATTTCTCGTCCTCAAAATAAGCGTCTGTTTCATCTTTGAGGCTCTTCATCGAGCTAAATCTCTTACCGCGCACCGAGCGATTGCTTCATGTTTGGAAACAAAAAATGTTCGTTGGGGGCTAAATCTGAAGAATATGCTAGATGAGGAGGCAATTCGTAACCTTACTTACTTACTTAGGTGTCGCTACAGTCCGGGGTGGACCTGAGCCTCAACCAACACTCCTCTCCAGTTAGCCCGATCATTGGCTAACCGTCTCCATTTGCGCACTCCAAGTTGGTTGGGGTCCCCTTCCACTTGAGCGCGCCACCTAAAGCGAGGTCTTCCTCTACTGCGTTGTGCCTCTAGGTTGGTATCGAAGACTCTTCGGGCTGGAGCGTTGGTGTCCATTCGCTCTACATGTCCCAGTCATCTTAGTCAACTAAGACGTACTTTTCTGACCAGATCAATGTCGCTGTATGGTTTCTAGAGTTCGTTGTGAAATCTCCTCCTCCAAAGTTCGTCAACGCAAAGGGGACCGAAAATCGCACGAAGAGTTTTGCGTTCGAAACGACCAAGACGATCTTCATCCGCCTTTGTTAATGTCCATGCTTCTGCGCCATAGAGCAGAACTGGGATAATGAGGGTCTTATATATGTAGATTCTCCTTAGTGTTTCTTGACAAGGCCTTACTAGTCAGTTGCCTTTTCTTAGGCCAAAAAACAGCGGTTGGCAAGTGTAACTCTTCGTTTGTTTGAGGTAGACAAAGTCCCTAACCACCTCAAAGTTATAGCTGTCTATCGTGTCTTGCGAGTTTCGCACAACTTTCTCAAGTACGATGTTGAAAAAGTCACATGACAGTGCATCAATTTGTCTAAATCTAAAATTTGTTGACATTAAAGGTCCCGTTGAGATTGTTTCCGACCTTTATGGAGTAGCGAGCGTTCTCCATCGTCATTATAGATATAGATTTGAACTTCTTGGGTATTCTCCAGGATCTGGCGTAGTGTGAATATTTGGTCAGTTGTGGACTTACCGGACCTAAAACCACACTGGTAAGGACCAATCAGTTCGTTGACGAATGGTTTCACTGTTTCAGGCGTTCACACAGTACAGCAAATAGGATCTCATATGTCATGTTAAGGAGACTGGTGTTTCTATAATTATTGGTGCAGTTTAAAGGGTCTCCTTTCTTGTAGATCGGCCAAACGATGCTGAGGTTCCATTCATCAGACATAGTTTCCTCTGACCAAATCTTGGAGACGAGATGGTGTATGCTGTCCACCAAGTCATCTCCCAATTCGTAAACTAATTCATGTAATTTTGTCATTACGACTACAGACTGACAGATGAACGACGACCCACCTTGGCCGTCTTCGGCTTCGATATACCAGAATGAATCTACTGCCTCTACTGTTCCTTGGCCTTATGTGTGTTGAGCGGTCGCCGCGTGTTAATTTTTCTTTCACGATTGATAAACTGTCCTGAAAAAAATCTGATGAGCTGGCAAGAATCAGCTAAACGAGGCCGACACCATAGTAATGATTCCCCCTTGTAATCTCATACAGACAGAATACTAATTTCGACAAATGAAAGATGAAGCAAGCTCGAATCCTGTGGCATGTGTGTAGTATCACCGGACACAATATCCTGAGATCCAAGAAAACTGGAATCGATAATCAGCACAGTTGACCAGTGCAGATTATGCGGTGATGAGAAGGCGCAATGGGACACCCTATACAGTTTCTTTTCCCTCTGCCATGTAAAAAATTTATTTTTTCGAGGACTAAGAAGAACTTTCCGACAGGTCCATAAATGACTTACCTAATTTTGTAAATACCTCGGGATGGTTTACCCAGTTGGCTTTCATAGGCTTCCATAGTGTGGAAGTCATAAACGCCTAGGCCATCACAATAGATCTACATCGATCTAAGTGTGGCGTATGGTGTACCATACGTGTCTATCCCAAGGTTTCTGGCCAGACAGTAGATTGCACGTTATTTCTGTCTGATTTCAGTTGCAAGTGAGCTTTATCAAAAGAACCGATCTACCATAGTGCCTTACGATAATCATGGCGTCTTGCATTTTTTGTTACAACACACAAAATTGGTCTAAATTATTCAACTTAAGTCAGTCTTATTTGCTCCCTGAAGATGTCCTCAACAGATCTGATCTTCGGCTCCATCAGTTTTTGGCATACATATCAACCATAAATTTGTTAAACAGAACCGGTGACGCCGGTCTCACGCACCGGGGTTTTCAACTGAAGATTTTTCGAAACGTGTTACTAAAAGTTCATGTTTTTTTTTTTAAATTTATGCTCTTTGACAATAAAACAAAGATATTTAATCAATTTAAGCTCTTTTATTTCAATATTACAATTCAAAAAACATTTTTAATTAGAGCATTAAAAATAACAATGTTTTTAGTAATACATTTTTAAAAATTAAGAAAACAATAAAAAATCACATATTCATAAAGGAAAATACATTTTTTTAGTCTTTCGACATATGGAACTTTTACAAAATGAACAAAATACACAATAAAACAATAAAAAAAAATAAACTAGGTAAAATAATACGAAAAATAAACAAATATTTTACTTACATACACGCTGACGCACGGTCTCACGCACCGGGTTAGTAAAAAAATGATGGTGGGGGACGTGCAATGCGGCAGCTACCCGAAATTGCAACAAAAAACATTAACGGAGAATAAAGTTACTCGAATTTTTTAACACACCCGGTCTCACAGACCAGTAGGTCACCATTGGCGGGTTAAAGCAATTTTGGACGATTTGAATACCAGAGAACCGTCAAAACGAACTATTTTGTTTCAGAAGTCCTCCCTAATTGATCGTGGCCTCCAATCGGTCGCTGTCTATACGAGGAAGAAGAGTTTCAGTTGCTTTTTGTAGAAAGAGCTATCGGTAACTGTTATTGGAATACTCTTTCTTTTAAGCACGCGCTGAGTGTGTATGCGAAAATG
Source organism: Cheilosia scutellata (assembly GCA_955612985.1). NCBI lineage: Eukaryota > Metazoa > Arthropoda > Insecta > Diptera > Syrphidae > Cheilosia > Cheilosia scutellata. The sequence goes on from OY015314.1 coordinate 54,258,227, forward strand.
TGAGAGCAGTATCATATTCCGGCTTTTAAAATAAAGTTTGAAATACCATCAATGCCCGGCGCTTTTCGACCTCCAATTTCTCTGAAAAAACTTCATTGGTCTTGAAAGTCGTCTCTTAAATTTGATGATGATTGGGAGCCCTACAGTCATGCACACGGTCCCACCGATTTTTTGTTCTAATTATTGTGACTTCGGCGATTATAGTCAGAACTGTTTAGGTCAAAAATAGTTGACCATTTCTTCCTTATCGCAGTCCAGATGTAGGTACTTCAGAGGGCTGCATCCTTTTTGCTTATTAACTGACTGTTCGCATCCTCAATTTACTATATTATTTTTGACGTTGCGAATACCAAATGCCAACGGGACCACAACCGTCACAAACCTAATTGCGTTTTCATGGTGAATTTTGGCAAGCCCATTAAATTATAACTTGACCACACTCAGACCAACTTTGGTTTGCGTGAGTACACACAAGGAACTTTCGCAAAAAGGAAATTTATCTTTTAACCCTTAAGCTCAAGTTAATATAGTTAACAGTCGACCGGATTGCAAAAGGCCAAGGTCACTTCAGGACAATAGAGAGGGATACATCGTCATAAACTTTCTTCCGAAGAAACCCACTTCAAACTTGACAAATTGTAAATTATATGTTTAGAGGAGTTTTTTTTTTAGTGTCAAATACTTTGAAACATTTTTCACTCTTGCCAGACGAGCTATGATATGTCATTATGACACTTTATGGCCGGGAATGATGGACGTTTTCCATTACGAAAAGGTATTGACGCTCGTCACATAAATTTCCCCAAATTCTTCTAGAAAATTAAACAATTTCCTCCCTGTTTTGGGCATAAAATCCAAATCCACTTTAAAATCCAATTTCCCCCTCCACCCAGGACGATAAATTCTTCATTAGGCGTCTAGGCGATCAGAATAAGTTTCCTCCTGCGCAAAACTGCTCCCAGCAAATACTTTCCCTCGACACTCCATGTGCGCCATTAAGTTGTAGAAACCTCACATCACAATCACTCTGTTTTTAATTTGTTCATTTGCCTCTCTATTGTTTTCTTAGGTGCTGCTGCGGACAGTCCCGGCCAACACATCAAGTCATACCCGGCATCGAAAGCGGCTCCCCCGGTGATGTGTGGCTACCCTACAAGCATACACGAGCTCAACCCACCGATGCATATGGCACAATCGAGTTCCAAGGTGGTGCCCATCCCACAAAGGCTCAGGTAAGTGGTGTGTTCGTGTGTTCTCCGTGTTCACACAAACTGACGTGTGACACAATTGGAAATTAAATTTTGTAAACATTTTTGTAATTGAAAAATTTACATGCATGCAGTATGTACGACTATCGTTTGATACCCGACCCGAGCTGCTGGTGCAGCTCTTCAACAAGGAGTGGAATTTGGAACTGCCAAAGTTGCTGATAACGGTGCAGGGTGGCAAGGCTAACTTTGAACTGCAGCCGAAGCTCAAGAAGGTAAGAGTGATTGGTTTGTCGCATATAGTTGTGTGTTTGGTCGATGAATAAATCAAATCATCGGCGAATGGTCATCCTTGCTTGTCAAGTTATGTTCATGTATCGGATAACAAGTATCGAACTACATTTCTCCATTTGGAAATGGTCTTGGGGTAAAATGTCGGTTATGATGTATATACGCTTGCAGTGAGATAATGTAGCACTTAATAAATCACTTTACATGAAGAGGCACTCTGACATGTTGAGCATTATTTCTTTCTATTGCAGGAGATCAGGAAAGGCTTACTGAAGGCAGCGAAAACTACAGGAGCATGGATTTTTACCGGCGGCACAAATACAGGTAAGAGGGAGTTCTTCTTATCAAAATCATTTTCGTCGTAGTACCATAAAAGTGCATAAAAGTCACTTTAAATCACGAAGGTCTCGCACTTTAAGGTCGGTATGCATAGGCTACCCATGACACTTCATCCAAAAGCAAAGTTGACTTGCGGATCTTTTCAGCAGTATAGCGAAGGAAAACTATTGTGTGGAACGTTGTTGTTGAACGACTGCTTTCACGGTACCGTTTCAACCCCTGATAAGGTCCCTCGAAGGCGGATCGAGAGCAGACTACAAATACGCAAACCTGGGTCCTTAAGCACTAACATTGATTTTGTACTACCATTCAAAATTTCAATGCTACTGAAAGTTCGCATGCACTAGCACTGCAAATTTCAATGCTAAGGAAATTTGACTTGCACTATTGTACTTCTAATGAAAATTAACTTGCATTGACATTGAAATTTTCAATGTTTTAATTTCATTAACGGATCGGAGGTAGTCCAAAAAGCCAAAATACGTAATCGTACACATCGAGTGAGTTGACAATAAGCTATGAGGATCTTCGAATCCCAGCCCCCAGGTTCGAGAAAAGAAGGAAATTTACTGAAATTTCAGTAGCATTGAAATGTTTACTGCTAATGCGAGTGAAATTTAATTAACATTGAAAATATTAGTGCTAGTGCAGTTGAACATTCATTAAGACTGGATTTGATTTTTTTAGTGCATTGTTCAAATTAGTGCACTATTCCCAGGTATGACAAGTAGCGCCCGGCGCTAGCACTATGCCGTCAACCCAAACGGGACCGAAAATCACTCGGAGAATTTTGCGTTCGAAACGACCAAGAGGATCTTCATCCGCATTTGTTAACGTCCATGCTTCTCAAATTCTTACTAGTCAGTTGCCTTTTTAGGCCAAAGAAACAGCGGCTTGCAAGTGTAACTCCTCCTTTGATTTCTGCTGTGGTGTTATTATCAGAGTTTATATAGCGGAGCCAAGGTAGACAAAGTCCCTAACCACCTCAAAGTTGTAGCTGTCTGTCGTGACGTTCTGTCTGATTCGTCATGACTTTTTTGTCATTGTCAGATTTTGACAAATTTGTCGCGACAAATTTGTGATGACTTTTTTTGTTATTGTCAGATGTTGAGAAATTTGTTTGTTTTGTCGCGACAAATTTGTCGTGACAATTTGCTCATTTTCAGATGTTGACAAATTTGTCGTGACATACGCAACATCAACTGTATTTTATTATCCCCTATGATTGATCTGTACCTATTGTATAACAATCAAACGTATATTATACAGTACTACCTCGATAATGTGAACTAATTAAAACATGGGCAGTTCACATTTTCGAGGGGTTCACATTTCTGGATACGAACAAATTCGTTGCATTTCATGCTTTTTGGAATGATCTGTGACTTGATTTTTGAAAAATAAAAGGAAAGACACAAAAATATAGTAATTTAACTTTAAAAAAAAATGAACCCTCCTTATGGCACGCGCCGTATTCACAAATAAAAGAAAAAAGAAACTGAGGTCTCAGCGCGCACTCGACGTCTTGTCAAACAAAAAAATAACGACAAAAAACTTTATATGTATGTAGAGGGACACCACCGATTTTTGACAAAATATATTCCGCTGCTGTTTTCCCGACATGAAATTTTTCCTTAAATTGAAAATCACTTAATGCAACAAAATCATTATTTAGTCTTTCTTTAAAATGACAATTGCGTACTACACGAAATTGCATTATAGATTCTTCATCACTTTCACTTGAAGAAAAAATATTAAGCATTTTAAATCGTACTTGTCACTTCACTCTCAATTCTTGACCGAGACTCAATCGCCTGTCGGAATTGTCAATGACATACTGACAAAATTGTCAATAGTACAATTTTATCTGTCCCATAAAAAAATTGTCACGACAAATTTGTCAGAGATTTCATGACAATTCTCGAAAAATTCCTGACAATTCATTGTCATGACAATTTTTTTATGAAACCAAAACGTGACAATTGTCGGCTATTTTGCGACAATTCGACAAAATTGTCTAATTATTTATGAAACAGAAATTTGACAATTGTCGGATTGTCAGTTGACAAATTGTCACCTGTCACCTGTCGCAATTGTCAATTTTTATGAAACAGGGCCCAGAAAGGCTGATTTGTTGCACGGCTTCCAGGACCTAGCGCCATCCTGCTGACACTTCTTGTTCAATTTGAATTTTTCGTTGATCGAAACGTGTTATCTGCATTTTCGAAGAATAATGAACCGCCGCGCCGGCCGCCGCACCTTGCAGTTACACACTAAAGATCGTTTTACTGAGCAAACAGAACGAATACGATTACGATAATTACCAATTGACACGCCTACAAATTGGTTCATTCGTTTAATCGAATTTTTGTTTCGAAATTCATGTGTCTGCAAGACTTTGGAAACAAATTTGCTCTACTTTGAAACAATTGTCAAACGTAAAGCGATTATTATTTCACATCGTTCATATTCAAAACGGGTTGATGATGAAATCTCCTTTTCCAGAATCCATTTTCCAAAATCACCTTTCCAAAATCCATTGTGCTAAAACTCCTTACTCCAAAAGACCCTATAAGAAATTTGTTATTAATTTTGTCGCCGCGATACCTAAAAAAGTTGTTAAAAAGTGAGATACGTATGCTGCCCCCCTGGAACCCCCCTGCTTGTGGTCACTGTAGGATTTGGAGTAGGTGCAAGGTTGGGTATATGCAAAGTTTAGTTTCCTTGTGAGAGATTTTGGCATAGGGGATTTCGTCCCGGGAGATTTGGGAAAAAGAGAAAAACTAGATTGGTCGGCCATCGAAATATCAACTTTGTCGTCGGCGGCGGCGACGGGGGTTAGTCTTCTTTTTCGCTGTCTGAAATTCCGTTCCCTGTGGCAGCTAATTACTATTTAACTTTGATAACTGAAAGTGTATATAATTTTAAATTTGAAGAAGAGGTCCCCCAGCTAGTTGGTTAATAACCAACGTTCTTTTTATTTTATTTCCGGATTCTAATTCGAGAATGACATGTTTTGCGGTTTAACCATTAAACCATTTTCTCTGGGCTGCTAGTCCCTAATCTTTCTGAATGCCAAATTGCCAGTCCTTTGCTCACGCAAATACAATTACACGCAAACCTTAATACCAATCAAATTTAGATCCAAATCAACCCGCTTTTATATACCCTCATTATTTATAGATTGACGTCTAGAAATGTGCCTATAAATAGCAGTCTAAACAACCCCTAATGTATTTCTGTGTTACGACACAAAGCCTCGCAATTTAGCTTAACAACAACACCTCAAACAAATTGTTCCGTTCAATTTCTGTTTCCATGTCCTTAGAATATCAATCGCACTTACGGTTTGACACGTCTCCAGAAAAACCGTCTCTATTACCCTTTTATCTGCGAAAATCCATCTCAAACGAGGACAATTGTTTCGGTTACCTCAAATCACATCCTTTTCACCAGCCATCAGTAACACACACACTTCTCGTAGTCCACTCCTTGCTCACTGTTTCAGGGAAAATAATTTAATTAAACCCCAACCGCATCCGACACCTGCTGGACAGCATCACCAACTGGACCGACGACTTTCGTGCGCTTTACGTGACTCTATCCGAATACATCGTCTCACCCGCACTCTGAATTTGATTACAGTATACTTGTACCGTGTCGTATCCAAGTATTGAATGGACAAGAAAAAAAACAATACGACACCCATTTGCTTGGAAGCCATATACCCGGTCTAAATCCTCTTGATGAGATGCCGGCTTTTGTAGTGGCGGAGGATTTGATTTAATTTAACTTTCCTCCTCTTTATAGGCGTCACAAAGCAAGTTGGCGATGCTCTATTACTGGAAGGACAACAGAGGACCGGTCGTGTTGTTAGCATCGGTATCGCTCCCTGGGGTATTGTGGAACGAAATCATGAACTTTTGGGACATAACCGTGAAGTACCTTGTCACAGTATCAGTTCGCCAAGGTAAGGCTTTTATAGTTCCGCAGATTTATGTTCACATTTCTCAACCTCGTTATAGATCCAAATTGGCTGTGCTCAACAATCGACACGCGTACTTTCTACTCGTCGATAATGGTACTCAGGCGAAATACGGGGCAGAGTTGATCCTGCGAAGGAAACTGGAGAAATTCATTTCAAATCTCAAACTACATCCATGTAAGTTAAGTGCACGAATCTCGGCGAAAAAACAAAGACCGATATCAATATTTTTCACAAAGTTATTCCTTCACAGTTCTGAGTGGAGGTTGCTCGATTTGTTGGTCTATTTACTATTTATTGTGATTTCTAGAAACTCTTGAACTTCCGTTTCGTTTCGATTGAGTTGGGGCCTTGTTTTTTGTTTTATACTCAAGTGGAAAAAAATCAATTGAAGGGAAAAGTTTTTGTCCGAATTCTCGTTTGTTTTTTTGATAACTTTTCACTTCAATTCGTATATAGTTAAGGTCCGGTCCAGGCCTTTGGCAATAGCCACTCAACACTGTACAGTGTACACTCATCAAAGACAAATTCACAAAAGTAAGTGAGAACAATCGTAAACAAGTTTATTATTGTTTTTCGTATGGAACTTTAATTTGCGTTCCTCTCGGGAATACTTTACAGAGGAAGAGGATTTTTTTTTTTTTTCATTTTATATCAAAACCAATCAAAAGAGACAGTGAGTACCTACCATTCGTAAAAAGTACCTACCATACTATCATAAACGCGGGTATAACGTACAAGTGGATATATTTTTTATTTGTGAACATGTGCATTTGTTTGTGACAGGACACAGGAGTAATAAAATATTTGTTTTGTCATTTCCAGAGAGATTTCCGCGGTATTTGTGGAGAGTCTTGAAAACAGACCAATTATTATAGTTCTACTTTGAATGCAATGCAACTTGAATCTGTTTAGCACCCGTTTGAACCAGCTACAAAGGACATTTTTAATTTAAATAGGTAGATGTTGTATGGTCAAATAAATCCCTGTGCGTCAGAAACGGATTTAATCAGAAAAGTTGAGTCACCTTTGACTTCTATTAAAATAGGATCACTCAAAACTTTCAAACTTTACGTATTGCGGTAATTAATTCGGAATTGGAGGTTGGTTCGTTTGGTTTAGGTGACTGGTTTCAGGCTTGAGCAGCGTTTTGAGACCAAAATCAGTGAGACTTTGTGGAAAATCTATACATACATATAATAAAACTGTGGGACTTTTCTTTGTCAGCTAAAAACTCGAAAACTACTGGACAGATTTCGATGAAACTTTTTTTTAAATCTTCCTTAAGACTGTAAGACTGCTATAGGCTATGTCGTTTATAGCCACGTCCTTAGGAACAGTTTTTAGCCAAAATGTACTTTCTGAAGTGAAAATATATACATACACATATACCTTGCTACAAATGGATGTTTATACTTTTGCGATCGTCAAACAAAAACAATACGTATGCTACACATTCGAAAAGGGTTGATTTGTTTTCGAAAGGAAATACAGCATTACAAACAAGTAGCATGATCAAGGAGAGGGAGTGCGATGTAGAGGGTGCGCATTATATATCCATGACGTAACAGGGAAGGGTTGGGGTAGTTGTTTGGATTCCATAGGAAGAGGGAAACAAAGGAAAGGAAATACAGCATTACAAACAATTGGACAAACGGGGGTGACGCCTCGCATACAAAAAACATTTTCTTTGATTTTCATGATTAATTTTTTGTTTTTTTCGTATTGCTGTATAGCTATTTCAGGTTTAGGCAGAAAGAAAATTCCAGAAAATAGATTTATTCTCATTTTTCGCATTTTACGAAAGAACATTATTATCTAAGACCTAAGCAATACAATTCCTGTGCACGGCCAAAGCTGGGCAGGTACAGCTAGTATATAGAATAAAATAAATTGTTGACGCAATAGGTCCGTATAGGGTGTCCGTAGGCCCAGCTTTTCAGAGAACCATTGTGTGAGTATTAATTTTTTTGGGACGAATAGAAGGGACCTACAATGTTATGCCCAACGGCTGAATTGAGAATTTTTTCCAGGGTTGTTATGCTCTCGAATATTTGACAGGCGTTCGCGATATGTGGCGCTGTGAAAAAAGCCTTATAAAATGTAATTTGTGTTTTCCGGGGATTAAACCTGAGACCCCTCGCACAGTAGTCAAACACACTAACCATAACCACTGAGACACTATGCCTACTGTTGTAGGTGGCGCAAAGTTCAGCAATCATCACCCTGTCGGAAGATGCTATAATTTTTGCAAATGACGGCATACGTCAATTCTACTTTGACATTTGTGACGTATACAGATACAAAATACACGTCAACAAGACATGAATCAAAACAGGATTTACTCCTAAAGAACGCTGAAAAAATTGTCGGCGGTGTTTCACTGGGCAAACTCTACCTAACCCATAGAAGAGTATGGGACAAGAATATCCTAGCTGTGGAAAATGGACCCCGGAGGAGCAGAAGACGATCCGCGCAATTAGGCATGAATAGGGTCTTAAAAGCGAGAATTTTGGTAAAAGTGCAGACAGTTCATCAGCTGAGCCACAACCGTAATTCAGAGGGCTGCATTTTATAATCTCTCGTTTTGGCGATTTACACTGGCCGGCAAGATCGCCAGATTTAGATAACCGTTCCAGACTTCTTTTTGTGGGTTTTTTTTACGTGTTTTGGGTAAGAAGTTATTTGTTCTAACTGTGTTGTAAGTTGGCCAAATATTCCTCGAAATAACACAATTCGTCAGATTCGTTCACCGAATGCTTTCCAAATCTTTGCTTTTAAAGTGGATTGCAGGAAGATTTCTCTCTTCGCAGATGATACGCGAAGAGCGGGCCAATGTCAGGGCAATTCATCGGCTCTCTCCTTCCCCTCTATGTTCCTATATGGATATGGAAGGGAACCCCGAAGAGTATAATTTCTAATCCGGCTAGTATCAACATGCAGTCCTAAATAAGCTGTTCATAGCTGTGCACTAATCGATAGTCTGTCTGTCAACGAATATAGTAATTTTTTTTTTAAATTTCTACACGCCTCTCTGATTGCCAGAACTTCTGCCTTTGAGACGAAAAGGTGAGGTGGAAAGACGCTGCTAAGGAAAAGCACTCTACAAAATCTCATATATAAAAATGGATCGTGATTTGTGTTCGACTACTTAAAACTTAATAACCGACTCAATTGAGCTCAAATTTACAGATAATTTTAGGTATTGGCCCAGGAGTGCACCTAAGAAGATTGGTCAAAATTGGACAAAGGGGCGTGATACAGCCCATACAAAAAAAGATTCAAAAACTTTTATCTCGAACACAGCCAAACCGACTGAACTCAAATTTACAGACAATCTTAGGAATTGGCCCGGAAGCGTTCCCGTGAAGATTGGTCAAAACTGGACATAGGGGCGTGGCACGTCCCATACAAAAAACATCTTCTATGAGGTGAAAATCGATTATAACTCGATAACCGCTTGACCGATTTTCATGATTCTTTTTTTGTTTTGTTCGTATTGTTCGTTATTGAGGCAGAAAGAAATTTTACATTTTATAAAATAGCATTATTATCTAAAACCAAAGAAATACAATTCCTGTGCACGGACAAAGCCGAGCGGGTACGATCATCAACGCCCATCCCAAACCCTTTGCTCTAGAAAGTAGAAATTTTGCACAGAGGTTCCCTTTATGATGACTACAAGGAATAATGAGGGATATTTTGAAATTCACCCCTTAAGGGGGGGGGGGTCAAAGTATTTTTCATCCGATTGACTTCAAACTTGGTTTGTGTACTCTATATAAGAAACAAAGGAAATCGATTTCTCCCATATTGAAAGTTTTGCTCGGGGTCCTAGTTATTGGCGATGACCCGTTTTAAGGGTTTTTTTTTTCATAACCCACGAACCGATCGTCATATCAATTTGAAACTTTGTAATGCGTCCCAACCTCTGTCGCCCTTGACTATGATTATCGATTCATCCAACTCGAGGGAACGTAGGTACTCCAAAAATATTCAAACAGAATTCTGTAAGAATGGAGCATACTGCTAGAAAGTGGTACACATCCTCACGATTTTTTCGGTTGCATATGTTGCACAGTATAGGAGTTTCCTCTTAGCTCATCATTTCGGTGTATTTGCCAGGTAAGAGATATGTTTTGTCCTGTAGATGTAGATGTAGATTGTAGTGGCTCAGTCTACTATAGTATGATCTGTGTTAAGATGCCAGCGCTTAACTAACAAATTAATCATATAATTCGTCTGCAATAGGGCGTTAAACATATTTTTCAGATATCCTAACTGCTCCTTGAGTACTTTAAAAGAGGGAATTAACTGACTGTGAAGGAATCTCTGTGTACCAAATCCTGATGACTGCTCGAGCGAAGCCGCGGTCAGAAACTAGTCTCTTATAGGCTAATAACTGTCTTCAGTTATTATATCAATTATTACCATCCACCATGAGAATACATTGTGTATTGTCTCACATATTTTGACTTAAATAGTAGTCTTTGGTTATATGGGAATCCCTATTACATACACATTGATTTGTAATTGCACATTTTGCGCATCACTGAATGCAAGATTGGTTTGTTTCACATCGCTTTGTCATTGAAAATTTAAAAGCATTCCTGCTCATTGAAGCAAACGCATGAGTCTATTTCCACGATCGGGTGGAAAAATATTTTCCTTTTAGAAACAATTTTCTTTTTTCAGACTCCCTGATTGACAAAATAAATAAATAAATTCGAAATGTGACGTGTAAGCCGATGTCTTTGACATCTTATTAAAGAAGATGACTGACTATTTGAAAGTTAACCTCTCAGAATGTGAAATGTGTTCTCAAGGTACTTAACATTTTTTTTATTACACAATAATTGTGTATCCTAATATAAGCAAGTGCATATTTATGAAACATTAACTGAATGACATAGAATTTATAGTGCATGTATACCAACAGGATTTAATGGCTCCACAGTCAATAGTGTGAAGGAGATGGCTCTTAGTTTTGCATGAAGGCATGTTTTCTTTATGAACTTGAATTCCTAAGTCCTAACCAATTAAATGGTAAAACTATGTTGACTGAAAACCTTTTAGATTTATCCTATTGAAACCGAATGGTCTTTTCCAACTTTGTCCTTTCAACTAGTTCGAGTACCTACAACATTCTGTGAGAACAATACTCACAGTCGAGTATAAGTTTCAGTTTTAAATAATACGCATTCGGCTAAAGTGTGCCTTTACTTATAACCAGTTCGCACTTCTTAACATATTTTCAACTTCAGTTCTAAAAATTTGTAGAAAGAATTTTTTACCTCAGGCAGTAAATGCCTACATTTTAATAGAGCGAACTTAATTTCAATAAAATTGTCATAAACTGTTGTGAGTTGTGACTGTGAGTACCTGAAGAGTTATTTCCTTAAAACCGACTTAACATTCATGGACACAAATGTGTGGGTGAAAAAAAAAAAAGGAGAAGTCCTTACATCTAGTTTAGTGATTTTTTTTTCTATATTTCAGCAGTTTTGAAATTCAAATTCTTGTTTGCACAGGTATTCTTCTTTTTTATGTTTCCTTTAATTCTGTTAGCAAGGGTGAAACGTGCATTGTATATGATTACTTTTGACAGGATCTATTGTTAAGTATTAGTGGGTGGGATATGGTAATATGTATTGTTGCAAATATTTGCAGAGCACTCACTGAAGGGACGTCATGCAAATGTTCATTTTCAGTGACACTGCTTATGTATCCCCCCTAATACTTAAGTGACAGATATTGAGAGCGGAGCAGCAGATAATCCTTATCCACATGGGTGCATTCAGTAAACTTAGAATAATTCAGATGTCGAATTGTCGGATATGTGATAGAAATGTATGTAACAAATATATCGAAATAAACTTCGTGACTAAATTGAAATAATTGGGATATTGGCTGAAAGAGTGAATTTGTATTGAAATTGTACTAGATGGGATGGAAACAAAAATAAAAAAAGAAAACAAAACGTAATATATACTGCTAGAAAGTGGTACACATCCTCACGATGTGCATATGTTGCACAGTATAGGAAGATCTGGGCAGTGTGGAAAATAACTAAGGATTGGTTAACTAATAAATTGTTGAGATTCCCAGAAAGTGTAGCATTACTCCAGTTGGCAAACGGACATGACAAAAATCATATTTCGACAGCCGTAGTCGGTAGAAATACCGAATCTCAATCTAGAAATCTCAGTGCTAGTAAATCAACAAGTTAGAGTCGAATTTTTGAACAGAGCCTTTTTGAGCAATAATTTCCATTTATTGCTTGGTGACAATTACTTTTTTATAGAACCTGTTTGGACGAGGAAGAGGAGGATTGATCACTTCCTCTGCACTTGTCCGGCACTCTCTAGAAAACGGAAACTCCATTTGGGAGCCTTCTATTACAATGATCTAAACGATCTAACAAATCTAGACATTCGTAGTCTCAGAAGCTCAAACTGGTTCAACGAGTAGGACGAAAGTTTTACTAGATTGATGTGATATCAAAAGGGACCTTATAATGGTCTAAGTGTGTCGGCCTTTTACCGGCAGTCACTGCAACCTAACCTAATCTAACCTTGGTGACAACTACAAAATAGACGAAATTGCAAAATCTTTAATTCTACAAATCAATACAAATGTGATCGTCGAAAGACTATTGCAGCCGTCGGTCGCGGACAGTATCCCTTTTTGTATAGGAAAGAAAGCAAAACTGTCAATATTCTCTGCGCTGTGATGGAATGAGAATCACCTTTTTTGGTCAGAGATTGAAGACATTAATTCGAATGGCATGTGCTTTGGACAAATTTGACTCTGTTGAATAAACGCTCCGCAGGCGAGATCGTATGGTCTGAACACTAAAACCCCATTGGAATCTTTTGGTGCTGCTATTGTCTAAGTAGCAGACCATCCCCACACTTTCGAACATTCGATACAAGTTTAAAGATATCACATTGCAATGCATCTCCGTTATTGGTACAAATCAAGTGTTTCCAAAATTGCACAATTGCGCGGTTTTTTTTTTCAGCGTCACACGACCCAAATTGATCCGTATTCTGCTCATCTCGAATACTGCGTTCGCTTTTTAGAATGCAAGCCGATGAATGTTATCATACGCGGGTTTCAAATATAGATGAAAGGAGCTGTATATCGATTTGAACTTGTAATATATAGAGCCTTCTTAGTCTTTATAAAACCTTCAATATCCTATTGCTAATTGGCCTCGAAGGATTGCTCTATCAAAAGTGGATGAATATATCTTCGGCCATTTCAAACGTGAAAATTTTACCTATTCGCTTTGATGGGGTTTAAAGTAGGAGAGTATTCAACACCGAACTTTACGGAGTGTAAAAGTGCGAATACACCCCATAAGATGGTTATGATTTGTTAAGCGAATGGACAAATCACGGATCCTTTAGTTTTATGACTTTTTGCTCAGTCCTTCTGTCAAAGTTGGCCTTCGATTAACATGCATGTCTATAGTGTAAACTGGCGTTAGGCAATATACAATATATAATATACAATATACATTTTTATATTATACAAGGTGAAGGTAGGCCAATCTTTTTTACAGGTCCAACCCCTTTTCGCATGAATGTGTCTTTTTTTATGAATGATGGTTTAACCCTTTGCTAAATAAATGCGGAGAAAGTTCTATTAAATTCATTCGTATTTAGCATTTTGTATTTTGCGTATTTTACAAATTTTCGGATTTCTTCGCCTTCTGACTACAGCTTCAACTCAGATTCGTCCAAGAGAACACAAAAAGGGAGAGCGATTAATTTCTTTTTTTTTTTTAATTGTTTATTTGATTTTAAAAATTAAATTTTAATTGTTTCATGTTGTATTTGTTCACGTACCCAAAGTGGCGTCCCAAGTGGAAATAGCTTTTAGTGAATTGACAAACACACTTGTCAAAATGTCTTTGTCAATGAACTTTCAAAAAAATTATTATTTGCCAATAATTGACATAAGTGGAAATGAACTGACAGTGGGGTCGTTCAATGACATAAACGAGAAATGTCAAAATTTGTCAATCAACCGAAACGTGGAAACCCACCTTGAGGAAAGTAGAAGCTGTTTATAACTAATACAATATTTAATTGTTGGATTTAAGAAAAAAAAGTATATATGTACCAGTGTACCTATAAAAAATTGGAAAGAATTGATTTTTTGAAATAGCGACGGCTTCAAAGTATTACTCCACCCAGTTCGTAAAAATGTACCTACTCAAAATGTACAAAAAAAAAAAAAAAAAACCTAAGTGCATTTGTATCACTGGAGGTAACGCCCGCTTTTATTCACTCCCTTGCCTTTGGCAGCTGGAATTGCATTGTTGAACATCTTAATACCAATTTTTTATCCAAATGCATTCTTGCCTCTGCAATCTATAGTCAAACATCTATCGTATAAAATTAACTCGCACCGAACCACACTTGGACCCACCTACCATTTAATCTCTTATTATTCGGTTTCAAGTGGTTCAAAGTAGACCATACCACCAGCTTAATGCAATTAAAAGAAAAATCCGGTTGAATAATACTAGCTAAGCAGTGGCTTGGCTCGTCCTTGTTATATTATGCGAAAAACCATCTCCTCTGAGATGCTACTTCTTACGAAGCGTTTTCCGTAACCTAATTGGCAGAAATATCTCTGGAATCAATAACAACAATCCCTCATCGATATGCACCCATTTACAATCCACTCAGGTAATAGGTTCTTTTTTTTCCCATCATTATCCAGTTGATCCGTTGTCCTTGACTCATGGCCGCAAATTATGCAATCGATAATGTGGTAAATTGCTCATGAAATTGTGAAATTGGATATCGTTCGATATATTCCACATTAACCGGATTAAATGTCCACCCCATTACTGATGGAACAATATTTACCATAAAGCAAAACCAACTTCCACATAAGTGGCTAATTACTGCAAACAATGGACACCGGCCAGCAATTTGTATCCCCAACCCACTCCACACTCAGTATCCCAGTATAGGTGTACCGCATATAACTCGTCTCGCCTCTTGTTGCCTTCATCTAAATGTGGTATTTGAATTTCTATTGCAGTTACACATTCCAGCACGCCAGTGGTCTGCCTCGTCATCGAGGGTGGAACGAACACAATACGTGCAGTTCTTGAATACGTGACAGATACACCACCAGTTCCGGTTGTGGTATGCGACGGATCCGGTCGTGCAGCCGATTTAATAGCGTTCGTGCACAAGTAAGTCCCGACGACCACGTTTCGACTTGAACTTTGTTTGTGAGGCTTGGCCAGTTTAGCAAGTCGGCCGCCGCCAGCTGGATTATCCCATCGGCCAATATCCTATTGACCACTGAGTTTAGTTGGTGGTGGCGGGTGTAAAATTGAAATGCCCTCATCGCAGCCGACCATTAGGAGCAAATGGTGACTTTGATTATGAGTTTCGATTTCCGTTCGACAGAAGGACAAGCTGCTTACAAAGCGGTCACGCAAATCCTCTGATTGCAAATGCAAATACAAACAATTTCAAGTCGGGGAAAAACAAACACACACTAACTCTCTTTATTATCCTTGCAGATATGCGTCAGATGGAGATGAACAGCCTGTCCTGGAATCGATGAGGGAGTATTTGATCGGAACGATTCAGAAAACTTTCGAAGTCGGACTGGACCAGTCGGAGAAGCTCTACCACGAACTTTTGGAGTGTACACGCAATAAGAATCTGGTAAGTATGTATGTATATTGGATGAACTTTTATTTTCCAGATGTCCTGCTGGATTTGCCTGGAGCCTTGCTATTGGGAGTATTTATCGTATATTTAATTCGAATGCTATTGGATTCATTTGATTTTCTGTACTCGTCGGCATCCTAACGCTATATATACACACACAGGTGATGATGATGTTGTGTGGGGTTGTGGGTAGGATGTGCCTACAAAACAGATACATCCTAACGACTGTAGGCTACCCTCAGAGGGGGCTGAAAAGGTTAATGAGACGTAAATGTTATTTGAAAGACAAGCCATATCGGTTGGAGGGAAGGGAGTCCCTCGCCTTCGCTTTGGCATTTTCAAATGGCATTGGTATTTATGGGCGGGGATATAACAGGAATCGCAATTCTTTTCAAACAGAATGTTAGATGAACTTTTTCGTTTTATTACGTTCGTGAGATTGTTTTATTCGATGAGAAAATTCTAATTGAATTCCCATTGGCGTAATTAGATGGTGTCTGGTTGTGGCAATAAATTCATGTATTTTATTCGCGCTGGACACTTGGACAGGGGCGAGTGCGTTTTGAATGGAATTGTGGTGCATAGGGTTGCATTAATTGTATGGATTGTTGCTATAGATACGAATCGTCTAAGGCAGGTGCTTTACTGGCTCTGTCTATATCTCGGTTATAAAACCGATACTCACATACGTCGTAATTGTCTGGTGGACAGCTTTGGAGAAAGCCATAAACCGCGACTATCCAAGCAAGGTCCGGGGAACACCTTGTATGTGTGTTCACAACTCCCTCTGAGGCACTGGACATAATGTTTCATCTATTATCCCTTGATATATTTAGCAAGCAAATTGCAGCGAGTGCAGTCATTCGCCTTAAAGCTACATCACAGTGATCAAGCAAAGACTTTGGCCACGCTTCCATTCTGAAGAACTTCTGAATCTCAACCGAAAGCACCCCATCCCTAAATTTTGGAAATAACTTTCTCGTCACCATCCCCTCCAGATTAATCTGGAATGCAAGAGTAGCGACGTTCTTGGAGAGCTGGGCAGTGACACAGGAGATGTTTCACAGATCTTATATCGTCTTCATCCCTGCAACTTCAGCAGACGTCATTTGTAAAGATAGCCAGTCTCTTGGCCATGTTTCCAGTGATGCAGTGTTCAGTTTATTACCCCGACGAGAACTCGGATTTGGTTTCTATCAAAAGATGTTAGGATCTTTGACTTTTTAGTGTGAATTGCGGGCCACAAGCTGCGAGTTATGGTACAACGGGAAGTGTTGTTCCATCGTTCTTTAGTCAAGTTGCTTGACTGTCCACATAGACGGTAATTTCCATTACTGGTAGTTCCCTCGCTAAGACAGTTGGAGCCGCTTTCTTTAGAAATCTGCCTGGAAAACGCTGCACTGATTTCCCTGTCGCTATGGATGGCTGATACTTAGATCTTCTGAGAAGACTCCTGCACCCGTTCCATTCTCAGTCTTTGAGCGATCTTTGAAGATGGGTAGGTGTACATTTTATGAAAGTGTTCTCCGGGAGAGCCAGTCTTGCCAGTCCGGTATACAGACTTTATATTTCTCTTCACAGTCATACCTTCGTTTCTTGTAGTCCGTGTCCGTGAGGGTCATTAATCCGCTCTGGTCAAAGGTGTGAAGTATGCGACAGTGATCGAACGATTCGGACTACCAAAATGTTGTTCTTTCTTAGTTCTTAGTTTTGAGTTACTATTCAGGCTTTATAAAGTGCATGCATTCGTCGGAGTCGTATGAGCTTCGTTCCCGTCATAGGGGAATTTCTGTCAATTACCTTAATGCCTGCCAGGTACTCAATTCCCACCAGTTTCTCAAGAGACTCAAGAAATCCTTTTCCCCAGATTGTGCAAAAGTAAATCGCTACTGACACTGATCTATTCGCCTTCCCCCTGTACATTAATCACAGGCTATACTACAACAAAGGTACAAGTAAACTATTCCTCTTGTGCTCATTATTATCATTATGGGGTTTCACCCTTAGATCAAAATTTTCCGCTGTAATTAATTACACAAAGTCCTTTACCACAAATGCAATATATAAAATCCAGTGTTATTCAATTTTCAGATAACTGTTTTTCGAATCCAGGAGAAACCCGAAGGTGAAGCCCAGGAACTGGATCAAACAATTCTCACAGCCCTCTTCAAATCGCAACATCTCAGCCCGCCCGAACAATTAAGTTTAGCTCTGACATGGAATCGTGTGGATATAGCACGCAGTGAAATATTTGTCTATGGACAAGAATGGCCAACGGGTAAGTGAGGCGAAAATCCTTGTTTACCGGATGAGGATATTTTTCCTTTCATTTCCTTTTTCACCATGCACAAACACACTGACACTCACAGGTGCTCTCGATGAGGCTATGATGCAGGCACTGGAACATGACAGAATCGATTTTGTAAAACTTCTGCTAGAGAATGGCGTTTCGATGAAAAAGTTTTTGACAATACCGCGCCTCGAGGAGCTCTACAATACGAAGCATGGCCCGGCGAACACGTTAGGGTAAGTGCTCAGCTATGTGTCTTAGTCAAAGATACTCGTTTAAAACCGATGTGCAGCTGTTTGAGTGTTTTTTCCTGTTTTTTTTTACAGGTACATTCTGAGAGATGTGAGGCCACATATACCAAAGGGATATATTTACACACTACACGATATAGGATTAGTTATTAACAAATTGATGGGTGGCGCATATAGGTAAGTGCAGAACTGTGTGTGTGTGGGGGTTTGTGGGGAATATTAACGACTCCACAAAAAATGGTGGTAAAACCCCATTAAGTCTGCCATTAAGGTGTCAAAGCAGACGACTGCTATGCAACAGATTGCTTAAACAAAGGACCTGTCGGTTGAAGGTCAACTATAATGCACATAAGATATGAGCTTTATAGGGTCATTATCATTACTGCACCCAGACTGCGATTAGTACCTACTTAGGCTCACTTGGGAGCCCAATTTATATTAATTTTTCACCAACACAATCGCTGGTTCATAACCTCAGCACATGAAATACTTGCACCACTCGAACAGAGTGTAGACATAAAAAAAAATAAAAATCTGTACGTACACACATCGACATTGTCGCCAGCAAATATGATTGATTGAATTTCTTTTTCTTCGTCGTAGACATCAAATCAGTCAATAAATCAATGGTTTGTTGGATACACAACCGTGCCATGCACTCAATAAAAGCTGCTGCCTTGGAAATAAAAATACAGTTTAGTGTGATTGAAAGGATATTTTATGGCAGAGTGGATTAAAGGGGGAGGCCGATGCAACCGGTGGCAGTTCTTGTATGAAATTGAATTGAGCTAACCACCAATGAAGTGTATACACTTCAGTTGGTCTTTGATATTGAAAACTATTATGGAGTATGTACTTTTAGGGGTGCTAGAAGCTCCTCTGTTTTATTTACCGAGAAATTTGTCGTAAGATGTTTTTTTTTTTTGCGATGAAAGGTGGTTTGGTTGCAATTTTACGACGGAGGTTAGATTGTATTTATATTCCAATTAGGCCGTTTGAATATCGTTCGATTAAGCACGGATTGTTCAAGGATATATATATTTGAGGACCTTTTTTTCTTCCCGTTACAGAGGGACCTCGTGAGATTTGCTACGCGCTCGATAGGATGAACGAAAAAATATTCCCCATGTAAACTGAATCCCTGAATCTACTGTCGCTAATAACTCGGACACCAATCAAAATTTACAAAATCAGAGATGTTGATTTTCATGGGGTGAATAATAACTACCCAACCCATACAAACTTTGACCCCCCC
This sequence comes from Cheilosia scutellata, assembly GCA_955612985.1. Lineage (NCBI taxonomy): Eukaryota > Metazoa > Arthropoda > Insecta > Diptera > Syrphidae > Cheilosia > Cheilosia scutellata. Next base: position 54,277,559 of record OY015314.1, read on the forward strand.
CCCCTTTTGGAGTTCAAATTTTCCCTAAATCTCTAAGTTCTCACTTTGCCCATAAAAGAAAATTTGTTTCAAAATGTTAGCTTTCTACAGTTTAGGCTTGTTTAGGTTGTTCACCAATCAGTCAGGAAAAAACTGCTTAATATATAAGATTATGGCTTGAAAAATGACGCTTTCAATCGGGTTTCACTTTTCGTTACGCTTCTGTTTCACAACCTGTCACCTTATCCGATAGAAACAATTCGTAACGAATAGTGAAACATGCTTTACTTATTAAATTATGATTTCCTGTATAAGCAGTGGAGCATAATCGCGTTTCACTTTTCGTTGCGCTCCTATTTCACAACATTGTCATCTTATCCGTCAGAAACGTTCTTCCTCTTATAGTTTGGGCTGGGCGTTGATCAGTCAGGATAAACTGCTTTATATAATGATGCCTTCAATCGCGTTTCACTTTTCGTTACGCTTCTGTTTCACAACTTGTTTGATAAGGTCCGTCAGAAACATCACTTCGTAACGAATATTGAAACATGCTTTACTCGTACTTACTAAATATTGAGTTTCTGTATAAGAAGTGTATCATTTCATCGCGTTTCACTTTTCGTTACGCTCCTATGTCAACTTAACATACTGCGAAGTACTAAGTTTCACATCAGTAACAAACATTGTAATAATGCTCAACGCAGGGAATGAGGTTTTCAATTGCGTTTAATTTGTCCTTGCGCTCAAAAAATGTCAAATTACCCTAAAGCGACATCTTGAGATTACCTTCGTAACAAATATTGGAACACATTTATTGACTATAGTATTGGATTGCTCCGTGTGAAGTGGAATGTTCTATCGCATTTCACTTCACTACGCCTTTATTTAGCAGCATTCTTGCCGCGATACCTATATAAAATCTCACTCCGTAACGAATATTGAAACACGCTTAACTTACTAAATACTGAGTTGCTGTAACATCCTGTCGTATGCCGCCTTCTCTCTGCTGTGTCTTTGACTTTGACGTTTGACACTACTGTTGCCAGGATACTACAGTTGCTCTATGAGGAGTTGGTCTATCAATCGCGTTTCACTTTTCGTTACGCTCATATTTTACATTATGCAAAATTACCCTGCTACGACAAAGGAATTTTCAACTTCAAAACAGTTTCTGTTTCCACTTCATTTCCTTCTGTTACCGCGAAGTATAAATTACTTTAAAATTGATTGCCCCCAGAGCTTGTCAGGCCACAGACATAAAAAAAACCTACAACCTATAGCAAAAAACAAATACAGGCCTAACACATTAAATCCCAGAAGGGAATAAAATACACAAAATCCCAACTGAAACAAGCTACTTACCCAATCGATATTACCATATTACATGTTACTTGGGGCCTATTAAAAAAATCAGCCAGTGTATCTTGCGACCGTCTTTATGCACAAAATTTATTCCAAACAATATATTTGGAATTCTCAAGACCAGGATACAAACCCATCATCAATTTGTTACACTTAACATCTCATAATGGAAACAAAAAGCTGTCCCTCCCAACGAGACTACACCTAATCGTTGGGCTCATAAAACCCTTTAGAGAATTACGTAGTCCACGTTTTTGGCCCCGCAAAATTAGCATAACGTGGATACCACGAGAGAATACCCATTCCTATACACACAATCAATCCTTTCCGATGCGTGGTTACGGTAAGTGAACTATTACACAGAGCTAAACAATAATGGTTGCTGGTCGAAATTATCCTGAGCGATTGAATTTTTTTAATTCAACACCTGCTGAAATGAAAACAATATCCTGCCGGCTATACAATTCTTCTCCGATATCCATGAACCTGCTTTAGAATGATAATGATTATGATTATGATAATGATTTGTATAATGAGGGTAGATAAATTCTTGGGGTTTTATTTTGGCCATGTACCCGGCTTTCCATTTATGGCACTAAATTAAGTCGTCTTTGTTTGTGTTGTCTAATTAAATTCATAGGTACGCATACCCAAAGGCGCTTACAGCGAAGGCACCAAATAGAAGGGTGTCGAAAATGCCGTTTTAATTAATTTGACAAAAATTACTCCTGAACTGGGCGATTTGTTTTGAATGTGTCTGTGATTTAATTCCACCCCATGAATTCGAAACTAATTTCGGTGGGCAAAGGCAAAAATGAGTACAGAGGATGGGACGAATTTGGTCGTTAGTCGGCTGTCTTTTGGCTATGAATATTAATGAAACAATTTTCCTGCAGTGGCACTTTAAAGTTCCATTGAACAAGAACATCCTGTTTTGTATGGAAAAACTACAATTAACCCGTTTAACAAGTTGTAAGCTCGAAGAAAATCAGTTTCATAAAGAAAATAAAGATGCGGTGCTATACTGCACATACGTAGTTCACGATACAAAAAACCATCCCCCGCTTATTGCCTTACTGCCTGTTTTTTTTTTATGGCAATACAACAACGTTGCAAAAATTGTGCATTCATTTTCTATACGGATGGCTGTTGGTAAAAGTTGCATCCCTTTAGCGCAAAGTTTTCAAATTAAAGTAAAAGGAAGAAAGCTGATCTTTGTAAAAATTGCCGAGCTGAAAGGCAAACTAAAGAAGGTTAAATGGTATTAGTTTCTGAGGAGAGCGCAATGTAGTTTGAGGGTGGGTGCGACGTGCGTGGCTGTAAAGTAATGGAACTTATTTCCGAGTTGCTTCAAGTTGCAATACTGCAAAGTGATGGGTGTTGTGATTACAGTTTGGAATCGAAATACTTTAGCAAAACGTTCGCAAGAAGTAGGACAGGTAAAATGTCTTTAAGGTGTAATTCACCTCCGGTATGATATGACGTTGTTAAGGTTGTTTGCAACCGCTAAAGGATTTTTCTATTATGCATACAGCGTACTACATAAAAAAAAAATACGTCAGGGAGTTAACCATTTGGTTTTGACGTTCGAGCGTACGTTGTTATCAACATTTTTTTGAGGAGGAGATCTTACGCCATTCGCAACCATGGTATATATAAAAACGATACATTCAGCCCCTTGGAATTATCATCGTCTTAGGGAGGATAGTGTTCCGACAATGAAATTATGCCGTCAGGCCCTATGGTAACTTGAAACATTTGAAGCTCCGCATAGCCCAACGAATGTTGTTACGAGTGATGTACGTTTCAAGGTTGCTACAACTTGGGTCTTGCGGATCAGTGTTGTAAGTTGGAAATGGAGAGCTACCAGGAGAGTGAATGTCGAATAGGAGATCTCTTTAAATTAGTCCATTTTCCATCAGGTCTAACTAGGTAGCTGCATAGTGCATTATGTTCAAATCGTGGAGTACCTTCAATTTTTTTATTTAAAAATGATTACTAAACTTTTGTATTTATATAATTAAACTATTGTCAAATCATAAATATATTTATTTTAAGCCTACACGACACACTCGCGATTCGACGAAGGCTAAATGACTTCGTGACTGAAAATTACAAATATTTTCCACATCTTGGATTTCTCCATAGAAAGCTAGAGACATCTATTGGGAGTGAGTAAAATTGCCAAGTAAAATGGTTGAAATTCAAATTGTTGTGCCATTGTTTACAATAGATGTCATCTGAAAAAAGTGAAGTTTCCAATTTATTCCGCTCTAAACCACGAGAGCTGGAACCAATGAGAAGTTGCCAACTCTCAGTCCATATAATAATATGTCAATGGCCCGCACATTCAGAGGAGCCAACATCGACTTTACATTAATTGCACTACATAACTTAGTAGCAGCTAAGGAACGTGGGTATCTTGAATAGGTCCAACAACGAGAAAATACCCGGAGAAAGATCGAACTCGAACGGTTGTGATCGCAGGGCCTTTATCAATCGCGTTTCTCTCAATATTTTAAGAAGTCCCTCCCAAGTGATCTTCGGTTCAATTAGTATCGCAAGAGTTTTAGCTTTTTTTGGTTAGGCAAAGGAAAGTGCAAAATTTAGCAAGCTATTACAACAACTTCGCTCTACTTGCCACTACGAGTATCTAGGATTCACACTTGCTATTTATTCTAGAGAGCTAGGGGAAAGGCATAGATTATGTTGGTCCCTTTCTAGCGTAGGATGCGTTTATGGTATTGCGAGTAAACTGATTTCAACGCCATTCAATTTCAGCGATCAGCTACTAGGCGGACCCTGAAATATTAAACAAAAAGTCGAGATAGACACCAATATAAACCACTTTATCATATTGATAAAGTATGTCTTAAACCAAAATATATATATACATATTTATGTCTTAAACCAAAAATACTGTCTTTATGTTTAAAACGAACCTGTTACAGAAGGTTGTACACGGTCCGCCAGAAAAGTCGGACGGTTTTAAAAAATTGTGGATTTTTCCGTAAAAACAAAATTGTTGGCAGATTCTGGTTCGTCTTTCGTGGTGGCCACGATCAGCGATGCACTTCTGGAGGCGTTCTTTCTAACATTCGTCGGATTTGGGCGACTTCCACGCGAATAGCTTCCTTCAATTCTTCCACGGCTTCATGACTTCAACTGGTAAAAATTTGCTAAGACTAGGATTTTTCCACTCATTAGCCGTTTTTTATTATCAGCTATGATCCATATAGATCATCGATTTACATGCACTTACAACAACAACATCTGATCCTGCTTTTCATCGAGATCACGAAATATGATCTGAAAATTAATTCAACTATTTCTCGTTGTTGTTTCGTGGCGTTGTTTATTTCATTCACTCAATGTTGGTGTCCCTGTAAATTATAGCCACACAGTAATGTTGCCAGACCAAAATATGAAACACAATTAACAACACAAAAAAGCAATTAGCATTTTTTCTAATTCGAATAAGTTACTACTCCGACTTTCGAGATGTTTTGTTTCGCTATAATAGCACAGAAATATAAATGGAAATATTAGCAGTACAATACGGTTAATTATAATGCATATTTGATCTTAACATTTGAACATAGTTTCCCCAAAAAAATATTCAATGCTAAATGTATGCAGATTTGTATCCATATGGTAACACCCCGACACAACAAGCGAAATGTCAAACTCAAATATGAGCAAGTGCAATGGAGAAATCATCGCATTGTGACGTCACATTGTACCGTGTGGCTCCAAGATGGCTGGTGGCAATACGAAATTTGTCATAATTGGTATTGGATTTTATATGTTTGTTGCCACAACTCAATCAATGATACAGTTTGTTTTATTTTCATGATCTGATCCGGATCAGATCACGCTGATAATAAAAAACGGCTATTACAATATGAACTGCAGACTAGAGCGCACTTTTGGTTATCAATTAGTTGGTAATTGGTATCCACTCAAAATTGACAAAAGTGGTCTCCCCCATTCCTTGATACTACAATCCATATTGTGCTTTAGGGAAGAGCTAAATAAATAGTTATCACAACAGGTCTGTAGGCCCCTAGCTTATTGAATGAAATTTAATTTTTTGGGTCAAAAGGGAGGAAAGCCAATAGCTATGTCAAAAACGCAAAAAATAGTCCTCTTAATTTCTAACTGACAAGCACAAGCACAAGTAGTAAATCGTAAAAAATTGTTTCCCATCACACAATTAACCGAACATTTTTTATTTGTTTCAAGGACCAGTAAAATGGTATAATCCTTTAAAAAAATAATAAAACATTTCTGCCAGTTTACATGCGACTAAATTGGTGAACTTGCTTCCGCTGAAATTTTTATTTTTTTTTCCATTTCGTTGTTTATTCTCAGATTTCACATTCATATCCAAACCTACTACACGCATGACTTTATTTTTAACCGAAATTAATTCACTGTAAAAAATCTACATCGCGCAAAGTCCTCTGTGAATTTTGACAAATGTAAAATATTTATTTTTGTTTGAAAACAAAACTCCCTAAAATTATAAACACATATATAGCTATGTATGTATATCGGTAGCAAACGGTCGTCATGGGTTCTAGTATTTCGTAACCATTTGTGGTACATGCAAAATGTTAAGCTACAGGAAAGACATAATGAAGACCACAAAAAGGGAATTTACTGACATTCCGTTTTCACGGATTACTCGAAATTGCAAATGCAAACGGAACTTTAGCTAATGGTGAGTTTTTAATTTCGCCCACGTGTATGAGTACCTACCTTCTTATAAATGCGGTGCTAATTATTTTTAATGCTTCCTTTCGTTTTAAATATATTAAAATTTATATGTAAATAACTGAACTGCATTACAAAAAGGTTTAGGAATTTAAGGATCTTGCATTTATGAAGAATCGCCTCAGGCGAACTAATCAATCATCCTTGGCAAAAACTATTCCATATTCCAGGCTAAAGTCCTTGCAATTAAACATTGCGCTAGAATAAATTTAGGTTCTAATACACATGGTAAAAATATATTTAGCTTCTCAGGCAGCCAAGCAACTCTCATTGAAGCTAGTCCTTAAAACATTCATCTACGAACTTGCAAAAAACATCCTAGTCATTCTTCACAGGATTCCAGCCCACGGAGGCTTTGCTTGCAACGAAACAGCTGTACCACTGTCTAAAGTCGGCGCGACAATGGCACTTGTCAGACATGAACTCTTCGGTGGTGTCAGTAAAAAAAACATTTGAGGAACTACATCAAAAGTTTGGCTCAAACCGAATCCAATAAAGTCTGGCTTAACCACCTGAGAAGAAACTGCACCAGGCAATTAGTCCCAAAATTCTCCTCCAGAAAATCCTACTCTCTTATTAATCTAGACAAAAATAGCGTGAGAATCCTGACAGGTATAATTAGTGGCCATATGGCCTCATAAAAAAAAACACATCTTGTTGACTCTGTTTTGAGAGTGACGACTCCTCTCTTCACTCTTTTCGTCTCAGAAATAATGTCCTTGCCGATTAAATGGTTACTGTCTTCCTGACCTTCTTCGGAGTTTAAAGATGCCTCTTTGACCTCACCAGGGAAGGCAAAATAGACCCATTTTAAAGAGGCTACATTTCCAGAGCACCATGACGGCTCTCCCGATTTATAATCTAATCGTACGTCAAGATCCTGTTGATAGAGACTACCATTACAGTTTAGAGATGTTAGTTTTCTTTCAAGTTTGAATACAATCTAGGTCCGTTTTTCTATTTAAATTCATATGAATAAACCCAGGACCTAACCTCAGTTCAAATTCTAATGCACTTGACTAAATTATTCATAAGAAAAAAAAAAAAAAAACTATATAAATTCTTCCTTCCATTATGTAAGACAAACATAACCTAAATGAATTCTCAAAAAGGACAACTTTACGACATCATAAAAACAAACGTCTGTACGCTTCTTAAATGTTTTTATTTGACAAACTTAACAAAAGACAGTTTACCGCAATAAATTTTTTTATAATGAATTCAATTTCGACTCACTGAGCTGTTTTATCGAAGTGTGACAAAAATTAGTCAGTTCGACTGTGTTTCGTGAGAAATAATATTTTAACGCATCAGTATTTAATTTTTTGTGTCCTTGACGACCCAAACAATTCACAGAAATACCATCAGGATTGGGGCTTATAAGTTCGACTCTTTTTGTTAATTATTGTCTATTGATGATTTCGAAAGATGGTCTATATTTTTTGAGGAACATTAGTCCCAGAATGAAGTTCAATAAGAGGATGATTGGGATTAGAATTGGGATGCTCAGTTAGATGCGAATGTGGAGTTAAAGAGTGAACCTAAATTACATAAGTTGGGTGAAAAATGAAAAATCTGAATTGACTTCTTGAATTGAAATTGTAGACTTGGGGGAATAGAAAATGTTGCTAGTTAGTAATTCGTGTTACTTTTATGTTTGACCAGCCAGGCAGGGTACACCGGTACTTTGGACATAAAGACACTTGTTGCATATGGCACTAGATGAAACTATGGCTTTGCTATCAATTCGTTCTACGTATGCTTAGGTTAGGTTAGGAAAAGGGAGTATGAAAGACTACGTCTATAAAGTCTCATATCACACTGGGATCCAAAAGGTCTCATCCAGAGGGAATCAATTGCACTAAACTACATACAAAAATTGGAACACTTGAAAAACACTCAAATTCCTTGCAAAAACCTGCAGAAGTTTCAGGTGTCCCTATCTGCCAGTTTGAGCAGACTTTGCAGGTTTTTTTTTTTGAAGACAGTGCACTGACAATTTTCCGCTAGTATCTTGAATTGTTCCCAGTTTAGTTAAGAAATTTCGATAGAACTTCTGCTATCGAATTGAGGCCAAAGTACTTTAGATACCTTATGTCCGTTAAGAGCTGATCACCTTTGGCTTCCCTAATAACTTGGTTCCTAAAAATGTTTTTTACCACGCACAGAGGTGATTTAATTCCCCGCCTTTCCTGGCAAGTTCGTTAGAGTGCTTATTTCCAAAAAGTCTTTCCTGCTGTTTTCTTACGAATTAAAAGAGAAGTACATTGAGGTTTGGGTGGCTCTATTTGCGGTACTAGTTCCGTTTTGAAGGGGGCTAGCATTAAGTTCGTCTAACTTTGCCGAATAACTTCTCTAAAGCGATTGAACTAGGGAGTTCTATGTCTTCTTTTTGTAGACATACCTCCAAGATCTTAGTATCTCAAATTATCCTGTGCCTATAACGAGTAGAAACAATTTACAACTAACAACTGACACTTAACACTTTGTGGTCGAACCACAATTTTCATTGCATTTATTGATACGCAGGCTATTTGGGGTCAACTCCAGATAATAAATTAACATGTCCATTCATTGATGGCGGCTGGTTGTCACCACAAGTAGCTATCTATGAACTGTACAGTGTACAGCTGTACTTTAATTTTAATTATTTATTGAAAATGCAAACAAATTTGTCAAATTTTTAACTGAAGTCAATTAGTTAGCGTGGTCAAATGAATTTTGCAGGTTGACAGACTGAAATTGGAAAAAATGTTGCGTATACGCCACCGATTTTTTTTTTTAACTTTCTCGTATACGTAGTAAGAGAAAGTTATTGTTTTCGAACTCGAGATTTTAATGAATTCTGATATTACGATGATAGGGGAACTCAAAAAAGTGGGTCTCGCAATTTTGTCCGTCCGTATGTCTGTCCGTATGTAGCTCTGAAACCTAAACGCTTGGACGGATTTGTTTAAAACTTCGTATTTAGAGTTTGTGGGCTCACCGCTAGGAGGTGTTTTTTTTTTGTTTTAAACTAGCCCTAATATTAACGGTACTTACCATATAAACATTTTCCAAAAATTTAAATAATTTTTTTCGAAAACGACTCTAACGATTTGAACTAAAATTGATATGTAGTTGCCTTAATGTAGGCATGAATAACATGACTGCATATCCAGTTTTTCGCTAAAAAGTCCATCATCATCAACGGTACTTTTGAAAATTGGCCTTTTCTCAAAAACGGTAAAAACGATTTCAACAAATACTTATTTTTAAGGTACTATCGTCATTCTTAACTTGATAGCAAACTCAGTTTTTCTCTAAAATGACTGCGTCCTTGTTATCCACCCAAATCGCTAATAATAGTACTTTAAGAAACTGCTCATATCTCAAAAACGCAATTTTAGATTCTACCAAAATCGTTTGAGAATACACCAAGCCTTGTTGCATACCTTCCTAAAAGACAGTATCCCGTGATGACCCCTATTGTGGCGCTGATACACACCTTCTGTCAGGGAGCATGACGTTAACTAGAACGACTAAAATCTAGAATTGTCAAAATCTCGAAAATGAATTTGATAAATCTCGAATGCAAAAATCTCGAATGGGTCAAAATCTAGAAAGTACAAAAATCTCGAAAACAAAAAGTAAATTCTATATTTTTTCTTTGCACCCACCCCATATCCAAACAGTAAACCCAAGCATTCGAGATTATGCTTTCTAGATTTTTTTTTTCGAGATTTTTTAAATTCGAGATTTTTTTTCCGAGATTTTTTTTTCGAGATATCGGTGTAGACCCCTTCTGTCAAGAGAGATGAAATTCTTGGAATGTTTAATCTAGCTTTTGTCGTGCCACCTGTACACCTAGGGTTTGTTCTTTTGGTAACATCCACCTTTACGAGTTTGGCAAGTTCATCAGCCTTACCAGTTTCCTGGAATATCTCTGTGCCCCGACACCCAGCAGAGGTGAACATTGAATTGTTTCGCCATCTCGCTGAGAGACCTGCGATAGTCTAGTCTAGGGCTATATTAGAGTTAGTAGAAGTTTTCTTTTAGCCAAGATAAGACTTCTTTTATCAATATTATTTCCGCATGAAATACGCTACAGTGTTCTGGAATAGGGAAGGAGAGGCTGAGATTTAGTCCACCGGAGAAAACACCCCGCAGTTTTCAATTCATCTGTAAAGATGTGGATCGCTTCATCGTCCACGAATGCTCCCTCTTGAAAGCTTTTATCAAACTGTAGCTAGTATAATCGGACAAACCGGACATCGCCATATTCTACAACACCTAACCCCAGACTACTTCAGCTATACGACATACAAATGTGTCACCAACATTTTTAAAACACCTAATTGCATTTAAATTGAAAGGTTCTCTAAAGTGCTTACCAGTTTAAACGACTTTTTTTTAAATCTAAGACTTGTATATGTTTCACCCTAGAGCGGTGTTTTTTCATATCCGAAAATACAAAACACTTCTAGTTGCCTGTGGCATGGACATTAAAGCAGGCGATTTTCGCTTTAATAACACATAATCCTTGCATCATCTTTTGGTCTTTTAAACTCAATAGACCTTAACCACAAACATGAAAAATGGTTTAAAGCAGCCACATGAAAGCCTCATATTGTCACTATAGTCATACATACTCATATACAAAACACATTTAAAGCTAAAAATCTGTTGCTGTCTTCATTATTTCCGTTTTCACAGCCGAGTGTGCTCTTCACCAAAATTTAAATATAATTCTCTCCCGCCAGGGTATCTATCTACACAGTACAATATCCTGATCCGTATTTACAGTACAGATGCAAAAAAAAAATTCGTTTACATATTATGTTCGCTCTCTTTAGCTTTATTTCTTTCTACATACTTACAGATCCTATTATACGCGTCGAAAATTCCGGCCAATTTATGCAAAAGTGATGAATAGCTATGCAAATGCCCACAGAAAATCATCTACCTTCCAGCGCTTTGCAGGGGCCAACTCACTGAGCTTGGTCACCGGACTCCTGCCCTTCACATCGGAAATGGCGCTTTTTGAGTTTCCTTTCAATGAATTGCTGGTGAGTTCACTTTTGGGGTAAATAATTTCCAACATTAAAGGACCACGCGGGAGAGATGTGGAGAGATGTGTAAACAGATCCTATATTGAATACAAAGTCCTTTTTTTCATTTCATTTAATTTTGTTGTCCGATTTGTACGTGTTGGTGTTGTGTGTTTAGTGTTTGTATATAAATTTCACTTTGATATAAATACCGTACATGTGTATATAGATTTGGGCCGTTCTAACCAAACGACAGCAAATGTCACTGCTAATGTGGACCCATGGCGAAGAGGCTTTAGCCAAATCACTGGTAGCGTGTAAGCTTTACAAGGCAATGGCCCATGAAGCGGCTGAGGACGATTTGGACACAGAAATCTATGATGAGTTGCGGGCGTATGCGAAGGAATTCGAAAGCAAGGGTTAGTCCTATAAATGTCCTTTTCATTTTGGTGTTAAATTTAATTTGATTTCATATGATTTGATTTTTTTTGTTTTTATTTAATTTATTTTTTTTTTCTTTTATGTGTGTGCGTGTAGGTATTAAGTTGTTAGATTTTAGCTATCGGCAAGATGCTGAAAAAGCTCAACGATTACTCACATGCGAATTACATTCATGGTCAAATCAAAGTTGTTTGTCATTAGCTGTGGCAGCTAATCATCGAGCTCTTTTGGCGCATCCTTGTAGTCAAGTTATATTAGCTGATTTGTGGATGGGTGGCTTAAGGACGAGAAAGAATACAAATTTAAAGGTAAGCCTTTTATGTGGGCGGATGGATATAGTAGAATGCGATGATGGAATTTCTCTGGAGTTTTCTTTATTTCAAATTCATTTGACAGTTGATTATGAATTTGACTTGAAGAAAGTTTGGTCCTAAGAGGAGTTTCAATTTATATATGTAGAATTTGTAAAACATAGAAGAGATATGAGCACTCGACGAGGGAGATATCACACCATTGATTTATTTGAGCGGGAATTTGTAAATGGCTTTGTTTGTTAATAATTTATGGCCTAAAATTGGTCTTTGTTGTTATTTGTCTTGATATTCTCATCGCAGAGCCGCATTAAGTTATTGAGTTAACTTTGTTTAGGTGAAGACATTTAAGGCACCTTCTATACTAAGAACACTCAAACAATTTTTTGTTTTCACTGTTATACCTATACATTAAAATATCTTTACTTTTCGACATCCTTGAAATTTTTCGCCAACTTTAGGACTCTTATGTAGACACCTTTCGTATATTCCACATTTTTGTTTCGAGGAGCCCTTTATTTTTCAATTGAGATCCTTCTGACATAGGGTACTTCCTGTTTTTTGAAGAAGTATTGCAAATTTGTTCATCACGCAACGAGCAAAGACTTTACTGATCAATTTGGAGGCACTATTCATAGTGATATGTCTTAAGCTTATCTTCAAGACGGTGTTTCTTGTGGCTGTCAGTTGAATGAAAGGACGAATTTTCCATTATCAGCCCGAAAACGCTATCGACATCGGTATTGACTCCAAGAAAGCAGCGGCGGGATTCTTCAAAAAAAGAAACGAAAAACGTTTTCGCTTTAAAAAAAAAACCAAGAAATTATGTGAAAGCGAAAGTCTGCTTCATTTAACTTTTTTGGTTTTTTTTTTTTACTTCCTTCTTGGAAACATTTGAGAAGCAGTGTAATTGAAATTGCATACTTTTAAGATCATTTTCACAGTTCGAGAAGCTTGGAAACCAGTAAATAGAAATATTTCTTTCTTTTGACACATTAATAGATAGAAATAGCGGAAATTTAATTTAACTGCTGAAATAATATGTAAAACGTCAATGAAAAAGTTTTCGTTTTTCGCTTTCACGCAAACCTTTCCTTTCGTTTTCGAAGTTACATAAAGCAAAACCTTCTAGTAAATGGAAACGAAAGTGCTAAAAAAGCAATTTCGCTAGCTTTGCCTGAACACTGTCATTATGAACGCACGCCAGTTCAGTGGCGACTCTTAAAATTTGCTTGTCAATTGTCTTGTAAAGTTATCACTTGTGCTGGGGCAAATGTCTCTCCTTTCATTTTAGTTTTGTAAATAGTTTTATTACTTAATAAAGTCTTTAAAAGTTAATAATACGTGGTCGATAGTATCCAAAGGCCATAAGTCCTACCCCAGACTTTTGACGATCACTACTAACCTCTTTGCCGGATTTAAGAATGAATATTCGGCTTTGATGACTCACTGGCATACCTACGTCAGATTTTCTAACTCTATTAGCCGTGCTCCAGGCGGAAATCATGGCGATTAAGGAAGCCCTGTCGTGGCTACGTTATACTGTAATATCCGCAAGGGATATCAACATGTTTACCGATAGTCAAGCTGCGATTAAATCCCTGGACTCGGTCATCCAAGTCCGAAACTATCCTCATTTCCGCTTATCTCTTAACGAGATGGCGGAAATGCACCTTATATGGATACCGAGCCAGCAGGAACCTTCCAGGAAAATGCAAGGCCGACGTACACGCTAGGCATGGCGCAACTGTGTCGATTCTACCGGCAGATCAGAAACTTTAATGCCTCTCACTACGTGTAAACTTGTAATCAAACCAAATTGGATAAGAGCTTCTAATCGCAGGTGGTCAAACTGCAGCACGTGCTCCATCACGAAACAGATCTGGCCCATTCAGGATCTCAAGCGCTCCAACAATCACTAAAAACACTCACTATAAGCACATTAGGTGTCATTTAATGGCCTCCCTTCCATCGATTTCTGTAGAAGCTGCATGGACCAGAATGAGGAGGAGGAGGAGACCAATCTGTACCTCCTATGCAATTACCCAGCCAATCGACAATCTCGGCGAACTCGCTAATGCAAGCATAAGTTGCCTCCTACGCTTCATTCTCAGCTCTTGCTGGTTCAACGGGTAGTTGTGCGATTATTCGATCCTTTGGTATCACAATGGGCCTTCTCTGGTAAGTGAGGCTGCACTTGTTGCAGCCTGCCACCCTTACCTAACCTAACCTAAGTCCATTAGTCTGGCTTGATGTTCCTAAAGCCATTTTTGATTTTTAGGAATGCCTCACACAAATGAATGGTTGTCAAAAGGTAGGCCTAGGGTGCTCATACGGACCTACTGTGCCAACCATTTACTTCTTATAAAGGTAATTTGGGCGGATTTGCGATCACAGCGATATCTTTCTTTGAGTAAATACAAGTAGGGCTTGATTTCAGTTCAACTCAAGCTCAAAAAAGCCAGCTTTTCTTCGATCAACATGGCGTGATATCTTCTCTTCGCAGATGTGTTCATTACTAGCTATAATTTCATTTCAAGTCCTTCGAATTATAAAGATTTTAAGTTAAACTCCATTTTCAGGTTATTTTGGGTCTAATAGTCCCGTTTTACATCCGACGCCTCGACTTCAAATCAAAAGAAGAACTCCAACAGATGCCGCAAACGGAGGAGGAACATTTGGAAAATCAAAATTTAGACTATGACGATTCGGATAGATCTCATCCTGACGCTGAGGTATGTATTAGAATACTTTTGAGAAAAAAAAAATATATATATTTATTGTATATCTCTGGCCATTTGATAAGACTTTACAACTAAACTTAAAACTAAACTAAAGAAGCAAACTATATTTTTAGTGTCCGTAAAGTTGTCTATTTATTTTATTTTAAAAATTTAACCAAATCCTTACAACGAATAATATTGTTTAAAATAAATTTCCCCATAGAACGCGCTCACTAAAGCGAAAAGATCAATTTCACTTAAGTATAGGATGGGAAATAACGCGGCCCAGGTAGTAGACGATGTAAATATTACAAAACGAATGTCTATCTCTTAATTATCTGCATCCTAATATTCTATTAAATGTATGTGTACGTGTATACCCAAATAACAAAGAAAAAAGAAAAAAAACCTTAAGTTTTTTTTATATGTATTTTTTTCTTATTAGCTTGACTGTGTTGATGTTAGTCTTAAATGTTGCTACTAAATAATGTGTTGTGTTGTAAAATAGAACAGAATGTTGTATACTTTGCATTAGAATGTGCCTTGTAAGCAAAGCTAACAAGTATCCTTATGTATACTTGTTGAAGTTTTATTTACTCGTAGTTAATGTTGTAAATGTACTTATAAAAGGTTGTAAGTATATATCACTTTAGGGTATAGTGGGGGTGGTTCTATTTGATTCTGAAAAGGGGTTGTTTGCTCGTATGTTTTACTGGAAAAATAAACAGAAACAGAGGAGGGATTTTATTAATTAGGGATATTGATATAATTACTATTTCACTTAAGTACCTATTTTATGTACCTACTTACTTTTGGATGGGTTTTTGGAAAGCGAAATATATTTGAGAGTGTGTACGAGTTATTTACTTTCTTACCTAACCGCGTGTTATAATCTTGGAGATGCAGTTTTCAAAATGCCTATAGAAATACAACTTCAAAATTGCTAGTGTCATTCATTAAGTATTTATTGGTGCTAGGTTAGGTTAAGGTATCAGCTCACAGCGAGTACAGCTACACGTAGGGCAGAGTAGGCCCATATGTGATATCACCGGATGGAATGATTTCAAAATTTCCTATTGAACCAACAGGAATCTCAGAATAAAGGGTTAGAGGCGACTGGTGCTTATTTTAGCGAGTTCGCCAAGATTGTCGAAGAAGTACTACTCTCAAAGATGTGCAGTCCATAGGAGGAGGAGAGTAGCCCACTCCTCCTTCTCGTCCATGCAGCTTCTTCAGAAATCGTTTGCAAGGAGACCCAACCTGAAGAGAGTCCTCACAATAATGTAGTGTCCCGTAAAGACACCAGCTGTTCTCTAATTCCATTTATACAAAACAGTATGTCCTGTCTGAGTCTGATTGGCGAATGGTGATCAACGCCCAGCCCAATCTGTAAGCTGATATTTTGGAATAAATTTTCTTGTGGCCAAAGTGAGCACTTGAAGCGATTTGGGGAAATTTGGACTCCAGAAAGGGTAAAACGGGGTCAAAGTTAGTATGGGAGATATCTTGTTTTTCATCCAATCAGCCTTTAGTGTCATAAAATTGTCGCTTGGGATCTAGCTTGGGACAAATCTGTTTTGCGATGGATCACCTGAGTTGACTTACGCCCCGGTCCTCATTGTGCCTCAATGAAGTCGTGACCCAAGCCTGATTGTGATTTTGATCGCCATGCTGCTACGGTATATGTCCAGGGAGTGAGGTTGGGCAGTACCTCCATTGCTGATGCAGTAAGTGTGGTCCGAAAAGATCCCGTTATGCCCCCTGTGGATTTTATTAGGGTTTGATATGGTACATATATGGTAATCCTTCCTAACAGCTTTATCATCATCATCATCATCATTTTCAAATGGTCCGCTTGTCCATTAAGTGGGTCGCGGCTGTCTCCGATATTTTTAAGAATTTTGAAGACAGCGATCGTCCTTCTTATAAACAGAAAACTTTTCGTTTTCGATAGATTAATATTTAGCTGTACTCTACGTAAGCTATGATGTTATTGAAAGCCTCCCCAATATCTAGGGACGCACTCAAGGTGAACTCCTTATACTGTAAGGATTCTTTAACAATCGATACTACGCTATGCAGTGCAGGGTCGAAAGATCTGCGTTTCAGATTCGCGTGCTGTGATTGTGATATAGCTCTCCATAGATAAATTTCCTAATGTACAGATCAATGAGTCGTTTCAGTATGTTAGCACCATTGACGACCGACTTAAATTTGCCGGTTGCCTTGGCTGCGTGTTATGTGACCAGTTATTAGGATGAAAATCTCTCGTACCTCCCGCAGTGTTTTAGGAACGTTACATAGCCTTAGTCAGCACGTGTAAACACATCTTAATGAGCCAGCTATAGCAACGCCATCTGCCACAAACTACTTAAAATATACCGCCAGCTGAGAGCAAAAAAGAGGCACTGCCTACCAGCTGTTTTCAAATGCTGTTATGTATTTGTACTTTGACTTTTAAATTCATTTTTATTCATTCTTTTTTTAACTTACATACTAGACAAAAATGATTAAATCTAAATTAAAACTAACATTTATCTTATTCTAGCTTACTGGCTCTTAACGAGCACTCTAAACTTAACTATATCCTTATAATTATTGCCTTTCGGCCTTAAATCTATCAATTTTTGTATTTTTCGCTGTTTTTTCATTTCCAAGAAACTTTGCTAAAAACTTGGACTCTTTATTATTTTGTTTTTCTTAAAACTACCTAAAACTACTTAAAACTACCTATGCTACTTAACCTAACTTAAATGTAATCAGGGTGATGAGCAATCTCTCGATTGGTCACCATCCCGATTGCGTCGATGGGCGCCTGGCAGTCGCCAACATGGTGCACACGCGCCGCCGGGACCCGAGCGAGGCCATAAGCGTCGGTCAAGTCTCGGTAGCACTCATTCATGTTGACGAGCCCGGCCCCTCCCAAAGACCCCCTAAGATACACCTAACTAACTTACAAACTAGCTTAAAACTAAGGAGGAATGTTACCTAGGTAACGCACCAGCCCGGGAGAGCGTGTCTGCCCTCACCGCTTCATCAAGCCACCAAAACTCGGTGAACTGCTTTCCGGTATCAACACTATCCCTATCCGCAATTGCGGTATTAAAACGGAGGAGCTCCTGAGCATTGGCGGCGTACCCGTCATGGATGAGCCGCTTATCCCTCGCGCCACGGTGGCTGTGGTACAATACCGGCACACCATCTTTATTTTGGACTAGCCCTTTCATGTCTGCATGAAGAAATGCCTCAGGCGGGACAAAGCCAGACCGGAGCGTACTCTCGTGGTACATTAAATTCGGATAATAACCACCCGAGATCAGATTGTTAGCGTTGGCCATCGCCCTTGCAACGTGCCTTCGAATCACCTTAATTAGGAAATTGTCAATCCTATTCAATCGAGCCCCATCGTATAAGGTCTTGTTGGGATAATATTTTATGTACTCAGACTCGGGAGTTCTAAACAACCCTAGGCAGGTCCTGAGACACTGTCTCTCAAACACCCGAATCTTTTCCATATAGGAAGGCGCTATATTGAACCAAATGGGACAGCCATAAGCGATGATCGGCCTTATAAGGGCCACGTAGCATATGACCTTTACTCTGGAATCAAGTTGACTGCTGCGAAACAGTCTCCTTGTCAGAGCGTAGGCCCTCTTGGCCCCAGCAAGACAAGCATCTATATGTTTGTCAAAATATAGATACTGGTCGAGCCAGATGCCAAGATACCTGACCACGCTTCGCACCGCCAATGGTTGTCCATTTTGTCCAATAATGGCTAATTTTCGCCAGTTTTTTCTGGTATCCCTAGAGGCCCTAGCCAATGGAGTTCTGAACAGGATTGTTTCCGATTTTTGGAAATTGATTTTCAATTTCCAATCATCGCAATACCTCTTAATTTGATCGAAGTCACGCTGCAACAGGATGTTGATGACCTCGACTTTTGGACCTGATCTGTACGCCACTAAATCGTCTGCGTACGCTATAGCATGTCTGAGGGAACCCACCAGATCACTCGTGTAAATATTAAACAGGATCGGAGAATTCACCGCTCCCTGTTGTAAGCCGTTTTTAATTTCGAAGACTTTGCTCGAAGTCACGTTGCCAGATTTGACTACGAACTTCTTTCCCATAAGCATGTCATAAATCATATATAGCAATGGTTTTTGCATACCCAACCTAGTCAGCTTATAGAAGAGCCCCTCCAACCATACGGTATCGAAAGCCTTCTCAAAGTCGACCAGGCAGGCACCCGTGCATTGGTTCTTGCATTTGTGCCACTGAATGTCGGACACCAATTTCGACGCGGCATGAATCGTTTCATGCCCCGCTCTAAAGCCAAACTGATTGTCCGGAATAATCTTATTTTCTTCAGCCCACTTCAAAAGAGCTCTATTAACGACCTTCTCGAATACCTTGCTAACATTCGGGAGCAAACTAATTGACCGAAGATTAGCCGGGTTGGTCCTATCTTTATCCCGTTTGGGGATAGGGTGTACCACCGCCATTTTCCACTGCACTGGATAATATGCATTATTCAGCGCATTGTTAAATAGCGTGGCGAAGATCTCAATCGCTTCTAGAGGCAGGTGTCTTAATACGACGTTTGGGACACCGTCAACTCCCGCCGACTTTTTATTTTTAAGTGACTCAAAGATACACAAGAGTTCATCTTTGCTCACGAACAACTGGGAATTTGTCCTTTCATCGGCGATTATGCCGTTTGCAAGGTTGTCGTCATTGAACACGGTGAAACCGTTGTTCTCGGATCGCCAATTCTGAAGTTCGGTGCGAAGATAAAAGTGGTTCAGAAAGGCCCTCTCTTCAAGATCGTGATTACGGTGAACTGGGTTGTTCACAGTATACACGGTCTCGAAGAAAGCGCCCATCAAATCCACTCTCTCCTGTGGGTCTTCGACCACGTAAAAACCGTCGTTCGAGTCGGCACTTTCCGGAGTTATGCCAGCAGTCAGTAGTGTCTGTCTGTTCTCGTTCGTCCGAGGGATTCGGACACATGAAATGTCGTTATGATCTTTCCGCCTGAACAGTTTATTTATTTGTGGGAACATGTTCGGACTACTGGATTTTATAGCCCGAATTTTATTGCCCCAATACAAACTTACAGATTTTCTATAATTCTCCACTATCAACTGCTTCAGGTTTTTGATCATCGACTTCAGTGTCCTCATCTCGGGATCGTTCCTGTCCGTAAACTGTCTGTGCAGCTGTTTAAGCCTCGAGAGCAGTCTACTTTTGTGTCTGTATAGAGCATCGATTGTCGCGTTTCGATACTTCTCAGTTTGTTCTTCGTCAGTGGAACGTCCTACCCGAGGGATAGTCCGCTCCATTGTCCGTTTGATGATGACGTTCATTTGTAATAAATGGCTGTCGATTTCATCGTTTGTCAAGTTCCTGTTTGTAGGTGGGTTGATCTCACTCGAACGTATATCACGCTGCAAAACCCTGGAGAAGCGCGACCATTGTGCTCTTCGATAATCGAAGGAGCGCAGTTGATCGTACTCCTCCAGCTGCGTTTGTTCGTTCGGGATCCGTATTACGACGGCGAGTCCGTAGTGGTCACTATCGTACTCGACCGTTCGTAAACAGTTCCGCGTTCGTCGATCTGTGTCTGTCAGTTCTAGTCTTTCGTCAACTAGCGCTAAGTCCAAGAAAGAACCTTCTCTAGGGAAAGACGGGAAATCCGTCGCGTACAACTCGAGTTTGTACTCAATCATATTATGACGCCACCAGTCGTGAAACTGGTTGCCCCTAGGGTTCGGAGTATCATTTCCCCATGCCGCATGTTTAGCATTAAGGTCTCCGCCCAAAAAGTAATAATTGTCCTCCGATTGGAGCTGTAAGCAACGAAAAAGTGTTTCGAGCTCATTTAAAAATATAATGGGTTGGGGTGCGTCAGGTGCGTAAAGTGACACCACATACACCCGCCTCTGGCTATGGAGGGGAATGCACACGATGCACGCTTCCAACACCCGGAACCTACGCACGTCCCTGCTATATATGACCCTATGGCGCAAGCCTCTGCGTATTAAGATACCGACACCGCCTCCTTGAGTGGAGTGGGGTCGATCTCTTCTAACTACCTTGTAATTTCTATAGCCCACTTTGTGCTTCGGATTTAGCTTAGTTTCGCTAACCAAAAGTACATCTGGCTTTTCGGCTTTCAACAGATTGGAAACATTGATCCTTCTCTCGATCCTGATCATTGAATTAACATTCAACGCAAGGATCTTCAGTTTTTCCTCGTCCAGCGTACCCATCATATTTATGGCGCGGTTGACTCCGCAAACAGCGTCGAATAGATAACGTCTATTCGAGCCGCTTGCTCATTTAACTGATTCTGGAATTTGTCGATCTTTCCGTGCAGTGACAGAAGGATCGCTTTCAAATCCAGATCCGCTTCAGGCGTTGGAGCCTTTGGTGCGGTTTTTGTATTTGCCTTACCCGGTCCAGATACCATTTGGGCAAATGACACATTGGGTGCAACAAAATTTGAGAACGAGCGACTCTTTCGACCCTTCTCTTCTTCGGACCTCTGTTTCCGAGCCAACACATTCTGTTTAACCTGCTGATACTTGGGACATCCCTTGAAATTTGCAGGATGCCCTGAGCTTTTGCAGAGTACACACGATAGCTGGCCCCGATCCTCTACTCTATCCCTTCCCAAAGGACACTCCCCATGCTTGTGGTCCCTGTTGCACTTAACGCATCTGAACTGCATATGGCAATTAGCTGCGGCGTGCCCGAACCTCTGGCAGCGCATACACTGAAGTACACGATCTGACCGTTTTAATTTTTCCCAACGTACTGCATGATAGTACAGGAATCTGATCCTTTTCAGACTATCGATTTTGCTGTCGGGGGTTAGTTGCACCAAAAAGAATGGTAATTTGCGGCTACCACCCCTCTCCGAAGGCGAGGAAAACGGCTTGACCCCCACGAACTTAAGGTCGTCGCACTCATAATTCTTGAGCTCCTTCTCGAGCTCGTCCGTCTTAACGTTTGGGTCGATACCTTTAAGCAGTACCGTTTGTAATTTTTCTCCCTTTGGAGTATATGTAAAATATTCTGCTTCTGCTTTCTCCAGAGCAGTGCGTACCTTTTTGTACTCCTCCATATTATTGCACATTATTATATGCTTATCGGCGTTTAGCCTTTTTATATAAAAATCCTTACTAACTAATCTACATAACCTAATACTATCGCTTATGTCTAGGTAACTTACATTAATAGGTGGGACACGTACTTTTCTTTGCTGCTGCTGTTGCTGCTGCTGTTGCTGCTGCTGTTGCTGCTGCTGTTGTTGTTGTTGTTGTTGCTGCTGCTGTTGTTGATGCTGCTGCTGCTGTTGCTCCTTCTGTTGTTGCTGTTGTTGTTGCAGCGGCTGCTTTTGTGTCAGCAGCTGATTACTTTGTTTCTGCTGCGGTTGCTGCGGCTTTTGTAGTTGGCATAGCTGCGGTTGTTGTAGCTTTTGGGCTTTGCTTTGCCTTTGTAGCTGTTGCTGCTGTTGTTGCTGCTTTTTCAGCTCTTGTTGTTGCTGCTGTTGTTGTTTTTGTTTTTGCTGCGCCTCTTGTATTTGCTTCAGCTTTTCTTGTTGTTGCTGCGCTTTTTGCTGACGCAGCTTCTCCCTTTTCTCTAGGAGCTCTTTGATAAGACGATCGAGCTCTGCTTCCTCGTCTTCTACTTGTTTTTGTTGTTGTGCTGGTTCATCTTCGGCGTCCAGTAACTCTTGAAATGAGTTACCTTCGCCCACGTACCGGCACTCTCCCCCTTCAGACTCGTACGAGTAGTTGAGGCCATCGTTGTAGTCGTCTGTCTCAGCTTCTGACGTCATCACTGGGTTGCCTGACTTTGTCATTTTCTTGGACGACAAATTCGGCTTCGGTTTCAGTCTTCGTCGTCGTTTTTTATCAACTTTTGTTGATTCCATCGACTGTACTAAAGCTGGCGCCGTTGGTACTGCTAGCGCTGCTGTACTTGTTGTTGGTGCTGTTGTAGTTTTTATTAGTGCTGCTGTTGCTGGTGCACTTGTTGTTGTTGTTGCTGCTGCTCCCATTTGCTGCTGTATGACATGTTTCGTCGTCATACGTTTTGGCAACGGGGCATCTCCTTGCGGGACCTTTGGCTGGCCAGTGTCCATCGCCTGATTGCCTTGCGGCACTTCCACTTTCGCTTTTAGTTTTGGTTTGTTATTAATTATTTAATTAATTAAAAAAAAAAAAAAAGAACACTTCCCCCACGGGGACTCGAACCGACACCTCTTGTGTCAGAGTCTATGGCTCAACTCACTGCGCCAAAGGGCTTACAGAATTTTTTTGATCGAAATCACTGTATAACGATTTACTTTGCTAATCACGCACCACTAACTAAGTCGACTATTCACGTTGGCTGCTGAAGAGCGACTTATGTATTTGTACCATGTAAAATAAATGGACATCCATTCGCACCAAACAACATTTGACAGTTCAGTTCATTCCTTATTTTAGCTCCTGGCATAAATTTTATTGTATTTCCATTGTCACGCGTATTCACAGATCGAAAAAAACGACGAGAGGATTTATTTCAAATTTTGTGGGAAAGATCGGATTGGTGGATATAAAGCTGGTGGTCTATTATATGTAGTTTGTGGCCATCTGCATAGGCATGAGCATGAGGCATCCTTCAAGGATTACCTTCGATCACCACTTGCTACCAAAGCAATGGGAGATCCTACTTCCTTGTGGTGTACCCCTATACTGAGGCCTCGCCTAGTTTTGAGTTGATTAACTGATTAGTGATCAACTGGTTCAGCAATGGGCCAATCGATGTCTCAAAGTTAGACAAAATGGTTTTTCATTGAGCTCATAATTGCCTCAAATTCGACGTTTTTAAAAGAAAATATTTAATGAACAGGAAAGTTAAAATTCGTAATACTGTAAAGAAAAATTTGGAGAATTTTCAATAGTACGTACTCGTAGCAAGTAGTAAGTGAAGGGCTGATATGTGGTACTAAGATCAGATGGCCAAAAGTTGTCGACTAAGAATAACGAATGACACGTATCGCCATCCCACTTGTCATCATTTTGGGTTATACAAAAACGCGCTTCTTTAATAAACGATAAAGTAGCATCTTTTAGCCTAGTAAATCAATGGGTTTTTAAATAATTAATATTTTTTTAAGAGTATCCTCGACAAAGACTTTGAAAACCTTATCAAAAAAGTGGGTACTTAACGCAAGAATATAATTTTTTTGATCGTTTCTAGTAATTTTACGATCATCTTAGGTAGATGCAGTACTATCTTTATCTTGTCTTTATCTTTATATATGTATATCCAACTGTAGGACATTTCTTTGTCACCTTAAAGCGCGAAAACTATTGGTCAGATTTCAATGGTACTTTTTTTGAAATGTTTCTTAGGGCTGCGAGATGGTTTTAGGCAACGTTTTTGAAAAAAAAATCATTTTTGTATGGGGCTTGCAACATGCCGTATACTAGCACTTTTAGTTACTATTATTAATAAACTAAGCATAGGCTAAATTTTACATCGCAAACGAAGTTGCTGGCACAGCTAGTTTGTATATATTAATTTTTGGCAAGTATCAGATCAATAACATTCCGAATGTATTCTCTTGCAAACTTAAGCAAAACCCGATGCCCGTCATACTTTGTTCCTTTCGTCCGCCTCTACTCAAAGATATTAATTCGAACGCACTGATCTAGAAACATCCTATTTGTGAATTGCCTATAATACTTCAAAGAAATCTGCTTGTTCATGCCATTTCTCTGACAGATTGAAGGTAGTCCCAGAATTTGATTGAATTGAAAATCAACCGCAGACCCCTTTTCGAATATTCAATTCAATTAAGTTGACTCAGCTCGAATTACCGACATTTTAAAATTCCTATTTTCCCACATTAATAATAATAATCAACAACAACTTATGGAATTATCATCGTTAACCGACCACTCAACGAACGCACAAGGCCATGTCTAAAGAGGTTTTTCTGGTTTTCTCCTCCTCAACCTCAATACACATTATACCACCGCGGATGAGTTCCGCCTCAATTGAAATAGCTTCTTAGGCCAACGCACGTATCAGCACAAATGCCTAACCAACAATAGATATAAGGGAAGTGGAATTCGAAAGATTTCGAAAAGGACCGGCGAAGATTCCTTTTATTTTTATTGTTTGTTCTTGATTTAAGTCCATTCAACCCACGTTCCTTTCTCCTCTAGTCTCTCTCTCTTCAAAGGCGAAATCATTGCTGGGAATAAATTCAATTCTAATTTGGGAACGTGTCATTGATGGGAGCATGCCTTTCCCTCTTGATTAGAAGGGTCTATAAGATTTTTGCTGGCAGACAAAATGGGTCCTTCGTAGACACACGTTTTACAATTAAATCTCCAATGGGATGCATGTAAATACACACAGATACTATGAAAACAGAACATTGACATTTTTTTTTGCTTAATTAAACATGTACAAGGATAATTAAATAATTTATCTATGCAGAGCAAATGAAACAGAAAATAAAAGACAAAGCACAATATTAAAACAATTAGAACTGTCTAACTTACAATTTATTTGTATACTTGTTTGTGTGTAAATAGACGCACTTCTATAAATGTATATACATAGTGTAACTGTCTTAAAAAAAAAATATAGATAAGCGTAATTCTTTTATAAAAAAAATCTAAATAATGTTGCCGAGAATAAAACGAAGAAAATCCCGTAAAAATTGCAGGCTCTTTTGGCAGACACTTATTCCGTTCGTGAAACCAAAGTACAAGAAAATGGAAAAGTGAGTACAGAAATTGTTTTCTAAATTTGTATTCTTTATTAAGGGAAACGGGTATTTTTTTGGTTCTTTTCATTTTCAATTTCGTCTCATTTTTGTAGTATAATATTAGTGTAAACAGAATTTAAATAAAATCAAATTAAATAAAATACATTATAAATATATCTCCACTCATTGTAATATTTTTTTTCTGTATTTTGTGACATTTTTTTCACACTTGAAATCGCTTTTCCAATTTTCATTATTCATAATATTATAATGCCCACACAAAGGTCGATCTCACAGGAGCGGATGAACCCGCAAAAGTTAGTTTTGTTCACTTGTTTCTTTTATAATATTCTACAAATAATAATAAAAGACATATTGTAGATTATTTAAGTGTATAAATGGTGTCGTGTGCTTTTTTAATTTTTGCTATTATATACTTCGAAACTAAATTACTGCTTTTGGCCTGCAGAATTTACATTTACTTTCATTTTTTATTGCTTTTTTAAGTGAATTGTAGAATATTCTTTTTGGTTAAACATTTTTATTAGAGATCTATATTATTTTGAATGGTGGTGGCTTTTTTTAAGTGTAAATAAATTTATGAAAATTTACAAACCTCCATTTTGAACACGGTTTCATTCTCTGGCTTAACATTTATTTGGAAGGTAGTTTCTAACTTTATGAATTTGTTATACAATTTAATTGGGTCTGTTTTTAGGTGTCTTTGTCATTTTACTAAAAAATAAATAACCTCTGCGGGCTGCATTGTTAAATCTTCTATCTGCATTAAGTACGTGAAATTTCTTTCAACACATCTGTCCGTCTGTTTGTCCGATATACCATTCTGGATTCCTTATCTTATATGCATTAACAGTCGAGTCGTGCATAAGTAGAAGTTTGGAAAGGGACACAAGGACTGTTCGAAAATGTTGGGACTATGAGAGGTCGGTTCGTAGAAATTAGACTTTTTTATTTTCATTTGTGTAATTAGTTTTTGCATATTCATTACATATATCAGTAGTAGCTTTTCTCCTCATTTTCGTAGAGGTAGATAGAGAAATCTGCGAATTTTCGATTACGAATCGAATATAAACAAATTTAATTTAACACCACAAAACATGCAACGGATCTCTGCAACAATTTACTCCATACATGATTGCATGCTTTTAGGATGATTCATTTTCCAAAAATATCCGAACATTTTCCGGCTCAGTTGTTAGGCTTCAATTATAGCTATCAGTAAAATGCAACCGAAAAAATATTTTTTTGCGTTTTTGGAGCACTTAAACTTAATGGTTGAACTCAATCTTGGTCTTAAAATGTTACTTTTGAATTATAAAGTCAGTTCATCTAAAAAAATAAGCAATTAATCTACAACTTTTCTTGAAAACGAATTTATTAATTTTACCGTACGAAAAACTTTTTCTGTTCAACATCTCATTCAGTTTCACGAAGTATTCCACTGAATTCCTATGATATGCTATAGTTAAATGTGTCAGTTTTGTTCTGTTTCGTATTTTTACGGATGCATTTTACTGATAGCTAATTGAAGCCTAGTCTGTCGGAGTACTAAGCACCAGCAAAGCTGTTCGAAAAAGCCATTGCACCTAGCAAACATTATGGGCTCAGTTGTTAGTGTATCGAACTTGCAAATAAAAACCTAGTCATTCTGCACTGGATTCCAGCCCACAGATGCTTTGCTGGCAACGAAACAGCTGACTCACTGGCTAAAGTCGAAACGACAATACTTCTCATTGGACCCTTCTGCGGTTTCAGTAAAAAACATTTTAGGAACTACATCACAAGCTTGGCTTATAGGTATAATTAGTGGCCGTGGCCTCATGAAAAAACATCTCCACCGAATTGGCGTCTCAGCGGACCCTCCATGTAGACTCTGTATCGAGAGTGCCTAATCCTAACTTCACAAATTCATGGAATGTCCGGCTCTCTTTCGTCTTAGAAAGAATATCCTTGGCGAGGAAATCGCTACACTTCAGCAAATCGTGCTGAAATACCCCCATGTCTCTAGGACCTTACCAGGGAAGGGACAGTAGGCTCCTTTTAAAGAGGGAGCGGTGCTTGAGCCCCATGTAGGCTCTTCCGATTTATAATCTCATCTCTAGTGTATCGGATTATAATAAGCGAAAGCTCGGGCTGGTATCAAATATTGACTGAAAATTTGAGCTCAATTGGTTTTGTGGTTATCGAGATATGAGATTTTGAAAGCTTTTTTGTATGGAAGGTGCCACGCTCCTTTGTCCAATTTTGACCAATCTTCATCCGTGAAAATTTGAGCTTAATCGGTGCAGAACTTTTTGAGTTTTTCAATCCTACACAAACCAACTTAACATTTTTATATATAGAGATTTTCGAAACAATCATTTTAGGTTAGTATCAATGAGGTTGAGCAATATTTGACGTGAATTGTACTTTCACAATAATGAGAATCTTCTTATTCCTAAATAGAATGCCCTACTGTGAGCCCCCCCCCCCCCTTCAGTTAGCTTCAGAGCTTTAGCTTAATACCTCTATTACTTGTAGCATCCCCTTTAGGCGATGTGGTTCTCCTCTTATGGCAGCTAGAGTTGTGAAATTTGGGACGTGGATGTTAAATGTTTTTTTAAAAGCTATAGAATTGTGTTTAAAATAATTACGACGGAAATTGAATTTGTTTCAAAAATCTTTATTCAAAAATGAAGAAAATGTAGAAATTGCCTTTTATTTGTTATCTCCATTCTGCAAAATAACTATAATTGTCTTTTTGTTAACTAAAAATTAAGTACACATACTTTTTTTTAACACATTATCACACAGTCGTCCGCAAAATAGTCGACGACAGAAATGTATCATTTCCACGACAAACGTCGTCACAAAACGCCTCACGCAATACCGACGATCGTCGTCGAAAAATACAATCCACATTTTTTGACATTTCAGACGCCATTTGTCGATCGTCGCCGCGACAAAAGTCGTTTATCTTCAGTCGCCAATACCAAACAGTCGTGTCGCTTTTTTTTTAGAGTCGTAAACGACGACGACAATAGGGGTGAATATTTGGGACGACTGCACTTTGACTAATAAACTGTCTTAGGAAACCCTTTTGCTAAGCCTTTCTATATTTACCTGTTTATTTCCGGAAGAGGTTGTGTCCTCAACTCCATCGTTACTGTAGCTTTTCCCAAGTTCTTTCAACCTCATTTTCCTCATATTTCTTCATAGAAAGGGTGGAAGGGATTCTCTGCCCTTCCGTATAAGTTTTTTGGTCTGGCTTAATTGAAGGAGGGCTATTATAAATTCCTTGTGGTTCTATCATTTTCCAAAACTGACCTTGTTATTTTTCTCCATGCGTACAAGAAGGATTGCAGAGTTTATCTTATTCTGAACTTGCTGCAGAGCAGTACCTTGTCCCGTACTCCGACGACCATAAGGCTTCCATTTTTTTTTTTTAATATGTATTGCTTTTATAGCTGCCTGGCTATCGCAGACTTATCGGTCACAATTGCAAGGGTTCGGAGCCATTTGACATGCACAGGGATTCGAATATAGGGTCCGATTCCAATAGTTTTGAACACTGTTCGCGAAAAGCCTTGTTTTTGCTGCGGTAGCTTGCGTACATTCTTTTTTAAGCCAGGGTTCAGTTAAAGGCAGTTTTTTTTTATGGAATGAGGAATATAAAGTTGCATACCTACTAGTCAAATTATTTCGGTTGCAGCTTTCGAACTTATATTGACATTAGTCTTCTAAAACGAGATATCATACCATGGTAACGATGTAAAAACAATTACCCACCTAAATCTGCTATAAGTCGAAATTTGACGATGGAGATGCTAGTTGTCTCTTATTGGAGTGGGTTCAGAATACATAGATGGCCGAATTCCCTAAAGGAATAGAGAATTCATAATTATCTAGCGCTGTCAAAAGAAGTAGATCATGAATAATTCTGAAATTTGTTGGGCTGCCTGGAATCCGCGGGGACTCATCTACAATCAGAGTAAAATGTTAGCAAATGGCGAAGCCCTCCACCCTCGTCTCATTTTATAAAAGTTCCCTAGTCAATCCATCGTGTGGGCATTGAAGACACCGAGTATGTAATACAAATTTAGAACCCTGATGCTGAATCAGTATCCAGCTTTCGCTATCTACAGAAGACAGTTTTCTAAGCTAAAATATTAAATAAACCGTCACGTACATTATGTATATACTGATATGTTTTATATTTCAGACATATGCACGTATTTACATTTGTGGGTTTTAATATTTCCATAGTATAACTTGTTTTATTTCAAAGCTAGGTATTGTATAGGTTCTGTAGGGTTCTATTGCCCCTACTATTTATTTATTTTTTGTCTTTCAGAAAGTGTTTATTAAGACATAATTGCATTACAATCAAATTCACAATATAGTGTTCATAAAAATTTCCCCCGACTTTATTCAATTATTTCCCTGTTGCACTTTGTCTGTATTAGCAAATCAAGAACCTGGAGGAAAATATAAAACTGCATTATATGCAGCAATTTCTCCATTACAATCTAATTTACATTATAGTGTTCATGGAAATTTCCCTCGACTTTATTCCAATATTTCCCAAAATCAACTACACTGCACTATTATAGAAAAATAAAAAAAAAAAAAACAAGAAGAGAGGCGGCAAGATATGTTGGGTATACTTTGTTTTTCTCCAAGATGTATCTTTTTTAAGGAATGTCATATACACATACAGTCTTATAATATTTGCACCTTCTTAAGCTATCAACACTGGTATTCGATTTCTCAATAAATAGCACTGAACACGATTAGATATTTAACCAAACCATCACCAAGTTTACTAATTATTTTCTATCTCACTGCGATGATAGCATGG
Organism: Cheilosia scutellata; assembly: GCA_955612985.1. Lineage (NCBI taxonomy): Eukaryota > Metazoa > Arthropoda > Insecta > Diptera > Syrphidae > Cheilosia > Cheilosia scutellata. The sequence continues at coordinate 54,307,828 of OY015314.1, forward strand.
TATAAATTTTTTCAATATATCTTGAACATATGTATATTTAATTTATGTGGTAGCAGTCATTTTTTATTTTCAATATCGTTAAACATTTTTTTAATGGAATTTTTAACGCAAAGTCACTTGCATTGCCCGCTAAAATATTTCAAACCAAAGTTTTCATCTCTTCCTCAATTTGGTTGAGTGGTTGTTAACTTTTTTTTTTGCTAGTTTCACATATCTAGATGTGTCAGCTGAACGTCATCCCACCCACCAATCTATTTCATTAACTTTACACATAAAATTGAACACGTTACAGGTATCACTGTCAGACTCGGATCCATCACAATTCCGTGAGTTCTTACCGATGGCAGACTATGAAATAAAACAACATCAACCCCTGCGACTGCGGAAAAAGTTTTACGAATTTTACACAGCGCCCATAACAAAGTTTTGGGCCGATTCGGTAAGGAGAAAGGACACACCTGCATAGATGCGTTTCCATTTTCATAAAATGTTATTTCCTTTCAGATCGCTTATATGTTCTTTCTGGTGATGTTCACATTTACGGTGCTGGTGAAAATGGGACCCACTCCACGATGGCAGGAGGTCTACTCGATAGCGTACATAACAACGCTGGGCTTTGAAAAGATTAGGGAAATCATCTCATCCGAACCTGTAGCTATCACGTAAGTTTTATATTTATCTTAGAATAGTATTTGTCGGCCAAATAATAAATCCTTGTTACTGATTATTTGCCATTTTTTTGTTCTATATTTTTGATGGTGTTGTCTACACGTCCCGGTGTAGTCATAAATTTTCCGTCTGGGCATGGAACATGTGGAACCCCTGCGATGGAGCGGCCATTATATTATTTCTCATCGGACTTTCATTGCGTTTCCGTCCGAATACAATGGACATTGGTCGAGTTATTTATTGTGTTGATAGCATTTACTGGTACTTGAGGATCCTGAATATTTTAGGCGTTAACAAGTACTTGGGTGAGTATAGAGTTTGAACTTTTATTAATACATAAACATATATACAAGCTCATTTGGTGTTTATGGAAATATGCATTAATTTCTATATGATGTCGTAGGATATTTAAGAATGAAATAGGAATCCTTGCAGAATGTTTTTGGCGTTCTCTATAATCGTATTTAGTGTTGGTTTGGACTAGAGAATGGTCGTTAAAATAAAATAATGTTTTTGACAATGTGTTTGGACATTTGTTGTACCGCAACGACAATCCCTTTAGATCTTGCAGTGTTGTTAAACAGCATAAATTGAGGAAATATATTTTGAAAGAGACTCAAGTGTAGATTCCTTTTTGTAGTTTAGACATTTGGAATATTGTTCCTGAACATTTAACCCATTCCCCAAAGTGTAATAGAAAAGCACACTCGTTAGAAAACTCGCTTCTTTTAATGCGGTGCCCTGCGGGTTATTAAACAAAGGTCGGATTTAACATGGAGGAAGGAAGCTCCATTATACATTTTGAGGCTGGTTAATATTCGCAGCCTGTTTCCTTGTTTGCAATCAATTCCTTTTGAATTTTCAGTTCATACCAGTTTCAAATTTCCGGTGTCTAAATTCCTCTTGTTTTTCTTATACATTGAGGGAAGTATAATAATTTTGTGCCTGGGTTTACTATTGAAAAAATCTACATCTATCTATCTCTACATCTACTAGGCCTTTGTAAAATTTCTTTCAGTGCAATGGTGACACCCTCCGGATCAATATTGTTACTCTTCAGGACCGGGAGGGAAATGGTAAGGGGGAATAGACCGATTGTAAGAGTTGTACATTGAATCGAGAGAGGGCTAACACTAACTATTTCTGAAGGGAGTCGCCGGATTTAAAAAAAATCGTAAGCATAGTCCATACATGCAACGTATGTCTGTTTCTTTGTTCCACCATAATTCAAGAAACATTTATCCGGTTTTTTGTGATTTTTGAAGTTCTATGTTCTTCTTACCGGAGTTCGAAAAGTTGACACCGTAAGAAGGAAAGAGACTTCCGTAAGCCTTACGTCCAAAACTTCTCCATAACAAACAACAGAAGAAGGAAAGCGAAAGAGACTTCGGAAATTCTATTTAATATCGTTGTTCCCATTGCCAATTTGGATTTTTTTTTACTCCCTTCGGGTAGGGGTTAGAATATACCCGAGGTAGGCATGCCTGTCGTAAGAGGCGACTAAAATCCACGTCTTGACTTCGACGCAAAACCTGTCAACAAAACAGTATGTCGGGCTCTGCTCTAGATGCTCTGCTTGATCTGCCTCCCCTTGATACCTTTATCATGGGTGTTACTATCAAAGCAATCTACCGTCTCAGGCGGGGTGGTTTTTGGTATAATCCACACTGGAGTTTCGATGACCTTGCGCGACACTTATCCTACGACCCTAGTTCTATGGATATGCCGTCTTCGGCTGCTGCGCAAATTCAAAGTCGACTTTCCTTGCGTTCAGGACTGGCTTCAGCCAGAGTCTGAACCTGGGATGGGATGTAGCCGTATTTTCACGGATGGCTCCAAAACTAGTCAAGGCTCTGGTGCTGGTGTCTTCGTGGAAGTCGACAACAATAGACTTCACTACTCTTTGGGCAAGCATGCCTCAGTTTTTCAAGCAGAGATCTATGCTATCCTAATGGCTGCCGAATATATTGTTAAGAATAGGTGGCGGGGTCGGAGTATCTGCGTCTGTAGCGACAGTCAAGCTTCGCTTAAGGCCTTGCTCAACCCTGTAACCCGTTCTAAAATAGTTCGGGAATGCAAGAACTCTTTGAACTCGGTCGCAAGGCTGAACTCTTTGACTCTTGTCTGGGTCGCAGGTCACACTGGGATTGCTAGAAATGAGATATCCGATGAGATTGCTAAGCAAGGCTCAGAGGAAAATTTCTCGGGTCCAGACCTGTGTTGGGTCTTCCTGCGTCCTCGGTCAGGGCTTCCATTGACAATTGGGTCTCAAACGAACACAATTGTGTATGGCAAGGCTCTACAGGAAGCGGGCAGACTAAGCGCATGCTCCCGAAAGTCAGTAGTAATTCTGCGGCATTCCTGCTGTCTCTCAGTAGAAATGACTGCAGAAAACTTATTGGCGTTCTTACGGGGCACTTCGCTTTTGCTAAGCATCTTAGTGTGCTAGGCTTAAGGGATACCACTGTCTGCGACGCTTGTGGAGAAGGCGACGATACTTCGGATCATTTCCTTTGTTATTGCCCTTGCTTTCTCCGAAAGTCGAAGAAATTCCAGTAAAATGGGTGATACTGTATTTGCTTCCTGGTAGTACAATGGACCAGTTGCGTCTGAGTGCTCCAGTAAAGTGTTTCCTAACCCGACAGAAAAAAAAAAAAAATGCCAAATACTTAATTAATTAATTAATAAATGATTTTCTCAGAAGCACTTTTTTGTGTAGCCACAAAACTTAAAAATTAGAAAAATTCAAAAATTCATAGGAAAAAATTAAAATAAATAAAAAAAAAGTCCGTGTCTCTTTGGTGGCCATTCATTCTCAGTTCAATTTTAAGGGTTAAAATACCAAGCTAATTCAAAACTGTAATTATAAATAGTTCAGAAAATTAAAACTGACTACATAAGTGACAAGCAAATATTCAAACTTTCCGCCCACAATTTATTTATATGACAGAAAGGAAGTGAAAGTAGTTACAGATTTATATGCCATGACAGCATATAAAATAAGTCAATTCTGTGGAAACTATTAAATCAGAATTCTGAAAGAAGCCAAAGGGTAGTCACTCCTGTTAAGGAAATGGTGAAAGTAATTGAACATTATATCGCATGAAAGTGGTTGCTGTCATAACACATACACCCAAGGCAGGAGATCTATGACCTGAGGAAATAAGTAATAAACTTGTCCATCAACGGTGTGATACTAAGAAAATGAAGTGCAAAGAAAATGGTTCACTTCAACGGTGCTATCAGAAAGTTTGGTCTTTAAATGTTAAAGGTGTGTAAATTTGGGAGGCTTAATGTTGCACGGTTAATGCGTGAAGAGATACGGGATACAAGAATTGATCAACCACAACTATAGAGGTGGAAATAAAACGCAAATGGAATACAGAACTAAGAAGAAATACTGTTGGAATTCGGAAGCTAGTCGAGTAGGTACAGGTTTGTGAAGTGGAGTTAAAACGCACATCTATTCTGTTTTCGAAAAATGAGAATTCTTTGAAAGGTTCGTTATTCGCAAATGCACAAAACAAATTAGCAAATCACAGCAAATATATGTACGTGTAGCAAGCAAATCAGATAAAAAAAATTTCCTCAAAATCGTTAGAGCCATTTTCAGGAATAGGTTTTATAAACACGTTTTTTTATAAACAACAACAGTTTTTAGTCTAAAATGCAAAATAAACAATAGCCCCAACTGTAAATAGATAAATCACTTAAAAAAACCTCTATAAAAATGGGTTCATTAGTTTCGCCATAACTCCCCTGCACAGACACAAATGAACAACTTGGATAGATCCATTTTTTTTAAAGTAGTGTCATCGCTATATCAGAATTGGGAAATATTTAGAGTTCGAAATTTTGACCGAAAACAACTACAGGAATATAGGATGAACAAAATTATGTCCTTTTTAGTGCGAAGCTAAGCACATCTTTCAAAAATGTCGCTTAAATTCAGATTGAGACAAAAGGTAAAGAAGGTTTTATAATATATCATATTTTTATTTTTACAAGTCTTGTCCTGTTATTAATCACGCTGATATGTGCTCACGCCCCGACAGAGGAGAAAGACGACACAGCCAAAGAAGCATTCTACGATCTTCTTGAGAAGACGTATGATAAGTGCCCGAAGTACGACGTCAAGATAGTTCTTGGCGACTTTAACGCCAAAATCGGAAAGGAGGGCATCTTTGGCTCTACAGTCGGAAAGCACAGCCTGCACGACAACACCTCCGGAAACGGACTCAGGCTAATCGACTTTGCGGCGGGGCGAAATTTCATCATTGCCAGCACACGATTCCCACACCTCAACATACACAAAGGGACTTGGCGGTCTCCAGATCAACAAACCGTCAACCAAATTGATCATATTGCGATCGACGGCAGACATGCCTCCAGTATCTTGGATGTCCGAACGTTCCGAGCGGCCAACATAGACTCGGACCATTACTTGGTAGTAGCCAAAGTACGGATGCGGATATCCAACACTCCACAACACCGAGAGGATACTGTAAGAAGATTTGACGTTGCAAGGCTACTATCGCAAGAGACCGCCAAAACCCTTGCCGACCGCGTCTCCCTAAACCTCTCAGCAAGCCCACCCTCAGTTTCACCAGCATCAAGTACAGAGGATCAGTGGCAACATTGCCAGCGTGCCATCAGGAGTGACGCTACCGAAGTGCTGGGTTTCACTAGGCGACCACAACGAAACCCCTGGTTCGATGACGAATGCCGTCAGGCAAATGCAGCCAAGACCGAGGCCTACCAGTTAATGCTGCAGACAAAAACCAGAGCGGCTGAGAGAGCTGCTCGAGAGCTCTACGGGCAGAAAAGAAGGGAGGAACACCGACTTCTCAGAAGGAAAAAGAGAGAGCACGAGAAGCGAGCGGTCGAATCAATTGAGGGACAATACTGCAGAGGCAATGTTCGAAAGTTCTACCAAAGGGTAAAACGACCCACCCAAGGATACAAGGCCCGAACAGAAGCCTGCAGAGATGAACATGGGAATACAGTAGTAGACTCACAGTCGGTGCTGAGGATTTGGAAAGAACACTTCTGCAGACTGTTAAACGGCGGAGACAGCCAACAACCCGCTGTCAGGCAGAATGATCTGTTCAGCTTGGACGATGATAGCCAACATTTCCGTCCACCCGACCTACACGAAGTGAGGATAGCGATATCCAAACTTAAGTCCAACAAAGCTGCTGGAGCGGACGGCCTCCCGGCCGAACTTTTCAAAGCAGCGGGAGATGGCTTGGTAAGGAGCATGCACCAACTCATCTGCAAAATCTGGTCGGATGAAAGCATGCCCGACGAATGGAACCTCAGCATCGTGTGCCCCATCCACAAGAAAGGAGATACTCTGAACTGCGCCAACTACAGAGGAATAAGTCTCCTGAATGTCGCGTATAAGATCTTGTCGGCTGTATTATGTGAACGTCTAAAACCTTTCGCCAACAACCTGATCGGCCCATATCAGTGTGGTTTTAGACCAGGAAAGTCAACCATCGACCAAATTTTCACACTCCGACAGATCTTGGAAAAAACCCAGGAATTTCAGATCGATACACACCATCTATTTATCGACTTTAAAGTCGCCTATGATAGCGTATATAGGGACGAATTATACAAAGCCATGTCAAGTTTTGGCATCCCCGCCAAACTCGTCCGTCTGTGCAGGATGACGATGGAGAAATCTCGCTGCTCCGTCAAAGTCGGCAAGAACACCACCGAGCCATTTGATGTCGAAAAAGGTTTGAGACAAGGCGACGCGCTATCATGTACTCTCTTTAATATCGTTCTTGAAGCAATTGTACGAAACTCGCAAACCAACAACAGAGGTACAATTTTTCAAAAGTCCGTCCAACTACTTGCCTATGCTGATGACATTGACATTATTGGGAGAACGCGGCGAGCTGTCAGTAGTGCATTTGCAAGCATTGAAACGGAGGCGGCGAGGATGGGTCTGGCTGTCAATGAGGACAAAACGAAGTATATGCTGTCAACGAGAAAGGACTCTCAACATCGGCGACTTGGACAAAACGTCACGATGGACAGATACAACTTCGAAGTAGTTAAAGACTTTGTATACCTGGGCTCCACTATCAATTCGCAAAATGACATCGGCGCAGAGATCAAGCGAAGAATCACTCTTGCCAATCGCTGTTTCTTCGGGCTAGGAAGGCACTTAAGAAGTAAAGCCCTCTCTCATAGAACCAAGGAGATATTATATAAGACCTTAATCATCCCGGTCCTGCTGTATGGTGCAGAAGCATGGACCCTGTCGTCAAAAGCGGATGAAAACCTTCTCGGATGCTTTGAGAGAAAGATTCTTCGAGTGATATTCGGTCCAGTTTGTGACGATGGAGTGTGGAGAAGAAGATTCAATGACGAACTATACGGGCTATACAGCGACGCTGACCTTGTCAAAAAGCTAAAAATTCAACGGCTGAGATGGCTGGGACACGTGGAGCGTATGGACAATAACGCACCAGCCCGACGAGTCTTCGAATCCACCCCTGAGGGACAACGCAGCAGGTGGCGCGCATAATTCGAGAACGACCTCAACCAACTTGGTGTGCGCAACTGGAGGCAGCTAGCGAGGGACCGAGCTAGCTGGAGGGGCTTGTTGGTTGAGGCCGTGGTCCACCCCGGACTGTAAGCGCCACCAAAAGTAAAGTAAGTCCTGTTATTAAATCTTCGCTCGTGTCACTTTTTCCGAGATGGACCGTCGCGGTTGAAAGTTCAAGTTGACCGCTGAACGTTTCTAAATATGTCACTCAAGCCAAATTTTAAAAAGAACGGGGGTTTTTACAGATTGAAGCAAATCAAAACTTCAGTACACCTGATGCCGAAGAAGTAGATATACCAAACTATAATTTAAGGACTTAAAACACTTTCTGGAACTTATTTCCTAGTAGGATTTGTTATAGAAATAATTTATGTACCTAGGTACATTTTCGTGACTTTTTTTGGGGGGTTTTTGTGAATTTGATGAGACGTTTTCCTCGGGTTATTTAAGGTACCATTTTTTTGGAACATTTATCTTTTTGGCATAGTTTTTGGCAAAAAAATAACATGTGCGAAGCCACCGGTGATTATTAACATTAAAACTTATTGCTGGAAACCTTCTTGACAGCTATTAAAAAACACTAGCATCACCCACGATGGTTTTGACATTTTGCGGGACTTTTTTTGCTGTAATTTTCTATTTTCTATTTAACTGCACTTGCATTAGATAAATATTACATAGAAAAACAATTTGGGTATCTTGAAAATCCGTAAATGTTGTTGGTCATACAATCTGACTGTCCTACATTATTTTTTTGGAGCCACTTTAAAAGCACAGTGTAAGAAGCGATTTCAAACAAAATCGTATTATACGATCTCTGAATAAAATACTGATCACCCTGTCATCACAAATGCATGCACCTACATGCTCGCTTATGTATCTTATTTTAAATAACTTACAACAAGACTAATCGAACGATGTCACAGTTTCACCTTCAAATTTCCTCGCATATAACTATGTTTACTGTATTCCATTGTTTGACTAAGTATATACTACACATCATAATTCGAGTGGTTATCCACAGCTAAGCTATGCCGAGATTTTGTAAAATTAGATTAGGGCAGTTGCAATAAAGACATTGTGCAGAAAGAATCGTCGTCTCTTGTTTCATTTTCTGTTTGTTCTGTACTGAATGTCCTATAACAGGTCTATACCGAAAATCTACAGCTTTGGATTATTTCGAAGCCAACAGTTATCAAACTTTCGCCGTTATTCAGCCCTAAATGATGGACAGGGTTATTAAAAAACTAAAACTTATTAAAACTAGCTGTATCCGCCCGGCTTTATCCGTGCCCAGGAATTGTATTGCTGAAATATGTTCTTGTCTAGCAAGGAAATGCAATTCAAAATTTTGAAACTTTAGTTCTAATTTTTTTTATTAGAAGTTCCATTCGAAGTATCCGTTCGGATTCACTTTCGGAAAAATTCTCCGATGACATCTAGCGCAGTTCGCCGCATTGTGATGTACCGCGTTACGTAATTAACTTTTGACAGCTACACGGCAAATTTCTCCCGAAGTTCTCCGACAACCAATTGCTGCGGACTATTTTACACGGATATCTCTAAGTCTCTAACGCAATTTGAGTTCCGAAGAGATTTGACTTTCGTTTCGGATTTTCTTCCGAACGGATATACCTTCGAACCAAGAGAAACGATTGCCTGAAAGTTTGAGCTCAATCAGTTTGGTGGTTTTTTGGGGGTATTCGAGGTTCTCGATTTCGAACGATTTTTTTTTGTATTTTAGATGCCAGTACTATTCGGTAGCTTTCTAAAGAATTTTTAAAATCGGTTCAGTGGTTTCAGAGCTCAGGGGTTGAGCTGTGAAACCTCAGATAAACAATACATCTCTGTATAATAGTAGTGTGATTAAAATTCTATTCTATTGAAGCACCCTACTGTCCCAAAATTTTAAAATGTTGTTTAAAAATTTTTCGATTCATAAGTTTGACGACTCTGTTGCATTATCTAAGACGACAACTAATATAAAGTGTGCTGGCTTCAACTAGTGATTTTCCAATTAAATTAAGAAATAAGAAAAAAAAACGTTTAGGTGTTCAACAAAATTACTAAAGTCTTATCTCCATTCCCCAAAATCGTATTTGTGTCTATTTAAATTATTTTTTAAGCTTTCCCTTTTCCTTGTTATTCGAATTATTTACAGCAAAGTCCACAAAGCCCCCTTAACCACAAAATATTCTCATAAGATTTATTTTTCCTTCGAGTGAATCTTCGAAGATTCTCAAAGGATAATAATTTCATGCGTTTGTGCGTCCTGCAAATGACATGCAATTATTTAGGGCGGAAGTTGATTGAGATGCCTACCTCTACAATCAATTTAAATCTTCTCAAAAAGGCTTTTTTGTGTTTCTTCATTTCCCCCTTGGATACCCCATTAAAGGCTCTGCCAACCTGTTGAATTGAATGAAATATTGATTACAGCACCCTGTCATGTGTGTTATCATTTCTCTAACACATTTTCTGTTTTTTTTTTTTCTCTTTTTCACAGGACCACTGGTAACAATGATGGGCAAAATGGTGAAGAACATGATTTATTTCGTTGTCCTGCTGGCCGTTGTGTTAATGAGTTTCGGCGTTAGTCGACAAGCGATCCTGTACCCGAATAATGAGCCTACATGGCGATTAATTAAAGAGGTAAGCTTATAGGATGCGTACCAGATACATTCTCTGGGTAATAATTGATTAATACGCCTACTGTCGTCCTCGTGCACATGAGTGAATTCTGATGAAATTGCTCGGCTGGATGGGACCGGGATTGAGGATGAGGACTAGCACAGTATTCCAGTCAATAAATAAAATCAATAGATTCACACGCTGCCGACGCCCGTCGCCGCTCAGCATCCGTTCGACAGATAATAATCGAGATAAACATCCAGTCTGGCTTATGTGCGAATCCATTAAGCGGGCCAACCATCGGATTTATTAAAAATGTTTATTTTAACAGGCTTATGTGCATGCGGTGGATTGAATTTATTAAATAGGTTAGAGCAATTGAAATATCACTTTGGTTAAAACATTAATGGATGCTGGTATCAGAGTCTGGCTCTCCATTTGGTGGATGCTGGCATGGGTGTGCTTCACCTTTGATGAATTATGAATTTTATGATGAGATTTATGGGATCCCTACAGTATTGTAAATGGGAAGTAAATGTCGGTGTTCATTTTATGAGTTCGTGTGCGTACAGGTACAACGAATATTTACGCTTGGTGACAGAATGGAATTTTTGTTTGTGCTCTTTAAATAAGACGTAAAATATTTCTAACACACTTAAGTGCATTTTTTATGAGATTAGATATTAAGGCGGTATGTAAAAGATGTAACCATATACGTTGATTACATTTTGAGGTGTGATTTAAGGAATAGGCCGGGTTTTTCATTCGATAATGGATTGCAAATTTCGACGAAATTCGTTTCAATATACTTGTCTCTTCTCAAATTGGATCTCACCTTCTTGTGGTTGTCCCAAATATGTTTGCCAGTCTTATAATAGTCCATCTGCTAGGATTGTTAATTTTAAGAAAATCTTAAAGCCAGACTGTTCGGATGCGTTCGGGTAGGTCGATAGGTTTTAATTGGGTCTCGCCATAAAAAAAAATGAGAAAAAAAAATATTCAAATATGAAAACTTACGATCTAGTACAATATCGTTTAGTTCATAGTGATGTGCTTTCACGTGAAAATAGTTTATAAAAAAGTAGAATCTACATTTTATACAGAAAAGAAGTTGTTAGTCTTTTTTTTCAAGGCGACTGTATATGCGTCTTTGCTGCGACACGTCTACCATTTCACACGAAGAATACATCGCATGGGATCACTACAGTTGGAATCGCCAGGGAACTCGAAGCGAACGAAAAGCAAATCAGTTGAGTAGCTGGAATATATTGTGTGAATAAATTCAAATATGAAGGAAATATATAGGTGGAAATTTTTTTCATCAATTGAAACCAAAGTCAAAGCCTCTAAGTATAAAAGAAAAAACGATTGAAACGCTGATAAATGGTCAGCTTATGAAATATCTTGAATCACGAAAACTTCTCAATGACCGACAATACGGTTTTCGTGGCAGCAGGTCCACTGGTGATTTGATGACATATCTCACCGAAAAGTGGAACCAATCTCTCCACCACTCTGGTGAAACGAAAATTGTTGCGCTTGATATTTCGAAAGCATTTGACAGAGTTTGGCACCAAGCTCTTTTGTCGAAAATGCGTGCCTATGGGATCGACGCGTCTCTTCTTCAATGGATTAGAAACTACCTTTCTGGCCGTTCAATTCAAGTTGTGTTGGACGGTTTTAAGTCTGCAATTCACCATATAAATGCTGGTGTTCCCCAAGGCTCTGTTTTGTCTCCGACACTCTTCCTGATATTCATCAACGATATCTTGTCTATTACTTCTAATCCAATACACTCCTTCGCAGATGATAGCACCCTCAGTTTTTCATATTCGTTTCTTGACTCACGTCCCTGCTCTTCGGCCGTGGAACTGGAACGGCAACGTATGCTAAACACATTAAATTCCGATCTTGACAGCATTATAAAATGGGGTACAACCAATAGAGTGGAATTTAATGCTTCCAAAACACAATGCTGCCTTCTATCATTAAAGCGAAACCTGAACCCTCACCCATTATCCATGAATGGGACTTGCATCGACGAAACCGAACGACTTTCCATACTCGGTATGTGTGTCAACGACAAACTCCGTTGGAATGACCACATATATGAAGTCGCCAAAAACGCTGCGAAATGTCTAGGTTTCCTCAATCGATGTAAGAAGTACTTTACACCCTTCGACTTAGCTTCAATATACAAGGCCTTTATTCGGCCTAAACTTGAGTACAACGCTCATATCTGGTCAGGTGCACCTAAAACTTCATTGGACCTACTAGATAGAATTCAGAAGCGTGCGATAAAACTTATAGGTGATAGAAATATAGCGGAGTCTATTGACCCGCTCGAACATCGCAGAAATGTTTCTTGCCTTTGCTTATTTTATCGTTATTTTCACCACCAATGCTCTGATGAAATAGCTAACTGCATTCCGCCCCTTCAACAATTCTCTCGCAACACCCGTCACACATCGAATGCGCATCAGTTCACCCTTAAGCCTACCTTCGGACGTACTGTTAAATATAGAGATTCTTTTGTGAGTCGAACAACACGCATGTGGAATACATTGCCTCACACGGTTTTCCCCTCTCATTACAACCCACAATTGTTTAAAACCAATGTGCACCAGTACCTCTTCTCTATACTCCCTATTAACCCTTCCACTCGTGCTGTGAATTAGCATTATAAGGGAACAAAAACCCCTTGAGCACCAGTGAATTATAAAAAAAAAAAAAAAAAAATTTTTTTTAATACTCTTCAATTACTGTATTTCGAAAACCATATGGATACTTGTTTTTAGCTTGGTTTTACGAAAGCCCAAAAATGAGTTAATGGCGGAATACAAGAGACCTGAAATCAACCGTTTTAATATTTATAATATTAAATCCTTTATTATATACTAAACTTTTTTATTGGTTACGATATGTGAAATGAGTTGTGTTCTAATTTTATATCTTAATGTCTGACAATTTGGTACATACAAGAGCTTAAATCATTCATGGCGAGCTAACCTAGTCACACAATACAAAATATGTAATACATACAATTGCAGTAGATGCATTAATTTCCCGGTTTTTTATTTGTAGTCTTTTATAGCCTTCAAAAAGACTTTTAGATTTAGATTTAGTCAAACGTTGATATTCTACACAGAATTTATAAAAAAAAAAGAGTCCACATTAGCAGAATGTCAACATGCGACAATTTTCCCTGGTGTTCAGAATTGCGTTTTGATCCCAAGCAGAAAAACCCAGAAAAACTCTTCTTCGAATAATTTTTTTTTAAATGTCCGCGACTTTATACCTAGAATGACTTACAAATTCCGTGTCAATCATAAAATGAAACAGAACATTTGTGTTATTTTTACAAGTTTTTATTAACAAAAATATTGATTTATAGTTCTTCTTTTTTTATACTAGTGGTGAAGAAGAGGAAATTTTACATTAATCGTAGGAATGTTCATATCACAAAATGTGGTATCACTGTTTAGGTCTAGCTTATAGATAACTATTTTTTGGGTGAGTTTTTTTTAATGGTCCTGTAATTCATTGACTTACAAATCGTCCAACGTCTCTGGTTATCGGCATAACTAGTGACTTAACATAAGTAAGTACCCCCAAAGAAAATAATCTAAAGCTGTGAGATCACAGCATCGTGGAAGGCAGTTCACAGGACGCTAAATTATGCGCTCAGCAAATTTAGATCTATCTATCGTGATAGTATCATGATAGGTCTCAAAATCTAATTAGTTTGTCCCATTTTGAAGTAGCGATAGGCAAAAAATCTATTATCTACAGGCTAAGGCGTCAGCGACTGCTCGAACTAGTGAATTGAATTAACGGGCTCCCGATCCGTGAATAGTATCTGCCTGAGATACTGCAGCCTTCCATCATCTAATTTACTTCCAGTTGTTCAGGCCAAGAGCTCTATGACATCCGCGATAGCTTGGTCTTTGAAGCGGAGGTTCGGTCTTCCTTGTCTTCTCGCACCTGGGGGCTGGAATTCGAATATCCTCTTAGCAGGAGCATTATTGCCCATTTGATCGATGTGGCCGAGAAACTAAGTAAATAACGCTGACTATTATAGCTTCTGGTTGCGAGCGGTTAGCGAAATGTCATTCCATGTCATCAGTGTGAAGTTAGTGTCAAGTCGATATTGTATGAGCATGATAATGTTTGTAAATACAGTGTGTTGTTCGTGTTTACTGTCTGTAAATAAAGTGTATTGGTGCTCACTGTCTTCCTGCGACGTTATTGTTAGCAAGATGTCTTCTCGTCATTCATACTTAAGACTTAATAATCGTACCTATTAAAATATAAATTTCACATTAAATGAAAAATGTTACTATACATATTTATATAAAATGATCTCGCTTATAAAGCAATCTATTTAAATGACGTTTCAAAACTTGTAAGTATGTATATTATTGTAGTGTATATAATTTTAGGAACAACTTTCAAAAACTCTAATCTAAGTTAAACAATTTATAAAAAAGGTTTTCAATTACTATATAAGAGTACATACATTTAATAATACATGATGTAAATTTTTTTGTTTAGATTATTCACAATAGTCTTGTATATGTTTTTTTTTCTTCTGTCTCCAGCTTTTGTCTGGTTCAATTGTAGCATCCGGATTTCTTGGCGCAATCACTATGAATACAAGATCTACTCATAACACCAGAAATACTGGCTTACAGGGTGGCTTACACCGCTCTGGTAGTTATGGTCGAATCGATCCATATAATCGATATCCCGGAAATGCAAATCACAATGTAAACTGGTTTGATATAAATTTATACAAAGAAAAACAAAAAACAAAATTCTGTGTCCACTTAAAAAAAGAGCAAGAGCAAGTTGATGTTGTGTACAATAAATATATACAAATCGTTAAATCGATGTTTCTTATTTTTTTAAAGAAAAACCAACAAAACTATATCTAGTTATGCATGTATCATTAGTGTGTGTACTCTTGTATACTGCTTTTATTATTATTTTCTTCTTATTTCGTATTAAGATATTTTCAAAGGATTACCATTATGTGCATGCAATAAATGGCTATACAAAACTCTACATAATATGTATGTATGGATGTGTTTTAAATTAGGCGATCTGCATGACGAATCGATGTACCCCATTCCACTTTCTCTCTTCCCTACTATTCTGTCTCTATATGTGTCTAAGTTCAGATATATCTTCCATTTTAAAATTAAAACTTAAGCTTAATTATACCATAAAATATATGTTTTTAGAAAGTATAGTGTGTATAATAGTAGTTGTCAGAATTTATTTCAAAAAGAAAATGGCATTTGATTGAAAACAATATGAAGCACTGCAATTTATCGTTTTTAGTATGCAGACGGCGAGCGCGACGATTCAGTGCGTGAGACTAAGGGTCAGCTTCAAAACCAGCTAATATAACCTCTGATAGCCTATCATAAACTTACGAGGAAACTTAACTGTTAGATAAACTTTTGGTTACAAAGGTCTCGGATAGTTATATCTGACAGATATTCACACCTATCCTGGAATCCGTCGGAATTGAGTTTCACTTAACCTATTCGATAACCTTTCACTTGATACTGCTATCGTAATGAAAGGCAAATGAAAAAAGTTTCTTTTAAAATTGATTTAAATAAAAATGAAGTATTTAATAAAGGGAGTCCCATAATTCATGCAAATTTGAATTTCGCGCCATTTAATAGTACCTACAATGTGACAGCTAACAGTTCAGTGCTAGTAAAAATGGAATGCTATAGGTACGCATTTTCATTGTTGAGCAATATTTTAAAAAGAATCGAGGTTTGTCAGCTACGGTCCGAACTAAATATGGCCGTCATAGTGATTCAAAATTATCAACTGTTTTTTGAATAATTGAAAAATTCAGGGAGGGAGACTGGATCAATTAGTGTTCTTAAACACTCTGGGTGTCCTGTCACAAGTCGTTCAACAGAAAACATCGAAGCAGTTCGCGAGATTATTGCTGACAGTCCAGGAACATCAGTTCGGCACCGTAGTCAAGAATTGGACATTTCGAGAAGCTCTCTACAGCGAATTATCACAAAAGACCTGGAACTTCATGCTTACAAAGTTCAGTTGACTCAAGAACTATCTGACTGAAGAACAACTGACCATGCAGCGCGTTCGTTTAGTTGATTTTGGAACAACAGCAAGTGAATGTTAATTTTTCGAAC
The DNA here is from genome assembly GCA_955612985.1 of Cheilosia scutellata. Classification (NCBI taxonomy): domain Eukaryota; kingdom Metazoa; phylum Arthropoda; class Insecta; order Diptera; family Syrphidae; genus Cheilosia; species Cheilosia scutellata. The sequence goes on from OY015314.1 coordinate 54,323,881, forward strand.
AAAATCATCTTCAGTGATGAAGCTCATTTTCATCTTGATGGCTTCGTTAATCGTCAAAATTGTCGCATTTGGAGTTAAAAAAATCCACGAGTAATTGTTGAGAAACAAATGCATCCACAACACGTGACTGTTTGGTGCGGATTTTGGGCTGGAGGCATTATCGGACCATTCTTTTTCGAAAATGCGGCGGGTCAGGCAGTAGCAATTAATGGTGTTCGTTATGGTGACATGATAGCCCAGTTTTTAGTGCCTAAATTACAAGATATGGATGTGACAACATATTGTGGTTTCAACAAGAGGGTGCCACATGCCATACAGCCAGAGAAACAATTTAATTACTGCATGAGCCAGCCGTTTTTGCGATCAGAATTGGCCATCCAGATCTTGCGATTTTACGCCATTCTTTGGGGTTTTTTTTTTTAAGTCAAAGGTCTACGCAAACAAGCCCACGACCACCAACGCCTTGAAAGAGGAAATTGGGAGGTGTTTTTATGAAATTCGTCACATTTATACGAAACGGTCATAGACAATTTAAATAAAATAGTACGAACTTCCCAGCAAAGCCGTGGCGGCCATTTATCCGATGTGCTATTCCATATCTACCTAACCCCAATCTGTATACTATATGAATCAATAAAAAAAATTAAGCTTTCTAATTAAAAATCTGTATTTTCTATCAAAATTACATTTTGCGTGAATTATAGGTCACCCTTTATAATAGTAGATACGATAGCTCTACTTTTGAAAGCAAAAGAGGAAGAACGAGATGAGCAAAAAGATTGATTCAGAAGGGTGGACACGTGGTGGACACTAAAATCTTCTATGATCCCGGGTACGTTTCAGTTGTCCAAACCAAGGACTCTGACATCTTATTGAAATGGAGGTTCGGTCTTCATTATCTCGTCATCTCGAACCTGGGGTCTGGTATTCGAAGCAGGGGGGTCTTATTTGGATTTTGAACTGTTTCATGTTAGAATGTTTTTTTTTAGTGACAAACTGTCAAATATATTGTGTACTGGTACTGACTGTATGGACCATAGAAGTCAATGTTAATATCGAATCAAGATTTCTACTGTTTTAGAGAGCCAGCACACACATCGATATTGTTTTCTAATTCAGACACATTCTCCTCAAAAGAACATTTAAAAATGTTCCCCTTTCTACTATAAATCAATAGGGTTGTGCATGATTTTAATTTAAACTTTAGTGACTTTATATGTGCCCGAGGATACAAAAACTAGCTACCTACTCGTATGTGCTGAATATGTCTGCGATAGTGGTCCTTCCGTTGTATAGATCAAATTAAGGAACACAACCCTATTCATCTATAAATACAAAAGAATTGTCCAATGGTAACCCTCTGCGATTTACAAAATTCAATTTAACTGACATTTTTCATTTCACAAGACTATCGCTCATCGTGAACTTCTCTCGTTGCCAGGTGTACTATCAACCCTACTTCATGTTGTATGGTGAAGTTTTTGCCGATGATATTGATCCACCATGCGGAGAAGACCCTCGTCAGCCGGCCTGTGTTACAGGTACGTTATCCTGAAGAGTATATTAATACGTTTATCGTGCGCTTCCTTTCTGCTTTTTCATTTTCGCTCTTCATTACGTTAATTTGTGTCACCTTGTCGCAAAGTTTTCCTATCGAACACCCAGCCATCTCGATTAATTACCATTTAAGTGAAGTATCCATTAATTTTAATTATCTGTACTTTTCATCGCCGTCATCTTCAACAAAAAGGACACTGGGTGACCCCGATTACGATGTCAATGTACCTGCTTATTGCCAACATTTTGCTCATCAATTTATTAATAGCTGTGTTCAACAATATCTTTAATGAAGTTAACTCTGTTTCGCATCAGGTGAGTTTTTGAATATTTGTGCTAGGAGATGAATTTTTTTTTAATGATCCTTGTACTAGGTTTGGATGTTCCAACGTTTTACTGTGGTTATGGAGTACCAACAGAAGCCGGTATTGCCGCCCCCATTTATAGCGTTCTGTCACTTTTATTCGCTACTGAAGTATTGTATCCGCAAAGCAAAAGGTTTGACACTTGATGACAAATTTCCCGGAAATGGTAATTGAGTTGGGTAAATCATTTCAGGTCTGGAGGTACAGAGAGATAATGGATTGAAATTGTTTTTGGAAAAAGATGACCTTGAGCGTCTGTACGACTTTGAAGAGGAGTGTGTCGAGGGGTTTTTCCATGAGCAGGAGATCATACTGAATCAGTCAACAGATGAACGTGTCAAGTGTACCACAGATCGAGTGGAAACAATGTCACAAAAAATCGAGGATATCAACCAGAAGGAGAATTTGCAGACTGTTACAGTTCAGGTAAGTAGTTGGTTGGAATGTTGTATTACAGTTCACAAAAAAGCGGTTCGAAAAAAAGGTTTACTTAGGACACGAAATACAGTAGAGCACTGTGTTTGTATATGTTTTGGGTTTTTTGGGTTTTTAAAATGCATCCACATTTTGATACAGTTTATAGAATTCGCGGTTCTATTTTCTCTTCTACTTGCCATCCTCGCAAGCAGGACGAAAAATTCGTCAAAGAATTTTTGCTTCCTGCTTACCGCCCAGCACTTCGCGTTGTAAAATAAATGTATTAGGGTAGAGGTTCTGATGTAAAACATTGGAATTGGATTTGTCCTTTGCGTCGGGAGTTTTTGCGAAACGGAAGTATCATTGGCTTTCTAGGATTGCTCTTCGCCGCAGTTTATATTTTCTTCGGTAAATTATGTACTTAACCACCTCGAAGTTGATACTATAAATTGTGACATTTTATTCTAGGCGGTGCATATATGTTTGTCTGTATCAAGGCCAACCGATTTCGCTTGTTGTTCGATCGTCGCGTCGTGAAACCGTGAACCCTTCCATTACGGTCCCTTGGAGCGGCCAAAAGAGTGTCCTGCTCCTTTTGAAGACTGTGCCTTACATTGATATGTACACCCTCATTACTACCTCCTACCTACCAATGAAAGATGACACATGATTTCTTGTCGAAATCCGATGGATCAGTTTTGACAGGATTCCGAAAAATGTCATCGATCAATTGATCGCTTGAAGAGGTTTCATTTTAGCGTTGAATTCCCCGAACAACAAAAACTCTTCTTTGATAGAATCTTCAGTCTCTTAGGTAGTCTCTTTTTCCGCAAACTGCGGTAAGTACATATTTTTTGCGTACGCATACAGTTAGGGTCTTTTTTTTGCAACTCCCTATTTGGTTTAGGCACAAACTAGAACGAGAAAGAAAGATGGTGTAACGATTGTCTGTCTCCATTGATGAGAACAGTTTTTGACTCTAGCTTATAATTCCCAGCAATTTTTTTTTTTCATAAAGTATAAGTTGCTAACTGTAAAGCTTCCGCTGAACAGTTTGGTTGTTTGGATTCAAGGGCGTAGGTTAGGTTAGGTTAAGTTACGTGGCAATTATACCTAGTTAGGTCTATTGTGATACCACGAGCAGAGTCGGTTCTCGTTACTCTTGGAACCATCTTGAATTCTTGAGGAATTTCCGTATTTTACTGATATTCCCCGAAAAAGTACTCTTCTTGAGTTTGCCTTCTAAACGAGGATAGCGCTGAGCAATTACACATAGTAAGTGGAAAGGTGTTTCCTCCTATTCATCATCCTTGCAACTGTGATCAAAATCATTAGCGGTAACTCCAAGCCCTGAAGCATATCTTTCTAGTACACAGTGGCCTATTAGTCTCCGACAAGAGTTCCAATGTGTAATCTACTCACATTTAACATGTTCTTTGTCCTGCCCCGACTTATCCGTGGCCATGTCTCGTTTGCATGGTCACAGCTGTCAAGATCCCACCATCTCTCTCGTTAATCGTATCTCTCTCTCTCTCTCTCTATCAGCAGATATCTCCATTTTCGTGCCGTTCTTTGCTAGTTCTTCTGCTTTATAGTTACCTGGAATGTTTCTATGCCCATGGACCCAGCACAGCGCTAACGTTGCACCTACCCGAGATCTCTTTTAAAGATTGACGACAGTGCATGAAGCATGACCAATTTGAATCTTAATATTGATGATTCAAGTGATTTAATGGCTGCTTGACTGTTGGTGTAGATAACGATGTCTGAATTGGATATCGATCTCACCTTCAGCAGTTCAGCGGCTTCGCGAATAGCCAATAATTATACATTGATATATATAATATGCCACTTAATTGAATTTCTAAAGTAGCTGAGCTTAAAAACGGTTTTCGTTATACCGAAAATTCCGGGTTCACCCCCAAGGATTAGGCGGAATTCCGGATTTGTGTTCTGTTCCGAATCCACAATCATATGAATTAAAAATGTTGATATCACCTTCATCCCTCTTGAGTATAGATAAAATTATATTACCAAGATTAAAGTCTACCTTTTGGCAACATTTTGTCGGCATACATTTCAAATTGTGGTAGGTATCCCTAATTCCGAATTAATCCTTCATAGCTATAGGATGGCTTGGAATTATTTCTCATTTCCAAGCACAATTATTATTGAAACAGCAATTCGATAATTTGTGTTACTATGGTATCGTCCATTGTGCGGACTGCAATGTTCCAATGATTTTCTGTGACCAGTGAGCTCTAAAATTTAACCTTTCGTCTGATATGCATATGATGTTCGAATTTGCATTTCATTGCCTTTTCACTTCGAAATGTGTGTGCATTTGATTATTTTCATTCCATGTGGAAATTATTCCAGAATATCTGTTTTTGAACAACAATCCCGTATCCTCGTACAAAGTTTTGCTAATTAATGTTGGATACGGAATTTATGAAAGGAATTGCGTTCTTAGATGTTCACGAGAATATATAACCAATTATAACTGTTCTGAAAGAAGTTTATCTTAAAGTTTGTGCATTTTCATTTGTTAGTTGCTACAAATATAGCTATCGGGTGTTGTACATGTACATAGTTGATCATTTTAATAGAAAATTAAGTTAAGTTATTTATTACAACTACCCCAGTTGAATATATTGGAAATCGCTTGACTCTCTAAGTTGAAGACTGTGCGTGGGGGATAACTACTCAACCATTATAAGAACTACCTAAAAAGAACCCTTGGATAAAAAATCCATTCAGGGTCGTAAACAACCATCTGAATTTATAATTGCTATGATCTATACTTCGACCCCATTTATACATGACAAATACACCTGGTAACCACAATCTAAAAAACTCCCTCGACCCAAGGACTCCATCAAAATAAATTTACATAATTTTTTTCCCAAACAGCTTGTCCTTTTCTAATTTAATAAATCCCATCCCACCCAAACTACGTCTTCAAATAAAAACAACAACACACAGCTTCCCACCGAGTTTTAAAAATTAATAATTCAACCAAAATCGTTAAATTCAGAAAACACTTCAAAATAATTTCCCTGCTAGTGGGTAGGTAGGTACGCGTGTGACTTCCCAAATGTTAAGTGCTTGGGGATTTGAATTTCAAAGTGAAATCACCCAGCAGAACATCTCCAATTTCGCACAAAGCCCAAATAAGCGGGAATCATCTCACCTAATTGCGGTCCAATTAAACTCCCACGAAAGCTGGTTTCAATAATTAATTTATTTTATTTTAAATTAAATTCTTCCCTCCATTATAGAACATTGAATTTCGGCTAAGAAAAATGGAGGAGTCCACCGAACAGATCCTTTCACATTTGGCGGTTATTCATCGATTTATGTCCACGCACACGATAACCCAAGATGAACTACACAATTCCAATGGCAACATTGCGGTTACTGTTGGTGTTGGTCCAGGTGAAATGGCTCGACTGCGTGCGGTTTCCGAAACAGAAAACATGAATAATTTACAGGTATGCATTGCGTTTTGTGTAAGTTTTATGCGTCATATCATTTCATTTGTCCTTGTTTTTTAGGTGATAAATCGAAGGAAGTTCAATAGGTCGCTGACGGAAGTTCGACCGGATGCGTATATATTTGATGATGGGACGCATTTTGAAGTGGTTCCACTGCCAGAGGAGCCAGATGAGGTGGTAAAGTCCAGGGAAGCGCTGAACGAGACTGTGGTGCGAAAAGTTTCGATGCAATCGGAGGATTCGGATATTTATCCCACGGCACTATCGCAACGACCATCAACTTGTGAGACTGTAAAACGTACGCCTTATGTTACGGTGCGCCAAGACACTGGTGCTAGCACAGAGAGTAAGGATACGCTAACACCGTTGGGCAACGATGACGATCACACTTTGATTGGTGATTCTGATGAAACCGCTCCGGAATTGACTTTTGAAGGTAAAAATTGGTCAGACATTTATTTATTTCACGCTTTCGTTTGCTCCCACGAATAGCGTTAATCCTTGAAAAGATTTCTTCTCTCCAATCAATCGGTAGTTTTCTCCTTCTAATCAATCGACACGAATCCTTTTGTGCTACAGCTGACGAAAGTTGCTTCGAATTCGTTTGTCTTACGTTCAATCCTGATTAAGAATTCAGAACACGGTATTGCATTGATTAAGATTCTATATCGTAGACGATTTTCTAAATAAGGATAGGTGCTCACAAGTGTTTTGTGTCGTATGGTTAACAATCAATTGCGTCATCCTATTATTTGTGCTCGTTCACATTAAAAGTTATGTGTTCTATTTTTTGCCACTGAATAGTAGGTAGTTCGGTGGAAATTGTATGCTAATGCTGCTCTGATCCGTTCTGCGTTAAAATCAGAAGAATTGGATTACTAACTTCGCCGTGAAGATGTTGGGGATCGTTGCACTTCGTTATTGTCCAGAATTTTGGAAATCTAAAAATGTTCACTGATGGATGAATATGAAACTCCATATAAACATTTGTACGTCTATTGCTTAAATGTTTCGGTCGATGGAACGCGGTCAATGTATTATGTCAGAGATCAAGTGAATCATGTCGCTGTCATACTCCAATCTCCTCTGATATGTTTCCATTTATTTTTGAATGCCATTCTTCTGTGAATATAGGTCATGATTTGATTTAACAATTCGTAACCACAACAATGTATCTCATCTGCCCTTCACATCCATATGCTTACAATTGTTTATTTGTATCTTTTCAAGCTGCCAAACATCGTGCCATGCGACAACGTACAGTGTCCTTATGTCGTCGGAATTCTGAAACTACCTCCGCCTATGACCAACTAAATCGTTCTCACATAAGCCTCAATCAAATATCAATGTCAAGGCGACAGCAAAGTTTGACTCAATCTGAGCCTGACAGCGAAAAGGATCAGGCCGGTAAGTAAAGATAAATGACTTTCGACAGCGGGCGCTTCATCGAATGGAATTTTCTTCCCTTTTTTTTAAGGAAAACCCATTTTGCATGGCAAACCAACCCGAAATATCCTTCTCAAATTGCATACGGAATACACATCGATTACGGATGAGTTGGAGAGTGTTTGCCACTTAATGACATCTCCGACAGTATCACTTCCAGGCAAAGGTAAGAATCTATCTAAATTGGTCCTGTTCCATCGTTACGTATGCGTTATACATTGTTCATTTTTGTTTTTGTGCAGGTCAACCAGAACGCCCCAAAAACGACATGTCGAAGGCAGAAGTTGCCGCCCTCCTAGAAAAACAACACTTGAAGGAGTGCGAAGAAAATGATTACAGAATGTTGGAAGGACTATTTCAAGCGCGGGCGTCTGTCGATGACACCGATGATTCCACTGAGGTAAGCAAACCAAACAAAAAAAAAAACACACTCCATAAAAAAATCGAAATTGAAGTGAATTCTGTCTACTTTCAGTAATTGAATTGATGAATAAATTATTTCTGCACAGAGATGTCATTAGTCGTGCGTAAACGAAACGAAATAACAGAAATTGTAGTGTTTGTCTTTGCTGGGCTTGGTATTGGCACCCAACCCTCTTTACATTTAGGTTTTCTTCTCAATACAAATGGCAAGGCATATGCAGATATAATCATCAGGTATCCGTGGGTTTATTAACGAACTTTAATGGAGGGAGATGAATTTTAATAACTTTGAACTGTGATTATTGTATGAGGTAGAGATACCACAGATATATGTCTGTGGTTTTGTGGTTGAATTTCAATTACTTTTTTAAGACTTGAATTTGAAATGTTATTGAGAGAATATTTTGGAAGACTCTTGAAAGGGGTTTTCACATAAAAAAATAAAAAGGAAATGGATCGTAAAATTGGCAGAAAAGATTGAATGCGAAAATATAGTACGTATACGCCAGAGTGGGTAATAATTTGAATTGAACTGTGTTTGTTTTAGTACTGTTATCGTAAGCGAATAAAATTGGAAACATCTTAAGAATTTTATATAGTAACACAAATTTATTTGATAAACCCCACCAAGAGTGACAACAAATCGAATCAAGCGATACCACAATTTGATTGGTGTACCTATTGTTTTTACACATGATTTTAACCTATGTAAAGGGTGAGCCAAATACAAGTTTCTTTTAAAAAATGCAATAAAATGAACGAAATTAAATGGTTTCCATATATATAATGGCTTTATTAGTAAGAGCAAACATTCTCATTAATTATGAAACACAACGTCGTTCAAGTGGCTGCCTCGGCTGGCTTCGCAGTAGCGCATTCTGTCACTTAAATTTCCAAAGACCTTGTTGATGGTTTCGGGCTGTAGCTCACGGATTGCTTGGATGATATTGGCCTTAAGTGCTTGAATCGTTTCCGGATTGTTGGCATAACATCGGTCCTTCACGGTTCCCCACCAAAAAAAAAGTCCAAAGGGGTCAAATTGCAGCTCCACGGCGGCTAATTAACATCGCCAAGACTGCTGATTTGGGAATTTGGTGCGCAAAAGATCGATTGTAGCATGGGCTGTGTGACATGGCGCGCCATCCATGAATCAGAGGTCGTCTAAATCCATGTCTTCAATTTCGGTACAAAAAGCTGTTGAGCTGTTGAGATCGATGGCGAGTTGATGTTCGTGAATTGAGTCTCACACTCTGGGCGACAGCAGCCACATTCTCGTCTGTGCGCACTGTACGACGACTGGGACCATGAGTGTTGTCCACTAGCATACTTATTGCTTAAATTTATGTTTTATTTTACGTTTGCCCTGCAAACGAAAGTAACAAGCACCAAATAGGAAAACCCCGAGCAAGAGACAACATCGTGTCATATCAATGCGTCGTAATTTTAGCATCCGACGGAGTTACGCTTCTGAAAGCGTTCGTTTGGCACTCAAATGACAGTTCTTCTACTGAAAAGAAGAGAAATTTGCTTCTGGATTTGAATTCAGAATCGCGGAGAGTTCTTCCGGACGATTCTGGATTACCAATCGAAAACGACATCAGTTAACAGTGTCATTTCACCATGGATAGACCTACGCTCGAACAACGTTTGAAAATTATTGAATTTTATTACCAAAAAACGTGCTCAGTAAAAAATGTGTTTAGCACTTCGTCCGTATATTTTTTAATCGTCCTATTGAGCATACTACGTTAATAATCAAAACTGCCGTATATGGTCTTCTAAGCAACCAGAAGCATTGCAAGGACTACCCACAGCAATGCATCTACAAAAATGTACCGTTTGGTGTGGTTAATGGCCGGTGGCATCATTGGGCCATATTTCTTCAGAGATTATGATGGCAACAACGTTACGGTCAAGGGTGCTCGCTATCGTTCAATGATTTCGAACTTTTTTTTGCCCAAAATGGAAGAGCTGGGTTTTGTCGGCATGTGGTTTGAACAAGACGGCCGGACATGCCACACATCACGCGAATCCATGGACATATTGCGAGGCGAATTTGGCGAGCAATTCATGTCACGTTTTGGACATGTGATCGTGCGATTTGACGACGCTGGATTATTTTTGTGGGGTAATATGTGAAGTCTCCAGCAACTATTGCCGCCTTGGAAGGCAACATAAGTCGTGTTATTGGTGAGCTACCATTCCAGTCGAAAGTATGCCAAAATTATAAATTCCGAATGGACCACTTGAAGCGTAGTCGCGGTCAACATTTACACGAAATAATATTCAAAAAGTAAATGACAAGAATTGATTTATCGATCTTAATAATATCTAATATCTCGAAAACCACCGACTCGATTGAGCTCAAATTTACAATCTTAGGTATTGGCCCAGAAGTGTTTCTGTCACTTGTCAATTTGTTTGAACTAAGGGGCGTGGCAGCGCACTTATAAAAAACATCTTCTATGTCTGTTGTTGTGTTCGTATTGATGTATTTTAGGTTTAGGCAGAAAGAAAATCCCAGAAAATCGATTTATTCTCATTTTTCGCATTTTACGGATGAACATTAGCCGTTTTTTATTATCAGCGTGATCTGATCCGGATCAGATCATGAAAATAAAACAAACTGGATCATTGATTGAGTTGTGGCAACACACATATAAAATCCAATACCAATTATGACAAATTTCGTATTGCCACCAGCCATCTTGCAGCCACATGGTACAATGTGACGTCACAATGCGATGATTTCTCCATTGCACTTGCTCATATTTGAGTTTGACATTTCGCTTTTTGTGTCGGGGTGTTACCATATGGATACAAATCTGCATACATTTAGCATTGAATATTTTTTTTGGGGAAACTACATATGTTCAAATGTTATGTTCAAATATGCATTATAATTAACCGTATTGTACTGCTAATATTTCCATTTATATTTATGTGCTATATAGCGAAACAAAACATCTCGAAAGTCGGAGTAGTAACTTATTCGAATTTGAAAAAATGATAATTGATTTTTTGTGTTGTTAATTGTGGTTCACATTTTGGTCTGGCAACATTACTGTGTGTCTATAATTTACAGGGACACCAACCTTTAGTGAATGAAATAAACAACGCCACGAATCAACAACGAGAAATAGTTGAATTAATTTTCAGATCATATTTCGTGATCTCGATGAAAAGCAGGATCACATGTTGTTGTTGTAAGTACATGTAAATCGATGATCTAAATGGATCATAGCTGATAATAAAAAACGGCTATTATTATCTAAGACTTAAGCAATACAATTCCTGTGCACTAAGGTGCAGCTAAGATCGTACCTTATAAACATCATTGTGAAGGATGCTACTTCTGTACGAGGATTGATGGCGGTTCGGCGGTTTAACTGAGAGATATCAGTTTTCAATAGTATTGTATTGTCTGGTCTGGATCTTGTCATGCTGACAAATAGATGCCTGCTCCCTGCCAAGCTGTATTCCGCTTTATCGCTCAGCTATCATGTCATCAGATCTTGTTCAGTTTTCTGCAATTTTGGTATAGTTTGGCGTTTTAAACTCTCTGATGCCAGCCAGCATCCCTACCAGTGTATTTCAGTATATTTTTGTATTAGCGAAGTCTTTTGACAAGCAGCTTTAGTAGTTTTCTGCAGCACCGCTCCAACCTATTTCACATCTGCTTGTGCACATTAACGTGTGAGCTCTAGGGTTTGATTCGTCCCAAATGTAAATTTCACTTAAATTGATGTATAAAAGTTAGCCTAAGGATCGAACCATTTTCGATTTTCCCCCACTATTTGATTTAGACTTTAATGCGGTTAATGGTCTCCTGAATTACAGTAGCTGCTGCTATCGAGAATTTCAGACTCTTTCTGTATATTGTGATAGAAGCATTGAAATAATCTTCATCCTTACCGCTGAAGAAATGTTGGATTGATTTCATTCTGTTTTTTTCGTTTGTTTCAATAGAGTTGAGTCTAAATATTGCACCCCCTATAGCGCGACAAATCGTCAACAAATAAAGTGTCTACTTGCCAAAATCGATTCAAATTTTTGTTTCTTTTAGCATACACAAAAGCTCTTAATTAAAACACAACTCTTTCATTTCATTGGAAATGCAAGTCAAGCGGATTTGGTTTTGTCAATTAATCCACGCCAGTAGTATTTTTCTTCTCGGTATACCGTATACGCCACATCCAATGAATCGATTTATTTCCCCCAATCTATTCTACCGACGAAACATCGAAACATGTGTGTACAATGCTCCACCATCTATGTGTTTCAATCCCTTCCAGTTGACGGGTTCGATGCGTTTCCATAGAATTAATTGTGAATTTGATTTCTCAGATGACTAATCTATTTTTCTCTTCTTCAAGGGAATGCCCATGGACTACAGCCATCGATATCCATTACGGCGTGAGACCGCAATTGAGCTATCTCCCTCCAAGGCAGCTGGCGGCGGCGGCGGTGGTGGTGCTGGTGGTACTATTACCACCGGAAGTGGTCCTACTATTGGTGGGGCCGGTTTTCTGGTAAAAAACGAACGTGGAATGTGGGTCAGAAATTCATCAAGGGAACAAACATATCAATCATCGTCGGGAGTGCCCGGCTCTCGTGATTACCTAAACCCGCCATATGACAGCTTTGGTGGTGGTAGTGGTGGTGCAATTAGCGGCGGTGGAGCACGTCTATTCAAAAAGTCCAGCGAAAGTCTGCAGAAGAATTCCAGCACCGATACCGACTACTCAATTCATCCGTATAAATTTATCAAACAAAGTTCCAACGATACCACCACCTCAATGACGGGATCATACAATATCGACACACCATCGTTCTCTAACGAGCTATCCTTGGATGCTGTTGATTTCCAGCAAGCAACGACCAGCAGCACCACCACCACGACAACAACAGAACTAGGTCGACATCAACCCATGCGAACAGCTTCAATGGGTGCGGCCGATTATATTAAAGCGAAACAAGGTTCCACAGATTATCCGCTGCCACCACCACGTTCAGTAATGCTCAAGAAACAATTCAGTATGGACCAAGGGAAAAGTTCACCCCATCGAACGGTTTCGGAATCCGATAAGACCGCCGAACCAGCTCAAATGTCAGCCTCGTCGACGAGTGGCAGTGTTGGACAGGCGGCAGCCGGTGAACCCACACAGAAGACTGTAATTGCGGGAAAAAGTTCACTTAAACCACCAACAACCTCAAAACTCGGTATGAATATCCTAAAGGAGAGCAGCTCTAGCACAGAGGAATCAAAAGATGAGCATCAGTCCGATGCACAGGTGTCGATTCCAACGATAAGTACTAATTTGGTGCAAGACGAAATTGCGAAATTGTCGTCGAATATTAAGAGCAGTACGGAATCAGAAAAGGATCCGCCTTACAACGAGACAATGTGCTGATTATTATTATTCGCTTCAACCCGCTATATATGCCACAATAAGTCTAAAGTGATTTGTAGAATTGTAAATAAGACTTCTTTCGTTTGCGTGTTAGGATAAGATAGAGTGTTTCGGATATATAGTTTAATTTTTTTTTATATTTCATAAGAAAAGGGCCACAATCAGTCCAAGAATGAATGTCACACATTTGTAACTTATGATATAGAATTTAGGCTAAGTTCTAAAACAAGGTTTTTTGTTATACATTTTTTTAGATTAAAAATAGGAAAAAAAATTAGGATCGGTAGAACCTAGCAATGCAAAGGGGTGTTGATAATTTAGAGATAAACATTTTTCGTTATGAGTTCCTACTTACGCTTACGATTTTCTTTTGATTTAAACAGCTTTTCTAGGACAGAATAGATATTTGCTAATTAGGAATAATAGTTTCGAGACCCGTTGGTTGAAAGTTGACAAACATCCGTGAGTATAACTGCCATGGAAAACTTCTCAATTCGGATTCGGACTCGGCAAAGGCCTTTTTAGGTCTATTCCATTCCTTCCAAATAGTAAAAAACTCACTGAAGTTAATGGTTATGAGAAGCTACGCCAAATGTGCCTGTACAGACCTGAGCTCTTCATTCTGCATAACCTGATGAGTTTGGCAGGAATGGCGAAACTAGATACGGCTCTGTATAACTCGCATGTATAAATGCTGTCCTAAAACAGGTGGTGGGTTATGGGTATCGATCTGATGTGCTTTGGTTTCCTCCAGAATCTGTCACATTATGCTTATTTGGTCAGGCAAATGATTTCAGGCGTTCACGTAGTACATCAGACTTGCATGCGATGCTAAGGAGCCTGATGTCTCCATATGGAGCAATTTAGGGGGTAGCATTTCTTGTCAATAGGGCAAGCGACGATTATGCTCCGTTCCGTCCAACGATGAGTCTGCGTATGCTCTTTACTTAGTCATCTCATTGGGCCGGTAGGCTGTCTGGTCCAACAATCTTGCTGGCTTGCTGGCTTTAGATATTGGCATCCTCCAAATGGCTTAACTTTCATCATTTAAAATGAATGACTAGTTGGGTTTAACAGCGGTTTAAACGCTTTCGCCAATTGGCAGTTTTTCCATTCCATCTACTACACCAGTTCCTTGCTCATCTCTACGGGTCTTGTTGGCTTGGAAATTGATATTCTTACCTCCACTTTTGCTGGTCAGCAGCTTTGTTGGCAAGTTGTATTGCTTCATTGGCATCCTCCAAATGGCTTAACTTTCATCATTTAAAATGAATGACTAGTTGGGTTTAACAGCGGTTTAAACGCTTTCGCCAATTGGCAGTTTTTCCATTCCATCTACTACACCAGTTCCTTGCTCATCTCTACGGGTCTTGTTGGCTTGGAAATTGATATTCTTACCTCCACTTTTGCTGGTCAGCAGCTTTGTTGGCAAGTTGTATTGCTTCATGTGCTTGATATTTGCATATTGATGGTGGTCGGATAAAACTCAGCCTAGCAGTTTCGGCGTTTCGGATTAATTCTTGACATCGATGCCACTGGTCCTCGGCACTTGATGCTTGTTTCATGTGATTGCTTGTCTTGTAAAACTTTGGGAAGTCTTTATATTTTTACCAGAACTTGTGTCTGTAGATGATATTGTAGATTATACCTCCACACAATGGTTTGGTCTTCATTCCATCAATGCGGTAAGGGTTTTTATGCTATATCTTAGACCTGTCAAGGGACAGTGTTATTGTAATTTTTCACCTGAGTTCAACGTAAGGTGGAGTATTTTATGAAATTTGGAGACTTGACCTGTTTGTTAGATTTGTCTATTTAAATATTGTCCGCCAAATCGAATTCATGCAACTATTAAATTTTAAAATCCTTGTCCGATAGGCTATATAAAATTGGACGCTGATAAATTTTTCGTACAAATTAAGGAAAATTCCATTCCCAACGACTTCTCCACAAATTCCTAAAGCTTTCTACATAATAGACCAAAGTCTAGTATTAAGTTGAAAACTAATTGTGAATGTTATATTGAGATCTATGTAGATACTGTTCATTTTTATCAAACTTTTTGCATTGTTTAGGTTCACCTCTTCCTCACAATTATCCCAGTCCCAAAAAAACCAATTCTGGTCATATAAATTTATTTAAGCTATCTATAGTCACTATTTATTCTACTACATATCGGCGTGTATACACATTCAGAATTATTGTTAATATATTTTCATAAATTTACTTAAAACAAATTGTTAATCTTACGAAAGAACAAAATGTGAAATAGGTTAATATAATTTTTTAAGAAGAATATTTATAAAACACACAAAATGGTGCTTACGGTGGGAAAATGACAAACTTGATGACCTGAATAGTTAAGTGGTCTGTTTGCTTTGTACTTTGCAAACGTAAGATGTCTATTATTGAAACTACTGTTATGTTAAAGCTTGATTGTGCTTTTATTGCTTAAGTGTTGGCATACCAAATGTTGTCTGTCCTTAAGGTGCGTCTTTAGTTGATTTATTGTTTGCATCTAGAATTTAAGGAGAACAACAACAAAAATATTTGTATGGGCTTTTCCCTTGGTTGTCTTTTATTTGCTTCCTTTCAACAATACAAAAATATATTTTGCTGTTGCAAGTTTTTTTGTAATTATACTTATTTTTAAATAACTTTTGTGAATACTTTAAAGAATTTGCCAAACCTATTTTTTTTTTACTATTTTCAAAGTATACATTATGAACCTTACTAATATTCGTTTTTATCTTCGCCTTTAATTTATTTTGTAAGTCACAATAGTTAATTTTATGTTGAGAATTTCGCCATTTTTGTAAAAATTAAGTTGGATATTGATGTAGCACAACGCAAAATCTAAGCTCAGGGTATTTTATAAGGCGACCTGATAATGGTTTCATTATGCAAAAATCCAATTTTAGTTTGTGAATCTTTTGTTTTAAAACTTTGCCGAATCGTCACATCCGTGACGGGTTTGAGTCGATTTTACGTACGAATCAAAAACAAATTCCGTCACATATTTCTTCGTCAATGGCTTTCAAAAAGAAACAGTCGAGAATATACTTTTTCGATCGGATTTATGTTATGTTCTTGATGTAAAGTTTTTGAAACTTAAGGCATCGCCATAATAAAGTTTTCAGCCTCAGCCTGCATCTGCTGCATGCGTTCGCAATCATCCTTGATCCTTATAGTCACACATGATTTCATTACACAGTTGACAGCAAGTATTCTGGCTCTTTTGGACTAATAGTATACCCATTTCCCTCCAAAATATTTTGTATTTTCTTTGGAAAGCAAAAAAAAGTTTCTAGCAACTCATGCTCAAAAAGTTATTGGGTGAATTTCATGTGTGGTTAAGGATTTTGGTCTCCAGTGTTAACACCAGTCTTCGTTTGTTCAACCTGCAAAGTCGTTGCAATATGTTGAAACAATATTTCTTTGCTCTAAAATCCGCTACATCAAAGCCAATGCATTAACAATGTTATTGCTCGTTGCAATAAGATTGTTTCGCTTACGCACCAACATCGTTTCACTTCCGCAACAGCCGGCAGATCAACCAACGGAGAATCTCTGATCTGGCTTGCCGACCTACCTCAAGTCCCGACTAGAACGACAAGCTGACGACGAGTCGTAATTTGAACACTTAAAGGTGCGTTTCGCTTTGTCTTTAACCCTTTTTGAAACCGCACATATTAATGCAGGAAGTTAGTTCCCTATTTTGCTCTATGAAAAGTGGGCGCAGTTGCTAACTGGTTCCCATGGGTCACCTCTCGCGACCGTTCTACGAGAGTTTTATAGTCCTGGAAAAGCTTGTCCATTATACCGTTCGGATTTCTCATAAAATTATATGTAGGTTTCTTCCATCCGTCCCAAAGTATACAAGCTCATGCAAAAGTATGGCTATGAGGAGCTAGATCTATACGGAGCAATTGTGCCAACTATTTATGTATTTAAATTACTAATCACGGTGATAAGCACTCTTTTGTAATCGTTTTTGTAAGGTTTCTCTGGATTTTGCGATCACCTTAACCGCCTCCATTTCCGCACTCCAAGTTGGTTGAAGTCTCCTTCCACTTGTGCGCGCCACCTAAGGCGTGGTCTTCATTTACTGCGTTGTGCCTCTGTGTTGAAATCGAAGACTCTTCGGGCCGGAACGTTACTGATACGTACTTTTCTGGTCGATATCGCTGTACAGCTCATAGAGTTCACTGTTAAATCTCCTCCTCCAAGGCCCGTCAACGCAAACGGGACCGAAAATCACTCGAAGAAATTTGCGTTCGAAGCGACCAAGGAGATATTCATCCGCCGTTGTTTACGTCTATGATTCTGCATCATAAAGCAGGACTGGGTTGATGAGGGTTTTATATAGAGCCTCTTTGGTGTTTCTCGACAAAGCCTTACTGATCAATTGCCTTCTTATGCCAAAGTAACAGCGGTTGGCAAGTGTAATTCTTCTCTTGATTTCTGAAGTGATGTCATTTTCAGAGTTAATAGCGAAGCCGAGGTAGACTAAGTCCCTTACGCCTTACTCAAAGTTATAACTGTAAATCGTGGCGTTCTGTCCAATTCGTCGATGTTGTGTGTCCCTTCTTGTTGACAGCATATATTTTGTTTTGCCCTCATTCACCACTAATCCCATTTTTGGCGCCTCTGTGCTGATACTTGCAAACGAACCAGTCACAGCTCGCTGTGTTCTGCCAATGATGTCGATTGTCGATGTCATCAGCGTATGCAAGTAGTTGCACAGACTTTTGGAAAATTGTGCCCCTGAGGAGTGTTGGCTTGCGAATTTCGCACAATTTTCTCAAGAACGATGTTGAAAAAGTCACATGGCAGCGCATCACTTTGTGTAAATCCTTTTTTGACATCAAAGGTTTCGGCGAGATTGTTACGGAGCAGCGAGAGTTCTCCATCGTCATTTTGCACAATCTGACAAATTTGGCAGTGATGCCAAAACTAGACATGGCTCTGTATAGCTCGTCTCTATAAATGCTGTCATATGCGGCCTTAAAATCGATAAATATATGGTGGGTATCGATTTGGACTTCTTGGGTTTTCTCCAGGATGATGTTTATTACCAACTGTTATTGCTGTGTAGCTTGTACAAATTAAAAATGTAAAAATATATAATATTGAACATTCTATACAGAAAAATTTAAAATTGAGATGCGTATTTACTTTACACTTATAAGCAAGAACCATCCTTCTAAACTTGCATTTCGTTTCCCAATTCGCAAAAACTTCTTCTAGGTGTTCGCTTTTTATTCTTCCGCGTGGGCTTTGACGAATAACTAATAATTGTTCTTTTCATATTCACCGCGACATGTCAATAAGTTCACACTAAACATGCATGGCTTGGGGTTATCTGTTGAACTCGCCACTGCACAAAATCTACTTCCGGCGATGTGGAAGCGAACGAAGCCAATGGAATGGTTAAACTGGAATTTCCATTTCGCGCGCATTTAAAGGTTTCTTCCTTCATTTTTAGGCTTTTATTAATTTCGGTGCATCTTGATATTAACAAATCATTAAGTGTTTCCGGAATAAGTTTAGAAAATTCCTATCTTTCAAATGGTAAACTTATTGTTGAAGCCACAGTATGGGACTAAAGGGAAAACAAAAAAAAATATTTTAATTGTTTCTTCGGATAATCACTAGTAATTTGTTAATTGTTTATTTTTATTTTAACGTATCTACCTACTCAGGGGATATTAAATGGTGTTTCCGAGTATTCTTTATTTTGATTTTTTTTTTATGAGTAAGGATTGTAGAATTCTATTGTTAGTGACTTCTGGTAATCCCAACCAATAAAGCACAAAAAATATGTAAACTATTATTGCCAACTAAAAACGCAGCCTCAGTCTAATCGCATATGTACTTCCTAATTTGTTTACTAATATTCTCATACTATGTAGACTGTTATAACTCTATTTCTATACGTACTTATAGTTCTTAAGAAAGCACAAAAAATACCTACTCTTTTCCGCTTAATTGTTATACATATTTAAAAATCTATCCAAAGCCAAAACGAAATAAAACAAAATATAACAAACTACATAAATATAATACAAACGTTAAATTATTTGCAACGTAAATTTGTATAAACAAAAGAAAAAATAATATGATGATAATTTTTGACAATACGAAGCATTATTTTAAACAAATTAGAGTATTTATAGAGAAGCAATATAAAAAAATGTTAATTTTGTTTGTTTCTGTTAAAATCTGTGTTCTTCTACTACTACAATATCGAGTGCTATGAAATTGCTGTATACCCAAATTATGTATCATTTTTAAGAATTTAATTTAAGCGAACATATTATATTCTTAATAATAATTCTACGTCTAAGAGACTTCCTTCCACAACTGTGCTGCAAAACTTGACACAGAACAGAACTCCTATTTATACATATCTAACTAGAAAATCCCATTTGAAAAAAATATATATATATTCCTTTCCCACCACTATAAACAACTACAAACATATATATGCATAGATAAGTCTCACAACGCAGTCGATTCGATATTTTCATTTTGTTTCACAGAGATTTATATACAAAGAAGATGATTAATGTTGTTATTATATGTATACACAAAAAAAAAAAAAAAAAAAAAAAAAAACATTTTGTATTGACACAAAAACATTATATAGATGAATAAAAAAACATATGCAAACAAATGTGTACCATGTATCATTGTTTTAGAATAGATCTTAGATAATTAATTGTTATAAAATTAAACAAAAGTATTTTATAAAAACAAAACAAAACAAAAAACTTGTAGTTAGTTGTAAGGATCAATTGCCATTGTTGTATTTGTTAAGTGATGACCTGTTTATTGTATAATCCTAGTAGAGTTTGCATCGAATGTTTAATTTCAGATTGAAATGAATAAACTACAAAATATGAAACAAAATATATGTTTTATGTATAAAAACAAAACCAAACTATAGAAAATGCTCAATAAATAAGGATCCAAAAAATGCAAATGTTTTAAGGCAAATAAAAGAACAAGAACAAAATTAATGTTGTAAAATGTAATCGCATTAAAAATAAAACAAAATATTTTTATCATAAGTGGTGTTATGTATAATTTTTGGACGTTTATTACAACTGAGAAAATTGGACTGCTTGTCTTATCTATTACGATGAGACCTCGGCTTTAAACTACGTACCTAAAGGTAAGTCCAATATATGCAAATAGTGCACTGGCAAGACTGAATACTCTATCAAGGAAGAATTTTATGAGCTCTTGAATGGTGCATATTGAGCCCGTCAGTCCATATAAGTAATGCAGCATCCAGTCCAAAGAAGTAATGAAAAGATGAGAAAACAAAACGTTCATTTGACTGCGCCAACGGCCCACGGTGAATGGTATAGATTTAATGTCGTTTACACTAACACAGTTAGTAGAGTTCGTGTAAAGAGAGAGCTCTCAGGAGAGAACGGTCAGTCCCATACTTTAGCAACACACTCCAAAGTTTAAATCTAGTCATAATTACACGAGTGATCCATTTAACTCATTCTTCACCTAATGCCTTGAGCATTTCTGGCTGCCTTTCATACACTCCCGCAGATTAGAGGACTCATCGCGATTTGATCCCAAAAGTTACTCTATCCTTATCATATCGGGGAACTATTGCGAGAAACTATTGAGCTTCCTACTCAAAGCAATGGATCAGCCATCTTTAATGCCTTCTTCTGGATTGAGCAATTCTGAAAAGTCTTCACTCCATCTCCGCAAGACGTTATTCTCATTAAAAGGAACAAGGTACCTATACCATCTTTCAATTTGACTCCATTAGATAATGATGTTCCAATGGCAGATCTGTGATCACGGTCTAACTTTTCTCCGAACTCCTTCCAAAATTCGTCTTTGCCTGCTTTGGCAACCAATTTGCAAGTTCTTCGCGAATCCACGTACCGATTTCGAGAAGCTGAGCCCGCAAAATGAATCATACCTTCAATGCCTTCTTCTTCTGACGGTTTTTTGAACTAGAATTGCTTCACTTCGCATCTTTGTATACATAGATTTCATCCCCAAAATAAAATAATTATCTATTCATATTCGTTCGCCTAGGTCTAGAAATAATTTTACTACAAAAAAAAAAATATCAAAAATGAAATCCGATTTGTACATTATTAGGACTAGACGTCCTCTACTTTTAAGAGGACATGTCCTCTTTTTATCTAAAAAAAATAATCACCCCTATTGTCGTCGTCGTCGTCTGTCGCAAACGACTGGCGACATTTGTCGTGTCGAGTCGTTTGGAATTTGGTATTGCGTAACTGAAACGACTCGACTCTCTGAACTCTCACATCCCACATACATTCCGCAAACTATGACACATTGGATTTGACATAACAGTCGACGAATTTATATTTGATCTGGTGTTTTGTTTGTGACTTGGTTAATTATTTAATAAAACAAATCAAAAATGAATAGTGTGACATGTTTTTTGAAAGCAGTGACCAGGCAGTGACGAAGAAGAAAACCAGAAAAAAGTGCTGGTAAAGTTAAGGAAGGAAATTCGAACCAAATCCAAAGTGGTAGAAATAATTTAAATTGCATACATTGTGTTAATAACAATTATTTTCAGATGTTAAATGTATTTTAGACTATCGAAGTCGAAGGTGGTCCAAGACAATTCAGAGATAAGGATATGCCGATTAAAATCACTTGTTGTTAGTCCCTTTTCTCCATTTCTTTCACTAAATGTTGAAATTGTCTTTTATTTGTGATTTTCATTTTAAAGAATATGCAACTATATTTTCGTTAGTTAAATATTAAATACACAAACTTTTCTTTAACACTTGATCACGCAGTTGTTAAAACTTGCAAACTATATCAGTTGCAGCTCTTTTTATACCCTCGTGGCACATCCGCAAGGATACAAAAATACGATACCCAGGTACTGCATCCTTCCGCTTTCTGTGTTTTTAATCATATTAATAATTTTATGGCCTTAATTAGGGTCGTCGTGTAATAACTCATTACTTGAGCGCGTAGATTTATATGGTCCAAGACAATTCAGAGATAAGGCTATGTCGTCCCATTGCCGATTAACCTCACTTTTGTTAGGGCTTCGTGAATGATTTTGCCAAAGGAATATTTTTCTGCATTTCGTTCACTAAATGTAGAAATTGCCTTTTATTTGTTATCTCCATTCTGCAAAATAACTATAATTGTCTTTTTGTTAACTAAAAATTAAGTACACATAACTTTTTTTTAACACATTATCACACAGTCGTCCGCAAAATAGTCGACGACAGAAATGTATCATTTCCACGACAAACGTCGTCACAAAACGCCTCACGCAATACCGACGATCGTCGTCAAAAATACAATCCACATTTTTTGACATTTCAGACGCCATTTGTCGATCGTCGCCGCGACAAAAGTCGTTTATTTTCAGTCGCCAATACCAAACAGTCGTGTCGCTTTTTTTTAGAGTCGTAAACGACGACGACAATAGGGGTGAATGTCCGGTATCTTTTTGAAAAAATTTGCAATTTATCCTCTTTTTGGGATTTCCCAGTTTACGGAATTTTTCAACACAACAAAACTTTAACAAACCTTTTTTTCAATACTAATTCAGAAATTTTCTGCATCTTTCTGGTATGAACACGATCTAAAATTTGTAGTTAAAGGTGGAAATGAAAATGATGCCTTAAATGTGGAAAAAATGTATTAGAGGTTTATTCAAGTTGTTTAAAATGTCTTCAGATGTGGGACGCTTCTCTGGATGAGTTTGATTGTTTTACATGGATAGATTTAAACAAAATTACCAACAAATTAAACGAAAATAAATTTGTTGACCAATTTTATAAGTTGTAACCTAAAAATATTTGTAGAGCAAGAAGAAAACAATAATAACTTTTTAAATGTCCGGTCCTCTTTCGCCTCAGAAATAATGTCCTTGTCGAAGAAATAATTACCTTACCCACAGATAAGATACTTGTCTTCCTGACTGTCTCCGGAGTAAGCAGATGGCTCTAGGACCCCATCAAGGAAGGCACAATAGGCCCCTTTAAAGAGGCCGCAGTGCCAGGGCCGGTGAAGGCTCTCCCCACTAATAATGGTTAAAACATTTTCTTCTGAAAAGAAATTATTTTCATCTTCTAATTTGTTCATAATTCATCTGCAAGTTTTTGTCAGCTTTTTCATGTGAATTCGTTTTCAGAAACACCGAAGTTTGTTCGAAATCACAATTTCGACAAAGTGAAATTCCGAAAATTTTGAAATCGAAATCGAATCGAAAGTGAAATGTAGAATACAAAAATTCATTTCCGATTTAATTTCGAGTGAAAGTGAAATGTGGAACCTAGCAGTATATGTGTTGGACGATCTCAAAAAGTGTACCTAAGCTTATAGTGGTAGGGAGCGGTATATCTGAGTAAGTAAATTTATCTATGCTTCAACTGTACGAAATCGTCTATTGCTTGCCATATACCAAACACAAAATTTGTATAGTGATGTAATTGGCTTTATTAAGATCTTTAAACTTTAGGCTTAGTATAGTAGTGTGCTGGAGCGAATGGCATCTTCGTCACTTCGGCTGGGTACAATTTATCTCGAATTTTCAATTGAACCTTATTGCCAGCCTTTTTCAAATTCTCATCAATGTACCCCATAGCGACGTTTCCACCCAGACTAGGGCTGGGACAACCGCTAGTTATTTTTCCTGCCAATGCATCATTGTGGTAAATTTCAACACCAGCTCGAGCTGGTGGTCCATTGGTCATTTTGACGCCAATTCGACGCCGTGTTACACCATTTTTCAACTGATCATTGATATGTTGAACCCCTGGGAAGTTAGCTTCGGCACGACGACGCTTCGCTAAAAAAAAAAGTAGAAAATTCTAAACAAATCCGAATTGAATCGCATAAATCGTTTTTGAGCTTACATACTAACCACGACAAGGCAGCTTCAACCGGTGAAGTGTTCGCATCAATGTCAGATCCATACAAACAGAGACCAGCTTCTAATCTGTAATCTTCCTCTTTACTCAATTCAAAATGAATAACTTATCACTTCGGGCTTACCTCAAAGAATCCCTTGCGCCGAGACCCGCCATTCGTACGCCATCTACCCCCAACAGAGTCTCTACCAAATGCCGGACCTTCTCCGATGGCACTGATATCTCGAAACCATCCTCCCCAGTATAGCCACATCTCGTTATCCGGCATCCGTCGACCCCTGCAACCTCAGCAACTGTTGTTGTCATAAAGTACAACTTGTCCAAATCAACTGTTGTTAGAGTTTTTAAAGCAGTCGCGCTACTGGGGCCTTGTAGAGCGATAAGTGAACGATCGCCAGATGATAAGAACTCAATTGAAACATCTCTCTTATCGGCTGTGTATTTATTCTGTCAAAATATGAAATAAATTCAATGAATTCATTTACCAAATTGCAAGTCTTCTCACGTACAACTGCTGATTTCATTATTTCCATGTCTTGTTTCTTCATTGCTGCGTTTGATACCACATACAAGAGGTTATCTGTGATCTTGGACACTATTAAATCGTCGAGAATGTTTCCGTTCTCATTTGTGAACACTGTCAATGTGCCGGCATTTGCCGCCAATCCGCGTATATCCGCGGTGCAAATTGATTCAAAACATGCTACAGCATCCTTTCCACGCACAAAAGTCTGCAACATGTGGGAGACGTCGAAAATGGACGCGGCTTTCCGAGTGTGAACATGAGATGCTGCGATGCCTTGATCGGCATACTGAACCGGCAACAAATATCCACCGAAATTCACTACTTTGCCACCTTGATCCACGTGGAAATTGTATAGAGCCGTTTTCTCTGCTGCCACCGCGTTTGTTGATGCACTTCGCGACAACATTAGAAAGCTACGAGCTATTTTTGACATGTTGATACAATCTTATTTAAAATCGATAGGAAAACATAAAATATCTAGAAGACCATAAAACGAGTCTGCCTTCTGACTCTGCAGCGATAAATATTGAACTGATCTCATGAAATTAAATGAAAATCTACTTAGCCAGTATAGCCGTTGCCACTCAAGCTATTCCGCACTCAATAAACAGATCCACAATAGGTTAAGTATGTACTGTACAATGTACATAGCTCTCTATTATTATAACTCGAAGACAAGTGATATTGTGGTATTGAAGGAAGCATCAACTGAGTGCTCTACTAAGCTATAACATTAACAACTGATAAGGAGTATGCGGTCAAAGCTGGCATAATGCAAAACATAAAATTATGGAAAATCGAAAAGCCTAGTGTGGGTACAGTGAACTCTCGATAATTCGAACTTCTGTAATTCGAAAACGTAGGTAAATAAAAGTGGTCCGTCAGTCCCTTGAGAAAACCTCTACAAATTGAAGAAAGCATTTGTAGTTTGTCCCCTTCGAAGTAATTGTTGTGTCACATGGCCTAAAGCTGTAAGCCTTTGTAGTTCGAACACGAAGGCTTTGTACCTCCATAAAAGCCAAGTAGATTTATTTTTACTCAACTGTTCCTTCAATAATAAAGCAAGTTGTGAAAGGTCCATGAATAATGTATGAAATATTACATCGTTTAAACATCCGCCGCGTGCCACGGATCCGAGTGGTCCAATTTTTAATGACCCTAATGCCCAGTTGCACAGTCAGAGTTTAAACTGAAGTTTAACTAAACCTGACCGAGAGTTTAAACTTTTGGTTTAACTCGTTCAGTTTCACAGTTCAAAATAATCGTCCAGTTAATTAAACGCAGTTGTGGAAGCGCAGAACAATTTCCCTTAAGGGGATATTTTTCTACCAGCGCACTTTTGATCAAATAAATGGTTATTGCTTTTCTCTACTTTAACTATTTCACCATTAGTAAATAAAAGAAAATGTGTGCAATATTATTACCTACATTTTTGACACATATTTGAACTGTCATCTGCTTTCACCAATTAATTACATATTGCAGTAATTATTATTTTTTTTTTTTTTTTCAATAATAATAATACATATGTAGTTGTTGAAATGTAGTGGGCATTCGGACAGATGCGATCTCAGGTACTGCTTCTTGTCACTCGCTGGGTTTTTACCACACCCGATCACCCGTCACCAGTAATGATAATGAATATTGAAAGGATTTTATGAGCCTCTAATTAGGGTCATTGTATGGTAATAGGTACGCGCAAAGTTTTTTGCTGGTGTTTCTGCGAAAATCTGGGCTTCTTGTTCTGCTTATACTTTTTTAAACAAAAATATAATCTAGATCTGTATACAAATATGGTATGAACTCCGAAACCTTTTAACTGAACAAGCTCAAATTTACAGGCATTGTCCCGAGAAGTGTGTTCAAAATCGGACAAAAAAATTGCATTGTATATGTATAAAACATAGAGTAGGTAGTGTCTTGTGTTTCAGCCAAAACAAAATGTGAAAGATTTAAGTATGTACAGATATATTTTGTTCGGCAAGAATCTAAAGAAATTACTAGTAGCATTACAAAAAAATAATCGTCATTTCCACACACTAAAATAATTAATTTGTATTGAAAAAAACCCAATAAAATTTACGCCTGTCTACATTATGCTTGGGCTAAAATCTACCTTGATCTTGAAAAAAGGGGGTTTCTTTGAAAAGTATATTGGTTGGAAATCTATTGAAATTTTCTGATGACATTTTTTAACAGTGGGTTTACCGCAGTAATGCTGAAACTAATCATAACTCTAGTTTTCACTCATATAAATTCAAGAAGTGTAGCACCCAAACAATTTCTCTTTTTTATTCTCTCTCTCATCTCTCTGTATGAAATAGCAGCTGTCAAAATAAACCTCAAAATGCGAAACAAAAGTTTAAACGGCAGAATGCAGGCGTTTAACTTAAACCGAGAGTTGAACTCCACTTTGGGTTTAAACGAACACTGTGAAACCGAAAATTTGTTGAACGAAGGTTTAAACCAAAACGAGAGTTTAAACTCTGACTGTGCAACTGGGCATAAGGGGTGGTATTAGTTATGTTGACTTTAAGGGCATCGGTCGATTGCAGCTTAGACCTGCGACTTTAGGAAACCCCACAAGAACAAGTCTAGCGGAGTCAAATCGCCGATCTTGGCGGCCAATTCATGTTACATCTGCGAGAGATAACCATACCATCAAATCGGTTATGCAGAATGTGGGTGTTAGTCACTTTTAACCGAATCTCAAAATATCGAAAATGTCGAAAAAAATCTCGAAACCATAAAATCTCGAAAACAAAAAATGTCGAAAAAAAAAATGTCGAAAGACTACTTTCAAGAATTTTGTGTATTTTAAGTTTGTGTTCGCGAATTCATGAGAATCACGGAGAAGGAATATTTTCTTGATTCTCACAGATTTAAGCACCTAAGGCCAGGACCAGACTTGTAACAACGTGTGTGTGTTGCCATACAATAGTATGGCGTAATCGGACCATAAGGGCTTAGGACACAACACACTACACTGCGGCACGAGACAAATATGTTTCTACACAATCGGCCCTAGCGAGGTATCCGTCGGAACGGAAAATTCTCCGATTTTATACGAATCGGAGGATTTTTGCAGCGAGGTATACGTCGGAACAGCTTTTCGGAACTTTGTTCCGACAAATATGTAACGCACACTGGCGTTTTGCATTTCAGTGCGATGAAGTGCGTTTTTACTGATATTTTTGACAGCTTCATACGAATTTTCTTCCGATATGCTCCGACAGGAATTGGTTGCGGAATTTGTTTACGATTTGCAGTGAAGTGTTGATAAATGAAAGCAATAATGAAAAAAAAAACATTTTAGCAAAGTAATTGTTTGTTTTTGTCGCTTTAATTTGTGAATAAACGAAAAAACAACCACTTAATGGGAAAACCCAAATGTAGCACGAAACAACATCATATCAAATCAGTGCGTTGTCGCATTTTAATTATTCTTTCCGAAAGCGGATACCTCGAATGTAATTTGAGTCTCCGACGGACTATGCGTTGCGGAGAATTTTCCGTTCCGACGGATACCTCGCTAGGGCCGATTATGAATTATGAAATACTTAGTAGTGATAGCGACACAGCACTACACAACACGCCCCGCGTTAAAAATGTGGTTCGGGATTAGGTCGATTCTCTAAGAACGGAGTGAACATAGGAAAGATTGTAGTAGGAGAAGTTGACTTAATAAAATCTCATCGATTCTTCTGAGTTACACTTAACCGTCCATAGGTTCCATGGAGCATATCACAAACATTGCTCAATTTCTACGTTAAGTTAATCTAAGTGTATTATCGTCCTTTTTGCAAATTCTCGAAATTTTTCGACATTTTTCAGATTTTTTTTTCGAGATTTTGGTTTTCGAAAAATTTTTTTTTTCGATTAACTTTTTTTCGGTGATCTTCCAATAATTTCGATATTTTTTTTCGACATTTTGTCGATTCGAGATTTTTTTGTCGGTGAAAAGTGGTGTTCCCTAAGAATGTCCATAGTGGCGTCTGAACTGATTGTTTAGCGAACCGGTTGTCTCAAATGTGCTCACCAAACATTGGAGAGTCGAGTCTGCCGTGAACGCAACGCAACGTTTGCACTAATGAATTTTGATAATCAGGGCTATCGGCAATTCCGGGCGAAAAAAATTCCCCCCGTACATTGTTTGTTCCCTGGAAAATATTCCTCCTATCGTGAATCTCATAGGAAATTATTTGAATTTTGAATATTTCTGGATGAGCTGTGGTTCTTTGCAGAAGGAGTTGGAAAGTATCATGAGATTGGATTAGCACAAATATGAAATAGCCTTTAAACTTTGTTTGTTAAACAAATTCGTTTTATAAAAAAAAAAAAAAATAATAAATTAGTAAATAAATGCATTTACATATTGGATTAATGTACCTACATACAAAGTTATAATTAATAAACTTAATTAATTGAAGTATTTCCTCGTTTCAAATCAACCAAATTTGAAAAATCATGTGACTTTAAATTTATTCCTATAGAAACTACTAACGTTTTGAATTTCCACCTCCAAATTTACGAAGGAAATATTCCGGGAGGAATTCAATCAAATTCCGGAGGTACCTAATTTTTGTTCACGATACCAATTTATTCCGGGGGAAACATTTTCCCTTTTTCGAGATTCATTGCCGATACCTATTTTTAAAAAATGGGAAATATTTCGGGGGAATTTTGTTCACGTAGCCCTGATCATTTAGGCTTTAGGCGATCTAGTAAAGAGAAAGGTAATGTTATGTGTGCTGAACTTGTTAGGGGCGAGGTTCGGAGTCTGATAATGAGAGAAACTTCAATTCAACTCAAAGCTCAAAGCTAATGGAATGTCAACAGCGTAACATCTGGTGACGCCCTTAGGATAGTGCCACACGCAGAGTTAGAGAACCCCTGTTTATATTATTTCACTTTAGCTAAGAAAACATTTTAGAACAACCTGTGCTAAATGAACCACAGTTAGGTTAGGTTAAGTGGCAATTATACGTTACATACGGTGTTAATCACTTTAGGGTCCATTGTGATACCACGAGCAGTCGGTTATTCTCGCTACTCTTGGAACCATTTTGAATTCTAAAGGAATTTCCGTATTTTGCTGATATCCGTTTCGGCAATATCCATATCCACAAGCTCCCCGAAAAAAGTTTTCTCCTAGAGTTTGCTTTCTAATCTAGGAAGGAGTTTCCTCCACCTCCTTGAGGGCCAGTTATTGCCATAAGCCATTTTATAACAATTCAGTGGAACCTGTTGTGAAATTGACTGAGAAGTTGAACAGAAAAAATTGTATGTACGAAAAAATTAATTAATTCATTTTCCAAGAAAATTTATCATTGAATGAATCAGCAAAACCAAAAGTGAAATAAAAATTGAATATAGTATGGACTTCTATCGTAGAATCGATAATAATTGAAAATGTGTTTGGACCAGTGTTCCTAAGTCGTGGGAAATTTACCCTTTCGTGGAAATTTTGAGGGTCAAAGCCCATTCCCAAAATGGGGAAACAATTCGGCTCCAGTTTCGTCAACATAAAGAAGAACCTATATTCATAAAAATGACAACCCCAGATTATAGCAAATTCTCTATTTTTAGCATTTTTTCTTTTAAATAATAAGAACAGAAATTGTGTTTGCTACAAAATTCTTTATTCACTATGAAGAATGCCTCATGACGTTATGCTTTAAACGCAATTGCGGGCATATTTGGGGTTTTCGGCAGTTTTGATGAAGCGCATAATTTCTACTGTCAGTCCAATTTTGGGCCATTCATTGCATAATTTGGGGCTCCATCTCCCCAATAATGCGGCGAATGTAATAGGCTCCCTAGCCCTGAATAGTTTGTAGTTTATCGGAAATGTGACTTTAAATAGCCCCACAAGAAGTAATAGAATGGCGTCAACCACAAACGCTATACGCTAGTAGTATATTTATAATTGGTCCATTCAATTATTCCGAATGAGTAGTACCTATAAACATAGAGAAATAGAAAAATGATTTAAGTCTCCCATTTGAAAATCTTGGGTTCAAAATATGTCTTTCTCCAGTGGCAGCTATTTAAAAAAATGTTTTTCTATTATTTTTGTTCACACAAAGCGGTGTGGGAAAATTGTGGAAATTTTAACAATGTTCGGAGGGAAAAAATCATCCCAATGACATACTAAAACACTGGTATGGACTACCATTCTGTGTCCATCGGGACAAGTTGTTTGTGCCGATGGGACGCTGTAGTTACGTGCCTACCTATTCATGAATCTCTTTCTCTTTTTGAGAACCTGGAGAACTTTTTGCCAAGAGGAACGATTCCATTAATACTGTTTCTGGAATCGAAGGATAACAAAACACAAAAGTTGATATTTGATAAATTTACGTTTTATTTAATTAAAAAATACAAAATGAAAATATATAAGTATTTAAAAGATTACAATATATACTATAATGGATCTTACATAATACGTATGCTTTTTGTTTCTGTTTTAAATTATCGATAATAATAATAATATTAATAAGTGTATCTCCTTTCTATTTGTTTCTTTTCTTTAATTAAATAAATGTAGTTACATAAATTTGGTAAATAATTTTGTATCATATATCGTATGTATGCCACCAATATGAAGAAAACGAAACAAATAAATTCCATTCAAGTAAAAAAGAAAACAAAAAACATAACCCATCGATCATATTATTATTCTGCACGTTTTATCTTATAAATAATTATCTTCATCTTATTATTTAATAACATAAAAAAAAGACATAATCTTTTCTTCTTCATCCTTTTCTCACTAACATTCACTAAATACATTTTTGAATAAAGAATACAAAATTTAAAGGAAGATGAACAAAATAATTTATTTATTCGAAAACTAATCCCTATAAATCTTCCCGAAAATCTTACCTTATAAAGAAGACACAAATACAATAAAGAAACAGAAAAAAAAGGAAATGCAGTCAAACTTAACTTGGTAATAATATTGTTATCTTTCTATATGCATGTTTCGTTTTATCCTATATATATATCGATTTTTATTTCCTTTACTTAATACGTTCCACTCTATCATTTTAAATAATAAAATTAGTTCTTTATTTATACGATTGGTTGTGGTTTTGTTTTTTTAATAAAGTAGATGAAAGGAAACTATATATATAAATTTAATTTAATATTGTATTACGTGTCGTTTATTTTGAAAGCTTTGTGCAATTTGTACACTATACATACAAAGTTCGTTATTTTAAATGAACATAATACAATTTGCACAAAACAATCGATGTTAGAAATCATTTTTTTTTTATTGTTGTAAACATTTTATGTACTAAAAATATATTCATTAGCAAAATTATCCATAAAAACGTCGTCGCCTAAATTGTATGTATTTTCATAATGTGTGTGCGTTTGCTAAATAAGTTTCTTTTCTTTCATTTTTGTAGTACAATTGATTATACATTCCTACATTGATTTTTTGTTTTTAAACATAGATACATTTAATTTGTTTGTTTTTTAAGTCATCTTAAATAGATACTTAAAAATCAGCCTTAGCCATTGATTAAAATAATAAACAAAGAGAAATTGACAAAACTATAATAAATTAAAATTGTTTTCTTTTTTTTTTTTTTTTTCTTCTTTAAAATGAAATAAGAAAAGATAGGAAATCACTTGGAATAGTTGGAGTTGATTATTGCGTGTGTTTGGTTGTGTAGAAAGAATAATAATAAAAGCAAGGAAATCACCAGTGTTAATGGAAATGCAGTTACTGGTGGTTGGTGGTGTACTTTCGGACAGTATACTTTGTTTGTTTATATGTGTGTTTTGGTTATAGAAAGAAGGCATGTGTTTAAAAAATTGTTTTTATTATAATTTGACATTGATGTTTGTTGGTTAGTGGTTTTTTAATTATGGGCGCGCTGTTTTACTTAGAAGCTGAGTAAAAATATTGAGGCTGAAAACAGACAGAATCTGTCTGCATCTTTGTGATTTAATTAAGTAACCCCTGCTGAATCGTTTTGTACATGACCTTGTCACCTACAACGATCAGTCTCTACATAAGTCTGAGACATTTACATGTTATCTATCTAAAAATAGTTCTATCATAAGATGTAAGGTAAGCATCATCTACCGGTCGAACCGTAGATTGAAGAAACTGCCGCAGCTTCATTTGAGACTGTGTCGAAGGAGTAAAGTATGTAGACGGGTTTTCCAAACTATAGTAAGCTACTTCTACCGATTTGTTTTAAGGATAAACCTCGCTAAACGTCAGAAAGTGCATGAATTGCAAAGTAGGTCTGTTTTCCCCTAAAATAAGGCCTACATGACCTTTCCATGAAAACAAATGTGTCACAGCAGGTAGGGAAATTGATTTGTTTCCGACTTCCTATCAGGAAACAGAGTTAGCCCTGAAGTGCTATTTTGATACCACTGAATACTCAAGTGAAGAAGAAATTAAGGGAATTATTTTACTTATGAACAATGAAAAAGCATCACTCGTGTGAGTTTGAGGTAACTTTTTGCATAAGAAAACCAAAACGTTGACAAGAGTATAGGCCTGTTCACGTTCTAAGGGTAAAATTTTTGTCAATTATCATTGATGTCAGAGAAAATGTGGAACAAAGTTGTCGCAAGAAGATAATGGAAGATCTGTTTTTGGTATTTTTCACAGCATCATTTGTAACATATCAAATTTGGAAGTACACTTGCACTACACGAGCCAAACAAAATTCTTTGAATAGTACAGAAAATGTACAAAGTTTGCTCTGTTCAATAAGAGAAGAATCAAATAATCAATTGCTTCGTTTCACGGATGTTCAAACTTTTCCATTGGGCAAAAACAAGTATCCAAAATCAAAATGAAAATCAAGTGAAACAGAAATATCCTCGTATGGTTTCCAAGTCAGAAAACACTGCGAAAATTCTTAAACAAATCACTTTTTTTTGTACTTTATGCAAGCCAACCGATTGGAGTCGGGAAATAGCAGTTTTATTGTTCTATTCGATTTCAGAACGAATCTCCGTGTGATATTAATGGGAAACGACATTCAAAACACAGATTTCTTGAGCAAACATTCTCGTGGAGATGCAATTTTTTCGCTTGTTTGAAATTTCGCATAAGAGAACAAGATTTTAATTCAACTTTGAAAGATTTTTTATCTTCACATAGGAGGTGATACCACTGGACATAGTTCCTCTGAAGTGCATCTAATCCTTTTGACAAACTGTCGGACAGTTTGTGAAGCCGAGTGATTCGAAAAGGAAACATAGTTGAGTTGCGCCAATAAATTATCTTCAACCGAATACCTTGTTCGAACAGAAAAGGGGATGAAAAGCTGAAGTCAAGATTAACCAAATCCTATCAATGCCTAAGTCTGCAATATCAACTCAGTGTTGTTAAATGAAAACAACTTTTCGGTAGAGTTACCTACGTCAGTATGTAATTACATTACATACTTCAAAGCTTCCAAGTAATATAGCGCCCATAAAAATGACCATCAATTTCTGTGGATTTCACTGAAAACCAAATTCAGAGCCAACGTCTAACGCATCTAGCTCCAGCGAGTTCTTTAGTGAAAACACTTCGATAAATATAGTTTGTTCTTCACATTGAAACCTTTTTTCTGTTTTTAAAGCAACTGAAACAAATTTGATAAAATGGCAGTGAAGAGTTGTTCATTTAGTTAGTGCCTAGGATTTTGTTAGCAATAAAGCAGCTTCTTTCATTTTAACTGCTGCTTATTTACACTTTTACACATAGTATAGTTACAAAAATATTTCTTTTAATAATAAAATTAATACTGTTTTATATTGGTGCGTACTATTTTCTGTATCGTTACAACAAAATCATTTCCAGGATAAAAAAATAATAATAAACAATAATTGAAGACATTCCGTGTGTGTATGTATGTATATAGGTTTCTTTTCGTTTCGTTTTTCAAATTTACAATTAACAGTTTCACAATAAATTACAATTATACATAAAGTATTGTCATTTGTGCAAACAAAATAAAGTTGTTTCTACTTCTGTTTTACCCATCTAATTGGAAGAATAAAATTTATTCGAAATAAATATAAATAACCAGCTTCCTTTTAATGGCAGAAAATATAATTTTTACATGTACCAATTTGTTTATTGTATTGCCATAGAAATAGAAGAAGAAAATAAACCGCCAATAATAATCAAAAACAATACATTTTCTTTACGTTCGATATTTTCTATGTTTTCTTAATTCTTAATCATAATGGGCTGGGCAAAATCCTCATACTTATGTCCTTCTCGTGGGCGCCCGCCTGAAAATGGCTAATCAGCTTGCCTGGTTAGTGTCAGCCAAGGGTCTCACTTACATATCAGCCGTACGCTGCGATTCGTTGCAAAGTACGACTGATGTGAAAGCGTGAACCATTAGATGAGGTGGGAGTCAACCTTAAAGGTCGTTTGCTGATGCGACTCACAACGATTTGGGTTCTACTTAGCTTCTTATGGACTGCTTTCCTGTAAGGCACTGTAGGAGTCTGTGTAGAGCTTAAGTCTTTGTGTGCCGTATCGGCAAATGGCCCTAAATCGCGGCCGGACCAAGGTGTCATACGACCCGTGCCGAGGGTCAGCCTGGCTGGGGGCCATAGCTCAGTCGCTAACGGAGTATCCGGATACCTGGCGACCTCCGGATTAGCCAGCCTTGTCTGTATATGCGAATCTCTGTACAGATGGACCTCCTTTCTTCGATACTCGTGGGTTCAAAATTTAAATGGAAACTAAAGATACAAAAAACAAAAACAAAAATGAGACCGGTTCTCCTTTAAAACCGGGCGGTAGTACGGCGACATCGTTGTCTACTGGTTCGGCTCCTGCATCGGTGAGCAGTGGAAAGATTGTGACTATTCATGGTACATCCACTGTAAGCAGTTGCAGCGGGCCAAGTAAAGGTACACCTTCTAGCGGTGGTAGGATTGTGAGCAAACATGGCCCTTCCACTGCTACAAATACTAAGGAGCACAAAACTCAAGCGACTCCTAATGCGCCAGCGCGCCGTCGCACTCCTTCCAAAGGCATGTACAAAAAACGTCGCTACGCCTTCCACATCCTAAAGGTCTCTGGAGAAACTTTGGAGGCTGATAGGACTGCGGAACAAAAGAGCAAAATCGCATGGGCGAAAAAACTGCTTGGGAACGATCCACTAAAGACCAGCAAGGACTCCACGTCTAAGCGCCAGAGATCGTTGGAGGAGGCCTCGCCGGCCCCCAAAAGACCTAAGGTGAGTAATACCACCAACTCCCAAAAGTCTTCCAACGTCACATCTCAAAAGTCTTTTAGTGACGTTCTCAAAGACAAGATTGTGGTCGCTGTTATTGACCGTAGTGACGATGATGGCACGATCTCCCCTGAACGGTGGAAGGTAGTCAAACTGAAGCTTTCTGGAACTTTCCTAAGCATCATGAGGGACTACCCGGGACCACCTCCTATCACTTGCGATGGTGGATGGCATCAAGGCCACGTGAAACTGATCGCCTGCGACGACAAGAGGTCTTGTGATCTCTATAGGATCGCTGTAAGCAGACTGGGTGAAGTCTGGCCTGGTGCAAAGCTCGAGGTCGTTGATAGGGAAGAAATCCCTAACAGACCCCGAACTCGTACCTGGATCCCGGCTGAACCCTCATCTACTGAGGAAATTCTGGAGATCATCAGACTGAGTAATCCGTCACTCCCAACTCACAACTGGAAAGTCGTAAAGTTGGAGGAGCAAAGGGGTCTTTATAGATGCGCGCTAATTGTGATCAATAAAGAGTCCCTTGTTCCTCTGGCCGAGACTCAGGGTGTGATACGATTCGGCTTCGAGCCAATCACGTTGCGAGTCTACAAAAAAGACGAAGTAAATTCAGGCAAACTGCCTCCTTTCCCTGCTGGTTCTGAACCCGAACCTGCTACTTCTGACCCTGGAGCATCAGTCTCATTTCCATCGTTAGATGATGATGACTCCAATACAGCCACGCCTACCATGGATGACACCTTGTCAGACATGGACACGGAGGACTGTATGAACAAGATTCTTCTTGACGAAGACGCACTTCTTGGTTCATCCTCGGAATCGGAGGACCTAAGCAACACTGTGGTGGAGGTTCAACCTCCTGTCTGTAGCAAAAATGCTTCAAATACTACAGATTAACCTTCACCACTCTAAAGAGGCTTCGGCCGCCCTCATTCTCCGCCTTTCAAATGGCAGAGAAGACATTGTCTTGATACAGGAACCATGGATTGACAACAGTGTGGTTCGTGGACTCAAGACTCCTCAATACGAATCCCTATATGTAACTGACAAAGGTAAACCCAGAACTTGCATATTAGCGAAACGTAGCCTTAACCTACTAATACTCCCTAATTTCAGCGATCCAGATATAACAGCAGCTAGATTGGTCACTGCTAAAGGCACGTACTGGCTTGCATCGGCATATCTGGCCTACGACTACGTGGGCCCTCTCCCCGGAAACAAAATGGGGAGAATGATCGCGGAAGCAGAGAGGACCAAAATCAACCTCATTATCGGATGTGATGCTAATGCCCATCACTCGGTATGGGGAAGTACAGACATTAACGATAGAGGTGAGTCACTTTTTGATTATATCTTAAGCACTAACCTTATTGTATGTAATGTGGGAAATGAACCTACCTTCATAACAAAAAACCGACAGGAAGTATTAGACATTACTCTTGTCTCCGACACCGTTAGTCAGATGATCACCAACTGGAAAGTATCACCTGAACACTCCTTTTCAGATCACCGGTATATCCAATTCAACTTAGCCGATGACCCTCCCCGCCAACTTCCATTTAGAAACCCTAGGAAAACAGATTGGCTCAAATATAGGGATATACTGAAACAATCAGTTACACCTGACCTTTTAAATCCCCCCTGCAGTACCAATGAGCTTGATCGCAAAGTCAAAAATCTCACCCTGGCTTTCAACAAAGCTATGTCTTCTTCTTGTCCTCTCATTCTACCTAGGGGTAAGAAGAAACCGCACTGGTGGAACTCAGATTTGGGACTACTTAAAACTAAGTGCAGAAAGCTTTTTAATCGTGCTAAAGACACAAGAGAAGCGACACACTGGGACTCCTACAAGGTATCCCTAAAAATATATAAAAAGGAGCTAAGGAAAGCTAAGCGTACATCTTGGATGCTCTTCTGCGGTAAAATAGAAGAGTCATCTGAGGCATCAAGACTTAGGAAAATACTCTCCACAAATCCAACAATGCCTAGCTGCTTGAAAAAGACGGATGGCTCTTGGACGACTTCTAGCGAGGAATCGCTCAATCTGCTGCTCGACATCCATTTCCCAGGCAGCTCCAGCAGTATAAGTCACTCAGATCCAATTAGATCAAATGTGCAATTCACCAATTTTCAAGGTCTGATCACTAGAGACAAATTGCTTTGGGCGCTACGTAGCTTCAAACCATACAAATCCCCAGGACCAGACGGCATAATACCAGCCGAGCTACAAAACACCTCAGATATCATCCTGCCAGTGTTGGAGATAATCCTAAATAGCTGTTTAAATCTGGTGTATATTCCCTTGTTATGGAGAGAAGTAAAAGTGGTTTTTATACCCAAAGCAGGCAAATGCTCTCACGTTAGTCCAAAGGACCTCAGGCCTATTAGTCTTTCGTCATTCCTCCTAAAAACTCTAGAACGACTGATCGAAATCCATCTACGCAAAAGCATTGATACGAAACTTCTATCCACTGCTCAACATGCTTACTCTAAAGGTAAATCCGTGGAAACAGCTCTGCATACACTGACATGTTCCATCGAGGATTCCCTCCGTCACAAGGAGTATACTATGGTTGCATTCCTTGACATTGAAGGCGCTTTTAACAACGTTGATGCATCTGCAATCGCGCGAGCACTGTCAGCTCTGAACGTGGACACCTCGCTCAGGGAGTTGATTAATCTGATGCTCAATAGCCGGATCATCAACTCTAGTCTGAGTGGGGCATCTGCAAGAAGATCTGTCAGTAGAGGAACCCCACAAGGTGGTGTCCTGTCTCCCCTTCTCTGGAACTTAGTGGTCAATCAACTGCTGACTTGCCTGGAAGCGGAGGGCTACAAAGTGATTGCATATGCGGATGATGTTGCTATTGCCGTGTCAGGAAAGTATCCAAACACTTTAAAAGAACTCCTACAACACGCTCTCCACACGCTAGTAAAATGGGCGAATCAATGTGGGCTGGGCGTCAACCCTCACAAGACCGAACTTGTTCTCTTTTCTAGGAAATACAAAATTCCGCATATTGACCCTCCATCTATAAATGGCATAAGACTGACTTTCTCCAATGAAGCCAAGTACTTGGGTCTTATTCTGGACAGAAAGCTTAGCTGGAAGTCTAACATACAAGAAAGAGTTAAAAAAGCAACCATAGCTCTCTTCTCTTGCAAAAAAGCAATAGGAAATAAATGGGGCCTGCAACCTCGCATCACCCACTGGCTATACATCTCGGTCATAAGGCCGATACTTACGTACGGTGTGGCTGTCTGGTGGACTGCCTTAGATAAAGCGACAAATCGGAATAAACTAGGCAAAGTCCAAAGAACAGCTTGCTTGTGTATCAGTGGAGCGCTTCGCACCACACCTTCTGCTGCACTTGACATCCTGTTCCACCTGACTCCCATCGATATCTTCAGCAAACAAACGGCAGCATCTTCAGCAGTTCGTTTGAAAGCGATTTCACAGTGGACCAGCAAACCAACTGGCCATGCTGCTATCTTAAATACATTTAAGACTCTCCCGAAAAACATCGACTACACCATACCACAACTACAGTTTGATAAAAACTTCCAAGTCTCCATCCCCAATAGGTCATTCTGGGAGGAGGGGACGTTCTTTGATGATGAGGCGGTTCAATTCTTCACAGATGGATCGAAAACGTCCGATGGTGTAGGAGGTGGTGTTTTCTCTGATAGACTAAACCTCAGTCTCTCCTTCCGTCTCCCAGATCACTGTAGCGTTTTTCAGGCGGAAATAATGGCAATAAAGGAAGTCTTATCCTGGCTAAAAGAAAACGTGATATCCGCTAAAGATATCCGCATCTTCTCGGATAGTCAGGCTGCAATTAAGTGCCTGGAATCAGCCTCTATAAACTCTAATACAGCCCTAGACTGTCGCACGTCTCTCAGAGAGATGTCGGAGCAGTTCAACATTCACCTCTGCTGGGTGCCGGGGCATAGAGACATTCCGGGTAACTGTAAGGCGGACGAACTTGCCAAGCTGGGAACTACACTACCTATAGTACCAAACAAAAGTAGTTTAGGTATCCCAATCGCTACGTGTAAACTTATAATCAAGCAGGATGCCATCCAAAGAACAAACCTTAGGTGGACATGTGGCACGACATGTCTAGCGACAAAACAGATCTGGCCAAAGCTAGATCTCAAACGTTCTAAGAATTTGATTTCTCTTGACAGGAGGCATATCGGCGCTACAATAGGTGTCATTACGGGACACTGCCTTATAGGTAGGCATGCAATAAGGCTTGGCGTACTCTCAAACGATTTTTGTAGAAGCTGCTTGGACGAAGAGGAGGAGGAAACCATTCAGCACTTCCTTTGCACTTGTCCGGCACTCTCCCGAAAACGGAAACTCCATTTGGGAGCCTCCTACTACAATGATCTAAACGATCTAACAAACATAGACATTCGTAGTCTCCTTTGCTTCATCAGAAGCTCAAACTGGTTCAACGAGTAGGATGAAATTTAATAGATTCATGTGGTATCACAAGGGACCTAATTGGTCTAAGTGTGTCGGCCTTTTGTCGGCAGCCACTTCAACCTAACCTAACCTAATCATAATTATATATTGGAAATATTGTTTTTTGTTCATAAATTCTGTTTGCAATAAATATTCTATATATCGTGGGATGTATGTGTGCAATCAATTTGTAATCGTTTAACTAGAATATTAATAAAAATCTTTTCTTGTTGCTATCTTTTGATTGTTTTTTTTTATCATTTTGGTTGGATTTCTACTACGGAATTACGTGGAGAAGAAATTAATTTAAGAGAAAAATATATGTATATATATATGCTTGTTTTGTATATGGAAATACGAGACAAAAATAAAATAAAAAAAAAAAAATATATGTGTGTACATTTTGTTTGTGTTTGAAATTGCAATTTAAAATATTTATCAGTAAGCCTGAGCTTCTTTGTAATCACTTTGATCCAAGGTATAGAAATCTTCCAGTTTCCATTGTAGTGTTTCGAAGGTGGGCCGTCGCATTGGATCCTTGTGCCAACATTCGAGCATAATCTCGTACAGACGTGATTCACAATTTGGTGGAATTGGCATTCGATAGCCATGCTCGACTTGTGTTAATACTTCAGCATTTGTCATACCTATGTGGAGCAAAATAAACAAAAATATTGTTTGAATAGGTATAATAGAGGAGGTTGAAAGGATATATTTACCTGGATATGGAATACGTCCATAAGTAACTAATTCAGTTAGTAGAATGCCAAAACTCCACACGTCGGATTTAATTGAGAATTTACTGTAGTTGGCCGCTTCGGGGGCAGTCCATTTGATTGGGAAACGGGCACCAACACGGGCTTCATATTCATCTTCTTTGATTAGCCTGAAAAGATGGAAGAAACATTTTATTAAAAGGAGAATATGTAAAAGGGGGAATAATATTTTCAGTAATGACTAAATGTAATGCAATATGAGCTTATATTCTACGCTGAGACCAGGATTGGTATACTTTACTAGAGTTTTACAAAGAGGGTGCTCAGGTTCTTTATAAACGTCAGTACTCTTCCGTAC
Organism: Cheilosia scutellata; assembly: GCA_955612985.1. Classification (NCBI taxonomy): domain Eukaryota; kingdom Metazoa; phylum Arthropoda; class Insecta; order Diptera; family Syrphidae; genus Cheilosia; species Cheilosia scutellata. The sequence continues at coordinate 54,365,236 of OY015314.1, forward strand.
TGTTCCCTACATATATCCTTAAAATAATCAGTCCTATCATGGTATCGGTTTCGAAATGAAAGTTCTTTGATTTTGTACGAATCGGAGAATTTTGCTTCATTGTAATCGTTCCGATCAGCAGTTCAGAACATTTCTCCGACAAAACGTAATGCAGACCGGCAGTCTACGTTTCATTGCGATCAAAAATAAATAAATAGTTGGCGCGATAGGTCATAGGAACCTTTTTGTCCTAGCTTCTCACAACCATTCGTTTGTGTGTGTTTTTATTTTTGGGATGAAGGGAAGGGACCTACAATTTTATGCCGATTCCGAACGGCTTAATTGAGAAGTTCTTTCAGGACAGTTATACTCTCGGATGTTTGTCAGACGTTCGCGAGTTTTTCTGGGTTTTTCGGGGATCGAACCTGGGATCCCTCGCACAGTAGTCCAATACACTAACCAGTGCGCCGATTGCTTTTTTTGCATTTGTTTTTGACAGCCACATGTCTATTTCACTCCGATGGTCTCCGATATCTGTTCGTCGCGGAAATATATTTAAGTGAACAAAATCCGTTGATGCACGTTCGGAAAACGGATACTATGAACGTAAATTCAGCCTCCAATTGTATTTGCGTTGCGGAGAAAATTACTCTCCGAACGGATACCATGATAGGGCAGAGTATCTTAGTAGCCATTTTTTAAAAAGTAGCCATTGCCCTATCATACGAGTACTCGTATATCCAGTTCTTTTTTAGCTCGAGCTCACAACTCTTGGTTTGATGGATAATCCCAGCTAGCACATGCAGCAAATCTACTTGAGCATGAAACGGTCACTTTCGACGACCGACGCTCGTTTGTCTTAATTAGAAGCTAAAATGCTAGTGTATGGGTCGTTTCCTATTATGATCTCTTTTTCCCAACAAAAGCACCTCACTTATATCTAACGACTGTGTGGACAAAAAATAGAGCACACACACGATAAGGACTACTTACCGCGCCAAACCGAAATCAGCAATCTTAACAATATTATTATCACCCACTAATACATTTCGGGCGGCCAAATCACGATGAATATAGTTCTGTGATTCCAAATATGCCATACCGGCTGCTATTTGTGCTGCCATATCGATTAGAGTTGGCATCTTTAAGCTCCGTCCTTTGCCTGTAAAAATGAGAACAACAACACTTATTAGAGACACGATGTACTCCACATTATTCCACTATAGCTTTACCTTGCAAGTATTCCAATAGAGATCCATGCTTCATAAGTTCGGTTATAATGTAAATTGGCTCCTCCACTGTACATACAGCATACAGTTGAATCAATTTATTATGACGTAATTTCTTCATAATTTGAGCTTCAGCCAAAAAGTCTTTAGGGTCCATTGTGCCTGCAAATAATAACCACAAGAAAAAAAAAAATGGGGTAAGTATAACTATAGTTCAACATCACTCGCTAGTTACGTACCGGATTTCAATGTCTTGATAGCCACCGGTGTGGTGTTGTTCCATAAACCTTCCCATACCTCACCAAATTGTCCGGAGCCAAGTTTGCGTACGAACTTCAAGGAGGTTCTATCGATTTCCCATTGATCGCGTGTTCGATGGGATAAGCCTTCGGTGACGGGTTTTTCAATCTGTGAACAAATATTTGAAAATGGATTTTATAGATACATTTTGTTGTTATTCCAGTTTAACGACATTTACATAGAAAACAAATAAGAAGATAATCGAGTGTTGGTTGTGGGCGGGGAGGGGTAGTTTTTGTTTGCTTGTGCTTGAGGAGGGTATAAAGGTACTTAAAAAAAAAAATAAATTGTGCATAACAAAATTTCTTTTTTTGCTGTTTCACAAGGTGGGGCTTAAAAAAATGACTCAAATTTACAGCAATACAATTTTGGTGTAACTTTTCTTAAAATTATGATTCGTGGGAACACATAGAAGGAAGTTTATGACAGAGAAATACAGTAATAATCGGAAATGCAATTACATTTATGATTTTGTGTGCACAACTTTCAGTTAAAAAGTGATATAGAGAATTAGTTATGCTTAGGTCTAGTCTATTCTAGTTATGAGAGTAAGGTTATTAAATTCTCTAAATATAGCTAAAAGGAAAGCACTCTATCTTTTAAAAATGTCTACTGTTTCATCAAATCTAACTCGGAACCCGGTAACTTGTTGAGTCCTATTTTCCTAACTATTTCTACAAAGTATCGCAGTTTTCGAACAAATTCAAAGAAAAAGAAAAATAATCCGAGGTGAAGCATTCTTCTATGAGGTAGAGAAATACAATTACAGAGTTAGTAACCTTATCCCGTCAGCTCGTACAGAAGTCATCATAACGATGATTTAATCTTCTATCATGTTGACCTACGAAGCAGTGTCCATCCATGACACCAATAACACTGCTGATGTACGATCATTTCAGCGAAGATAGAACCCTCGATCTTCCTGGACTTGAATTTGGACAGATTTGTTTGGAGATACAGAATGGGATGTTGTCCTACGGTTTCTTTTGCTGATCGCATTCAGCATTTAGATTTTACTTAGGGCTTGGTAGTACATTATATACTTTGTAAGGCGATTAAAGTGAATTTAATGTTTTACGAGTAACATTTGTTACATGCAACTTTTGTTACATCTGTTTGATGTATTTTTAGTGGCAACAAATGTTTGCTAGAATAAATCACAGTGTCTCCCGCAAGTGGCGAGTCAGACAGATTTGGTTTGGAAAATGTTGTTACATGCAGCAACCTTTGTTACATCTGTATGAATTATTTGATTCAGCGATATTTGCGTTCGACCAAACAAATATTCAGACAAGCATATATAATATGGAAGGTGTCCTGGGGTCCAGTTTAACGACATATTTATTAAGGCCATTTGTGGACAAATCCAGGAGGCACTTGTATCACACTGTCACGTTGTGTGTTGGCTCTTTTAATTCAGCGCGTAAAAGCTCACAATTGAAACAAGTGCCTGTTGAATTTGTCAATATACTGACAAGACGATCATGGACCTGTAACTCTATGTTACAGAACTGCGTTACAGAGGTAGAAATTCGCCTTTACTTCTCGAGAAATTCTTTAAAAAAAATACAGTTTCTGACCTACATTACCGTCATTCTACTGTATGACAGCAATTTCCAAATTTTCAAAATTTGTTTATTCTACCTAAGTTGAAGACCGCTCGCGCTCGCGTGTATCTTTTAAATAAACAACAGTTGTTGCCTGTTGTCACCCGCAATGGACAGCGTAAATTTACTTTGCAAATATTTGACTTTTTCGGGCCGACAGAAGACGTTTCGCTAATCATTTTATTTCAATTAATTTATTGGCTATATCAGAAAACATTAGTCGCTAGTTTTCACACTCGGTCTCTGACCGATTTGAATTAAATCTAATTGGTTAGGAAAACAAAAGGAAATTTCTCACGTAATTGTCTATAAACGGTAATGGAATGCTATAAAGACAATCTTCAATGGAGGTGTTAGATGGTTTAGGCGTTTCTCTGTGAGTCAGATAAAGTGAGTCGGTTTTATAGTTTCTTTTTTTGCTGGGTACCTTTTTTTTGGTTAGAAAAGGAATGCGTTATAGGCGTTATAGCACTAACATGAGTTGCTTAACCTCTTAGACGATCGCACTTAGATGTTGTGCATAATCTAAGTGTAGTTTTTTTTTTTTTTATAGATACGGTTTTTTTATGTGTTTAAGTGGGAACTTCTAGGTGTGGTCAATGTTTTATGTATTTGAATGTGCAAATATTTGGATGGGACGTAAAAGCTGTAGATTTTTGCATTCCAAGAAGACAGACGAATTTAGGTGGCTGTGAAATGCAGCCCAGAGATACTGTCTTAAAAGTTCTGCCTACGAACGTTAAGCTTACTAATTTATACAGGTATGATAGAAAACAGTTACAAAAGTAAATTTATTAACAAATCCTAATCTCATCAATAAAACATTTTTTTAATACCTATGTGAAAGTCCAAAACTGACAGATGGGCTATACTAGTCATCCAGTTCAAAGAAGTTCATTACGAATAACAAATCATAGAGTCCAACAATGGTGTTAAATGTGGCATTGAACTTTGAACTAACCATGTGAACTCTTAAGTTATTATTAACCATATTCGTTGTTTGTTTTGTATTGTTTACAGATCATTCAGAAAATTACTATAAGCGATGGCATGACCAGGATGCATAGGCGCTACAATCGACAAATTAAAATTAGTCTTTTGACCATTTGTTAACTGTTGTGCCGACAATTAGTACACACATAAAACCACTTTTCGGCCGAACACCTTTATAAAAGGTTCCAAGACAAGTTTTATTACGGGGCTGGCATGATTGTGACCTAATTGAAGGTTGAGTTTTATTTTTCGGTCGAATGGAGATTTTTAAACAGTATCGGCAAATTAATATAAAAAAAGTTCAGTGCGCTTAGGAGATCAGATAACATTTACATGACAATATCGCTGAAGTGGTACTCTAACGTTTCAGTGTGTCACTTCAATCGTTGGTGTTGAAATCTACATGCTTCTAATAAAGACGCATACTTTCTGACAAAAAAAAAAAAAAAAAAAAATAAATCAATAGTGGCGCAACAGGTCCGTATGCACCCTAGGCCTAGATCCCCACAACCACTCGCTTCTGTGATTTTTTATTTATTGGGACGAACGGAAGTAGGGGCCTACAATTTTATGCCGAGTCCGAACGGCTGAATTGAGAAGCTTTTCCATGACATTAATACTGATATGCTGTCATGTCACTTTTTCAACATCAACTCGCAAGACAACACTAGAGGCACAATTTTCCAAAAGTCTGTGCACCTACTTCCATACGCTGACGACATTGGCAGAACGCAGCTAGCTCTCACTGTTTGCAAGTATTAGGATAGAAGCGGCAAAAATGGGCTTAGTGGTGATTGAGGGCAAAACAAAATATGTCAACAAGAAGGGACAAACAACATCGACGAATCGGACAGAACGTCCACGGGGACTTTGTCTACCTCGGCTTAGCTATAAACTCTGACAATGACACCACAGCATATAAATCAAACGAAGGGTTACACTTGCCAACCGCTGTTTCTTTGGTCTAAAATGGCAACTGACTAATAAGGCCTTGTCAAGAAATACTAAGGAAACTTTATATAAGACCCCCCTCATCTTCCCAGTTCTGCTCTATACGGCGCACGTCCATTGCACGGACGTTGACAAAAGCGGATGAAGATCTTCTTGTTCGTTTCGAAAGCCGATTGTTTTTCGATCCCGTTTTGACGGGCTTTTGAGGAGGTGATTTAACAGCGAACTCTACGAGCTGTACAGCGACATTGATCTGGACAAAAAAGAACGTATCGGTCGATAGTTAAGATAGTTAAGACATGTAGAGCGAATGGACAGCAACCGTCCGGACCAAAGAGTTTTCGTGTGTTGTTAATTCGAAAAAAAAGAACACACTTTTGGGTCCGAAAGAGATCGAAACAGCGGACCAAAAAAACAGGGAGATTATCAAATTGCTCAGATCTCTCAGACAGCTACAGTCGGATATAGCATGCGTGTAACATGTGTCGTGTTACAGCGTGATTTGTGAGTCGAAAATGTTCTCCTTTGATCAATTAAAACAAAATTCGCCAAAGAGTACAACCTTTTGAAAGGCTCCCGGAAATTACGTCAGAGGAAACAACGCCAGATTTATTTTTAAGAAAAACGCCAGAAAATTTTCTATACAAAAGTCTGGCCTTTTTTCTTGGGAAGAAAAGCCAAAATTTTCTGGCTATCTTTCCGAAATTTCAGGTTTTTTTTTCCATAAAGTTTTCTGGCGTTTTTCCATTTCTGAAAATGAAGAGAAGATGTTTGGAAAAAATGCCAGAAATTAGGCCAAATTACGACCCGCCTAGGTATGTTTATTGTCTGGCTTAATTTCCATTTTAGTTTTTGGTGCTTTTTCCACATCTGTCTGGCAAAATTTCGTGATTTCTGGCATATTTTCCAAACAAAATTCTAATATTTCGAATTCGAAAACAAAAACATTTCTGACATTTTTTCAAAAAAAAAATCTGGCGCAATTTCCAGGAGCCCTTTTGGAACTCCAATTCGAATATATAGTTTTTTAATTGTAGTTACTTTGACAGGTCTCGCACTACGTTTGGATTCAAACAAATTAAGCTTGGAATGGGTGTGAGAAGGTAGCTTCCTAAATGGACTAGTTGTTACCAATATTCATTTTGGTTTTATAAATCGGTTTCGGAGTTTATTTGAGAAAAGACATCGTAAAAAATAGTCGTGCATTCGAATACTCGTTCGCTTTATGAAGGACACAACGCACCAGTTGTAAGTCAACTAATTAATTGAGGCTTGAGAGTGTTAAAACTTCTCCCTTGCGAGAACGCAATCTGAAGAATACACTAGCATCATAAGCTATAGCTTATTCAAGTTCCTGTGTAAATATGTTGGCTATAACTATAAGTGATATTTCTTTGAAAACGGTATTTAAGCGGGGATTTGAGATTTATTTGTAAGAAAAGTTTTTCCATTACAACCGATCTTAAAGGTAATGCAATGCATCAGAGTAGCGAGAGAGGCATGATGTTGAGCCCCAGTTTTCCCTCGAACTGTAGAGCTAAAATTAAAGTAAGCCATCGAATGTCATCGCATGCCTGTGTCCCAAAAATTGCTATTAGACGTGTATGCCCAATTTCTGGCATGATCTTATACCAATGTCATGCACATATTGCAACTAATACCTAGTCAACTAAATTCCCATGAGTTTGTCATACCTATGCGCTTATATTTTTTCTGTAATGAAAATCAAATATTTGACATCAGCCCACTTGGGAGGGATTAATTGTGCAAACAATACCTAGTCAACATGTATCGTTGCATTACCTTTCGGTCTCGATTTATTTACTCGTATCCCTATTTACAATCGGCTTGAACTTATTTACGGTCTAGACGCATGAGTCAGTGTTATACAGTAGGTACTTCCAGTGAACCTGGGTGTCACTTTCATTTGTCTGTCCATATCCATTATTCCCATTTCCGGATAGCGGCGATTTCGTGATTTCCATTAAAGCCCGTGCTTACATTTCTCTCTTTCTATTTGCATATAGTTTTAGCCAATTTCGTTTGGTTGTATTTAAAACACTCATATGTGGAAATTCCTTTTTTTTTGTTTGGTTTGCATCATTCTGCTATCTATGGCTACTTTGACAGACCGGACATTTCTTTGTTGTACATATTTGTATATCCAAATAAAATGTAATGCAAGTACACAACAACACACATTCCTGTGTGCATGTAATGCAATCCGATTAATTATTTCAATGTCAACAGAATCATTTGTCAAACGATTTCCAAATCAGATTAACTACACTCTAACGACTCAATTACAAAACTTTTAGCAGAGCTTTGATATACAGATACCTACTCGCACAACAAACAATGGCTGTCACAATGACAGTAGTGATTTGAGTTTTCCACCCAACTTACTCAATTGCACTTTTGAATAATGCAACTTGAATCTGATACTTGAATGGGTTACAATAAAGCGGTTGGTAACTGATTTTCAAGTACCTACCTACCTACCATGCAACGGACAGAAAGAAAAATCAAAAATCATCAGCTTAAGGTTCAGTGACACCCTAAATAATTTCGACCTTCAAAATGGACCTGGTTTTGGTGTATAAAAAAACTGGTTGGCTGTGTGTTACATGCGAACAGTAGGTCAATGATGGTATGATCTGGTACTTGAAAATAGTCTTCAGGGCATACCGATTCACTAAGATCGATGGGAAAATACACTGAAATCAGTTAACTAATTGATTGCTTAAACAATTTGTCAGACGCAACGCTATTTTGAGAAGAGATATTTTTATTTATTATGAATCTACTTCTTAATAGCTGATTAAACAACGAAACATAATCCATTTTAAGCGAGTGAAGCGAGTGATATGTTGTTCGAATGAGTATAGGAGCTGTAAATGGCGCTTTAAAAAGCGGTCGCAAAGTGTCAGACTGTCAAATCGCATTAAATGTTGGCAAATGGTTTGGCAATTGCAGCTATTCACCCGATAACACAGAATGAACAAATGTCAAACTTGGTTTTCTGTCAGTCTATGTCAAATATTTGATGATCAAACGTTTGACATAGAAAAATATCAAATATTTGACGTTTGTCATTTTGTCAAATTAAAATGACTTCGGATTGGAATTAATAAGATCGGTCTGGTTAATGTCACTCTTTCTTTGAGTGTTTTGGTATGAATGTGATTTGTAGGATTCTTTTGGTGTCAAGAAAGCTTTGTACTGTCAAACGACGAGAGTTTTACAATTTTTGGAGACATTTTGGATTCGCCATTTCAGAAATAGACAACGATTAATATTTTTTCTGCTTTAGTTTATATATATACACTAGCGGGACCGGCAAAAGTTGTTTTGCCTGCTCGTACATTTTCATTGTCCGTCAATTGTTCTGCGGCCGAAATTTTATTTATGAGTTTTTTTGAGTGTGTACTATTTGAAATTTTATTCATGAGCTTATTCTTGCTTTTTAATTTTTTTTATTGTTGTTTATTATTTCAAATTTTGTGGAATCGGATCGCAGCGCCACCTACCGGGTCCAATTGTGAATCTAAACCATCCTTAGACCCATTCAAATACACACACTAAATTTCTTAAAAATCGGTCCAAGCGTTTAGGAGGAGTTCGGTTACAAACATGTACAGAAGAATTATATATATGTATAATAAAGATACTTTAGGTTTATATAACGAAAAAAAAAACTATAAAAACAAATATTGCACTTCTAGTCAAAAGTGATTGATCTTATTCGACAACCATTTAGTAAAATCGACATCGAGCATACTGCATACACATACTGCTTACATGTTAGAATGTAAGCATAAATCACTGTAGGTATTTGTATCAGAGTCCTCATTTTAACGAGTGTTCATTTTAACGATCGCTGTGAACATTTAGCTTGATGGAAATTGGTGGACGGACCCCTCGTCAGCAAGGCTTTCAATGAATTTCTCATCCAAACATAGTCCTTCAAACTACCCAATCAAAGGACTTTCGTTATCGCCTAGAACCTATTGCTTTGTGTACTTGCTTTTATATTCTACATCAAGTGAGTCAGCAAATTATTATCAAAAGCAATATTTTCGATTGAAAAACAATTTTTATTCCTTACATTATTTTTTATATAAATAGACGAGAGACACCCAACAAAAATGAAATCCCTAGCCAGTCATTTTTCTTTTATTCGTAGTTCATCAACCAGTGTTCAAAGTGCCACAACACCATCACAGCCGCAGGAAGAAATTTTACCACCAAATGAAGCGGAAAATATGAAAATTGTTAATAAACGAAATTCGAAAAAGCCAGAGCATAAAAAACGAAGAACATTGAAAACAAGGCATGTACGCCATAGACTGAATAATAATTACAAATCGTCTATAAAGAAAATCCTAAAAGACGTTCATCCAAACTTGAGTTTGACAAAAAACTGTGTTCTAGTACTTAATTCATTGGTAAATGACATGTTTACACGTTTGGCAGAACAAGCACTCCATTTCAAGAAGGTATCAGGGCGGAGAACATTGTCTCAATTGGATATGGCAGCAGCTTGTAAAACGATTCTACCCGGCGGATTGGGAGCTGCCGCATGTACACGTGCCACGAGAGCAGTAATACAATTTCAAAATGCAAAAACTGAAGAAAAATAAATGAAATTTTATGTATCTACATTTTAACAAAAATTGTGTTTTAAATTTTATGTAAGGCTTCAGTTATAGCCATCAGAAAAATCCATCCGTAAAAACACGAAACAGAACAAAACTGACACATTTAGCCGTAGAGCATACCTATCATAGGAATTCAGTGGAATACTTCGTGAAACTGGTTGAGAAGTTGAACAGAAAAAGTTTTTCGTATGGAAAAATAAAGAAATTCCTTTTTTAGAAAATTTAAAGATCAATTGCTTAATTTCTTTTGACGAATTAGTTTTATAATTCAAAAGCAACATTTTAAGACCAAGATTGAGTTCAACGAATGAGTTTAAGTGCTCCAAAAAAGTGAAACAATTTTTTTACGGATGCATTTTCCTGATGGCTATAACAGCAGCCTAAAGTATTGCTCGTTCACGGATGAGGCAATTCCACGCAGGACTATCTGCGATTCCGAGGGAAAAAATTGGCCCATTCGTTTTTAACCTTAACTTAAATATTTTGTGGGTCTCAATAGATACATAATTTGGTGTCGAAAATGTTGGAGTTTAAAAGACTTTAACCTGCAGCCGAAAAATTAAAATTGGTACCGCGAATTCTTTATTTAAAAATGTCAGGTTCAGAAATAACTAGGGTGGACAAATCGCATCTTTTCTTTTACTTAATAGGGCTGTTCCTTTACTTTTAAATCTTACGAATTTTTACTAATTCTTACGAATTTTTACGCATTTTTACTCAATGTCGTTCTCTAATTTGAAAAATTCGTAAAAGAGAGCGGCATCGAGAGAACAACTTTAGGTGTTCGCAAGAACCTCTGGTCTGGATTACGACTATTGTTCTAAAGCCGAATCCAGATCAGGTAAATAGAACATTCAAAAACCGGTCAAGTGCAAGTGTCACTCGTGCACCAAAGGTTCCGTAAATTAGTATATTAGCTGTTAGTTCATAAAAATCCCTTCATAGTTAAAGTATAGTTTCTCTAAAGTCAGTTTAAATATCCGCATATGCTTCTCTTTTTTGAACTATGTTGAACTAGGTACCTCCTACAAAGTCCGTCACCTCAATATAATTAGCAATTGGTGATTTACGAAGATCTGAGACAAGGGCACCCATGAGATAAAAAGGAAACATGAATGAATGAATGAGACGAGAGGTGATGGGCGAGAGCCGAGAACACAACCAATATGTGTATGGGTATGCATTGGAATTGGAACAAATGGTTATAAGACGCGTATTTTCTACGCTGATTGCCCCATTTCTGCAAATATCTTGTAAAATATTAACTTTTCGTCAAAACTGTCCTCAGAACATAATAGCTATGAATATGATCTACAAGAAATGAAAATATTTTTGTTTTCAACAAATTAGTACAGTGGAACTTCCATAAGGCGAACTCTCTCCAAAACTAGTCGATGTATCGCTATCATTGATATTTGTCGTTCAACTAGAGGTCATACTTATATGCTTTATACTGGATGTTGTGTGGAAATTTCAGCCTTCTACGTCAATTGGTTATTGAGATAGACATAGAAACTTAGTCGGTTCGGAAAGCCTGTCGAACAGGCATCGTAGCGAAGCTAATAAGGTTCCGTTTTTTCCCCTTTGGGTATACGGAACCTCAAAGGTCAAAAAATGGCTGGAAGGACCTGTCAGTGACTTTGCTGGTCATTGAAAGAGAATCAAACATGTCAATGAAACGATTAGTTTCCAAATTAGAGAAGAGAAAATCAGCTGTTCATTGAAATAGATTTTAATCAGTGAATTAATTAAAGTGGATTTAAAGAAATAATCAGAAAAAATTAATTTCTTTTGTAGAAAAAATTCCATAATTGATTAGTTTTATTTTGATGCCAATTAAAGCCAATATTGTTTGATTAATCATCCTAAAATCGGAAATCAAAATTCAATGATGCATTTCAATGATAGCTATAACTGGGGCCTAAAAACGGCAAAAAATAATGTCCTCATATGAGCATTTATATCGTTTTGAGAGGGTAGGTACTCCAAGTTTTATCTGAATTGAACTGTTATGCGGTCGAGCTCGATTCTTTTTCGTTTTCCTTTTACAAAGACTTATTTTTTTATTTCTTTTGTTGTTACTATTTTCTTACAGAGAATTACAATTCTTTTAAATGGTGGTAAAAAAAAACCAAACAAAATATGCAAATGTGTACTAATTTATTTTATTATAAATACTGGCATACTTTCAGGCTAATTGCCTCTGATTCAGAAAACGTGGCACGAGGAGTCGAGGCCAACTCAGATTTAAAAATTTGTGATGACAATCGTACACTCCAACAATTTATTCACTTCAAAAATATGTTTATGATTTGAAAGTAGTTTGATATGAACAAGCCAGGCCCTGGGCAAAAAAAAACAAATCCTCTCGGCGATAGTCTTTGAACCAAAGATTCGTCTTTAGGTATGATTCACAGTCACTTGTTGATGGAAAAATCATTAGTCTCGCTGCAAATCGAGCAAACAGTGCGTCTAGATCAGATGTGGTGGTCGTCTACTGATGAGCCCACCCACCACATCGTGGCGAAACGCATTTCTGGAGTCGAGGCCAACTCAGATTTAAAAATTTGTGAAGAAAAACTGAATATTCGCAATGCCCAATAATTGAGGAAGGTAAGACTAGATTTTAAAACGGCATGACCGATGGCGTTCGATCTTAATTGCGGTATTTGGTATTATTTATCATTTTTAATAAAAAAAAAATAAATAAATAGGTGGCGCAACAGGCGGTAGACAGACACCCTAGGCCTAGCTTCTCGCAACCATTCGTTTGTGTGAGTTTCTATTTTTGGGACGAATGGAAGGGCCCTACAATTTTATGCCGATTCCGAACGGCTGAATTGAGAAGCTTTTTCAGGACAGTTATACTCTCGGATGTTTGTCAGACGTTCGCGAGAGGTGACGCAGTAGAAAAAAACACTAAGATGTAATTTGTGTTTTTCCGGGGATCGAACCTGGGATCCCTCGCACAGCAGTCCAGCACACTAACCACTGCGCTACTGCGCCAATCATTTTTAATAGTCGTTGGAAAAATTCGGTTGTCGAGCTGGTAGTTTCTCGAATTTACAAGAACAATTCTGAATGCCTTTTTGTTCTGCAAAATAATCTTAAAACCTAAAGATAAATGCGACTAAAGGTCTGCATTAATTTACGCGTTTTTTCAAGGAAGTAGATCCTTGACACACCATTAGAACAACTACACTCCATTTGAAACTGCTGAGATTCACACTACATGCAAAGTTTATTGTACATTTCATGTTGACTCCTCAGTAGTCATACAACTGCCACCATGTAATAGTGTTTGTTGAAATAGCAATGGTGAGATTAAGCACACACGTCAATTATGACAGTCCATAGTCTATAACAGGCAGTGATGGGTAATTGAAATTTTAATTAAATTACAATTACTTGCAGAAGTAATTGCCATGTAATTTAATTACTTCGCAATTACTCAGTAATTGTAATTGGAATTTCTAATTACAATTACAAGTAATTGTAATTAGTAATTGAATTACAAACTTTCAATAAGTAATTGCAATTACACGAATGTAATTAGGGATGTAATTAGAATGAAGTAATTAATCACGTAATTAAGCTATTTTTTGTCAATTTATTTAGTTTATAAAAAAGAGCATTAGATATTTTATTGCTCTAACTAGCTACTCGTATTTATATTTAGAGTTAGCTTTCAAAATTTGCGTCTGATAGTTTGTTCCGATCATTTTAATTACATTTTTAATGTGACCAAGGGTAGTACTTTTGGTCATTTGTAAAAAAATATTAAGAATTCGACCTCGTCAGCGATCCCAACGCTCATTTACAATGACACTTCAGCTGTCAACTTTTGTCTAAACTAAATAAATGGACAAAGAATAGCTTAATTACGTGATTAATTACTTCATTCTAATTACATTCGTGTAATTGCAATTACTTATTGAAAGTTTGTAATTCAATTACTAATTACAATTACTTGTAATTATAATTATAAATTCCAATTACAATTACTGAGTAATTGCGAAGTAATTAAATTACATGGCAATTACTCGTCGAAGTAATTAATTAACTATTTAATTACATAATTAATCATTACAACCCATCACTGATAACAGGGAATCCCAATCTTTTTTCATATCGCGACTGGTTAAAATGTTTTTGCGACACCCTTCTAAAAGCAGATATGTAAATAGAAGCTTATCTTACTTAAGATAAGGCTTCGAAGGGCCAGGGCATTTGCAGTAACGGTTGCACTAACGAACACAATTTCGATAATAAAGTTTTATCATTTGGTCGTGTTGCTTAATCGTGTAACTTGTCATGGGGATTTGGCATCAGTGACTGAATAATAAAAACCTGATTAGACAGACGACAACAAAACATCATGGCCGCCACAGGCTACCAACATCGACTCGTCTCAATTGAAAAACCCTTATTTAATTTTGCAGCTGCTCGTTCTTGTTAATTATTAAGTAGTTTTTATTTAGCTTTTAATATATCTTGTCCTGTTTTCGTTTATTGGAACCGTTTAGGTTTCTTTAATTTTTTTTAAAGGGATTTTGTGTCAGGCAAATAATGTACAGTCCTGACTGTATAATGTGGAAATACCAACGAGTTTTAGCTTCGACTGCAAAATGGCTATTGTGTTTTTTTTTTTTTTGCATAGGTTTCGCTCTTGACATTCGTAAAGAGAAACGTAATGCTTTTCCCTTTGTTCGGCATCTTAGTTGTGAAAAAAAGCCAGACCGGACGCACAGTTAGTGAACCCCTGCTCTATAATTACTTAATCACAAATGATTGCATACCTTTAGGCTAATTATGAACACGTTATAGACATTTTTGATAATATTACGTTGCTTAAAATGCCGCCTAGATGCAGCGATTTACTGAAAATAACTTTAATTTTCGAAATCCTACGTCAGATTCCGAGTAGCTACTTTAGGGGGCATTGGGTTTAAGAAAAACTATAAAACTATAGTTGATTTAAGTCTTTATATAAAATACTCCACTCAAACTAACAACTATAATAATATATAGTTCAAACTATATGCATATCTAGCAATGGTAAACTAAAGCACACCGAAAATCAGTTTCCATACAAAAAAAATGTTTCCAATAATAAATGTCTTCAAAATAAAAAAAATCTATTATACGACACAAAGTATAAAAAAAATATGTTAACAAAAATTAATACAAATTTCGATAGAGGAAGGTATTTTATTGTAGATATGTTTTTTTCTGTTTATAGAAAAATATGTTGATAAATCCTACCTCAAATATACCCACGAATTGGTTAGACTATATAACGCAAATTATAGAAAAATATTTAAATAAAAAAATCGGAGAGAAAAAAGAGAAGGAAAAACAAGAAAGTTACATAATAAGAATCATCTTCATTGTTATGATTTTCTTATTTTTTTTTGTATTGTGTCATGAATAAGTTAAAGATAAAAAAAACTCTAAACCCAAAACAAATGAAAAAAAAAATGCAAAAAACCTAAAAAAAATTATAACTTTAATTGATAATTATGTCAAACAAACTTCAATGGGGAATCAAAGTGTAAAATCATTTTTTTTACTGTTTTCACGATGAAAAAAATTAAATAAAACATTGTGTAAAAAGGTGTGAACATAAATATAAACACAACAATATCTAGGAACAACTGTTGACCTACCTGTACACATGGTTTGCATAGATTGACACACAATCCATCGGAATCCTTTGAGTAGTGTTCGACGAGTTCTTGAAGTGTTCTAGAATAATGAAAATGGAAATTTAGTTTCAAATAGGGCGAGGGGGGGGGGGGGGATTATATTTTATCTGTGTCTTGAATGGGATTTTGCGAAGTGGATTGCATATAGTTATTCATGAAAGCTATCATTAAAGCTGTTCGTGAATCCGATAATTCATTTTGATAATTGAAAATAGCAATCGGTAGTTGAATCAATTGGTTGGTGTACTTGATACTCAATCTAATGATGTAACAAAGTGGTTAATGTCCGGACTAAATTTTCCTCTGCTGTAATTGATTTTTTATTCTAGTGATTGCATATTTCTTCTGTAATTATTTATAAAAGCCCATAGTATCCGTGGCGATGGTGCAACTCATCGGGCCTGTCCCATTCTATGAATCTATAAACTGAATTTCACTTTACATGCCATCCAAATTTGATCTCAATCTTGTATAGCGATTCCACGTCGCAATTACGTTGCGAGTGCATATCATATGAAATCGCTCACCTGTGACACGTTAATCCGTACAAACATGCAATATTAATTCACCTTCCACACTCAAGTCACATAAGATAAATTTGTATCGATTTAACAAACAAAATAGTGTCATTACCTGAATGTCGTTCGGCGTGCAATGAAGAATCCGCCCTCATCTAATTGCCTGATGCGGTAATGTTTCACTGTGTCACCATCTCGCACTAAAAGGAAAATAATACACAGTCATTCATCAGTCATTGTGTTGAGTTGGGTAGTTTTCCATAAAATAATTACGTTTTCAAATTTATATTTATATATATTGTCAACTAACTTGACTAAATAAACAATTGGGTTCTAAGTATACCTTCACCTTATGTTAATTAGGGGAAATTTTCCATAAAAAAAAATGATTAGATGTTATTAATGGTAATTGAAAATACAATAACTACCGACATCTGTCAGTCAGATCATGACAAAATATTTTTATCGATTATAGCAACATGACACAGGTATAAAAGAATTTCTCTCTATAGATTGTGAGCCTTCACTAATGATTACCTAAATTAATTTTTTTTTTCATGGGAGTGCCAGGCTGGAAAAAAATATTTGCTTTAAACTTTAATAGAATTTTTTTTTCTATGCACCGAATCGAATTTATGGGAAAAGAGATTTGGACTTTGGATCATCTACTGAGCTTGTAGAACGTACACAACTTGACGCTTGACCGCAGATGGATATGGCATACAAGTATAATAAAAGTATTTTTCCATTGGTAGGAAAAATGGAATATATAAGATGACAAATAAATAATTTTATGTCATTCGCAGTAGGGTACTAGTGGTAGTAACGCCACTAATATTATAAAGTCTTTGGGAAAAATCGAATGTAAATAAATAAATCTTACCATTCAATGAAAAACAAAAAAATGTCCGACGGTCACACTCGTAGACCGTAGAATTCAGAGTGTAATGATTTTGAATTCATTGTAAATTGGTTCTCACCACAAGCTACAGAAAATGAGTGAAAGATTGTATAAAGGTTGGTAAGTGCCTATCTTTTCACTATTTTTAAATTTAAGGGCTTCATACCATATAGGAGTGAATTTTAAATAATTCTTAGCCCACTTCGCTACGGCCACACCACACAGGAAAAGTACATCCAATACAATCATTCCAAAAAGGTTTTATTTTTTTCCGAGTTTTTGACATTCAAGAATATAATAACTGATTTGAGAAAGCTCATCCATTTAGGCGCTAGGACTCGGCAAAAAAATTGAAGGTCCATTCGTCTTGGAAAAAATGAATCGTTCTTAGGCCTACTATTGAACTTATTTACTTTCCATGACAAGTCACTGTCACACGAGTATGAATACGAAGGCTTACGGTATAATACAAAATATGGTTTGACACTTAACTATCATTTAACTTCATGCAATGGTTGATGTCCGAACTAGACAAATTGTGTCATTGAAATTTAGGAGATCAGTGATTTTTTTTTTTTTTTGTTTTTAGATACAACTTGCAAAAGGGTTCACTACTGCATTGCGGGAAAGCGAGGAGTAATAATGACTCTCCCTTGAGTTGATTATGAATAATTAAAGGTGTGATTCGAAATAGCCATAATAACCACGGAGGTCCAGATGAACATTATTTGGGAAGGTGATTTCGATAAATGGACTGGTCAATTGCAAAGTCGTAGGATTTGACACCTACGGATTATCTAATTTAGGGCTACGTGAAGTCTGACGCCAAGAAGGTAAAGAGTGTTCTTTTTATATGTTATATTTACGGTCAGCAGTACTTGATAATCACCCAAAATTGGACATTTAAGAGGAACCCCTAAATTATCGTGTTATTGTCATATATTCATCTTCTGAATACAAAAAGAAGTGATTAAATTAAGTCTTCATTTTGTAATTTATATCCGGTTTATAAAAAAAAAACCGAACACCCCTAAAATATTCCCGAATTTAGTCGCCTGCCAATTTTACGACAAATATAGTTGATACCATATTTCCAAGAAAGTGTGGAATTTGCTTAATCAAAGTGCGACCAAAGATAGGACAACACATGGCGAATTATTCCAAGCATTTAAGAAGCTGCGCGAAAGTAAGGGTACGGGACTTGCTGGTATTCTAAATAAAGGCGCCTTCAAAATCACTACCGGGCTTTTTAGCCAAAAGTGCTTTACGGCCTTACGGGACGCATTTTCCTTTGAAAGCGCCAACGACTACTTATACTACCGGGAATCCAATGTTCTTCTTAAGGAGATGAAGAGCCATTACGGGTTTTGTAGGTACAAATCTGCGGTAGTGACAAGAGCTGGAAAGTGGACATGAAAATAGCTCTGTTTGTGAAAAGCAATGGCTCACTTCTTAGTGTTGCAAGGGGTCTCGGGTTGAACCCCCTGGAAAACACAAATCAGAGCTTAAGGTTTTTATTAATTGTGCCAGCGCCACTTCTTGCGAAAGTAGGCCTAGGGTTCCTACACAATGTTCCAAATTTTACAGCTCCAGAAAGTGTACATCTGCGTCTATAGCGTGTTTTTTATACCCTCCACAGGAATGTATATTCACTTTGCAATTATATTTGTAACGTCAAGATGGCGTCACCGGAGACCCCATAAAGTATATAATATTCTGAATCAGGATCACATTCTGAATCGATTTAGCCGAGTCCGTCTGTCTGTCTGTTGAAAATACGATAGCGTCCAAACGAATCGACTTAGGCGAATGAAATTTTGTGATTGGATTTCTTTTTACGTTCGTCAGGTTGGTATTACAAATGGTCCATGTCGGAGAAGTAGCTCTGGTGCCTCCCATACAAAACGAATGTTAAACCCATGCGAGTACCCTATACAAACATTTCGCGTGGCTTGTATGCAGTGGATGGTATCAAAGTATGTACTTGTTTTTAGAATAAAAAGTGCAACGCCCCTTTGTCCGATCCAGGCCACATATTATTAAATGATTTCAATAGGCAATAAACGCCTTTTTTTACATAATTTCGAGGCTTAAGCACACAAAATATTGTAAACCGTATCCGAACAGCTGAATTAAAAAGCTTAATTTCGAAAAATTGTCAAAACTTCATCTAAAGTGGGAATGCCGCAAAAATATCGTACAACTACAACCACTGACCCATTGTACCGACATACATATGATATTAATCTACAGGCGGATTCCCAGCTTCTCATTTTATTACGTCCTAAGCTGGAGGTGTATGTAGTGCTCTGATTTAAAAGTCAAACGTAAAGGATAATGTTCACTTAAGTTAGTGTCAAAATAGACGAAATTCCCCTTAAAATCAGTCTAAGGCTTGAAATGGGTCAATAATCCTATTATAGTCACGTCACTTTGGCTTTAGGTGTATCCTATTACAGTACCAGTTTTAAAAGTCAATGCATGCCCCACAAACCAAGATCTTAAAATAAGTGATGAGCGAATGCATATTTTCTGGTTTATAATGCTTGAAAGGTTGTCCTATAGGTAGGCCTCCGTACTATGCGGATATGTGTTAGTAGTAACCCTGTTTCCGACCTTAACTAGTATTACCAATTTAATTTTAAACTCACCTGATAACGAGTAATCGTTGTGTCGACTCTCTGAATCTCTGATCAAGAACGCGCCATGTTCATTCTCGGGTAGCAACAGTTTCTTCTCAGCCTCGATACGTTTTATTTTCCGGAAATACCATCTGCAATGAACAAAAATTTAAATTTGCATTTATTAGTTTAAGCCATACAACAGCCATAATTATTTACGCTAGTAATCATAAATTATAAGTTAAATAGTTAACTTTTTTTTAATTGTACAAACTGACAAATTGTGATAAATTTTGTGCAATTATTTGACCATAATGGCAATAAGTGGACCGTAAAATTCAATAGGTAAACAAATATCGTATACTCATAATGAAAAATGTCAATAAACTCTTACTTTTTGGTGTATACGAAATTCGTCAGGCTTGTTTTCGTTCAAAGGGAAATCACCTTGACAATATTTTAATTGTCAACAAACAAATTAAATTTGTAAGTGTATCGATAACCTCATGCTATATAAACTTGTACTAATAGTTATTTACTGAACAAAATTCAATGGTAATGTGTAGAACAAATTATTATCTAATTTGACAGATTATGTGTGTCAACTATTTTTTAAATGACAATAAATACGAGATAAATAAGGTTCAATGTAGTTCACTGTATGTACATACATATATCGATTACTATCAAAGTGACGGAATTTTATTTAGATTAATTTATTGGTCAATGTATCTTGTCAGTGACTGTGCATATAAGTTTTGTCTAAAGAGGAGGTTGTTAAACTTTGGCAAGTCGATTTGTACTCTTTTGACTTTAGTGTTAACATTTTCCAATAAATAGTTATTAAGGTCACTATACGACAGCAATTCATTGTGAGTCGTAGAAATAATTATATTTTGGTCATTAATCAGATCAGTTATTTCATTCATTGGCTACTTTGATGTATCAATTGACCAAATTATTATAGAAAATAACGTTTTTTGAAGACAGATTTTTAACCACAAAAGACTGAAACAATCGGAAAAATTCGAAGACCATGAAGGAAAAAAACTCATTGAGAGATTGGCGGCAATAAGAACGTCTAGAGGACTGTCGTAATAAGCCAAAATTTAAATATATATTTTCATTGAGATTGAGATACTTATACAAACTGGATCATCATTACGGCTGATCGTTGTCTGATTGGTCCCATGGTTGGTGACCAAACCATGAACCGCTCTGAAAGAATCTCATTTCGTTACCATACTTTAAGGGACTTTAAGTTATGGTCGGACAAAACTGTAGTATAAAATTAACGCTTTAAAGTAGTTCGGAACTACTGGCCTCATGGTTGTCCTATCACTTCGCAGTAAATAAAAAGTAGTTATATATTTTCCAAAAGACAGTTTCAGAAATTCAGAACTTTTAAAGTGAATGACACATATTCATTTTAATTGGCGAAACAGATCCATATAGGCACCTATCAACCATTCGATTATATGTTTTTTTTTTCGTAGTTAGACGAAAAACCCAAAAAATATTAAAAAAAACAAAAAAGATTGACTTGCTATATTAGAAGTACGAATAGATTTCATTTAGTAACGAATATTGAAACACTCTAAAATCATCCCATTGTTGGGTTGTAGCCTGAGGAACGGGACATTTAATCGAGATCTACTTTTCTTTTACCAAATTGGCCCATCACAATAAATGAATTTTCAACAACTAGTATTGAAACATGTTAAAGTGGCGTTTCAATTTTCGTTACGCTGCACTCCCATTTCCGAAAGAAACTTACCACCACAAGAAGTTTCACTTGGTAACGAAAATTGAAATGCGCTAAACTCACTCCTGTTAGTTTGCTACATAAGTGAGGCGTTTAATAGCGTTTCAATTTTCGTTACGCTCCCATTTCGCAACGAAAATTACAAACGCGAGACATAAGAAGTTTCACTTGGTAACGAATATAGAAACACGCTAATATCACTCTAATAAACACGAGGGTTGCTACATAAGTGAGGCGTTTAATCGCGTTTCAATTTTTGTTTCGCTCCTATTTCGTAAC
Source organism: Cheilosia scutellata (assembly GCA_955612985.1). Lineage (NCBI taxonomy): Eukaryota > Metazoa > Arthropoda > Insecta > Diptera > Syrphidae > Cheilosia > Cheilosia scutellata. The sequence goes on from OY015314.1 coordinate 54,386,748, forward strand.
TTACCCTACAGCGACATAGGAAGCCAGACTTCCTGAAACTCACTCTTACTGAGTACGAAACGACGCGTCACACTTTTCGTTACATTCGTATTTTTCAAAATCCTCAAAAAAACTGGGTCTATTGGTCATTTTCATTCAACTTTCTATAAACCATTTCAAGTAAGAACATTTGAGATGATTATTCTTTTGGAATGCAATGATTTTCCCCCCATAAACCATTGAATGTAACAACACGTATCTGCTGAACATATTAAAGTCATAAATCTCCATTCAAATAATACATCTACCAAGCGGTAGCCAACAAATTTGCCATCTTTTCATGTCAATTATCACCTCATTAGATAAATATCATCATTAAACTAATTGCCCTGCAATTAGTTCATTCATTTGTTATTACGTAATTGATTCTATTTCCTTTCCTCGATTATTTTATCTCTTCGATAATATCATAGTATCATCTCTCCCTATAACACAATTCGATAAGCCGACAAATGTTTACAATTAGGTTTTGCTTTGGCTCAGACCTCAATGAATCACTGGTGTAATATTCCTTCCCTATTAAGTTATGCTACTTGTTATTTTTTGTTATTACCGAGAATCTATACCTAATCGATTGTATGTGTGTGTGGTTTTTTTTATTATTATTTAATTAAAGAGAATTTTTGCAATTACATCGATTAACACTTACACAGCGTGTGATTGCTTGGAATGTATTTTGACTGCCGTACTTGGTGTCATCAATAATTCTAGGCAGGCCATGAAGGTGGATAGTATTTGCTACCAGCTAGTCCTTATACGGGTTAATGATTGGTAATAAAATTTAGAGACTGTTGGGCGGCGTGGGTGGTGGGAAATGTACACAGAGTCACAGACTCATAAATGACTTCAGTTGGCTTGGTTTGGGGTTGAATTAAGCGGAAAAATGTTCAGTGTTCTGCGGAACTCGTTTAAATCTGTTTTTGACACGTATTAGGGTGGATACTATGGTAAGTAGCTTCTAATGGAGAGGGTTACTACGACTGTAGGAAAATACCAATGACATCAGAGTACGAGTAGTTTTTATTTTGAAATGTTACTGGCAGGATGATTAGGGACCAGAATATTTAAAATTGCTAACCATATTTGAGGTAAGCGATAGTCATCCGGCTTATTGCTAGAAGCTACTATCAGTACTTTTAATTTTATGAGAACTTTGGATTTGTAATAAATTTATAGAAATAAGATTGTGTCTGACAATCTGTCTATATACAGTGAGCGACAACAGTAAGTGAACACCAATGCTCTTTTAAGGTTTCTGTAGGGTCTTGAAACCGGTTTAAAAAAACCAAGAATTTATAAAAAGTTTGATAACAAATATCAATAACAAAACGGAGTTCATTTCGACAGCATAAAATACTTTATAAATATATAAAAAAAATTGTTTCCAAACTACAAAGACAAATTACAATTTTTGAGGCTCACTGTATACAGTAGAATCTAGAAAAGAAGAACAGTTCTATAAGAGGAATGTTCAAAAAAAAATAAACGTGTTCAACTCAATTTTCTAAGTTTCAATGAGGGCGTTCAAGAATCACGTTTAGTATGTAAGTCGGACAGCTCTCTAAATTCATGTTACTGAGTTTTCATTGGGCTGAACTGATCACGTGAAAAGTTTTCTCAGTTGGTCTGAGTGCCAATCGAGCGCTTTCAATCGAAAACGGCATAAGTTGACGTCTATTTGTGTCAACATGTGTCTGGAGAACTCAGTTTTGACATTTCTATTGGATTATCGGACAGCATGGGATAACGCAGTTTGACATTTTGATAGCCATGACGTAGAGCATCAGTCAGAACCCCTCGAGAAAAAAAAAAATACTATAGTCAAGAAGTGACATACAGCTAATTAAAGTTAGTTTTTGCATACTTCCGAGAGTGTAACTGTCCTGAAAAAGCGTCTCAATTCAGCCGTTCGGACTCGGAATAAAATTGTAGGACCCTTCCTTTTGTCCCAAAAATAAAAAAACTCACACAAACGAGTGGTTGTCAGAAGCTGGGCCTAGGGTGTCTACACGCCTGTTGCGCCAGCTATTTATTTATTTTTTTTTTAAGTCCAAAAAAATAGTTGGAAAAGAAAATGATTTTCCATCGCTCTAGGGAGCAAATATTTGTTTTATCTCATCCATTTTTAAACATTTTTTAGTAAATACCTGTCATAATTAGAAACAACTTGCGCGCAAAATCGGAAGAATTTTACAGCCCTTGTGGAATATAGCTTAGTTCAAAATATACATCTTATGCCATGTTAAAGGCGGCTATGTAACCAATGTAGTCATTCTCTGATGTGGTTCAATCTGAGTGTCAATCTTTTGTCTTGAGTTTTATTGAATCGAGACCAGAAAAATAAAGCAAGATCCGTCTTCAAAAAAAACACCCATCCTACCGCTTGTCTTCAAAATCCTTTTTTCAGAACATTAAATCTGTCATCACCGACGACACTCATAGCCGAGGTCAGAGACGGCCCATTCACTTACCCTCTCCACAAAACCATTTAAGTCTGACGACATCCACCCAAAAGTTACCCCACAAACCCGTTCAAATATAGAAAAACCCCCATTTAGCTATTTTTAGCAATCGAATAAAAATAAACTTTGTCGGCCTACAGACAGCATTTGTACTTTGGTCTAACACTATATAGACACCCATTTAAAGTGTGACCACCCCATACTTGTCGAAAAAAAAAACCGTCCAACTTGACCATGTTCACCGCTTAACAGTAATTATACGAAGAAAAGAAGCGAAGAGTAGAAACAAAATCACCTCAAACCTGATATCGATTTCTCGATTTTTCTACGGATGGCGGTGCATTCATCATGTCCATGCAAAAATGTAACCATTAAGATGGAAACGGCCTAAAGAAACGTGTGCGTGCGCGCGTTAGTCGCCGTACCAGGTTGTCTATTGGCGCCATGGTCAGTCTATCGTCTGGTCTTCGACTTCTCATATAGATACAACGATATATGGTTTTATTTCAACACAGAAAACCTCCAATTCGAGTGCATTGGATTACAAATCACAACTAAAAGAAGAAGCAGAAGAAGGAGAAGGATTTCGTGTTTAAAATTAGCTTAACGGCGCATGTTATCGTTGCCAGTGCGAAGTTTAGTGACACAAATCGTTTCGACGATACGTTCGAATTAATCTCGAAAATTCACACTTGTCCAGCCAACGACGACGTCAGTCATTCATTCATTAGTTGTTGCAAGGGGTTTGTGTAGCTACTACATTACAGTCTTGGTGAAGAGAGAGAGAGAGCGAGAGAGAGAGAGAGAGAGAGAGAGAGAGAGAGAGGTACGTGGTGTCGCATTTATGAGCCAAATGGTGCTCATCATCATTTGTGTGCAACTACAAGTATTAATTGATCAAATCGAAACTAGTTACTACCAATATTTTGGAATGTGGGAATGCAGTGTCGTCTCCATCATGTGGTAGAGACCGTTTTCAACTGGACTTTGATGAATAGTTGTGGCGGATTTGTTTTGTATTTTCTTTTTCTCTCTGTAGTCTGATGTACCTCTACACCTAACTGTCGTGTTTTGTTTACATTGCACATGGTTGTAGTGACATATATTTTTTTATTCATGTACCTATATATTTCTATCGACATGTGAAATTTTGTATTCATCCTTTGTCTGGATTAGGATTGTTTAGGTAGATTATACGTATTTGAAGACTGAATGCATATTGTTAGAGGGCTGTAAAGCGTAAACGGGGGACTGGGCGCTGTAACTTGTTTTTTAAGCAGACCTCGTATAATAGAGAAGTAGGTGTGTGTCTTGGCTAAATAAGTCTTAAATGTAATCTGGCGAAAGATTCTTTCTCTCTCTGAGTATTTTTTTATCTCTTTTCTGATTAACACCTTAGAGTATCTGCTTAATCATTAGAAGCAAAAAAACTTGGTGATAACTAATAGTTGTCGTCACTGTGGTTTTAGCTCTTGTGAAAGATCGGTCTGCAATAGGGTTCGATTTTTTTCGACGGAATACTATTTTTATTATTTATTTTTTACATTGATAATTGTCAAATACAGTATCAATTTCGAATTTATTTGAATGATTAATATCAGGCACACAACTAAAAAAATAAAATAAACATATAAATTCCGTCTATAAAATATTAGTTTTTATAATAATAAAAATAAATAAAATAAATGTATTTTTATGCATAAATATTCTTGAATATCATTACTATTTAATTTAGTTTAAATTAAAAAAAAAAATTTACTTAAAATTTTATGAATATTTTATTTTTTTTTTTAATTATTTTTCTTATATAAACAGCCGTGTTTATGTGGGAATATGGTTGATTTTAAATTTGTAGCAAATGTAATGTTTAAAGTAAACGAAAAAAACCAAGTATAAATGCAACAATTTATTATTTTTTTAGTTTTTTATTTCTATATATACATATATGAAAACGTTTTTTTTTAAATATTTTCAAAAATCTTAATACTTTTTTTAATACATTTAAATAAAAAAAATTTAATTATACTTTTTTCTTTTCAATTTTGTTTAAAAAATTAATTTTAAAAAATAAGAAATTAAAACAAAATATATATAAATATTATTTTATTCTTTATTTTTCCACTTGAGATAATTGATAATTGATGCCATATAGCGTCCCCAAAAACCACTTTAGAGGCAATATTTAGCAAAAATAATGTTACAATGTTTTTAGAAGTGTCTCCGTAGCAACAAAAATAAAAATAATATTTTTTTAACCTTAGAACAATAACGATGTACCGAAAGGGTTAACAGAGGGTTAAAGAGGATCTAAGCTGAAGCTGAGTAAGTCAGTAAGCAAGTTACTATTCATTTAATATTAAAAAAAAAATAGGTCACGATCTTCTAGACTAGACTTCTAGATGCTATTTATATCGTCGATACTTTCGCCAGAAAACCAGCCCACAGGCGCGTTACTTACTGATCCGAAAGTTCAAAGGTTCTTACAAATAATCAATATAGTTTAGGCATAGGTTTGTGTCTAGACTTAGAGAACCATTAATATGAAAGCTATTATGGATAACACACAGTTCTCTAGCCATGTAAAACTTTGTGATTAGTTAGGAGTTTTGTTCAACGAAAAGGCTCATGTGATCAGCAATTATTTTTAACATTATAATTGCCCAACTATATAATATATTATACAGCGTTGTGTCTAAATAAAATTGTCTCGGCTAAAAAAGCCATCAGTAACGATATGTGTCTGTTTTAAACCACGCAAACTATAAGGGCTTTTGTATCGCATATAATAAATAGGACACCACCGGCCATTGATTCGGAAGTAAAACAAATTGGACGCATTCAAGAATCTAGTCATCGTAAGTCGATTTTAATTGTCTGGACTCAAATTTAACTGAACGCGAAAACTGACTTGATTGTTGGTACGTCATTTATTGACAATTGTATTGTATTGTATTGACAATGAAAACTCACCAAAATGAAGTTAGAGAACTATCAGACTTACTAAAGTAGAATCTTGAACGCCTTCATTTCATCCGACATACTATCTGTCAAAAGCATTGTTTGACAGATGTCAGGAAATATACACTAGGCCAAATAGATCACTCTAAAAGATTCAGTTTTTCAATATTCATTCCTGTTAAAAAAAATCTATTCAATTGACTCAATTGTCTGTCCTAATAGTTGTCACAAATTCGGAAGCTCATAATTTCATTGACAACCTCGCACCATTGAACTGCCTAGTTACGACATCGGTTTGAGTATCGGCTATGCATATATGTTTGTATGTCAGACAATAACACACAGAATCATATCGAAGGGATATGAATAGTTGAGAATGTATAACCTCGCCGTTCATCTAGTTGCGAATATTCCAAATTGTCTCTGCTAAAAAGTCATGTAACAGTGGTTAGTGTCTGAGCTAAATTACGAGCAAAGTACAATAGCAGTTGTTATCACAGTCGAAAGGCTTCCAATCATTAATAACAAGCGCTGTAGTTTATTAAGGCCCTCATCGATAACTAAAAGTGTTTTATTTTTTTTTTTTTTTTGTTAAAAAAAACTCCCTGTTCATGATTCATAAATTAACATCAACCGCTAATCGTTAACACCATTTAAGTATAATTAAGATACGACAAAACGCTACTCACTCATCCAATCAATTTGGCGCATAAATTTCATTAAAAATTCCATAACTAAACGTGTGTGCAGCAGCTCCTGCTGCGTTATGCGAAAATGAAATTTATACAATCTAATTTGAGCTAAATTTACCACCAAACAGGTATCCACAATCAACCACATCTTGTTTACGTTTTTAGCCAAACAAAAAAAAAAAAAAAGTCGCGTGCATTAGCCACCACGCTGAACGGCTGGCCAAATTGATTTATGCACCTGACCAAAATACTTGACTCCTGGCTTCCTGTACCACACGGTGGCATCCACTCCACAGAGTCCACACCCAGCGCCGATGCATAGAAAAACATATAGACACACCGATCGGATGATGACGAACTCACGCACAAACGACATCAATTACAAGACGTTGTAATCGATAACGACGATGACGGGGTACCACAAGAAATTGCAACAACTTGCGCGCGTCTTAGGTCGCGTTGGCGACGCCATCATCATCATCATCACCATCGTTGGCTACGTCTTCGTGATCGTAGTCCATACTCATTGGAATCTATCTAGTTTCGGTTGCGCCTGTTAGTGGGGTAGAGCTTGGTCTAAAAATAGACTTTAATCTGTGCGCAAAAAATTAAGGCGCCTTTGCTTATTCGCATGGGGCTAGAGAAAAATAGGTATCCCGTATCCATACTCTTTCTATAGGCGGTCAATTAATTCCAAATAATTTGTTCAGTTTTGTACAGCGAATGCTTACAGATGATTGATTAGCAATTAGATTGGGTGGGGGCACGGGCATGGGCATACAGCGTCCGTCTATTTTTAGACACAAATCACATCCTTCTCCGGTGAGAAAATTAGTCAGCAGAAGGACATGTGTGAGTTTCAAACAAGTTATTGCCTTCAGCTTACGGCCATGTTATGATGATGATGATGATGGAGTTGCAGGTTATATGTTTTCTCCCGACTACAGCTCTATGATCTGAATCTATTTTAGAAATCTAGTTCAGTTGTTTTTAGACGACGACGCACGAAGAAGAAGTCGATTTTTAGAATGTGCCCATCGCAGGGCATAATCACGAACCATGAAAAAGGATCCAATGATGGGTTTGCCAAGAGCTAATTTCTAGAGCGAAGCCGCAATTGTGAATTTTTCCAAAGATGTTGTTAAATAATCGCATTCTTCAAACTCAGCGGTTGGATGTAATCGTGAAGCTTAACACTATTACGTAAATGAACTCGTTAATGCAAGGAAAATTATGCTCGTACACAAAAAAAAAAAATTGTATTATGTGAGGTTAGGAGGAACGTTTACGTTATACAGAGACAGCGGGCACTGGTTGCATGTGAAAAGTAAAAGTTTGCAATTACCGCTTGAATTATTTTCAAGCGATATCTACGGTAATAGGCTGTGGATGAGTTGCTAACTTAGTTGGTAGTGAATTTTGGTTCTTTTGCGTCAGCGTTGCGTCATTTTAAATAGTAACTAGGTGAAAATGAGCATTCAAGGTACGATACATGGTCTCTGGTTTCAAGGATGTGCTGTTTTACTTTCGGATGATTGGCAGACGTTTCTGAAAAATAGTGCTGAACAAAATATCAGTTTAGGTGTAATTGTGAACACCGAACCATAAATCACCCCTTAGCAACTGAACAATCTGGATAGCTGAACAAGACGAATATTTCCCGGTCGTCCGACTGGAAAATGGGATAACACGAGATGCTGCCAGATATGGGTGACCCCGGTGCAGGTGTTCTACAGAAGTGGTTGAGTTTATCGCAGGTGTGGCTAATGATATAGCTAGCAGAGGACCACGGAGTATCGACCAGACGACGTGCACGCAATTGGACATCAATGGGCGGTCTACAAAGCCATGCTTAACAACTTTCTCCTTCCTCAAATGATTGAATTGGGACTGGAGAACATGTGGATCCAACGCATACTGCATGAGCAACTACCGAAATTCTAAGGGCTGCATTTCCGAGTCGCCTAATCTCTATTTTTGGCCAGGAAGATTGCTTGATTTAACCGTTTCAGGTCACGATTCTATGTCACCAAGACTGTGGAAGTTCTCAATGAGAATATCCGTCAAGAATGCGAGGACCTATCGCCGGAAGTTCTGGCAAGAGTGATGCCATAATGCCATAAATCGGGTCCGAATGGTCGTCAATCAAAATCAAAATTTTTTCATTTATAAAAAAAAATTACAGCCATCGGTGACAACTTTTGCGCCACCTTGTAGAAGTCTTCTGATAGTTCGATATTGTTCCTTTCGACACAGTGCTAACGAGCTTAGGTGAAATGTATTCACTGTCGCAGAATGGAGTTACATCAACTTATACATCAAGCTGTGAGGTATTTGGGAATATAGCTCTCTTCATTTTAGTTAGTTAGAATTAGTTAGTTTCTTCATCATGGTGTGCATTTGTCATACAAACTTCCCATACAAAACACGGGGTTTCGGGTTTTCTCGATTTTCCTCGAAGGCAACTTCTACAGACAACGCGAACAATACAAAAAAAATATCAAGCGAATCCATCATGTCGTTCGTGAGTTACGTGGACACTAACGAACAGCATTTAATTTTTATGTAGTAGATCACATAAAATACGGCACAACTCATCCATGGAAATTTGATTTAACTTATATTATTGGATAGTGATATACATATTTAAGGGTGTCCCAAAATGATGTACTATATAGCTTATAGTTTTTGGCACGAGTGACGAGAGTCACCCACAAAATGATGGTGTGAATGAAATATTCGATAGATAAGTTGGCCTTGTATTTCAGTTGTCTCATAAATGTGTTTCATGGGCCATGAATGGAAAGAAGGTGTCGGAATCCTTGTTTTTGACTATAGATCGCTGAAGATACCCGCGCCTGTACCGACATTCTTCTTAGAACCATCGGTATAGAGGGCTAGCTCCCTTTCTTCTCTAATTGCCTTGTGCTCCCATTCGCTTCTGTCCGGAATTCTGGTTGTGAATCGTCTTTTAAAAACAAGAGTGGGGGGTAGAAGTCAGTACGTCTAGACATTTCTTGTTAAGCTTTTATTGTTCCTTAAGATTAGTGTTAATAAATCAACTAATTATTTTTTATTTTCTACTAAACAAGCCTCTTCTGTATACCACTCTCCTTATAAAATTTAAAATTCATCTACTTTGCAAATTAAAGAATGTTACTGACAAATTCTCGTCTGTGTTTAAGGTTTTGTTCATAACTAAAATCAAAAATCCTAAAACAAGTGTTAAATTATTATTCACATTCTCGTAGTGTACCAAATTTCAAAACAATAAATGCCATGGTTCATGAGTTATGAGCAATTTAAATAGACACAATTTTATCTTTGAAATGGAGATTTTGCTCAGTACACATAACGATCTTATTGTCTATTTCAATTCATATAGTTTTATTTGAAATAGAAACGCTACTAAAATGTAAGAGCTCGCCAAAAGCTTTTGCTCACAAAACAAGCCAAGCCAATTATTTTAAAATTAAATTTATATTTATTGATATTGTTTTTTACAAGTGTTGAGTGTGTATAGATATTAAATAATAAGACGTCAAACGTGCACACATGTCGACTGCAGTCAATAAATATAATTTGCTAAATGGACATGGGGCGATGGTTTTAACGATCAATTTGAAAAGCCACAAAAACTGAGACAACCCACAGGTTATTTCAATACGAGCTGTATATTGATTTGCATATATTGCTCATTGATTTGTTGTTTGTTTAGAAAGATAACATCGAAAATTTATTTAAAATAAACAAATGTCGGTTGTTAAATTAAATACGTTTTGTTCATCATTAGAGCTGTGAATATAAAATGAATTAACCACGTCGTACGATTGTTGTGTTTAAAGTTCGTTGAGCTTTCGAAATTTAGTAGTAGGTGTAAAGACGTCAGTACAAAAAGGCTTTTGGTATTATAATAATTTTTTTCAAATACAATTCAAATGGCATCTTAGTGCAAGTGTACTTACAAATGATAAAATCAGATAGGACAGGTTAGAAAACTGGTATAATAGCTTTTCATTTTGTTTTACAAAGTAATCCTTTTAAATACGCGTTAAGATGAATGGAATGGTGGAGTTAAAAACGATATGCACAGTCAAACGAATTAGTAATTTATTGGCTTGGAAAGCTGTTTAGTAAATACACAAACCATGAATATTAGTCCTATCAGATGCAGAAACCAAAATGCAACGAATTGCAGTTTGTTGACTAAGGATTAATCGGGAATTTCAAATCGAATCATATCAGACAAAGCAAGTAGGGAAGAGTTGTTTTGAATCAAGGTCCAGTTAACTAGATACAACATCCTAGTTGCAACTCAATTGAAGTTTTAAATTGAGTATACACTTGTTGGCGCAGTGGCCCTGTGGTTGGTCAGCTGGACTACTGATCGAGGGACATCAGAGACTTCAACCCCTGTAAAACATAAATTACCCTGCACCAACTCTCGCAGACGTCTGACAGAAAACTGCAGAATACTGCAGAAAATTGTAGGATCTTATAGCTAAACTAAGTAGACTTCCGAAATCGCTTTAATTTAGTCCCCGAGATCTTGCAATTCTCACACCGTTCTGCGAGGAAATGTGCAGCTGCTAGGTTAGGTTAGGTGGCTGTCCTCTAAGGACACACTTAGACCATATTTTAGATTAATTGGAAAACTATTTGCTGGACATTACAGGTGGGAACTTTATGGCTACCTGCGAATTTATTTTGAAAGATATATTTCTGTGCATTTTACCTCGTTAAGAGGTGACTGATGGTGACTGAAGCGGCCAACTCAATTGGTTAAAAATTTATAAAGTTAGCACTGCCTGGTGGCGGTTTGTCTTCGGGTAAGTACGGAGGGTGACCGTAACAGTCTGCCCCTGCCTGTTGCCTTTGACAATTCAGTCCCCGAGATCTTGCAATTCTCACACCGTTCTGCGAGAAAATGTGCAGCAGCCCTTGCACGAATTCTTCGTGATGACCTTTATTGCCATCGGAAAAAGCGTAGAATCAGCTCACACTTCAAGGACATCCATGTCTGTTTCTGAAGAACACTTTCCAGAGCGCTCATCTCAATAAGAGGCGGTTTGTAGTGGCCAACCCGGCTCTCCGTTGCGATTTTTCTGTTTAACTCAAGCATTTATATCACCGTCTAAGGACTCTACATGATCTGAAGGCCAACGTTCGGGCGGCATAAAAAAATTGGATTTAAAAAATTGGATTTATTGGGTTTTGAAAAAAGGAAGTTGTATTGCCGCTACCTGTATAAACATTTTTAGATCTCCAGTTTAGCTTCTTCTCAAAAGAATGCCGCCCCTGCATATTATTTAAGTAAAAAAAAAAAAAAAAATGTATTTCCAAAGAAGACAACATTTTTAAAAAGATCAAACAGCACAAAGCCAACAAGAGGATTCAAACAAATTAATTTTAATCTTATTGATTTAATCAGTTTGTTTAATTTAATATAAACCAGTCAAACAAATTAAGAAAGACCAGATTTTGATGTTTATTACGTACTTTGGACTACCTACTCCATTATACATTTTTGTGGGGGTGGTACCGATATCGTTATACTTTTGTCTTGTTGATATTTATATATCATGTTTTTATTAATAAAACCGAATCGGATATAGTACTTAATGCTACACGGATGCAAATTAAAGCTTTTTTTTTTAAATACATTCGTTATCCTCTACTTGATATGTGGACCATGCAAGATCTGGGTCATAGCTTAATGGACCTTTATAAATGCTAAGTCGATAGTACATGTCTAGTTGTTTTTGATGCTATGATCCCTCAGTTAGTTACCATTATTACAGTATACAATACCAACAAATAATATATATTAATTATGTTCAACTTAATAGCCAATGCAATTAACTTTCGCCAGAATCACAACACAAAGCAAAGCCAATAAAAACTAAAGAGCCAATACAAAAAAAAAACACATCAAACATGTTTGAGGTGAATTTTTTTTTATTTTTATTTTTTTTTAGCATTTTGTCAATTGCCCATCAGACATTATAATTCCAAACAAAAGATCAAGTAGTTATAAATACAAATATTATATAATGTCAAGTCAATAAACGATTTTTGCCGGCGCGACCATCGACGCCGACTGTAACCTACATTTGAAAATTTGTTTTTTTTATATTTTTTTTTGTTACATCGACGTCCGACGATCATCAATCTGCACACAATAAACAAAATAAAAGTGTAACACTCGAAACCAAAGGCCAAACATTGATTGGCAACAAAAACTCATCAATTCATTTGTATTGATGTTTTTTTTTAGCGAAAAGCGACAAAAAAAAAGTTGAACTGACTCAGAAATTGGCAGCGATTTAAATTTATGAGATGGTATTGGTGATAAGATAATTAATGAAATGCAGTAAATTATTTTTGCAGGAGAGTTGAATCAAAAGAAGTATAATCTATCAAATTGCTTCCGGAAAAAAAAAATAAACAAATTGGCAATGGTATTTGGTTAGATATACCTTACGGTCTTACTGACCCAATTTGTGAACAGTCAATGTTTACTGAGTTAAAAAGAAGAACAATATTTTGCTTACATATTGACTAAGTTGATGTTAACATTAAAAGTTTTGATTTAAATACATAAAATCTAAAATATTTATGATTTATTGCAATTTCTAGGCCTTGACAAAACTTCCTCAAAATCATTTTCTAATGACATTCAATACAATTTGTTTTTAAGGTTATATCTAATGATATGATGCGACAAAATAAAAAATTAGCCTAATCATTTATTCAGTGAATAAATATAACCAAATTGCCTTATTGACACTGACAAACGATCTGATTAATCACTGTTAGATAGTTGACAGTAGACAATTTTAACATAATTTGTATTTGCGAAAAAAATATGGATGGTCTCAACCACGGCCATTGCAATTTAGAAAAAAAACATTGAACAATTACCTGTAAGTATAATTATGGGATTTAAGTAGGGAATTACTTGAATGTCCGTAAAATGAGGGCTAGGGCCTTACAATAATTCCAAGGCATTTCAGATCGACTGAAATGAAATTGACAGGACAACCAAATAGAGTTCACAGAGAATCCTCCGAACACTTAAGCATAATAATTACAGTACTTACCAAAACATTATTTCTGTCCGGGTACAGGGTAAATCCCAAATTTTAGAAAAAGTCATAATATAAATATTTTTCGTACAATATTATCTATTGTGACTTGCAATATTTCGAAGGTGAAGATTATAGATGATTTATTGGTAATTCCCAAACATGACTATAAAAACTTCGGCAGCCATTTCTGCCGCGCATCAGTCTGCCTTCTTCGTGATGGACTATCAGAGGCAACAGGCAGGGGCAGACTTTTACGGCCAACCTCTGTACTTACCCGAAGACAGACTGCCACCAGGAAGTGCTAACTTTATAAATTTTTAACCAATTGAATTGACTACTTCAGTCACCGTCAGGACCTCTTAATGAGGTAAAATGGACAGAGATATCTCTTTTAAAAGAAATTCGCAGGTAGCCATAAAGTTCCCAGCATGTCCAACAAATAGTTTTACTGGCAACTTTTCACACCCCACACCTTCTTGTAGTATCACAATGAACGTAAAATATGTGTCCTTAGAGGACAGCCACGGATGCTAACCTAGTTGTCCGATACCGATTTAGGTGATGAATTAAAAAACTACCAGAGGTTTATGTTAGGCGATCTGACTGATCAATTCTGATCAATAGGGTCATCTGAAAAAATAATGTTGGAACGAGTAAACTGTAATCGCGACAGCTGAATGGAATCATCCAAGACGCAGTGGGTGGAGAAGAGTTGTATGTTACTACTGCAATGAGTTGAGCTCCAGACAATTGGTGTCAAAAGATTGATTGCAATTTGCATAATGAATACTTAGCAAATCTTTTAATTCCTCAAGAACTCAATTCAATGATCAAATTTAAACGGAATAGAAGATTAAAGAGTAATCCAACTTAAGCCAGATTGAGGCTCCGATGCCATACGAATTGCATATATGGGTTATTTTTGTTGTTATAAATATTTTGAAATATATAAACTCTTATTTTCAAATCATCACCAACTAAATTGAGTAACAAAATCTAGAGGGGGAATCATATTAGTATTGCATTAGAGTAATCCAACTTAAGCCAGTGTATGTTATTGCATTGGAATAAGTTGGATTATTTGCATTAAACTTTTAAGTTCTGTATTATATTTCAATCAAAATCGTATTGTATGGGAGTAATCCAACTTAAGCAAACGTATGATTGATTCTATCGTCGTCAATAGACTTGTATGCATATTTAACACTACCCTAAGTTTATATAATTCTCTTATGGCTATTTCACACCTACAGGTTGGATTGTAATAAAAGCGTTTTTACGTTTTAAAAAAAGGCTAGCAATAAGACTGCATAATAAAGGGTAATTTTTTTTTTTGCTGTGTGGTTTTCAGACTGATTTTTTTTGACAGTTCACGCGTAATTTTGACACTTGCTCAGTTAGCATTGTCATTTAACCAGGACTTACGTCCGAACAACGTTTGCAAATTATTGAATTTTATTACCAAAAATCGTGCTCAGTAAAAAATGTGCACTTCATCCATTTTATGGTCGTCGGTCGTAATCGTCAATGGTGCTCGCTATTGTTCGATGATTTTGGATTCTTTTGCCCAAAATGGAAGAGCTGGGTTTGGTCGGAGGAGGACGGAGCGATATGCCTACGCTGACCATCCGTCCTTTATTTAAAAGGACAGTCCTTTCTTTTTAACCTCTGTCCTGTATTTTTTTATTTTCAATAAAGGACGGATTTTGTCCTTTATTTTTGAAACTGTCCTTTAAAAACTGACAAAAAAATTGTATGCATAGCATAGAGAATTTATTTTTGGGCAATTGAACTCTACGAGGTATCGAAACACATACTGTAATGTTATAAAATTCATGTCAACAATACATTTGCAAATAGAATTCTATATTTTTGGCCGTAGAAGTCCTTGAGAGGGTCTTATTTCGTGAAACACCGGATTGGCCAAGTATTGAGAAAATTCTACCATTTATGACTAATTTTTAAATGGCGTACAACTGAAATATCATATAATATTTGTCCTGACTTATTGGTGATCAACGCCCAGCCCAAGCGGTAGGAGCTAGGAAGTAAATATTTGGAACATATTTCCTTGTATGGCCAAAGTAAGCACTTAGAAGCGATTTGGAGAAATTCGAACCGAAAAAGGGGAAAAGTGGAAAGGGGCGAGGCTCCCTTTAAGGGGGGGTCAAAGTATGGGAAATTTCTTATTTTTCATGCGATTGACTTCAAACTCCGTTTGTGTAGCTAGACCTACTCTAGATAGATATATAAGAAATATGTAAATGAAATAGTTTTAATAATTTTGGAAAAATTTTCCTGGGGCCCGAGTTATTAGTGACTCGAAAAGGAGGGTTCAGTTTGCATAAGGAACATTTTTGTTCGTCCTATCAAGCGAGTAACAAAACACAACAACTTTTGTAACGGGGGTGAATCCACGGATAAACGCTAGTTTTTTTGAAAAAAGATATGTATGTGCTAATAAATTGACTGCTTGTATTTATAATTTTTAACAGACAGGTAAAAAAACATACAAATTTCCATAGTAAAACAAAACAGGGACATTTTGTCGAAAAAGGTTCATTTTCATAGTAACACATAAATTACGACGTCTATCGCCTTTTTGTCATATTTTATCAAATATGTATTCGTACCAATTTAGACACCAAGCCGGTTTAGAAAATTAAATATAAAATAATGTTTTTAAATTACATTTTCGGGAAAGCTACGTAAAGCTAAACAACATCGTAGAGGCGTTGTAAGGTGGCTCTCAGATTGAGGCAACAAGCAATAAGCTGCTAAGTAGCTAGCAACTCTCAATAAGCAATACGCAACTTTATTTTAACCTATTCTCACATCAAAGCAACATTATTGCCTGAAAGCAACGAATATTGCTTCCTAGTAGTAATATTTCTGATTATTGACACATTTGCGCATAGGTAGTTACTACGTTCTATAAAGTTTTGGAAAATCAAAATATATTGGACGATATTTTTTTCAACACAAAATTCATATTAGTTGTGGAAAATTATCCCTGATAGCTAAAAATTTCAGGAAATACTGTTGCTTCGATGTGAAAATAGGTTAACATAAAGTTGCATTTTGCTTATTGACAGTTGCTATGCTAGTTGCTTAGTTGCTAATATAAGTATACGGTTATAAGTGAATGTCAATCCAATATTTTTTTTGTTTTTATTGAACTGTTAGTAATGTTAATGTTTTTTGCTAACTTATTATTTTTTTTTAATTACCAACAGTTTGTAAGCAGAAAAATTATTGTCCTTTATTTTCCTTTGACAAATATGGTCACCGTAGATATGCCTCACAGCGGATAGTCCAATAGGCTTCCGGTCGAGATTTTTAAATCTGCGGTGATTGGTAAGAACCATGCACCAACTTATCTACAAATATTGTCAGAATAGCGTCAATTACAGATGACATTTTTTTTTCTACACTCTGTGGCTTTCTGTACTTTGGGATTTCGTTATTATGTATTTTTCGGGATTTTAGATTTTCGGAATTTTGGATTTTCGGTATTTTGGATTTACGGGATTTTGGGCTTTTGGTATTTTGGGTTTTCGGGATTTTGGGCTTTCGAGATTTTGGGCCTTCGAGATTTTGGATATTCGGCATTTTGGATTTTCGGGAAAACGGATTTTGGATTTCACGAAAACCCAAAATACCGAAAGCCCAAAATCCCGAAAATTCAGAATGTAAAAAAACCAGAATCTCGAAAATCATAATACCGAAAGCCCAAAATCCCGAAAAAGAATGTATTTTCCTGTAAGAGATTTTAAAAAAGGGATTTTGATTTACCAGCCCCACTGTTGGATTTCGAGTAGGTGCGAAGTTGGATTTTGATAATGCGAAATATTTTAGAACAATATTTTGTTATTTGCGATTTATTAAAAAAAATCCGAGATTTTTTTATTAGAAATTTTGGTTGGCTGACAATCGTACTGCTCCCCAGGAAAAAAATGGGTCTACCTAGTAATCAATTTTAACCTCTATTTCAAATATTTTGTGAGTCACAATAGAAAAGTTAATACCTTTCACATTGTGAGTTCTTAAAATTTAACCTAGACACTTAAAAAGGATTATTAGTGCCGCGCACAATAAATTTGCAACTAAAATTATTTTAATTTAAGGAGTCCCGCACCCCTACTTCCAGTGGTATTACCAAATTCAGTCAACTTTCGATTGGTAGCGTTATAAACTTTCCAGTTTATTAGCCTGACATTGAAATTTTGTGTGCTGTCGACACCTGTTAGCAATTCACTCCTCTATACAGTTCGATGTTTATTGCCCTTCTTGGACTTATTTTATTTTCTGTAAATAAAATCGAAATTAAAATTAAAAGAAATTCCGAAAAAGAAAAAAAAAAATCTCAGCGTACGATTAAAATCAATTCGCATATTAAAACTTTCACTCTAATTTAGTGTCGACGGCGGGCGCCTCAATGTCGGTCTTGTGTACATCGGTCCGTCCAGCTGCTGCACATCTCACTTTGATGTTATATTGTAGCCAATTAATTATATATTTGGAAACCGTCAAGAATATACTGGTCTTGACCAATTTCAGACAAGCTATATACGTAACTCCAAAAGTGCATTGCGCTCTATACTTAACTAACTCGAGTTGTTTATAAAATGCCATGGTTTCTATTTTTAAACAAGTTGAGCCTCATTTGCCATCACCGAAAAGGAAGTTCGTATACAGAGCTGCCCAATAATTGTTGCAACAATAATGCAACAAAAACAGTTAATGACTGTTTGTGGTATCGAGAGTGGATTGAAATAAAAGTCAACGCGTGTATTGTAGAAAAATAATCATTATCGTTGGATCTTTTGCAGAAAATCTATTTTTATTTTCACTGCACGCTAGAGTGCAGCCTGATAGTGCAACTCTGTGACTGTTAGCGATCGTAAAAGTCCAAGAAACTGAGGAAAAAAAAATGTTTGCTAAATTAAAAAAGGAGATTACATATTTCAGTTTGAAACGAGTTGCTTGAGACAAAGACAACAAAAAGAGTTTTTTTTTGTTAAATGATGACCGAGAGTTTAAGGTAATAAAATCTTAAGAAAGTAGTTAAATCCGATTGGGAGTCAATTAAAAACCCTATTTATAGATTTATAGACCAATAGTGGAATGTAAGTGACCAGTTGACCTTTCCATATGGAGAGAGATTTGCGCACGGTCTTTTAATTTTTAACACAAAGCCTATAAGGCAACGACATTCACCAGGAAATTGTATTAAATTCGATTATATTATTTTGGCAGTCACCCAAAGGTCAAACAGATACCTCCGCAAGGGTAAGCATGAGCTAAGCTATCCATTTTATTGGTATGTCACTTTGAAAGGAGATGCTGATACGTTTCCAGCTTTATAGAGTGTGACTAAAGATTTGGAATTTTTGAAAAATCCACCCCCAATTTGACATGTCTGGGTGCGTTGTTGTCACGCGCGTTGGAGGTGATCTTCTTTTATAGACAGGGGAATATGAAATTTGTATTGAAATAATAATTGAAAAGCATCAGCGATACAATAAAATTGCGTTTCACTTTTCGTTACGCTCTATTTTCTTTCAATATTAACTTAGCCTATGCTACATTCGAATTTTTACTTAGTATCGAATTTTAAAATACACTAAACTTACTCGAATGGTTGTTTTGCTGCAGGAGTGGGCCGTTTAATCGCGTTTCATTTTTTGTTACGCTCCTATTTTTCAAGGAGTATTCGCAATATGTCAAAGACAAGATCGGTCTATAAAAATGCGGGATAATTCCGTTGGTAAAAATAAAATCTCCAGTTACTGAGTTAAGTAAAAAAACTGAAAGGGAATGTGATGAGATGACCATGAATACATCGCATGGAGGTGGGTTGTACCCGACACAGTATCGCAGATAGTTTCGTCAATCTGTTTCGTAATCATGATTAAACTTCCTAAGCTAAGTACCTGATTTGCATTTAGATCTTCATAACCAATTGTTATTTAATAAAATTTTAACAGCCACAAAGCAAAGTTTTGTTGCTTTCGCAACAACACACAATGATTAAAAAAATTACAGTCCTATCAAATAAGTTATAGTAATCTCAAAATTTCCATGGCCAAACAAAAATTATAATGACTTGCTAAACACCTCCTAGACAGTCATATTTAAACTGTCAAACACCTCCCATAAAATATTAATTATTATCCAGATGCAATCATCTGAATTATCACAACTAATCGGATTAAAATTTCACATCGCTTGTAGGTTAAAATGAGTCTATAAACGACCACATATAGAATTACAATAAATAAATTGTATTTTTTCAGCATTGATTTCTACAAGTGTGACTCCTTTTAAAGAGAGTTTGAAAGAAAATCTCCCGGAAGACGTGGTACCTACTTAAAAAAAATAAAAAACGAGTTTGCAGCTCAACCGACTATGATACTACTTGAACGTTTTTGATTACTTCATAGACGACTGTGATAGCTTGATCGGGTTTTGTGTTGTTCTAAGCACGACACCGGGACCAAATTAACGCTATAGTGACTTTAAAGATATATTCAAATATCTATATAGTTAGACTTATACATGTAGCAATTTATGCAAACAATACGTGCATAATTAATACCAAAAGTATTAAAATCACATTGGTTTGTGTAAATATTTGGCAAAACTTTGACCAGACTGAGGACTCTGTGGGTGAGTAAAGAATTGTTAAAATGCAGGAATTTCGAAAAAAAAAAAAAAAAAAATTTTAAAAAATAATGTTAATGAATTATGCATGAAATTAATGAGAAAATGGAAGTTAAGTTTGTTTTTCTTTAGCAAGGATGTTGCAAACATTTGTAAATATTTACATTGCAATTTGTGTCTGGGGTTTTTCTGAAATTACGCGGATGTTTTCAACCGAGTTCTATAGACATTCGTAGCTTTAATGCGCTAATTTGTTTGTATTGATGTTATATTGCTTAAACTTCACTGTATCTCGTTTGCGTCGTCATAAAGCTGTAGATCCTTGTTTTCATAATCAGAAATGTCTATAGTCATACAGAGCTATTTTTGAAATAATATTTCCCACCATTGTAAGTTGCCATGTTGGAAAATACGAGCGTAACGAAAAATGAAACGGAGTTGATAGGGGCGCTCCTTATTCAGCAAACTTAACAGTGGATACAGAATGGCGTCTTTCGATATTAGGCGACTTGAAAATTCATAGGTAAATTTGGCTTGTTTGAGAAATAGAAGGGTAACGAAAAGTAAGATACGTGTTACGAATTGAAAAATTTGACATCGCAATAGGGGAAATTGGCTTGTTTGGAAATAGGATCGTAACGAAAAGTAAGGCGCGATTAATTGGCCCACTCCTTAAGGAGCAACTGAACAGTGGAGTGAGTTTTTCGCGTTTCAAAATTCGTTACGAATTGAAACTTATGTCAGGGTGGGGTAAGTTGGCTTTTTGGCAACTAGGAGCTTATGGAAATTAAATTTAAATAAATTAAATTAAATGGTATTGATAGTCCCACTCCTTAAGCAACAACCCAAGAGTGGATTAACTTTTGCGTGTTTCAATAATCGTTACAAACTGAATCCGCTTATGTCGCGGTAGGACAGCTTGATATCTCGGAAAATTGAAGCGTAACAAAAAAATTAAACGTGATTTAAGGCTCAATTTCCGACGAAACAACACAATAGTGGTAACGAAAAGGACGTATGATTTATCGTTATAATTTTTTATTACTCGCGATCGAGAACATTTCTTTGAAAAAGTGTTTTTTCTCTCTTTAACAACAGGGCATAATTCAGAAGAGTTTTCGACTGTTTTAACTCATAGAGGAAGACCGCACCTAAGGTGATGTTCATAAGTAAAAAAGAACCACAAACAACTTGCAGTTCGCAAATGAAGACCAAAGACCTTGGCTAACTGGATAGGCTAGAAATAGGGTTAACATTTTAAGTTTTATGACGCTGGCAGGCAAAACAATTCGCCGAATTTCGATCTACGTTCAAATTAGAAATGACATTAGTAAGGTTGACTCTTCAGTCACCCGTCTAGTCTCCAAAGAAACTATTCACTCACTTTTTGTTTGTGACTATCTGTCTCTCAAGTTTCTACCTTTAAAATAAAACATGGTGTTCCACAATGTTGAACTGAGGTACCTCTACTTTTAATTCGTTTCGAAAACAAGCATCTCCGTTTCTATAATTTTGGTAGTGGATAAGGACATTTTTTCAGAAGTTGCCTTTTACTTAATCATCTTTGTGTTGTGCTAATTTGACTTATGGAAATATTGCGTAATGCCAACTGGACAAATATGAACGTTTTTCAAAAAAGTCTATCTTTTGGCCATCTGACAGATACATCTAGTTATTTACATGCAGTGATGTGCATAATTTCCATGAAGTCTAATCTCACCTTAAGGGACATTTTACAATTTTTGTTTAGCAAACAGTCTACATTAAATTTAATTTCTTTTGTTCACACTTTGTTGTTAAATTTCTCAAAAGAAAATATCATTAACCTTTAAGGTAAACAACCCACCTTACAGAAAAAAAATACGCCAGTGTTCCTGCATTAATAAACAGAATAGCTATCCAAGCACAAAAAAACAAAACATGCGAAAAATCAGTTTGTGTGCCGACTTGCCTCCCCTAAATGGTAAATACACAAGCATGAGCACTAAAACAAATCCTTAGATATTTTTAGAAACTCGCCTCGTAAAACGTGGGAAAATTCCCAACCTCATGAGGAGGTATGTTAGCCGGATACAATGTTCCTCAACGATTCTTCTTCTCCTTCTCTATGTTGTGTGTTCACATTCTTGTAGGTACACGAAACAAAAAAAAAGAAGAAAAAAAAATTGCTTCCACTTGTCCATTCCAGACGTGGAATCTTGCTAGTCTCAATGAACATGTCAAAGAAATTGTTAATGTTCAAGTTTTATAATTCATCGGAAGTGTTTGATTCTTGTTGGATGGATTCAAATGCAAGAATTTAGATAAAAATCGCTTCGATTTCTTATAATGACATAAAAATAAAGGACATAATATCCGTAGTTTGCCAAAAAGGATACAATACCATCTATCTGGCGCCGCCGCCGTAGTATAATTTTTTATTCATGAGCTGATTTTGTTTATTAAATGTTTTTATGTAAAATTGATATAAAAAAGGTACAGAACAGATGCGTAGAGACATCATTTGTTTGACAGAGTGGTCATTTAGGTAGATAACCTATAAAATAGCGTGAAAATAGATAAGTGGCTAATTTAGTCATTTATGTCGGTAAGAATTCAAAAATAGGTTTATATGACTCATGCACTGTGTGGATGGATTGTATAAGTAATACATTTTAACTAAGAAACTGTAAAGTTATTTACAACAACCTGTCATTTTGCTATCCGAACATTTTTCGTTGCATACTTTGCGGGCGCTTAAACTATAACAAGATGGGACTAGAGTAATGTAATGACTGACAAATTTCAAACGTTTCACTGAACGTTTTCATAATACAAGCTAAGGCTTAGTTCACTTATGATTAGTTCAAAATAGGATGCAGTACAGTGCTAACAGAACTTTTAGCTTGCGCCTAAATTTTGACTCATTTTGAATCAGTTTCTGCAATGATTAGTTGGCTTATTGAACCAATCTATAGGAAAGAGGAAATAAGATTGAAACAATAAAGATAGTTAGTGGATAGAAGTTCATACAGTTGGGTCCTAATAAATGGCCGCGAATTCCTATTTTTGAACGATAGTTACAAAGTCACATTTATCCTGAACAGATACACAAAGATAGCCTGACTTACCACGCTCACGGAGAAGGAAATATTTACCAACGTTGACGATTAGAAGCTTGAAGTGGCTAAAATTATCTAGCGTATGTGATTTGGACCTCCAGATATTTATTTTTTATTAGCACATTGGCATAATCCTTTTAGATATCTATAAGTAAACTTGGTCGAGGTAATATAAAACCTTTGTTTTTAGTTTCAATTTGAATCTAGGGTTGACATAGATCATCACTGACTTCGGTCGGACTTCAGTCAAGCATAAACAAAATTAGAACTCGTACCACCCTAGAGATTAATGCATTTTCAATGAGAAAAACAAAAACGCTCATTTCGATGTTTAAGAGTTTTCTTTAAATTTTAGAAAATCGAATCAACCGGTCCAAGCTATCGGTTGAATTACCACATCCGTGAGCGAGTGATGGGTCTCTGAATTATGTCGATTTTAGATGCAAAACAAAAACCAATTCAGTATACACATTCACTGATGTGGTAATTCGTCCCTAGATTTCTATTATATTTGCAGTTAAAAAATAAATAAATAGGCGGCGCAACAGGCGGTAGACACCCAAGGCCTAGCTTCTCGCAACCATTCGTTTTGTGTGAGTTTCTATTTTTGGAACGAATGGAAGGGACCTACAATTTTATGCCGAGTCCGAACGGCTGAATTGAGAAGCTTTTTCATGACAGTTATACTCTCGGATGTTTGTCAGACGTTCGCGAGAGGTGGCGCAGTAGAAAAAAACCTTAAGATGTAATTTGTGTTTTTCCGGGGATCGAACCTGGGATCCCTCGCACAGTAGTCCAGCACACTAACCACTGCGCTACTGCGCCCAGTTATGCAGTTATGACGAGAAAAAAAACAGTGAAAAGCGGTTTGTGTCTTAAATGAAATGCTTTTAGTCGTTAGTGTCTTAGCTAGATTTTTCATTTCCCTTGGATTCTCCATAAATGGTGATCGTGATTGAAGACACACGACTTAAAGAACGATTTCTCGTCCCTTGTTCCTTCAACCAACCACTTACAATCAACCTGTAACTGCAAAGCCATACATCTAAATTCGAAACCTTATATGCGGAATTCCCCATGATCACAAACCAAGTCCGTATGATCGACCACAGAAATACCACCAATCGAATCCTAAAAGCAGATCCAAGTCTAAATAAGTCGATCAACTCTGCCATGCCAATACCAAGAATTGAAAGTTATAAAAATCTAAAAATAGCCTTCCCACTCGTATCT
The DNA here is from genome assembly GCA_955612985.1 of Cheilosia scutellata. Lineage (NCBI taxonomy): Eukaryota > Metazoa > Arthropoda > Insecta > Diptera > Syrphidae > Cheilosia > Cheilosia scutellata. Next base: position 54,410,990 of record OY015314.1, read on the forward strand.
ATTGCATTGTATAGTCCGTATCTGCATTGACATTTTAACGATCGCATCTATGCCTTCGTGATCCACCATTATGCATCCTTTCCATAACAAAAAAAGCCACACATACACTACACTCGTAGTAGTTACGCAGAGGCTATAACATACATTTTTCACACTGCAAACACGCATTTATATTCCGCACATCCCCATAGCTAAGAGGAACTTGTATAATACACGATCTTCGTATATTTTTATCTCTTCTCATGTTGAAATGGGAGGAGAGCCCGATCAAATGGTCAGGAGGAATCTGTACAACCAATTAAATTTCTTTTCCATTGAAATTCCAATCAAATACCAGGTATTTCTATGTTCGGCCACAACAGGTCTGTCGGTTAATTGTCCACAACCAACAGCATCTATACTACGCGCTTTTCCTTCTCCTCATACTCGAACAGTCGAGTCGTTGTTGTGATGATTTTTTGACATGGATGATGGTCGGTTTACTTGTGGTTATGCCATCTGCATCAAAACAACTGTCAGTCTGTGGTATAAGTCCGCCCTGAACTATGAAGGAGAAAAACAAACCGAACAATGAAGGAACAGGACAATTTAATAACTTCCCAGTCACTCACGCATCTCCTAGGAGATACTAATTACAGCTAAATCATAGATTTAGAGTAAACAAAGCGAATTGAATGTGTACCGCACTCTGAGAGAAGGAAGCGTCATTCCCATATTCTACCTCCGGGCGATAGTCTGATTAAAATCAGTTTCTTTTTTTTTTTTTTGATTGGCGCCAATCTTCAATAGCTTTTGTGCTCTACATATCCTGTCTGGCAGACAACGATATAATGACACCCGGTTAATCGTTTTCTCCTCCTCTTGGTGTTTTAGTCATTAAATTTAGCTTTTTCTCTTTTCAGTGAAATGTTTTAATTGCTTCCGACATAGCACAGTTTCACGCACTAGAAATTTTTTACCTCATTAGATTGAGTAAGCTTTTGTTTGAATGGAGATTGCGGTTTTAAGTAGAACTCTCATTCATATAATAATTGGCAACATAACCAAATTTGATTCGAGATACTTTTGTCGATTTGTTGGCAAAATTTTGAAAGGTATTGGCTGAAAAGTTACGAAATTGTTACTGATCGATGCTGAGAAGAAGGTCAGAGAAGAAACAGAGCAATAAGATATAGTGAATGAGCGGATTTAACGAGATATTGCCAGAAGGTATAGAGGATTTTAGAGCAATAGTCTGACTAAGAGTTCATCGTTAGATAACGGATTCTTCTTCATTTTTAAGCGATTATTGGCCGAATCATATCCAATGCACACATTTACGATGTATATTTCTTTTTTTAATGACCTTAATTGAGTGCGTGGATATAGACATGGGATTTTCTTATTTACTTTGTATCGATTCGAGTTGAAACGCACATGCGTGTGCGATAAAATTCCCATTGCAGTAGACCTCACTTTAAAGCTGTACAAAGGTGCGTCTCCTAGTTTCTTCGCTTCCGCACATAAAATGTGCGCAACATTTCGAACTTGGTTAGCATTTAAATTACTGTTGAAATGTTTGTGGGAAATGCTGTGCGAATATTATATTAACAGGTGAGTTCCCAATTTGCTTAGTTTTGGACACATTCTCCCCGAAACGCACACGAATATGCACTACGTGCGTCTTAGCTCGTGGTCTTAATTGGGAGTTCATAGCTTTCGTGGTTATATGTGTAGGTGTACATAAATGTGCGCTTGTATGAAACCACGAATGTGCGCTACAAGTAACGTCTCAATTCAGAGCAGAAAAAAGTTGAGTTCCATATTTTCTCTGCGTATAAAGTCTGTTTTTTTTTTTTTAAATAATGACTAAATATACGAGATTGTGCGCTATCATCATATTTCAGAGCTTGGTATGTGTGTTTCTAGTATGGGCGTGTGCAGTCAACTTGCTTAGAGTAAAAAGAAAAAGCACACGGGTTTAGATTTGTGCGCTGACATAGCCCAAAGAATTTAATTACTACAAAGTGTATCCTTCGAAGCAAATAGCAAACAGTCATGCATGTGAAAACGATCAAAATCAGACCGGGTCTGGGGCTAAGTAGGCCCAGGATGCGATGATTAGATCAAGTCCATTATCGCTCCTCTACCCGTATGGGGATTGCCCTTGATGATTAAGAGTTGATGGCGGAGAATCGAGAGTTATGGAGGCTCCACTTGAGCAACATACACCCGTGATCCACTTAATGGATACTTCCTTCAACTGCAGTACGGTTTAACTACGCCTCAGGTACATGTGAAATAATCTTAAAATTGAGCTGAGTAGTATAAGGTTGTTGAAAAATTGGTACTAGACAATGCCTCTTTTTTAGACGGTTTATATGGCAGACTAAGCGCGAGCATAGTTTATTACCACAGTACGAGGTACTTGATCCCTGCTGGACACAATCATGGGCGCATTAAAAACAACCCCAAACACAAACTTTATGTGGCAGATAAAGTTCCGAAGAAGTACAAAAGAGCCACTTTTTGACTGAAAAATTCTCAGGATAGCCCTCTATCACTGAATATACAAAAAAATATCGCAAGTTACAAGTGACAAATAATCCTTACTGACTTTCGAAAAATTATTTCTTCAAAACTTTATGTGCCAGATAAAGATGCGAATAAGTACAAAATAACCATTTTCGACTGGAAAATAATAGAGGTTCTCAGGATTATATTTGAATCATATCACCAGCACCTCATCATCGGTTAAAATTTAGAACAGAGTTAAACTTTAAATTTCTCTATAAGAAAGAAACTATTGAACCTTGCTCTGATTTCATCTTAAGGGCTACTATCTGTCCATACTAATTTCAACATCTACCCCGTGATTCCAAAAGTGGGTCACATTCTCATATTAATATTAAAGCGAAATCGAATTCCCCTATAAAATGACATTCAAATTATAACCTCAAAGTGTTGAGAATCGCTAATAACGCATCAAGTTCATGATAATTCTCAGAACCCGACACAATCCGATAGTCAATCATTTTAATTGTCATTGTCCTATTGAAAGGCCCAAAATGCAAAACAAAATTCCCCCGCGCAATGTACTTAGTCATTCACTAGAAATTTGCTTTCAATAAAGCAAACTGAAACTGACATCTGTCTCTAGACTCGCTGTGCCTATACTAAAAGTCTACCGCTTCAAGCCCGTCATGGGTATGGGTATCATGACAAAATTTATACACTGAATAATTAAAACGAATTAACGAGTTAAAACGTAAACAGCGCGCTATAGCCGCTACTTCTATGTGACTAAATAATTAATGATGCGCTCGAGCCGTCATCAATAGACGAACGCAAAATAAAAACATTTCATTGTAAAAATCCGCTAGCATTCTTAGCACGAAAAAATATATATAAATACGCGCACACGCATTTGTTAGCCTGCCTACAACACTCTGTCCAAATTTGGTTTGTCATGTGTGCCTCTGTAAAACACTCTCTCCTTAGAGCCAAAAAAGCATATCGACATTTGAATTTCTTTTCCAATAGCAATTATGAGAAAGCAAAGCCCAAATAGACCGCTTGGTATTATTTTGTTGCCACTTTTCATCTCAAATTTCGTAGGTAGTTCAAGGTCACCTCTCTGAAGTATCTTATTACGTCTGGTTGGCTTGCCGTAGAGAATCGTTACCGTACGGTACCATTTCCATAAGAAATAGGTATAGGTACTGCCAGCCATCCACTTCTAACTAACGGTCGCTATATAGACAGAACTGTCAATACACATACAGGTAGATACACCAACAACAAGATGAGTCTGACTTACCGGCAAAAAAAAAACCACACACCAGCAGCCGGTGGGCTGGCTACCACCGTAGAAGACTTTGGTGTGGGAATTCGTTTGGGGCTATAAATTTTGTTTGTGTCTTTGGTTACATGCCGCTTTGTCTGGCTTTTGGTGTTTTAAAAATAAACGAATAATAATTCTATTGAATTGCATCACAAGTGTCATGAAGTCTGGCTATGGTAGGTGGCGGATACTTAACGCAATGAGGATATAGATACTTATGTAATGCTCTGTGGGTTTTTCTATTTTCCAACGAAATGCAATTTTTTATTTGTATCTTTTACAAAGATTAGATTACTTTTGGTTATGCTGTAGCTGGAGTATTGCTATAAAATTACAAAATCCACTTGTTTGGGGTTTAGTTTTGAAAATACCTACCACTTGCGGCGGCGTGGAATCGATATGTTTTCTGAACTTTCTCAGAACATGGTGTGGTTGCGAGGAGCTATAATTATAATAAATGTTGTAATACGACAGTGGCTAGGTATGTATTCTTTAGGTATGCCATGCTGATGCTATGTCTGGTCTAAAGCGATATCGACAGAGTCTAACCGGATCTTGACAGAGATTTTTAAGACGTATCTACATTAAAAATAAACATGTACCTATATTCGTAGAGGCGTCTCGGGGTTTCGTAGGAACCGAGTTGATATTAAGGACATAAACAGTCATATAAAACAAGGCGCGCACTGAAGTGGCGTGGTGACCAAGTGACAGCTGGAATCGTTAAAGCCTATGTAAACAAATGTAGACGCGCGCATAAAAGCGGAGTGGAGGTGACGTGGCATTTTTCTGGTGGCGTGGTGCCAGTCTGGTGCCACTTGTCTTGAAAAAGTTTAATTTTCGAGTGGCAAGCGGGTGGTGACGATGTGGATTTTAGAGGCATATCCCTTATAGACGCATATCATATTGTAGAGGCTGGTGACGACGTCGATATTGGCGTTGCAACTGCTTTTGTTTGCCAGGAAACTAACACCATGCGGGGTGACCAAAAATTCAACATAGGATAACACTTTAAGAACTGATGAATCGGTTGCACCATACGTTGTTTGCCACTTCAGTGCACGTTACTACCACTTCATACCACTTCGCCGCCATTCCATCGCCACGCAAAATGATCACCACTCATATGCCACCTGCCTTTTGGTCACCACGCTACTGCCACACTACTTGCTCACCACTTTAGTACGCGCCTTGCTTAAAGGTCTGCTCAAACCAACGCAAAACGCGAAGGCGGGAACGGGAAACAAATATATGGCGAAGGCGGTATATTCCACCGTTTCTCGCGCGAAATTAGCTCCCGCTTTCGCGTTGGTAGCAGACCTTTAGGGTTTATCTGGAACTTAAATCGCTATGAGTTGTATCGTATTGTATCATCCTAAGGCCCAATGCACACGAAGCAACTGGAAAAAAACTGCGATGCAGTCGATCAGCAATGCGAATTCGCAACTAGTTTGCTTTGAGTCATACCTTGTGTAATCAAATGGGATGACGCGACGCACATGACGCTATTGGTTGTAAACTCGTTTGCGATTCTCAAAAATCAGGGGTCAGATCACGTAAAATAAAAATGATCGAACGACATCGTTTTCACTAAAGCTGTCTCTATCATATCTGTGACAATAGACAGAGACTGTATCGAAACGACGACGTCGTTCGATCGTTTTCATTTTACGATTTGCATGTCGGGTTGCCTATTGATTTCAGTTTCTAGTTTGTCGGAAAACAGACCAACCTGTTGCTGGTGGGGGAGGTTGAAAAACATGACGACACTGAACGAACTAGAGTTTTGGATTGATGATGATGATGACTGATGAGTTTCCTCGTGTGTGGAGTCAAGTCACCGCTGAGTTCGTAACTGGTCTGTAACCCGAGTTGCCACCCGGTTTAGTTTTCGTTCCAGTTGCTCCGTGTGCATTGGGCCTAAATTGTTCAGTTAGCAAGACTTAACCACGCTGGTTGTAGATATTTAAAAATAGGGACATCGCACAGTAGGGGTTGTTTGAAGTCACCTGACCGAAACTATCGACTAGGAATAAAAAGGACGTCTTCTATGGCCAGCTCACAATGCTGTCGGCCGAGGAGATCGACGAACGAAAACTTTGTAAAGTTCACATTTCAGCAGCATCGCCCAACATGCAATGTAACGTGTGTAACTACATCTTGGTCACAGAAGCAAGTGTCACATCAGAACAGTTTATAGAATCACCAAAATAGCTCTCAAGTCACACCGATGACCAATGAGTTCCAGTTATACTAAGCTGTAGGAACAAACATGAGAACACTACCCCAATCAATGGAATAGCAAAGTTATAGGACTTGATATTGATAGTATTTCTCGAAAGGTTTTGCGACCTCATCTCATAGACCCGCGAGAGCTCATGAATACAACGACTCATGTTTCGCTTTTAAAATAATATCAGGCAGACGGTTTGTTTCTAGTAAGAAGTTTAAGCCTTTGTTTTGGATGAAAAACGACTTCTTGTAACGAAGAGTTACAAAAGTGTAACAACGTTACATCAGAATTCATTGAAGCAACATTCTTATAATTCTCATCGATTGCCACCTACAAGGACCAACCAGCTGACTATCTCCTTGCACGATAAAAACCAATTATGACCATGAGTTCAGTTGCTTTCATTTGCAAAACGTTTTAGAGTATCTATATCTACCTATACCAAATTTCAATCTACCCAAGTTCGATGGAGGTTATTGTGACAATTGCGTCTTATCAACACTAATATCGCCGGCGACGTAATACTGTCTTCAATAAAAAATTCATTCAATCATACAATCAGCATAATAGACGTCATAGGATTTTGCCAAACTCAACGTGCCATCGTTATTACATCACGATCCTTTTTATTATTCACGACGTGTTGTCTCAAATTTAAATTGTCTCACAACTACAATAAAACCAAAACATAAAATGCCTTACATGGTTTTGTCAAAGACCGATCTGCACGATCCTCACGTGTCAAAAGGTCGCACAATTTTGTCGACTTCTTATGAATCTTTTGCTGCATCGATGATCGACAGATCTAGCAATTAAGTCGAGCCAAGTTATGATCGGTTTTGCGCAGACTATCTCTATAAGTGATTATGAAATATTGTAGCTCTATGTATCTACAACAAAGGCTCAAATATGTAACTATAGTTGCTATATAGCGATACAAAGAAGGCACGTGTCAGCTAATATGTCTGTTACCGACACCACGACCACATGACCGCATTTGACTAGGGTTGTCTCTCCGACACAGTCAACTGTCGACTGTACCTATTTAGCATTCAGCGGAAAACTTTAGGAATCATAAAATAGAAGCTCAGCAGGCGATTTCTAAAGCAGCAGAAATACCTTTTTTGTGTTTGTGTGTGTGTGTGTGGTACTTTTGTTCGAATAATTGCATTCGAAGGCATATTACGTAAAAAAAATAAATGGCCAAGTTTTACACTTGTACTGCTCTCACAATGTATCTGCGACGGTGTATTGTATGTGTATCTTTAAGGAGGCAGTTCGCAGTTAATGTGTTTCTTACTACCGTTGCTGTCTGTCAGCTGGTTGGAAGTTGACTTCAATGTCGTCGACATTGCAATATTATATGTGCTCATGTCTGACGTCGAGATTCGTGTGTAGGAGTGGTGATAGATACATTTACAAAAATTCTTTCTTTTGTATCTAATGTAGGTACCAAAGAAGTGGCAGTCTTTGTCTCGCACAGGGGGTTTGGTAAATGAGTCATTTGGACCATAGAATCACCTGATATGATTGACGACATTAAACTCAGCATTTGGATATGAAATGTCAAGATACCATGTATCTACGAAGCGCCGCGAGATCTGATGATGTGTAAAAAGAAAAGGAGGAGAACAAGTTTTATTATAATTTTTGTTTTATAACGGTATTTATATACCGTATTTATAGATACAGATTTATGCATGTTATTGTTATTATACCTCCAGAGAAGAGTAATCTCTTGGACTGATTTATTACCAGATGTTATTGTTGTTCAAGGAATACCTACATGTCCATGTGATGAATAGAACGAAAAGACACAAAAATGACTGATGGAAGGTGATAAAATATACGAAATGACTCAATATGAAAGTGCAGTTCGTCAAGGTCACATAAATTCGCCAATATTTATATCCTCGATTCTGTTTTATGATTCAATACTGAACATGACAGCTTTGACTTCAGAATTAAACAGTTTATTCTCGTTTTGAATAATGTCTTGCAGCTTTGTGAGCAGAGGATGTAAATCAGTTTAAAGTTTATGGATCTAAACTGCATGCGGATTAATATCAAATTATGGGATTTCGTCATTTTTCGCTATAGACTACAATTTAGACTTTTTGTAACGAATGGTTACAAAGGTGTAACAACGTTACATTAGAAGCGATTGCAGTGGCACTGGGCGAGACGAAAGATTCGCAAATACGGACAAGACGCAATAGTTACTCATTTAATTATTTTTAATCTTCTGAATACACAAAATATGTATCCCAAGGGAAATAATTAAGTAATGGATAGCTTAGCTTGACATATGACAAGATAGCACAGGGCAAACATATTATGATGATTTACGTAAGAAGACTAAAATGATTCATAGACAGTAATTTCTGAGTGTGTCAGTTAAAAGATAAACTTTCAGCTGGAGTGGCAGGAAAATAAGAGCTATTAACCAAAAGAAGAGTTACACTTGCCAAGTCCCTCATTATCCCAGTCGAGATGCTCTATGGCGCAGAAGCATGGACATTAACAAAGGCGGATGAAGATCGTCTTGGTCGTTTCGAAGGTAAAATTCTTCGAATGATTTTCGGTCCCGTTTGCGTTGACAGACTTTGGAGGAGAAGATTTAACAGCGAACTCTACGAAATGTACAGCGACAACGACCTGGTCGGAAAAGTAGGGATCACTCAACTAAGATGGCTAGGACATGCAACGGTCCGGCCCGAAGGGTCTTAGATTCCACCAGGAGGGACATCGTAGTTGAGGAAGACCTCACCTTAGGTGGAACGCACAAGTGGAAGGGGACCTCAACAAACTTGAAGTACGCAACTGGAGGCGGTTGTTGGATGAGGCCCACCCCGGACTGTATAGCGCAATCTAAGTAAGTAACCAAACGACGACTACACAAAAATGGTGCTTATATGCAGGACACTGACATGCATTAAGGACATAACATTCGAGAACAATAATGAAGATTCAAGCGAATTGTCTTCTGTCACAGTGAGAGCTAAAAAACATACTGAAATGTTTGTCTATCCATGTACACTCGTTAAAATAAGTTATGTTAATTGTTCAGTAAATTCCAGTTGGAAAAAGTAGAGAAGCGGCAGTGATTGGGCCGTATTTATTTGAGGACGCCATCGGCAATACGGTCACTGTTACTGGCGAGCTCTGCACTTTACAGGGCCATGATAAACAACTTCTTACTGCCGAAATTGGATGAGCGGGGCTTGGTAAACGCATAGTTTCAACATGTGTGAAACCGCACACACAACACGTGCCAAAATGGATATTGTGAAGGAAGCGTTTTGGCGATTTGGCCAGCAAAATCGCCCGATTTAACAATCCCAGACTTCTTTCTTTGGGGCAACTTGAAGTCGCGGGTTTATGCCAAACAAGCCTCAGACAATCGCAGCCCTTAAGGAATCACCGGAAATCTTGCGGAAAGTCATGGAAAATGCGATAAAACGGGCACAAATGTGTGTCAACACTGGGGGAAACCACTTGACGGATATCATATTTTCCACTTAACAGAAAAAATTGTAAAGGTCCAAGATTTCCATCATTCAAAATCATTTTTTTTTAGTTAAAAATTATGATTAAATGGATGATTAATTTTGCGCCACCTTGTACACAAAAAAAACAATGAGAAAATAGAGATCAATTTGTTTCTCACTGCTAGATGTCGCTGTCGGAGAATGCAAAAGAATGGGTGTAGCTGTAGCTTATTTATAAGATTCAGCCGTATCACTGAATCTATTCGTAAAAAAAATCCCAAAATGAGCTACTACGAAAAATTTATTTCACAGAATCCGAATGGAATCCACAGAAGCATTTCCTCATTAGCCGCTCTCATTCTCATATTCCAAATCAGCTGATTTGTGTCAAACATTGTCCAATGTAATTCTTCTTTTCTTATCACCAAATTAAATATAAATTGATTAAAAATGGATTCAATTGACTTCTCAATAATTGCTTGGTCGAACAATCTTCCAAGCGAAAGCAAAGTCTGAAAATTCAGAGAAAAATACTTCGAGACGCTTGTTATCCCTTTGATTTAGATGAGCCAATGCTTAGATCGCTTTTAATTTGTTCCCAAACCAGCGTCAGAAGATGTTTTGGTGCTTTTGTATGTCCTTTGACAAAATCGGGATTTTCGCTCAACAATTGTAAAAGTATTTCATGTTGTGCCTTATTAGTTGTTTTTTCCCTTAAGAACTAAAAAATTGGTAAACAATATACTGCTATGGCAAAAAACGTTTTTCCTAATGTTCCCGACAAAAATTACTTGTCGAAGAAAAATAGGTTAATTTTCCGTTTCAGTGATACCAAATTTCACGAATTTCGAAATTCGTAGGAGATTTTCCACTAAAAATGGATTCCGTGATTCTTCGGGACTCGTAGCGTATTTTCGATTACGATGGAATTTGTATACGAAATCAATTGAAAAACAAAAAGTTATAATCGAGTAGGTACTCACAGCAAGATGGGGCTTTTATGGATCAAATCCTGAAGTAGGTACATAATTGATTGCATTTATTTATAATTTATTGGTCAGCGGATAACCTTTTCGTCCAAATTGTGGCATGGGATATTCCTACTCCCGACCCCACCTTAGTTTTACAAGTTTGACAAAAAAAAAAAAAAAGATTAAATTAACTTCTGACTGCAAGATGGCGCTATCACAGAACAACTCTAAATTGGTTTAAATTCAGTGGAACGCTACGCAAACTAAACGTAATTCTGTTTGAAAGGTTTTAAACAACTCGAAATATCTGTCTATAATAACGGAGGATAGGTTAACCTAAAAGGAGGATAAAGATGTTGAATGAAAAACCGTATCAATTTTATAGAATTGTCCATGTCCCTCTTTTAGGTTACTTTTTTTCTGTCTTATTCTACTTATTTCCACCACAGATCAAGCAAATGATATTTATCCTCTTACCAATAAAATGCAAATGTCACTTGAAATATAAATTTCCAACATGCAAAAGCCCTTTTAAAATACATTGCTCATCGTTTTGCAAGGAACATTTTCTTCATTCGTCGCTTTTTTTGACCGCACCACAAAGGATGAGCCAAAAATGTGGCAAAGAAGGCCAATACGCAAAAATAAAAACAAAACCCAAAAATATATGTATATATGGATAAAAAAAACTGTCATCGACCACATTCCATTTGCTTTGGTAACAAGATCATTGTACGCATACGATCGTGTGCGGCGGCGCAACACCACCATCACCCTACCTCCTCATCTATTATTCATTTTCTAAGGCACAAAACACCGATTTATGTACACATACGTACACTTCGCGTAAATTGCATATATGTCTGTAGGTATTGGGTAGGGAAAAAAAAAGATTCACTTACGATTTTTCATTTAAGAATTCACCTCGCGTAAATTCCGAAAGTCTTCGCGATTTGCCTTTTTTCGTTGTTTTGGTAGCGGTAGTTGCGGCACCATTGATGGCATTCGTACATTGACACGTGCACGGTGGTGCTGGGGTTGATCCTGTTCCAGGATTACTACCGCCAGCTACCGCTCCCGAATCGTTGGCCAAAAATGAGCTTTGTTTGTATTTCTTATCCGATGACTTTGAGTTATCGATTAACATAACGTTACTGTTGCTGTTGCTGCCACCATTGCTGACTGTCATACAATTACAATTGCTACCAATACAATTGTTGTGATGATGATGATGGTGGTGATGTACACTGAATACGAATGGCTGTTGCTGCGACTGTTGTTGTGCTGTTGGTGGTAATGGTATGTTGTTGCCCAACATCTGCTGTTGGTTGACGACGGCAGTGGCGGTGGCGGCAGATGATGACGGTGCTACTACTGTCAGTGGGTTTGACGTCTTGACGATGGAACAATCGCAATCACTTTCAAATTGTTGCTGCTTTGTTGGTGGCAAAATGTTGGCATTCACTGTCATTGTACCGTTGCTGCTGTCAACTGACAACTGCGGGTCACCGCAAAGTTTATCGTTTAGCAGGCACTGCACGTGCCCCTTGCAACAGTAATGCTGTTTCAGTTGCTGGTGATAGTGCCGCCGATGAATTGGACTTATTTCACTGTTATCGATAGACAGTTTTTTCGATAATTTCTTCTGCTGCGGATGTACTAGCTTTAGCTGGTTTCTGTTGTGGGTTGCAGGCGAGCCCGGCGGTGATAGGGTCACTGACGTAGAGATGGCGTCTAGCGAGTTTGACTTGAAGATTTGGCCACGTCTCGTGTGCTCGAAGCGATCTTTATTGATGCGGGAATACAATTCGTCACTGTCCAGAGGGACAATGTTTACACTGGGCAACGAATCAGTCTTGACTTCGGCGGCCTCTGCTTCAGGTGCCTCTTCGACCACTACATCGTCACCGCCCAGTTTCTTTGTGGCAGCCATCTGCGCCAACGGGGACGATGACTTGTAGGCAAGAATATTCGAAAATCTCCTCATCTTTGTTGGTTTTTTCGTTTTTGCCGATTTCGGCTCAGAATAGTCATTTGGCAATGCTGCCGCATCGAGCGTCAGCGAACTGTCAGCCGCTGTCACCGAAGTGTCATTTGACTCGTCGATCTTGCTCACCGAAAACCTATTTCTCAACTGTTTAGGATTCGGTTTTACTGGTTTGTCAGCTGCCTCACCCTCTCTGATGATATCGTAGATCGTTCCATACCGTTTGACACTTGGGCCGGCTGCAATTGTTTCTGCCACAGGGCCATCGTTCTCGTCCTCCTGTTGATGTTTCTGATGCATCTGAATGATATCGTAGATCATTCCCGCCGACACCTTCTTCTTCTGGCCACCATTCTCTGATATCGCAGTTAGACTCTTTCGCTCGAACAGATCCGACTGTGACGTCTTGCGATGTAGGATCTCGTAGATCGTACCATATGTCATGTACTTGTCATATTTTTGATATGTCAAATTGTAAATGTCATTCTTCCGCTGAATAATATCGTAGATCGTTCCGTACACCAGTTTGTCGTAGATTTTAAAATTTCTCTTATACGACTCGGACTTGGAGAGTTTTGCTCCAGTCGCGGACTCAATATCAGTGTCCATCTTCGAGATAATCGCCTTGAGATGTTGCACATCTGTGGTGCGTTCGATTTCCTTCGATGAATTTCTTCGCATTAGGAACGATGCGGTTTTTCTATGGCGGGAATTTTGCCTCTTGAAAGGAGAAGCTGCTGCTGCGGCGGTGGTGGTGGTGGCCTGTGCAGTTGTGGCGGTCGCATCAAAGTTCTCACATTCCCTGACGAGTTTCTTAAATTCCTCATACGACTTCCGACGAATGCGTGCCTTCTCTTTGTCGTTTGATATCAAATTATGATCGAGAATCTTTGAAAGGAAATCGGAATTCTTGCGTAAAATTGTGGTCTCGGTTTCCTTAGACATTTTCGCATTTCTCTTTTCCACAGCGAATGTCGATGGTGATGGTGGCACATCGCGATCGTTTTCTTTGTCAGAACTGGAGTTTGTGGCGATCGGCGACTTGCTTTGCTCCAGAATAGACTCCAGTTGATGGTTTTTGGATGATCCTGTACCGATCGCAGTCGCATCGACTGCGAACATCGATCGGAATTCTTGATACGATCGTCGTCGAGAGATTGGCTTTTCTGTCTTTTCAGCTTCATTTCCTGGCACCGTGGGGGATGTGCTCTGTGATGCTGAGAATATCGCCTTGAATTCCTCGTAGGATTTTCTGCGGTTTCGGGACTGTGTCAGGCACTCTTTGTAGTTTAGTCGGGCGATCTTCTCACACTTGTCTTCGTGGTTCTCTGTCGCCTGCGATGAGTCCTCACTGATTCGGTTGTCAAAAGTAATACTAGATACAGGAGGATGTTGTTGCTGTTGCTGTTGCTGCTGGTCCATGCGATTTTGCATCTCGATGAAGCCCGAATCCATCGAACTGATCGTGCAGGTTGAATCGAAACTCGTCTTTCGACTAGAGCCGTTGCTGCGCGGGAAGTTACTAGTGGTAGGCTTTTCTTCTTCATCGATGGTCACCAGTCGATTAATGCTCTCCGAGAGAATGTGCTCCTCGCTGATCGCTATCGCCGATGGCACCTCATGATCATCATCATCATCGAATATGATCAAGTCCGGTTGTACACTACTTAAATTGACAGTCTCATCGTTATCACAGATTAGTTCTCCGTCTTCGTTGCTGCAGCTGCTTTCGTTCATGATTGGGGCGTCCTCAGTGAAGATCTTATCCACGCAGCTTTGGTTGCAGCTTTGGCATGCGATTTCGGCAATCGTTTGCAGGTTATGTTGCTGATCGCTTTTCTTACATTGCTTATTGACAGTTGCGTAAATGGGGAACTCCATTGTCAGGGTGCTGCCACTACTTCCACTGCTGGTACTGTGCTGATGATGATGAAAGGCCTTACCGCTGTGAATAGGAAATTTCGGATGCAAATGTTTGCTCAATTTCTGACGGTTACGTGCTATGGCGATATTAAAATGGCGCCTATGACGTTGCTTCGAATACTTGTTGGCTATCGTGTAGATCGGATCGAGCTCCTGATCCCCTTTCGGCATCAACCGACTGCACGATCGGCTGCAACTCTTCAAATATCTCTGAAGGATCAGAGAATTCATTTTATTCGCGGATGTGTTGGATGACCCTGGACACTTAGCGTACGTGTCATTCATACACTTGGCACAGCATAGGAACTCGTAGAGGATATCATCTGAATGTATCGCCATTCCACAGTCATCGGTTGAGTACTTTGGTTCGAGATACCCATCGGGAGGTTTCGACACCTTTGTAGGTACTGATTGTTCAACATTACTATTGCTCGCTGTCACTGGCATGAGGATATATGTGTTCTTATTTGGTCTTTGTGGTGATGCAGGCTTCTGCAACTGTACGGTCGTAGCAATGTTCTCTTTATCATTGCTTTCGGTTTCTGCTTTGGCACTATTTGAGGCTGTTTTCACAATGGAACTTTCAATACTGATGCCACTGTCGAGCAGGACAAATGTTCCATCGGAGGGCAGAATGAGGCGACCTTCAGCGGCGGCATTTACCAGCTCTCGCAGTGCGAGCACTTGTTTTTCTGTAACATTACCTTGTAGTTGGATGCCGTGTAAGGCAAATGCTGTCGGCTTGTTGTTCACTGAATTTGGATCTGTACACCAAACTACGGGCATTGTCGTCATTTTGATGGCGTTCGCTTTCTCAACGCCTTAAGGACATTTATATGGCAAAAATTTCAGTTAGACTTGCGTGTTGCTATTTTTAATGTTATGGCAAGATTTTTGTCTTGTTTCTGAAAAAGTAAAATTGGAATATTTCGTTAATATTGGAAGTTCAATTTTAATGAGGTGAACTTTCGTACTTTTTTTTTTGCTTGATTCTTTAATTGAGGCTTTAAATTTGTCTTCAAATAAATTGGCCTAGTTATCTATTCACACCGAGTATGATATAGGATTAGGAAAGATTGATAAAATTACCTCCCTAGGGAACTTACAATCCAAAAGATACAAAATCTGTCTCCAAACTTCGTCAAACTAAATTCGTCAAATTAAATGCAAATCTTTTGTTTTCGAGAGAATGTGCTCCTCCTTTCGAAAGCTAAAAGAACGAAAACGTATAACGTGAGAGTCACGAGAAATTCTTCATAAAACCGGCCTTAGAAGTCCAAGCAACCAATTCTGATATTTGCTTTAAAAATGAGTCGCGTCGAGATATTCAGAAGAAATAAACAAAGATTCGACAATGCATGTGAGGGAAGCTCAGGAAGTTGAAAAACGAACTATGTAGTTCAAAAATGTAGTTCTATGAAGAGTGCTCTAAACAAGTAGATTATTTAGTTTACTTGGTTCAGTAGTTTCAGTAGTTTCAGTAGTTTACTAAGTCCAGTAGGTTAGTTCCGTGGGTTCTTAAGTTCCCTTAGTTCAGTACCTAGTTCATTAAGTTCAGCAATATTTTTGGGGTCGGGCTGACCGGGTTTCTTTTCTCACATTGCTGATCTCTCAACCAACACCTCAAGAAAACAGCACGACATACAGCACTACCTCAGAGTTGTGAACTAGACTGAACTAATTGAACTAACTGAAAAAAAGTAGCTTACAAAGTACATACATCTATGCCAGATAAGACCCTCTCTCGAACGTGTTAAAATACAGAAACATAATGTGTAACTATTTGAAACAACTGCTAAATGTCGATCAGGCAAACTATGTGACAATAACAAGAGATATTTCCTTATATTTCTTTGAGAAGCTCTGTCTATCGACTATGAATATAACAATATTTTTGCTCTCATACCAAGTATACCACTTGAGTAAAAAGGGTGGCTTGGCTACTTACAGAATAATCAAGCAACCTTTTTCGTTTTTGCAGCTCCTATAGAAGTCGGTCCTTGGCAATTCCAGGTTTTGTGCACGTCTGTCTAAGACGCAGTGGCGATAATGACATTATCGACCTTGTTAAGCAGTAGAAGTCGTAGAAGTACCTTCGATCTTTTATCGCTTTTGATGGTACTTTTAAGACCATCATAAGATCAAGCTTAATTATATTATCACCACAGTCACAGGAGGAGCACGCGATAAATACATTTCGAGGCCCTATGAACTAAGAAGTCCTACGCTAATTGGAAAAAACGCTCATTAGCCAAAATGAATTAAGTTCCCCCAAATATGCAGTGGAATTTCTTTGGGAGATAGTTAATTTGGGACGCAGTTGATTATGAACTAATTCCTAACGACACGTATAAGTTTACAAGGCATAAACAGTGAAATATGTATGAGGGGGAATGCTGCCCCCCTGAAACCCCCTTCTTGGGTGGATTTGGAGTAGGTGCGAGTTATTATGCAAAGTCTCTATATTTATATACACAATTCTTATATTGCGACTAATTAATTTTAGAGTCTTAGTTCTTGATAATCGTTGGGGTTTGTTCATATGACCTAAATCCCAAATTTTGTGGGAGTTAGTTCCATGTGGAACCTAGTTACCTTTTCTCTAGATCTGTATACAAGTATACAAGGCTTGCTGATACTATATTTATTTAGGTTGAGGATTTCCCTGTAGGAGTAAGACTAAATTAATCTTTTGCATTCTATTAAACCCGGAACATTTTCCCAGAGGTTTAGACGAAGTTGTTGTTTCCAATCGTTAATTAGACCTAAAGCAGTAGCCCAATTGACACTGCAATAAGTTTCTAGTCCATAGAACGCGGATTCAGATCCAGTCCTAGCTAGTTGGTCCGCCGATTCGTTGCCCGCAATACGTTGATGGCCAGGTACCCATCCAGGTTTGACCTTGTTGTGTTTGGATAGGGCTTTCAAGGCATCGTGGCAGCACTTTACTGTTTTTGAGTCTATTGTATTGGACGATAAAGCTTGTAAGGCCCCTTGACTATCAGAGAACATTTGTATTTTGGCGCCTATAATTCCATTTTTAGAGTTTAAAACGGCGCAGATCTCAATGGCATGGAATTCTGCCTGAAAAACCGTGGGACACATTCCCATAGGTATCGAAACTTTGGTGTTGGGTCCAAGGACACCAGCACCAACTCCAGATTCCATTTTCGATCCGTCGGTGTACCAAACCATACTTTTTGGGTCCAGTGTCGGAACACTATTGGCCCATTTTGTACCGTCCAGTATTTCTACCTCAAATAATTTTACAACACTGTATTCCCTTAGTCAGGCAGGGTAAGAAAGGAATCTAATTTTATGTCGTATCGCCATGTTAAGCCGATTCAAAAATCAAAACCAAATACAACTATTTGGTACCTAGTTTTTGAATAAAACGTCTCTAATAAGCTGAGGATTTAGGCTGATCGACTTCGCGGCGGGGCAAGTGGAAGGGGAACTTAACCAACTTAGCGTGCGAAACTGGAGACACCTGGCCAAAGATCGTGCTGGCTGGAGACACTTGTTGGTTGAGGCCCAGGTCCACCCCGGAATGTAGCGCCACCTTAAGTAAGTAAGTAAGTAATAAGCTCAGGAGAAGATGCTTTTTGTATTTACTTAATATAGATAAAACTTTTCAAAATGAAAATATCTCATTTTCACAAATAATCCCATTCTTCATGGAAACCCCTTTTAAGCAATGTTATATTATCTCTCAGTTAGTCAGGGCATATTGGTTGAGGCCGTGGTCCACCTAGGAATCCAATTGTCATCTAAAAAGCCATTCCAAATACTACCTATGCGAAGAAAATTAGAATTTTTAGTCGCAAAATTTGCAATTACCATCCATTCCGATTTTAAAGAACTAAAGGCTGATAAACTCTTATGTTACAGTTTATGCATTTCAAAAATCAGTCGAATTTAAGTAGACAGTCCTACATAAGTCCAGTTGTTGAATTTATACCACAAATAACATAGCTTCCTCCAAAAATTCTGCATCCTCCAACATTAATCTATTTTTACTCGTTAACGCCAAATTTTGCATTAGAAAACCTCAACCGATAACCACAACATCTGACAACATATCGCAAAGAAGAAGAAATAAAAAAAATTAACTTTTACATAACTTAATATCTGATAATTTGGATCGTATCAAAACCACTAATCAGTATGTCCGGATTCACAGGCAAAAGGTGGTTGACATTTGGCCCAAGTCAAGCAGTATCTGCATTATGTGTAAAGTTTGCATGTTGCACGTACAAGGGAGGTATAGACAGACATACCGCAACATATACCCCAGTAATGATTATTTTGCTTTCATTACAAAGAGCTCGTAAAATGTACGTTGGAGAATAGTGAAAGAGCAAATTATCCACAAAATGAACAAAAAAAAATAAATTTAAATCCGCATCTAAATAAAAAAAAATCCCGTAAAGTCTTTGGCACCAAAAAAAAACATACTAAACGTTCACAATAATTTCAATCGGCAACAACGCGATGGCGATTCGTTCGAATCGTTAATTTTCAAGCAAATTATATGCAATTGCTGTAATATTTCGATACACGTTCGAATGTAACTCGATTACTGACGCTTGGCGGAATACAGCTCCATTATGTGAAGTTTGCATATACATATACATATTCGCATCACAGTGTCCAAGTGTTGGTTGAATTGTTTATTTATATGTACTCGTATTTATTTGCTTTAATGCAGTCCGTTTCGTATCTATTTATCTTTCTTTCACTGTCACAGATATTTCCATTCATTAGTTTTCATTCATACGTGTACATAGGTTGGTTTGGTATACATATACATATGTACGATACGGATGATGATTTTCCAACTCATCCTATAGCTATATAGCTTTTATAGAGCAAAAAAAAAAATGTATCTACGACCGTATCTGTGATGTGACATATTTTAACACTTGTTTTATGCACGACAAGTGCGGTCGCACATCCCATAAATTTTCACCAATCACTTTGCAACGAATTGCATGATGTGTCATTGTCAGCGTGCTGAAGATGAAGATGGATTTTTACGATTTCGCACATTTACAGTTCCATTGCGAAAGTTGTACAGATACTTTTGCTTTGTATAGCAATTTGCGCAATTTTTAATGCGGAAGTTTTCATTTTTTTCTTTTTAGAACATATTTTGCTGTGAACTAAAAAAAAAGAATGAGGCAAACAAAACAGTGGCACTTCTTATCACAGAAAGGTCATTGAAAGTAAAAGTAAAAACAGCCTGACAGGTTATTATGACAGGAAGCTTGTATCAGTGAACAAGCAAAAAACAAAAATTAACAGAAATCCCAACTTGCAGGTGTAGCTAAAGCTAATGAGAAGTGACACGGGGTATAGGAGCGGAAAATAATTTAATATTAATTACTCGGCTTGACGTAGGTCCAACGATATCTAGGGACGTCAAAGCCCAACTGAGTCATTTGTCAGGCAAAAGGTTAGGTGTGTAGTGTACACATAATTATCTGTTTTTATTTTATGACAGCTTGTTGACATTTTTTTTCCTTAAAAATGTTGTGAAGTTACGCACATGAATCATTCAGTTGGCTAAACTTTTACTCAGTTAGAACTGGACAAAATTCAAATCCAAGAGTTGCGGACAGAACCAGCGCTGTGGATGGTAACACACATGCCAACTCATTTGAGCGGTGTTTCATTTGTTCCACCTTCCACATGGTTTCCAAACCCAACCTACTTATAGGACCTATGACTATTTTCATACAAGCATTCGTTTGTGTAAGCTTTATTTTTAGGTCAAATGGAGAGTTTGAAAATAATACAAGTGGAGAGTTGTCACAGAAATCTGTAACACAGTCCACAGATAAAAGGTGGTGTGACTGACCCTCAAATGGGGGGTCAAATTTTCATTACGGACATAAAATTGAATAAATATCGAAATAGTGCAATCAAATTAAATTGATACCTACTTGCAGGATTTTTTTGTATGTCCCCCAAATAGGGGTCATCATTTGTGAGTGCCGAATAATCACCCAAACTTGAACCTTCGAGAAATCTGTGCACAGAGCAAAGAAGGGGGAAAAATTACATAGTTCTTTTAAAATGAACCACTGGAGACTTGAAATTCAGTTTGTTGTTTATTTTTACGATGACCCCCAAAGAGGGGGCACTAGATACTTTTCGAAATATGTAATCTAACAAACTGTTCCTTCGGAATTATTTGAAGCTCTTTAGATTGTTGTTTGAGATAAACTGAACCACTGCAGACTTGAAATTAAGTTTGTAACTTGTTTTTTTATGTCCCCCAAAGAGGGGGGCACTAGATACTTTTTGAAATAATCTTACAAACTGGGTCTTCGGAAATATTTGAAGCTCTTTGGATTGTTGCTTGAGACAAAATGATCGACTGCAGACTTGAAAATTCAGTTTGTTAGTTATTTTTTGTATGACCCCCAAAGAGGGGGGCACTAGATACTTTTCGAAATAATCAACAAACTGGGGCTTCGGAAATATTTGAAGTGGTTCCAAAGGATGTGTGGTAATTCTGATGGCAATTGCAAAAAAAAAACCCACAAAGTGAGACTTTGAAAAAATGTTGATCATTAGTGACCAATTTTCAGGAATGGTTGATATGGATCTATGAAATATTCAATATAAAATATTTGGTTTCAACTATGTCGAAAGAAAGGTAGGTTGTAATAAGCAACTTAAACTTAGTTATTTTTTGTATGACCCCCAAAGAGGGGGGCACTAGATACTTTTCGAAATAATCAACAAACTGGGGCTTCGGAAATATTTGAAGTGGTTCCAAAGGATGTGTGGTAATTCTGATGGCAATTGCAAAAAAAAAACCCACAAAGTGAGACTTTGAAAAAATGTTGATCATTAGTGACCAATTTTCAGGAATGGTTGATATGGATCTATGAAATATTCAATATAAAATATTTGGTTTCAACTATGTCGAAAGAAAGGTAGGTTGTAATAAGCAACTTAAATCAGAAAAATATTTGAAGTTTATTATCCTTTCCGAGGTAAATTAAATACTTTCTCTTCTATCTAGAATTCAGCGTCCCATAAAACATGGAATTTGTATTCATTCCTTATTTTACACTTCGCACACCCCAAATTGTGTGTCCCTAAAAATTGTGTCGACCGACGTTCGCACTTGAACCTTTTTTTCCCCACTCGAGCTTTTAATCACCAACAGGCTTGGCCGCAAAAAATTTAAGGGACCAACAAGTGAGGTAAATGTCACTTGACCTTTTTTGGCACTTCATTTATTTGAACACCAATGAACTCCTCCAACGTTTCTTCGATTTGTTCATTAACATCCGTGATTTTCTTTTGTTCATGCTAAAAATTAAATGTTATCTTGAGTGGTACAAAGGAAATAAAATCAAAACCAGAAGTTAAGTGCTACATGTCATCATCATTATCATCATCTCATCACACACTTGAGGCACAACATTTCTTCGCAACCACTTGAGAGCGGTGCGTGGTGGCGGCGGAGCGCGTTGGCTTGTTTCCTGAGCACAAGCCCAAAGTTAATTAATACAACAAACTGTCAATTTGTGCAAAAAAAACTTTCACAACTAACTTAAAATTGAGTGGACCTCCACTCAAAAACTGTGATGTGTTCCTTTGACATAATTGTATTTTTTGAACGCACCCACACGAAACGTTAAATATTTAACCAATTTGAATTTTCAGAAACGTCACACAATCGGCAAACATCAACAAACAACTGATCAAACACAACAAAATGCGAACACCAAAGAAATAAAAATAAAAAATAAAAACCCAGAATAATGTAACATTGGCCCAAGAGGATTATATAATTGGCCCAGACACACACACACTCGTACTCAAAGATAAGTACTCGTACTCGTACTCGTGCTCGTGCTCGTACATCAAATGGCAACAGTTTAACGCGAGCCGCCCGGAGCAATAACAAAATTGTGTGATCCAAACTGACAGACCAGCTGACAGTCGAAGCGTCAAAAACACGTACCTGTGTAGTTGTTTTTTTTTTTTTTTTTGCACATATTAAACCTTCAACAACGAGAAAATTGGGTTTTAAAGACTTCTTCTCTTGCGCTGTGTATAAGTTGACAGGTAGGTAGAGATTGCATAATGTTCCACACTTTGTGATTGTATTGTTTTGCTCTTACTTTCCATACACTCGCTGTGGTCTGCGTTTTGCTTTGACATTTTTAATCTTGTCTCCTTGATGCTATTGCTGTACTTTGTCGTCTTTTTCTGCTGCTTATCTTTGGCCATAAAACTAGGCTAAATGATTCAAAAATTCAATGAGATACACGTGTTTTCAGTGACGTCCAAAAACGTCGTCGACCATCAAAATAATGGAATCAAATAAAGTCAAACAACTGCACGCCGCCATTTGCATAATGTGCATATCCAAGTAGTTGCCTATTGACAAATAGCCAATTTTAAAGTGAAAATTTATAAGGCGTGGGGTTTTTGGCGGTTATTTTGCAAGTGAGTGTGGGCGTTGAATTAGACAGATTACCAAGTTTTGAAATGACAATGCCAATCGCAAAAAATACAAATCCAAAGAAAATCAATGACAACCTCAACACCAAATGAGACGGATGTAAAGTGGCCTTCTTTCAGAGATGATGGAGATGAAACATCAAAAGCGCATGCGCGCGTGCGACGTCAATATAAAACTTCAGTTTGTTGGTCAACGAATGTTTGTTCTTCTGTCAGACAAAGTATACACACACACAGACACACATAATAGCGAGAACCACTCACTATAGCGATGACAGAAAAATGAAACGAAAGCGGTAGTGTATACAGTAAAGTGTCAGAGACGCGCATCATTGGAATTGGCGAGGTCTAGGTCTTGTTGACGTGAGCAGTTTCTATGAAGTTTGACATTAACATGTTGTGTCAATTCTTAAGATGCAGAGCGCTAGTTATAGATACGCACATCGCATACACGGGAATGCAATTCTTTTGATTGAAAGACCGTCAATTCAATGTGGCAAGTTAAAAAGAAAAAGAATCGTATACCTCGTGGAGGTATAAATAATGGAAAAATGGTATTTGCCATGTGTCGTATAGGAAGCAAAAGGATGTCGCCACTTAACCTCTTTTTTTTTTTTTTTGTTGCTGTTGTCAACTTTAAGTAACTCATCTGTCTGAAGACATGGTATGTCTTTCCTTTTGCAGAGGTTGGAATTTTTTGCCAATACTTTGTTGCACAAGAGATAGGTACCTATACTTATGAGAGGAAATGTACAATTGCAACATACGTTAGAGTAGATGTTCAAAAAAAAAAAAAAGGTGTTGCCATAGAGGAGGATAAACGATCGTTTTCTTTGATCAGTCATGGGACACGTTTTTGAGAATGAAATGACGTCCTTTGATCACGATCAATTCTGGTTTATGTATTTCTAAGTGGAACTCCAAAACTGAAAAATTGTCTTCTCTTGAAATTTACTGAAAAAAGTGTTGCCAGAGCGATCGAGCAATATAAGAACAGAAATATAAAAATAATAGTACTTGTAGCATAAATGAATTTCTACAAGTGTAGCATGATTCTGTGATCCAAAGCTACAAGTTTAATGACCAGTTCACCACCGCTACAACAAAAATTAGACAGGAACTTGTAGGTCATTAGATTATAGAACCTCGAAAGGCAATGACTTTCCTTTATTTAAAATTGAACACAAGTATATTTGTACACAATTCTGTGACACAAAGCTACAAGTTGTCCACTACTTGTAGACAAATTCCACAAGCAATTGCAGATGTTTGGGTTTATAAATTCATTCATTCATTTTCAATGGTCCGCTTGTCCATTATCTGAGTCGCGGGTGTAGGTTGCTCAAGTGGACCCTCCATAGCCCTCGATTCTCCGCCACCGACTCTAAATCATCAAGGGCAATCCCCAAAGGGGTAGAGGAGATATTATGAACTTGATGTAACCATCTCCTACTGGGTCAACCTAGAGGACGCCTGCCTGATGGTACGTTTAACATGACTAAACCACCGAAGCATGGACCGCTCCGTCCGGAGAAGTAGCTGCTCAACATTGAGCTCCTCACGTATTCTGATGTTTCTAATGCAATCTCTACGGGTCACAGCAGCAATACAACGGAGGAATCTCATTTCGGCAGCTTGTATCCGCGATCTTATACAACACAAACGGCTATAAACCGATCGAGTGCGCGTTGAAGTTCAGTCTGAGAGGACCCAAGAATGACCAAATCATCAGCGAAGAGCAAATGACTTATCCTCAGATCTCCCAATTCGAAACGTTCTTCGCCAAGACTGCGCTGTAACATCCAGTCCATATAAGTAATGAAAAGGAGACAAGACGCACCCCTGACGAAGAGATTGAATGGCTCTCAAGAGAGAACCGGCAATTCCATCTGCGCTGTAACATCCAGTCCATATAAGTAATGAAAAGGAGAGGAGACAAGACGCACCCCTGACGAAGAGATTGAATGGCTCTCAAAAAGAACCGTCAATTCCATACTCCTGTAATACACTCCAGAGTTAACGTCGAAGGACCCGGTCGTATGCTTTCTCCAAATCTACGAAGCATGCGTAAACAGGTGTAGCGTACTCCCAAGCCTTCTCAAGCACCATTCTTAGAGTGAATAACTTGTCGGTTGTGCTTTTGCCGGGACGAAAACCGCACTGCTCATCTCCTAATCGTGGATCGACCACAGCTCTGCAACGCGTTTGCAGCACCTCGGCAAAGACTTTTCCGGGGAGACTTAAAAGTGATATACCCCTGTAATTGGAGCAATCCCTTTTATCCCCTTTCTTGAAAAGGGGCACAATCACCCCAATCTACCAATCCCTTGGAGTTTCGCCGCATTCCCAGGCCACTTTAATGACACGAGAGAGCCATTTAACTCACTCTGCCTTAAGCATTTCTGGCCGCAATTCATCCACTCCGGCAGATTTGCTAACTTTTAGCGATTTGATCGCAAAAGTGACTTCCTCTACGGGGGAGTTTTCTAAAAACTCTGAAAAGAAATGAGCTTCTTAGACAATTTTTTAACAAGTGAATTTCTACAAGTCTAGCACAATTTGTTGACACACAGCTACAGAATTAATTCCAAGATCGTCATGCGTTTATAGGCACTTGAATGAAGATCTGTGGATTTCTGAGCTATAGAACTTTTGAAAGAAACGGGCTTGGTAGCACCTCACTAGTCCCATTGAAGAACTTATATCACTGCCTTCAGTGAATCCCACCAACAATTTCTTCCCACGATCATTTCCGCGGTTAATGCTCCTTTCGCACTCATCCCATCCCAACTTTATTTTAAGCGAAATCCACAAATAGCACTTCTTACTGCGCGCTGTAACCCAGGTCAATGTCAATGTCAACATCTGTCTGGTAATTTTATGTTCCTCATCCTCATATTTACTTGCAAAAAAAAAAAGAAAAAAGAAAAAAACCGTCAACGCAAGATTGCACCTCTCACACCATTTCCTTGTCTTCTTTTTTTAATTCCAGACTCTCTTTCAATTTCCTCGCCCATAAAGTCAAAGTCCACCGCTGGCTTTAAGCCGTATCCAATCCTACTCAGTGCGAAAAAGATACGATTTCCTTTCGACATATCTCATCTGTTAGGGTAAAGTTTATTAACACTTAAGTCCGGGACTCGTGTGCGTATATTTCTTCCTTAAAGTTATCCATTCTCAAGTCAGGCTATATCGCATTTTAGGAAGATCGAGATACATTTGGGAAATAAAATAAAATTCGCCAAACACGCAGATCTAACGAAGCGTATCGGTATCGGGTTTTATAAACATCGTATACCTACGTATAACTGTTGCTGAGGATATATATTCCCGGCACGCAAGACCCCCATAAGGGGACAAACTGAATGCATGCAAGCACACAAGCTAATGATAAATGAAAACATAACATTTAGATTATAGTTTCAGTTTTTTTTTTTTTTGTACTTTTTTAATAACTTTAAGTTGTCGACGTATATAGACGGTTCGATGGGCGATTAACCGAAAATGGTGGCGTCGCAAAATTTTTTTTTTATTTAATGTTCACGTTTTGCGATGTTTATCGTGAAAGTTTTATAATTTCATTCATACAATGCAACGATGGCGACCTTTATGCGTGCCCGTCCATGGCTGCAAAGTTGAATCGAAAATTGAAAAAAAAAGTATCTTTTCATTAAAAGTATTGATTTTCCACACGTTCGAGAGATGCTAATGACTTTTGTGAGTAGTACCATTAATTTTTTTGTTGATCTTGGTGATGGTGGGAGATAGTGTTCCAAATGGGAGGTAATGAAAACGAGGATTGACTTTGAATCAGGGAACTTTTGAAAATGAAAATGCATTCGATCTTCAAGTGCATGCCTGCGATGTAGTAATATATACGAAGGACCATTAATATTGCACGTCCCGTGACAGCAGTTACTTACTGAAACAATAATGAGAATTTTTCGATACAATTTTATCGAAGGGAATTAATTACACGTTTTCAAAAACACTCATAATAATTGAGTTCTTGAACTGAAAATAAAAAAAAATATATGTCTAGGCCAGCGACGAGCTTTATCGCTAATTTGCTAAAAAAGATTAAAAAAGATGTGTGTGCACACACAAATTCAACGCTATTCTCCCTATAAGAGGTTTGGAGGCTAGGGTTTATGTACTGCTACTGCGTGCAATGAAATCCGAAGTAAATTTACGTCTGATTTGCGCACTTGTTTGAGTAGGTGTGGATGATCGGGAACCGTAAGCAAATGACTATGTAATCAGGTACATGTCTGATTTTAAATAAGTACAAATTCTTTCTTCTTCTAACTAGAAGCGAATTACATAGTTCCTCAGCTGACTAATATTAACTCTGTCTGTATCCAAACTCAAAACACAGGAAGAACTACTTTTTGAAAATGAGAGAGTTTCAAAAAAGTCTACCTGAAAGTTCGGACTAAAACCGCATGAGAACAACATATTAGCTGAGTTTCAAACCAGTGTATATATGTTATACGACTGCAGCTGAATGGAGTCATTTTAATTCATACAGTCATCTATGGTGTTACTTATGACAGATTAGAGAGAAAGTCCAATTACTTGAGGTAGGGGTTAAACATCAGACAGTAGCGCCATCTTGTGACTTAAGTAATTGTAATCATTGAATATTTCACATCATGTGGTATTATTATGACTGTAACATGTAATGAATTTTTTTAGTCACGATATGAGCTTTACAAAACTGTTGCAACGGCAATTGGTATCTTTTCGTCAAGCAGAGAAACTGATAGGATATGCAGTCAATAGAATTGGACAACGATATTATATACGTTTCCATCAGAATCATGCACGAAAGGTAGAAAGATACGACGATTGTCAGGGGCAACTTTTGACAACATTTTGTGAGAAACTTTCGCGGTTTGTGCTTTAAGAAGTCCATTAACTAATGATCAGGAATGAGATTGATCTAGAGATCGTATAGAAGATCAACAATGTTAACAAAGTATTGTTTTGACCACCATATCAACCGAATCCGAACTTTAGTAGCTATGACAATCAAGGCATCATATTGATCAGTTTACAATAATTTCCTGTAATTGTATAAGCGTCGTTCGATCGATCTAATGATCGTTTCGAATTTAGAAGATCAACATTTTAGATAAACGGGCACTATCTGAATTTGAATAACTATGATCGCCAGGTCATCATTTTGATCAATTTGATCAAAACAATCTTCTATATTACTGATCGATTCGTTGATCGTATAGGAGATCAACATTTCGACAAAGTATTGTCTTGAGGAAGACCCCTAGAGAGGGACTATCTTAATTTGAATAACTATGGTCTTCAATTCATCATTTTGATCAATTTAAAATTATCTCCTATACTGATCATTCGATTGGGGTCGGTTGATCTGTTGATCCTATAGATGTTCTACACTTTTAACAAATTGTTGTTTTAAACACGACTCCTATAGAAACAGTTTTAGTAGCTATAGCAATCAATTCAACATTTTGAACAATTTCCCATGATGGCCTCTATACTGACCTGTGCGTTTAGTTCGTTCGATCGATCCATTGATCTTATAGGAGATCAACATTTCGACAAAGTATTGTCTTGAGGAAGACCCCTAGAGAGGGACTATCTTAATTTGAATAACTATGGTCTTCAATTCCTCATTTTGATCAATTTAAAATTATCTCCTATACTGACTTATGCGTAGTTTGTTACATTGATATGTTGGTCCTATAGATGTTCTACATTTTCAACAAATTATTGTTTTGATCAAGCCTCCTATAGAAAGAGTTTTAGTAGATATAGCAATCAAGTCATCATTTTGATCAATTGATCGTATAGGAAATCAAGACATTCGAGAAAATGTTGATAACTACTCTTACAATATTGGAATTTTAGAACCCATTGCACTCATGACTTAATTTTGACCATGTGTAGTGAAAGGAAACTGATCGCCATCTATTATTACACCGACTTATTCCTAGTTAGATCAATTGATCTCTTGATTTTATAGATCCAAATTTTCGACAAAAATATTTCTTTATGAATTTACCATGATCTACTGAACTGATCGTTAATAATAATTGAACAGTGGATGAGTGCGAAAGATCTTCGAAATCGACAACAAATTTCCATCTATGTTTTTTATTAATAAAATTGGTCCTCATTTTTGTTACGCGATAGTACAAAATTCTCTAAGTCAATTCCTTTCAATTTTGTAAGTCGCCAGACCCACTGAGTATGCGGAAGATATAAACCTCCATTTATAAAGAAGTCCACATCTGTTTCTCAAGAAAATTACAATTACTCACTGAAGATCCACTTAACCGATTTAAATGCATTCTTTCATATTACGTTCTGTGTAAGTTTTGAAAAGAGCTCATGAATATCCAAACAGAGAGATGTTATTTGAAGGTGCTCATGTGAGACGTCTGCGCCCGATGATGTCAGCTGCATCTCATCATCTTACTAATTTCATGACATTTTTTGCATGGTAGAATATTTTTATTAGGTACTCGTTGGTGTACTTTCAACTTATGAATTCATATAAACTAAAATTGTGCCAACATTTTGGTCCATCTTAAACAAATTGCGCCCTCTCAGTAATTAGTACACTATTAACTCTTTAAATTAATTAGCAGCTATAATTTTTCAGTCACAATGATTGATTTTTTATCGTGTCAAAGTGGTATCCACCTTCGAACCCTGGTCGCAAGTCATTAAGAAAGACTGACAACCTCTGTCATTTCACGTGATTGTCTGATTTCATCATTAGTATCATTTGCATAACTATTATTTAAGCAAAACGAATTTCTTTCTATAAATGGAATGCAGTAAAAGTTCTCGAATTATTGAATAATACGTTTCATTTAATTTTTTTTTTCTTATGGCGTAATATAAAAATAAAAAATTGATTTTCTTATATTTCCACATGAACTAATGTAGGTTAATAAAATTCGAATTTTATATCTTAAACATTGTGGATTGGAGAAAGCTCTATAAATGTGTTTGTGTATATTTTTTTATAGAAAGGGTAACGTGGGATAGAAAAAAAAAACTCATAACTTCTAACGTGGAGCAATGAAATATAGCAAGTAATTACAGGGCTTAAGATACGACTGATCTCTTGTGATGGGAGAAATCGAAAGTTTTGTGCGATTTAGGCGGCCTTAATCGGATATTTAATTTACCAGTTTTCAAATAAAATTTGATAGACTTGTTTTTTAAAGTGGCTACGGTTCGATTGAATCCAAGAGGGTATTATTCTAGATGTAATACTAGGCCACAAATAAAAGCTAAATGGAAAATGTTAGCCAATTAGTAAGACAGATGATGGCGATCGATCGATGGTAATCCCAATTACAGCAAACTGTTTTTGGGAATGGATGGATTATATAAAATAATACTACAAACATCGAAATTTACTGATCACTGAGAAACTGATCATCTGATTTTGTTTTTCCATTCGAAGACAAATATCAGCTAAAATATAGTCAGTGGCTTTTGCCAAAATTCGGTCTTTAAAAATCGATAAAATAAATTTAGAGACGATTCCGATTACGAACGTTAAAATTGTATTTTTTCTTAAATTAAGAACTTCTGTCTCGAAATCAGAGATTTTTTTTTCAAAAACCTGAAAAGTTTATTTAAGATGCGTCACTTGATTCTGACAGATTGCAGGGGATCTTTTAGACAACATTGTGTTGACAACAAAACGGAAAATATTTGTCTTAGATTCTTAATTTCAGATTATTTCAATAAAGAAATCGTAGAAATGTAGTGATGAAAATAAAAGGTGCAAAATGTAAATCTTCTTCGGACAATATTTGATGCGAAGTTTTGAGAGAACAACAAATGGGTATAGCTGTTTCGAAAGACGCCACTAATTCATCGTCAGACTCCTTTAGATGATCGTTTAAACAGATGAATTCTGACGGTCAATATATTATTCCCCTGGGAAACACATTACTACTTCCATCTGTCAGGAAGTGAACGTGAGCTTTGCGTCACCATCGATTGTCCAAGCGCCTACAAATTGCAGCTATTGAGCTATGATTACTTGGCTACCAATTATTGAATAAAACAGAGAATATTGAGTAAATCAGTATCTGATCATCTTAAAAAAAAAAAAATCAGTCAAATTTTAAGAGGCTTTCAGTTACGAAAAAATTTAAGATCAACCATTATCTGACCTATGTGTGTACAGAGGCTTTTGAAAGCGTTATATTCACTCAGCGAGCTATCACTGGTGCGTTTGCAAGTAGAAACATAAAAGCGGAAAAAATGGGTTTAGTGGTGACACACAAAGGGACACACAACATTGACGAATAGGACAAAATGTCACGATAGACAGCTACAATTTTGAAGTGGTTGGGAATTTTATCTACCTCGACTTCGCTTTAAAATCTGACAATGACACCACAGCAGAAATTGAACGAAGAGTTTCACTTGCCAACCGCTGTTCCTTTGGCCTAATAAGGCAACTGACTAGTAAGGCCTTATCAAGAAACACAACGGAGACTGTATATTAGACCCTCATCATCCCAGTCCTGCTCTATAACGCTGAACGCATGAACGTTAACAAAGGCTTAACAAGAACTTCCCTGACGACCGCAAATTTCTTTCGAACGCAAAATTCTTCGAGTGATTTTTGGTCCCGTTTGCGTTGACAGGCGAGAAGGAGATTTAACAGCGAACTCTACGACCTGTATAGCGACATCGACCTGGTCAAAAATGTACGTATCAGTCTATTAAGAAGTCTAGGACATGTAGAGCGAATGGACACCAACACTCCGTCCGGAAGAGTCTTCGATTCCAATCCGGTGGGACATCGCAGAAGAGCAAGACCTCGCTTTAGGTGGCTTGGCTAACTGGAGATGCGTGTTGGTTGAGGACCAGGTCCACCCTGCTTCACTCACATTTAATTGAGTTTATTCGTCAAAAACCCCCTTTTCGTAGCTCTGTTATACAAAAAATGGTTTAGAACCATCAAAGCCCTATGCTGCTGAGAGGATAACATTTCCAAACATCTTACCAAATTAGATTACATAATCCGTCTTATTGTAGAGCCAATCAAACTATACTCAAATTCACTAACAATCACCAGCACTACATCTATCTATACGTTAAAAATCTCTTCAAGTAAAACGTCCTCCTTTGGAAAGTGGTGAACTATTTCGACTTCGTTTTTGTTTTTTTCAAGTGCCATCATTTACGAGTAGCATACATGTGCGCAAATACTTGCAATGAGCATTGCCAAATCCAATGACTTGTGTGTCAATCTGTATCACTAGATGAGTAATTTAGTCTGACCTCCTTATACTCTCTCTTCAACCAGTCATACATTATATAGTTATAGAGCACTCACTCACAAGACAAAAACAAAAAACACTTATAAACAATCATTGAGATACATTTGCATTTTCACCATTCAATACAGAATGTAGGTATTGTCTGACGCACTGGGCTTTTCATTTCCAAGGTAAAGGTGGTAAAAACATGTAAATTTTCATTTGGCAATGCAACACAGGAAAAAAATAATAAAAAAAAAAATGTTTTCCAAAAAAAAACCAACTCAAAGAGTATCTACAGTGGTATACTGGTATCTAACTGGCAAAAGAAACAAAGTTGCATTTAGGGCAATTGGATGAAAACAAAACAACTTTCTATAGAATCTGTGTACAGCTCTAGTCCATTGTGTGTGGTGCTCGATGGATATTTGTGATGCGGGGTGCCTTGCCTGCCCATACCCATAGATGCAGAGAGTTACAGTGCAATAATAAATATTGTCGTGAATCGGTAATTGCGATTTATCGCCAGATACTGGGTTAAGTCAACTTGTCCTCCATACACATAGTCAGAGATAGAAAAAAAGATGGTCTTTCGCTGAATGCTGAATTCATCTATCGAGCGAATTCAGCAAAATAAACGTTAGTGAGTTGCTTATTTCATTCGATTCTTTTACATTTTATTGGATTGCAGTTGACACTTTTGCTGATCGACAATATCAGCAACAGTAGCAGTAGCAGCTCAAGCAAAAATATAGTAAACAAAGAGTTTCCGCATTCATTCCAGCACACGTCGAGTGATAACTTTTTATTGCACGAGAGACACTTATTTCAGTTATGGGTGACAACAACGACGACGACGGTAATGATGGCGGTCGGTGGTGAGGAGATTGTATATGTATAGAGTATAGTTGCCAGGTTAGTTGGTCTGGTGCTGGTAGCCAAGGTTCTTGATTGGAAACTTTGTACCTGATGGAGCGGTTAAGTGTAAATGGATATTGTAGGGAACTAGTTTTAAATTATATCACAAACGTTAAGCCTTTTTAGTCTAAGAAACCAGTTTTGAAATGGAAGAATGATATTTAATAATTTTATTTATGTTTATTGATCCAAATGCTTCCTTGATTGACTGTTGAGGGTGTAAACAACTAATGATCAAATACAGAATGCAACCGAATGGATTTCAATTAAGACACCCAAAATTTAGAGGTAGGTTTTAATGGCGATTGGAAAAAGTTTTCAAGGCCGATTGAAGAGGGGGCTTTATTTTGTGTTGAAGATATGTATGGTTGAGCTGGAATTGAAGAGTCCTACGTGTGGTGTTATTAAACGCATCGAATGTGAGGATTTTACATCCAAGATGCTGCCATCACTGAAATGTCCATTCCTCTTATCGCTTACCTACCTTTTTAGTACAGAGGACAATTTGTGGCAATCCAACCTCTGGGTTTTGGCATTCAAGTAGGGGCTACTAAAACTGTCCCATTCTAATACCGTACTCACAACTTTAAATCGTTTACCAAATTCTTAAATAGTGCTTAGACAGCTTTCAAATCGATAGGCGTTCCTTAAAAGTGTGCAGTCATTTAAGAAACAGGCAAATAACTACATGCCTTGTAAACAGTTTTACCGGGTGATTGAGCAATGTGACTTCTGCCCGAATTTGTTCTATTCAAATATTATAAGCTTTCATCAGTACTGACCCCTAAGATTGTTTACTGAAATTAGACTATAGCTTAGCATTTTTGGCAGCTTTAGCATTGAAATTTGGCAAAGAAAGTGGCCAGAAAAAAAATATGAGCCGGACAAATACAAGTGGGAACTCTATAGCTACCTGCGAATTTCTTTTAAAAAGAGGTATCTCCGTGTATCTTACTTCTTTAGGAGGTCTTAGTGATGACTGCAACAGTCAACTCAATTGTTTAAAAGATGTGCTTCATTGAAGCAAACCGTCCTACTGCTTGGTACCGAAAAAGGGTTAAAGTTTGTCCTTCAGGGAGAGCAAAGGCGAAGGGTGACCGAAATAGTCTAACCCTCGTCTATTGCCTCTGACGAGATGTTCAAAGTGTCGAAATAAAGTTGACTGATGTAGTCAGCTACTCCAGGTGGCGGTTAGTTTTCGGCGAGGGTGAAGGAGTGACCGAATCAGTCTAGTCCCCCACTTTTAGCCTTTATACAATTTGCTTGTAAGGAGGGTGGCTGTTACAGATCGACGTGTCAAAGTGAGGTTGACCGATGTAAAAGTAGAAGGACATTCTGGCCTATCAACTGGGACAGCCGTTCCGCTTATAGAAAAATCAATATCCGCTCTAAAACGTTCAATAAACCTTGGTGCTCTCGTGCGTCTGCATTATGAGTAAGATCTGAGGGTATAGCATAGCTCCTAATGGGTGCAAAATAATTATTTTGGACCGCTGAACTATAACAGAGAAACAGAATTAAGAAAGACCTCCGCTGAGCACTATTGTCTCTATTGAAACATTTGCCGAGAGCAACTGCTTTTCTCATCACTTAGGCCTTCCATAGGTCCGCTAGGGAATACATAATACTCTTTGGTTCCATATAACAATTCGTTTGTATGGCATATGAATCCCCAGAATCAGGACTATCCAGACTCCATTATGGAAATGGACATTTTAGCACCTTACTTCAGCTTAAATCCAGGTCAGAAATATAACCCGCAATTGTGAATTTTCCGAGTGTAGAAAAAGGCTAGAAATTTTATCCCGTACACTTGCCAAACCTCGGCGTACATGTTTTTTTTTTTTAAATTATTAGCCAGATATTTTCTAATCGAATATTTTTTTCCCAACAACTTCTTCTGTTCTTCTTCACTTCAAATTTTAGTTAAAAACGTCGCTTGTCGATTTCTTAGAAATCATTCCAGTTTGATCATCGATCCAAAATTAGAAAATGCGATCATTTGCCTATCTCGATCTGATGAAGATTTACCATGGCCCAGAGGGTATCCTTTCGGATATAACCTATACACACTCTCAGCAGTTCCCTTTTCGCATGATCTTCTAGGTGAGTCAAAAATGTTGTTGCCAGTCAAACTTGTTTCTTTTTCAATGTGATTAATGCAAATTGGAAAAAAAGACTATGCAAACATAATGTATCTACGATGAATCAACTATAGTCTGGCGGGTGCGGGCTAAGAGAATTTCTCAGCCATCCATCCAAATGAAGTGACGCAACAATTCTTAGATCATTGACAATAAATATTATTTTTCCTTTTTGCATGGAACATCTCTTTTGCAAGCAAAATGAATTACCTCATAGACGACCACCTATCTCTCTGTGCACATCTATCCCCCCCGAGAGGATATTTATAAGACCAACTATACCATCGCGCACACAATTGTTGGAAAAGTTGAATGGAGAGAAGAAACAAAAAAAATTCCCCCTTGACTTATAATCATGCAAAACCGGTCCAAAGTGGGTCGGAACTTCACTCATATGTACTGTACATATACCTACACTGTTCACAGCCACTCTATGTACAACAATGTACTACAAGTACCCCACAACGGATGCAGGGTGTCTGTCTCTATAGTCGACGTCATCAACATCGCCAAACAGGTCAATCAACCTATCCCACTTATCCAGAATATCCACACATATATACAGACACCCTCCTACACAGAGAAGTACCTACATTTGAAAATTTTATTAAAGTAAAAATCAAAAGTTAACTTCACACAGATACAATTTTAGTTCTTTTATATCTATCCACCTGGTGGAGCGTGGAATTGTATCTAGAACTTGAGTGTATGAGTATTTTGGGCAGAAAAAAAAATAAATAGTCGTGAACACTATAATGATTATCATCATCATCATGATCACGGGTTATTGTTTATTTATTGTACTGCAGATATTTTGTAATATCGTGTATCTGAACCTTCACTCTTATACTCCCCAGGTGCGGTGCTGATGCCTGATGGTGCTGCGCACGCGCACTTACGCGGAATTTCAATAAAACACGAATCGAGTGACGTACCAAGAGAGAACAGCGTTCATACCAGCAAAAATGTGTTTTGTTTATTGTTGAACTTCAAGTTCTCTGTGTGTATCTTTTGGGTAAATATGCACAGGGTCCCGTTTGATATTAGCATTTTATGAGAGTTCCATACATTGAGTGGGCATGGCACAGAAGGAGGTTTATTTTTTTGTAAATTCATTTTGGACCTTTCCACCACACTCTTTGAAAGTTCCAAGTTATGGACTTTAAAATTGTTTGTGCAACGTTTATGACCCGCATATCTAGTTACCGATTACTTGCTAACAAAGCATTAAACAGGTGCGTATACTGTTTATACCCCCATATGGGAGGTCTAGCTGTTTTTGTCCGATTTTATGCACCTCGGTGTGGATGGGCGGTTTTATATATTGATCCTTCTGTTCGTCTGTTGTATCGGGTGGCCGAGGTGAAGTCAATTCAATTTTATTGTTTTGTGATAGCCTTACGAGTGCGCGGATATTTAATTGCTTTTGTATCTTTTATGAGTCATTTGCATTCGAATTGAATGTTAATTGGATTCGTGTTTTGAACACACTGTTAATTTGTTCATTTAGTTATGGCAATTACAGATGTGCATATGGATGTTCAGCAATAACATTACACCGCAAAGGTCAGACATGTGCCATTGGTGGAGGTTGGTTAGTAGGTAGGTATGCATTATTGAATTTTATGAA
Organism: Cheilosia scutellata; assembly: GCA_955612985.1. Lineage (NCBI taxonomy): Eukaryota > Metazoa > Arthropoda > Insecta > Diptera > Syrphidae > Cheilosia > Cheilosia scutellata. The sequence continues at coordinate 54,447,887 of OY015314.1, forward strand.
TGAAATTTAAATGCAAATTTACGTTTGTCAGAGGGTAATGAGCCATTTGTAATCGAATCGACACACTTTCTTTGTTTACCTTTTGGGTATCCTGCAAAAGACTGGTGGTGCGAAAGAATTGATAAACTACATACTTCCATTTGGGTGAGTTAAAATAAATTTAAGGCGAAAGGTGGCGCTGCAGTTGACTTGTACTGATCGTTGGAGTGAAAATATTTTAGAATTTAGAGCGTTGTAGATTTAATTCAAAATGATACTATGCAAAAGAACATCCTAGTTTTAAATTAACTGTTTATTATTTATAATTTTTTTAAAGATCAACGAATCTCAAAAGCTCTACGATTAATTCTCCCCGCAGAATGATAAAATTCCTTGAGGTCCACAGTGTTTCTGTAGAAACATTTTGGCAAAAGTCGTTGGTCTTGATTATTAACACAGAAATTCATTTAAACGATGGTCATACTTGCGGAAAGCAAATGATCAATGGGTGTTGATCACAAAAATTATCATTGATCTTACTATTGGATTACTAATAACTGCAGATCAACACGACTATTTTTTTATTTAAAGATTTTTGATTGATCTATGAGTAGTTGTTGGGGTTGATCAACGATCATTGATCATCGCGTATTATATTTACCGATAGTCGGTAAAATTTTACGTCGATACACTATGATCTTTCCTACACCCTTCGGCATAAAAGGATTTATATGCATCATAGGAAGGAGCCAGAGATAGTGCGATATCACGATCACTACTAGGAAATTATTTTAGTAGCGAAGTGCAACCTATTTCTGTTGTCTCGAAGCGATTACTAGTTAGCAAGGGTTAACTCACACGATCCCCACCATTATAACTACGAACTGATCATCAATTGTTTTCACTTCGGTCGAAGTATGAGTAGTTGTTGATCAATTATCACTGACTGGTTTAAATTATATTCATTGATAATAATTGCTACCAATATCTGTTCGATAAATGGTGATCTTCCGAATATAACCAAGAATCTAAGGGCTGAACTATAACTCATAATAACTCTTGAGAAATATTTTTGAAAAGGTTTGACAAGCTACTAACATTTTTGATAGTTTAAAACCACAAGTTGCTAAAGATCAATCGCCACGATCACTACTGTTGTCAATTCTACGATAGTGGTTGGGTTTGATCAATGAACTAAGAGTTACATTTGCTGATAATAGCTACTACTATCTAGACTAGAGGTTACACTGCATCATATCACAATATTATGATCATTTTTGGGAAATTACTTCAAAAGAAGTCGACTAACTGCTGCACATTTCGACAGTCATAAAACGATTATTACTAGATGTGAAGATCAGTCGCCATGGTCATAACTTCTATTTGATCATTTGATCATCGGTGATCATTTCGATTGATATATGAGTGCTAGTTGTTGATCAATGATCATAAGCTAATTGTTTGATAAATGAACTTCTTCTGGAATCTAAGGGCCTCAGAAAAAATGTGAGTTAAATACTAGTAGCTTAGACATCAGCTTTCTTAGTGGCAACCGCTGTGTAATCGATGATCGTTTTGATCAATATACAGTGAGAGTCCTGAACGCCCTGCGGTTTTCATTTGTCTTTGAAGTTTGAAAACATTTTTTTTTAATTTCTGTAATGTGGTTTTTGATGTCAAAATGAAATATGTTTTCTTATTGTAGCTTCGTTATCAAACTTTTTGCAGATCGTTGCTTTTTTAGACCTATTTCAAGACCCTAAAGAAAACTCAAAAGAGCATCCATGTTCACTCACTTTTGACGCTCACTGTATGTGCTTTTTTGCGGTTGATCAATTTACCAATGACGTTTGAGATCGCTCATGATCGCCATATGACGATCAATTTGATCAAACTGCTCTCACAAGATCAGGCGAACTATTCGTGTATTTATAACGCTAACTGGACGATAGCTAATGAGAACAATTTCTATTACAATGCAAAGGAAGGTGATCAGTGATCATTGATCATTGATCATTGGTCATTGGTCATTGATCATTGGTCATTGGTCATTGGTCATTGATCATTGATCACCACAATTAGGTGATCTCGCGAAAAAATATATAAGGTCAAGAAAGACGTTCAGAGCTGATCAGTTTGAATAAAAGATAGGCAAGGGTACATATTTTTACCAGGACAGACCATCAATAGATCATCATGAAGCCAAGATGTCTTCTTAAAACGTACCTACTTATTAAAACTGATTTAATCTCTAGTGCTAGTCATTAAATCAGTTTTAATGGCTAAAAAACGTAAGCAACCATACAATACTTACTTACTTAAGGTGGCGCTACAGTCCGGGGTGGACCTGGGCCTCAACCAACAAGCGTCTCCAGCCAGCACGATCTTTGGCCAGCTGTCTCCAGTTTCGCACGCTAAGTTGGTTGAGGTCCCCTTCCACTTGCGTGCGCCACCTGAGTCGTGGTCTTCCATACAATTCAGTAATAAAAATACCACTAACTGCATCTAAATTAATATTTAGTGGACAATGGACATGCTACTAAAAAGAGCAACAGAAGATTGACTGCTGCCAACTTGACCCAATTCATTGAGGGAGGCTTATGTGGCAAAATGGCATTTTGTTCCAATGCAACAACCTTTCTATGATATTTTTACTCAGCTTATTCATAAGTTCAAATATTCCCTCTTGCAATGTCATTTGGTAGGCGCCACCACTGACCAAATGGCTAATTGTAGAATTATGCGATAATGGTAATTTGTTTCGAAGGAAATAATTCGTCCTTCAATTGCGCCAAAGGTTAGAAGATGCAAATATAGTTTAAGTTACCCGTCACATATTATTTATTTTCCTCATGAGCATTTTTATTAAAAGTATTGAACTTAACACGAACAAAGGCACACATACAAAGAGAAAAAAAACTAAATTCATTTTAATTTAGGTCAATGAACAAAAAATTGCAAAAAAAAACTTCACTCAAGTGAGGAAGACGTATTTACTACACTTATCTGCAATAGTTTGTAGGTGCTATCTAGATATCTAAAAGTTTCGCTTCTTTTAGGAATCCAATTATTTGTGTAGTTTTAAGCTTAGTACAACTTTAAGCCCACTCAACCCACCACCATGGCTGTACTAATCCAATATTTCAAGACGCCAATGTGGTGCTATAAAACAATTGTCTTAGCTGTTGGTTGTTATACTCTTCTTCTTCTTCTTTTTTTTTTTGCTTGTGTTTTCTTTTTCGTGCCAAGGTTTTTGTACTTTACGTAGGTATAGAGAGTACAACGAATGACCAACAATCAGATGAACAGTTTAACATATTTCAAAGTATAGAAAATGTGACAACAGTGCGCTAAGAAGTAACGAACCGTCAATTTTTCGATAACTCATTGGCATTCCTGGTTCGAAATTCTGTTTAAATATCACGTTGGAATGTGTAATTGTATATACACGAATATCTATTAGATAACAATTTCAGTGTTGCCGATAAGTTAAAGTTGAGAATAGATTCATAAATGTGCACTGACTGTTATCTGGTTTGTTGATCTCGATCGTTTTTCTCTTGGGGGGGAAGTAATTTAAATGCTAAAAGAAAATTGTCATTGCTTAGTGTAAAGATATGCACAGTAGTGGAAAACAAGCAGATAACTCAATCAGATAGATAAATGCGACACAGCAATTGCGGTAATCACTTCCTGATGAAATTTCAAGGAAGTTGCTGTTCTTTATTAGAACGTCTTGACATTCGAGGTTGCATTTTGACGTTGAGGTATTGTGGGTTTCCTTGTAAGTACATATTTTCATTTTGCGTTCTAGTTTTCATCGTCATTCATCAGCATCAAGGTCAATCGAGAGGATCTTTTGAAAATATCTTTCAATCACTGAGTAGAGATCGGCCAGTATATTGACTCAAGTTAATGCCGATCAAGTGACCCAACTGACCATAATTTATTAGTTGGCTTGTTGGCCAATGATATAAATTACTAAACAAACTCTCGGTACAGTGTATTTTTAAAGTGATCTCAATATTCCTTTCACGACTATAGTGGTCATTCATGAAACATTCAATCTAATAATGATCAGAAATGACTCCTCGCGTGTCAGCGGCGCATTTTATCTAAACAAAGTCATGTCCGAAAATAGTTAACCGTATTTCACTGGACTATAAGATAATCTCTACTATTAGCACACCAAATGGTTTGCAATTCGAAGAAAATCACGTAGTCGAAGGCTATTCGACAGTCGACACCTATTGTTATTCAAATGTAAGATTCAAATGAGAATCGAACATGAATGAATTTGAGTTGGAAAAAAAGCCAACACTATATGCTGATGAATCAGCTTAACTGGCAGAGACTGAGGTACAGTTGTGGTACATCGCCCAATATAGTCATCAAAGAAACTTCAAGTTCTATCTTAGATAATGCGGTACTTTTATATAGGTAGAACTACGAGTATCATTGAACTTTGTGTTATAAATAGGAGAACTAAGACAGTGTTTACAGCACTTTAACTTTTAACGGCCTTGTATGAATTGTCTCATTATTCATGAAAAGATGTAACCTGCTTTCGAAATGAAAACCTCAAAATTGATCCTAAAGAACTGGTCAGTTCTACAAAATAACATCCGTTTTATCGTTGATCATTTGTTCATTATCGCTTTCAACATCAAAGTAAAAAAAATATTATTTGTTCAATTGATAAAGTAGAAGATCTTTTTTAAGAACGATATTTAAGGAGACCACTCAAACATGTTTTTCAATTTATTATTAAAAAAAAAGTGTCAAACGTCAACAAAACATTTTCACTGGTCACTGTTCAAAAAACCTAAATAAGAAAAGATGAATAGCTGCAAAAAGGAAACGCGGATAGCCTCAAATTAATTTGTCTCCTTCTCTCTAGTCTCTACGTTATATCTTTCTTCTCCCTCGTAGAACGTTTATGTTAATAATTCAATATCGTGTCGCCGCCGCCAAATTAGTTTCACTTAAAAAATGTAAGCCCATGCCGCAATTTGATCAACAAAAATACGTTTAAAAAAAGAAAACACTGTGGACCAATGATCAATTTTGTGCCACGGTTTTTGAATTCATCAAGAACAACAAAGTCATTGATCAATTGAAGAAGAATTTCGAAATTCAGTAACCGATGGCTGTATTTACACCATCAAAATAAAAGGAAGAGTAACTTTCGGGCGCAGAATTTATTTGAACAACAAATATAATTATTTGATCAATTGAAATATTAAGGCCAGATCACATGAATTGGTCGCTCCATAGAAAATAAGTTCACACATTTTCGGATGGGTGTTAAATTCTCTTTTTTCAATAGACCGTTCATTTGTCACTAATTTAAAATCGGCAGATACATATCAAAATCCAAACAAGCATTAAATAGATTATTTTCGAGTGTACATATTAAACCTTAATACTGGTTTTTCAGTTAGCATGTCTGCAAGAATTGAGGTTCAAAGTCTTAAAGATACCTAATATTTATATTGTATACAACATTTATTAATAAAATCATTGTCACAGAAAATAAGGTTTCGGTATATACCAAGAAGTTGCGACTAGGCAAAATTATCAATCAAGAAAAATGAATTTGGTTCCCAACAGGTCTTTAAATCAACAAGTAGATACATAATCGAACAGAAACCTGATATAGCTTGGAAACTTAAACGTTCGTTTATGATAGCAATTCGTTGGATTTTTTGGACCTATCACGCTTTAAAAAAATTTTAAAAATAAGTACTTATGTACTTGAAATGAAATGAAAAAAGTGAGAAATGGTTAACAAAAAAAAACAACGATCAAAAATGTTAGAGTTCTATGAATAACTACGTCTGTCTCCCTCCATTAAACCAAAATGGCCGATAGAAAAATGCATGGCGGTGGAGAGTTGAAGCGGAGTCGTACAAATCGCAAACATTAAAGTAAACTTAGGACCCACAAGGGAAAGCAGTGAATAAGTGGTAATGTGCTGATGTTGCTGGTGGGAAAAATGTATAATATTTCGAGTTCCTTGTCTTTGAATCCTCACAGAAAAATAAAAATAATCGTTGATAGTAATTTGTATATAGTAAGTCTTCTCATTGGAATACCTCTCTCAGAAAGGCTACCCTATAAGGCTTCAACAGCGCCCCGAGATGCTTCCAGATTTGTGTAAATTTACTTGAATTCCTTTCTGTTTAGATCCTTTCTCAGTACATACTTTAATATACGAAATTTGAGTGCATTTACATTTTTATTTTTTCATTATTACCTACATGATTGCCATGTCCCGTTCCATTATAAGGCTCTCGGATTGCTGTAGTTAAGCATACTTGTGTAGGTACTAATTTTTTTCGGAAATAACAATTCTAAATATTTTGAATTTAAGAATTTAAGTTCATTTACTTCCCATTTGCAATCTAAATTTACTGAAACTTGAATTTATATTGGTAAATGAACTAGTTCAAAGCGAAACTTGTTCATGCGGTAGATATGCCATATATGGTAGATCATTTAATAGCGTTTTGCTTCACATTGAAGGTCACTGACGAGTTCTGAAATTGCAGAACTTTTATTGATTTTCTGCGAAAAGTTAAGGTGAAAGATATTTTCTGGATAGGTAATCAAAGACTAAAAGTGGAGATAGGGTTATGGTAAAAGTTTCATAATTGTTTTCATGAGCTATGTTACCGGAACTACACTGAACTAAATGAACTACACCAATAAGTGAATTTTAATTTAATTGAGAACTGTCCTGAATAAACTTAAAGTATGTATAGGGCTTGTATTGAACTCGATTGGTATCTGACCGTGGAAGGATACTTGAACAAAAAAATTATTTGGATAGATGTGTCAAAATGAAAAAGTCTATCTTCTATCTTAGCATTCACATCGTTCAAATCAGATTGCAACTGGACCATTCAATTTCGCTGTCAACTCAAGAACAGCGCAAACCTTACAAGATCCAAAAATCAATAAATTACAAAAATTACAAATTGTCAGCAATGTAAATCAAATTGCTGAATGGGAAACATTCCGGGGGAAATATTATTCGCGATAGGGGTGTATATGAATTTTAGAGTAACTAAAAGCGACGTGACGGTAAATTGTAGAATTCACAGACAAAATTATAAATGAACTAGATTTTGGTACACAGATATTCCTTCACACTCACTTAGTTTGCTCTTTTATATTTATATATCGCGCAGTAAACCTACCTAAGAAAGTACCTAAGGAGTAGGTTAGTATCTCTAAAAAACAGGTCAAGAATTATATGATCAATTTGTAAGTGAAGCGCTGGCATCTAAAAGTATTGCCTAAAAATTATTATAAGTTTTTTTTTGTATTGATTTAGATTTATGACTATTATGGCAAGTTTAATGATGTAACGTCATGAAAAAGCCCCCTTAAAAGGGGTCATCGCCAATAACCCGGGCACCAAGCAAAATTTCCAAAATCCAAGAAACTGATTTTCTTAATTTCTTATATTTACCCTATATAAGAAATTAAGAAAATCTATTTCTCGAGTTTGAAGTCAATCGGATGAAAAATAAAAATGTTCCCATAACTTTTTACCCCTTTAAGGGTAGATTTTTCAAAATAGACTTCCTTAGTCTTTGTAAACATTATAAAGGGAATCTCTGTGCAAAAATGCAGCTTTCTCGGGCAAAAGCCTTGGGCTGGGCGTTGATGTGACTCATGAGTGAGTCAGTAGAAATTTCCATTTTAATATAAATGAGAAGGAGTACTTGTAAGCGGTCCGTAAATTACCTAACTTTAGAAATAAGTTCCTTAAAAAGATAATTGCTTAGAATAAGGCCTTGCTAAGAGAAGACTCTATCAGATGAAGAAAGATATCATCCTCACATGAATTTCAGTCCCGTTTGTATCAAGCGCTTTAAAAATATGTTCTAATAACAACGAACTCTATAACCTGATGACGACTGATTCTCATTTACTTGGAAATATCTTGGCTAGGATATCTAAAATGCACATCAAAATTCCGGCCCAAGTCGTCAATATCAAGGCAGTAGAGGAACACTTCCCTTTTACCCCTTTTGGGGTCTGAATTTCCCCCAAATCGCTTTTTTGTGCTCACTTCAGAAATTTAAAATAGTTAAGTTTGAGCTTACTGGTCAATGGTTTCCGAATCAAAATAAAACTATTTTATTCTACTCCCTACGTTTCGTTGAAGTTTTTTCAACTTCTTCTGGGGATTTTGTCTTTTATTGGGTTTTTACATCAGTTTAGAGTGGTTTTAAACCATTTTTTAAATGAACACAAATAAGATACATGTAACATAAACACTATACACACAAATAAATAAATAAATAAAATTATCAGACAAGAATCTTATAAACTAGTATCACATCAGGGATTTTATTGCCACACTGTTTCTTCAAAATTTGTTTCAAAATTTCAGCTTTGTAGCTCTTATCGTTTGGGCTGGGTCACCAATCAGTCAGTCAGGACAAACAATTTTGTCCACTATTTGGCTCAGTTTTTATTAAGTTGCATTTATTAAGATACGGGTTCCAGATTCACCGAAAAAACACAAAATACACTAAAAGGTTTGTATTCTTGCGAATATTAAAAAAAAATACGAGAGTATAACTCTCCTGAGTAAGCTTCTTAGGATACCCCAACAAATTTTAGGTCCTAAAACTAAAACTCACATAAAACGAATAAACGAATAGTGCCGCGAAGCTAGACCCAGGGCCCTATATAATCCTGTTGCGGTTTAGTAATAATTTCGAAATACTGTGGAGAATTTCTTCTCAATAGCTATGCATTCTAAAATTTTTGTAATGTCCACATAGGTACATATTTCCAAATTGTAGATCTACTATGCTATGCACCTAATCTTTATATATATAATTCTTCTGTACGTGTTTGTAACCGAACTCCTCCTAAACGGCTGAATCGATTTTAATCAAATTTTCTGTGTGTGTTTGAATGGGTCTAGGGATAGTTTAGATTCACAATTGGACCCGGTAGGTGGCGCTGCGAACCGATTCCACAAAATTTCAAATAATAAACACTCAACAATAAAAAAAAATTTCAAAAGCAAGAATAAGCTCATGAATAAAATTCCAAATAATAAACACTAAAAAAAAAATCATAAATAAAATTTCAAATAATAAAACGGCCGCAGAACAATTGACGGACAATGAAAATGTACTAGCAGGCAAAACAACGTTTGCCGGGCCCGCTAGTAACTTTTAAAGTTCTGAAAGCGGTCAGTGGCGTTTAACAAAATGCTTGTTTGTATTTACCCTAAAATTTCGAAACCGAATTCGAAAGAAACCCAATGATCAACTTCTAAGTAGGTGCCACCGGCAAAAAACATTAATTAAGTGCACTGTCCTAAATGTCTGTAAACATATTAAATAAACAACAAATCGTTAAATTGACCGAATTAGTATCAATAACAAAAAGAAATCCATTAAATGCGTGAAATCGAAAATGACATCCTTTCCCGTCAAACCTGACTCTCAATCAGCTGTGATCTCGAAAAAAAATTACTTTCTGTTGTTTTCAATTTCACAATTTATTCTCGGTCAATGAAACTAAAAATGAATTAAACATTACTTTCAACGGATTTCGCACAAAAAAAAAAGAACACCAGACACTGCAAACATGCACCGTCTTTAGTTCTTCATTCCTTCAGCATACTACAAGTATGTAGGTATATATATCAGCGACAGACAAAAAAATTTAAATTCTCTAGACCAACTGGCCACAAGAAAATCATAAAAAAAAATAAATTGAAGAATCAAGCAAAAAATAGAAAGTTCTTTCGGGAAAAAAAGAATATACCTCCACTGTCGTGTTCTTGAAAAAAAATAAAAACAGTTCAAAAAAGAAAACGACAGCGAAAGAGAAAAATAAAATATATACAACAAAATATTTACCTACAATCCCAATTGCACGATAAACGTCAACGATGGTCTTCTTTATACTCTCGTTCACTTCACTTCCAGATTCTTTTGCAGTTGCACATTTGTTGCAACCATTCAACGGCAATCACAAAAAATCACACAACTGATCAAGTATGCAAAATACAACAATCACTCTCAATTATTTAGCAAACAAAATATAAAATAAATATATACAACCACAAAAACAATAAAAAAAATATATAAAAAAAAAGGCGAAACAAATTTGAAACTAGATCATCATCACTATGGCGCTCGATACACATTCACTATTTCGCATTGTGTCGTTTTAATTTTCATCAAATCACTTTTTTACGCAATCGAACGACGGACGGTGGACAATCGAATGGGTGGTGTGGTGTCGTCGTCGCTGACAGTGGGTGTGAGTATCTCTAGGTACACTACACAATTTCAATTTTATTAATTAATTCAATTCGAATTTACTTTTGCATTTGTTTGAAGGTTTTAAATTTCTCTGGCTATAATTGCAACCAAAAAAAAAAAAAAAAAAAAAGCAAATACTTTTCCAACATACAACAGTTGAGCGATTTTTATGCAATTTTTAAAAAATTTTGCTTCGTTTTCAGATACAAATTCGTTACGTTCTGTTGCATTCACAGTTGCATTGTCTTGGTAACTTGGAAAATTGTTGTATTTTTTTCTGCACTTTTCACATTTTGGGTTACCACCAAAATCATTTGTTTACACTTAGATACAAAAAGCGAAAAACTTCAATATCCGGCCGACGACTATTAAAGTTTTTTTTTCTGTTTTTCAATTTCGAATCACAGACGAAAATTTGTACGCGTCCGCTTTAAACGCGCTATCGATGTCGACTGAGGTACTTATGAAACTCAAAAGAAATTTTTAACCGAATATGTGTATCTTTAGGGGTTTTTTTATGCTATACAAAAAAAAAAAAGAGTTTTCCCGTACGAAGAAAAATATACACAATACAAAACCGCACTGTGGATGTGATGTGTGCAGTAGGTGTATCTTTTATAACCAGTTGAGGTTCGCGCTCGCAAAACCTTACCGAGCAAAATCAAACTGCAGTACCAGTACCAGGCTCTTTGACCATACTCCCCAGAGTCGAAAAATAAAAAGCTGAGCTTAACCAAGCTAAGCTCAATGTGCGGATGTGTTTGTTGGCCAATTACACTCATGGGTTAGTCTCTCTCTCTTGCATTGTGATTAAGAAGCACCTTTGAATTTGAACCGACTACATACAAAGATCGAGACGAGATGCACTGGCACTCTTGGTGTTTATAGAACCAAACCAAAGCCGATCTGTCTATAATGAACAATGTTGACATTTTCGTTCAGAGAACAATAAGTCCAGTGAAAGCTTTTAAGAGAAACATAGTCGAGATCGAGACAAACAGTTAACAGTCACTCAAATGCGGAAGGGGATTCTCTTAATTCGAATGGCGGTATGGTAGCGCTTTCTCTTTGGATACATGTGTGATCGATGAGCGAGTTGCCAGGTTTATGTAGGTAAACAATAAATTAATGGATTTTCGAGGAATTGTACTTTTTTTGTTTTCCTTGGAGGGAATTGTAGAAAGTAATATTTTTCAGAAAGTATTTGCAATCAAAGGCTAAAATTAAATTGACCTAGATGTTGATGTATAAAGTATAATACTTAGTCATTGGTTGAGAAGAATTTTAAAAATTGGATAAAGGTGCGTGCCCTTAGAAAGTGGGGTCCATGGAATAGGATGTAATTGAAGGGTTAATTTGTGGGAGCATATATGTATGTACAATAATGTATATGGTACATTATACACTGCTGGATAAAATAATAGGTTTTTTTTTTTCAACATTCTTCAAACAAAATTGAAAATATATTTTTATTTCACTTCTTTATGCTTAAGAAACGTAACAAAAAATTAATTTTATTATAAAACTCCGATTTGAAATTCATTATGAAGTTATAAAAAAATTTAATGCCATATTTTGGAATTCTTCGTGGACAAAATAATAGGTGTATTGTGCAACATCTGCAATAAAACAGGGATTTTATGTAGTACAAAGAAGTGTAGCAAGTTGGTATTACTATACATACTAGTAGCTTGTATAACCACCATTATTTTTTGATGGTGTCACGATTCTTCTAGGCATTGATGAAATAAGTTTCTAGCAAGTCTCAGTGGGTATTCGATACCAAATATCCTGGACATTTTCCCCATAAATGGTTTTTATTTGTCGATATGCGCCTTGAAAGTCGAGTTTTCAGTTCGCTTCATAAATTCTCAATCGAATTGAGATCGGGGGACTGACTTGGCCATGCTAAAGTATCGACATTTTTATTCTGAAATCATTCTTTCACCAAATTCGATGTGTGTTTTGGGTCGTTGTCCTGTTAAAATCGCCATATCAGCGGCATATTTTCCTCTGCATATGGCAGCATGCAATTTTCTAAATTATTCCTATAATCATGCTTAGTCATAGTATCCTTTATGCGAAAGATGGGACCGATACCCCCATACCATTATGTTGGCCCCACCATGTTTGACGATCTTGCGCTGGTATCCTCCATTGAACTCTTTTCCTTGTAGTCTATGTCACGTTTCTTCCAGAATCGCTGGACAACAAATTTACCTTCGTCTCGTCCCTCCACAAGATATCGCACCATTTTTTTCCCCCATCAGTTCCATACCATGACACCGCACATGGTTTCCGCAAAAAGTTTCCTTATTTGCAAATTTTGTTTGTGGAGTAGAGGAACCTTGCGAGCTACTCGTCCAGGTAACTAAGCTTCCACCAATCAACGATGAATAGTCCGAAAAGTAACATTGATGACCATTTCCGCAGCAATAATCCGTGCAGATTTAAATGGATCTTTTTTTGATGTTATTATGATCTTTTCATTGTCCATTTTTGTCGTTGATCTCGGTCTTCCTCGTGTTTCAGGAGTATTACAGTACTTCAAGGCATTTTGTTACGAAATTCTCTGATCGTCGTAGAGATTCTGCTATAAATTTATACGTTTTGCCCTTACTGCGAAGGTTCTGCACTAATCGCCTCTCTTCAGGAGTACGATTTTCGTCTTCAGAAGTAAAATAATAACTATTGTCAATCACTGTTTTTTTCGCATAGACCCTAGTCCAATAGAATCCTATCATCCAATGTCCTATGGACCATCCCAGTCCTATATTATGGCACTGACCAAAGAGCCACTGTGTTCGTAAATAATATTGACCAAGTATAGATTGCAGAGAAGGGAACATTTTTATGGAGCCTTCTGAGGAACCTTGTAGATCTTTGTAGATCTTTGTAGATCTTTGTAGATCTTCTGCGAACATTTATTATTGTAACGTATATAAAGTATTGTTTAAAATTTTGCAATTACTGAACCGATGAATTAAGGATTCGTACTGTCACACACTTCCCGACTGTTAAGTATTACCTACGAATATAGAAATGCTCACTAGCCGTTTCAATCGATAGTCCAGTAGGAAGCGAAGAATGATCATTACAAATATTAGTTTTTGTTTAGTTTTTGCAAAAAATGCAACTGGTGTTATCGCTGAAAGGTCTACTGTGTAAAACTATCAACTAGCACGATCGGTACGCTATTCGATTTCAATGAAAATACATATTTCCTATTGTTTAAAGTTTAATACTTATGGTGGAAGCAGCAGGATGGTGTGTAGGCCTTCGGAGCCACTTCATTCTTCTATTTTCTCCGAACACTTTAATACTTACAAAACTTTTTAAAAATCATTCATAATTTTGGACTTACCTAGAAGAAAAGGAAAAAAAAAGAACGGTGTTAGTTTTATAGTTCAAGGCAGTAAAAAAAATTTATAGTTGTAGTAAATATGTAGGACTATTTAATTATCTGTAAACGAGAGCTCAATCTGTGGGTGGTTTTCGAGATATACGATTTTGAATTGTTTTTTTTTTTTTTTTTTTTTTTTGTATGGGAAGTGCCACGCTCTTTTGTCCAATTTTAACCAATCTTCACAGAAAAACCCCCTGGCCTAAGATACCTAAGATTGTTTGAAAATGTGAGTTCAATCGGTCCGGTGGTTTTCGAAATATAAGATTTTGAATGTTTTCTTTTTGTATGGGAAGAGCCACGCCCCTTTTTCCGCTCACCCGGGCAACTTTTCGAATTGTTCTTTCCGTAACTTTCTTATTCGGACTACAGCGGATATTTAAAAACATGAGAAAAATCAGTCAAGCCGTTCTCAAATAATGCGATGACCAGTACAGTACGAATCTCTAACGCCATCAATAACTGAATCCAACTGCTTTGTCGGTTTCTACACCCAGAAAAAAACGAGCTAAAATCAATAATATCAGTGTCATTTCAAGCCTATTCGTTGACGGAAGTATGGTAAAGTCGGAAAATCTTATTCCAAGTACAAAAATCTTATTTTGAGCTCGTTTTTTTCAAGACCAAAAAATCTTCTTTTGAGATTTTTAGTAAGCTTAAAAATTACTTACTTCAATCCTGTTTCGCGATTATTTTAAGAATGTGGTTCTTACATTATGCTTGAAACAAATTTAATTTTGGTATTCAATATCTAAACCTTAGATACCTACCTAGATTATGGCGAGATTATTTGTGTTTCAATGTCATATTTTAAGATTGTTTCGGCTTTTTCAAGAACAAAAAATCAAGCCTGATCATATTAGATTTTAGCTTGCGATTTTTCTCTGAGTGTAGAGTATTCCTCTCCTCTTTAACGAAAGTCAGAATATTTATAGTTTCTGCAGTTTCATCCAAGGCAGACCTATTGTTAGGAAGAATGTTTTGACTACAAGGCATTTTTTTTTTTTTGCAAGGAATAACACTATCTCTCCACAACCTGAACGGTCTCTATGAGTATGACTTGAGGTCAGGATCGGCCAAATATTCACACTCCGGTAGATCTTGGAGAAAACCAAGCTCAAATCGATATCTACCAACTTTTTGTTTATTTTAAGGACGCCTATTATAGCATTCATAGGAACGAGCTACACAGAGCAATGTTTAGTTTTCTGGCATCCCTACCAAACTAGTCTGTTTCAAGAAGCGGTTGTTCTTGGTTGTTTCAAGAGGAAAATTCGTCGAGTCATTTTCGGTCCCGTCTGCATCAAATGGGGTCATCACTTCATCAGTTTATGTTGCTCAAGTTGCGCGAATGGAAGTGCATCCATTTCAGGGGCCTTTCAAAGAGATCAAAGAGGTTAATTGTCTTCAGGCTTGTATTATATCTGTTAATTATGTATGCACCTACCTACAATTCGGATGACACATATTTCGATACGGAAATCGATCAACAATATTAAACAGATGTCGCTGATAACAGCTACTCTTTCATCTCATTACATTTCTCGTGAAATCAGTTAATCTAGGCTATAGGTACATACCTATTTAATAAAACGTTGACTCGCTTATTGTTGATGATTTGAGCTTTGTTGTAAGAATCTGTGTTCCAATTTGAATCACTTCAGTAAGAACAACATGTTACTTTCGTTGTGTACAACAAATTTCACACGAAAAAGTACTTTCGGTCCACAAAACTGTATCGCCACCTCGACTAATTGTTTTTCTAAATATACTAAAGGTGGGCGCAGTAGCGCAGTGGTTAGTGTGCTGGACTACTGTGCGAGGGATCCCAGGTTCGATCCCCGGAAAAACACAAATTACATCTTAAGGTTTTTTCTACTGCGCCACCTCTCGCGAACGTCTGACAAACATCCGAGAGTATGACTGTCCTGAAAAAGCTTCTCAATTCAGCCGTTCGGACTCGGCATAAAATTGTAGGTCCCTTCCATTCGTTCCAAAAATAGAAACTCACACAAAACGAATGGTTGCGAGAAGCTAGGCCTTGGGTGTCTACCGCCTATTTATTTATTTATTTTTAAATATACTAAAGGGTCAGCCATCTGACGTTTTTTTTTTCAACTAGTGCTTATTTCGCGAATGGTAACACTTAGCTCATGTCTGATTTGACAGATAATCGGCCCTAGCGAGGTATCCGTCGGAACGGAAATTTCTCCGATTTCATACGAATCGGAGGATTTTTGCTTCAAGGTATACGTCGGAACAGCTTTTCGGAACATTGTTCCAACAAATATGTAACGCACACTGGCGTTTTGCGTTTCAGTGCGATGTAGTGCGTTTTTACTGATATTTTTGACAGCTTCATACGAATTTTCTTCCGATATGCTCCGACAGGAATTGGTTGCGGAATTTGTTTACGATTTGCAGTGAAGTGTTGATAAATGAAAGCAAAAAAAAAAACATTTTAGCAAAGTAATTGGTTGTATTTGTTGCTTAAATTTGTGTTTGTAGGGCAAAAACAAACGAAAAAACAAGCACAAAATAGGAAAACCCCTATGTAACACGAAACAACATCATGTCAAATAAATGCGTTGTCGCATTCTAATTATTCTTTCCGAAGTCGGATACCTCGAATGTAATTTGGGTCTCCGACGGAATATGCGTTGCGGAGAATTCTCCGTTCCGACGGATACCTCGCTAGGGCCGAATTAGTTTTATCCTTCCGCTGAACGAATATGGTTGTGTATACGCTTGAACAACGCTGGGAAATATTGCGACATTACTTTGAAAATAATGGTAATGTTGCAGAATTTGTGCGAAAATTGCGTACGGATTTTGGAAGAAGAGAAGCACCGTCAGCTCCGTATGTTCGTTATCTTGTGAAAAAAGTGAAAGAAACTGGCATCCTCATCGATAAACCAAAGCGTGAAAAGCCAAAAACAGTGCGTATACCCAAAACGAGTCACTGTTTGGTGCGGATTTTGGTCCAGAAGCATAATTGGGCCTTTTTTCTTCGAAAATGAGCAAGGAGTGGCCGTTACAGTCAATGGCGATCGTTAGCGGACCATGTTGAACGAATTTTTGTTCACAAAAATTGAAGAGGAGGATATTGGCAACATTTGGTTTCAACAGGACGGCGCTACGTGCCACACAGCCGAAGCTACACTCGATGTTTTGCGCCCTGTTTTTGAAGATCGCATTATCAGCCGCAGAACTGATGTCGTTTGGCCACCGCGGAGCTGCGATTTGACACCGTTGGACTATTATTTGTGAAGTGCCGTAAAAGATAAGTGTTACGCCGACATGCCAGAGACAATTGACGCTTTAAAGGACAATATTCGTGAAGCCATTGGTGAAATACAGCTGCACACAATCGATAATGTGCTTAAAAATTGGACCGATCGTGTAGGCTACTGCATGGCCAGCCGAGGCAGCCATTTGAATGAAATTATTTACCATTATTAACCGGAAGGATTGTACTTTCAAATAAAAAAAGAAATTTGAGAAAATATTCAGTAGTTTTTTTTTTATAGCATTTTAAAAAAAAAAAAAAGTTATTTGGCGGACCCTTTAGCTAACCCGGCAAACGTTGTTCTGCCATTTTCGTAAATATCTCAAACCCAGCGCCACCAATTGGGTCCACATTTTAGCAAATAATTTATTTTTATTTATATAAAACATATTTTGAATTAGACCCAAATCGGTACATAAATGGCGCCATCTACAGAACCAAAAATACAAGTTAAACATAATATTCACATTTTAAAAGATTAACAAGATTAGGTAGGTGCAATTCACATTTTTTCGTAAATTTTACAAAAATTTTATATCCCCAACTACTACGTGACATATTTGTCAATATTGTTTTTTTTATGGCGGCAACAAAAAAATTCGATAAAATCTCAAATTGCAGTTATTTAGAATTTGAAATATTTTAAACATCAACCCCAAAACAAAGACCAAACAAAATTCCCACGTGAGCGGTATAATCACAAAACAAAAATAAATTACCAATATTGCACTGCATATCTACGCCTATTTAAAAGAACTTAAGCAGTATTCACAATCACAACACCAACACGACATTGAATGGTAATTTGCGGCGGCGTACAAATGAGAATTTGTTTTTCTTCCGTACCGGAAGAATGTATCTCGGTAATTCGCAAAAGATTTTTATTTGTAGTTTTCTTATTCCCAATTTCCAATTCCAATTGCATACGAACGACAGCAACAAGTCAAATAAATTAAAAAAAATATGTACATATAGTCAAAGTGATCGTAAAAAATAAAAAACACGCGTAAGTTATACAATTTATGCAAATTATTTGCAAATAAATTTTATAGTGCGTTTCAGGGGATTATTGACGACTTGTTAAATTTATTGAGACATAATGAAGATAACGCGAACTATTCAATCGATGGATGCAATTAAATGTCACATTTCTCCTCACTCGCCAAAGGTGAATAAACTAATTTCAATGTCACAAATAGACAGATAGATAAAAACATCACTTAGTCATTTCGTACGCACATATCTGTCTATAATTTCCGACTTGCGAAATTGATTCTGCGAATTGTTAGGAAACATGTTAATTGAGTGGAATCCCCAAAACTTTTAACTTAAGATATTACGTCTTCGTATTTTTGTCGAATAGAATAGACCAATCGAATTGGTGATATCGCATCAATGTCATCGAGATACATTCCTGGTACCACCAAACAGGTGTTAATGGGAAAAAACCGTCATGACAGCTTTTTTTTTTAATTGACAAGTGCCTATTTAAGACATTTATTACTTTTACACGTAGATAATACCCTGTCCAGTCCATTGTCCATTGGGCCGGTTATTTGACATAACAAGAAGTTGATTTTGTTCTCAAGAATATACGGAAGTATGCAGCAGTAGAACTGATCCAGATGGTATTGCATCTCTATAATTGCTGTTAGATAATTCTGGGAATCATTTAAGAAAAAAAAATAAATCAATTTTCAACATTCAGTGCGATCCAACAATTATTGTAGTGACGAGACGACGATGGCTATTAAATAAGCATGTGCGGCAATTTTTATTATACAATTTTGCACGGTAATCGAACATCATTAATCATTTTCTTTGTCTGGAAGGGATACGGTTATTGCTTTTGGTTTCAAGATGTAAGCAAAGGATGATGAATTATATGGACATGTAACGTCAGAGGGCATCGACCGTCATTGACGTAGGTACTTTGGAATTGTTTTCACTGAAGAGCTTGTAATCATACCGTCTATCGAATTTGAAGGATTACTTGGAATTAAAGGATTCACGCGGACAATGACTCACAGTGAAGAAGAATTCTTGTCGAACAGCAAATTTTGGACATTGATTGACATTAAGTAGTTTAAGCTGTGAGTATCAGGTCTATCATTCGGCTTGAAGGTAGAAATGTTCCCTGACCACAAGCAACGCGCAACTCCAAATAAATGTAGATATGTATATAAGTTCACTTCAAAAAATACATTTTGACTTAAAATTGTTCCAAAGGACGTGGCTATAAACGAAATAGACTATAGCAGTCCCACAGTCTTAAGAAACATTTAAAAAAAAAGTTTCATCGAAATCTGTCCAGTAGTTTTCGAGTTTTTAAGAGTCAAAGAAAAGTCCTACAGTTTTATTATATGTATAGATGTATAGATTTAAATTCCGAACGATTGAATTTTAGTATCTTTGTCAGTCGTTTGCGAACGGTGGTACAGTAAAAAAAGTCTAATTTGTATTTCTCCGGGGATAGAACCTGCGACCCTTCGGTCAGTAGTCCAGCACTCTACCCAATGCGCCCACCAAATAAGGCGATACTTCTCAAAATTCCTCTAGTTGCATCCACCAAACTGGGTTTAATTCCAGACTGCATAGTACTTTTGGACTAATTGAGACAAATAGCTAAAGACTAACTTGTCTGATGTAGAAAAAGTCAGAGGTGGTGCTTCTGGGATGAAGGGTTGCTACATTTTTGACCGAAATATTGATAGTGATTCAATCATCATGTACACATTTTTGTATCCAGAGTTGAAACTTCTCCACACACACAATATGTATCTTCGTAGAGAGGCCGCTGGCTGCCATGATGAAGTGGGCAAAATGTTCCTAACCCGAGCGATAATATACAGAGAGAAACAAACGATAGATTCTACCATCTTACTTACAGCTCGGTGTGGACGTGGATCACAAACTACTAATGAATTTTCGGGACGAAAAGTTTATGTCCATTCTCAATCTTAGACGACGAATGCTCGCTTTTGAAACCAGGTCTATATTGCTGGGTAATTTGTCGGTCGCTGTATCTCCCTCTTCAAGCGCGGTAATGCAAATGGGACTGAAAACAACTTGACGAATATCAGGTTCATTAAGTACAGACGGCTCTTCGAACAGACTGACAGTGACCATTGATTGCCTTGCTATTAAAATTTAGCATCCAAGCCACGAAGATCGTAATGAAAAAGCAGACGAGCTAGCAAGAAGTGGGTCGGAGCTTGACGCAGTAAATATCATTGCATCAATAGACATCCCAATTAGTGTAGCAAAAAGAAATATTGACCAAAAATCAAGGGAAACAATTAACACCGCCTGGTCTAACAGACACGACTGTGTTACATCCCGTAGCCTTTGGCCAAGAATCGACGAAAAAAGAACAAGATGTATTCTGAAAATGTAGCGACAAAACAAATTTGGCCTAAGCTGGATTTGAAACGCTCTAAGAAATTGATCTCTCTCAATAGATTGCATATCGGCACCACAATAGGTGTCATTACTGGACACTGCCTGATAGGCAAACATGCCGCAAGGCTGGGCCTCTTCGCAAACGACTTTTGTAGAAGCTGCATGGACGAGGAAGAGGAGGAAACTATCTCTCACCTTCTTTGTTCCTGCCCAGCTCTCTCCCGCAGAAGGAAGCTTCACTTAGGAGCCTTCTATTACAACGACTTGGGCGATCTGACAAGCATAGTCATCAGAAGCCTCTAACGCTTTATAAAGAGCTCAAAATGGTTCAACTAGTAGGGAGATCTTAGATCCTTCATCGTGGCATCACAATGGACCTATACTGGTCTAAGTGTGTTGGCGTTTTTAGCTGACAGCCACTTTCAACCAACCAACCAACCATTCTGAAAATGAATAAACGAGATATTCGAATCTTAACAGGTGTACTGACAGGCGACTATACCATTGGTACCATGGCCACAAGACTGGGCATTAACTCACCAGATAATTGCAGGAGCTGTCAAGACATAGAAGAAACGGAGACCATCAAACACCTGCTCTGCGAATGCCCAAACCTCCAAACCAGTCGAGCCCGATACATGGGAGACAGACTTTTCGGAGACCTAGAGGATATACTACAGGTATCACTGACGGACACAATCAGGTTTGTTAAAAGTACGGGATGGTTTACTTAGTAGACCAACCCCGCCAAGGAACAACTCCAAGAAACCAGGTAAAGTGTTTATGCATGTTTTTTGTGTTGTCCAATAATATGAACATTTTTATCCACGACCAAAAACCAAGGGATCACAATGGACCAAAAGGCCCCCGTGGTAGCACAGAACTTTTAAAGCTGTGCACTTCCCTCAAACCTAACATAACCCAATCTACTTGAAAACTCATGATAGAACTAGATGCCATCGAAAGAACAAACCTTAGGTAAACAAGTGGTACAAGATTTGGCCAGAGCTGGATCTGAAAAGTTCTAAGAGTTTGATCTCTCCCGACATACTGCAATATATGCGTGTCATCACTTAGACATAGTTTTATAGCCAAGTATGCAACATGTATACTCTGTCCCATTTATATTTTCAGTACAGGGAAGATAGGGTATTTGCCTTTCACCCTTACTTTTATGGATTTCAATAAGCTGTCTCCATTATAAAGCTCTCACATGGTTGCCATAGTGAGCACTATAAATTGGCATAATTCTCTCACAAATATCGGTAGGGTTACCAGCCGTTTATTAAGATTTCATGAACAGAAACATGTAGATCTAAACTAAATCTAAAAAAATTAAACTAAATCTAAATTAAATTAAATCTATCTTTTTCCACAGCACCAAGAGGTAAGATAGTAGGCGCGTTTTTTTAAGAGTTCCCCAGAAGGCCTCGAAATTACCAGGTATCCATTTTTCGGGTACCCGTTTCTTATTGAGTACCCACTATTTTTTGGGTACCCGCATTATAAAAAGTATAAAAAACGGTGTCTCAATATTCAATTCCAAGAACTTCTGAATTTAGGATACCCATTACCTGGATTTACCAAGTACCCATTACTCGAAATTACCAGGTATCCATTTTTCGGGTACCCGTTTCTTATTGAGTACCCACTATTTTTTTGGTACCCGCATTATAAAAAGTATAAAAAACTGTGTCTCAATATTCAATTCCAAGTACTTCTGAATTTAGGATACCCATTACCCGAAATTACCGGGTACCTGTGAACTTGGGTAATAAATTCAACTCGACAATAATCCTCATTGTTTCGACAGCTGGTGGACACTGCATATTAACAGATCCATCAGAATTACAAAATAATTGAAGGAGTACCTAAAAACTGTATGGCAACATGCCACATAATCAAATTCATTTATTTGCTCTCAAAAGCTTTAAAAAGCAACAAAACACAAAAGTTCTTTGACACAATCCATAGAAAAACCCGTAATGATATTTTTGCAAATGAATATGGTAACACTCTTCTGAGCTGCTTAAAACACACACCAACACCACACATCACACATGTTTATTTTCTGTGATAAAATAGCAACCGCACACGAGAAGATCACCCTCATCGTCATCCTCATTCTGCCAGCACATGCGAGGCAGACTGGTCATGGTGGGGTGTATGCGCCTTTGAGGAAAATATCGTCATGGTGGGTTTTACGTAAATGACAACAACAATTCCTTGGTAAGTCAGTGGCTTGGTTTTTATTTCAGTGGCAATTCTTGTGATGAGTGCCGTAAAAGTATCTACTGGCACCTTTGGTAGAAAAAAGAGCTTCCCATAAGGCCTGTACTGAAAATATAAATGGGACAGAGTATAGAAGCTGTATGGCCGAAGAGAAGGAAGAGAACGAAATCTCCATCTGGGAACCATCTACTACAATTGTCTCTCAGATCTATTGAGCTGTTTTCGCTTCTTCAGAAACTCAAACTGGTTTACACATTGACAAAAGTGTCGAAATATTCTTAATGTAAAAAATAATTTGTAACTGTGTAGCTTTATCAATTTTAAATAACCCACCCCCATTTAAATATTCAAAGCTTTTAACAAAATGTAAATGTTGAGCCAGATTAATAACAATGGCCCACGCAAATACCACCACTCTAGGCCCTCATATAACAATTACTACAAGCAACAGTTGACAGATGTAAAGTCTGTAGAAGGTCTTTGATTTTTCAATAGAAACTTCAAACATTGTATGCAGTTAACTAAACATCCTTCTTCCCTATTTAAACAGCACACATATATAAACAGTATTTGAAATTGTGTTACAATTAAAAACAACTAATAAGGAAACTCGCACAAAACTCCAGCGGCTATAAATACTTTGATAGTACTTATGGTGCGGGAAATGCAAACAAGATAACCAAATATACAATTTGTCACTAAATTAGTTAACACTTAACGGTTTAATTGATTTAGCAATTACCATTCGGGGAAATATCACACAGCCCGCACTTACAAGGAAAGTTGGGTGTGACGTGCAACAGCAAAACACCTAGTTTCTCATCTCACAGTTGTAGTAGTTCCGCTTTATATTTTGAGAAATCACGCAATTCGAACATGATTCGATGATACAGACGTAATGTCAAATTTCGAGGAAATCTCATCATAATTATTCGAGATTTGAAGAAATTTAATTTGCATTTTCAAAGTGGAAGTTGGTTATTGACAAGTTCGTGGAAATGTGCTAAGAAGTGATGGCCTTTTTTCTTTAAGGTTATCCTAAGCTTCATACCACGAGCTTATCCATAATGCACTTCATAAATTAGGTTTTAGATCGTTCTAAAAATATGCATCTTTATTAAAAAAGGATACACAGTCCCGCATTGTCCTAAAATAAGCCTTGTGAAATGGAATACAATGAACAACTGCCAACAACAGAATATCTAGGTCTATGGATTTGTAGTACACTCATTAGCAGCGATGAATATAATAAATTCACCCTGATAGAGCCGTCAAATAAAAAAATAAAATTTTTACTGATAAATCTGCTGGTATAAATCTGCGAGTATGGTACCTAATTTATTGGATGACATATAAATTACTTGGCAACGCTATGCAGGTTCGAGACAAATAGCTTTTTTTTTGTTTCGGATGTAGATCAATTTATTTGTTTTTCAAAATAAACTGGTGATTTAAATGTGATTTAAATGTTTATGGAAATTAAAGTAAGTACATCAACAACTAGATGAATCCTCGTTAAAACGATACTGGTTTTAAGAGAGAGATATGAAATATAAATAGATCCTTTGGGTGGGTAATTTTGTAACTGTTTACAATACATCATTATTATTCATTTTTATTGTAAATAATGTAAAGTTATGAAGTAAATATGAAAACAAATTATTGTGAATAAGCCATAAGACATTTTTTTACATTTGTCATAAAATTCTCCACACTTTGATTGTTGTATATACTCTGTACATAAACAAAATCTATATATATAAAAATGAGTTCTAAAATGTGTTCGGATACGTATAACTTGAAAACCAACGACTCTATTGCGCCCATATTTCCAGATAATCTTAGGTATTAGCCCAGGAGTGCACTGAAGGAGATTGGTCAAAATTGGACAAAGGGGCGTGGCACCTCCCATACAAAAAAAATATTCAAAATCTTATATCTCGAAAACCACTGAATCGATTGAGTTCAAATTTACATACAATCTTAGGAATTGGCCCAGTAGTATTCCTGTGAATATTGGTCAAAATTGGACAAAGGGGCGTGGCACCTCCCATACAAAATAAACATTCAAAATCGTATATCTCAAAAACCGCCAAATCGATTGAGTTTAAATTTACAGACAATCTTAGGTATTGGCCCAGGAGTGTTGCTGTGAAGATTGGTCAAAATTGGACAAAGGGGCGTGGCACCGCCCATACAAAAAATTCTATGGGGTGAAACTCGATGACGTTATAACTCCATAACCGCTGAGCCGATTTTCATGATTCTTTTTTTGTTTTGTTAGTATTGCTGTATTTCAGGTTTACGCAGAAAGAAAATTCCAGAAAATCGATTTTTCTCATTTTTCGCATTTTACGAAACAACATTATTATCTAAGAAGATAGAAGAAGAAGAAGAAGAAGAAGAAGAAGAAGAAGAAAGAAGAAGGTGTTTCTGTGAAAGTTTGATCAAAATTGGACAAAGGAGCGTGGTACCTACCGTATAAAAAAATATATGTACATTTTAAATCCTATTTCTGGACACCCATGGGAGCTAAAGTAAGTGGGATTGGAAAACGGGCTATGGCACCACCCTTACAACAAAGTTATTTTAATCACGATATCTGAACATTGCCTGATTGAAGCATTTTACAAAACCTGGCAGGATCGGACAAAAGGACGTGACACCTCTCATAACAAAAAAATACTTTTCAAACGTTATTCTTCGACAGTTGTGGGACAAAATTTGTCTAAACAATACAATTCGTGGGCAAACGTCCGAGGAAATATCGGTCGAAGCACACGGAGTACAGAATCAGTCTGGACACATCGGTTAAATAAAAATGAAATGAAAATGTAAGAGCAGGTAAAACAACGTTTGCTGGGTCCGCTAGTTGCATATACCTAAAAGCAAGTACATTTTTCAAATAAATACATTCAGTTTTATAACGTACATTACAAGCGGTGTTTCATTAAATTGCGGAAGTTAAGGCGTTTTTTCTCGAATATTTCAATTTTCACCAGTTCTAGGCCGAACAGTAACTGTATAGAAAAACAAATACAAGGTGGCGGTATAATTCTTCGGTGATGTTGCTTCACCTTGAATATCGGCGCAGATTTCCCTGTCGTCCGACACCAAATGGTCAAACACAACGACGTCTAGCCGCTCGTCTAGAAGAGTATGGGAGATGCTGCCATGTCTTGCCGGCTCTGGAGCAGCCCTGCTCAGAATATAGCAGCTGTGGATGAAAAGGTCAGAGACGACCCCGGAACATCGACCCCGGAACATCGACCAGAACACGTGCCTCGCAATTGGGCATCAATCGGCGGTCTTTACAGAGAATTTAGGTGAACGACTGTAAGAACCCTTACAAAGTGCAAACAGTGCATCAGCTGTTACCTGTTGAGCTATAACCGAAATTCTGAAGGCTGCATTTCCGGGTCGCCTAAAGTCCGTGCAATTATTTACCTACTCCGAAGACACTAACACAGTTGGAAGAACTCGGCGACCAGTTAGTAGCGCATTTCTAAATAGTAAGTCAGAAGCGTCAAGATAGTGCCATCGATCGGTAGATGAAAGTTGAACTAATATATGTTGTCTAAAAAAAAGAAGATTAATATCGATAGAATAATTGACAGAATGACACAATGGACAGATATAAATTTGAGGTTCAAAAAACTCTTTCTAGCTTGGCCCTACGGTGAACTCCAGCAAATGACAACAGTTCGAAGAATAAATGAATAATTATTTTGCCAATTGCTAAGGACTAAGAAGGCAATTGGGTAGCAAAGCCTTCTAACGAGAAACTAAACAGGCAACTTTGTAATACCTGCTCTTATCACCCCGGACCCTCTATATGGCGCACAATGCATATACCTACGCTGTCAAAAGTGGATGAAAACGAGCTCAGCGCCAAATTATTTGCGAGACCTTAGGTACAGTATGTATCCTAGGAGTTTGGGAAGAGAAATCAAACAGCTGTTAAGATGGCCTAGAACATCGGATCTTTGTCAATCCCTCGAGAATATTGTTGTCTTTATATAAAGTGGTGCCCCCAGTTGGTAGGGGTAATCATCAGCTACTCGGATTTGGATTCTATTAAAGGGTATTAGGATCTTTGACCTTTCATTATCAATTGCGGGTAACAAACTACGGGTTATACTACAGCCATAAGTGTTGTTCCATTCTGCTTAATCAAGTTTTGTTTGACACCATTAATGAAGCTCTTATAGCAGTGCTAAAAGATGGCATCTACTCCTTGTCTATCAGCTACATAAAACGGGCCAATTTAAGCCCGCATTTGGTACGAACTGTTGTTTCGTTTCCTTCCACTTCAAAGTAAAGGCAACAAAGTAGTTCCTCTACTTTGAGATGTTTTATTGCGTTTAAGTCGATACTGTTACAAAACTATGGCGTGCTCGATTCACCCGCCCTTCTGTAGATGTAATACTATGTAATGGAATTATACATTTAATTGCTTCCACACCACTATGCAATAACTAAAGGTATTTAAAAATTAGATAATTGATTTCAATTATAAATTGCAAAACGTTGAAAAAAACATTTTTTTTCTCGAAGATTCCTTTTCGCTTGTTTACCTACCTTTAATTAGCCAGTTCGAAATCAATTTAACCCGCCAATTTGCAATTAAATAATAAACTATCCCATTTTCCCATTTCAAATATTATTGTACCTCTACCAAGAGAAAGTATATGTATTGCCTAAACGACACGCTATAAAAAAAAAACGGAAATCATTCAGTACTTTTCCACTTGACAAATTTATGTAGGTATATTTGTAGTCGGGTTTTAAATTTATATTGTTTTTTTTTATTAATGACCAACTTTCGGTACCACGCAGTAGAAGGTACTTCCTTAATGAACTTCTTGAATAAGAATAATCTGACATATAAATCCCAGCACCGCAACTCGTCTGACATATCGATAAAATTGCATCGTCTGTCCTGGACTGGGACTGGGGGAATCAATGCAGCTTAAAAAAACAGAAAACAAAAAAACAAAAACCAAAAACTTGACTTATTAAGTAAAACTAATGGTAATGGAGAAAGAGAGGACCCATCGAAAAGGTTCACCCAAAATCCCACTCACACATTGCCTTATAAATGGAATCCCATTCCAGTTTTTTTTTTATTATGGCACATTCTGTTGGTTTATTATATACGCATCAGTGCAGTTGCTGGAGATTTAAAAATATATGCGCGATGAAAATTCACTGTTGCTGCCGTTGTTATTTGCTGTCAAAACTGTCAAGCGATTTAAAACAGTTACAAACGAGCAGCCAAATTAAGTTTGACGTGCATTGGGGGGAAATTGAGTAATTGAGAGAGAGAAAGATATACAGTATAATGTATGTGAATGACAAGTTCATTAAGTTTAATAACTGATTGTAGTGAAGTTTAGTAACAAAAAACAATTTATGTGTTTTTGACCAATGACATTTATGCAGTCATACATCATAGAGGTGGTTTCTCGAAAACGTTATCTGCGCCAAAATGTTCTAAAAATGTAAACTGCAAGAGAATCAATAATTTTGCTATTAAACATAATCACATATTTAAGCTGCATTTGCATTTTGGTCGATAATGTAGTTTGCGTTGGTTCGAAAACGTCATCTGTATTGTAACAAATTCGAGGTGACCTTAAACGTCAATGAAAAAGCTGAATATTCTGATGAATATGTTCGTTAAAAGTGAACTAATTAATAAATATTATTTAATTATTTAGTGTGTTAATATTTTTTTCTTTTAATATATCATTTAGAGATGAGGTTGTATTAAAAACAAACAAAAAAAAAAGCGTTTAAAAAATGTTTATTTCGACGATGGTAACGATAAATAAGGCGTAACTCAAACCAATCATTTTGTGGTTTTATAAAAAGAATAAAAGTGAATGAAAATTGATTCAAACTTAAAATTTGTCAAGATGACCGCAACCGATTTGCAAACCAGAATCCATTCGCTAAAGGTGAAGGTACTGGATGGCAAATATCACAAATCACGAGATAACCGACGAAAAATCCCCAGGCAAAGGTGCCAAAGTCGAAGGCATTTATGCTCGTTTGACAACGAAACGAATCAACCTGAATCAAAGAAGGCTTGATCGGAATGTGACTGTTGTCAGAGACTAGTCCGATACACTTGAAATCGTAAAAGATATTTCAGATAACAACGACTACCATCAGCACTAGAATTTCCCAAAGATGATCTTATTTCTTTCGAAAATTCACCTAAAAATATCGTTTTTTAATGTGAGTTTAGGAAAAGTTGAAAAATTTTAATAAATCATCTGGAAAATGAAATATGTGCCTACTTCAATTTGCAATATCCTTAAATTCATATTTTATGAATAGGTTTAGGTTAGAACTCCCTTTAATAGGCTTTTGCTGTGCATGTCCCATTACCAACTCGCTTGTCTGAAAGTAATTCGTGCTTTACTCCAGAAATACTTGAAGTAATGAAACGAAGGTCTTGTGCGATGGAAATGATTTAAGGTCCCACTAGAGCAGTTAGTATCTCTGGCAAATATGTTTAACCCCCTATTGGAAAAATAACAGGTCAAAAATTACATGATAAATTTGTAAGTAAAACACATTTTAGTATTGCCTAAAATGGTTTCCAGGAGTTTCCGTATTGATTTAGATTTAAGACTATTATGACAAATTGCATGAAGTAATGAAAAGGCCCCCTTAAGTGGGGTCATCGGCAATAACTCGGGCTCCGAGCAAAATTTCCAAAATCGGAGAATTTGATTTTCTTTATTTCTTATATAGAGTAGAAGTAGACAAACCGAGTTTGAAGTCAATCGGATAAAAAATAAAAAAATTCTCATACAAACTTTGACCCCCAATCTTTGTATACCTCATAATGGGAACCTCTGTGCAAAATTTCAGTTTTCTAGGGCAAAGAGTTTGGGCTGTGCGTTGATGAGTCAGTGAGTTAATGAATTGTAATTTCAATTTTTTTATACCTATGTGAAGAAGAAGAAAAAGATTGCACAGCGTAACGAATATTGAAACGTGTTAAACTCACTCAACTGTAAGGGTTGCTGCGTGGAGCGTTTCATTTATTTAGGAGAAGAACCGGAACAACTTTTGGACACAGACACTTTTGGTAGGAATTATACCAATTTCGAATTACAGCACTCATCATCAGACTCCTTTTAAGTGATTATTGTTATCGTTTCACTTTTCGTTACGCTTCTGCTTTTCAACATGTTAACTTGACCTACAGCGTAACAAAAATTCAAACGAACTCCGATCACCGTTGGGCTACTGACACTGAGTGAAGACTGGGGCGTTCAATCACTAAAAGTTAAACTCCTATTTCCGACAAATGGACTTACCCTACGGTAACATACAAAATGACTTTTAATTCAGAAAAAAATGAGATATTTGTTTGCCGGTTATTTGTTTTCTCTGGGGATTGATAACTGATCACATGGCAACCATGGATCACAGGAAAACCCCGTGTTTCCGTGGTGGAACTCAGATTTATGTTTTAGACCGCATTAAGACATTGGAAAGCTTCTCAACTGACTACCAAATAGCCGAAAGACCTCGATACTAAAGGTGCTATGTATACCTGCTCAATAGCAGCAGTAGAAGCTATTGCTAAAGTCTTATTCGAAAGAAATCTTCTACATGTTACATGAACTTGCAAACTTTTAACCATGTGAGCTTACGGGACACAATGGCTAGATGCCAAAAATAACAAGTTTTGTATTTTTCTGGGAAGTTAAGGAATACTATTTTGGAAGATTATATGAAATATTGGACCCTGGAACCTTTATATAGCTGCGCTAGACCCAAGAAGTCTGGTTTTGTTCACCGATGGGTCAAAAATTGAATATTCGGTTGGAGCTGGCATATATCTTCTCAGATAACCGAGCAGCATTTCAGGCACTGCGATCCAACTCGATTGACTCTATCAAGTGCTGCTACTTCGGACAAAGGTACGAAAGAAATAGCAGTATCGCATCCTGGCAACAACAATGGAACGAATCGTTGATAGGGAAGACGGAACATCGTCTCATACCAGTGATCAATGCATGGATATCTCTTGAAACGCTGACATGAAACCATCCCAAACTGTCCGTCCACATTGTGAAACCGAGAGGATTGCCTACTCCCAATAACATCGTGAATTTATACATGTTGCAGAAACACGAAAATTGGTTTATTGTAAGCAACGTGACCGTGCGAATACTCAGGGAGGCTCTTATTTGGAACGCCAACGTAATGCGAATTAATAGTTCAAATGGTAGAGTAAGCTAAGGCTGTATACCGACTTCCGCCAAGAAATGCTTCACGCCAATATATTAATATAAAACTTTGTTGGGTAGCTAACTAATCTAGTTTTAGATCTGGCTTACAGTCAGCGTTTTTAGGATTACAATATTTTTGCTAAGTTAATAGGGCTACTGATCTAGGATTTAGAAGACCAACTTTAGCATTTTTTAGCATAACTTACCTCATGAAACAAAAAGGGGACAAACAACTAAAACCCCATATAAGACTAACTTTCTTCTTTGAAAAATGATGGTTGAAAGTCTGCGGTTTAGCTACGCGTGACCAAAATGACTTTGTCGTCAAAATATCCTCTTACTAATACGCCGTCATATAGTTATCATCAGTATCTCGAACCAAATCTTCGGTTGCATTAGATCTAACTCTAGAGTGTGTGTAAAAGCTATCAAACCATTCCAATTCCGGGTAAGCGTGGAAAGGCACTTAGCCTGATTTTTATAAATGACTTTCCGAAACCAATGTAAATGCATTTCCAACTAAAAAAGATAAGAGTTGTCAATCACACTGATTCACTCCTGACCAGTTTTACTTCCACGTCACTGGTCGCCAGATATAATTACCTACTAAAAAACCTGAACCAAACTACCTACTAATTGCACAAACAGTAAGCGTAAAAATATCATTATCCGTCGTCGTTGACGAATCACGTTCCAACCTCCAAAAATGGAAAATACTTGCTGATCGGGGGTTTTCCTTCCAGTCGAAAATTCTTAGAACCCATTGACCACCGCAAGCATCCGATCCGAATCCAAATCAATATTTCAGTCCAACAGGTTTTGGTTTGGCATTTTATCGGACAGAAATAACAAAGTCTTCCAACTGTGACCTACTGTTTGGTCAATGGTCAACTCTCGGCTAACAACAACACCACACATCAGATAGGTATCAAAACAGAGACAGAGAAAATAACTCATTGCATCCGAAGAATACAGGAATGGAATTCCCATCACCTTCCAACGATATCCAAAAGTTATTCGTGTTTTGATTTTGTTTTTGTCCACCACCACCACACAACCGACCATGGGAGTCCGCATCTCGTTGTTGTGGTCTTCCGTGAAAAGTTAAACAAAAAAAAAAAAAACTGTTTTCATCTGACGTAATTTTCTCGGAAGTCGATGGACTTTTGTGGTATGATGCAGTAGCATCTCAGTCGTCCACCTGAATGAATGACCTACATTCAACCGACACGACGAAACAAACAAGCGAACGCATCTCGCCGGCCATTGCATCTGTATCTTTTCCTGTTGTTTATGGCAGAAAGTTGAGATATTATTCAAATTGTGATAGGTTGTTTTTTATATCTTTCGCAGTTTGGGATAGTTTTGGTAATTATTAGAAAGCTCATACCTACACCCGTGCTGGCTTGCATTTGCATAGCCAATAAATTATTGTCTTATCGAACTGGGATCAAATTTGGTAAATGATGCAATTTCTGTGCGCATCGGGCTTTCTTTTGTCCAAGCCAACCTAAATTCTATAGACTGTCACATAAATTCAGTTTTACGGAATTTTCGTTGTAACACCTGATGGTAGGTAACCCTACAAATGCTAATCAGTTTGGAGTGGAATTTAATTTGTTGTATCGCAGCGGTATCACGCATGTGGCGGAGCACGTGAATCACAAAGTGTATCGATGGTTTTATTGGAAACGTGACGACCAGATCAATGAAGTGATGCTGGTCAGTCGGGATTATGTGTCATCTGTCAATTTATTTATTATTCACAAAATCTGGCAGTGGATTAGTATCAATTGTGCGATGTGTTTGCCTATCAATTAGTCATTTGACGTTTGTTTAATTATTTCGATTATGTGACAACTGGTGCGATGAGTGGCATTTGGAAATGTGGTGTAATGTCATGGGGTTAGTTGTAAACAGAAATGTTAGCCATTACGTAGATAGGTAGTTGGTAAACAAAGGTTAAGGCACTGGTGTGGTGATGGAGTTGTTAACATTTATTTAGTGGCATTGCACTTTAGAACAAACGAGGTGGTTACTCACTAAAAATGCTTAAATTGAGGAAGACTGGATGACAAATGGCAGGTCAAATGATAAACTTACAAAAAAAAAATATCTCTACAATTCTGTGATGCGTCACTGGACTGTCACTTAGATTTTGATCTAGATGACAATGACTGCTGACAATGATTTCTACATCACTAGTAGACCCAACTCAATTGTATCTACAACCCATTAGATAATATAAGTCGCCGTAGCAGGTGGTACAAGGAATAATTGAACTGCAGGCCCATCATTTAATTTACACGAATGGATTAAATGACCCCAACTGCATACATAAGTCGTTTTGTATACTTACATCCGAGCACAGATTCTTGAACACCACTCGATATCAACCGTGCCGCTCGCTATAGTACGTTTTACAATACTGTTCACTGTTCTCGCATATACCTACATACTACAGTCCACTTTTTGTCACCCATCAGGAACCACGGTTAAGCTAAGGGCTTCACGGAACCAAACTTGTTGTTTTGGCGCTTTCTATAGCCGTCGCTATAGGCCTGCTTGTGTAGGCCGGCTTCATGTCACTCTCCGGAGTCCCGCTGGTCAATTGGCATACATCGACACATATAAGAACTACGCTTAGTCATAGGGCAACCCGGAACCGCGCTTGTCATTGGGTCGCTTTCTGCCAACCATGAATAATGCTTAGTGGTAGGGCCGCTTTCTGATGTCACCCTTGAAAGAGGCTCGTGGTTGGGCCGCTTTCTGTCACCCTTGAAAGACGCTTGTTGTTGGATCGGTTTCTCCCACGCAGACGCAGGACCCACGCTTAGTCATACTCGTAGTCGTAGGAGATCACGGACCACATTTGCTGTTGGGCCACTTACTACCATCTAGGCACTAAGCTAAGTCGTGAGGCCTTACGAAATACTATATTTATCGTTGGGCCACTTTTTAAAAACTCAGAAAAAAAACTAGCTAAAATCAAGAATATCAGTGTCATTTCAAGCCTAATCGTTGACGAAAGTATGGTAAACTCGGAAAATCTTATTGCAAGTACAAAAATCTTATTTTGAGCTCGTTTTTTCAAGACCAAAAAAAATCTTCTTTTTAGATTTTTGGTAAGCTTAAAAATCTTACTTCAATCTTGTATCGAGATTATTTTAAGAATGTGGTTCTTACATTATGACTGAAACAAATTTATTTTGGGTATTCAATATCTAAACCTTAGATCTTAGATACCTACCTAGATTTTGGCGAGCTTATTCAATGTCATCTTTTAAGATTGTTTCGGCTTATTTCAAGAACAATGGGTAAGCACGTAAGAATAAAAAAATCTAAAATCAAGCCTGAACATACTAGATTTTAGCTTGCGATTTTTCTCTGAGTGTATGGATCTAATGTAATCTAATAATTTGTGTGAGTGGTTACGAGAAGTTTCTAGCAAGTCGGTTAGCTCAAATTGATGGCCTATATGTCGTTTATTATACTGGAGACTTTTACAGTCTTAACCGACCAGATAGAACCTAAACCTATACTATTCGTTGGGATGCATTGTAAATTTGTGTTGTGTCCTTCAAATTGGACTAGAGGTATAACCAAACTACAAAAGCGACGGGCGCTAGCTTCAAAAGACTCTACAGAATAAATATTTGATATCAACATTACCTACAATTAGCAATATCGTCTTAATTGTTACTCATGTATATAAAATTTTACAAATTCGATGCACACACATGCCACATACAAACAATCCTTGTACCATATTGAATCTTGACATAGTGAACGAATTCATTGAGGTTGATGGACGATACATATTTCAATGATGACACATAAATAAATTTAAAACAAAAAAAAAATCAGCAAACATCCAAGCCACAAATTATATTAAGGAATGATGATGATTTTTTTTTTTTTAACCGCAAACACGTAGAGATTGTCCTAAACTCCAAAAGGTTGTTTTTCATTAAATATTCTATAAATACACAATGCGAATGAATAATGATGAGAACCCATGGGAAGAAGCTTTTTGTCATAAAGGCACGGTCAAGAATAAATATGACAAGAAGAATTTTTTGCAGATGATTTTTCTTCTTATATTGAAGCAGTTTTTGAAGACTCGTTTATTTTCATGGTAGGAAGCTTATTTGTTTTCGAGTATCATCTGAAATTGTTTTTTAGAGCTAGAAATATAACTAATTAAGTTCCTCAGTGTTTTATATACGTAGATACAAGTTGTTGTTTATAATTCAGCATTTATTATATTTTGTGATACCAAAGATGTCGGTCGAGGCAATATGGGAAACTTTGTCAAAAATTCAAAGAAACACTAAAAAATTTAACAGTAAAATATAGCCCCCGAGAGCAGCTACTTTCAAATGCAACTATCAAAAATCAAATATGACAACAAAATAAAGCACAAAACTATGCATACCTAAAGACAGTAGGCAAGGCCCCATTACATAAACATGGACAGGTGACAATTCTACAAATTTGTCGCACTTGGCTGACAAATTTTCATTTCAGAGAATATTGACAGTGGTGACATAATTGTCATTTAAATACAACGAGAAATTTGTCATGACTATTTTAAGATTGTCACATATTGACAAATTTGTCCTGACAATTTTGTCATAGTAGTCTTCTGGCATATAAAAATGGAAATTACAACTCACTGATCACATCAACGCCAAGTTCAAACCCTTTCTCTAGAAAGCAGAGATTTTGCACAGAGGTTCCCTTATGCATACAAGAAGGAAGAAGGAAGGATATTTCGAAATTCAACCCTTAAACGGGTAAAAGGGGGTTCAAAGTTTGTATGGGAAAATTTGTATTTTTCATCCGATCGACTTCAGACTTGGTTTGTGTACTCTCTATGAGAAATAAGGAAAACTCATTTCTCCGATTTTGGAAATTCAACCCTTAAAGGGGTAAAAAAGGAGGGGGGGGGGGTCAAAATGTGTATGGGAACATTTTTATATTTCATCCGATCGACTTCAAACTCGGTTTGTGTATTCTATTATAAGAAATAAAAATGATTAATTTTTCCAATTTCGATTCGGTCCCGAGTTATTGGCGATGACCCCTTTTAAGGGGCACTTTTCTTAACACACGATACGTGCGTCGTATTAATTTAAAACTTTGTAATGCGTCCTAACCTCTGTCGCCGTTCAATATGCTTCATCTAACTCCAGCGTACATACTCCAAGGATATCCAAGCGGAATTCTGTAAGAATGAAGTGGTACACATCATTACGATCTTTCTGGTAGCATATGTTTCACAATGTAGGAAGATCTGGGCGGTGTAGAATTTAAGGATTTGCTAACCAAGAAATATGTGTTGTCCTGTGCTCTAATCACGTAATTTATCAGACTATCATCGTTGAGACGATTGTATAAAACGACCTCGTTTTAAGTTTGCTTCATATAACATCACAATCTAGTCGATCAATCGAATCGTTCATCGTTTTCATTTTGAACAGTTTGAGCAGGACTGTAAACAAACTGTGACAATTGAAAACTAATAAAATTGGTATATTATTTTGTTTGTTTTGTTCTCGTTTATGTGGAAATGCATGTATACGTTGGAAAATAAGCATAGGTGCACGAGAAATTATATTGGTAAGGTTTGTAAAAAAAATAAATAAATAGGTGGCGCAACAGGCGGTAGACACCCTAGGCCTAGCTTCTCGCAACCATTCGTTTTGTGTGAGTTTCTATTTTTGGGACGAATGGAAGGGACCTACAATTTTATGCCGAGTCCGAACGGCTGAATTGAGAAGCTTTTTCATGACAGTTATACTCTCGGATGTTTGTCAGACGTTCGCGAGAGGTGGCGCAGTAGAAAAAAACCTTAAGATGTAATTTGGGTAAGGTTTGTAAAAGAAGAAAAAGAAGAGGAAGAAGAGGATTTGTGCATGCATTTTGCTTAAAGCATTTACTTGCTTCGCTTTTGGGGGCGCTTACAATCCGGGGTGGACAACCAACGGCCTCAACAAACAAGCCCCTAGCTAGCAGTCTCCAGTTACGCTCACCAAGTTCGTTGAAGTCGCCGTCCAATTGAGCGCGCCACCTCTGCTACGTCGACCCTCACCCTCAGGGGTGGACTCAAAGACTCGTCGGGCTGATGCGTTGCTGTCCATACACGCTCCACGTGCGCCAGCCATATCAGCCGTTGTATCTTCAGCTTTTTTATACAAAATGGA
Source organism: Cheilosia scutellata (assembly GCA_955612985.1). NCBI lineage: Eukaryota > Metazoa > Arthropoda > Insecta > Diptera > Syrphidae > Cheilosia > Cheilosia scutellata. The sequence continues at coordinate 54,484,972 of OY015314.1, forward strand.
CCGAATATCGTCCGAAGATTCTTTCTCTTAAAACATCCAAGGAGGTATTCTTCCGATTTTGACAGAGTCCATGCTTCTGCAACATACAGCAGGACCGGGATGATTAGGGTCTTATATACCTAATATCTCGATGCTGAGACTCCTTTCTCGTTGACAGTATATTTTGTTTTGTCATCATTTACAGCCAAGCATTTAGTGAATTCAATTCTATGATTGCATCCTCAAAAGAGAACACAGCTAGGGTTCGAACTGTCTTTTAACAAGTATGAAGAAAATGGATTTTTGTTCTATATTTTCACATTTCACCACACTAATGCTAATGTAGTGTCCTTTGTGCTTTTGATTGGAAAATGTTTCCTTTAATATTTATTTTACTTTTAAAAAACCTAAACATAAACAAAATACACCAAAAACGATGAAACGATTGCAAAATAGCCATCGTTCAATCGAATCGTTTCGACGACGCCATTTGACAGTATAATTGTTTACGTTTTTACGCAATAAAAAGCGATGATCGTCCTATCGATTCGACGACTATCGTTGTTTGGTTGTTATATGAAGTAGAAGTATCGTCGAGACGACGTCGTTCCATCGTTTTAGCCTTACGCGATTAGACCCCTGTATATAGTGGCTCAGTCTGCATAGTATGATCTGTGTTGAGATGCCAGCGCTTTACTTACAAATTGATCATATACCCACTTTTTGACCTGTTTTCTCCAATACTAACTACTCCTTATGTACTTTCTTAGGAATGTTTCCTGTGCGATATAGAGAGAAAACTAACTGACTGTAAAGAAATCTCTAATGTACCAAATCCTGGGTGCTACAAATTTGTCATGGGTCTTAGCATCAAGAGAGTGATTACTTTATGCAAAAGTTGTTCTAGATGTCCAGAAATTTCTTAAGAAAAAATACTTCGGTGTGTTTTCCGGACATGTAATTTTTTCTTAAATTTGAAATCACTTAATGCAATAAAATTATTATTTATTTGTTCTTTAAAGTGTCGACGGAAACACAAATGCCTGTCGGAACAAATTTGTCAATTACATACTGACAAAATTGTAAAATTTTGTCTGTCCTTTAAAAAAAGTGGCAGTACAAATTTGTCAGAAAATGAATCGCTGAATCGTCTTACCTGTGAACGAGCAATGCGTGACAGAATCTTTTTCCACTTTGTATGCAAAACTGGCATAACTTCGTGAATGAATCCACTGGACCCATCAATACGCCATCTGTCTAAAAGGGCGAACAAATTGGGGCCAATTTTGACTATCAGGCCGAAAAGTATTTATTCCAAGAGAATATTTAAGATTAAGAAATGAATTTCATTATTTACGAGGGCTTAAAAGGATCAGTGGATAGAGAGCTAAGGATCCACAGGGACTTCCACATCGACTAATTTCACTGTAACCTCTCAATATAACCTCACAAACAGTTGTAATTCTGGCGCTGCTTAAAATATGTCTTGTGTACATATGTGGCGGTCAAATATATGTAGTCAATGTTATGTTGGTTTGTGTATCTACGCTTCAAAAACTCGAAAAGTTTTGCACCGATTGAGCTCAATTTTTATTGTGAAGTTTGGTCAAAATTGATCGATGATTTTTTGATACCGCAACTGCTACTGTTTCCCGAAGACAATTTGAGCAAGACAGCCATTCAATTCCACACATGGATTTTCAATGGACGTAATTTTTCCTAGGCACCTCTGTCACCGCAACTTAGGTTTGGTTAGATTATGTTGCATAGGGTGTGACTTCATCACAGAAGACTAGGCACCATATCGGGGATACCTTAAGTCGAGGATTTACAGCAACAAGTCCCAACCAATTCAGGCTTCACAAAAAAAAAAATTGAACAAAGAGGCGTGGCACCTGCCATGAACAAAAAAAAAAAACCAAATTCAAAATTTTATCTAATGTATCTCGAAAACCATCTAACTTTGAGCTCATATTTTCTGACAATCTAAGGTACCAAAAGTACCTGTGTAGTTTGGTACAAATTCGGACAAAGAGGCGTGGCACCTCCCACAAAAAAAACATTGCACACTTTTCTCGACACTTTGAAAAGCAGTCGGTCGATAAAGCTGAAACTTACACATCTATCTGTTATGAAGTGAAAACTGCACGTTGATCAAATGTTTTCAAGTTTTCCGATAGATGGCGCTAAACATCCAAATCTCAAAATTACACAATATCTTGACATTTATGACTTTGTTAGCCTTGACATTTGGTAAAAAGACGTTTATTGCCTTTAGAAAAGATTTAATAAAATATAAGCGGGATCGGGCAACGGGGCGTGGCACTTCCCAATTAAAAAAAAATTCAAACGTTATTTCTCGACATTCATGTGAGCTAGAGTTTGAAATTTCAAACATTGATGTGCATTGTTCTGATAGAAGAGAACATATTAGGTTGGTGATGAAATCTCCTTTTCCAAAATTTCCTGTACTGAAATCCCTTACTCCAAAAGACCCTAAGAAAAAATCCCCAGGGACAAAATCCCCCATTTTTAGATTCGGTGTTATTAATTCTGTCGCCGCGACACCTAAAAATGGTGTTAATAAGTGAGACAGCTATGAAACCCCCCTGCTTGTGGTCACTGTAGGATTTGGAGTAGGTGCAAGGTTGGATATATGCAAAGTTAAGTTTGCTTGAGGAAGATTTTGGCATAGGGGATTTCGTCCCGGGAGATTTTGGAAAAAGGGAAGATAAAAAGGAACTAGTAATTAATACATACGTATTGAAATGTCAGTTTGTATTCTGATTCAGTTTTCCAATTTCGCAAAAGCATACGTCCGGGAATAACATTTAAACAAGCGGATTAATTACGATCCACAAATATATCTACACTTCATATGTTATTTTGTCTTTGGTTTGACGTGAAGCGAATTAGATGCGGAAATAATAATATGTTTAACTGTTTTTGAGACACACTTGTTTCAATATTAACTTAAAACAACAGTACTCGCCCTATTGTTAGTATGTTCACCAAATACACACCAAATCGCATTTTTTGGCCTCGAATGTCGATTTTAGTCCAGAAATAGGCAAAACAATATTTAATTCTTAAACTATTGCTCCCTCAAATTCAATACTCATTGAAAGAATTTTATAAAGTTTGCAGTTGGATTTGCCAGTGACAACAAAATAAAATATCCATTCACACGTAAGAGCATTTGAGAACTAATGAAAATAATTTACCCATCTTGCTGCTAAACTGGCAATTATATCAAATTTAATACCCGACTCACAGGACTTTGAATAGTCGAATAAAGTATAAGGAAACGAGCCTGCTGTGCAGGGTGCAGTCCTCCACTAACAAATAACCATTCCTCTTTACACGGATAAGGTGTCCATTTGATGTTTATCTTCAGAATTGTGAAATTTATCTCATAAACTCACGCGTGTTAATTGCCCATCCTCCACCAATACAATTTGAAGAGCACAAAAGGACAAAGTGCATGCATCTTGTCGAGCGCTTAACCCAATTATACAGATTTTCCAAAATCACTTCCCGCTTAAATATTTTAGAGTTAAAAGATGTATCCTCTCTCGAAGAAAGGCCAACAGCGAGGCAGACAAAAAAAAATATTAAACCAACCGCAGACAGAATAAGGTATGACCAACAGACACTAGGTAGGCAGGCACATTCACATCCACCACCAGTTGTTGCAAGGATTTATTGAATATGTTCTCGGAGCCAATTACAAAGTTTGAGCGTTTCGTTGAACTTTTATCGCAAAACCACAGTAACCAAGACCAAGACCATGACCAGTCTTGTGTGCCCGAAGAAGTATAGAGACGTGCGACAGGCTGCGGATAACAACCAAATAATGGATTCTATATGTGTTCTTGGACAGGCACTGACATTGGCGCTGCTGCCATGGTCTCGTTCAAATGGACGCACAGCCACAGAAAGACTTCGACGACGACGACGACGAAAAAGAAATGATGGCCGAATGATATAAATTCTGCTGACGAACGACGACGAGGTAGGATCCCTTTTGGACGTATACCCATGGTACCATGGATATGGGCTTACGGAACAAGATACCAAATCAAAGATTGTACGAGGAAAAAGTAGAAGAAGCCAAATCCGTGCACTTGTTCAATTTCCAATCAGGTGTTTCTGCAGATGCAGAGCGCTAGTGCAGAGTTGCTATGCAAGTACGATGGTTATCATGTGGTGATGGCGGACAATGTGGAGTCGTTTTCATATATACACTTTGCTTTTAAAACCGAATGAATTTTTAAAAAAAATTTAAAGCAATTGGCCATGCTGCACAAATCGAAGGAAATATTTGTCTTCATTCTAACCAAGTCATTTTTAATGGCTTTATATGAGTCAGGATGTTCAATCTGACAGAAAATCTAACTATTAAGTATTCACAATTTTTTTTTCAAATACGTCAAAGCCTAGTAACTGATCTATTTAAATTACTTTGACGTCTAACGAAAAGTGGAAAATTACCCATCGATTAGCGCACGAATGTTTAAATGCAAATTGCAAAAGCTTGACGGAAATTGTGGCATTATGATGTTTTAACTACAACAAGGTTCATTTAAATGATTAATGAAGTTGTTGCACTTTTTGAGAGCAAAATATTTTCAACCTGAATAGAGCTACGCATTACGAGTATTCCAGGACAGATTTTCTGCAGTTTACTTAGAAAGATAGCCAACGATCATGTGATGACATTATGGAAGTACTATTTCTTTATGTGGCGCTAGAATCTGGGATGGGACTAGACGACAATCACTAAGCCAGCCCAGTTAGCACAATCCCTGGCTAACTGGCTTCTATTGCGCTTTGCGCACTTTACGTGGGTTGAGGTCACCTTCAATTTGTGCGTGCGGTCGTAGAGTTCGCTTACAAATCGTCAATGATGACAATATCTACCAAAAATCACTCTGTCTAAGTACTCAATCTACTCGGAATGGTTTCTAGATTCACGTTCCAGAATTTTTCGACCACAATTGACATAACCTTGTAATTACTTTTGAAAGAGGAAAAACTGATTTAATTTAGCTGGCATTGTGCTCTTGTGCAGCTTCCACATACCTGATTTAAAGTGATGATCCCATCCTCCTGTGGCAGTTACAGATCTATTAGTGCAAACCCTATTCTTGAAATACCGAACCGCAAATGGACAAATGGAAAATACGGTACCACTCATAATCGAAAAGATCAAAACACGACTCACCCATAAAGCCATAGAGACTGTTCTTAAAGTCATTGCGAATCTACGCTAGGAAATTAAGAGCAACGAGCACAAGGCTCGAGAGGTTAGAAAGAAACTATCCTCAAGTCCGGAGGCCGTAAGTAACTATAATGGTGTATTGACACCACAGGAGCAATCAGAACCAGCTCCACAGTATGGGACTAAAGGCTATAATTAATCCCCTAGTCCTTTTCGTGCATGAATCTGCTGCAAACAGCGCCCTTCGGCTAACCCAGACCAAAAGCTGGAAATACAGACTGTCAAATGCCCAAATTCGGAATATACACGGGCAATAATGGCAAGATCAGACTTCGAGACTTCAACAGCCCAAACTTTCTTTGACACTGCCCAGCGCTGTTACACATAAGAAATATAATCCTTGGTTGTTACTTTTTCAAGGATTTAGAAGAACTTTCTGACAGGTCCCTAAATTACATAATTAAAAATTTGTAAATACCTATGGATGGTTTACCAATCCGTAGGTTTCCAGAGTGTGTGAGTCATAAGCCCCTAGGGCATCACAACGGATGTAGGGGAACACGGGGCGGAATGAGGTCCGGGGCAGAATGAGATTTTGCCAATAACATCTCTTGTAGGTCTAGGTCCATTAAATACGTTCGTTTGCATAGCTGCGAGACCACTTTAAACGGAGTCGCCAGTGATACAGTATGGGACAGAATAACGTTTAAATAGCCATATCAACATTTAGTAATAATACAGCTATGGACCCTCAGCAGCGCGCGTACGCTGTGAAGGCATTTTATCAAGATCGTAATTGTTACGTCGGGCGCGTTGTGCTTTTCGCGGTGCCATGAAATAAAAACGTATGTCCAAAAATCGTTTCGGACTTTATTGCAATTTCAGAAGTGCAATAATGTCCAAATTGCGCTTTGGACCTTTTTTAGGTCCACTTTATTTCATGGCACCACTTTTCGCAACCATTTCAACATCGATCGCAATGGACCGGTGCCGTCGGACTGTGCCATTAAAAAGTGGATTAGGAACTTTGGGGAGACTTCGTCAACAAAAAAAAGAAGCATGAAAGACCAAAATTAGTAGCAAAATTCCCTACGTAGCTAAGTAGTTCTCAACATATACAACAATCTTCGAAGATGAGTAACAACCAATTTCATCAATCTTAAGGTCATCAGGCAGGACCCTATTTTTTCGATCTAAAATTACCTATTGTGACCTACAACAAACTTAAGCTGAAGGTGAAAAATGACTATTAGTAAGTCCCTACATATTTGCTCAACTCGACAGCATGTAAATTACGGATTTTCGCATATAAAGGCGACCTTCAAATACTTCTGTAGGGCATCAACATAGTTTATAGAAACCTTGCAGCCCGGGGTTTGTTTTATACAACTTATATTTGCCAAGATCACATTTCGGAGGTTCACTGTTCTCTATAAATAGCTATCATCTATACAAAACACGTCGGTCGGTCATCGCATACCTCCACTCATGAACGTCCTCAGAGACCGTAAGATAACAAGGTTCACACTGCTAACCTACACACTAAAACCCTTCAGTATAGGATCGTAAAAAACTAAACGGAAGCCCATTAAAAACCCTAAGGTTCAAGTTGCCTATCGAGTTCCGTTTAGCACCGCTAACGTATATGCATAAATGTAAAATTACAATAAAAGAACTGCAATGGGTTATCATTATCGAGAATCTTCGACCTTCGACTGAAAGTTATTCATACAACCAAACCCTGCCCGGCATAGTAATTAATCAGCCTGGAAGCCGAAAAAGTAAAAAAAATATCAAAATAATTCCCAACTTCATTGCCATTACAGTACTTTTAATGCTTGTCGGTCAGAATTACCTTACATACACACTCAAACTTATGCTCAATTAACAATATAGCAACGTATCCACAGAAAGCACCTAATTAAGATGCTCTCCAACCACCCGTCTATACACACGTGAGCGACATCACTTCCTTCCTAACGTGGGGGTTATTTTTTTTTTTTTTTTAATTTGCCGCTGCCTTGAGGTCGTCAGTTAGACAAACACCAGTAGCAACACCCTCTTCATGATGCCAACATTGATTTTTATCACCCACTACTCACCTATTGTTTGTGGAATGTCCTTCAAAGTTGTAGAGTTCCCCATATATGCATATAGAGTTTGTTCTACGGCACAAACCGTTTGACAAAGGAAATCCCCCGATTTCAAAATGTTTACACAGCTAGAACAGGGGCAGCTGGAAAACATTTGGAGGTAAGTGCTCGTGTGTTTTTGAAATTCAATTGGAGGACTATTGACCCCTCAGTGATATAGAACGAATTGATAATAGTAAATCAAAGGCGGCCTGTCGAACAGTTTGTTGTACCAGTTGGGCGAAACGAAGCTTGGAGGTTCTTCTTCCTATTTGAATATTTTTCCCATTTGCGTCTAATGGCGGCCGATTTATTGGAATTCGCCGTCCATATGGTGGAGGGAGGTGAAAAAATTGCCAAATTATTCAAATTTAACAGAGGACGTGCGTGCAGCAATAAGTCAAGGGATGTCATCAGCGCTAAAGGAACAGTATATCTACGTTGTATGAGAAGCTAAACAAAGAATGAGTCTCGACGGTAAAGATGACAAACATGCGGTCTCCGATGACTGAGACATGTATCTAAGAGACGGCCTTCAAAAGTCAATGAACTCTTAGTACACAAACACACCGTACGTTGTGTTGTTGTCGTTTGTGCGTGTTCATTCTTTCTTTAGCTATACCACCACCTCGGATGTATCATGCATTTTTCAGTGGGTATTAGCGTTTGTTTCTTATGCATACAACGAATGTTCAAACTTACAGTAAGGGACCGTGAATTGGGTTCACTTTGATTTTAAGCGATGTGTGCTAAATAAATTAACTCACCACGACATTTTTAAAACTTATATACCGTCGCCTTTTGAAAAATAGGAAATATGGTATTTGGACATTTTATGCGTGACATCTCCGAGGCGTATACTCGTCTGGTTAACTTCAAGATGTAGCTCCGCCTAAGTAAATTATTACTTAAGTGAGTTAACAACAACTCAGCGCTAGGCAGTTCCCATCCCCAAAGCCCTACATTCCTCCTCAATTAATCCTTGGCTGCTAACTGCTAGTTATGTTGTCCCACTCTTGGATTCCATGGGTTCCATTGAAGGACGTCATTTTCAATGCAACCGTCTTCGCGTCGCGGTCAGGTAAGATCTATCAACTTCCACTTTCGCCTTCCTTTGGTTAAGTCTATGTTCTAAAGGTCAAAGAATGACGGCGACGAATTCCAACCTAGCGTGTGGCTGTAACAGGAACAATGTTAGAAAGTTGTACCAAAAAGTAAAGAGAACATGCCACAGGAACAAGGCGCGAATGGAGACCTGTAGAGACGAACAAGGAAATCACAGTTGGCGGTGAGGACTTGGAAAAACCATTTGTGCAGACTGTTAAACGGCGAAGCTCCTTTTGGACCATGAAAGCCAAAACTTCCGTCTACCTGACCAGAATGAAGTGAGCATTATCCAAGCTCCGGTCCAACAAAACTTTTGCACCAGACGGTTTAACTGCCGATCTTTTTAAGGCAGCGGAAGATTGCTTGGTGGAGAGCATATACCAACTCGTCTCCAAGTTTTGGTCATAGGGAAGTATGCCTGATGAATGGAAGCTCAGCATCGTTTGCCGATCCACAAGAAAGGAGACCCTCTAAACTGCGAGAACTATAGAGGCATTAGTCTACTCAATTCCTATAAGATCCTGATCTACTGTACTTTGTGAACGCCTGAAATCATTCGTCAACGAGAACGAACTTATTGGTCCCTACCAGTGTGGTTTCAGCCCGGTAAGTCTAAAACCGGTGGGCGCAGTGGCTCTGTGGTTAGTGTGTTGGACTACTGTGTGAGGGATCCCAGGTTCGATCCCCGGAAAACACATAAATTACATCCTAAGGTTTTTTCCACTGCGCCATCTCTCGCGAGCGTCTAACAAAGATCCGAGAGTATAACTGTCCTGAAAAAGTTTCTCAATTCAGCCGTTCGGACTCGGCATAAAATTGAAGGTCTCTTCTATTCGTCCCAAAAATAAAAATAAAAACTAATATAAAACGAATGGTTGTGAGAAGCTAAGCCTAGTGTCTACCTAGACGCCTTTTGCGCCAACTATTTATTTATTTTAAGTCCACAACCGACCAAATATTCACACTACGGCAGATCCTGGAGAAAACACAAGAAGTCCAAATTTATACTCACCATCTATTTATCGATTTCAAGGCCGCATATGACAGCATTTATAGAGACGAGCTATGTCTCGTTTGTTTTAGCATCCCTGTGTTGTTTTAGCATCCCTGCCGAATTTGTCAGATTATGCAGAATGACGATGGAGAACGCTCGCTGCTTCATAAAGATAGGAAACAATCTCAAGGAGCCTTTTAATGTCAAAAAACGATTTAAACAAGGTGATGCGCCGTCATGTGACTTTTTCAACATCATTTGAGAAAACTGTGTGAAACTCTCACAATTTTCCAAAAGTCTGTGCAACTACTTGCATACGCTGATGACATTGCCATTATTGGCAGAACGCAGCGAGCTGTCACTGGTGTGTTTGAAAGTATTAGCACAGAAGCGGAAAAAATTAGTTTTGTGGTGAATGAGGCCTAAACAAAATACATGCTGTCAACAGGAAGGGACACACAACATCGACGAATCGGACAGAACCTCACGATCGACAGCTACAACTTCGAGCTGGTTAGGGACTATGTCTACCTCAGCTCCGCTATAAACTCTGATAATGACCACCACAGCATAGAAATCAAACGAAGAGCTACAGCAACTGACTAGTTAGGCCTTGTCAAGAAACATTAAGGAGACTCAAAACACACTCATCATCCCAGTACTGCTCTATGGCGTAGAAGCGTAGAAGAGTCTTCTATTCCAACCCGGAGGGACAATACAGTAGAGAAAGACCTCGCCATAGGTGCCGCGCACAAGTGTGGGAGGCAACCTCAACCAACTTAGGAGTGCGCAACTGGAGGTGGTTAGCCAAAGATCGTGCTAACTAGAGAGGCGTGTTCGTCGAGACCCATCAGATTCAAGGTATAGGTCTTTGCAATAGTACCATAGGAACTGTCCGCATGAATTCCTTCGTCACCAAAGCCTTTATAAAGTTCTTTTTCCGTCAGGGGCATTCTTCTCATGTGGTACCGCATGTATGGAAAGGGATTTCCTTTCCTTTCGTATGAGTCTCTCAATCATGGCTCCTTTAAAAGACGGTCATAGCGTTCTTGTGGTGCAACATGTTTCTAAGGCGGTCCATCCAGCGTTCCAGTATTCATTTTTGATCATTCTGTAAATGAGGCTATGGATTGCGTGTTAGGTATAAGTTCATCTCTCCATTCTTCCCTGCTGGGATAGGCGCTCGAAAAAGGTCTTATGAAGTTTAAACGTTATTCACGCGTAACGATATATTTCCTATAACGGAGATAGGATTCTGGGCGAGTGCGAAAAAGCTCTCTGTGTCAAAATATCATTTCAAAACTAGAAGAAATTAAAAATAGCCCCCTCGAGGAAATATTCTACCTCATAATACAACAATTTATTTCCAAGTGAAGCGTACATGTATATTTTCGAAAGAAAATGAAAGTTATCCGCCATTAAAAACACGATTACGATTTGTTTAACAGCTCAATCCATAAGAAACACATCTTTATTGACGCAGTGACTTCCAGGAGACCAACGTTGTATTAATACCGTAGCTAAAACGCTTACAGGTGGCATACCAAATAACCCACTGCTTCAGAAGCTCCAAGAAATATATTACTCATACCCCAGCCACGAGGCAGTGCTAAATTTAATACAAAAATCTTAAAATAGAATCGCTTACTTTCGAAAATGAGGTTTACGACGTCGTCGACGATAAATATTCCAAAAAATCAACATTTAATCAAATGGCAAAGAAAACAAATAAAAATTAAACGAAGTGAGTCAAAATTTAAAACAAAACAAATGAAGCCCGCGAATAATGAAAGCCAAGGATCGTTTTAAATGCCAATGTCAGGAGATGGATGACTATAAATTCGGTGAAAAAAATCTCCAGAGACGCACTCAAGTAGATACATAAATTGATACTGTATATGAAAATGTTCCTAGAACTCCTAACTGACGTCTGTGCATTCCCCAGCATTATTATTGTAGAAATCATTCAGAACTATGCAGGTAACAAACTTTGAACTCAGTTTTAGTACAGTCATGGGAAAATAACGTCCCTGTTCTTGTTAACAACACCTGACCGCACTAATATTTCGCACTGTCATTATATGAATTAATTACAAAGTCGGGAATTCCAATTAAATTCACAAAAAGCGACTCTATTCAATTAAATACAATAATTTGAGACTATTTTTGAAAAAAAAAACCCTCGACTGTTCAAAATCATAACGACACCAATTTCCCTTAATTTCAATGCCAAAAGTCAGATTGCAGTTGGGCCGCATTAAAATGCACGTTGCCAGAAGATTCAGAGTCCCCCTCGTTCATATAACCATCGCATCACATCGATTTATATTGAACTTAGCTGCGGTTGGATCTTTTAGTAGGTCACTGCTGTTGCAACCAATTTGTCTGTTTTCTTTTTTATCGTGTTTTAATGAAAATCTACTCCTGAATTTGGCAAAGGTTCAACTTCACAACTTCAAACTAATTTCACTTTTTTTATGGGATTTTTATAGTGTTGCTGTGCCAGCTGAAACTGAACTGTATCGACTGCATTGGCGAGACAAGAGTCATTTATTAAACATGGCATACTTTTGGGATTTCAAGATATTAGCACATACAACAACCAAGAGAGAGTGGTGGGAAAAATGTAATCTCTGTGGGGTACTTACGGTTCTGCTTCTATTGACTTCAATTTGGCAACATAATTTGATGGGATGTAACCTTCTTGACGGGTCTTCTTGCTGCGTGCCAGCCACCAGTCACCCTGGAAGATAATAAAATGGAAATCATTAATAAAATTGTTGGAAGAAATGTTTATATTTTTTTTTTGTATTTATAGATAAGTACGTGCATCAGGAAATTATATTGGTCAAGGGCGAATTCGATGGCACATAGTACTTGGAGGGATTATAATGTCTGCGATAAGTAGCGAGTATTTTGACATACATATTGTCAATTTCAATGGGATTGGAACTGCAAACTGCAATAATTGCTGAGCCATTTAAGATATGTAATATAATCGAGTTTTTATCTGCCCTAATGCGGCGTTTCCAGCTCAAGGATATCAAAGACTCTTGCGATAAGAACGTGGCGTACATTATGTAGAAGAAAACTTATTCATCGAAGCACAGAGAAAGGTAGTTGTATTAAAGCAACATTTTCAACAGCGGGTTAGTGAGAAGGATAGAGCCCACGTTGCTTGACTTAGGTTAAAAAAAAAAAAAAACCGCCGTCTTTGATGAATTACCCGTGATGCGTGGAGCTCTTTAAATATGGAGGTGACGTATTGGTAAGACGTAATCGACCAAATCATCAACCAAGTAGGTAAGGGTGAATGCAAAAAGGTGATCGATCCTATGCCTTTCAAGAACTACATATTCCTACTTAATGTTGTATATTAGATCCTACACTACGTACGGCGCACTAATCGGCACGTACCAGTCTGGTTTTGGGACCACCTGATAGACCAAAGAACAAATGTTTACCTTCTAGCAAATCCTGAAAAGAACGACGAATTTCAAGTCGAGTTTCATCTCCTTTTCATCGATTTTAAAACCGAATATAATAGTATCCATCGTTAGAAGTTCTATAATGCGACGGCCAAATCGGAAATCCCTGCAAAACTGTTTGATTTTTGATTCCTTTTGATTTTTTCCTGTCATCGTATAAATTGAATGGTTCATTCTGCCTAATAGCGGAATGCTGATCACCACCACGTGTTGATGGTCGTGGAAAACTAAGCAAATCAATCGCAATTTGCGATAGCAGCTTTACGACGTAATACTTTCTCACAGTATTTCTTTGTTGAGCTGTCTTGAACATCCTCAATCCTCATTCTTGCTTTGTCAACAACAAGGTATAGTAATCCGACTGAGTGATGACATCTATATACAGTGACGGCAAAAACATTCCGGATTTTTTCTATAATATTTTCCTTATATTAGGTATATTGTAAAGGTATTATATTTTAAAGGTAAATATAAAGGTTTGAAATGGAATTCTTCAAATTATTAATTGTATTAAGTTAAAGGATTTCTCCTTGATGTTAAGAAAAATATTACATATATCAAGAAAAAATCCGGAATGTTTTTGCCGTCAGTGTATATCTATACATATAATAAAACTGTAGGAATTTTCTTTGTCAGCTAAAAACTCGAAAACTACTGGACAAATTTCGATGAAACTTTTTTTAAAATGTTTCTTAAGACTATGAGACTGCTATAGGCCATGTCGTTTATAGCCAACAGTTTTTAGCCAAAATGTACTTTTTGAAGTGAAAATATATATACATACATACACATAGAGCTTGCTACAAATGGATGTTTATACTGTGCTTGTTTTAGTTCCATTTTGTTCAGCAATAAATTCAATACGCCAAAGTCCGTTACCAGAAGTGGTTTCCGTTTTGCGTACTCGTATAGACTGTGCGAACTGTCCTACTAAATCTGTCGTAGAAACTGTCTTTGGTAAAGTCATCATTTTCCTCTATGGATATTGATTCTTGAATACTCACAAGCTTCATCATCGCTTTATAAAAAAATGGTTAGTGTTCTATTGATAGAAATTTATTAAGGCTGGCTTTTTCCTTTAGGGGTTTCAAAAACCTGGCAGTACTTTGCCTCAATAGCTGTCATCACTCTTGTCCGGCCTGTATCTTGATTCTTCCCTACAAAGAGACTGCGAATTGTAAGATAGCTGCTTTTGCTGAATGAATACCAGCTTCTTCCAAATTGTATTATATGTACTCGTACATTTGATGAATTTAATCAGAATTTTTGATTAAGCATAGTTACAAGTCCAACCTTTGCTGCTTGTTAGTTATAGTTTTTTTTTTATAGTTATAGTCAGTTATAGTTATATGTCAATATAAAACATAACCGTTCAAATGGAACTAGGTTACGCTTGACCGATTTATTTCTGAGTTTTGAAGCCCAATTTACTTTTAATTTCATTGTGATCGATGCTTCAATAAAGAAGCAGTAAAAGTACCTACTCGTGTCGCTTAGTATTATTAAGTAACAATTAAGTGATTGCGTGGGTATATTCAACAAAAATTCGATAGATTTATTTTTTGAATGTCGAAAAGAATCTTACTTTCCCACAAGAAGCAGCCAATAAAACGTAATGTGACGATCTCTTCGAAATTAAAAATAAAAAAATAATAATATTTTTGCAAATAAGTAGGTAGGTACCTGACCACTTACCATCTCAACCGCAAACACCCACTTCTCACATTATATACGACAACAATGTATCCCACACCATATTTTTTGTTTTATGTAATATTATTCAGTCATAGTCTGATGAGTTCGAGTATGTGTCGGACTTGCTAAGTTGAAAGTGATTTGATTTTGAATTACTGGTTTAACTGTTACGAGCAGTTAATGTTTCCGCAATTAAAAAATAAATATATACATATATCTGCTGTACAATGTTTTAAGTTTTAATTATTTGTTAATGATCTGAGCGGGGTTTTTATTAGTTGCATTCGCTAAAATTATAATTAATTAAAAAATAAACAACAGGGTTTACAATTTCTTTGACGTCTTATTGATCCTGACAAAGTGTCAATTTTTATTAACCAAATATTTTTTTTAATGGTATAGATTCGGATCAAATCACATAACCATTGAGTCACCAAGTGGTGACATTACTACTTCGATAAGTCGACCTGTCGACGAATTTTGTGTCAAATAAGATATTGATAAAAAGTGAGCAAAATACGAAAAAAAATTTAGTTTACTTTTGTCAAATTTAATTTTTTCTGTATACGTTTTAATCATGTTCGATAAAATTGACAATTTCGAAAACCAAATGAATTTTTGAATGGCCTCTATGTGTTTCGCACATTGAACATAATACAGGGTGTCCCAGTTCTGTTGATCGTACGTAAAAAAGTTGCTTAATATAATTTTTTGGAAATTTCTCAAGGATAAACATTTCATAAAAAAAATTAAAATGTATAAAGTCAAAATTTTAAGAAAAATGCATTTTAAGTAAAAAATTGTAACAACAAATTTTCAAAGTTTTGAGTTTAAGGAGCCATAACTTTTTTGTAGCTACCCAGATGTAGCCGAAGTGCTTAAGACTTGCATGCGCTACTAAATTGTATTTTCAAAATGTACAAAACTAGCTACAATATTTTAGAAGTTATAGCTTTTTAAGTGGTAACACCTCCAAATTACACCTACTTTGATGGGATATAACGGGAAATACGATGAAAAAAGACCCCCCCTGCCATACTATTTTTTGTTGGCAGAACTTCAGGAATCTTCCCTTAAAGGATTATATTTCTTAACTGGGACACCCTGCATAGACGAAATTCAATTTTTGTAGCACAAATTAATTATATTTTCATTCATGGGTTTATTTTCATCTGTAATAAATATTAGAATATTTGACATAAACAATAGAAAAAATAAAAATAAACTAAACTAAGTAAAGGATGTCTTTGTTTTTTAGAGGCTTTGTTTTTTTCGAAATAGTTGCTATTTCAGCGTCGTTATCGTATACCCTCCTCAGAGGGGAATAAAATAATTGATTTTGATATTTTAGGGTACTTTGTACTTTATTTCAGCAACAAAATTAAATATGACTTAGTGCCAATGAGACAACTACTCAGCAACACGAGGTTGGTATTTCGTGGAAGACTGAGGAATTGGCCTTATCTGTCCACCAAACAAACCACCCTTAGTGCAAAGCAGTAATTACCCCAAATCTCCTAGGAAGAGCCTTAGGGTCTAAGGTGTAATTACCTGCTAGCTGCCACCACATTTCGACTCTTCTTTTATAGCTCCGAAATTAATCTTTTACATATCATAATATGTCTTAAAATATTTAACGAAAGCTTTTAACGAAAGTTTTTAATTCAATTTCAATTCAATTCAATTCAATTCAAATGAAAGCTTTTAGGATCTAATTTTAATAGGGTTTCATACCCGAGTTTGGCAAAAGTAATTCAATCCAATCAAGTTTAATTATTAAATTTTAGAAGTTTATTAAAATTATAAAGTGAAAAGTTAAAAGTAAATACTTAAAAAAATAATAACTAAAGGTAAAAATAATTAAAATATATTGTGACTGCTACATAACATTTTATCCAGCCACAACTGACCTGCACCTGACAGCTGACACCTGAATTGTGTTCAATTTGGTTTCCCATTCCACCATGAATAGAATTATGTTTGTCTTTTCACTATGAGTAGACTCACGATACACGGCTCCGTCGAAAAATTTTACGAAAATTAGACTTAGGTATAAACTCCGATAAACGATATACCCGAATCCTTTTTTTTTTTTTTGTATTTTTATTAAATACTCCAGAGCCTGCTTCACAAAACTACAAGCTGCAATCTACAATTCTACCGGCGGCGGCATGCATATAGTAAAGTAAATTAAACACGTAAATGTTTTTTTATTGAAGTTAAAAAGGCAACTAACTTAAATCTAAAACGACGAACTGAATCCGGTCGCAAAGAGCACGATGTTGCAGCTCTTATCTGATTCTTCTCACGAAGATCCAAACAAAACCGCAACTCAACACATTCCAATTTTTTTATCAAATGTGAGTGACGAGAAATGTGCTGATGTCGGCATTGAGACGAACTCAATCCTCGTTTGGATTGGAAGAGGAGTATAGTTATATCTTTATCTATCTATATATATGAAAATTCCGACTCACTAATCATCAACGCCCAGTCTAAACCCTTTACTCTAGAAAGCTGAAATTTTGCACAGAGGTTCCCATATAAATACAAGCACTAAGGAAGGATTTTTCGAAATTCAACCCCTGAAGGGGTAAAAAAGGGGGGAAATTTTTATTTTTTATCTGATTGACTTCAAACTCGGTTTGTGTATTCTATTATAAGAAAAAAAGATAATCAATCTTTCCGATTTTGGATATTTTGCTTGGGGCCCGAGTTATAGGTGATTACCCCTTTTAAGGGGGCCCTTTTCTTAACTCACGAACATTTCGTCGTATCAGTTTGAAACTTTTTAGTGCGTCCCAACCTATGTCGCCGTTGAATATGCTTTTCGCTTCATCTAACTCAAGCGTACGTACTCCAAAGATATTCAAGTGGAATTCTGTAAGAATGGGATCATATTGCTAGAAAGTGGTAGATACACATCCTCACGATCTTTCTGGTTGCATACGTTGCACAGTATGTTCCAGGGGAAGAGTTCCCCCTTAGTCTAAAGATGGTGCTCATCATATCGGTGTATTTGCCAGCAATGAAATATGTTTTATCCGGTAGATAGTGGCTCAGTCTGCTATAGTACGATCTATGTTGAGATGCCAGCGCTTCACCAACAATAATACAGATCATATAATTTTTGAACTAATTTCTCCAATAGGGCGTTAGACATATTTTTCAGATATACTAATTGCTTCTTATGTACTTTCTTGGGTAGGTTTCCTGCACGATATATAAATAGGTATAAAAGAGGTAACTAACTGACTGTAAAGAAATCTCTGGTGTACCAAATCCTGAGGGCTGTGCGAACGAAGCCAAGCGGGCCCGAATGGTCATCAATTCTGGCGGCGGCCACTTAGCCGATATCATTTTCTCAACTTATGGAAAAAAAGTTTAAGACATCAAATAAACATAATTCAAAAGCAGAAACAAAATTTTTCATTCATAAAATAATTGCAGCCAAAGAACACCGGATGTCAACTCATGCATAAGTGATGCCAAATTCCATAAAAAAGTTTAATCAGAGAATTCTTTCCATTTGATGGAAACAAACTTATCAAAGCCATACTTTGGCGAATAATAACAACAAAATTATCGCACTTTTTATATCGTCAGAACGCGATCTTCTCTGAACAGTTTTTTCCCACACAAAGGTACCTAGAAGCACAACAATGCACTACTCTGCGTATTTTTAATTTTACCACTTAATCTCTACTTATTTCCCCCCGCAAAAACAAGATTGCAAGCTTCAACTGTTGCTCATTAACCAACCCAAAAAATATATAGAGAGTCATCGCTTTTTTTTTTTTTTGTACATATTTTCGTTTCAATGGTTTCTTTCATTTCCTTCTTTCCACTTCGGCTCATTAGGTATATACTCAGTGTACGTCTTCAACGCTGAAACTTGTTCGAATTTCAAACAACACAATTAAATCAAAAATACTGCTCATCAATAAGTCGGTAGCACAATTAAAATTGTTGTTAAAATTTTTATTTCTCTATATTTTGTTATATTTGGCGAAATTTTTCACCTACCACTCTGCGTCTGCACGCATGAGTTTGGTTTCTAAAAAATTTCAAAATAATATCTGAAAACCAACAAATTTACTGCAATTGCGTTGAGGCTGATCTTGTTTGTGTTTGTAATTCCCCAGCAAACAGTAGCATTTGTCATAATGCTTTGCGTCACCAACGTCGTCGCCGCAGCCGCCGCACAAAAGGTAATCGGAAGTGCACGTCATCGGTTAAATTTACCACGTCTTATGAATTTTATCTAAAAGATTACAGAACAAACTAAAACGGACTTGTTCTTCGTCCAGTGCCCACATCATGGCAATCAATACAATCAAATTGCTTAACTCATTGAAATTCGTGTGAGTAATTTGTTGGTTAAGTTGTTTGTTTGAATTTCGCGCCGCAAAACGATGAGATTTTGTATTTGGTATATATGTAGATACTATATGACGCCGCTGGGACGGAATACCGGCTATGCAATGAATTAAACTTAATTGACTGGTACTGGGATAACAAAAAAAAAAAGTATAAAATAAAGTTGAATGCGATCTTTCACTAATTTAGGCGATACTCGTAATTTAGTTTCATTTTCGAATTTAACTGCGAAATTTCGAATGCAAACAAAAATACTGTACGAATATATGTATGTAGTTATGTATGTTGTTCTGACGCGCTGTCAGGTTAATATAACATAACAAACGTGTCAATTGTTTGGATTCTAGGTAGCTGTAGTAGAAGTGTGTTTATTTGAGGTGAATAGTCGAAGTTTTTTTTTTATAAAGAAAGTAATTGGTATGTGTTATGTGTTATGCGTCGTCGGTTCCAAAGAAGAAGTGAATGATTGTTTTTTTATTGGCCCAGAATTCCAGCACGTATACAATTCCAACTCGTAGTTGGTTTCATATTTGCAATAAAATGCAAGAAGACTTCTATTTTATTTCCTTAATGTTGAAGAGTTTTCACCATTCAATTGATTTAAATAATAATAAAAATATTTCCCAATAATAAACAGTTTGCGTTGATAGTAAATTTTAAGAAAAGGTTTGTGTAACTGGTACTTGGTTGTAAGACAATTGTGCAGAATTTTTAAAAAGCGGAAATCCTTTCCGGGACGCATAAGGCCAATCTTTTAATAGGAATTTTTCTCAAGCAGCCAATTTTTTCAGCGAACTGTATGTTGCATACTCAGAACCAAGTTATAATATGAAAATTCCAATTTAGGATAGAAAGGGATAGTGGCATTACTTAACAGCGTTCTCAATAAAACAATCTCAAGAAAAAAATTTAAATAGTATCTAAGGAATTTTATTATTCATAAATCCGAGCTGTGCCGGGTCTTCAGCTATTATTACGTAACAGAAATAGTTCCTCCTGCCATATTTATTAGTCTGCCTCAAGCTACGCCATCTTAGAGTGAGCTGTAAAGTAGCCTTGAGTTTCTAGCCTCAAATAAAGGCGCAGGGACATAAGTCCACGAGACATAAGTCCATAATGACCTTATGTCCCACTTCGGTGGGACATAATTCCATATTTTGATAATGGACTTATGTCCCACCGAAGTGGGATATAAGTCCATGGAAAAGGTGTATGGAATTATGTCTCATCTAATATGTTCACGAGAACTTCCACTTTTATTTTCTTGAATTCTCAGAAGAAAAATCTTATTTAATTTGTTTCTTTTCGAATATGAGAAAAAGGAAATTCGGCTTTGTCACTTTCCGCACTGCATATCGGAGTTAGCATTTTAAGAAGTTTAAACAAAAATGTATTATTTGTTTTTTGCTGAATTGGGAATATATACATTATACATTTTGGAAACCCTCTTTAATTTTTCTAATTCATTCAAGATGATGCATATCACCCAAGACATCGCTAATAAACCGTTATTATCTACGGCCGGTTTTCTTTCATCCTTTAAATGCACTTCTTGCTCAGTTTTAAATATCTGTAAAGCAAGGAGACTATTTCAAATGGTACCTAGGTCCTGGCACACTGCACAAGTGAGCGATCTAGTTGGGCATGTAAATAAACCAAAGGCGTAGCCAAGAAACGATGCGAGGGGGATGATCGATTTTCAATGAACCTAAATGCATATTTCTGAATTTTCTGAAAAAAATTTTGAGCAAGGGAGGAATTTTTAATTTTCACACCCCAAATCGATCCTCCCTTGCTCAAAATTTTTTTCGGCTACGCCCTTAGATTCTTCCCACGCAAAAGTTTATCCCTCATATGATGGGGATACTACAATAGTCCGCTTGCCTTGCATATATTTTAAACTGGACAAGAAGTGCATTTAAAGCTAATTGAAGATGCTTTAGGAAAAAAGGAAAGACGCCGTAATAATGGTTTCATTGTGATGTCTTGGGTGATATGCATCATCTTGATTGAATTAGAAAAATTAAAAAGGGTCCCCAAAATGTTAATATTGCAATCAGTGGCCGAATATTAATTCAAAAAACAAAAACAATTTTTGTTATGGAAAAATAGCATTTGGTCTTACCTATGTATCAAAATAATTTGGTCTTATGTCGCTTTCCAAAGCGTCTGATAGTCAAATTTTAAAATTTTACCTTATGTCACGGCACCCATCTATGCTACCAATAAAATTGTGGACTTATGTCCCATTTTTGAAAAATAAATTATGGATTTATATCCCACTTCGTTGGGACATAAGCCCATAATCAAAATTTGGAATTATGTCCCACCGAAGTGGGACATAAGTTCATAATGGACTTATGTCTCATGGACTTATGTCCCTGCGCCTCAAATAAACACATCTATCTGCCATTTTCCTGTCATTTTTTTACAACATTACATTATATAACTTTTCAATATATTCAATTATTTAAATACAGAATATTTTATCCTGATCCAAATAACTTAACTTAGTTTCACAAAACTATAAAACACAATTTATTTTATAGCCATTTTGTTTTACAAATTGTACAAAATAAATTCTACAGGCGTTTCAGAAAATTAGACTTGTTGACTTGGAAGTTCCCATGAATATTACAAATTCGATAGTTATACAATTTTACGGGTGATTTTAAATATTTGCACATTTTACAAATTTAAACCTACAGAAAATAAAAATATTTTAAGATATCTACCTTTTAAGACTTCCAATTTTAAGACTTGTCATCGTCAATCATCAAGAAGATCACTTCTGATTTAACTAATTTATGAACCACAATTCATCACTAGCTGTCATTATGACTATAAAAATAAAAAATGGACCTTACCAATAATCATTTTTAATCTTTGACGGTAACAGTGGATAATTTTATACGGAAATTTTCGGCATTGTGACTTCGTTAAAGTTAGCCTGGACATTAAAAATTATTATTAGTACCGCGGAATGTGGAAAAGAATTTGTTGTATTTCTTTAGTCTGCTAGGATTTTCTTACAATATATTCTCATTTTCAGGACCTGTATTCGAATTCCTGACAAACAATTTATGGTTAGCTGTCAAAATATGCTTTGCTCATATTTTTATTCAGACTATGCTGAATCAATTTATTCTGAGCTCATAGAATGCGTTCTGATCATGCTTGGAATGGAAAAAAATCAGTACCTGGGATAAAAAAAAAAGAAATCCAAATTTGTTGTTTAACAGTTCACGCTCTGCCCTGAACTAAATAAGAAAATCGCCTCATGATTTCATAGTCATAGTCATAGTGTATTTATGACATTTTCCATCACTCTTGGCAGAAGTTCTGACGATAGGTCAGGACATTCTTGACGGATATTCTCTTTAAGGGCTTCAAGAGTCTGAGGCTTGTTGACATAGACCTGTGACATAAAAAAAAAAACCACAAAAGAAGTCTGCAAATCGCCAAAACGATAAATTAGACGATCCGGTACTGCAGCCCTAAGAATTTCGGTTGTTCCTCAAAAGGTAACAGCTGATGCACTCTCTGCACTTTGTAAGGGAAAATATTAGTCTTTCACCAAAATTCTGTGTAAATTGCGTGACAGGTCGGGTCGTCTGGTCGATACTCCGGAGTTCTCTGCGAGATTATATTTTCTGGACTTTACACAGATATCTACACCTTTTTTTCAGTAAGCCCAGCCGTTTCGCCTGTCCGGCAGTAATGACCCCTGGAAGTAGAGTAGAGTAGAGCGAATGACTTTGCGGACATAGCTTCCTTTTTTCCGTGCCTGCATGTATTGAGATCTGTCCAGTGTATATTA
Source organism: Cheilosia scutellata (assembly GCA_955612985.1). NCBI lineage: Eukaryota > Metazoa > Arthropoda > Insecta > Diptera > Syrphidae > Cheilosia > Cheilosia scutellata. Next base: position 54,507,791 of record OY015314.1, read on the forward strand.
TTTGTTCTAAAATAGGAATCAATATAGATCTTCCTTGCAAGAGTACCTAGCGCTTACAGGCTTTAGATATATGCACATGCACATGCATTTTTGTTACCTCTTCTTTACCCGGAATATGGATATGCCATGACATATTTCGTCCAAACTTTCTCGCATTAGACCGACTTCTATAACCGCTTGGGTTAAGCGCCTCTTCAAATCTTTCGCAACTTGTGTTACCTATAGCAACAATATCCGCTTGAAAGACGCTTCGAAAATCGTTGGTTCTAAATGATTCTCGTAGATCCTAAGTTTCGCTGAAGATACTCGCCCCTATACCGATGTTCATCTTCAAAGCATAGGACGGTTTAGAGGGCTACCGCATCCCCTTATGTCTTATGTAACTACTTTCTTCTCTTGGTGGGGGTTGGTAGTCCGTAGTATTGTTTTTCTTCGCTCAATAGAGGGCCTCCGCAAGGTTTGGTTGACGAACTTAACAACCAAACGAGAGATCTCTTAAAATGTTCACCGTTGACGCTACAACATGAAGACGAAAGTGTGCACCTACAAGAGATTTATCTCAAGTTTAAGATCAATCTCACTTTTTAGCGAAGCGTTTTTTTTTATGTCTTCAGAAGCATGGACTTATAAATACGGGGTCAAATCGTGTATTTACCAAGCTGCTTTGACTAGGTCCCCATTACTTGATATCTAAAAGCTGTATAACCTCTTTAAATTCCTGTACATATTATGAAACGTTTCCTAGAATCCGATGACATATTTCCGAATTCCTACGGATATTATTAACGCCTTTGATACAAGCAATTCTAGGGCACATTCTGCAGGGTTCTTTAACACTGGGCACACAGTCTATCCGTCAAGCCGTCAAGTTTCTTGCAGAACTCGTCATCTTGAATATCGAAAGCAGGTATATCGAACCGATATGTCATCAGTCACATCATTGCATCCAGAATGGTTAGGACTGTGTATAGTTCTATCAATGCTGTTCCAAGTTCCTAAAATGAGTCGGCATTTCAATGAAAGTCACCCCCCACAAACCCTCGCTACGCCCCTGACAACATGCTTAATTTCCAATGTTAAACAATTGCTAAAAACAATCTTTAAAAATTTTCGACAACTTTATCCATCCACGGTTGGGATGAGCTTTATTTTTATAAAATAAAAATGTTACCTATGTTTTGTTTTAGCAATCGTCGGATTATTTTAAAAAGTCAACGTTCTAAAAAAAATCTCATAAATTTACCCCATAAAAAGATTCTAATATTTGACACGTAACTTACCGTGTGACGAATACCTTCTTGGCTTATTCAGACGTGATGTGGTGTTAAAGCTACGTAAATGATGGGCAAATGCTATCACTCTTCTCTCGCATATACATATACGAATATTGATTTACTAAATTTGCACACGAAACAACATAGATAAAGAAATGGCAGCTATCCTCTATCAACAAAGTGTATCTAAATATAAGCCTTAATTCAAATTCGAAATTCAATCAACGAAAAAGCCTCCAGCATTCATTAAATCAATCACCTGTAAACATTGATGTTGGTTTTCTTTATGCTCTTTGTTGTGTTAGGGAAGACCCCAGAAGCGGTTTGTATCTTTTTATTTCCCCACCATTAGCCCCACCCAATTGACAGTCCGGGCATATTTTTTTGCTTCGTTCGATTTTGCATAAAAAATGATTCGTATCCGAATATGTACATCGTATCTGTCTGTCTTCTTGTTCTTATAGTTTATCCACCGAATATGCGCCACGTTTGAGGAATTCTATTCTTTCATTCTCATTCTGATTCCGCACCTCCTTCGCAACGACATTAACAGGAAATATCAATGAAACCCTCCCTGGCCTCCGTGTCTCTGCTGTTCCCCCCGTTCGAATGCCTTGAAATAATCAAGTTGAATGCAACAATCTCAATTATGTCGATGTGTTTGAATATCCATGAAGTGTAAGTACAATATATACAACGCGACGACATCCCAAGAAAGTGAATGTCAAATGCATCGGTGGGGTCTGCATCTGAGTTTGATTATTATTATAGGAAAAACCGGAAAAGGTCCCGCACATGGAGTCTTTTGTGGAACATTTGTGGGTAGCCGTAGCTGTAGATAAATGACGTTCGGTAGTTCGTTGTAGCCTAAGCTACCATGTGGGTAATGGATTTTTAATGGTTTTCTTCTGTTTTTTTATTGTTTCGGTTTATAGTTGGTTATGGTATCAAAAATCTTGTTTTCTCTTCGGATTAAATGCGGCGATGTCTTTGTGGATCACTCAGTTTACTAGTTCTCGTTAAAGAATATTTTTGTTCTACAAAATAATCTGCTTAGATACTTTGGGAAATAATAATCAGAAGAAGAAGCCAGCGACCTATATATCGTAGATGAGCTTGGCTTTATTTACGAGGTGTATGACCTTTAACACGAATTAATTCCAATTAAGATAGTTAACCGAAAAAAAGGGTTCGCATGGTGTGATATAATGAAAGTTAACACGAGAAAAGGGAATAACCTTACACGCTAATGAGGGTTGGTATAGGTGGCCTTCTGTTACATTGATTCATGAGTACATGTGGGCTGGATATGGATATGCATAAATAGCTTGTCGTCAGTGCAAATGGGAACGTAACGAGTTTGTGAAAACTTTTCTTGTTCCTGTTCTAAATTCGAAGGGTGCGTAACAAAAGATTTCTAAGGAAATGATTTTCTTTTTTCATTAGATATTCGTTCGATGACGGCGACATTTGGTGACCAAAAATATCGTTGGAGAAGGGTTAGGTACTCAACGCATAAGAAGAAGAAGACGTTTCAGCGCAACAAGACCCGAACAGAAACAGAGGAAATCTTGGAAGCAGAATCACAGTCGGTGCGGTGCTGAGAATGGTTGTCGGCAAGAACTTGTAGAACTTGCAATACAAACTTTCTAATTATTAATTTCATTTCAGCTGTTTAAAAAAAAAGTAAGAATTGCAAGCTCAAGCCTAACAAGACTGACGGTTTACCCGCGGAGCTTTTGAAACCATGTAGAAATGACTTTGTAAAGAGTACGGCAGAAAGGTCAGATGTTAAAAAAAATCATAAAATCATTAACATTTGAGAAAATCACATTTGTCATGTGGTGGCCACGATCAGCGATGCACTTCTGGAGGCGTTCATGGAAGTTGGCATCCACTATTTCCAACATTCGTCTGTCGATTTGTGGCGTCTTCCAGGTAAATCGCTCCCTTCAATTTTTCCCGTTTTTGAGGCTTGTGCTCGTAAACACGTGCCTTGAGGTGACCTCACAAGAAATAATGGCACAGGGATAAATCTGGGGACTGAGGGGGGCAGTAAATACCACAAAACCTGGAAATGAGATGAGAGGGCGAATAACAGCCATTGATGTATTAGCTGTGTAGGCTGTTGCCCCATCCTGTTAAAATCACGCACATCTGATCGGTCGGTATTCATCTTCGTCGTAATTCTGTCAAAAAGAATTTGTTGATCATCACGATGAACTGCAGCGACCGACTTATTATTTCGGACGAAACGGTCGTAGTCAAAAACGCGGTGTCAAGCCATCCACGGCTCTAAGGTTTTAACTGGTAAAAATATACTAAGACCTCGCAAACACATCGGTGCCAGCCGCATAGCTGTCTTCCCAGTAGGTGGGGGGGGGGAGGACTAGCAATTTCAAAAAATCTCAGACCTTTCTGGCGGACCCTGTATACAACCATGCACACCAATCAATATGTAAAATATGGTCAGATGAATGTTTGATAAATGGAATCTCACCATCGCCGTTTGTAGGTACTACAAAAAAGAAGACCTCAACTGAACCAGGCACTGAATCAGTCTTCTCAATATCGCTCACTGGATCTTATCGTTCAGTGCGTGGTTTAGGTCCGGAAAGTACACCGTCGATCAAATATTTACTTTTGGAATTCAAAATCACTCCCTTCTCATCGATTTCAAGGCTGTATATGAAAGAATATATAGAAATGAGCTAAACAGAGCCATGTCTTGTTTTGACATCTCCGGAAAATTAGTCCGTCATCAAGGTCGGTTGTTTGTTTGTTTAAAGTGGCTCTTTGTGAGAAACGCTCTTAGGCCATTAGTCGGACCATTGTGCATGCCACTGAGATTTGGAGAATGATTCCTTTTCTGGCAAGCCATTTACTGCCATTTATAAAGCTAAGGAAGTTATCGGCGCGGCGTAGGTATTACCTAGATCACTAAGATCATTGGGAAATCTGTTGTTAGTAGACCTTTCTTAAATGATTAAAACATTTTCGTCTGAAAAGAAATTATTTTCATCTTCTAATTTGTTCATATTCATCTGCTAGTTTTTGTAAGCATTTTTTTTTTTTAAATATTTGTCTGAAAAACTTGAATTTCGTCGGAATAAATCGTCAACATTATTTTTGTCTCTATGAATATTCCCTTTTACTCAATTGTTTTTTTTTTATATATATTTTCAGACGGGTTTTTAATTTTTTAGACGATTTTAAAATTTTTCAGACAATTTTTATATTTTTCAGACGATTACTATTTGTTTTCAGACGTTTTAAAAATTGTTTCAGACGTTTCCAATATCTGATTTTCTGATGATTTCTAATTATTTTCAGACGATTTCTTTTAAATTTTAGACGTTTTTTCGATTTTTGTCGACGTTTCCAATTTTTTTTTTTTCTGAAAAATACTATTTATTTGTAGACGAGAAAATGGTAGCCTTCTTAAATTGGGTACGGTAGCTAAAATGAAAGTGGGTGATGGGCTCAAGGTTGGCTACTTTCTTACCGATACGATACGAACTTGACAAAATATGGTAGACAAGATTGGTAGCGCGTAGCCAGAGGTGTGTTTTACGAGTCTTGAAACACAAGCGGCTAAACTGAGTTTAGCAGTTAACTAGCCGAAAACCAAGTTAAGGCATGCAGAGTAGCAGCGATTAAGCAACACTACACAGCACTCCATTTGCCAAAGTGGCAACTGACTTATAGAAGTCTCCTGGAATCAGCCAATCAGTGTCTTATGAAATGGTTTTGCACCGGCAACCGCTTCTCATTCTACCCCGTTTACGTCTAAGTGATGAAAAAGTATAGATAAGCCTGGAATCACCTAATAACGAGGGGTTTGCCTCAAAATATGCATCGTTTTTTCTCGATTTTCTTAAGACTAAACTTATAAAATCATTTTAACATTGGGCGATTCATTTTCCTGCTGTGCTATACACAAGAATGGACACCGAACATCGACGAATATCAGCTAAAACTTTGAGGTAGCAAAGGCAACTCCAACAAAGAACAATCTCTTAAAATCACCGAAATTTTTTAGCTGAGAAGGGCCTCTCCCGTACAAGTAAGAAGGTACTATATAAAACACTATCATTTATCTGCGGCTTCGCACCTGATACAGAAGTACCTAGGGCTGCTTTGCTACGCGATCGATAGGATGAAAAAAAATGTTCCCAATACAATTACAAACTGAATTCTCCTTTCCTAATAACTCTTAGCAAAAACTTAGCAAAATTTACAAAATCAGGGAAATCGATTTTATGTATACCTACCTTATTTAACAAACCGAGTTTGAAGTCAATCAGATGAAAAATAAGAATTTTTTCATTACAACTTTGACCCTCTTTGCCGGGGTGGACCTGGGCCTCAACCAAAACGCCTCTCCAGTTAGCCCGATCTTAGTCTAACCACCTCAAGTTGCGCACTCCAAGTTGGTTGAGGTCCCCTTCCTCTTGTTCGCGCTCTTCGGGCCGGAGCGTTGGTGTCCATTCGCTCTACATGTCCTAGCCATCTTTGCCCCTCTTTGGAGTTTTATATATATTAGATTAATAGCTCAACTTCTGCTCTTTGGATCTAAAGCACAGACTCTTTCAAAATTGGACGTTCATGTGTTTTCAAATTGTAGTTCCGTATAGTATGGAGGGCTAAAAACACCCTTTAATTTTATATTAAACAAAAATTTAATCCATGTGTTGGTCCAAAAACAAAAACCGATCTTCCACAATGAAACTATAAACTTTTAAAAATCATTCTTCTATTCGGGCTGGTACTGTTCTGTTCTCAAAAAATCTATTTCAACATATTTGACTGTTACATTTCATTCCCAACTGGGACATGGTTTTAATGACTATATATAGTATATGGTATTCCCCAATACCCCAACAAAAACATCTCGGGCAGTGCTAAGCCATTTGCAACTCAACTGTTTTAGTTGCGTTCAAAGTATCTTACCCTTTGGGGCATTCTATCTTCCGAGCTCCCTAATGCATGTAAGAAATATTCTACATCCATAATCTTCCAATATTTGTTTACTTTGAAGTCGAAAAATAAAAAAAGCAACCAAAAATAAAAATGTTTACCAAAGAAGCCAACCATGTACAAAGCTGTGAATGGAATTTTCATTTTTCCATCACCACCTCTGGGGGCAAACAAAAAACGTAAACAAAGTATTCTCTTTACTCAAATGTACCTAACCTAACCTATACGTGTCGTCGTCGTACATCTATCGAAACTAATCTAAAAAGCGAAATCTCTCTAAGGACATACAAATCTAAATACATTTGCCTCCCCTCTCGCCTATAAACTGTATCTGTATCTATATATCTGAGAGATAAACAAAAAAAACTCCAGAAACTAAACGCTATACATAGGTTTCTCAAATTAGTTCCTTGCCAGAAAACCAGTTTATTCAAAACTAGGACAAGGAGTTAAATAAGAACTAAAAACAAAAGAGAACGAGGGAAAAGCCGAAGCTGGCAACAAAATGTTATAATGCATTTTTCAAGTGGATGACGAAAAGGAGAAGAAACGAAGAAAATGCCTCTTGGGTTTCATTTTTGCATGCAAGGCTACAGCTACAGAAGCGAAAATGTAAACAGACAACTGATACACGATACACCCGCCAGCATGTGGCGACAACGACGACCACCCACACCAACCGCTTGGTTGCATATACATATTCCAAGTGTACTGGGTACTATGGAAAGTTTCACCAGGTTTTCGACGTGATACCTGAATTCTATTTGAAACCGGCAGTGGAATTACTTTCAACTGCAACAATTAGAGTTGGCAAAGTTTTTAATGGAAAAACAGGCGAAAAAAAACGTCTAACGCAATTCAGGGTGTAAAGTTTTTCCTTTTTTTTTATATTTAATTGTTAGAGGTACCTATTTAAACCTTTTTTTTATGTAAAGTCATGCATGCAAAAGCCGTCCATTGTGGTGCGTTGTGCAACGGGTGGAAATGTCATTACTCTGTGTAAGTGTAACTGTGTCCAATGTGCTGCGCGAAAATTGTAGTGCACTTTTCTTTAGAATTTCTGATGCTAAGCAGGCCACCCTTGTACTCTGGAGTGGTTATAAAAAGTGCTGGCATTGTCTAGGTACTTTGGGAATATGAATACGTACTTAGAGCGCACTTATTGTCGGTGCATTAAACTTGCTGCTTTTGCTCATCATGTTATATTTATAATGCATTGGATACACAATTTTTTTAAATTGTTCTCAGAAACAAGTGACTAAAGGATGAGTTCTTGGAGGCAATCACATTTAATGACCAACAAACACTCTACTTTTAATTTATTTTAATGAATAAATCAGTTCCTGTTGTGAGTCCTTGTTTATTCAGATAACTCTAGCCCAACTCGCTGAAAGCCTCAATTGATTTTGTGCATTTGAATTAGGTTCCAATTGCAATTCAATAAACCCAGATGCGAGGTCCAAACATCGCGAAGAAAGACCATTCTCAGTGACAACACTCTGGCATTACAATTTACAAATAGAGCTCTAGAGAACCATATAAGAAACAGCAAGATTGTAAGTCTGCAAGCCTGTGTAGACGAAAAAAAAAGCTTAAAATTGGTCAAATTCGGATCGAATGGGGTTAACTTTACTATCCTGTTAGAAAGAGTGAACTGAAATCCTACGGTGCTACAGATGATGGATTTAGGGACACCTGTTAAAAGCGATGAACGCGTTTAGAGCACAAAGCGAAGGATTGTGTGTCTAAACCTGTATGCATGTATTTTAAGGAAAACGATCGTAATGTCAAACATAGTACGGATGGGGAAGCGCCAAATGCACACACTCCGAAACTATCTTCAAAGAAGGCACAACTCGTATGTACATCTTAAACTTGCAATTCAATAAACCCAGATGCGAGGTCCAAACATCGCGAAGATAGACCATTCTCAGTGACAACACTCTGGCATTACAATTTACAATTAGAGCTCTAGAGAACCATATAAGAAACAGCAAGATTGTAAGTCTGCAAGCCTGTGTAGACGAAAAAAAAGCTTAAAATTGGTCAAATTCGGATCGAATGGGGTTAACTTTACTATCCTGTTAGAAAGAGTGAACTGAAATCCTACGGTGCTATACAGATGATGGATTTAGGGACACCTGTTAAAAGCGATGAACGCGTTTAGAGCACTGTTTAGGAAGCGTTGCAAACGAGCATAAAGCGAAGGATTGTGTGCCTAAACCTGTATGCATGTATTTTAAGGAAAACGATCGTAATGTCAAACATAGTACGGATGGGGAAGCGCCAAATGCACACACTCCGAAACTATCTTCAAAGAAGGCACAACTCGTATGTACATCTTAAACTTGCAATTCAATAAACCCAGATGCGAGGTCCAAACATCGCGAAGATAGACCATTCTCAGTGACAACACTCTGGCATTACAATTTACAATTAGAGCTCTAGAGAACCATATAAGAAACAGCAAGATTGTAAGTCTGCAAGCCTGTGTAGACGAAAAAAAAGCTTAAAATTGGTCAAATTCGGATCGAATGGGGTTAACTTTACTATCCTGTTAGAAAGAGTGAACTGAAATCCTACGGTGCTACAGATGATGGATTTAGGGACACGCGTTTAGAGCACTGTTTAGGAAGCGTTGCAAACGAGCATAAAGCGAAGGATTGTGTGTCTAAACCTGTATGCATGTATTTTAAGGAAAACGATCGTAATCTCAAACATAGTACGGATGGGGAAGCGCCAAATGTACACCCTCCGAAACTATCTTCAAAGAAGGCACAACTCGTATGTACATCTTAAACTCAACCAGTATTAATCCCGCTGATATGGCCATACTCGTCGATCCCTACAAAAACCGGCCCGATGATACGACTACAGGAAGTTCAATTGCCGCAACCGTTAAAGACTTCAACTTTACCGAATTAGGTTGATTTTACATACGAAACTAAAAACAAATTCCGCTTTTATACCGAGTTTTAATGTAGGATTGATCAATTTTGAGACGGTTTGGTAATTCTCTTATTAGGAGGACTGAACTTTGTGTCAAGGCTAAATTATCAGTCTTTAATTCGGTGTTTGTTCCAACTCTTACCTATGGTCATCATGATTATGAGGTTTGGGTAATGACCGAACGAATAAGATCGTGGATACAAGCTGCTGAAATGAGACTCCTCCGTTGTATTACTGGTGTGACCAGTAGAGATCGCATTAGAAACACCAGAATACGTGAGGAACTCAATGTCGAGTCGGTCCATCCTTCGGTGGTTTGGTCATGTCAACAACCAGGGTCCCACAACGCGACGTTCTATGGAATCTGTACCATCTGGCAGGTGTCATCTAGGTAGACCCAGGATTAGGTGTTTGGCTCAATTTCATAATCTCTCCTCTACCCGTATAATGATTGCTCTTATGATTTAGTGTCGATGGCGGAGAATCGAGAGCTATGGAGAGTCCATTTGAGCAACCTACATCCGCGACCAACTTAATGGATAAGAGAGCCATCGAAAATATAAATGAATGAATACTGTTTGTTCACGAATAAAGCGATTCGGCCACAGTTGTGTGCCAAAACTAACACCGTTCACAACTTTTATTGCTTGCACTTGAAGCATGATAAATATGAAACGCGACGTGGTTTTTGCATGTCGTGTGATACCAGTTGGGTGTCACTTATTTCGAACAAGTTTAATTTTCGAGTGGCAAGCGACTGGTAACGACATGGATTTGTATACACTCAGAGGAAAAACGAGCTAAAATCAAGAATATCAGTGTCAGATCAAGCTCGTTCGTTGACGAAAGTATGGTAATCTCGGAAATCTTATTTCAAGTACGAAAATCTTATTTTGAGCTCGTTTTTTCAAGACCAAAAAATCGTACTTCAATCCTGTTTCGGGATTGATTTAAGAATGTGGTTCTTACATTATGCGATGTCTGAAAAAAATGTATTTTGGGTATTCAAGATCTAAACCTAAGATCTTAATTACCTACCATCTTATAATATATCAGCACATCATTCATTCACATTTCACATCAATAGATACCATAGGTAATAATATTAAATTTTCAATGTTGCCTTATGAGAATTAACTCAGTAAGTGAGTGTGAATTTTAGGAACGAATAGAAATCAAAATAAAGTACATGCGCATGCAGTTTAAGTATTGTGGCGCTTGTTTCAATCATGAACAAGCTTGAAATAAGATTGTTTCGGCTTATTTCAAGAACAAAAAAACTAACTCAAGAGCTCATTTGTGTTTCAATGTCCTCTTTTAAGATTGTTTCGGCTTATTTCAACAACAATTGGTGTCATATTAAGATTTAGCACGTAAGAATGAAAAAATCTAAAATCAAGCTTGAGCATACTTGATTTTAGCTTGCGATTTTTCTCTGAGTGTAGGCATATACCTTGTAAAGGCATATCATATTGCCGAGGCTGGTGGATTTTAGCATTGCAACTGCGTATTTTTGTTTACCCGGAAACTAAAAACATTCCAGACGACTAAGAATTCAACACAGGACATTTTAAGAACTGATAAATTAGTGGCACCATACGTTGTTTGCTAAATCACTTTTATACCACTTCCCCGCCATTTCATCGCCACGCCAAATGTTCACCACACCACTTCCACTTGGTCAACATCACCACGCCACTGCCACACTAATTTAGTGCGCGCCTTACCTAAGGTGAGTTGTCTTGAGTCACACACGTGCGGAGCTACAATCATTGTGCCACGAAACAAAACAAAACAGAAACAGATTGTTTTGAGTCGAGGTAGGGCGCATAGGCGGGGCATCTTTGTATACACATTCAAGGATGTTTGCAAAGCAGCAAAGAAAAACGAATACACGCCGATCGCTATAGTTTACTGATGGATTGAATATATCACCAGGCTGCGAATGGAGAATTGTCGCGAAAGTTGACTTTTACAATTATCAACGCACCATCAGAGGGACAGTGACTACAACGAGCTTCGTAACTATCAAAAGGAATCTTTAAGATGTCATTCACAGATCTTTTCACCCATATATTGCAAGAAAACAACTGCTAAGCTTTGTTTCTTATCCAGTCATTATTATTGATTACCCTCAATAGAGGAATGGGCGAATTATGTCGTCTGACTCAAGCCGTCTCTAGAAGGACAGTTCAAAAATCATGGATGATGTCGTGGTCTTGAAGGTCCGTCTTCTCCGAAATGCTTAATGTGAGCTTTTTCTATAGTCTATTTGAAGAGAATAGTTCTTTTCAAATAAATGTTATGGCGATTAAAAGAAAAATCATATCCAGCGCCTTAAGGTCAATAGCGTAATTTTTAATAGCGACATCTAGTAGTCATTTCCAAGGGATCTGACAATGTTTTAAATTTTGACACGCAAGAACGAAATTCGCCTGCATTTTTGACAAATTCTACAAAGTACTAGAGCTCCGATGTAAATGGTGACACGTCGCGCTGCTAGTCATCTAAATGTCAATGAGCACTGGCACACCCTAGTTTAGCACTCACTGGATTTTGTTGTCATTTCTAGCTGTCATTTGGGTGAACTCTTATTTTTGTGAACATATTAGTTTATGATGATGCACTCTTAAATGTAACCAGAAATGTGTTTTTAATATAAAAATCATTTGTCAAATCAGTTTGTTTTGTTGACAGTTTATACATTATTTTAAAGTGACAGGTTTCACGGATATATTTTCGTGTTCGACATGAAGCTACATTTCTGGTGTTTGCATAGGTTTTTGGCAGGCACGAAAATGCACTGATATTTCTCAGTGCACATCACTAGCGCTGACAAAACCACATAAAACAAATCTATTATCAATTCTCACCTGTCACATTTGTCATTTTTTATAAAATAGATTTATACTCTTATCTATACTTTATACTACTAAATTAAGCGAAGCTACATAAATACGCATTTTCTCTCCACCTGGGGGGTTGCCAAATCTGACGTGCACTCCAAATTTGTAGGTAATGTGTCATCTGAATAGGAGTGCGTTCCTCGGTCATTCAAAAATGCTCAAATATGATAAAAAAAAAAAACTTCGCTTCCACATTCCAAAATTGTTAGGTGATACGAAGTATGACTATGATAAGGATAACAAACAAATTTCATATCTCATTCGTTTGTTTTCCACTTTAAATCCGTCGACGATGGCGCGGCGGCGGCGGCGGCGTCATTTTATTATAAAATTTGCATCAATGGCTATCCCAATCAGTTTCAGTACAACCACTCAAGCTTGCCTGTAACCACTCATAAAGATAAAGAGTCCTAAACTCCAGAGGCAGTGAACGAGGAACAACACCGATAAATGTAATCAACAAACATACTTAGTGCAGCTGATAAGAACGAAATTGATTACATATGCCTAGTTGAAGCACTAACGGTTCTATTACATGATTCACTGATTTATAAGCGTAATAAAAATAAAAAATCATTGTTAGAGGGCAAGGTATGAAAATAGTTAATGAAATCTTAAAAATACATCCAGAAAAAGGAAAAGGGCTCTCTTCATCAAGGCTATAACCAAAATGTCCGCCAAACAAACTCGTTGACCTTCAAATCAAGGGGTGGGAGAAGGGTCCCTGCGTGGCAATTATCTTGAAATGAAAGGTAAATCGCACGAATACATTCGCAGAGGGGGTGAAGGACGAACTTGTTCACTTACCACTGTAGTACGTGATTATACCTACAGTGATTTCATGCAAATTTCAATCAATTTTTACGACCACTACACGCTCGTGAAATCGCTTTAAGTAATCCAAGCAAACGAGCGAGAGAATGAAAATTGCTTTCATTGAGGCGAGACGAAATTCAGATGTACGAGGTACGTACCAGTATTTCAGTAAATCCCAATTCTGATTTCCAACTGAGCTGAGTTCGGTAACTGCGATGCACAAGTGCACGAATAAAATACAGAATACGAGGCGAATGAGATAAAAAATAAAATAAAAAATAAAAACAGAAGAAACGAAGAAAATTGTTAACGGCTTGCAATGCTGGGCAACAGCGGCTGCATTCAGATTACAACCAACTTCATTTGTGACGATGGATTACTGCACGCGATCGTAGAAGGAGATAGTAAACGGGAGGCAAAGAAGCCAACAAACCACGGTAATAACAAAACAATAACAGAACAAGTTGTTTTGGGTCCACGTCCAGCCATAACTAGTTATAGTTGTTTAGGCAGGGGTATGCTACCATAAAGTTTTTGGAAAAAAATCCAATTCCAAGTGAATGGTTGTTGATTCATTGATACTGGAAAATAAGCCGTTTTTTTGACATCTCATTCATATGAACTCTTGTTTTTGGTGGTGCCATGAAATGAAGTCTTATGCCAAAAGGTCCAAAACGTAATTATGGACTTTATTGCACTTTTGAAATTGCAATAAAGTCTAAAACGAATTTTGAAAACATTTTCCACTGATAGTTTTCTTATTTACTTGTATTTTATTTCATATATGCAAAAATGCAAATTACTTCATGTTTGCCGCAAACTTTCATGTCAAAATGTAGATCTAAGATTTAATAACATAGTCATAGAATCTGTACATAATTTAAGCATACTAGGTTTGTTATTCAATTGTAAATATAAGTGGAAAAATCACTGTATAGAAATTAAGAAATCGCTAGTTTCAAGATGTAATATTATTAAATATCTCTCTAGTAACAAGAGCAGTGCTCATATAAACTCTCTTTGCAATGTAACTAGATCACTTGTGCTAAGTAAAATTGACTATGCTTTATGTATATACGGGTCCTGCCCTAAGTCTACACTACAAATCATCAAGCCTCCATATCACCAAGCCGCCAGAAGAAGCATCAACGCCTACCGTACCTCCCCGATAAGAAACATCCTAGCTGAAGCTGGGTTGCCATCAGTCGAAGAGCGCTACTGGGAAATCTCAGCTAATCTACTAACTAAATTGTCCTTCGCAACCGGTTCTATCATCGACAAAGATGTACTTACCATATCCAAACTTAAGCGAACAAAAAGATTACCATCCGCAATGGAACTCTCGTTGTCCCTAGGCAAACAGTTGGAGATACCATTTACAATTTTCACCCAATTCCACTCTTCACAACCACCATGGACGATCAGCAACAAATCTGTAAATTTAAACCTCAGCAAATTCCCTAAAGGAAGCTCTAACAGTCGGTTATACCGATCATTATTCCTTGACATATCTTCCGATCTAACCTCAGAAGGATGGACTTTAATCTACACAGATGGTTCTAAAACCGAACATAACACTGCCTTTGCAGTCACCTTAGTGGATGGAACTCTACTCAAACAAGGGATTGTATCAGAAACAGCATCTATCTTCACAACAGAAGCTCTGGCCATACTAGAAGCGCTAAAACTTACAAGCCTTTTAAACGGCAAATTTGTTATCTGCTCCGACAGTCTCTCCGTATTGCGTGGAATCCTAAACCCTAGAAACAATGGACCAATCGTCTCCAGAATCCGTGATCAGCTTCTTAAATCTACAGCGAAAGCGAAGTTAATGTGGGTTCCAGGACATGTTGGCATTCCTGGCAACGAAGCAGCCGACAATGCCGCAAACTCAGCCTGTGTTGCCCCCACTTTTTTACTCAACATATACAGCCAAGTAGATCTTAAACGCTCGATTGAAAAGACAATACGGTTCCATCAGCTTAATAACTGGAAACTCTACACCCACCACTACGCAAAGATCAACCCTAATAAGTCGACTCCCAAGTATCCAGCCTCCGCCACCAAAGCCTTGATCAAAAATTTTGTCCGACTACGTATAGGTCACGGTGCAACTACCCACCAGCATCTACTAAAAGGGGAACCACCACCAATCTGCAGCAAATGTAACAACCCTCTAAACATGGAACACATAATTGGAGAATGTTACCTATCATCACACCAAGCAAAACACCATCTAAAAACCAACATCGTCAACACACTGTGCAGCCCATCTTTAGAAAATCTAAACATAGTCAACAAATTACTTGAAATGTACAATATCACGTTGTAATCCATGTATATAACTTAACACTTTTTTCTTAATTCTGAGCCGAAAGCCTCTGCAGCTAGCGCTCGTTAAATTTAAGTTTTTAGCAGTGCATTTTTTACATACATTGTTAAAATAATAATAATAATAATAATAATAATATTTCATATAATTTTTATATATATATAATTCTTCTGTACGTGTTTGTAATCGAACTCTTCCTAAACGGCTGGATCGTTTTTAAAGAAATTTTGTGTGTGTATTTGAATGGGTCTAAGGATGGTTTAGATTCACAATTAAACCCGGTAGGTGGCGCTGCAGGGTCTACCCCGATATCTCGAAAAAAAAATCTCGAATGTAAAAATCTCGAAAAAAAAATCTAGAAAGCATAATCTCGAATGACAAAAATCTCGAAAAAAAAAATCTCGATGCGTATGGGGGGCAGGCTGCAACCCCCCTGCGCTGCAATCCGATTCCATAAAATTTCAAATAATAAACACTCAACAATAAAAAAAATTTAAAAAGAAAGAATAAGCTCATGAATAAAATTTCGAATAATAAACACTAAACAAAAAAAAATCATAAATGAAATTTCAAATAATAAAACGGGTCCGCTAGTTTTTGTTATAATAAATACTCAGTCCATATTTTTAAAAGAAAATCAGAAAAAAGGGTGCAAATCCGAACTTTACATACAAAAAACCTCGCACCCACTCCAAATCCTACAGTGGCCCAAGCAGGGGGGTTGCAGGGGGTTGAAGTGGGCGCGAGATTTTTTGTAGATATGTAAAGTTCGAAACTTTGGATTGTTAGGATTTTAGGATTTTATTTCCAATTCGATTTGAACTTTACTGCACTTTTGAAAATGAAATAAAGTCCAAAACTCGCTTTTGCATAAGGCTTTAGTTAATGGCACTTTTTTGATCGCATCGCAGCTATTAACGAACTTCAACTGTCAGTTTGTGTAATTTTTAAGTTACAGGGCCTATCTCACAAGACTACAACACTAAGGGCCAGTTTTAATGGTTCCGGTTAAAGTTTCGCATAGCTATCTGACAAATAACGCTTTGTTTATCTTATGTATGTTTATTAGAATCTTTCAAATAATTAAAATAAATATTATAATAATTAATAAATAACATACAGGGACCGAAAAAATTAAACACTGATGCGACATTGAACCAACATTTTGGTACTGAACCGCAAAAATGATTCAACGAGTTCGCAACATTTTTCAGAGACGAAGAAGTTTATCCATCAATGTGATTCGATAACATTTGTACCTACACCCAAACAGAATCGTGGGGTGGAATCGGCTAAGGTGATTTGTGCTAAGTTATAGCCACAGTCAAGAAAATTGGTCTGCGTAAGGTCACATCACATTTTTGTGACCATTTCTTGTGACAGCAGTTTAGTTGTCACTTGCATGCTGAATTGAATAGTTTTTTTCTTTTTGTTTTGATGTGTTAGGACAAAATGATCAATTTTGTGCCTGTGCAATTCTTTTAAGGAACTGAAAGTTAATATGAAGAAAAATATAAATAGTTATGTATTTTTGTCCGACTGTTGCCGTTTAATCTCCGAAATAACCTAAATAAACTATAGTTAGAAAATTCAAAGCAATATTCATACTAATTGATATTTCCAAATTTAAACGATTTTTAAAAATGTTTGTTTATCCTGCGGCTATTGAATTTGCCAGCTAGAGTTCCGTCAACTTACATTCCGCACCTATTCTCCAGTTAGGTACAACGATAAACTTTCTTGGAAGTTATGCCAACCAATGGCAAGTTGACAATGACTGGTCAGCACCAATGGGCCAAAGTACGCTGAGTGAGGTGACATCGAGAACACTAAAATGAGAAAACGGTTGGGTGGCCCATTCATATTTAGCGATCGATACTTGTAAATTTCTTCAAGAAATTCCCAAATGGACATTACGGAAGTTAGCGCCTTTGGCAGAAAATTATTTGGCCGAATACAGGTGCTTTTCTATAGTTGGTCCAGAACTCGATTTGCGCTTGTTATAATAGAATTACCTTCTAAAATTTCTTACTCAAGTAGAAAACAATACACAAAACAAATAATGACACATGTCAAATGTCAAGTGATGCCAAATTTTGAACAATTTTCGATAACCTTAGCCGATTCCACCGCTGGAGAATACTATGTTTGTGAAACCAAAAAAAAACCAGTAGGTAAGACAATTATCTTCGACTATGCCGAAGCTCAAATACCCGGTACAACGCCTCCTTATGGGCGTTACAAATGGAATGACAAAGTGAATATACCCTCACCACAGTGTGGTACCGGGTATAAAAATACTCAAGAGATTCTCGGCCTTATAAGTTTGTTGATAAATCACCGGGCAAGTTTATAAACATAGGCCTGAATCAAGCAAAAATTCCTTCTGTTTTGAAAACAGCTCTGGTAGGGCCGATTTACAAAGGAGGAGTAAAATGTCAGCCAAACAACTATAGAGCAAAATATCTATTCTTCCTCTGTAGTTGAAAAATGTCTCGAAAGTGTTATCTCTGAAGGAATAAATAGTTTTATTGTCAAAAATTCTCTAACTTATAAAGGTCAATTTGGTCTTCAAAAAAACAAAAGTACGGGTATCTAAATTGTTGGCAGAATTCGCATTTTGTGTCAACCAGAGCTTGAAAAAATGTCAACACGTGCTGGTACTCGTTATGAATTTCAGGCATTTCTGCGAGAAAATAAACGATGTGCTAAGTAAAAGAAATATGATTGAATTTGGTGTCCCACAGGGATCGAAACTAGGCGTAATCTTATTCACCCTGTACACTATTCAGCTTCTTCGATCGTTTAGACACAGCACATCGTTTGCTTTTGCTGACGACACAGCAATCGTGGTACACCACAGTTTCCTGGAGAGAGCGACAGCAATATTGCAGAAAGAATGGTGCCACGACTACGACAACGGATTTGTGATTAATGCATCTAAATCCGAGTTACAAATCCAATCACATCCCAGTATACATGAGAAATGATGCATGTCCGAGTTCCATTACAGACGTCACCGAAGTAGTTGACAGCTATAAGTACATATCTAGAAGTCATCATCATCATTGATGTTGACTCACTTTTGACGCTCACTGTAGATAGATTATGATTCAGGACAGCCTTCATGGCCCACTGCGGCCTCTTTAAAAAGGAGCCTATATTGTGCCTTCCCTGGTTGGATCCTAGAGTCATATTTTCACTCCGGAAACAATCAGGAAGACGATGATCTTCTCTGGGAGTATCACAAGATATATATATTCCGTCTTGTCCGAACCACATGTTTTGTAGGCATTATTGAATTATTTCGGACACAATAAAGTTTTTCAACATGTCCCCAAGTCAGCAAAAATTTAAGCTAGAGAATAATTGCAAAATTATTTTACATTTGGCTTAATTTTGACAGTGAAAAAATTGTTTGTCACGTGACAAGTTCAAATCGAAATTGTTGCAGTGTGTCCATTGCGCTAAATAATTATATTCGGCTAATTTTCTGTCACTATCGTGAAGAAAGAGCGATTTTTTTTAGCTGTCAAAAAATTATCCTGATCCGGTAGGTATCATAAGGTTTGTTCGACGTGGACCCTAGGGCGCACTAGTGCGCACTGGATTAGCCCTATGGCGTTCGATATAGCACTGAGTTCGCACTGACACTGAAAACCTATGTTCGAGGTGAGCACTGGGGCGCCCTAGTTGAGCACTGAGCTGACCCTAGCTATTCAGTCAGGGCAAGAGTTCAGTGCTGGATTTTGCTGTCAATCGTAGCTGTCATTTGTGTGAAATCATGTTTTGGTGAATTATTGACTTGTGCAGCACTAGTAAATGTTAAAAGAAATGTGTTTTTCAACGTTACAATCATTAATTAAACAAAATTAATGTTATTTGTGGTGTTAAATCTGCATATTACTAAATTGTTTTAGTGACAGGTTTCAGGGTTGCATTTTTCGTGTTCGACGTGAATCAAAATTTCTGGGGTTTCCTAGGGTTTTTTGGCAGCCACGAAAATTCACTGACACTTCTCAGTGCGCACTAGGGCGCACTAGGTCTGGCCACGTCGAACAAACCTATAATTATAGTCTAATTGTTGACGTTTTATTTTGCTTTAATTTTGATTTGATTGAGTGTTTAGGAGTAAATTGAACGCTGCATTTCAATTGCTTTAGAAGTGGCAAATTTTAGAAACGTCAGTTTTAAGATTGAAGTATGTATGTCTGAAAATTAGCCGAGGATAATTATTTAGCGCAATTGTCCCACGCCCTTATAGTACATTTACACCGCACCTTAATTCAACATTTCAGCAGACAACATTTCGAAATCCAATTTTGCGTTCCCATTGAAACTTCAACATTTCAAATTCATTCACCAGAATTGATTCTCACTGATGTTTTGTATGTTTCGAAATCAGAAGTGGTTTGTACCTAAAGAATTAATTTTATAATTATATTAATCTAAACATGAATATAAGTGATAATTCAGACATATTAAATACTATCTTAAATAAATAATATTATGTAAATACAACAAAAAATTCCTCCTCGGATTTTTTTACAGCGGTTTTTTTTGTCAGTGAGCCCAAAAGTCATCAAAATGAGGTTTGTTCGATTTGACATACTTGCAAATGCAGCGATGAAATTCAACATTTCGCTGAAATTCAACATTTCGAAATGCTGGACAATGTATGGCGAAATGCTGAACATTTGGCCTGAAATGCTGCATTTAGTCCAAATGATGAATTTAAGTGCGGTGTAAACGTACTATTAGACTGTACATAATAAATGTATCTGTCAAAATTTAACACACACAAATAGTATGGGACATTATCCGCGTAGGTACCATTATTCCTAGCTTTTGGCTTGTGCCGTCTACATTTTAGTGTCAAAATCGTAGACAACAAGATTTAAAAAAGTGACAAACCTTGTACCTAAGTGACACCAAAATGCATTTCGTTTGGTAACTTCTATGTTGTATTTTATAATTGGTGGCCTAGTTCTCATCACTCAATTGGCGAAATGGTAATTAGTTGCTTGGATAATTCACGGCGAATCAAATAGCAGACGCAATAAATAATATATTTCGAAATATGTAGCTATAAAATTCCAACTAAAGTGTTTGTTAACAAAGTTTTTATTCTCTCAAAATAACACATCAAAGGAAAACTCGACAAAAGTTTCTAACGGAAGTCGGTCATAGGTTGATCCCCAATTTAAGCGAGAAATTGTATTGTCGCCTTCGCTCATTCATATTGTGTTAGTATCTATTTATATTTTTTCTATGTTGTGGGCGCAGTAGCGCAGTGGTTAGTGTGCTGGACTGCTGTGCGAGGGATCCCAGGTTCGATCCCCGGAAAAACACAAATTACATCTTAGTGTTTTTTTCTACTGCGCCACCTCTCGCGAACGTCTGACAAACATCCGAGAGTATAACTGTCCTGAAAAAGCTTCTCAATTCAGCCGTTCGGAATCGGCATAAAATTGTAGGTCCCTTCCATTCGTCCCAAAAAGAGAAACTCACACAAACGAATGGTTGCGAGAAGCTAGGCCTAGGGTGTCTACCGCCTGTTGCGCCACCTATTTATTTATTTATTTTATTTATATTTGTTTTTCTTTTTTTTTTTTGGTGAGTGCTTGCAAAAGTTGACAAGGATGATTTTTCTTTTAACTGAATACTTCGACGACGAATTTCTTAAGAGTGAAACAATTGAGACAAGTGAAGAAAAGTTTTGCAAAAAATACCCGTGACATTTTAAATCCATAACGATCTCTTATGTCAACATATACTATACATAGCTAACGAAACATTTGGAGAACAACTAAAGTTTAGTTTCGTTCTAGTTGTGTAGTTGCCTTAAGTTCAAAGAAATAATTTCCTAAAGAGGGTACAAATGTAGTCAAGTGAGCTTAACTTGAAATCTGAACGAACGTACGTAAATTTTTTTTAATACCCCATGACCATGATAATACAGCTGTCACAGAGCACCCGTAATTACCTTTGTTAATTAAAAAAATGCAAAGAAAGTAAGCAATGGGAATTTAAGTAAGCTGAATGCAATTTAATTGAGTGTAGTTAAACCTACTTTGCATACACGGTAGGTACACGTGAATAATGTAACTTTCTAGTGATGTTTATATTATCATCTTAATGTCACTGTTTCAGTCATCTACATCACCAGTTCAAGAAAGATTTATATTTTATACCTATTCATTCCATTTTTAAGGGTTATGATGAAAATCTATTTCCACTGCACAGCAATGCAGTCTGAATTTACTGAATTTAAAATGAACTTGGCAGTTAACTCTCGGATTTTCAGCAGGCTTTCCCAGCGGAAATGGCACTAGACGTTTACCACATAAAGCGCCAGAAGTAGAGACGATCCAATGATGACTAACACACGTCAAGTTCCATTAAAAACAACACAGATTTAACAAGTCAATAATGTCAATGAAATTTTATTGATTCTCGCGTCGATCTGTCAAAATGAAATGCAGTCCAAAATCAAAATGGAAATGGGTTCATAAAACAGCATCTAATTGTTGACGTAAGTCAGAAATGGACGAGAATTTTGACAGCCCGGCTCCGACACGACACAGAGAAACCAACTGCATTTTGGTTTGCCCTTAATATTATGTAATGAGAAAGATCACACAGAACTAAAAATAGATATTTCTATGGGTGAAATGAAATGTAAATAAAATCAAGTAATTTTGGTTCCACTGGTGCTGGAGACAATAAAACCGGCCTATGGAAAAATGTTCCTTGTAGGGAAATTTGCTACTTCTTGCTGCCTCGAACTGGGATTCAAAGATTTTCAGGTTTTTTGAACTAGGTACCTCCACTTCTTGGTACAACTCTTAATAGTCCTCCTTTCGTCTCCAATTCCCGGACTCTGTTGCAAATGATTCCAATCAGTGTTTATTCCATTTGTAGAGCATACTATAAAATGCAATGCGATTTCGGCTTTGGGAAGGAAGAGGTTTCATTGAGAGCTCCTGCAGGACACAATTTATATCCAATTTGCGATGAGTTAGATGTGATGGGGAAAACCGCTCCTAACCTACTATGCTAATATGAAAATGTTTAATAGATCGAAATCATTTAGACGAGGACATTCGCCAACACCCTTCACTAGAATCACCGATCAAAATCTTGGATACCTACAGCAACAACAACTAAACATGTTTCGATTCCACTTACCTGTGTATCATTGAGTATTTCCAGATGTTCACCCTTCCGGAAGCTGAGGTCTTCATCTGTACGAGCATCATAGTCATACAGAGCGACAAAGATCTTTGCATTCGAGCTGGACGTCTCGTTTTCTGGAATCTGTGGCACCGGACGGATTTGCTCCTGAGGCGGTGTCTGCTGCATGGGGTTCTGCAGCACTGGCAGCTCCTCCAACGGGTTTGTCCGATCGATGTTTAATTTGTCTGTGTCCGGTTTCTCGCTACGCAGGCAATTACCCATTGTCGAATCGATGTGGGTCTATACAGCCGAATGTGTGTAAAATACAAGGGATTCGTCGTCGTCGTGTAAACAAAAACGAGGGGATACTACAAAATAACGATTTTGAAAGCTAAATACGCGGAATTTCACCTATCTTGGTCTGGTTTTTAATTTAGCAAAAACTGTGCATTATCGACGACGATAAAAGGACAAAAAAATATACAAAACACTTGAAGTTGGGTGGCGAAGTTGATTGGGAAACAAAACTCTTCACGAAAGCGAGCACAAAATCAAAGCGAATCACGGCACAAACACCAATTTGCTGCTACTTCTTCGATTTCTTTCACCAGCGGCGACAGCAACTGTGACTAATTTATTTTTTCAATAAAAAAGGAAAATTCTGCGAAAAATTTTATTCCAACTACTCGACAACAGCAGACGGTGTTCGCCATTTAACACACACAGACGCACTCGGGTGTGGGGGAAGTGCACACTGAATATGAATACACGCTTTTCACTGCACGACGATCGACAATTTTCCTTTTTTTATTGAAAATTTGTAATTTTTATTCCACGGCGACGGCGAAGCAGAGATAAACGAATTTCGTAAAGGAAACTTTCGACACATGAATTTGTATTTTTTTTTCACTTGGCGTTTGGCCTGTTGGTGGAGCAACTCTTTGCGAACTTTTGTCAGATTTGCACTTGGAATTTGGCTGCGCCTAGGCTGGATATAGGAATTTTAATAAATTCGAATGTTTACGAGTGTTTATTGGAAACGATATGCTATCCATTCCGAGATGTTTGACCATAGAAGAAGAGATTAATAGATTCCGAGCATCAATCAATTCTTCACACAACCGACCAACAGCAGCAGAAAACCATTCACAAAATCAGGGCGCGATATTTCAATATGGCTGACGACGGGCACTGGACTAAAGTGGTAAATGACAGCAATTGTGTGGTTTTACTATTCTGGCTTTTGGAAAATGTAATAACAATGGGATGATGCCATCTCGTTTTGACTAAGGTGTGTTTGGCTGGTGTTTTAGTTTTTTTTTTCTGGGCACTGACTGACAGTTGTGTTGTTGATTTGATGATGCCCCAGATAGGTAGTAGATTGTTTGTTTGGGTACAACTAGTACGCATATCGGAGTTACTTCACCTGACGACGAGATGGCGGTAGTAATAATTGGGAAATTATTTTCAAAATAACCTACCTAAAGGTGGTGCTAGAATTTGAAATGAATGTATACTGCAAATTTTTTTCAGCAACAGAATTTAGCAACAGAAAAATGGCTGTTTGGTGAAAGTACGTGAAATGCCAATTTAACGAAGGAGGCAGGATTTTTGATTAGGTAGGCTTTAGGTAGTTTGAGTTGCAAATTCGACTATACTAGAAGAAAAAAATGTTTTTAGTGGACATTATTTCATGACAGCGTTTTTGGCAGAATAGACGGCAGCAATGTTTTCCCTGTTTGTGTAGCTGAGCGAGTAACGTAAACAAAACCAGAATTTACTACAGAACGAAAATTTTTTTATTCTGTTTCAGTTTCTGTTCGTTGTCACTTTTGGTGCCTTTAGGCTTCAGTTTTATGGTTTTACCTACCTATTAATAAAATGCAACCGAAAAAAATTGTTTTGCTTAAATTTAATTGTTGAACCCAATCTTGGTCTTAAAATGTTGCTATAGAATTATAAAGTTAGTTCATTAAAAAATTAAACAATTATTGTTGTCTTAATTTTCTAGAAAACGAATTTATTCTATCAGTTTCTAGCGGCAATAATTTCTAATTTGAGGTTAAGTTTGAAAGAATTTGTGTTATTCGGAGGTTTGTGGAACGTGGTTTAATGATGTGGATTGCGAATAAACTTTAATAATTCGCGACAAGGGGTTAAGTGGAGGAATGAAAGTCACCAAAATGAATTCGCGACAAGGGGTTAAGTGGAGGAATGAAAGTCACCAAAATGGCTCAGTTTCCTACCCATCGATAAAAAGGTTGCGATTGCGACTCCATATACCATTTCGTCTCGATGTAATACTTTTTTTTTTATTTTTTCCATTAACTAGTTTGGAATTAATTTTTATGTTTTTACTTAACAAATGTATTTATTTTGTAAAATATTTAATTATTTAAATGTCGCTTATCTTCTTTACCGTATATTTTTTCGCTGATCTGTCAAATCTGTGTACCTAGAAGGGTTCAAATTATCGCCGCTGGGGTATGCCATCTGTTATAGAAAGTTCGAAATAATTTGAATAAATATTTACTTTGCGCAGTTGCAATGTTTCTACAATGGATGGCACTGTGTTGTATGTAGGTACAAAATTGCAATGTCGCGCAGTGGTTTCATACTTTCGCCGCAATGCATTAACAGGGCTAGTGATTGTTGGCTTAATTTTTCCTCGCAGGTTTGAATGATACTGACATTTCACTAGCAGTCCATGTACACTCCATGTATTGTATGTTGGTCACAAACCACATAGAACTAGACCGCCAACTTCCGCGCAGGCAGCTTGTAGGCAAAGTACGTTATGTGGGACGAGTTCTATGTGGTTTGGGTCCTGTGTTTGATTGAAATAATTTTCTTTTAACATTTGTTTTGTATAATGAAAACGGAAACAAAATATACCAAAATCGATTGCAAAACAGCAATCAACAGACATTTGAAATGTTTACGTGTAGGAATAAAAAGCGATGATCGTCTAACCGTTTCGACGATCATCTTTTTTTGGTTGTTACACGAAGTAGAAACATCGTCGAGACGACGTCGTTCAATCGTTTTAGCCTTACGCGATTAGACCCCTGAATGTCCTTGCCGAAAATCAACTGCAACTTCTACAGAATCAGAATCTCTCAGAATCAGAATCCACTCAAGAAGCACTTACTCAAGTGAAATTAATTGAATCCATAGTTGCGACAAGTCGATCCAGTTTTCTCTGATTAAAATGTTGCTGAACATGCACATTACTGGTTACCAGTTGGAATAACTAATGATTAAAGTTAGCCGGCCCTACGTGAATGTTTCAAAAAGATGTCATTCAAATATGAAACCCAACTCACATTCTAGTTGTTAAGAGTTCCTGTTTTATTTAAATTTTGAATGCACAACTCATGGTGTCTATTAACCAACACTGCACATAAAGTGCAGCTCAATACTTTAGCTTTATTAAATAAAAAGGAAAAAAAAATTCAATATCTATATACTCAATTAGCTTGAGTAGTCTTAAATAAAAACAAAAAAAAATCAAAATAATTAAATTAAATTAAAATATTTGACTACACAATCCCATCCTCAGTTGAGCGCGAATTTTATCCTTGCGACATATTCGGCCTATTGCTCGCATCCGCTTCCTCCCGTTGCGTGGGCACATATGCTTCAGTAGAACTAGGTGCTGGTGGTATTTCTCGTGGTTTGCTCTCGCGTTTCTCCTGCTGCCGCACCAGTTCATAGTACAATCCCTGCTTCTGCATCAGTTCATCATGCTTGCCGGTCTGCAATGCCAATCAAATGAGAAAACTCAAAGCAACTAGTGTTTTCAGCATACTCACTTCGACTACAGTTCCCTGATCGAGAACAACAATTAGGTCGGCATTCCGTATTGTCGACAATCGATGGGCAATAACCAATGTAGTCCGATTGAGGACGGCAGTGTCAAGAGCCTTTTGGACAATCGCTTCACTGGTAGCATCTAAGGCACTAGTTGCCTCGTCTAAAATCAGAACCTTGGGATTTTTCAATAGAGCTCTCGCTATCGCAATTCGCTGACGTTGACCTCCGCTCAACTGGGCTCCACGTTCGCCGACATTAGTCGCGTAAGCTTCTGGAAGATCGCTCACAAAGCCATGCGATTGCGACAGTTTTGCTGCTTCGTACACCTAATTGAAGAGAAGAATCAGTTTAATCAGAGATCCAAATGGAAATGGCCATTATGCAGACACCTCTTCTTCCTTGGCATCTGGGCGTCCATAGCGTATGTTCTCCAAAATCGTTGTTGCAAATAAAATGGGCTGCTGTTCGATAAAACCGAGCACCTCTGATCGCAACCAGTACGGAGAGATGTCAGACAATTTATATCCATCGAGCTTTATCGTTCCCGATGTCGGTTCATAGAATCTCTCCACAAGCGATGCGATTGTTGATTTGCCAGACCCACTAGCACCGACCAGGGCGACGGTTTCACCTGGCCTCAGAACTAAGCTAAAGTTTTTCAAAACTATCTGCGGAGAGAAGACCATGTTTATATGTTTGGAGACAACCAATTCGGCTAGTTACATGATCAGGTCTGGTGGGATATGCAAAGGAAACGTTGTCAAAGCGTATTTCGCCATTAAGACGCTCCGCTGGAATTTCATAGCCCCGAAGTAGTTCCACCTTGGGTTGCAGTTGTAAGTACTAGAAGCGGGACTGAGTGAATTTTGGTTTGTAATTTGTGGAAATTTATTTCCACTCACCTCAAATACACGTGAACCTGCGGTAAGACCTCGAATCATTGTACCCAGCAAAATTGAGCCTTGCGCCAGCGATCGTTGCACCCCTTGGGAGGCGACCAGAAACGCCATTAGTTGACCAGGGGAGAGACTTTCCGTAGACATTAAATGGCCACCAAGGAACAAGGTGGTTAGAACTAAGCTGTGACAGAAAAAAATAAGTTTATGGGTACCAATAGAGCTATTTATTTCGGAACTCACCCATTTAGGAAAAAGTTGGTTAATCCTTGGAACACAGCAATGCCATAGCCCAATTGCTGTGCCAGCACGGCAGCTTTGTCTGTCTCCCTCTCGAACAAATCAATTTCGCGGTACTCACACGCACTCGATCGAACCGTTCTGATGTTGGAAAGCGCCTCTTCGCATACCGATGTTGCACGTTCCGACTGAAAATTTGCTCTCCTCCGTAATTCCATTTAGGTTATCGAAATAATTACTCACCTGCGCTTGGGACTTTTTGCTAAGCCCTCTTAACGTCTTTCCCAGGAACGTCATAAACATGACAACAGCTGGAACAGCCGCCAGTGCTATTGCAGCCATGTGTGGTGATATGAGGAACAACGATACACTACCACCAATCAGTTGGGCAGCACTTCGCAAACCTTGTGCGACGAACTGCTTAAATGACGACTTAAAGTCCTGGACATCGGCTGTCAGACGATTCACCAGTTCTCCAGTTCGATTTTCATCGAAGAACGCAATGTCCTGAATAATTATCTGCTTGAAGAGGTCTTGTCGAATCTTAGCTGCCATATGCTCGCCAACGCGACTCAGGAGGAATATATACAGGAAAGTGAAACCGGATTGGAGGACATAAAGACCCAGAAGATTGGCAGCTGGGTTCCTCACATCACGAAGGAATGTATTAGACAGGGGATCCTTGACGAAGGTGTTGGCATATTTCGCCAACGTGTTGACTAGATCACCAAGGAGATTGGGAATTTTTATATTGATAAAGGCAACAGCTAGGGCGGCCTGCAAGCAAATCGGAATCAATTAGGTAGGTTTTATTTAGCATTAGAAATTAAGGATTTCTTACAAATACAGCTCCAATCAGCTCCCACAGGTAAGGTTGTAGGTACTCCCAGAACTTTTTCCAGTCGAATTTCGTATCATCCTGCTGCAGCGTCTTTTGCAGAACACCAGTCAAACGATTGCCTTCACAGTGAGCAAACAAACTGCTTCTACATTTGGCCACAAGACCAAGAGTAACACCACAACCACCCAACAGCAAAGTTTTTGCCTTTACTAGACCCGCTGCATTTGATTTAGATGACTTCGCCGATTCCAGTCCATTTTTGCCGTGATGAACATTACGCTGGACTTTACCGCAGTCTCTGGCAGTGTTTGCGTTGAATCGGAATTTAGGAAGATTATGAACACCGCGGCTGTGTGATTAATAAATATAGATAATAGTTTAGTTTAGGCAATGATAAAGCAAAGCTATTGGTGACATAATCGCTTTAATGGTCAAAGTCGGATCTGCTGGGGAATACCAATTGGATACTAACCTTAGAATATCGGGTTTGCCATTGCACTGTGATACTAGAAGACGTAGCATTTTGTTAGGAATATAAATAGTTTGTCTTTTTACTTATATATTAAATTAACTAAACATTACGAAAGGGATAAACAATTTATTTGTTTCGATATTTTTCGTTAATTAATTGAAAACAAAAATCAAAACATCGTCGTCTAGCCGTAGCGCGTGTTGAAACTGTCAGGCTGACAGTCAGCTGTTTACGATTAGGTACGATATGGAAACTTTTGATGGGAAATTTGTTTGACATTTCACAGCGCGGCACTGCCAGAGGAAGGGAATTTTTTGTTTGAATGGTGGAAATTTGAAGGGAATTATAGATAGGTAAATAACTAGGTACGAAAGTGTTGTTATCTAAGAAACAAATTAACAAGTTATATTATCAATGAAATGAAATTGTTTGAGATTGGTATGACTCTCGTTCCATGAAAATTCGCTTCAGTTGCTTACATTTTGAAATGAGTCCTTAGAACTTCGACTTATAAACTCAAAAAGAGTAGATAAAGTACATACCTACTTACCTAGTTCCGAAAAACGTCAGTGTTAGCTGAGAAGAAGAAGATAAAAATGACGGCTGGAGCATAATTCTGTTTAATTAGTAGCTAATCTGATAAAAATTAATCTGATAAATTTATGCAGCTCGTAAATGTATAAATTTCTGCGGTGCTTTAAGTGAACACCCCTCGGAAATGTTATTGCGTAAATCGTGTAAATCGATTGTAAAACTCAGCTGTTTAAATTATTTCCAAATTATCAAATGCCGAAAGTAAGCAAAGAGTACCTACCTGGAAACTTGTTAAATTCTTGGAGATAATTGTTATTAATGTTATCGCTGGATAAACATTTAAACCGCAAACATAAATAAATTACCTTAAAGGATTCAGGATTGTCTTTGACTTGATCCACAACCATTTCCAAGAGATCTCGCGGCTCTGCTTCTGACCAACGATGTGTGGAGTTCAAGCGTTTGAATTAATTTCTTTCGTTTTGCTGCAAATCAGAAATATTTTCATTTAATCAAAATGTTCAAATAGGTAATCAAAATTACCTCACCGCCTTTTTGAGATCTTCTTAAAAAAAAACTCTGGAAACAAAGAAACAATTCATACGACTGTCTATCAAAGTTCGACATTTGTGATTCGACATTTGATAAAGCGAAAAAGTGTTATATTTTCGTTGCGCCTTCTTTTTCCCTTGTTCGCTATTCTTTGATCTCAAATTGTTCACTTTCAAGCCATCGAGGTAGGTATTCATTGAAAAACTCAACAGACCTGTCAAAATTTAGCTTATGAAAACCATTAATGGGCGCGATAAATTTTGTCAGATATATGAAGTAGGTACACTTTGAAACGAAAATTTGATTTTTTGCCTGAAGCAGAGTACTGCTCGGCTAAATAGATTCGCTTAAATTTAGCTCAGCTAAATTTTGGAGAGAATTTTGTATGGCAGTTAAAATTTAGCTCGAGCATCGTTGGTACTATTAAGCTTCAGTTTATAAATCAAATTTTCTTTTCAGACTGTACTGCATGTATCTGTCACGATTTAGAGCACTCTATATCAAAATATAGATGGGATTTTAGCTAATGTTTGGAGAGAAAAATTGGAGAACAGGTAAAATTTAGTTTAGCTCGAGCTTGTGGCTCGAGCAGCGCACTAAGCTTTAAGCTGACATAAATGTCAATATATAGTGTCATTTTGAGACTTTGGTGCGTTTACCGGCATCTATCGGAAAATCGGAAAACTTAAAAACCCTTTATTAACGTGCACTTATTTGCACCCGCCACAATATCCCAGGAAAAACATACTAGAGTTAACTCTATCTCTACCTATTATTATCACCCTTTAGCTTATAGCTATATGCAATATGCATGTTAAACATTCGTATTTCACTGTACTTGCCATTGTCACTCTTCTGAACTACCGCAAAACATTCAACTTTGTTAAGAACCCTTTTTATATATAGTCCATCATAGTGCGAACAATTTAATCCGACACGTTCGTCGTTGTATTCGCTATACGAACACGTTCCAAAAACGAATTATAAACAATTATGCTGTACACAAAGCATCATCAACAATTCATTTACCCGACCATGTCGTTGCCCCACATCTGGTCTACTCAGCAGTCAGCAGCACACCCCCCAAAAAGGCCGAGAAGGTCATAACAGCGCCACCCTTTTAGAAGGTAAACATGAACCTGAACCATTCGAGCATACAATTTGCAGAGAAAAAGTGGCAAAAGAAACCCCATAATCCTTACCGAGCTCAATGCGAAATATAATGGCGCACGTATTTCTCCGATTTATCCTGAATTTATACATACGAGTATTATATCCTCCAAATGATTGTAAATTAAGTGCAGATAAACCCAATGCGTGTATACGTAGAGAGAATGTTGGTGTTTGGTGCGCCCGCCGCTGCCGCCGCCATAGACGGTTGCTTCATTTTGCTCTTTCATGAAATCCACTTGAACATCGCCGCAGGACGAGTTGTTGCTCCATCAACCGCCGTTCCAGCAGCCCCAAGGCCCATCTAGGACTCTTCAAAACAATTGCCAGACAGTTTTTGTGCTTTGGCAGAGATGAGAGATGGGTTTCCCTTCCCAGGCGATATTATTTCGAGATAATGCTCGAAACCACGGGAATGGTCGGGACGTGGATGGGTAAACAAATTCATCTAATAACTTCAAACTTTTCGCAAAGCACTCATGTGAACGGATGAGGACGAGGAGGAGGTCTGTTGTTCGACAACGTTGTCGGTATAGCGGCAGGCGATGTTAGTAAGGAGGGAATATTATGCCAGCTACTTTCAGAAAGGGCTTATCCAACATAGTCGTGATGATTTTTCGTAATAAATTTCCATACTAATTGTTGTTTATGGTGTGTGCTGCTTTCCAGAGCGGCACTCCTTTAACGTCCTTGTTATTTTATCCAACAGCCTTGTTATGGTTATGGACAAATTTATAGGGAGCCCTTTTTTTTAAGTTTTGTTTTAGATACATTTTTTATACAAAAAAATGAGAGGGAAGAGTGGTTGGGTGGGTGTTGCAGTGTATATAGTCAATTGAAAAGTTACTTCTTTGAGATTAATTTTTTTATACCCGGTACCACACTGTGGTGAGGGTATATTCACTTTGTCATTCCATTTGTAACGCCCATAAGGAGGCGTTGTAGGTATGACAAACTATATATATTATTGATCAGCATCACTTTCTTAGTCGATCTAGCGATGTCCGTCTGTATGTCCGTCTGTCTGTCTGTCCGTCTGTCCGCACGATTACGGCCGTAATTTAAGAGCTATCGACTTGAAATTTGGTACGTAAGCTGTTATCCACCAAACTGAGGCTAAGTTCGAAGATGAGCAAGATCGGATGAAAACTACTACTACCTCCCATACAAAAATATCAGATTTATATAGCTTTTTATGTTAAAAATTAAATTTAAATAGCTACAGTAAAGATAGCAAGTTTAACCTTTGCACATATTGTTTTAATAATATTTACAAATTTTTGACAAAAAATGAGCTTGGTCGAATAAAAAGTACCCTCACCTCCCATACAAATATATAATTTTTTAATACTAAAATATTTTTTTTATTTTACAATAATATAGTGCCGGGTATTTGAGCTTCGGCATAGTCGAAGATAATTGTCTTACTGGTTTTCTTCTTCATTGATAGGAAAAACACAATTATCGCTTGAACGTGGTCCGTTTTAATACCACAACTGCAAAAAGCACCTGAGAGGGCAATACGGAAAATTATGGAGATTCTAAGACAGAGTCTGAAACTAGGGTACATACCAGCAGCATGGAGGGAAGTGAAGGTGGTTTTCATTCCCAAAGCTGGCAAGCAGGGGCATACAACAGCCAAGGATTTCAGACCAATCAGTCTGTCATCTTTTATGCTAAAAACCCTAGAGCGGTTATTAGAAGCTCATATCAGGATCAAATGCAAAAATGGATTCTTAAGCGAATCGCAGCATGCATACATGAAGGGAAAATCGGTAGAAACAGCTCTACATAGCGTAGTAGGGAAGATAGAAAGAAGTTTACACTTGGGCGAGTTTGCTCTAGCAGCTTTTCTCGATATTGAGGGTGCTTTTAATAACGTAGAGGGCAAAGCTATAAAGAGTGCCATGTTAAATATGAACATTGAACACAGTATAGTTATCTGGGTCTGCAACATGCTTGCAAGTAGGAAGATAAACTGCTCCCTTGGACAAAGTTCCATTAGAATGGCGGTGACAAGAGGTACACCACAGGGGGGAGTCCTTTCACCTCTCCTTTGGGTGCTTGTTATGGACGACATTCTGAAGAAACTGAGCTCCAGGGGTATAAGTGCCACAGCATATGCTGATGACCTAGTTATTATCATCATTCAGGGAAAGTTTTTAAACACCTTAAGTGAAATCATGGATAGTGCCTTAAGAAAAGTCAACTTATGGGCAAAGGGTTGTGGACTTAACGTCAACCCCTCCAAAACGGAACTGGTACTCTTCACCAGAAAACATAAGATACCACACTTTAACCTCCCAAAACTGGAAGGAGTGGAATTGCCTCTGTCTGACAAGGCTAAGTATCTTGGGGTTATTCTGGACAGGAAACTGAACTGGAATGCAAATGTAGGGGAAAGAATCAAAAAGGCGTATAACGCTCTTTTTATTTGTAAGAAAATAGTAGGCAAGACTTGGGGCCTAAAACCTGCTATTGTGCACTGGCTATATACAGTGGTGGTCAGGCCCATACTCACATATGGCGCACTAGTATGGTGGAAGGCGACAAAGAAGAAAACAGTAGTCGGCAAACTGGCGTCGGTGCAGAGAGCGTCTAGCATAGCAATAACGGGTGCACTTCGTAGCTCTCCTACGGCAGCGCTGGACACCTTTCTACACCTCACGCCACTTGACTTGCATATTAAGCAACTTGCGGGAAGCAGTGCGCTACGGCTCACAACCTTGGGCTATTTTAAAGAGGGCAGTTTTGGGCACTGTACAATACTAGCGGAGCTACTCCCTGGCGTACAGGTGCAAACTGATGAAATTCACCCTCTGGTCGATTTCGACACTCCGTACGAGGTATCATACCCGGAAAGATACGAATGGCAAAGGGATAAAGTAATTAAACATTGCGAAGTAGCAGTCTATACAGACGGCTCAAAAACAGCGGAAGGTACTGGAGCTGGAATCTACTCCGTAGACCCAGACCTAAAAATGTCTATACGACTGCCGGATACAAGCAGTGTCTTCCAATCAGAAGTTCTGGCTGTTCTGAAAGCGGCGGAGCTAATGCGGATGAGATCTGTATCTGGAAGGGATATAGCCATCTACATCGATAGCCAGGCTGCGCTCAAGGCACTGGAATCTACAAACATCAATTCTGAATTAGTCAGGAACTGTCGCACAATGCTCAAGGCATTATGCAGTCAGAACCGAGTGAGACTGTGCTGGGTACCAGGACACTGCGGTATAGCTGGAAATGAGCAGGCTGATGAGCTTGCGAGAAAAGGCGGGGAAATGTTAGATGGAGGAGATGTGGATATTAAACCACCTCCCTGCATCATAAAAAGTGATATTAGGAATAAAATAACTAAGGAAGCCGACCGGAGGTGGGAGGGCCTCACCGGTCACGCAGTATCTAAGGCACTTTGGCCGCAATATGACCGTAAAAGATCTAGGGTAATCCTCAAACTAGGCAGGGAACAGCTCAGGACACTGATCGGCATATTATCAGGGCATTGTCTTCTTAGAAAACATGCTAAAAGGCTCAGGCTGGCAGACTCGGACAATTGTAGATTCTGCGATGACCTGCAAGCCGAAGAGGACATAACACATATACTTTGTGAATGTGAGGCAATATGTCGTAGTAGAAGGAAATTTCTGGGCAGGTACTTCTTCCAACATCTAGAGGAGATAGACAATACCAACTACAAGGGGCTACTTGGTTTTTGCAGGGAAATTGGGGTTTTCTCAAGGGCAAGTGTTTAGGTGTTTTTCCATTGTAGGTCACTGCAATTGGTTCCCTCTAGGGATCGCGATGGGCCCTTTTGGTGCCTAGTGCCGTATGAGATATCTCTCTCATACCCCTATTTAACCTAACCTAACCTAACCTAATACCACAACTCACGAAATCTCAAGGAAATTGGAAGAAGCTCAAAATATCCACAAGTTGTGGAAGTTGATACAAAGAGAATCAACCTATCGGAAGATGTTATAACTTTTGCAAATGGCTGAAACTGTAAATTTTTTTTTCAATTAAGCAAACATAAGTACTAACCCATTGACATAATTATAACTATATGGACTGATAGTGATGTCATACCTACCAAATTTTACCCAGAAAATGACACCAACATTTTCGGAGCGAAAAATAAGTGACCATCTTGGATTTCTATCCCTAGAATGCTAGAGACACCTATTGGGCGTGAGTGAATTTACGATGTAAAACGGTTGAAATTGAAATTGTTGCGTCACTGTTTACTGTAGAAACGGAGCCAATTCGACAGCTATCTTTGATTTCTCTATGTTGCGTCATATTATAATATTGTCCATATTATAATATTTCAATGCACTAGTCCTTTTGCTTCAGTGCGGCAAAAGTATGAAACCTCTGCGCACCATTGCTATTTTTTTTTAATAGAACACAGTGCCGCGTCCATTGTAGAAAAACTGCAACTGCGCAAAATAACGATTTATTGAAATTATTTCGAACTTTCTATAACAGTTGGCACAAGCAGCACTCAAACAAAATCGGACAAATTGGTCGATGACAATTGAGTGTTTTCGGTTCTCTCCGGCGTGAACCAAAGGAGCTAGTGCTTTGCTTATGTTATGTTTGCTTCAGCGAAAAATTGACTGCTAGATTGCTAGCAGTCCATGATTGTATAGTAATAGTATGTCAATTGTTGCCTTTGTTGTTCAATACTCGTATGACTATTTTTTACGGAATACAAAATTCGCCAGTGATTTTGTCGCAACATAAATTTCGGCCGTCCTACGACTTGATTGTTGAACTCAATCTTGGTCTTAAA
This sequence comes from Cheilosia scutellata, assembly GCA_955612985.1. Classification (NCBI taxonomy): domain Eukaryota; kingdom Metazoa; phylum Arthropoda; class Insecta; order Diptera; family Syrphidae; genus Cheilosia; species Cheilosia scutellata. The sequence continues at coordinate 54,543,546 of OY015314.1, forward strand.
ATGTTGCTTTTGAATTATAAAGATAGTTCCTCAAGAAAAAATTAAGCAATGGATGATTGGTCTCTAAATTTTTTAGAAAACTAATTTATTAATTTTTCCGTACGTAAAACAAGTTTTTATTTTTTGGCAAATTATGGGAGGACATGTGGTACGTGGTTCCAACAGGACGGTGCAACCGCACACACAGCTCGCGCGAGAATGGACATTTTGAAGGATGCGTTTTCGAGTCGAATAATGTAGGTATCATTTTGACCGGCTTGATGTGACGATTTGACAGCTCTAGACTTCTTTCTTTCGACTTTTTTTTGAGATCACGGGTCTATGAGAACAGACCAGCTCTTAGCTGGAAGCTCTGAAAGAGAATATCCGACAAGAGTGCGAGAACTTATCGCCCGAAGTTCACGCCAAAATCGATTAAAAATGCGGTAAAAATATCCCGAATGGTCATCAACAATGGCGTCATCCACTTGAGCGATATCGTGTAATGAAAAAGAAAAACTTAAAGTTCCATATAAACTTTTGAAAACAATTTTTAAATTAGATTTTTTGTCGTTTCATTTTGAAGATACATTATAACAAAACAATATCAGGTGAGTCTTTTTCGACCACACACCCGGTTTATTTTTAAAACAGAAACTATCCATTTTTTAATGAAATATAGCAATTTTCGCATTTTAAATTTCATTTGGCTCGTAATTAAAAGGTTCTACTAACCCTTTTGTCGAGCTTGCCAGCTTTTCTATTTAAATACCCAAAAGAAATGCTATATTGAATTCATCTGTTAAAAAATATTGAACTTACAACCTTATTCAATTTGTGCGGTTAACGATCAAATTGTCGATTTGCCCTTTCATCAAAAGGCGCAATTTTCTGTTATGTGGAAACGTATAATTAATCTACGTGCATTCGGGGTATATTGCTTTTCATTTAAAACGTCCTGGACTGATTGTGTTAATAAAAAGGCCATTTTATTCAGTCAGCACATGCAATATGAATTGCGGTCTTTGTAGCCATGGGGTATGACATACCATCATGGCATGTAGGACTGTAGGTACATTCAATTACACGACTGTAGTAATGCTATACGGCACAGACAAACGATTGCACCTGATGGTATAATATTTCAATTTCATTCTTAATTAATTGTATTTTTTTTTTTGTATTTATGTGTGGCTCTGTGGATGTTTGTTCGCCTTTAATGTTTATTTTCCATGATCGGATGCATTGTGCATTCCCTTCAGATCATTTAAAAATTAAATTCCAAAGGATTATTTTAAATGGAAAAGCCGTGATTATTGTTGCTGAACAGTTCATGATACAGTAGTAACATCCTACAGTCATAATTCGTGCGTATCGTGAAGGATTGCAGAATATTAATTTGGAATCGTTGTCATTATGAAGGAAGCATGCGTCAGTTGGGATACAACATACTTTCTGTTGTAGATTCTGAAGAAGGCAACCCAAAGCCCGTAGGTACTATGAAATATAGAGATTCTATTCAGAAGCCGTAGTCTTGCCTTGCCTGTCTTTTTTTAACTTTAGGTGGATTTCCACATGTCATTTAATTGACAACGTTTGACAGCTATCGTTTATGTCATTGAACGACATGACTGCCAATTCATTTAAACTTATGTCAATTATTGGCAAAAAATCGTGTTTCAGTTCATTGACAATTCAATTATGACAATATTACTTTGTCGGTTCCCTAAAAGGTATAGGTATAGGCAGTGATGGGTAATTGAAATTTTAATTAAATTACAATTACTTGCAGAAGTAATTGCCATGTAATTTAATTACTTCGCAATTACTCAGTAATTGTAATTGGAATTTCTAATTACAATTACAAGTAATTGTAATTAGTAATTGAATTACAAACTTTCAATAAGTAATTGCAATTACACGAATGTAATTAGGGATGTAATTAGAATGAAGTAATTAATCACGTAATTAAGCTATTTTTTGTCAATTTATTTAGTTTATAAAAAAGAGCATTAGATATTTTATTGCTCTAACTAGCTACTCGTATTTATATTTAGAGTTAGCTTTCAAAATTTGCGTCTGATAGTTTGTTCCGATCATTTTAATTACATTTTTAATGTGACCAAGGGTAGTACTTTTGGTCATTTGTAAAAAAATATTAAGAATTCGACCTCGTCAGCGATCCCAACGCTCATTTACAATGACACTTCAGCTGTCAACTTTTGTCTAAACTAAATAAATGGACAAAGAATAGCTTAATTACGTGATTAATTACTTCATTCTAATTACATTCGTGTAATTGCAATTACTTATTGAAAGTTTGTAATTCAATTACTAATTACAATTACTTGTAATTATAATTATAAATTCCAATTACAATTACTGAGTAATTGCGAAGTAATTAAATTACATGGCAATTACTCGTCGAAGTAATTAATTAACTATTTAATTACATAATTAATCATTACAACCCATCACTGGGTATAGGTAGCCAGTAGTGGAGCCAATTTGGAATTGTCATCTCATTGTCAATTGTAAATTGTGGCGGCACGTGAATAAATACATCTATAGGTACATAATGAACAATAGTTTCTTTTTTTAATCAAATGAACAATTTTAAAAAAATGTGCACGACTGGGTCGCACGAAACTTTCTCATTTATTGCAAATCTCACAGAATCTCAATCATTTCAGCAAATTTTACGTTTAAAATCATACTAAAGAAACTGAACCCTTATTAATTAATAATTAATTGAAACAACACTTTATTACTTCTTTCAAATTTCACCCCGAACTGACACTTTAAATTTCCTAGAAAAGGAGGCAAGTAGGCGATGAATTTCGAATTGACGAATTCCCATTTTTGATCATTTAAAAAAGTATGGTCGGGATTTGGGTAGTAATTTTAAGAAATATGTATTTATAAAAGGGCTATATTTGAGATTTTTGAGAAAAACTAAGTACGCCATCATTTTTAAAATGCTTATGTTGTCTTTTAAATATGTTATGTATTTCATCAAAATCGTTAGAGCGGTTTTTTGTAAAATTATGCACACAAATGGCACAATTTTGGGTTCGAAAAACACTTTTTTTAAACTGTGTAGCCGGAAACTGAGTACAAGAAGTTATTGTTCAGGATGTAAGCGTTACCTAGCAGTTACATTTTCATCGAAATCGAAGAAGGCGTTTTCGAGATATGAGTAGTTTTTAAAGTACCATTATTAACGATTGGGGTGGAAATCGAAGGACGAATTCATTCATGGTTAAAAAAACACTTTTTCGCAACTGTTTAGGTGGAAACTGAGCACAAAGTATTATTCGGAATTTATGCACTACCTGCCAGTTACATTTTTATCATAACCAAAAATGGCGTTTTTGAGATATGAGCAGTTTTTTAAAGTACCTACTATTATTAGCAATTTGGGTGGATATCAAAGGACGCAGTTTTTAGAGGAAAACTGAGTTTTCTGTCAAGTTAAGAATGAGGATAGTATCTTAAAAATAAGTTTTTGTTAAATCGTTTTTACCGTTTTCGATAAAAAGCCAATTTTCAAAAGTACCTTTGTGAAGCGCGCACTCCAGTGGTGAGCAAGTGCCGTGTCAGTGGCGTGGTGACTAATTTGCAGGGGGAATCTCTAAAGCCTTTGTAAATAAATGAAGACTCGTGCATCAAAGCGAAGTGGGAGCTACATGGCCGCTATTCCATCGCTACACCAAATGTTCACCACTCCTTTGTCACCTGCCACTTGGTCACCACGCCACTCCCACGACACTTGCTCACCACTTTAGTGCGCGCCTTGCTTAAGACAAAATTTGAACAGGACATCATGCCTTTGTATACCTATGTTTAAAATTTTAAAAACTAAATAAACAATAAAATCGAGAGATAATTAAATTAAAAAAAAAATCCTGATAGCCCTTCCTCTCAATATTGAAATCAGTGAAAAAGGACGTAAGACGTAAGTACTATTAATTAACTAAAAAAGTATTTCCCTCTACAAATGTATGCTCTTCCTACAGTTTATATTAATTACTTAGTGTTTGAATGCAATAATTAAAATGTTGTTCCTTGATAAAAAAAAAAACTGTTTCAATGTATGAAGGGCATCGATTAACTTTAAATAAATAATTAATAGCCCAGCAAATTCATTTAACGTAAAAAAAAGTAAGTTCACAACCAACTGACGATTAAAATGGGAAAATTAAAAATTCATAAAATATTAAAAATGACGGCGTTACGTGTAGGTACCTACCTTTTGTAGATATTCAACAAATTCACTCGAAACGTATTTTTTTTTTAGCGCCGAAGTTCAGTTACGTACGTTCCATTTCTGTATCGATAAAAACCAACAAAACGATATATAAGCAAAAAAAGAAAATATCAATATGCAGCTTTTATACAATTTTAATTAACTTAAAATCGGTCGACGGGTTTTGAGCTCGCAGAACTAACCCATCGCTCTGGACTATGAGGGGCTGCGCTGCGATATGGGCGATATCAGCGCGTGAATATGAAACCACAAGAATCTCTTCCTGGCCATGGCCATATTGGTAAAAATAGTGTATCCAGATGAAAATCCAAATGAAATCCCAGTGTAAGTGGAGTTTTCAATTAAGGACTTTTGGAATCATTCGCTGGATGCTCTATAGCCGCATGTTGTGTATCTATATCGTGTATGTGTGCTTGGAAGCCTTCCTATTTGTTTATTTTTTTTGTTTTTTTTTTTTATTTCGCTCAGTCTTTCGCCGCCATTTGATTTCTGTTTTTGTGTGGCCATTTTTGCAACGAGTTTTAATTAAAAAACTGCTTTTGGATTGAATCTGGCAAATAATAGACGCTGGCCCAGGTCCAGAGCTAGCTCCATTCATGATGGGATCTCTCTATATGTATAGTTTACTCTCTGGTCGGTTGGGTATTCGTCAGTTTTGTTTGTGTTCCGTTTAAGTGATGCAAATCCTGAGCTGGTGTTCAGTCAGCCGTTCACTCAGAGAGTAACACACAATACTCTAGTTGGATTTTGTTGGATGGATATAGTGATGGTGTGTGATAGCGTCCATATAATAGCTCAGCATGTGATAGCATCCATAACAGAGAGCGCCAGCAATTTCGAGGACAACACATATGCGAACATGGATTGCGCCAAGATAATAGCCAAGGACTTTTGTTGATTTCCTCGATTTTTTTTCTTGTTTGTTTTGTTCCAGAGAAGAGCCGGAAAATAATATCCTTGAGATGGAAGCAATTCATTATATGGAGCCGTACGCAAAAGATGATTTCGTCCATCAACAGCCAGCTGAATGGATGCAATTATTCAACTGCACCCGAGCGGAAAATTCATTACAAAGGACTGTGGATAGTATAGGATAGTGGATGGTGGGAGCCCCCCGTCCTTGGGGGGTAGCTGGCTATTATAATAAAGGATTCGCACGCAAGTGTATTAAATAACCAATTTGCCATAGGCAAAAGTTAATTAATGAACTTTGTTGTCATACCCGTTGAGTGGTTTGCTATTGGTTGTGTGTCAGTTGGCCATAGACGGAAATGTTTCTATATACAGGGACGCTAGATACTTTGTTGTATGGTGATTTTGTACTATATATAGGTTTGACCAATATCTATGTGCTTGTGCTCACAAAGTTGAAGTAGCACACGTGTTAAAGTATTATATTGGAAAAGTCTATCGTTTGAGAAGAATGCCTATTTTTCGCTCCTTGTGAATAGAGGATCTACCAGTAAAAGGGAAAATATGTGAATGAGAGAATGTAACACTAAAATAATTGTAGGATTGTTCGTGGATTTCTACAGTCGATTTCCAGAATATCTTTTTAAAAAAGTTTCAAATATCTATGTGTATCTAGGTAAACTTCAGTATTGTATAGGGAGCATAACTGGCGCCCGGGATACGATACCCTTTTTGGCGCCCTAAACGAAGAGAGACCCTTGAACTACTAGATAAGATTCTGTCCAACAAACTGTGTATACGTCTCAAACCATTCAGCATGCTGCAACACACTGATCGGCATGTACCAGTGTGGCTTTCGCTCCGGTAGATCGACCATTTCACACTGAGACTAATTCCGAAAAAGACCAACGACTTACCATCTATTTATCGACTTAACAGCGGATTCCGGCAAAACTGATTCAGCTGTGTCGCGTGACGTTGGAAAACACGCGCTACAACATGAAATTTGGACTAGCATATCTGAACTATTTCAAATGTTCACTAAATTGCGCTATCATTTCACTTCTTCAATGTCGTTCTCTAGGAGAACGTGAACGGGGAAGTTGTCAACAAGGAAGGCACTATCTTTAATAGGTCCGTTTAGCTACTGGAGTATTCGGACGATATTGACATCATTGGTCGTTCCCAGCGTGCCGTGATAGAGGCTTTCACGATTGAAGAACACACTATATTCGCTCGGCCACATTGAGCGAATGGACAAAAATGCTCCAGCTAAGAGCATTATTCGATTCCCATAGCCTTCCAGGTTCGAGCCGACAAGGAAGGCCAAACCACAGTTTCAAACACCATTGATGACAGAGCGCTTGGTCTGGATAAAATGAATGAATGATATTTATTAATTAGCTTTTAAAAGCCATTTTGATTGTACAATTTATAATTTTACAATAGACTCGTTTTTAAACTATCTGTTAGATTCATTATCTTTATTGCAGGGAGACAGGAGGGAACTGTGGAAATTTCACAAGAAATTTCCATCCCGAAGCAGAGGGTTGGCACGCTTGCGGTGGCTCGCGGCAATTAGCTCGTCGGAGGGGTGGTGTTCTTTTCTGCTTATCTTATTGTCTGCAAAATGATTTTTCGTATAGGATATGAAAAAATGATTATAGAATACAAAAAGCAAAATTTATTATCACCCATTCGTAGGTGTTTTTAATTCAATACATGGGAGTAGTGACCCTGGGTCCTGTGGTGTAATTTATATTACCACAATTAAGTAAAAGGTACATTAAGTCTAATCTAAACAAGGGTAGGTAAGGTATCGACACGGCAGGTAAGTATGAAAACGATTGAATATAAAGTTAAATATGGGTATCTACTAATGTAAAATGATCACCGTAAATATGGTTCCGCGTTATAATTATTAAAGGTATCGAAATTTATACTTAATATCGCAGATTTGTTTAATGTTTAGTTTATAATTATATATTTTGAAATGTTTACGTTTAAGAAATGGTTGCCACAAAGAAAATATAAAATATGATAAAGCACTTACAGTCTTTTTCCTTGATTTTCGTTGCTTACTAAAGTTGTTGTACGTTGGATCTTACTGATCTTGCTGCATACTCCTTCGTGATGTGCGCACAGGACGATTCGGTGTATGTAATGATTAATGATGTATTCTCACTGTTAGGAAAGTTGTTGATTCAATTATTTAAGACAAAATTAATTTTATATATTCTTTAGGCAATTACCTGAGCGGAACCAAACAATTTTACCTTTTACCTTTTTACCTTTTTTTTTTCCTTAGCAAAAACAAAAAAAACTTACAAACTATGAGTTACAATTTGTAAACTTAAATTTAAGGGTTATTTTATTATGTTATTTTTTTTGGTTCACTGAAGGTAGGACAGTGAAGTGCTGTTTTATCTTGTTATGTCCGGTGGTGGTGATGATCTTTCAGGGGTGCTGTTTTGCTGCTGTGAGCGGATATTGTGCTCCGACGCAACGATTTGGTTGAGTTATCGAGGTGGTTTGCTGACGCTTGTGGTGAGTGTTCGTAGCCTTGGCTGCCGAAAGGATTATTGCATGAATATGCACCAGCTGGCAAGCGCAAGTGCGTGCTATGACGAAAGACTTTCACTTTCAGCTCACAAGAAAAAATGCGTCTTGGAAGTTAGCGATTTATGGCACGTGGTATGGAATTTATGCCCTCCACAAAAAAACGAAGGTGCGCTGCAGATATCGTCACAAGCCCGAGTGGGTTGACCAACCACGAGGTAATATTACGATCGGGGTGAGATATCTGAGGCCGCCTTATCTTATTCTTGATGTTCACTTCTTAACCAGGTTTGTTGCAATATAAGTTTTAGTTTTAGGTTATGTGGATGTACGAGATGGGGTAGGTGCAGACGCAATAAAATATCCCAAAAAGTGCGCTGAGTTGAGGATGTACACGACAATTAAAACGAAGGTGCGCTGCAGATATCGTCACGAACGAACCCAAGTGGTTTACGATCCACGAGGTACGATTGGGGTGGAAGTGCGATATCTGAGGCCGCCTTTATCTTGTAAGCAATTTGCTTTTAACCCTGGCCGGAGCCTTTTATAGATGAGATCTTTCCCAAAAGAATAAACGGGGTGGAGTCGCCGCAGATTGTTAAAGTTTTTTTTTTTCTTTTTAGAATCACTAATTTCTTTTTGTTTTTACCGCGTTGAAACACGAAATATACCAAACTTTCGTCGCGAGATATTATTATCTTTTCACGCACTTTATTTTATAATTATAGCGAGGTTTTCCGCACCAATCAATTTAATTTTGATATTCGTGCACTTCAATGGCGTCGTATCTTGTCTGTCCTATCCACGAATGAAAAAAAAAGACCGCGCAATAGCGTAGACGGCTTTTATACCAGTCCGATAGCTTAATTGCAATTTCCGCTGTGAAGTGGGTGGCTATTTGTTGCAGTTGCAGCGGCTGTTTTGACAATTTGCATTGAAAATACGGTGCGTGTGCGTTGGTTTGGTTTTTTTATTCCTAGGTAGTGTTTTTTTTAGATTAAAAGGCGTACGCTACATTATATACTCAATCTATTATATTTCTTCTTACATATTCGGTAATTTTTCTTTTAAATACAAACAAGTTTGATTCGTTTTTAATTTCTGATGGAAGATTATTAAATTTTTGAAGCCCAGTATAGCTGATTGTTCGTTGACCTCTATTGGTTCTCGCTCTTCGGATTCTGAAATCTCCTGCACTCCTTAGGTTGTAAGCTGCGTTGACATTCATTGAAATATTTTCGCGTAGGTAAACTGGACACGTCCCGTTCTTTATTTTGTGAATAAAAACCATAGCGTGTACAAAAAGTTGTTGACTTACACTTAACCAGTTTAGGGTATTAAGCATGGATATTATTGGGGTGTATCTATCCTTTTTTAACACAATCCGCATTGCCTTATTTTGTAAAACCTGAAGTCTGGTTTTTAGGTACTGGGGACAAACAAATAAAACGCTTCCACAGTACTCAAAATGGGGTTTGATAATCACATTATACACTTTAATGGCACAGATCATAGAAATGTTTTGTCGTATTCTCCTTAGGACACCAATTTTTTTGATATTTTTTTTACATAGATACTCAATATGTTCACTAAGGGTTAATTTATTATCCATTATGATGCCAAGGTACTTCACTTTTTCAACACATTCAATTTGCACATTATCGACGAAGACATTAGAGGGTACGTGATACAAAGAATTATTTATTACGATACACATAGTTTTGTCAGTATTTAAGATAAGTCTGTTCATTTTTAACCACTCGTCTATAGCTTTTAAGTCACTGTTTATATGGTCTATACACGTATCTATGTCACTCCCACAAGTATACAAAAGACCGTCATCCGCAAAAAGTATCAGCTTTGAGTGCGCCACAACTTTCACCATATCATTCACATACAACAAAAACAGTAAAACTCCAAGAATTGTTCCTTGCGGTAATCCTATATTCAAAGATATTGTGGACGATATATTTTCGTTTACTTTGGTTCGTTGCGTACGCCCGGTAATAAACGATCTGAACCAGTTTAGTTCCGTGGATTCGATACCCATCTTCGCTAGTTTTTTTTAGCAATATTTCTTGATCTACTGTTTCAAAGGCACGCCTAAGGTCAAGGAACACTGCGACAATCGTGTTTTTCTTATCCACGTTTTCTCTCCAGTCACTAAACACATAATTGACACAAGTCTCACAAGAATGTTCCTCTCTAAAACCAGATTGGAAATTGGAATACCGTTAAAATATTTTGATTTGTAAGATGTTCTTTTAATTGCACTTGGACTATTTTTTCTATTATTTTTTCGTAAATTGGCATCATATTAACCGGGCGGTATTCTTGGCAAGATTTAGCTTCACAAATTTTTTTAATTGGTACTATCAACGACTCTTTCCAGGATTCTGGAAAAATTCCAGTAATTAAGGATGTATTTACAATTCGGACTAGGACTGGACCAATAGCATCATTTATCATACTAACATTCATATGATTAAAGTCATTCTTTTTGTTAATATATTTTATTGCACTAATTATATCATATATGTATATCTATTTCACGGAACTTAACGTCTATATTGCACTCTTCAATTAGGTTTACGTATTCTAAAAATATCACAGATTGTTTCAGACTGACTATATAGTTTTTGTTTGTAGCCGCTTTTTGTTTTCCAATACACGTAAAAAATATTTAAATTCGGATATTAATTTTGCCTGGACTTGGGGCCCCCAAAGTTGCGGGGCGTTGAGCATTCGCTACTTCTGGCTGTTAACAAGACATTCAAAAAAAGTTTTGTTTTTAGTCTTGTTCCGAGTTGAACAGCGACATTGACCTGGGTATAGAAAAGTGCCAATTAGTTGCCTAAAATGGCACGTTTGAGCCTAAAGACAGTCTGTTCCTCGGACTGTAGCGCCACCTAACTCTCGCCCAAAGATACGTTTCCTTTGGCAATAGAAAATGTATAATACCAATGTAACGTAGGTAGGCACAATAGCCTCATATTAATATCTGCCTGTCGTTCCATCTCGCGTCACTCCCATCAAAATAAAACAAACAAATTTCCTAAAACTTTTCTAAATCCTTCGTGCGTTTTATTGCAAAAGTTTATCTCTCAATTTTCTGACCAAATAGGTTGTAGACCTCAAATCAACCTCAAAATATAATCATCTAATCTAATCTCTATATTTATATTCGAACGCTCAGTCCTAAAATATCCTGCATGCACGCACACACTCACCACATTAGAATTAAATATGAAATATAGGTTTATTCACGTATTTGACCTTGTCCAATAACACAAACCGATATTCCGAAATCATTTTATCGCCACCCATAGTGACATTAAACTTACATATACATAAACATCGTTTCGCCTACTCCATATATACATAGTTACAGTTACAGAGGTGAATTACCAAAACCGCATACGATTTCCATCGATTTTGCCATAAATTTCACTCAATACACCTGCCTTCCGAACCACCCGGACCGAGTTCGACTAAATCTGACCGAATTTATCCAATATTCGTCGGTTTATCTCTCTGCTGTGCGCCGCGTGCACCCACCACATTCCATCCTATGGTCCTATGTACAGGACACCCACTTTATACGAGTATCTCGAGGCTTCGCATGAATCCCAATATTGGTTACTTTGTCCTTAGAGTTCTCCATGTATCCATATCCGTTTTTACGATCGACATTGGCTTATATTCGCTTTGTGGAACAGAGTCCTGATGGGAGGGGGGGTAGTACATACATTCTACTCTGACCAGCTAATATTACCTATACCCGGAAAGATGTGGCTGCCATTGTGTGCACTTCTGATATGGCATGCTTCGTCGCCTGACATGGTATCCAAAAAGTTGTCATCTTCTTAAAAATATCTAGCAGATTGTTTACTGCTTCGTTAGGCGTCCTTTCTCGATTTTAAAGCATTTTCTCTCCGATGTTCTATATATCCGTTGCTACAAAGGATATCGTTGGTACCTGCGGGATTTGTGTTTTCTGATCCTCTTTCTGTTTGGTATGGACAACCAACGACATGACTATATGGTTACCGTTGATGAGATTGAATTGAATTTATGACGTGATAGTGACGAGAAAGAGCAAGGACAAGGATACACATATGATATTTGGGATAAATATCTCAGGGATTATTTTCCTGGTAAAGTGAGACTGACGTTTTAAACGGTAGAGATTTTATTGTTTGTCAACTTGATATCTGGAAGGATTTTAAACATGCGACGGTTAAGTAACATGAAACCTTTTCGTCCTCACAATACTCACGTGGCATGAAAACTTTTAAACTGACTGCAAAGGCATACACTTCACAGCCCAACGACAGGGCAATGACCTATCAAATAAATCTTAAACTTTGATTCATGGTAGGTACACATAAAAGCTGGTGCTAAAGAAACAAACCTCCTCTAGTAGAACTGTTTATATTATCCAAATAACTTTGCAGGTTTCCCTTCTCAAGGATTTTTTGTGAATCATAGGGAAGATTTGAATTCCTTTTGTCATAATTATGACCAGTATTACGCGCCACTGAAAAGTTCTGGGGAAATGCCTACATGCTATCCCTCAATGTTAACCACAACCGATGCGGAAACACAATCTGACAACACAACCAACATCCATGAAATTAAACAAAAAAAAAAGGAAACCTACCACAAGTGCGGGTAAAACAAGGAACCCCATTCCTGCAACTTATTGCCTGCCGTAGAAAGTTTTCCCCATAACCTAGCCAACACAAAAGCACATCGTCGACGAAACACTGTGTGACATAAAAACTCACACTCAACTTAGCCCGGCCCGAAATCACATTAACCTTGAATCCCTAACCATAAAACAAACACTCACACGCGTCCTTACGCTGAAAGTACAGATGAACTCTATACCCAGGATTGCCGCATGCAATCATAAATATAGTGCGAGAACAAAAGCGAGAGTTTTTATCCTGCAAAAATGAGGCGGTGGCGGTGGCAACTGTGTGTGTACTGTGTGCGGTGATAGTGACAGTACCATAGTGGTATACAAAAAAAAAAATCATAGAAGTTCCTTATTTACGAGAATTGAGTCGAAAGAAACATGAGCCAGAGCACACTCGCTACATGCCATATATAGAAATATCTTGGTGACCTCTCCTCTAGCTGTGTGTCCCTATTCGGGTGAAATATCAACTTTATGATGGTATTTTGCATAATAGCTCTGCAGTGTGTAATCCAGTTAAATAAAGCAATTTACTATTATCCGCATTCTGTAGCAGATTACGAACAACATCCGTTTTCACTACAAAAGGAGTTATCGTTACTTGCAGCATTTAATTTTTTTTTATTTTTTTTTTTCGTTCAAGTTAAAAACATTTTGTTGTAGATATATGAAATTGTGTTTTTCTTATTCGGAGATTTAGTGAATAAAATTGGGTATGTTATCCTGGGTTGGTACTTTGTAGCAGAAATATTGTAACACACTCGCATAGAAGATGAAGGATGCGTAAGTTTCAAGTAGAGGAAATTTGCTGCGGCATTGTGAAGAAAAGTTGAAACTATTTTAAGGATATGCGTCTAAAAAACCGCAATATTCACAGCAAGGCTCTCCAAAGTGATCTGGGCTAATATGTGTACAGTTAGCAAAATTTCATATTCAGCTGCCTGGTTTGATGAATGATTTAGTTTCAAGGGTTTATTGCTGACCCTCATATCAGTAAAAGTAATGTTTTGATGAAGGAAACTTTAAAGTACTCCCCGTTGGACTCGTTTCCATCAGCCGTTATGAGTGCAGGGGTGTCACTAATTTGTAATACTCCTGTTTCTGCTTCGACACTTGGATAAATTCTAAAGAAAATGTTCCAAATGCCGTTATATCCAATTATCCTTTGAAGTCGACAGCTTTACTCAATTGAACTATTTGATCACTCCTGAAGTAGGTGAACCTTAAACTTCTACGTGTTGTGCTCAGCGTCCTTCTGAAGTGGTTTGTGAGCTGTTAGGTACATATTTCTGAAGGGTTCAATTTCAGGGCTTGTTGTATTCCTTGCGCCAATTTGATGAAATATATTCCAGGAAGTGACACAATTGGATGGATAAAGGATTTTTCTCCCAGAATTTTTATTCTATTTGTGACTTATCAGTATTGAAATTTCTTTGTGCGCCACCTATCCACATACATACAATGTAGGTATATACACAACAGGGATTTTTTTTAGGTAATCTCTATGGGATCATGATGTAATCTCGAATGAAAAAAATCTCGAAGGCTAAAAATCTTGGAAAAGTTTTTTTTTTTGATCTTGAATGCAAAAATTTCGAATGTACAAAAATCTCGAAAGATTATATCTCGAATATAAAAAGTAAGTACACAAGTGTGGTGTCTATGGGCCCTTTAACTCTTGTAATGAATAGGCGGGACATATTGAAAATGACGATACCGATGGATCTTGTCATATCCTTTGACCAGTATATTTTGATGTCTTAAGCTAATATGTATTAGACATTTCAAAAATCTTATCAATTGACATGCTGAAGTCAAATTTTCTCTATACACAACTTTAGGGCAAAATTAATTGTCATATTGAAGTCAGCATGTCAAAAATTGACACGATTTTCTACAAGTGTAATAGTATGTTTAAGGATGAGTCCATTTATGCTAAGCAGCTATGCAAAGTGAGTCAGGGAAGGATGGATGCAAGCTTCTCGATTTAGCTTGGCCATAGTTTAGAATGAGCAGAGATACCAATTTTGTTTGGCATAAATTATTTAGACAATCTTGGAGATATAACTTCTACAGTAAAACTGCTCGCCTTTGCCGTTATTAAAAAATTAGGTTATGCATTTCTCGGATGCAAGCCACATACAGCTGGGCATAGAAGAAACATTTGTACAGTAGTCTCAGCCATGTCCAGTGATTATCCGGAAGGGTACTTCCACAGTGGCCATAAGCCAGCTTCTCGCTTTCTCCGTTGGTTCCTGCTGATTAAAAATAAAGTCGGCAAAGTCCATAGTGAACCCGCTTCCTGCTTTAACAAGATTTAACCAGCTTTTACTAGCTTTTTACGGGAATTTATTTTTAATTTTTATTAACGCGCGGTAACCAGCTTTCAAGCGTATTCTTTCAGCTATATTTTGATCAATCAATTGATTAAAAGTACTTACCTACATGCCACCAACGCCATCGCCATGTTCACTATGACCATCACCTGCTAGAATCTCGCTAGCTCTGAGTAGCGCCGTGAATGGGGAATCTCGCTGAAAAGCTGGTAAGCCAGAAGCTAGTTCACTATGGACGTACCTTAAGCCTTATTTATAAATTATAGTAAGTGGGAAAAAACCTTCTCTAAAATATACAAATGGTGATGAGATCTCGAATAAAGAGATATGTAATAGTTCTAGTTATGAAAACTGTGACTCCTTTTCTATTAACCAGCCAACATAGTGCCATTGATTAAACTTTTCTGAAGTATCTCCATTGTACAACTTGACTTCGCTCCGTAGACCCGGGAAGCACCGAAATCGCCGAATGTTCTTTCAGTTGCTACGTAGATAACTTCAAAATCTCCTTCTGCTAAAGGACAATACGATAATGGAACTAGATTGCTGGGACATATTTCTAGAGGACTAAAAAATTGCAACAATTTAAGTCCGGAAATAATGTACTATCTATCTGCTGGCATCTCGGGGCACTGTTAAAGCGATATAGGTTTGATTTCATCGTGATCCGCTCCCCACCGCGGCAAAATAACAAAAAAATCTAATTGAATGTGTATCCATGGAACGGACCGCACATCCACATGGCGACAAACACACCATATAAAACGCATCATAATGTCAAAAATGTGTATATCTATGACTTTTGTGATGTGCTCCCACCACCTTAAAGCAGCAGCAGTTGGAAACGATCTGTTTTTAATTTGTTTGCAGTTGATCAAATATGACCTGTTTTGAACTTAATGTAGCTGAGTCTCTGTACGAAGCAGAAAGATAAATGAAAGTTCAAAATACTCGGTGAAATATTGGCTAAAAACGGTTTAAAGGTTTTTGACATTGATTTAGATTTACCAATATTATGGCAAGCTGAATGAAGTAAAGTTAGGAAAAAAAGTTTCACCTCTTAGAGGACGAATTTTAAAAAATCCCTTTTTAGCGTTAGTCTTGACCTTGAGTGTGCAACGAAACCGCGAGACGTAGGCGGATGTCTTTTCACCCTTACTTATCCTAATTGCATGTGAATAAAAGATTCGACAGCCAAAATCGGTTGTGGGATCGTCGAAATTTTATGTTTCTTATGACGATTGGTAGAACTCAAACTTTTGTAGCCTCATTGGCAATTTCGTATCAATGGATTCGGTTCTGCTCAAGTTCTGTAAATGCAAAAAGGAACATACCCATTTTCTGTTCAGTTCTATGATTTACCAATCTATAATCCTCTGTAGTTGCTATATACCTATACCGCCGTTCGTTGTTCTATGGACATAATAATAATAATGTTCAAGAATGCGAAAAAAATGCCATGGTTCGTAAGGAATAAATCCTTAAAACATTTGCCTATACCACCTACACCGAATGGCGGAGTGTGTATTGCCTACTCGTATATAAACGAAAGTGTGCGAAAAAGCTTTCAAATCGAATCGGCAGCAAATTGAATTTATTTGAATTGCCCGATGAAATGCAATCATTTAAATTGGATGCTTCAATAAGCACTACACGCGTCTAGTCACATTCTTATGAAAGTTCACGTCACTAAAAGGGTTGATCGAACTGGTAAAAGTCTGAACGCATTTTCTTCTTTAAAATTGTATTCATACAGTGAACATTGATTGAGAAATTCTAAGGCCCCCAGCACACTGCGGCATTATTATGAAAACTTGTTATGGATGTTTGTCTAAAGTTTTAAAGGCGGTAGTTAGGTAGGCTAGTAGTAAGATCCAAGAGGTCTGAGATTCATAATTTTTCTAATTTTTTTTTTAAAATATCTCACAAATATTCCAAAATGGGAGCTCACTCTTCGTTCAGGTTATTATTTATTGACACTTGGAAATTGAAACGAAAACGTTCAGACTTCTTGCAAAAGGTAGTATTTTTTTCGCACAGTTCCTTGGTTTAAGAAACGTCCTCGTAAGGCGTATACTCTATAACTATGGTCTGGACCTTAGCCAAAAACTTAAAAAAATGTTCTTGTCTACAAGTTCAAGTGTACATCGGTTACAAGTCTACTTCCCACAGGTGTTGTCGAAATGCTTCTTTTATGCTGATCAAATCGTTCCTTAACGGATGAAGTTTGGAAGCAGGCGAACATGGAGCACCGCAATATCAAATAGCCCTTCCTTACACTGGTTCCCTTCCTTCGGTCAAAATTGAACATTCAATTTAGCATCATCCTGATTGTATCCATCGATATAAATTTTTTAATCTTCGCTATTAAAAATGTAAACCTTTCCGAGTTCCTTTGTCTGCATATCCTTTTTGCTGTTTCGCTTAAGATATCTCATTAGATGCAGTCAACATTACATAATTCCTATAAACTGCATCCGAACAAATTGCCTTGTGTAAATAACTACAAAGCAAGTCATAATAAATCTCCAGTGTGAAAGAGTCCTAAAACCAACTCCCCGTAATGATTTGATGCACTTTCCACCTACAAGCACGATTTCCGCATCCAGCCAACGATAAAATGTCCTCAAAGAATATTTTTCTTTCCTTTATATAATAAAGCCGACGAAGCAAAACCAAATCGAGACACCAAAATGGAATTCAGTACAATATTTAGCTCAGCTTCCGCTGTAATTGAACGAAGGAGTCCTTTCAAGTTTTTCACTCCTTTTTTTTCGAAAATAAAAATCATAAACCAAAATAGAAAGAAGTATTGTATGTACTGAATTCCTCTGGAATTTATGAACTTTGTCCAAAGTGGTCCTTTCTTACAGGCGCGCAGTGTTAAGTCCTTAATGAGTTAGCAAAACCTACAAGGAGGAGGGATCAGATTACACATTTTTCTTTGCACTGGTATAGTCCTTTGTTTCACCTTCTTTAGTTGATGTTATGCTAATTTTGGTGTTGGTTTTTGTTTTTTTGGGAGGACATTTTCCCATCTAAATACCTAGACCAAGTTGAATGACATTTGAATTTGCTGTCACAGGGTTTTTCGTACCTTATACTTATCCTTTCAGTGCAGCACTTGAAGTTTCTTTACTTGCAACAGGGATCAAAGAATTTCCAACCTTAAACAGTTTGCAAGATGTTTACTCGAGTATCCAGCTCCTCAGAGGTGTATAGTTGTTGCAGCAAAAAAGTTTAAACCTAAAGGAAACAAGAGTAAAGGAAAGGGTACGCCCTAGCTCAACAGAACAAACGTAAAGTGCAAAGAAGTGATTAATGGTGGAGGCGTATGCCGGGGAATGTAATTTTTTGTGCCGAGGTGATTTAAGTTGGACGTGCTATTTTCTACTCAAAAGAACACCACAATAGAATTAAAATGAACGTTAGAAAGGGGAGAAGTCCCTGTTTATATTAATTTGCTTGGCAAACGTCTGAGTTTGACCACCTCTGAAATTCGTTTTTCCTTGAAAATCCATTAAAAAGTTGTTGGCTATTGTGGTCCTACAGACAATAATAAAAGGATAATGTTCCTATTTGTACTATGCATTGTATTACCTTTGAATGTACTGAAGGGATTTGAGGAACATTTTCGAAAATGTTAAGGAACCTCTTAAAGCGCAAGAGTCTATTGAAGCTTGCCAAAAGTGGGGGGCCATCTGTTGGGTTCTTTTTAAAGCATATGCTACGTTGACACTGGCAGCACTTACGTAGGTAATACAAAAGTTAACAGATACTCAGTATGTATGTATTATATTTTTGCAGTACAAAAAACTCGTAGATCTATTAATGATTGAAAACAACGTTGGAAAATAATTAAAAAGTGAACTCACTTATCCATTGTAACGTTTAGCGACGTTTTTTAGTTATCGAACCTTTAAGACCGCAAGAAAATCTATCTACATATATCTATACCTACTTATAATAAAACTGTAGGAATTTTCTTTGTCTCATAAAAGCGCGAAAACTACTGGACAAATTTCAATGAAACTTTTTCTAAATGTTTCTTAAGACTGTGAGAATGCTATAGGCTATGTCGTTTGGAACAGTTTTTAGCCAAAATGTATTTTTTGAAGTGAAATTATATTCATATACATATACCTTGCTACAAATGGATGTTTATACTTTTTGCGATTGTGCGCCACGACAAACAAAAATAAAACGACACTATCATACGTGTACCTCATTCGAAAAATGTTCTTTTGTTTTCTCATTGTGTGCTCTGTTGTATACATAGTATGTATATTATGATCGTATGCCCGATGCCGGATGGGGTGCGTGCTGCAGTATGGCATGGGGTTGGGGTATATTAATAATATTCATAAGAGAAGAGACGTACAAAATAGGTTTGGTTTTAGATACGTTATGTTGTTGTTGCAAAAACATTTAAATGAGTAATTAAATTAATTTGGTTCTAGGATGAAATCGGTTGACTCATTTCAAAAGGTATGATTTGATTTGCTTTCTTATTGACGAAACATTTTTTTTTCTATTTGCTTTGTAGGTACCTATGTATGTAGATACATAATAGATATTGTATCGTCTCATGATTAAGATTGTTAGCCGGAGGGGTGTGTCGTTTGGAGATGATCAGTTGTGTATTCAGTATTTTGTTTTGGGAAGAGACACACAAAACGATTTGCATTTGGATAATGCGTTGCAGGAAAATTACTTCTTGACCTTCGGGGGTGAATTTTTGGCAACAATTATTTTTCTTGTTTTCCATTTTCCATGTGTATGGCGATCCAATACTTTTATTCACAGATGGTTGTATACTGAGCTATCATTATTATCTTTCTACTCCATCCAGAAGCTGAGAAACAATAAGTTAGTTAGTTATTACAATTACAATAGTTACAATAAAATGTTAGTTGATGAAGTGCGAAATCAATGCTAAACCAATATTTTTCTGTTGTTGCTCTGCTTTGGGGTGGTGGGCGTAGCAAGCATAATGTGATGTGGCCTATGTACGAGTAGGTTGTACGGTGCATAGCGCTTGGTAGAAAGAATGAGATGTACTCGTACATACATTGTGTTCGTTAATCGTAACATGTTTTTTACCACAGTTAATTATTGTGGTGAAACTTTCAAGGCAATATATTTAATGTTCATTTAGCAAATAATCTAAAGTGAAATGAAAAACTAAAATTATCCAAATGCGTGATTTATTTTTCCGGTAAGTCGTTACATTATGTCAATCATCGAATTTCTGTTTTCGCATTTCATTTCCTGCAAACTTTTTTAAAGTTCGTTTTGTCATTTCTTTAAAGTGTAATCTTAAATGGATCAAATATTAGTTTGTTTTTTTTTGCTAAAGGCGAGTACGGGTCAACTAGTAAATAATACAATTTCTATGGTGACCCTGACCGTCTTTATATTACATGACACAATACCGACTTTTTTTTATTTATTCGAATGGACTCGTTTTTTTTCTTCTATTTTAAGCAAATTCCCCACGAAATTACACAGTAAGGGTTGTCAGGTTTCAAAATCCGACCCTAAATCAATATCTTTCCAAGCTTTAAAGTTGTCTTCATTCGTTACTAATTTTAATATTTTGTCAAAATCCATCACAGATGTAAGGTTTGAGTGAAAATTATAAAAAAGAAAAAATATGAGGATTTTGGTTAAAAAAAATTTAAATAGCCAAAATCGAAAAATATCGCCTTTTTTGGGGTACGTCGCCAAACCGATTTTCGTGTTGCCAAATGAAATTTCAAATCGCCACATCTGACAACCCTATTAGTAGATACTATTTGTTCCTTTTTTGACTGTCTTTTCGAGTCGAAGCGAGCACATTAAAAGTAAAATTTCCACGACTTATCAGCACTAGGCAGAACCATTTGGCGGTAGTCCCAAGTTAGATGATTCAAAACAAGGCAGCCTTATTTTCCTTTGTAAAAAAAAGTAAAGAGCCGAGTGGTCAAAATGTCGGTAAGCGTTACCATACGCCTCATAACATGCAGCAATAATAGATGCACATAAGAAACGGTACGTACGTAATCGAAGGGCTCCGGAGTGTTATTTTAATTTGAGCCCAAAAATGTGTATTAAAGAATGGGAAGCGAGGAGTAACAACGATTCTCGCTAATTGGGTTTTGCCCTGACAATTTCAATTGAGAAATTATTGTCGGATTTTTGGTCTACCAAGGTTGAGAGATAAACCTCGATTTAAGATGGCGGTTATGATAAAACTGCTAAGTGCCTGTATTTATGGTTCCTTGATGAAATTAATGAAAATTGAGTTGACCTCGTTCCTAATACCAAAGATGTATACCCCTGGGGCTGAATACCGGACATCCTGAACACCGAAATAAATTAAATAACGTGGACTTATGCATATACGTTCGTTTAAAGAGAAACGTACAATGTGGCCACTCATATCAGCAATCCTTATCTAAGTGCGGTAGCAAGTTCTCCGGTAAACCGCTTTTGAGGAATAACATTTAACTAATATACAGGTACGCGTTGAACGCCATCCACATCCACAAACCATCTGCGATTTTATATAAAAGCACACGGAAAACCAAACCATCAGCATACTCCTATTCCAAATTGCAAATTGCAACTCATGCAAATCAGAAAACATCAGGAAACTTCTGGAAGAGTTTATAACATACATCCCTTAACCAAGCATACCTACATTTGCTTCAACAATCGTTCCGCCGAAATGCACAAAGCTCACCTGGCGAACACAAACGAACACGAACGCACATCCTGTTCCTGCGATTCCGACGGGAAAAAGGAGCAGGGATAACGCCACAAATTGTATGCTAATCGTAATGTCAAAACCCGAAAAGCGAAAAATCATGCCAATGCTAATTCAAATTCCACACTCCCAACTTTACCCGAAATTATTCTCTATGACTAGACATTTTCGGTGGTGTTAAGGATTTCCTATATAGAACTAGAACCCCATTCGTTATACTCGCAACGCTGTATATGTATATGTGAACCAGCTTTCATTGGATTCGTTTGGGTGCAAACTTTTCATCTCTTCACCCCACTGCTGCTGCTGAACTGATTGCATACATAAAAGGTGCAGTCAGTATTAATATTGCAAAGGAAAACCATTGTACAAACTTCAACAGCATTGAGTAATCCCGACCCAGTTTCGCTTGCACTTCGCTCTCAAAAAAATTATTTTCGAAATCGAAAAGAAATGGGAATCGAAGAAAATAAATAAGGAAAACGGATTTCCATCCACTGGTAGTGCATTTATTTGCCGCTTAGTTAGGGATTTCTCCTTTATGCACACAATCGTCTGTCAGGAAAACATAATATATAATTTTCGTCCTTTTGTGGGAAATCGAAATGCATTTCAGATGCGCATTTAAAATATATTATATTTCTATTAGTTCGGTTGAGTGTCCTAATACCTTTGTGATTTCGCAATTGATTGTGGCAAAAATTCTTTAGAAAAATTACCGCAATTTGTGATACTTGCTTTTGTCGTATGATAGTATGATAGTCAAAGTTTTCGAGTTTGATGAAATTAAAATCACAGTGTCGATGAGAAACGGAAGGGGTTTTTATCTGTCGCTAAAAGTACCCTTACGAGAGAAAGATGCAATTAGTAAGTACTACTTCAAATACTGCCGTATATTGCGCATCATTTCTTCTCAAATTAAATTACTGATAATTTATATTGAAAATTATTTACATTTCACAACACATTCTAGACTTAATTTGAAATCAATTCAATAAAAGGAACAATGTCCTCACAAGACACCAGCTACACTGGTCGGCATAAGTATTTTGACAAAACTAAACTTAATTTTGCTCATAATTTGAAATTTACTTCATGTAAATTTTGGCACCAATGGAAAGGTCATTTAAATTCCGTTTGAATGATACAAAACTTTCCTTAACCCATTAAGTACCCATTTAAAAATTTTAGAATTTAGAACTTTTGTGAATGTCTATTTTTTTGACTTTTTTCCTCGGTAAAAAAATGTTTTGATGCAAAAAGTTTCTTCAAACAATTCTAATAGTGACTGCAAAAAAAAATTTCAAAAATCTCTTCGGTAATATTTTTTATGATTTTTTGAAAATTGCTAAAAATGACTATTTTAGCAACTTTTTCCTCCTTTTCATACAAAATTTTTCTGAGATCATCCCATTCAAAAAATCATAAAAAATGTTAGCGAAGAGATTTTTGAAATTTTTTTTTTGGAGTCACTAGGCGTATTTTTTTGGGAAGTGAGTATAACAAAACCAAAAGTGAGTATACCAGTTTTGCATGTAAAACCAAAAGTGAGTATAACAAAACCAAAAGTGAGTATACCAGTTTTGCATATGTAAAAGTAAAAGTGAGCTAGCTATAGATTTCCAAAAAAATACGCCTACTATTAGAATTGTTTGAAGAAACTTTTTGCATCAAAACATTTTTTTTTGGGACCGAGGAAAAAAGTCAAAAAAGTAGACTTTTACAAAAGTTCTAAATTTTTAATGGGTACTTAATGGGTTAAGGAAAGTTGTGTATCATTCAAACGGAATTTAAATGACCTTTCCATTGATGCCGAAATTTACATGAAGTAAGTTCAAATTATGAGTAGAATTAACTTTAGTTTTGTCAAAATACTTATGCCGACCAGTGTATATTATAAATTGCATTTCAGAGAACTCCTTTCGAAGAGATGAATCAAAATCCAACTGAATTTCGAATTTGTCTCTTAGCTAAATAACAGACATATTTCTAAATCATTTATAACTAATATCTCAACTTCGCTCATAGCTCGTAAAGTTCGAAAATTATTTATGGCAACGATGGAACCAGTTACCAGTCGCCTGCAGTAAACACAGGATAACTTAAGAAGGGTGAACATCAGTATGTATGCCAACTAAAATAGTTTCAGGAAATTTTTTTTAGTAAAATCTCGTGCAAAGGAATATGACTTCATAAAGGACCCAGAAACACAGAAAATGCGAATCATCACCCGACAGCTCAGTTCGTGATGGGGGTGGGTGAATTTGCTGCTTTTGAAAGTCACCATATATCCATGAGACCTTTTCCCCATGAGACTCATAATAAATAGAAACCAATTTTCTTTCACAAAATTTGTTAAGAATGTATATATAAACGTATACCATACCAACAGGAACGTTTTGTTGATCAGGAACGGAATATTGAAAAAAATATAATATTGCTCGTTGAGGATTTTAAAGGGTGTTTGATATTAAAAACTGATATATAACCCGCGCAGTAGCGCAGTGGTTAGTGTGTTGGACTACTGTGCGAGGGATCCCAGGTTCGATCCCCGGAAAAACACAAATTACATCTTAGTGTTTTTTTCTACTGCGCCACCTCTCGCGAACATCTGACAAACATCCGAGAGTATGACTGTCCTGAAAAAGCTTCTCAATTCGGCCATTCGGACTCGGCATAAAATTGTAGGTCCCTTCCATTCGTTCCAAAAATAGAAACTCACACAAAACGAGCCTGTTGCGCCGCCTATTTTTTTTTTTTATTATATAACCCGCGGCTTCAACCGCTAATGTTAATGATATACACTCCGCGCCACTTGAATAGTACACCCCTAAAATCGGTTTTCGATCGCCCACTGGTCCCAAACCAAGCATGCTAGAAACTTAATTTTTTTTGTAATTAAAGTTAATTTAATAGCTGTGATTAGACCAAAAGGAAGATTTAAGACTAAATCTTTAAGAATCTTTTAACAAAAAATTGTTAACTAAAAACCGGAAAAATGTGGGGTCATAATTTTGCGCCACTTGAATAGAACATGCATTCTATGTATGGAAGTAGTTTTGCATATACCTTCTCTTTGGTAATGGGAAAAGGGGAAAAGGTAAGAATTTCAACTAAGAACGATATTGAATGGAATTTACGTAGTCTCTTTCCTTCTTCTGTTATTTGTTATGGCGAAGTTTTGGCGTAAGGCCTTACTGTGTCAACCTCGGTGTCAACTCTTCGAACTCCGGTAAGACTTAGATACATATAACTTCAAAAATCACGAGAATCTAATAAGTGGTTATCTACTATGGATGGTGGTTAGTGTGCTGGACTACTGTGGTAGGGGTCCCAGGTTAGATTCCCGGAAAAGCACAAATTACATCTTAAGGTTTTTCACTGCGCCACATCTCGCGAACGTCTAACAAATATCCGAGAGTATAACTGTCCTTTAAAAGCTTCTCAATTCAGCCGTTCGGACTCGGCATAATATTGTAGGCCACTTCCATTAGTCCCAAAAATAAAAAACTCACACAAACGAATGGTTGTGAGAAGCTAGACCTAGGGTGTTGTCTACACGCCTGTTGCGCTAACTATTTAGTTATGGATGGACAGACCTAAAATTTTATATACCTACATAGTAGTATGGATGTAGATAGTTGGTACTTGTTTAGACTAATAGTCCACTATTACTTATTTACGGGTTAGGGCTAGCGTTGCCACTAAAATCTAAAGGAAATGTAGTACTTTAGCCAACAAAATGTAGCATTTTTAAGCAAAATGTAGTACGATATGAGTTTTTGTTTTTATTGATTTTGTCGCGTATGTCTGTGAAAAAAGTGGGCATATGAAGCTTTAATAGAGCTTAGTATACTTAATGGCAAGAGTTTGCAGACACTCGATGAACATGAATGTAGGTTGTGCCTACTGCATCCTTTGAAAATAGTTTTGGACAGACATTGGACAGTTTTTCATTCACCCCGCTAAGAGGTCTACTGACTACTGATGACTGTGTCAACCGAAACCTCTCGATTGACACATCAGTATAGTCTCATAAACTATAAAAGAACATTTTTGTTTTACTAGTTGTTTGACAATATGTAATTTGGCAAAAGCACCAATTCAAGTTTTGACAAAGGAAGTTGGTTTTGTCCGACAACATTTGCCTTAATATGGCAGAGTTGATTGCAGTACTACATTACGCAAACAATTTCAGAACACAGAACAGAGAACAGTATGATGCTGTTTTTAATTGTTATGTTTCTAAAAATTCGGTATCCGAAACCACGTTCAAAAACCGATCCATATTTGCAGTTGCTTGCAGGTGCAGCCCAAGAAAAACAATCAACAAAAATTTTAATTGACGATCAGTTGTCTGAATTCTGGCAGGATATACCCTGCTCTGTCAACCCGTTAACCTAAGGCCTGTCTGAATTCTGCTGATAGACAGAGACAAATACTTCGTATCGTACGTAAATGGAAGCATTCAGCTGAAGAATTTCATTTACTTTAGAATGATGCAACGTTTCTATATTTATTTATTTAGTTATAAAAGCAAAAGTGGGAAAATTGATAAAAGAAAAGTTTTTCGAAAAGAGTAAAATGATTAATCCGACCTTAACAACATGTAGTACTTTGGGGTAAAGATGTAGTATGTAGTACAGCGTTGAAAAATCAAGCAAATATGTAGCACAGTACTACATATGTAGTACAAGTGGTAACGCTGGTTAGGGCACATTATGATATTACTGTGAGAGCGGCCCGTTTTTTTTGGTTATAAACGTTTGCTATGTGATGCATTGAAAATACTCAATTAATATCTTTTCATGAAGTAAAGGGGAGAATAAAATGCAAGAACAACATTGCCGTCTGTCCTAAAAGAGAAGCCAATCGTTTTGGGGCAATTCTAATTTTAATTAATTTAATTTTTACTCAGTCCATCACTCAGAAAAAACGAGCTAAAATCAAGAATATCAGTGATATTTCAAGCCTATTTGTTGACGAAAGTCTGGTAAACTCGGAAAATCTTAGCCCAAGTACAAAAATCTTATTTTCAGATCATTTTTAATTCAGTAGAAATCGTTTATAACGATGTCGAAGGGACCTTAGAATTTCATCGTTATAACCGGTTCATCGTTATATCCGATACAATAAAAAATCTATGTACTTAGATACTTTATTGAAAAAAGTACTTTAAGTTTAGAAAATTGTCGAGGAACAAAATCCCAATTTTTTTTATTATTTTGACAATTTTGTTTTAAAATAGTTGTCCAATTTGAGGCCATATACCATTTTGAGAACTACTTCCACACACTATACTTGTTGCAAACAAAAATCAACATTTACTAAACTCTTTAGATAGCAGGTATAAAAATCGAAAATGAAATTAACTTTAACGCTTATCAAGAAAACTTAAAAAATTAGCCTATAGGGTAATTTACTATTTTTCTCCGAGCAGGATCATTTTTTGACAGCTGAAAATTCGTTTTTCACCACGATAGTGTCAGAAAATTATCAGAGGATAATTATTTAGCCCAATTGATACACTGCTTTAGAAAGAGATGAAAATTACAAGCCGTAGACATGTAAAAATAGTTTTTACTATCGTTATAAACAGTTTTTAGACTTAAATCTGGCACATTTTCATCGCTATGACCGATTTGATCGTTATATCCGGCATCGTTGTAACCGATTGCAAATTACTGTGAATTAAACGGAGTTTTTCCGGGACTTTGAAAATATATCGCTATATTCGGGTTATCGCTATATCAGGTATTGTTATAACTGATTTGTACGTAGTTTAAAAATTCGCGATGTTTTTTTTAGAATCTGGTTCTTAAACTAAGCCAAAAATAAATTTATTTTAAGAATACAAAGGCTACGTTTTGGGCCATTGTTATCTAACTTAAATTAAGCGCGAAAACGACGGGAATGATAATGAATCCACCTTAAAATGAGTAGGAAATTCTTTAAACAAGAGCAAAAATCTACCTTAGATTTTCTATCTTAGAGATTGTTTTTAGTAGATAAACTTAAGTTACTTGTTTCAATACTGTTGCGGGATTACAGAAAGTGGTTCTTAAATTATGATCACTATATAAGAACATCACGATTTTATTTTGAGTTTTGTAGGTACTATAACTATATACTAGAACGATGTGGAAGAATTCATATTTCTTTTCTGACATCGAAGGTCTCTGTGAGTCCTTTACCAACCTCGATGGAGCAGCGTGCTTTCTCCATAGTCATCCTGCACAAATAGACGAGTTTGTCAGAAATGTCAAAACTAGACATTGCTCTGCATAGCTCGTCTCTATAAATGGTGTCATATGCGTGTCGATTTGGACTTTCCCGAAAGCACAACAAGTTCGTAAGGTGTAAGCACACAAAATTATATAGAATACACCTACTATTATGCGCTCTGTTATTACTTTAGTACCTTGACAAATATTATTCAGCATCTTGCTGTTATTTTCCTTACTCATACACGTGACTATGAGTGTGCATATAAATATCCCTTGACATTATATATAGATGGTAACACGACACGACTGGTGAATTATAGTGCAAAAAATCAATAAATCAAATGGTGGGAAATATCCTTAAAGGAAACTTTAGCTCTGGCTGTATATATGTGTGAGCTAGTGCATTGGAAGTTCGTTGTGATGCACATTTGAATTCGATTCCCTTTTCCGGGGGTTGTGTTACGGTAGATTGTCGAAATCTTGTCTAAGGTTAGAAACCTCATTCATTCATGTATATTGGTTACCTACACATGAATTCCTTTGGTTGAAGGGATTGCATTTAAATTCAAAATTTTATTTACACAAATATGCTTATGTGCTTAGGGTGTAAGTAAAGATGACAATAATGTGAGATTGTGCACTCTACCCTCCACGGCATGTATATGAGTTTATGAGGGTTCAAAATCTAATATCCGATAAAGCAGTTACCTATTGTTGTTGTTTAAATGTACTTATGAATATTTACCTTCGACTGATGATATATCGAAGGATTTACTTCTAGATATAAAACGCTTTTGTTTGAATCACAAAAGAGGAGAACTACTGCTGCTGCTTATAATTCTCTCAAACGGCTGAGAAATTGTATAGCTCTGTTAGGTAGAGCTATTTGGAAGGTTTTAATGTTTTTGTAAATATCTAGGCCCACCGCAGGCTATTGTTTGGTGGTGAAATTCCTACAAAATAATAACAATCCTCTTGAATCAGATCGATCTTTACCATCTTCAATCATGACAAAAGGATGGAATCACCTTTAACTTAGGAGCGGTTTTACTATGTTCTATTATGACACCCTGGGTTGGAGTCACCCTTTGTTTTGTATCCACAGCCACACTCGTTCAAATAGCTAGATTGACTAGTCGACATTAGCCCCTAATACAATAGGAATAAATACAATAGGATTCGCAGCTACTGCTGTACGTGCGCTATAGATTGGTGCGTTCCGATCATTCTCAAGAACAACTACAGATACTGCAATATAGACGTGATGTTAGATAGTCAAGTCGCCATTAAGGCACTTAACACCAACATCATAAATTCTAAGCTCGAATGGGAGGGCTTAACGAACTAGGTAAGAACAACAGAGTAACCATCTGCTGGTCACGCAGGTATCATGGTTAACGACGCTTCTGGACTCTCTGGCAAGGCAGCGGAGCCCTTCATAGGGCCTGAACCCTTCTGCCGGAAAGAGAATCAGACTCTACGAGAAGAACTCAGGAGGATAGAGAAGAAAAAAAGAACCGCAGTTTTTAACAAGGCCTGACGCTAGCTAAGAAACTTCTAGGAACTATGGCTTAAAAAGATTCAAAGTGTGTATTGGTCCAGGTAAAAACAATCTAAGAATCCTAATAGGTTTCCTAGCGGGCACTGTATAGACTAAGGTCCATAGGTCGCTGGTTGATATCCGGCTCGAAGGACCAATGTTTTCGGCTTGAATTTGTCGCCAACTCCGGTGTTTAAGTAAAACAAAATTAAAATGGCTAAACTTAATTAAAATCTTTTTATTCAGGTCGTCGTGGATCGCTGTTCACAAAAGAGAGATCCCTTCACGTGAAGCACTTTTATAGCATTTTATGGGAGCGAATGAGATAAAAGGTACTAGAATATTGACAATCATCTTCGCTCATAGATGGCGATTTCTTCCATTTAGGGTGGAAACAGATAGAGAAATGCTTGTGAATAACAGAACACCTGAGGACAATAGGATTAACAGAAGAAGTTCTCTGGCTCTGCAGATTCTTCGATGAAAGCGCTGAAACCCCAGGTCACATTCTGGAATTTTGTGGGGCTCTGGACAAGTACTAGATACTAGATAAGGATATACAAACCATGGACCCGCTACTCATTCTCAGATTCATAAAAGAAACTGGACTGTATGAAGTGCTCTAAAGTTGATATTCTTGCCAACGCTAAGACAGAGCAAAGGCCCTCAAACACAGTTCTTAATGAAACTGTAATGCGATGGGGTTCTGTAAATAGACAACAAGTTCGCAGTGCACTCAACCTTACTTACTTACTTAAGGTGGCGCTACAGTCCGTGGAGGACCTGGGCCTCAATCAACGAACGTCTCCCGCCAGCACGATCTTTAGCCAGCTGTCTCCAGTTTCGCACGCTAAGTCGGTTAAGTTCCCCTTCCACTTGCGTGCACCACCTAAGTCGTGGTCTTCCTCTACTGCGCCGTTCCTCGGGTGTGGATTCGAAGATATTCTGAGTTGGACCATTCGGCCCATTCGCTTTAACTCAGTCGTTGGACCGTCACTCTTCTGACCAGGTCGATGTCGCTCTACAGCCCGTACAGTTCGTGGTTGTATCTCATCTTCCACTCAGGGTTTATGCAGACGGGACCGAAAATTACTCGAAGAATTTTCCTCTCGAAACAACCAAGGGTAATCTCATCGGCTTTTGATAGTGTCCCTACCTCTGCGCCGTAGAGAAGGCCCAAAGCAACAGCGATTGGCAAGAGTTATTCTTCGTTTATTCTCAGCTCTGGTGTAATTGTCTGAGTTCATAGCGGATCCTAGGTAGACAAAGTGCACTAAACCCTCTCCATTATTATTATTATTACGTTAAGAATCATCCAACTCGTCCAAGCTCTTCGTATACAGCTGCGTTGAGTCGCATTAGAGCAACAATAAATTCACATGTATTCAACATTATTTTTACAGCTGTCTTTTCAAATTTTTGTCAATCTTGAAGGAGTTTTTTTTTTTGTTCGCAAAAGGTAATTTTTCACATTCCAAATGCTCCACTCCATCGCAGAGAAAAGCTGGCATGCCGCAGGGCTCAGACATCGCCCCAACTCTGTTTCTCTGTTTCAAATCCGTCTGCTTGCCTCCGGACCATTAAATGCTTTACAACTGTGACGCAAATTTTCCTTTCGCCCCAGATGATGAACAAATAAATTTCTAAGTGCCTTTAAAAGTACCAACAATTTATCATTTCGTTTATTCTGTATTTCCCTTTTTTTTCCTTTTTTGATTTTCTTTTCCAGTCAAAGTATGTCCACAAATAATCCATGACACACGTTTTTTTAACAAACGAACAAACTTTTCTCCATTAATCGTCTCAATTGATCCGATTCCCATTCTGCTTTTCGAAACGTGTAACACAATCAATGAGCTCATCCTGTTAAGGAGCTTAATGCTGTGACATTTTAAGAAATACATCCATTTGTTCTCTGAAACAGTTTTCATTTATCACCATTTCACACCAGTACACATCCATAAAAAATGAAATAAATGACAGAAACAATAGACAAAACAACAAAACAAAAATAAATAAAAATAAAAGCACATTTTCAAGAATGAATAGAAAAAAAAAACACCAACCAAACACAGAAACAAGGACGAAATCATCAACATGTGTTGCTCTCCTTACAATTGAAACTCATTTTGGCTAATCCGCATCAGACTCCAACCAGCTTTAAGTTATAAGTATTTTTCTTTTATACTCTGTCCCGAAGACTTTGACATTTTTTTCTACGAAAACAAAAACAGAAAACAACGATCGAGCTGAGAAAAGATGTTTATCTGTTAATTACATTTTTCGTATATCCTGATAACGGAGGATTTTCCTCCGCTTAGGTATTCGGAGTTTTTCATCTTTTTGTTCACTGGCTCCAACGGAAAAGCTAAAGGGAAATCCGCCAGTGCCAGTTAAATAGAACAGAAAATCCTTTCTGACAAAGGAGTTTCATTTTCCTTCAACAATTTGTCCGCTTCTTCCTCTATGATTTCCTAAATCCTTTTCTCAGCAGTCGAAGAAATATTTCGTTTTTTTATTTATTTATTTTTTAAAGGACACCCCTGATTTTCTGCCTGCTGTTGATAGTGTTTCTCACACTTATTTTTATCGTCTCGATTTGTTTGTTTTTTATAAGCGATGACTTAGGTGGAAAATGGGAGTTGAAAGGATGCGTAGTCGGAAATTCGGCATCAATTCACCAATGTTTTATTTATTTTCTAGGCAGCTTGATTTCCCTCAGAGAGGGTTACAAAAAAACGAAAACAAAAAGGTTGTTGGATAAACAGTAGATTTAAGTAGGGAAACGATTTTTTTTTTAATTTTATTTTTAAGAGCTAAGCTGAGGACATGGAACAGGTGAGTGGTTCTATTTTTAATTTATTTGTTATTGGATTTTAATGGAGGCGTTGTGAAAACAGCAGTACCAAATATAGGTATTGTCTGTTAAAAAATTTTTTGTTGGCTTAGTTGATTTGGCAACCAATAACCACATAAGGCAAGACAATACGGTGTGCTTTTTAAAGAATTAACATGTTTTTTTGTAGGACTCACTTGAAGCTTTTATT
Source organism: Cheilosia scutellata (assembly GCA_955612985.1). NCBI lineage: Eukaryota > Metazoa > Arthropoda > Insecta > Diptera > Syrphidae > Cheilosia > Cheilosia scutellata. The sequence goes on from OY015314.1 coordinate 54,575,872, forward strand.
AGCCATTATAGTTAGGACATAATTTTTTTTAAGTATAATGGAAACACAAACAAAAGATTATGGCAACAGGTGGAGGACCAATAGGCGATATAATACGGGATATTAAAATAGGCGCTAAGAATATAAAAGATAATAATAAGAAAACTGTGAATATGCAGAAAGATTTCTTCAAGGAATTTAATAAATGAAAAACTCAAAGCATACAAGGTCAAAAACCAGCAAGGAGACAGAGCAATAAAATTGCAATTAAAAAAAAAAACAAATATTGGGGTTAGGTTAGGTCTAATCAGAGGCAAATTCGAAGACACAATCTCGAATCGTCTCCAGAGGGCTCTAAACCTAGTTGCTGAATGGTGTACAAAAGTTGGTCTCAAAGTCAATCCCAAAAAAAGCACCATAGTCGCATTCACCAAGAGAAGAAAGCGAGAAAGACTGAGAAATGCTTTCGGCGAAATAATAGAGTTATCAACTGAAGTCAAATATCTAGGAATTACACTAGATGAAAAACTCACATGGAACTCTCACCTTACCAAAACTATTGACAAAGCCAGGTTATCCTTATGGACCAGCAAAAGTCTACTCGGTAAAAACTGGGGACTTAACCCCAAAATGACACTGTGGATGTATACGGCAATAACAAGACCTATTATCACGTATGCAGCCGCCGTTTGGTGGTATAAAGCAACGCAGAGGTCAGCACAGGCTAAACTCAACAAAATACAGAGACTAGCATGTGTCTGTGCAACTGGAGCAATGAAAACTGCACCAACAGCTGCACTCGAGGTTATCCTAAACATCCCACCACTTCATCTAGAACTCATGAAAGAAGCAATGGTCAACGCCTATACGCTCATCACAGAAGATGAATCAAATTCCAACATAGTCCACACTGATATCCTACAAGAATTCAGACAAAATGAACTACTTGGAATACATTTGACAGACAAATGTCTACCACGCTTTAACTTCCGACACAACTTTAAGGTTACATTCCCAGACCGTCTAAACTGGGAACAGAACAGACCAACATTTGCCAACGGTTCAACTGTATGGTATACAGATGGATCCAAGACAGATGAAGGAGTTGGAGCCGGAGTATACGGTCCGTGCACTAAAACGTCCCTATTCGCTAGTATGGACATAAGCAGTTCCGTATTTCAGGCCGAAATACATGCAATAGAACTCTGCATTCGAGAGAGTCTAAACAGGGCTATAACAAATAAGCACATTTACATTCTCTCTGATAGCAAGGCAGCTCTACTTGCAATTAACGCCTTTGAAATAACTTCAAAAATGGTCTGGGACTGCCTCCAAATCCTGCAAATACTGGCCACCACAAACAAGGTTCACCTGATCTGGGTGCCGGGACACAGTGGATATGAAGGCAATGAAAAAGCAGACGAATTAGCCAGAAAAGGATCCGCATCCCAATTCATGATGCCAAGACCATTCTGCGGGCTACCAATCAACACTATAAAAAGTAGTGTGAAAACCTGGCTGAACGAAAAGAAGCTGCATTTCTGGAGGACCACCGAAGGAAACAGGCAAGCCAAAAACTTCATGCCAAACAGTTCCCACAAAAAAACGAAACAACTACTACAATTAAGTAGAAGTCAGATTCGATTGGTCACAGGCTTTCTCACAGGACACTGTCGAGTCAAAAAACACCTGATGACAATGGGTATAGCACAAGACGACACTTGCAGAATGTGCAACGAGGACGCAGAAACAGCAGAACACATACTATGTGACTGCAACTGTTTAACCAAAACACGTCAACGTTATCTAGGTAAATTCTACCTCGAAGCAGCGGATATAGCTGCCAGCACACCCAAAGAGCTAGCCGCCTTTATAACAAACTGCGGCATCATGGATGAGCTATAAATGGAGGATATCACAATAGGCCCACTTGTGGCCGCAGTGATTTGGGACTTAATATACCACCTCCCCCCCACAATCTACAATCTACAATCTAGGTTAGGTTAGGTTAGGTTAGAAGGACAGTTAATAATATCTGCAATTTTCATCCAGAAGCCACTGAGGCCCATTGTGATTCCCCTTTTATAGTACATGGAACTAACAAAACGATGCGGATCTATTGATGAATCTTCTTAAATCCGGTAGATGTATCGTTGCTAGATCTTCCAAGCCGTCAAAGAACCGTGCTCTCATACAAGAGTAGCGGCATTCTCGGAGCTGGGCAGCGACACGGGAGATGTTTAACAGATTCTATTTCCTCTTCATCCCTGCTACTTTTGCAGAAGTCATTTGTAACGATACCCAGTCTTTTTGGCTTTCCAAATATGCAGTGTCCGGTTTACCGCGAAGAGCACTCGGATGTGTCAATTGTGGGCCACAAGCTGCGAGCTATGGCATAACTGGAAGTATTCTTCCATCGTTCTTTAGCCAAGTTTAAGTAAGGTGTGTAGCCTCTGTGTCTGTGTGTCTCTGGCAGCAGTGTGGTAGCTTACCGAATGTAAATCAAAATTATGCGAAAAAAATATCTACATATCTATCTATCTATTTTTCGAAAACAATCCATTTTTCTAAATCCATTAGATGTAAAGGGTCCGCCAAATAACTTTTTTATTTTTTGAAAATGCTATAAAAAAAACTACTGAATATTTTCTCAAATTTCTTTTTTTATTTGAAAGTACAATCCTTCCGGTTAATAATGGAAAATATATTCATTCAAATGGCTGCCTCGGCTGGCCATGCAGTAGCCTACACGATCGGTCCAAATTTTAAGCACATTATCGATTGTGTGCAGCTGTATTTCACCAATGGCTTCACGAATATTGTCCTTTAAAGCGTCAATTGTCTCTGGCATGTCGGCGTAACACTTATCTTTTACGGCACCCCACAAATAATAGTCCAACGGTGTCAAATCGCAGCTCCGCGTTGGCCAAACGACATCAGCTCTGCGGCTGATAATGCGATCTTCAAAAACAGGGCGCAAAACATCGAGTGTAGCTTCGGCTGTGTGGCACGTAGCGCCGCCGTCCTGTTGAAACCAAATGTTGCCAATATCCTCCTCTTCAATTTTTGTGAACAAAAATTCGTTCAACATGACCCGATAACGATCGCCATTGACTGTAATGGCCACTCCTTGCTCATTTTCGAAGAAAAATGGCCCAATTATGCCTCTGGACCAAAATCCGCACCAAACAGTGACTCGTTTTGGGTATATCGGCTTTTCAATGTATGCGTGCGGGTTTTCTGTGCCCCAAATGCGACAATTTTGCTTGTATACATACCCGCCAAGATCAAAATGAGCTTCATCTGAAAAGATGATTTTTTTTGGCAAAATCGGCATCTTCTCTAAGTCGATTTTTACCATGATTTTCAAAGTAATGTCGCAATATTTCCCAGCGTTGTTCAAGCGTATACATAACCATATTCGTTCAGCGGAAGGATAAAACTAATTATCTGTCAAATCAGACATGAGCTAAGTGTTACCATTCGCGAAATAAGCACTAGTTGAAAAAAAAAAAAAAAAACGTTAGATGGCGGACCCTTTAGTTGCCTGGTCAATGTCAAAGGCGGCTTGTTCTGTCTCTGAAACGTCCGGACCCATAATGTCTCCCATAGTTTGTCCATGATAAATCACAGTTCCTTTTTGTCGTAAAGTGAACACAAAACGAACGACACGTCCGTCATCTCTCGGAGTTGCCAGGTTCAGTGTGGAGTTACTTCAAATAAACGCATTTAATCTAGAAGTGAACAAGAATTATTGATAAATAGTGCATCAACATTTTTGAAATCCTCTTAAACATGATGGCCCACCCTGTATAAGGAATCCCCCACGCTGACTCTTCATTCGATTTGACTGACAAACAGTATATCATTCCTTGATTAGAAGTAATTTATCGATTAATTTCGACATGTATGGGAGATCCTGTATAACTTGTGGTGTAATGACCTACTTAGATCAAAAAGGAAAAGGATTCCTCAACTACATGGTACAGCTCTTCTATGGTACAAGTTTCAATTCAAACGCATTCACATGATATTCTCAATGAGAGACTGAAAATAAAAACACTGATGCCCGAAGGAGATATCCACTTCCTGATCTCATTTCCATTCCTAAAGCATTCAAAAGAGTTCCTTGGAAATTGATATTTGTATAGCGCAACGTAACTGTCGAACTCAGAAACGACATATACCAGTGTGTAAAGTTATTTGGTCGAATGCTATACGTATCTAATGAATTGCAGAGTGCTGCACATAAGGACAATTATCCTACCCAACTCATCACTATTTGAGAGGCCATAATTCTTCATCTATAACGACACAGGAGTATATGTACCTAACCTACCAAGCTATGGATGGGACTATTCGCAAAGGATGTCCACATGATCTATAAAGGTTCTAATTTAAATGAATGACTTCTCAGTTAACGTCAATCATTCACTGGCCATGGTCCAGCACTGTCGTTATTATGGTACCTATACCATTTGTGACTCATTCAGAGCTACAAAGCTATAATCCCTTCACACGAATTGATTACAAGTGACAGATTCTGTGATTAGTTTTTAGAACTTTTCGAATAATGGAGAGTAATAGGAGTGATTCGTGAACTTACCTATCCTTGCAGACTACATGCGCAATTAGTCCAGACAATGTTCTGACCGACAAATCACAACAATTGGAATGTATTACACATTTGAAAAGAAGTCCGGTACTGTACTGACAAATTGCAAAAGACTGATTTTTTGTAACGAAAGGACCTTGGCAAGTGGTTTTCCCCGCATACGAAACAAAGTTCCCCCCAAAAGAGGAAACAACTTAACTTATTCATCAAATAGGCTCCACGATAACTCTATCCTGAGTGAGGGGTCCATTGAAACTTTTCTCAATCGAATGCCATACTACAGTGCGCTTCTCGATTTCATTTCACTTTGGAAACATATTCGTCGCGTATATACCTTCGCCGGCAGCCCCCTTGAGTGCTGTTCGCCAAGAAAATTTGAAATTGCCAATTTGTGAGATATTTGCGCACAACTTAGTGCCGGAGCGGTACCTATACACTTGAAGAATCTTTGCGAAGTGAAATACTTCGACTTGGCTGTTGAAACTGGCAACGAATTACCTGAAGATGTTCTAAAATTGAAACTTTTCAATGGAGCATCCCCAGGGGAATGATGCGGGGTGTGACGCTAAATGGAGTTCAGGTGGAGAACTACCCCAAAAGTATAGGTATTCGAAATTCGTTTGGGTATCCGTAATTGGGGTTGAGATCTATTGGCTTTCTATTCTATTCATCGGCATAGCAGTTGTAGGTTAAACTCGTCCACCTAAGGTGCTGAAAAGTTAACATTTTGCATACCTACAACAGCTAAAATATGGACATCAATTTTCAACTTTTGAAAAATGGTCTTTAGACTCGCGTGTAGGTAATGTACTCGTATAGGTATACAGGTACGATTCTCAGGGGGAATCGTCTTTGAATTATAAAACCAAAATTCTAAAGTTTGTGTAGAGTTTCTTGGATAAACCATCGTCAAATGAGATAAATGAACGTTTGAGTGAAGTGGAGACGAACAGCTACCCACTCTCTCTCTCTTTCTGATGCGGAGTGTATAGGGAGAAAGAAACTTTGTTATAATCCCTTATGCAGTTTAGGGAAGTTTGTGCTTAAGTACTGGAAGTTTGAGTGAAACTTGAAATAGTTAGGTCTGACAGTTAGTTAAGGATTAGGCAGGTGGAATCATGTCAGCTGGAGGATTAGCTAGAGGTATACTGAGGCGTCTTGAAATCTATTTTCATGGAGAGCGGAGAAAGTTTCACATTCGATGGTTCAGTGTTCCAATTAGGTAGTGATGGATGAAAGCTGCAAAGCTGGTGGAATACCTACTCGAATCTTTGAAAATGTTAACACAGGCAATCGGCTATTGAAAGTTTTAAGCTGCAGGCAAAATTGAAAATTGTGTCAATGGTAAAGGAATTTTTATTTTTGATTGGGTATAGGGAAGACAAATTTAAGGTCAATGCACACGGAGCAATTGGAAAAAAACTGATCAGCGATATCCTTTGTCTTGTCCTTTTGTTTTTCCAAAAGCACCCTTACACTCCCAGATAGCTGAGAGTGTCTTAGATGTCTGCGACTTGACATGGTTTGTCCAAAGAAGTTTGTTATCTAAAATCACTTCCAGATATTTCGTTCCTTCTGATATCTGTAATGAGACGCCTTTTAGCATTGGCAGAGTCAGGTCACAATCCTCCGTCTTGTAGAGGAAACAATCTCAATTTTCAAAGGACTGACCGGAAGGCAATTCCGAGTACCTACATCCAGTCCTCTATGTCTTGTAACGAAACGTCCCCGTTCGTCACATTTTTATGACATACGAGATGTTCATTTCGTCGCTTATAAGTCACACTGACTAAGTGTATGAAATTCCATGAGTACCCGAATGAAAGTGCCATTCGGGGAGAAAGAGACTTGTCTACGTGTTGATTATACCAATCTAGTGTAACAGATAAGGCTCCCGTATAGGAATTGACATCGGTCGACGGTAGATGTTCTAATTTTGCCGCCTAAGTTTCCTTTGGGAAGTTGGCCTGAAATCAGCAGCGTCAGCACTTTTGGCTGTTCTGCTTTACCTCGGACGCTTTTCGTTGGGCCGCATACTGTTGTATACTTATTTTATTACTTAACGTTAGCCTCAACTTAGAAATCTAATCATTATTAAGTTAATCATATAAGACCAGTGTTGCCAGAAATTTTCTAAGAGAATATGCCAAATTAAGAAAAAAATATGCTAAATTGTATGGAGGAACTAAGCAAAATATGCTAACGTTTAAAAACAACTTTTTTATTACAAAAAAAAAGGAATAAATATAAACACAACATGATGTCTATCTATAATAAGGAACAAAAAAGGAATTCAGTATTTTGTAATGAAATTCACATTTAGTTATTCAAAAGCACTTCAATTAGGTAGATACAGAACTAAAACTAAAGTCCGTATTATGACTACATTTTTCTCTCAATTTTTCTTCATTTTTATCACATTAAATCATCTTAAAAAATCAGTTGCTTGTAAAAGAGACAAAAAGTGTAGGTATGTATTATGAAAGGGGTAGCAATTATTGTTTGCAAAGGAACGATAATTTATTTTCAAAAAGTTTGAAATAAATTCGTTGGTTAAACATGTTTGAATTTAGCATCCCCTGGTGGCGGTTTGTCTTCGGGTATAGTCGGAGGGTAACCGTAGCAGTCCACCCACTGTCTATTGCCTCTGACAGTCCACCACTGAGGAGAGAGAGACTGATACATGGCAGAAATGGCTGGTTGAATCAATCTGTTCTTCTGCTTGACCAAAAGTCAGTGGATGGATTGTCTACTGGAAGAAAAGGATGGAGGGTAACCGTAGCACTCTGCCTCCCGTTTATTTCCTTTGAAATCCCGTGTTGACCAGTCTTTGTCTCGTGGACGCCTTGATTGAAGGAAACCACGCAAAGGCGAATGGTGACCGAAACAGTTTAACAGTCTATTGCCTCTGACGAGATGTTTAGAGTGTCGAAATGAAGTTGACTGATGTAGTCAGCTCCTACAGGTGGCGGTTAGTCTTCGACGATGGTGAAGAAGACACTTAATGAAGGTGACAAATTATTTTTTTAAAATTTACCTAATTATGGAAAAAAATGCTACATATTTATTTCTGTGTTCCTCAAAAAAAATGTCTTCATCTCAGTGTTTTTTTAAAGATTAATACATTTTTTTTGTTATTTTAGTGTTTTGTAATCAAAACGCTTGTAGGTGTTTATTTATATCAAATTAGCTCATTTGAACATTTAAAAACTCCCGCTCGAAATAGTGAACAATTTCGATATAGTGAACAGGCCTGGTTTTTATTAGTTCACTATATTGAGCGTCTACTGTGACTGTGATACATTTTCAATGCATTTTTTATATACATTAATAAAGTTGTTGTATACGCAATCACACCTATCGGGAATTTTCTTTCTAATTTTTCGTACTGTTCTAGTTTCATTTTAAATGCGTGAAATATGCAAACAAAAAATCTAGTGTCATACGGGCTTAAGGTCATCATCTTCCCCGTCTTCGTCATTGTACTGATATTTTGCGGAGTCTTTATTTTTTATTCAACAATTTTCTTGTAGTACCTTCCATAACAATTAAAAAACTGCCAGACCAATTTGGCATTTTGGTATTATGCGTGCTATTACTATTCCCATTTATGTTTTGATTTCATTAAAAGAAATTACATAATACCGAATAAATTTCATACCTGGATGATTCAGCTAATATTGGTAATAAATTAGCAAATTCTTAGCGTTTATCACACATTTGAAATACCTACCTACTTGTTTACTACTGCAATTATTAATTATTGTTGTAGTGGTCTGTAGCCCTTAATGAACTAAAGCCCATCACCAATAATTGAAAAACAAAACGTCGCATCGTATACTGTAATTTATGGAAAGGAAAATTCATCTGTTATTTTGCATATAGTTTAGGTACTATAAAAGCGTTCCGTAACTTTTTCGTAAATTTCTCTCACTGTGAGAGAATAATTCAACCCCAGCGCCGTCATTTTGAGTCTTTTCCATTTCTACTGCAAAAGTAAAGGAATAGACTTTAGGTACTATTTAGGCCTATTCGGCAAAATCTTTTATCCATTTTTCCTGTTATTCTGTTATGAATTTCCATACAAAAGTTCGAACTGTCAAAAAATCTTTTACGATCTCCAGAATTGGTATTCTGCGTGCAAAAATCTTTTATGAAATCTGTTATAAATCATAACAGAATAAAAGACAGAATTTTGTGACTTTTATCATAAAAGATTTTTATTAATTAGAAAGTTTTGGATTGAAAGGGATAATCTATATAATTTATCGTCAACGAAATGTTTACAAAAGAAGATAGATGTAATAATTGTGCGTAAACTAGTGAGTATGTAATCTAAAATAATTTGGAAATTTATATTTTTGCTTTAATTCGCGAGGAACTCAATGTCGAGTAGCTACTTCTCCGGACGGAGCGGCCTATGTTTCGGTGGTTTGGTCATGTTAAACGCATGTCCCCAACCAGGATCCCACGATGTCCTATGGAATCTGTACCATCATCAGGCAGGCGTCCTCTAGGTAGACCTAGGATGAGATGGTTAGATCAAGTCCATAATCTCTCCTCTACCCGTATGGGGATTGCCCTTGATGATTTAGAGACGATGGCGGAGAATCGAGATCTATGGAGGGTCCACTTGAGCAACCTACACCCGCAACCCACTTATGTAATGGATAAGCGGGCCATTGAAAATGATGGAATGAATATTTTTTGTTTAGTCGAAGACACCGATCACTTTTGCTGGAACTAAGAATAAATAGTAATCCATTTGATCTTCCTAATGTATGAGTTTTATTCAGCTCTTTAGTTTGGATTGGAACAATTTACAAAACACGAATACAAACATTTCATTTCAAATTCAGGTAAATTGTATTTCTAATGATGACGATGTAAAGTTGGATATTTATTTCAAGTTTCTCGCGACACTACATTTTCACGGATACAGTTCATATCACGCATCAGTAGGAACACATTTTTGGTTTATCGCAGCCCAGTACATCCAGATCGATTCAGTTGGTTACTGATTTGAAATAGAGTTTTCTAATTGGATTTTGCTCCATGTAAGGGCAATATATTTGTTTTTGCCTTGTTGTTTTTTGTTGTCTTTTTCCTAAAAAGATGTTCCACTATTTATTACACAATTATATAGTTTGTAATAATTTAAAAATTACTCTTTTCAGACTGCATTTTAATATGTTTTTTGCACAAATTTGATCAGTTTGCCTACCGTCTATGTATAAAAAAAAATCTGTGGTTTGTTTTGACAGCTTCGTAACAGATTTGCAAGTTTCGAACTTCCATAACAGATTTTCATAAAAGTTCGAAACCCTGAATACGATTTATAAAAGATCTTTTATGGTCGAGATCTTTTATGATTCATAACAGAAAATTCATAACAGAATAACAGATTTTGCCGAATAGGCCTAATTGAGAAGCTTTGATTTCATTCGATTGAATAATTGTCATTCACATATTCAGTAATGCCAAATACAGAAAATTTTGATGGATGCATATACCACGAATATGTTCATGATGGGTATAAACATAAAGTTTTTGATTTTTTTTGATTTTTGTTGAATGTTTAAAATATGCTAGATTGCATATAGCATATTTTATTTATACTAATATGCAATTTAAGATTTAAATATGCTAGATCTAGCATAAAAAATGCTAAAATGGCACCACTGTATAAGACATTAGTTTATAAGTTGGTTACCCAATAAAGAGTACCTCTTATCTCTTAACCAAAGTTTGGTGTTTCTTTGGGCAAATCCTGGATCCGGCGAGCAAAACCTCGGCCTCAGTAAAAAGCACATTACACATAGTCTAAGGCTATCTGCGCAGTCTATACAGGCATGATCCCATTGGAAGTATGACATCCGCGTATGCAATGAGGGTAGGCGTTTGAACTGTTGACAGTATGCAGCAGTGGCGACAGAACGACATTTTGCGGGGCAGCCTCTGATAACCCATTCTATAGCATGGTGGCCATAGTCCGCATCTGGTGCAACCATAGTTCAGCATTGCTTTGATCCACAATAAAAAAGTCTCATCCACTTCGTGCTGTCTAGCGTAGTCGCACATGCAGTCAAAAGTAGCATTGTAGAAGGCGCCCGCTCTTTGTCGATGATAATTCCCACTCGCGGCGAATTCTTTGCTATCAAGGGCGCATGAAATTTTAGCAACAAGGTTTTGAAGACTCACATCAGGATTTTCCGGGTTTTTAGAAACTCGGATCTGGCGGCACGGTGCCACCTAAGCGTGGACAACTCCCTTCGAGGAAGTAGTTGCTCCACCTTAAATACCTCATGCATTCCGATTTTTCTTGTACGATATGGCATGTCTGCTAGTCACCACAGTATTTCGTCAAAGGCTCATGCTTGTAAATTTAACCTAGATGTGGATTTGCTAACATGTCTCAAGCTTTATACCTTTTAAAAAAGTCTGCTCTCAGTGGCAAATCCGTATTCGTAAATAGACCCTGCCATTGCTCTTGGTGGAAAATAAGCAATTTGCCCCATCGCATCGTACTTCTTGGATGAGTTTTGTCAACTGGATAGGTCTCCAATGTCAGAGGGACCTTTTGCACCCAACATTCTCTGACAAATTTGTTAAGAGATTTAAAGTAGAACACAGTTAAAGGGTGCTTAAACTATCAAATATTTTTCCAGTGACTTCATCAGTCATATACAAGCGTTTTTTTTTATCCAGGACCTTAAGGAGTCTTTCAATCTTTCAGCTAGTTAAATATTTTTAGAGATACATACGAATAAAATGCCATTGGGGTTAACAAATTTGATTGCTCTGCATTCACTTTACCATTTGTCTCCCTACAAAAGTTGTTCATCCTTTTCTCTTATGAAACTATATCGACACTTTGATATACCTACCTATCCATTTCGATAAATCTCAAATGATCTCCAAACGTGATACAACCAAAGTCGCCATAAAAAGTATTCTCATATAAATTTTATTAAACTCTATGAAAACCTGCGCTCGGCAAAGATGTGTGGTGCACAATCGTAACGATAAAACTTCATCCCGGCTGCTGCCGCCAAACCAGGTGAAGTAGTGCACAGACTTCCATACCGATCAACCGAATGGAACTACTGCAAAGTATGTGTTTCTGTTTCTTCCCTACTTCGAAATAGCAAACGAAGTCCTGCTCCCCAAAGTGAATCATATGGCCCCACTTTAAAGTGTTATTATCCTTCGGTGTAATAGCGCAAATTTAAGGGTATAGCTTATACGTACGAGGGGATATGGTTTTTGTTATCTCAATTTACATTCTTCGTTTGGTGGCGGATTTGCTTTGGAATTCAGGCGAGAGGCAGAGGGTCCTCCTCATTCTTTTTCCTGTACATTGAACGGCATCCGAATGGAGTGGCAGAATTACGAGCGAATTATTCTTGTAACATTGAGCGTGTAAATTATTACCATACTCGTCGATACGAAACCGCACCACCAACACAGTAACGGTTACGAAAATTTGTAGCGAGTGGAGCATGGGACTATGGGAATCCTGGATATATACGCACAGACAAAATATTGTGTGGCGGCAATGTGCTGAGGTGAGAGCATGAAGGGAACAATAAACTGCGGACAAGAAACTGGGCGATTTTTATTGAGGTTATAATTTTACCGAGGGTAAGCTGCAGCAGCGAAGAAGGGTCATACCAACTATTCTATATATAGTCCTTAATCGTCCCTTTTCTACTGGCCAGGCCATCCATAAAAACCGTGAGTAATCAACCCCTGCTTAGCCGGTATCGAGGGGATTTCGTTTTCATACCGTAGATACCGTTCTACTGTACTACGTCAACTACGTGGTGCATAACAATTTTATTATGCGTAAGAACGGAGGTCGTTTACTTTGATTTATACGGTTCACGACACTTTCTGGGTATTGGGGTTACGGGAGTACAATTGTGTCAGGCGTGTTTCAATGCTAGTCCAATTATTTCAATTATCAAGCATGATATAACATTACATTGTTATCCGAAAAGGATTCAATTATCTTCTACTTAAGGGACGTGCACCTTTTGTTAAGGTAGCTATGCATGTTAGAGGTTCATTTCATATCATGCATCATTGATACCTGTTTGTATATGTTCGTTTCATTTGATGGTGTCTTCGTTGGACACCATGGCTATTTGATTAATATCATCTGCCCTTTTGTGCATTCATTTAGATCGTCATTTTGGGGAGAGTTTACAGCTAAGTGGAGTAGTATATTCGTTACTGCTAATAGCTCAGACTTTCATTTGCTTTAGCGGTCGTATAAGCGACCATTAAAGGTAATTTTGAAGTGTCACGTACGACGTATTCATGTGACAAGTATTTACAAATACCTCTTTCCCCGAAAAACGAACGTTTTGGAACGTTTCTTATGACGTTTTTAGGGTCTGGGCTGGGGCAACAAATAACGTATGGGTATGACTTAGGCCTTCCACACACGTCATCGTAACGTAAGCTATGCGATGTATGAAAGGTATACGATTTGTTGTAGCACACTTTTATTTAAAGCTAAGCACGCAGCTCGAGCGAAAAAAAATTTTAGCTGCTCTCCAATTTTTTTCTCCAAACATTAGCTAAGTCCCTAGCTAAATCTTGACATGGAGTTAGTTGTGGATATAAGTGTCACTGAAAACAGCTGTTCGTTGAAAATAACTTCCTTCAAAAATTCATCGGCGCGAAAAGTTTTATATAATTTTCGTTGAGCTTTTTCCTTGTCTGATATTCTTTGATTTCAAAATTATCACTTTTAAGGGATTCCTCATAGAGTTATTCATTGAAAAAACGCATCCTTATCGAAGGGGACGGTAGTGCCCCAGCCAAGTTCTCTAGTAAAGGTACTTACACTTTTTACAGGAACAAACTCAGGCTGTTGTCGACCCCCCTCTAACTTCGGAACTAATTAAGCCAAAAACTTGAAACGATTACCAAGCTCATTAAAAAGGTTCACCTCACCAAATTTCATTTCTATACCATTAGTGGTTTTCAACATACAGGACTTCAAAAATCGTATAAACCGGAACTGACTGACTCACTCACTCACTTAGACGATCATCAAAATTATGAACCACTTCCGACCATCCTAGTACATATCTTGAAATTTTGCAGAATGCTAGATCCTGTGGAAAAAGTCCAAAACTTGAGATTTTTCTTTCAGGGGCGTGGTAGACACAAATTTTTGAAAATTGGTTATTATTTATTTGGGCAACTTCTCATTGCCGTAGAATGTTGAAATTTGGTAGAGCGGTATAGGACCTCCTTCAACCAACCATAAAGTGACAGTTGGTCACTTTATGGTTGGTTGGTTGGTTGAAAGTGGCTGTCAGCTAAAAACGTCAACACACTTAGACCAGTATAGGTCCATTGTGATGCCACGAAGAAGGATCTAAGATCTCCCTACTAGTTGAACCATTTTGAGCTCTTTATAAAGCGTAAGAGGCTTCTGATGTCAATGCTTGTCAGATCGCCCAAGTCGTTGTAATGGAAGGCTCCTAAGTGAAGCTTCCTTCTGCGGGAGAGAGCTGGGCAGGAACAAAGAAGGTGAGGGATAGTTTCTTCCTCTTCCTCGTCCATGCAGCTTCTACAAAAGTCGTTTGCAAAAAGGCCCAGCCTTGCGGCATGTTTGCCTATCAGGCAGTGTCCAGTAATGACACCTATTGTAGTGCCGATATGCAATCTGTTGAGAGAGATCAATTTTCTTAGAGCGTTTCAAATCCAGCTTAGGCCAAATTTGTTTTGTCGCTAGACAAGTGGTTAAACTCGTCCACCTAAGGTTTGTACTCTCGATAGCATTCAGCTTCAATTTTTGTTTGCGAGTAGCGATTGGTATCCCTAGGGTGCCTTTATCCGGCAGAATGGGTTGAGTTGTTCCTATTCTAGCGAGTTCATCGGCCTTACAATTCCCTGTGCCCCGGCACCCAAATTAGGTGAATGTTGAACTGTTCGGCCATCTCCGTAAGAGACGATCGGCAGTCGAGGGCTACTAGAGAAGTTATAGAGATCGAATCCAAGGATTTGATGGCTGCTTGGCTGTCCGAAAATATGTAGATATCCTTAACGGATATGACGTTTTTCTTGAGCCAAGATAAGACTTCTTTAATCGCCATAATTTCCGCCTGGAACACGCTACAGTAATTTGGTAGATGGAAGGAGAGCTTAAGATTAAGACGTTCCGAGAAAACACCCACACTAACTCCATCATTGGTTTTTGAGCCGTCAGTATAGAAGTGAACTGATTCATCTTCCGGGAAGGCATCTCCATCCCAGGTTGCTCTGGATGGGATTGTGACGAGAAAATTCTTGTCAAAGTTTAGAGATGGGGTGGTGTAGTCAGTGTTTTCGGTTGAGATCCCGAGTTTTTTCAGAATAGAGGCGTGGCCAAAGTCTTTGCTTGACCACTGTGAGATGGCTTTAAGGCGAATAGCTGCACTCGCTGCCATTTGCTTGCTAAATATGTCAAGGGGTAATATATGAAACAATATGTCTAGTGCCGCAGAGGGTGTTGTGCGTAGTGCACCGCTTATGCACATGCAAGCTGTGCGCTGGACCTTGCTTATATGGTCGCGGTTTGTGGCCTTCTCCAAGGCTGTCCACCAGACAATTATCCCATAGGTGAGTATCGGTCTTATAACTGAGATATAGAGCCAGTGGGTTACTCGAGGTTGTAAACCCCATTTATTCCCAATAGCCTTTTTACAAGAGAAGAGTGCTACTGTAGCCTTCTTGACTCTTTCTTGGATGTTAAGTTTCCAACTAAGCTTCCTATCCAGGATAAGCCCAAAATATTTAGCTTTGTCAGAGAAAGTTAGGTTGATACCATTAAGTGACGGAGGGTCGACTGTCGGAATTTTATATTTCCTGGTGAAAAGCACCAGATCAGTTTTGTGAGTTTTGTGGGGGTTCACACCTAAACCACAACGACTCGCCCAACTGGCTAGCTTATTTAAAGCATTTTGTAGGAGTTCTTTTAGAGTATTTAAGTGCTTTCCTGAGACTGCTATAGCAACATCATCTGCATAAGCGATCGCCGTGCATCTTTCACCTTCCAGGATCATCAGTAGTTCATTGACCACCAAATTCCAAAAGAAGAGGGGATAGAACACCACATTGCGGAGTGCCTCTACTGACAGATCTTCTTGCGGACACCTCACCCAGCTTTGAGTTGATAATCCGGCCATTGAGCAGTAGATTGATCAGTTCGCCAAGTGAGCTGTCGACATTCAGAGCTGAAAGCGCATCTGCTATCGCTGATGTATTGACATTGTTAAAAGCGCCTTCTATGTCAAGGAAGGCAACCATCGTGTACTCCTTATGGAACAGGGAGTATTCGATATTACGTACTAAAGTGTGTAATGCCGTCTCCACTGATTTACCTTTGCAGTATGCGTGCTGGGCCGCTGACAGTAGTTTTTTATCGATACTGGTCACTTTATACATAAGTTATATCGTACGTGCCTATTTATTTTTCACAATAGGTAGGCACGGCACATCGAACCACAAAGAATGGAAAACTTATTTACCTAAGCCTTTTGCCTGGTAATGTTAAGTTCCCAAAAGAATTGTGAACACGAAAATGAAAAGTTACAGGGACATGCCCCGTAGGCGTCATTTCCCCTCGCACCCATAACTCAACCTAAATTGCGCACCAATATCGAAAATAGCCGTCCTAACAAAGTTGTAATTGCATTTGCCCAAATTGTTCGAAAGCACTGGTTCTCTCTTCAATTGTTTACCCCACGTCATGCGAAAGGCACAACTAAATATTTGTTTGCAATAATAGAGAGAGAAAGAGAGAGAGAGAGAGAGCCTTCGAATTGTTTGAATGTTCGGTATCGGTACCGACAAATTGAAATCAACAGCCACGTTCGCCATTATTCGCCTGTATAGTAGCGGATAGGGGTAGAGGGGTGACGAGGTGCCTTTAGTCAAAAAATGAAATTTCCAACAACGAGTGCCTAATGGATTTCCGGCAGCTGTTTCCTGTGCAATATTCACGAAATTCAAACAAAATCCATCAACACACTGTTGTAAGGCAAAAAAAAAAAAAAAATGTTCATGCACACACTTTCGTACACCAGGAGCGCAATTGCTCCAGCAGCTCAGGCGACGGTCGAGCAGTAAAAGCACCCAACTACCCTTGGACAGAATCTGACCGCGTTTCAATCAATTTACTAGCGTAGAGCACAACAGCAGCAGCAGTAACACCCAGACTCCGATTGCATGTGCAACCATATAAGGGGAGGATGGGGGAATTATCATCACCGCCCATCAAGTAAACGCGCATTCCGGCGTAATAATGAGGCCAGCTTACATGGGACCAGCATAGGTATACTTGAATGGATGCCTACCCACTGTACGTACACACTCGTCATCTTTCTGGCCTTCTGGTTGAGTGTAACCGACCTTTCGTGCATTTGGCCACCGACCATTGAATTGTGTACCCGCAACCATCTGCATTTGAATTCAATTTGTGGCATTGACAAAGTGCGTCTGCTGGCCCTGTCCGACATCAATCTGAAAAGTTAAATGCTCTAAACCAGTAAAACCGCACTGATGTGGTGCTGCAGCATTGCGCTCACCCAGTCACCCAGTCACCCCTTTCTATGGGTGCGTTTAAGGTCAGCGGGACTAACTGCTATTGCATTGAAGGTTCATAAATCTGTCAACATGATACCAAAACGTTGAATATAATCACCACAACAACGCAACGGTTTGTGAAATAAAGCCTTCGAGGTGCACATGCCAGACAACGACATTTTCCTGCTGGTGGACAGAGAACGGAATGTTTGTCATAACATCCCTAACAGCTGCAGCATCATCACTATTCATCGAATTCATGTGACCCAATTTTGCAAGGATGGAATTCTTTGGTTGTCTCATTTGGGGTTATTCAGGTGGAATAAAGAAGGTTCCAAATTTATACACGAAACTGTTGCCACTATTATAATCCAAGGGTCAACTATTAAAAGGTTGGTCAGATGTTAACCATTACCTGGGATAAAATCGAAAAGCTCAATGCTCATAGTCCCAAAATTGTAAAAAAAAAACACAATGCGCTAACGTCTGACAATCATCAGTCATCAATCATTGACACACTCTCTATGACTGCCCTGAAAGGTCTTCTCAATAAGGTACATATATCTAAGTAAGTTCCTTCCATTCGTCCCATAACTTGAAACCCGCAAACGAATAGGACCTATATGGACCTATAGCGCATTTATTTGTTGGCCATTTTTAATGACAATAGCGGGTCTTTTGCGACTAACAATTTGAACATTCATCGTCAAAGTTAAAACTGATGACTTATGGCTTAAGTAAGGCCGTAATATTCTATTTGGTGTATCGCAGTCCAGAATGACACGGAAATCTTTTGACATTAATGTCATAATCATAAGCCCTTCCGAAGAGCCAACAAGTCAAGCTTTTCGTTTCTCTTTATTTTGTTAAAAGTGAGCAAGAAAGCTTTTGAAATAACGACCCAAACCTGAATAAATATGTTTTATTGGCATCACTCCTACTTAACATAAGTTACTCAAGACTATACGACTTTATATAACGTTCGAGACTCTTGTTTTAATAAAGACACATTTTATTAAATCGTTATTCTTAACACAAAATACATACTTAGACACTAAATTGCATGTCTGACGCTTACTTTACTTTTACTGCACTTTTACAGTCCGAGGTCTGAGGTTGAACACGGCTCCAACAAAAAAAAAAAATACCTCTAGCCAGCTCGATCTCTAGCTAGCTCTCCAATTGTGCGCGTCACCTGACGTGTGGTCTTCCTCTGCTTGGTTGTCCCTCAGAGGTGGACTCACCCACTTCACTTCACTTTCAATTTAAGCGTTTCGACCAGATCAACGTCCCTGTATAGTCCGTAAAGTTCGTCATTGAACCATCTCCTTTGCACTATAGATACAAACTGGACCTAAAATACAAATTTGTCTCTCAAAAACCGTCCCAAGAGCATCATCCGGTTTCGACAAGCTTCATGCTTCTGCACCATTGCAGCAGAACTGCCATGATAAAGGTGAGTGCTAGTGCGTAAAATAATACGTCTGTCGAATCTTTACTTTTGAAAGCTTTATACTAGATTTGCCTTAAATTTCCTCTGATGTTTTTCCGTTAGTACGCCTTGAAGTGGTCCGACGTTTTCTCTTGGCTACTACGCTTTGAGATGTTCCAACGTTTTTTCTAGTACTATGCCTCACTTTGTTGTTGTTCGACGTTTTTCCGTAAACTCCGACTTGGCCCGAATTTCTACTGATTACTCTTCTACATTTTGACGTGTTTCTACACTTTTCCAGTTACTTTGAATTGAGGTGGATTGTTCTAGCTCTAAGGTAGTGTATTCAATGAATGAATCAAAGATAGTACCCTAAGTCAACTTTTCGGTTTCATATCTTAACTCATCTGAAATAGGTTGGCCCTATTTTCTAATCAACAAATAAGTATGCAGCTTTTTTTAGGCAGGTACATATTTCAAAAATGGCCTGCTGTTAAGATTTATCCACTTTTAAATACAACCCGTGGCGTATATTGAATTTTAAATTTAGTTATATATCTTAAAAACTGAGTTGAAATGCCATATTTCAATGCAGAATTTCATAAAAAAAAATTAAAAACGTTTTCGAAATATGAATAACACTATTTTGAACACAATTTTATCAATTTCGATTCGAATTGAATACAATCTGGTGGAAACTTACGTGGTTGAACCCCGGCCCGTTTATAGCACAGATGTATTGTAGATGTAGAGCGACAATGCTAAGTTTTAGTATTTCGAACGGTGGCATGAAATAAAGTTTTTATTGCAACTTCAAAAGTACAATAAAGTCAAAAGTGTCGTTTTGGCCCTTTTCCATAAGACTTTATTTCATGGCACCTTTCGAACTCAGAAGAGCAGTTAAGGGCTGGAATTGAAACACATTTAAAACTCACAAGACAAATAGCGTAAAATATATAGCTCTCCGCGGATTTCTCGAGACACCATTTTTAAAAGGCTGAAGTCTGAGATTTCGAAATTATACAGAATTAATAATATACCAAAACTATGGAACTCGAGGCTTTGTAATAAGGCTGCGACTGTAAATCGGTCTTTATCCTAGAGATGTGCATTGTAGTGTAGATAAAAAATAAATAAATAGGCGGCGCAACAGGAGGTAGACACCCAAGGCCTAGCTTCTCGCAATCATTCGTTTTGTGTGAGTTTCTATTTTTGGAACGAATGGAAGGGACCTACAATTTTATGCCGAGTCCGAACGGCTGAATTGAGAAGCTTTTTCAGGACAGTCATACTCTCGGATGTTTGTCAGACGTTCGCGAGAGGTGGCGCAGTAGAAAAAACCTTAAGATGTAATTTGTGTTTTTCCGGGGATCGAACCTGGGATCCCTCGCACAGTAGTCCAGCACACTAACCACTGCGCTACTGCGCCCACAAGTAGTGTAGATAGTGTCATGAAAAAGCTTTATATTTATTTCAAAATTTCAAAGAACTAAAATTACAATCAAATTCAGCCTATGAGTCCCATGACAAATTAAATTAAGCTTGCTTTGAGTATTGTCAATAATGCCATAAGTCACAAGAATCTTAACAAATCCTTTTGAAATTCTAGAAATTTTAAAAAATTAGTAATTATAACTTCTCATCTGGAAGCTAGCACAAAATCTTAAAACAAGATTATATAACAGCGCAGACCTAAGTAGTAGAAAATCCTGTCAAATATTTTGCCTCGAAGTAATCGATTACTGTGAATGCTGTATAATTTGTAGGCCACCCAAGGGTATGATAAGCTCACCTCTATATAGCGGCATCACAAGGTATATGGGTCAATATTTCAAAATATTAATATTTTGCGGTCAGGCATTTATAGGCTAAAAAACATTATTTTTTTTTAAATATTCGACTAAGACACGTTTCTGCAGAAACTCTTTTAACATGTACCTACACATAAAAAAATAAAAATAAAAATGCGTAGTAATGCCGAAATTTTAACTTAAACACCCAAAATGTCATTACCATGGCATGTCCTAAGTTGTATCTTCATTCAACAAATGTATTTTATTTGTAAAATGTAAGCCGGTTTGCAATTTTTATTGATGAAGCATTGAAGAAGAAAGGACAATGAGGACTGGGGCCCAGTCAATTTATTTTAAGGAAATTTAAAAAATTACGTGGAAGGTATTTAGTGATTGTCCCCAAAAAAATTGTCATTCCCGTGACAAAAAGCAAATACATATTTAAAAAAATCGAGTTAACGGCCGCAAACTAGGCGGCGGATTTCACATTAATAACGGGACATATTGATTGTTTTTGGAACATTTCGCAATAAGCCCATATATATATCAGAAGTGACTTTTCTTTCATGTGGTTAAGGCGTTTCATGTTTTCGTTATCCAAAGTTGTCATTACCGTGGTTAGTGTTTTTGAATGTAATACTGAAATAATTAAATCAAATATTTTTTCCAATGCATGCCTTTTTTATGTACTTAATTAATTGTATACGTTTTTAGGACAATATTCAGTAAAGTTCGGTTTTATTTTAGAGAAATACCTTTCGATGTCATCTCCATGTCGTCATTTCCATGGTTCCCGTGGCATATACGGTAATGACAATTTGGGCACGGAAATGACATACTCAATCATATTGCAAAAAATGTTCAAATATTTTCACTTTTTATTTCAAATTGATATAAAAGGTCATCTGTGCTTATCATGGCGCCTCGCAAAAGTGTAAATAAAAAAACCGAAAATGTCTCGTCGTTACCAAGATAGGATTTTGTCATTTCCATGTTAGTTCTGTCATTCCCGTGAAAAAAATTATTTAAAATTAACAAAATTTGGTGGCCCATTGGCTTAAAATATTTAATAATGTTTCTTAAATACAGAGTAACCAAAAAAATATTACATTTGATTATTTTAGTAAATGTCCATTTCGAGGTCCAAAATATTAATGTTTGGAAATATTGACCCATATGTATAATATAAACTTTAGAAAGAGAGTGGTAGGTATTACTTAGATTTCTGACATTTTACCAAATCATGCCCCAGTCCCTAACCTAACCAATTTTAGTCTTCATCACCTTTAAACAAATTCTCAAAACGTTCGAAGATATCCCTTGTCCCTCATTTTAAATAGCTATTAAAAAGAACATCCTTCTGGATCGGCGGACAATATTTCAGCTGTGGCCACTATTTGCACTGTGTTGTACCAATTCGCTGTGTATGTGTACCTCGAGTACTCCGTTCGAAGGACTGCTTCGCGATGTTGTCGTTTGGTCATCTCAATCCAGCGCCGCTAACTAATTTCGACAACAACTTTTATATGCCACAATTCTTGGTTCGATATAATTTGCGGCCTTCGGATCTTAAAAATGTATCGCAGGCAGAGGTTTACGTATGCCCGCATTCTTCGCGAGATGGAATCAGAGTCTTTCCAGGTTTGACATTGGATTTGAAGAGCCTTAGCTTACTGCGTAGGGAATTTTGACTGGAATTTCATACTGAGGACAATATTCCAAAGGCGCCGTGGGCTTTACTTATTCTGCTATTCACATCCAGATCCGTTCTTCCATCGGACGATACAAAACTGCCTAGGCCCTAGATAGTTAAATTGTTTGACCTCTTCAATGGGCGTCTGTCTAAGAATAATCCGCTGATGTGCTGAGCAACTGGTGTGTATTGTTTTGGTCTTCTTGCTTTTGATCCTAAGACCAGTCGTCTCTCCATTCACTTGCAGTGATTGACACATCTCGTTCATAGCGCTGTTGGTACTTGCCAGGGAACAGATATCGTCGGCGGTGGCTTAGCCTCTCAAACAGTCTCCATTGGATACCGTGGTAATCGGTACATCATCTATCGGCAATAAAAGGAGGTTCGGCGACAGAATATATCCCCTTGTCTCGCTCCCCATTGCACTTTGAAAGAGTCGAAAAGTTGTCCATTATGAAGTACGAAGCATCTTGCGGCGTGATAGGACTTCTTTATAACAGCAACAATCTTTGGGGGAATCCATCCCCTATCCAAAGATTTCCAGATCGATTCGCGGTTAACTCGGTCAAAGACCTTCTCAAATTTTACGAATATAAAAGCTACAGCGGTGATGTAAACTTGTAAGCTCTTATGAATGACACGAAAACTAATCCTGCACCCTTCAAGGAATTATGGCCTCCTCGATGGAAATACACAACAACTTTGAACTGAAATAAGTAAACACCAACTTGATGCATATATTAGCATCTCAAGTGTATCTGGCTTTTTGTGCTAGGCTTTTTGTGCTAAAAGCTAAAAGTCATAGTGAATGCTTTGCCACTTTGTATCTCATTTCCTAGGACAATGCAATAATTGTTGGCACATTCCGATGAATTGTCTTCGTCATTTCAACTTTAATTTCTTTCGTAAGTGCCCATAATTTGCACGCCAGAAATTGTGTCGCAACATTTATCGGTACCATTAAAATGCTTCTACAAAATTTTTAAGTGACTTCCAAAAATATCCGCAGGCATTGTATATAATCACTTTTCTTGGCGCGCTTTAATTACAACAATGAAGTTTCACAGTCGTCCTTAGGACGCGGTTATTAAGTGAATAATGACAACCAATGTGGCAAGTGGTTGCGCCATTTCGCAGCAATTTGACGAAATTAACCAAAGCAATCCGATTCCAAGTGCACTTCCTTTCGCATTCGAAATACGAGAGAACCCGTTCGTTTGTGATTGTGACAAAGAGAAAGAAAGAAAATTTAAATAACTATACCAGTACAATGAATGGCGACCACTTTACATTCCTGGAGGACGTCGTTAATGCTCCAACTGGTTGTGATTGCTCCCGAAACAAATCACAGAAACTTATCATCATTATGCCAGTAGTTTCGAAAGTTTCCGAAGACTGACTGTGTGTCCCACGAACGAAGGACATTTGGCAGCGCGATTTTGTTGTATAAATGCCAGTGAATGGCGACGACGACGGTGTACGCCACGGAGACATTTTTTTTTTTGCTGTTCAGTTTTATTAATAATTACCCTAATTGCACGCCGCGTCAGCCGTAATGAGAAACTTTTTCCATTTTAAGAATTGCCTGGCCTACACAACTGACTGCTTGCCATCTTCCCCCATTTCCCGAACGTCTGTGTGCGAGGAAGAAGAAGAAAGCCTGAAGGCCTTCACAAAAGTTCTTCTTCTACAGTTGCACGGGATCTTTTTAAGTCCGGTAGGCTTGGAAGGAAGGCTCCATTGTTGTGCATTTCTGATCCTCTCCTCATTTTACTTGCAATTTTCCATTTTCCCATTGCCTCGCATTGTCAACTTTGCTTCCGGTGTTTTGTTTAGTGTATTGTGCTTTTAATTTTTTGTACAAATAATGGGTAAAGGCAAAATTTGTATAGGTCACGGCATCAGGTCCTTTTATCCTTTTTACTCCTATTGTTGTATGTTTTATGTTGGCGATGGGGTCAGAAGAGAGCTTCTCCAAATATTTTGTATTTTATAATGAGCGGCACATTCTTCGAAGATGGAGAGGCGGCGACATTTTTATTCATTTGTCGACTTTTGAAGCTTTCACAAGTGAATAATGTGTTTGTCAGGCAAGGCAAACGGCTCTCAGACACTCTTATTCCTTGTAATTGCTTTTGTCTCTGGCTATATACTGTGTTGGTGGACATTGTCCTTTATCTCTTCGTCTTCGCATTATTCCGCTACATACTTTTCAACGGGTGGTATTTTGATGTTGGCTGCAAGTTGGGTGCTGATGGGGAAAATGGAAATAAAGGACATTTTCCTAATGGAAAATTCCTTTTTTCAATTAGACGGGAAAAAAATATAAATTGAAGATAGCGAATGAAAGTCCTTAAAATTAAATTAGGTTGCATTTATTTTCTTTTTTTTTTTTTTTTCGAGAGGAAGAGTATATTAACTTGTTCAATAATAAAAAGAAGGTAAGACTCAGCGGATTTATTAGGAAAGAGAGTTGAAAAAGAATCCTACAAAGTTTCAGGTTTTTGATGCGGTAATCATTGACTTTCGCGGATGACTTTGTACGATAAAAATTCAATGTGCGCGGTATAGATATGGAAGCTAACCTGATCAAGGTGATTTGATAATGGCTTGTGGATTATGGTTCTATCAGAGTGTTCGGATTTAGTTTGCCTTTCAGTATGATGACGCTAAATCATGGTAGCTTGTGGTCGCAAGAGTTTTTTGTAGCTATAGCACGAGTACCTACATTTAGGACACCACCCGTTTCGGATCAAGTCTGGAATCTTTCCGCTACCTTTATGGAGATTACCCCTGATGAATGATGATTGATGAGTTGTTGGCGGAAGATTGTGGAGGATGCACCGCCCACCCTTGCATATTTTAATTTATATGAAACACGACAAACATCTGTTGGAATGTCTGAGAGGCTTTGGTAAAGAAGTCGGGATTTCATTATGTACCTAAGGATGCGGATTATGATATGATATGGATGGAATTATGTTATGGAAACATTTAAAATGCTATATGTGTGTTTTACTCCGTACAAGATTTTTCAAAGTCTGGAAGAAACTGGCGATTGGGTTTGGAGAAAGTCAGAAGAAGTAACAAAAAAAAAACCAAGCCTGGACGAAGATTGTCATCCCACGAGGAACAGCTCATCACCACAGAAAAAGCCGAACATAAATTGCTGACAAATCCCGCAAAGTAATGAATAAGTGTAGTTGGGATCAGGTGTGTATGGTTAATACGTATCTATGTATATAATGTTACATACTGAGCCTACATGTAGAAGAAAATAGAGCAAAAACAAAATTTAGCGCCTTCTTTGCCTTCAGTTGCATATACCCTAAGTTGGTTAAGGTCCCACTAATGGTATGCAATCCAGCTAAGTCTAAGTTCTTCTTCCACTACTGCTTTGTTCCTACGGATTTTACTCAAAAACTCTCCGGACACGAACATTAAAGTCCATTCGCTCTAATTGTCCTATAAATCTTTACGACCAGTGTTGCCACTAAAAAAAAGTGAATCCGGCAAATTTGACCGAATGACCGGATTTTTATTTTCTAAATCCGGTCAAAAATTCCGGTCAAAAGTTAAAATGAGAATTTTTGACCTGAAACCCGGTCAAAAAGAGAAAATACCTATACCTACCTATATCATTTACGAATTTTTATGTTCACCTGCATTCTCAATGTTTAGAAAACGTTTTTATAATATGTGAATCTTGAGTTTGTGAACTTGTTTTTTATTTCGTTTGTTTAAAATTTACTGAAACTAATTTTTCATTTTATATGACATGTTTTAAGTTCTGAAATACACTTTTAGTGCATGGCCATACACGCCTTTCAATGAACGTCGTGTCCAGCGACACAGGTAGATTTTGAGTGAGTAAAGGAGAAAGGTAGATAGCATAGAAAATCTACTTTCAGAAATAATTCTGGCACGTTCTTTTACGCACCATTGTGCTTTCGATACAAATCTTCATTTGATATTTTCTGTTGATAGAGTGAGGACGTCAAAAACGGGCTTAACCATAGAATTTGTTTGTGTTTTCTAGTTCACTATTACCACTAATTACACTTTTACCTGCCAAATTTTATTTCATTGCAATGACGCCTGGTTTTTGTGTGTAGCCAAATCGTTAATGGAAATGGAAGTCATGGGAGGACGTGTATCGCCAGGCCATGTACTAAGGCCGTGTGTCAATTGGGCTAAATAATTATTCTCGGATAATTTTCTGACACTTGAAAAGAGTAGTTCACCAAACTCCAATCTGAGATTTATCGAATTTCACACTTTAATTAATTGAAATTCATTGTTTAATTTCCTCTTCAAAATTCTAGCAAAAGAAAACGTCAAAAAATTAGCCTATAAGATAATTTATTATCCTGCTCCCGGAGTAGAATTCCATGCGTGATGTTGTAGTCCCATTATTCGCATTAAATTGGTTTCTGTTTGAACTTGGGAGCATGTTCGTAATGTATGGCAGAGTTATATTCAAATTATAGAAATCTATCTTTATTTATAGTCAGCAGCGCAATTTTATTTTTCCAGTCAAAAACGGGTTTTCCGGTTAAAAACAATTTTCGTTCCGGTCAAAAAACGGTTAGGCCGGATTTCAAAATTTTCTCCGGTCAGAGTAAACAGATTCCGGTCAGATATGACCGGAATCCGGTCAGAATGGCATCACTGTTTACGACTGATTTGCACTATTCAGGTCGATATCGCTGAACCTACTGATCGGAGATTGTAGATTTCGCTGTTAAATCTGCTTGTTCGGAGCCAGTCAACGCAAACGGGACCGAAAATCACCCACGATTATGGGTTAACTCATCGAAACCAAATCTCTTTCATCACTCTGGCAAAAAAAAAAAAACAAAAATTTCGCTTGATACGAGTATTTCAAAGGTTTATCACAGCATTTAGCATCAGATGATTACTTCCAAAATCCCAAATTGGACTGACATGCCTCTGCCTCAATAGATTTAAAATGGCCTTTCCTTAAGCTTGCATAACGTACTAACTATGATACGTTTTAAGAAAGCGCCTGTAAAAAAAACTCACAGAAATAAAGAAGTAGTTGCCGTCGTTGATCAAGTTACAGACATTTACATATATGTTTTAAGACAAAATTCAAGGTAGCCCTACATTCCGGGGTGGACCTGGGCCTCAACCGACACGCCTCTCCAGTTAGCACGATTTTTGGCTAACCGCTTGCAGTTGCGCACTCCAAGTTGATTGAGGTCCCTTTCCACGCGCCACCTAAGGCGATATCTTCCTCTACTGCGTTGTCCCTCCGGGTTGGAATCGAAGACTATTCGGGCCGGAGCGTTGGCGCCCATTCGCTCTACATGTCCTAGCCATCTTAGTCGACTGATACGTATTTTTCTGATCAAGTCGATGTGGCTATACAGCTCGTAGAGTTCGTTGTTAAATCTCCTCCTCCAAAGCCCGTCAATGGAAAAGGGACCGAAAATCACTCGACGAATTTTGCGTTCGAAACGACCAAGGAAATCTTCATCAGCCTTTGATAACGTCCATGATTCTGTGCCATAAAGTAATCCTTGGTGTTTCTTGACAAAGCCTTATTAGTAAGTTGCCTTCTTAGGCCAAAGAAACTGCGCGCGTTGGCAAGTGTAACTCTTCGTTCGATTTCTGCTGTGGTGTCATTGTCAGGTCAGAGTTTATAGCGGAGCCGAGGTAGCCAACGTCCCTAACCACCTCAAAGTTGTAGCTGTCGATCGTGACGTTGTGTCCGATTCGTCGATGATGTGTGTGCCTTCTTGTTGTCAGCATGTATTTTATTCTATTATTCTACTTTCTATTTATTTAATATTATAGTCAACGAAAGCTTTTTTAAGAACTCTGCGAAGCAACGCGGCCACGGGTCTGTTGGTACCTACTGAATATTTTGACACCTAGAAGTAAGAAAAATACGAGATCCGGGAAATCCCGAATGAAAAAAGGATCACTCCTATTGAAAGGCATACTTTAGTTTAATTTAAATCGAACCTCGTTTTCACAGCGGTCAATCGGTGCAAAATTTTTCGAGTTTTTGAAGCATACACAAACAAACATAACATTTTTATACTCGTATGTATAAAGATTTTATCATCATACATATCTGTCACATTTCGGCCTTGAAGCATTATTCAGAAATATTTCTTAGTAGATTTCAATCGAGGTCAAAGTCCCGGCTAGTATTTTTTTTTGAGAATTTATGGACTTTCTTATCACTCTTAGTTCGCCTCACTTCCTATATCACTGGCAGACAAATTTTATATCAAAAAGCCTCATCGTCGTCATATCAATATCCAATTTTTCACTTAAACTTTCAAAACTTTGATGTCTCGGATGATATATAAGGACTTCGCATTCAGTGACATCACCAACCATTTGTATCTCATACCAGAAAGTGAACTATATACATATTTCTGGATAACATTTAAGTGGGAATAAAAAATTCTCTGATATAAGACGTATTTTCTGAGAAACCCTCACCCTCTTCATAAATAAATTTCAAACTTACAGAATACGTCAATTTCGCTATACCAACATTCAGCGCATCCATAGCTCAAATAGCAGTGGCAATCAAATCGATTTGTATCTATCCAAGCCAATTAAAAAAGAAATAATTCCCGCTTCTAGATTGGGCAAAAAAAAAAAATCACAACCTTTTGCCGAACGCATGTCAACAGAGAAAGAGAGGGGAAAACCAATTTGTGTATGATTTTCCATTTAATATGTTCGTTTGTTTTTGGGATTTTTTTTTTAACGACACAGCTCCATAAGAGCTACTGCAATGCCACTCTATATATATCTATATAGCGTGGATTGAGGATGCTTGCAAATACATTTCCGGAAACAACTTTCGATCTAAATCCTCTCACTTTATCCACCCGGTAAGCCCCATTGATAGATTGCGTTTCAACAGAAATAAAAATCGTAAAACGAAAAAAAAATATAACAAAACCGATACACGTACTCATTCACTGCGGCAGTAAATTAGCTTTCCATTGGAGTTGAGCGTAAACGTAAAAAAAAAAAAACAACAAAAACCAGCGCAAATCCCTATCGCTTTCGTCCTCGCTTTGGTGTTCTAACCATCCTAACGAGTGACTATGAAAATTTGCTTAAAAAAACAAAAACAAAACAGAAAGTCATGAATAAATAAAAAGAGAGTCCTCTTCCATATGCAGTGGTAGTCATCCTTACGCCATCATCAGCTTTTCGAGTGCAGCTTCATATTATCTCTCGTCCTTTTGTGAAATTGGAGATCTAACACAGGCAATAGAGAGTTCCCTGTTTTGTATATAGTCAACTCTGGAATAGGTGAGTTGCGATGTCGTCATTCTTGTCGACGACACACTGATAATAGGTATCCGCATAACAAAGTGGATGACGTTTTTATTCGAGTCCCTTTGGATGTGGCCAGGCCATATGGTATTGGCTTGAAATCCTCTTGGACACCGTTGAGCTGTTTGTTTTTTTGCCTTTGGAAGATTTACGCAAGACTGCGAACATTAATTTCCATTTGAGTAATTAATTTCATTTTCGGTTTGTTTTCGTAGCACAGCTATGCTGAATCTGGCTCACGTCGTTCTGAGGCAACAGACGCAGACGGGACAAATGATAAGACCTTTGTTGACTTCCATCCAAAACAGTAGGGTAATTAATTACAACCGAATTGAACACTGAACAGTGCACGCTGCTAAATTGCTAGGGTTCGGTGTGGATACATATTTCGCTATAGGAGATTAAAGTTCCATTAATCTTACAGTGATAAACGCTTTTTTTCGGGCCTAGCCAAGGAAGATTACAATGAGCTTGCTGAGATCAGGATGGATTGGAAACTTGTTGCGATGTAGGATTTTTAAGCCAATATCTATACAGGCGATTGAGGCCAAATAGGTCAAGACCTAAAAATGCCAGCGATTCCTGCTGATTTTTGGACTTGGGAAGATTAGAAGTAGACTAAAGGCTATTTTCATTGACCTCGAAACAGCTTTGATGAATTTTTATTTTTACTTTTGCGCCGGATCTAGAGGTTATGAATGTCATTGACGCGTATAGTGCGACGAATAGCGAGAGTATAGCTAGTATTATTTAGCTTGCGCCTAATTTGTGTTTTTTAGATGACGGCGAATTGGCAAAAAAGGGTGGAGAAATGAGAAAGGAAACAACAAGTTAGCGTCAATCCAACAGTCAACGTTGGATCTTCGAGGAAATTAGAGAAACATACAAAAACAAGTAGACCGAAGATGGGCAAACCCAAAGCGCCATCGTTTACCCAAGGCCCTGTGGCCAGAAATGGACAACAAGCGAATTAAGGCAATTCTTAAACTAGGCGGGACAAACCTGAGAACAGTAATAGGATAATAGGATTACTGTCTGGCCAGTGTCTTATTAGAAAGCATGCCACAAGACTAAGACTCTGCGAGACAGATCTGTATAGATTCTGTCAAAGAAGACATCACACACACAATTACTGTCCACCAAGTCCAAATGTCATGTCAGCACGCCCGCGAAACAAACTTTGGGAAGCTACTTCCTTAACAAGATATAGGTAAGACATAAGGCTTGTAATGAAGACTTCGAATTGTTGGATGAAAGCAGGAGCCAGATGTAAGAGGCTCTGTATCTTTATGCATAGCTTGCGTATGCTCGGCCGTAGCTCGACGGCATTGGGGGGGATCTTGCTGCTATTGCTCTTCTTACAAAAAATCTGTGTCTCGAGTATAACAAAAACAAAAAAGATGACAACATTGATACTACCCACAAAAGATGTGATCGAATGTATCGAATGATATATGAATGTTTGTCACCCCTATCGTGGAATCCGCCGGGGGGAATTATTCACGGAAAAGAATATTTCGGTATCGTCAAAATCGCAAAGTGAACAGTTCCCCGTGCGGGTAATGTGAATGAGTTTCACTGTATCGTTAAAAACGTTCAAATCCAATTTTTCCCGAACAGGAAACTATTCACTTTTGGATTTTGACGATACCAAAATATTCTTTTCCGTGAATAATTCCCCCCGGCGGATTCCACGATAGGGGTGTGTATGTATTAAATTGTATTTATGTATGCGTGAAATTAACGAGTAATAGTTGAAAATGTTTGTAATTATGTATCACCTAATCTAGTTCTGTGTGCTAGCAAGATGTTATGCCACCTTATAGGGTCCCGCCCACTAAATACAAAAGAATATATTTACCACCCTCTTGCACCATGACTATCCTAACCCTTTTTGTTTATTACAGGATAGTCCCTTTATTGTTTAAGCTGTACTAAACGGACTAGTACACCAAATTTATTTGTATGTGCATGCTAACACTGATCGAAATCTCACCCTTAGAAAATTACCTTTAGCACATAATGATCAAATCACTGAATGAAAATTAGCTCATAATTTTGTATATTCATTAAGACACGTTTTATTTCAATAATTTTCCATTAAGAATATTGTGGTTTATATAGGTAGAATATTCGTTTTCGGTCTTAAATTAATTTTTTTTTGCCAAAGTTCTATTATGATTCTCTCTCTTTTTAATTAAATGAAAAAAATATGATAGATTTCACAAAAAGGAACCAAAATCAATAATCAAAAATCAAAATAAAAAAAAGGAATGTTCTATCAACTCTTATTAAATGTATATTATTAAATGTAATTACCGCGTTTGTATTGGGCAATTATTGCGTATGGGTATATATATGTATATAGTGTATTGTATATATGATTATACCAACAATAAAAATAAAAAAAATTTACTCACTTCATGCAATTTTCAAAAATCCGTTCGCTCGATGTTGATGTGGCCACATAAACTCGTTCCAGGAGACGGTGATTTGTATATGACGTAGTTTTGTGTATGATGTTAATATGCACTATTTATATATACCTAACCTATACATATATTATATTCAACACACCCGCGATCTAAGAACTTACTTTATCAACTATTTTATGTAAATTAAATACCCTAACGGAAAATTTAGAATTCGTAATTCGTAGAACATTAACTTTTTATAATATTTTAACAGGTTTTATATGTATTACGTTACTTAATCTATCAAATATGAAAATTTTAGCAAATCTATAAGTATGTATATTATATATAGCTAAATGAACTATGGCACTTTTTATATAATTCTTATTCACTAATATATAATATCGTTTAGGTAGGTTAGATTAAACAAATTTTAAATTGAATTTTACAAACTAAAATGTATCAAAATAAAACAACGTATATGCAAGAAAACCGTAGGCTCTTCGGAACCTCTTCTTCGACAGAGTGCAACGCGGAAACTGGCAAATTTCTGGTTTCACTTCCTATGCGTTCCTATTTGGTAGGTACATGTAACCAAGCTGAGATCTTGGGATCCGCTATCCGCTATGCTTAACAATATAGCCGGAGTATGGAATATATCATGCGATTTGACGACTGATGCTTAGGCTTGTTATATATTTGTGTAGCGTATATGAGCAATTTCGCACTATTTAGACCAATTTCGGAATTCCACGTAGGCACTTATGTACACACAGGGTGATAATGACGAGCTTTATGACCATTAGCTTATATATTAAATATAGCGTATATAATACGTTTACGCTTTTTTTGCAAACTTATGATGTAGATCTTTATGCTGAGTTTTATACGTAGACTGCAAACCGCGTGGGGTGCCTACACATGCGTATAATATAAAAAAAATGTTCAAACGAGAGAAAAGGACAATTTATATGAATCATACCTTATTGATGAAATAATGATAATTTACTTGTCGTAAGTAGTCCTCAATTAAGGCTGAATTTAGATCCCCACGACTTATTTTTTTGATTTAAAAAAATATAATATATTTGATCTGTACACCGTACCACTTATATATGTATAAACTTGTCTGCTACGCATACCAGGAGATGTTCTATGCGAGCTTAAAACGTTAAAAAGGCCGCGCAAATCAGATCTGGGCTTTATATAACCAATGGTAACGCTGCCACTATACAGATGGTTAAATAGCTGAATGGTAAAAGCTGCTGAATCTGCTCATAAAAATTGAACTGACAAGGTTTCGACATTGATGGTGTGAGCACACTTTTTTTGCTATAATTTAATTTTGAAATGCACTCGCAATTAAACAGGCACTCTACAGGCTTATCCACCGAGCGAATGTATTAAAATTCTGTAAGGGAAATAAAATGCTTCAGGAAAAGTGCGCACGTTTTTTTCATCTACAAAATAATGGTTTCCACAGGATTACCATAAGCCCACTAAGGTGCATAATGCCTTGTGTCTTGTGACAGTTCTCTCCTTACAACCCGTCGTCTAACCTAACTTATTCTTTTTTGGTACAAACTTATATCGGAAGTAGCTCGACCGGATGGACTTTACCAGTTTAACATACTAAAGACCTAGTACCTAGTAGTGTTGGCCCCCACTCGAAGCAGCGGTGGCGGTTTTCGGAATTCCCCAAGTTTTAATCCTATATAAATTGTATTTCCTAAAAAATTAATTCAAATATTGACACGATTTAGAAATTTCTTCCGAGTCTTTTGATGTCAAAAAAGGATTTAGACAAGGTGATGCGCTGCCATGTGACTTTTTCAAAATCATACTTGAGAAACAGCAGCGGAAAAATGGATTTAGCGGTGACTGAGGGCAAAATAAAAAACATGCTGTCAACAAGACAGAACACACCACATCGACGAATCGGACAGAACTTCACGATAGACAGCTACAACTTTGAGGTGGTTAGGGAATTTGTCTATTACGGCTCAGCTATTAACTCTGAAAATGACATCACATCAGAAATCAAGCGGAGAATTACACTTGCCAACAACTGCTGTTACTTTGGCCTAAGAAGACAATTGATTAGTAAGGCCTTGTCGAGAAACACCAAAGAGACTCTATATAAGACCCTCATCATCCCAGTCCTGCTCTATGGCGCAGAATCATGGACGTTATCAAAGGCGGATGAAGATCTCCTTGGTCGCTTTGAACACAAAATTATTCGAGTGATTTTCGGTCCCATTTGCGTTAACGGGCTTTGGAAGAGGAGATTTAACAGCGAACTCTACGACCTGTACAGCCACATCGACTTGGTCAGAAAAGTACGTATCAGTCGACTAAAATGGCTAAGACATGTAGAGAGAATTGACTCCAACGCTCCAGCCCGAAGAGTTTTCGATTCCAACCCGGAAAGGCAACGCAGTAGAGGAAGATCTTGCCTTAGGTGGCGCTCACAAGTGGAAGGTTACGTCAACCAACCTGGAGTGCGAAACTGGAGGCGGTTAGCCAAAGATCGGCCCAACTGGAGAGGCGTGTTGGTTGAGGTTGAGACGCAGGTCCACCCCCGACTTTAGCACCATCTAAGTAAGTAAGTAAATACTTAAAAAAATAGGCATTGTTGAAGTTTTTACATAGATATAGTTTAGATATACATTTTTTTGGTTTTTATTTTTATTGTATTAAATACGTCGATGTAAAAAAAACTAATAAATGTTTTTAAATTATTAATTTACTTATTTCTCAGCATACAGGATAGGTAAAACTAAGAAAAGGTTAAGGTTGAGTTGCGTAAGCGTACCTATTGATTTCAAGCAGACATTTTTGTTTTTGTTAGGAGGTAATTTATATTAAAATGTTAAATTTTATTTAAAAAAAAAATTAAACTAAACAAAATAGCCTAACTGGTTTTTGTGAATGTGAAGAATGTTATAAAATCTATTTCACGTTGATCGTCTGAATATTTGCGAAGATTAGCGTGGACAAAGTTTTTTTTTTTTTCATTGTTTCGTCTTTATAATTATAATAATAATGGAAATAGTATTTAGTGGAGAGTTATAATAAAAATATGCTATAACAAACTTCGCGCTCAGTTGTAGATGGTCAACATTTGTTGACCCGAGAATAGGGTGATCAAAATTTGGAGCAATCGGGCATGTCAGCATAAATAAATCAGTGTTCGACATTGGAACTTGAGGGCGCGCCAGGGCTGAGATAGTTGCTAAATTTTAGCAATTCTTACCTACTATCACGTGAATACATATCCACGACTCAAGACGTTTGAAGATATTTCTAAGGTCTTGTCAGATGAAGTCAAAATGCTGTAAAATTGTCAATTTAGAATAATTTTTGTAAGAACATGATTTATATTTATACCCGGTACCACACTGTGGTGAGGGTATATTCACTTTGTCATTCCATTTGTAACGCCCATAAGGAGGCGTTGTAGGTATGACAAACTATATATATTATTGATCAGCATCACTTTCTTAGTCGATCTAGCGATGTCCGTCTGTCTGTCCGTCTGTCCGCACGATTACGGCCGTAATTTAAGAGCTATCGACTTGAAATTTGGTACGTAAGCTTTTATCCACCAAGGCTAAGTTCGAAGATGAGCAAGATCGGATGAAAACTACTACTACCTCCCATACAAAAATATCAGATTTATATAGCTTTTTATGTTAAAAATTAAATTTAAATAGCTACAGTAAAGATAGCAAGTTTAAACTTTGCACATATTGTTTTAATAATATTTTAAAATTTTTGACAAAAAATGAGCTTGGTCGAATAAAAAGTACCCATTCCTCCCATACAAATATATAATTTTTTAATACTAAAATATTTTTTTTATTTTAGAATAATATAGTACCGGGTATTTGAGCTTCGGCATAGTCGAAGATAATTGTCTTACTGGTTTTTCTTGGAAACGTAAGCCAAACCTTTCTGATAAGAAATTTATTAGCTCAAGACGTTTGGCTTGTTTGGCAAACTCCGCTACAAAATGCCACATTTATCCATAGTCAAAATTAATTATACATTTATAATCATTGGTACGTCTGAAAGCAGGTAACTCAATAACTTTTAAATAATCCACCTATGTATATATTTGTATGTTCTCAGATCGATTATTATTATCAATGCGCATAAAATAGGTATAAAGATTGGTCACAGTTGTACAAAAGGACGTAACACCTCCCAAGCAAATTATGAAGCAAATAGGAAATATTATGATCATTGCTATTTGAAACGTGCCAGAAAGATGCTTCCAAAAAATTTGGTGGAAAATGATGAATAGCGCTTCCACAAGGGAAATTCTCCAGTTTGGAGATTCATGTGGCCAGTGGCTCGGCCTGTAAATATATTTTAGATTTTCGGACTACATTTTACATCCCTGGTGTTTGTAAAGCTCATAGAGTTCAGCGGTTGTATTTCCGGTACCATTCGCCTTTCTCGCACACAGAACCAAATCCATCGATGATTTTTTTCATAAAATTATTCACATGCTAAACTCTTGTCACTTTCTAATAATTAAATTGTCATCCAAAATTTCTGACGGCTTTAATTCATATGCAACAAGCCACTTAAGCAGAAGGAAAATAAGCGGCTTACAAAATACAAAATCGCGAAATCCCATATGACGCCTCAGCTTCCACCGGAACTAAGTATCCTTAGAATTTTCCTTCTCACCTCCTTGGAAATATCGCAAAGTCATTTCGCTGGATTACATCTCTGTCTATGACTATGTCGCCTGAAGTACAATTTTGTTTGTCATCGCTTATGATGCTTCTGCTTGAACAGATCTTGCTTTCTTTGTCCCTTCCTCCATAGGATATAATACCTTCCAACAAACGGATATTAAAAGACAGAATATAAAAACCAAATACAAAAAAAAAAAAAAAAAAACGCCAAACACTAAACGTCGCATAAAAACACGTCGATAAAACCACTAAATCCCCATGGCCCTGCCCTCCCATTCCCCTTCCCTCATAATACGCCAACTTCTTTTTGAAACCTCAAAACGACACAAGCAAATGGACCCATTCAACATCAAAATGTTTGACTCTCACCCCAATATATGCTCACGAGGAGCCTCCCGAGTTTCCTCTCCCTCTGTGTACAGACTTTCACAATCTCATTCAGAAAATTCGAAGGATTTTTATTTTTGCACGGTCATAAAACGGTTCGCTCCATTACAGTTGCTGCCCAGTGGCTGGGGTTTAATAAAATATGAACTCATTTTCTATCTCGAGCTTTCCACTTGGTCAGTTCAATACAAGTCGACATAAAAGCTGTGCACAAGAAACCAATCCTTGCCGCAGCTATACCCGCATCCCGCCCCGAGCTCCCATGCCATGTACTCTATACATCACAAGGTGGGCCATAGCGCGTGCTGGTTTATTTGCTTTTAAATGATAGAAATGGAGACCGAAAGATATAAGTTCGGGAATTCGGTTGAACTCCCTTCCCTTTGTGTGGGTGTAGGAAGCCTCTAGTTTTTAGGTTGAGTATTTCCGTATTTTCGGTTGACTGCATCTCCGATATATACATGCAGATTGCGTGAGAGAAATTCCTTGGAACTTAATGTATAGCCATGCTGATGATACCTTTTGTAAAAGTTTTTTCAACCGTCACCATGTGGGAGAGCATTACACTTTACACACACGTGTACAAGTATTCTCATCCTTGGGTGAAATTCCAAAACATATCGTTCCTTTTGATTTTCCAAGCAAGTGGCTTCGGCTTGGCATTCAATCCAAAAAGGAACGTGCAAGACCGAAACCATGTCATTATTTAAATACCTATACAGAATTTCTACGATAATTAAACATTCCGGCTGTGTAAACATTGAACGAATGTCATTGCCAACATTGATATCATTACTTTTGATGGATTGATGTTGGATATGTGTAGCCACAATGTCTATCGGGAAATTGATGGAAAAACATTTGAGGGAAATCGATGCTGTTCTTACCGGCTCGTGTTTACGATTCGGGACGTGTAAAAGAAATAAAACTTTTTTTTAGGAAACAAAGGTGAGTCCATTGAACTGTAATCCATAGTTCATTGAAATGCTTTTGCATGGGGAACAAGAACGTCATCAACTAAGTTGTAGCGATTGCCTATTATTGCCTACAGCCTGTCCCTGTACAGAAGATGTTATGTGATCCTAGATGACCAGGGGAGGGAAAATTCGCTCCAAAATGATTTTCTATACGTGATGATTGATGAAGAACAACACCCTACAAGAGGAGCCCCTCCTGACAAAGAAGAGGACAACTTGAAACAAATCCGATTAAAATATAAGAGCCGTACGGTGGGATGTGGAGCTTTGTTACTGCTCAAATCTGTCTGACTGACTTGTCAGCAAGGGCAGTAACAAAGAAAAAAAAAACCAGCCAAGTTCGAGTATCACTCGCGCACCGAAGGTTCCGTACTTGGCCAGAGGTGGTGTCCTGAGAACTTGAGTGTGTCAGTTAATCTTGGATTTGATAGGCCTAGATATAAAATTCGGCAGTTTTTTGTATGAAGGAAAATATGTACTATTTTCACCAAATTACTAATTGCTCCAAAACCAGTCAATGTATCGCTATTATTGATATTTGTCATTTAACTAGGGGTAATACGAATACCTGATGTTGTGTGCAAATTTCACCCCTCTACTACAATTAGTTTTTGGGATAGACATAGGTACAAAATTGGCATAGTGGGTTCGGACAGACATCGTAGCGAAAACTATAATACCCTATTCAAAAAAGTTTAGAAAACTCGTGGATGCATTCACACCGAACACTAACTCGTTCTCGTTTGACGTTTCAATTAGCTGTGAAACTAGCTATGAAATTTTTGTGGCGACTAAACTTTTATTTTAGTTACTAAACTTCGCTCGTATTGACATAATATACAAAAAAAAATTATTTAAGCTACTTGACAATCATTAACTTATGGTTAAATGCATAAAATAATTAACATAAGCAACAATCAAAATCAAAACATCTGCAAATACCATTTAGTTGTGGCAGGTAGTGCTGCCGTTCTAAAATTATAGAAAAAACTGAATAATTTGCTCTTTATGGTGCAAAGATAACAAGAGATTCCACATTTGTAAACAAAAAAACTAGAAGAACAACAGCTATCCTGTCAGCAGTTTTGCTGAGCTCGCTGAATGTTGCTAAAGGTGTGTTTGCTTCAACAACCCAACGATCGTAAACGACCTCAAACAACTCGTTTTGAAAACTGCAATATGTATGGGAAAACTTCTGTTTTCGATGAAGTTTTCGACTGTTTTCGCGAAAACCCAGTTTTCGGCTTGGTGTGTAGGGTATAAGGTTCCGTTTTGTCCCTCTGGGAGCGGAATCTTAAAAATTGGGATTCTCTCTTCAATTTCCAAACTGCCTGTTTTTAACCTTTAGAGTACCGAGTGGGAGACTTTGGGTCTCCCACGACCATGTTTTTGTCTAAATTTCGTCCAATAATATTTGCTTTTAATTCTTCTTTTAGGTAGTCGAGTTTTTTGGGGTATTTAATATAAAATCAACGTAAATATTAATTTTCGGCAACATTTCATTAACAAAAAAGTAATTATAAAGTAAGGGGGACCTAATTTACTCCACTTCGTACTTTAGGCAAATTTTTTTTACAGGTAAAAATGGCAAATAGTCGAAGATTTCTTTATCAAACTATTAGTAGATACGTTTTTTTCAATTGAATGTCTATAGAAGCTATGTATCTGTACCTATTTTTATTTATAAAATATATAAATAAAAAGCATGTAAGTATGTGTTGTGACCTTTTTCTTTGTATATTGTTGTGTTATATTGGGCTTTAGGTCAAATGAAAATAAAAATCGTTTCGTCCATGTCTATGGACATCATCAGGTGAAATGAATAAATATTCATAGACATGGACGAAACGTCGTGAAAAAATAAAAACTGTTTTTATTTTCATTTGACCTAAAGACCAATATACCTACCACAACAGTATATATAAAAAATGTTCCTATACGTACCTACAAGTTTTTTTTTTAAATTAATTTTTAAGAAATGAAATGAAATTTATGAAAAAAAGTTAGGAAATATAATTTGTTTATATATTTAGCCTATAACTAATAATTAAACACAATTGAAGACAATTAAAAGTTGAGTTTTATAGGGTCGACCCATGGTACCCCACTCCGTCTGTTAAGGCTGAAAATTTGCTCGGTACTCTAAAGGTTAAGAAGAAGTCACTCAGTCGAGGATAGTCCATTGCCACCTACCCGACTAGGCGCACTGCTGGAACAGACCAACTAGTGCTAAAATTGCGCAGGAGTTCAGCGAATTCCTAAAACCGAAAATTAAACCATAGCGTCCTACATCCAATAAACCAGCTAGTTTCTACCAAGAAGTCGCATAGAAGCCACCGACCATCTCAATGAGTTGGCTCCTCGACCGAAGAAGGCTGTAGTTGACGCAAAATGTCCGTACCAATTGACACCCTAACCCTAGCTTCCCAAAACCATTCGATTGTGTGATTTGCTTGACGAATGGAAAGGACATACAAATTTATGCTAAATTGAGAACCATTTCAAGGGCAGTTGTACCTACCCTCGGATGTTTGTCAGACTTTCGGGAGAGGTGGCGCAGTGGCAAACACCTTAAGATATAATTTGAGTTTATCAGAAAATAGAAAATGAGACCCCTCGCACAGGTTAGGTTGGGTAAGGTGGCTGTTAGGGCGACACACTTAGACCATAATTATTCGGTCCATTGTGATACCACAATTTCGTTTATTTTATTTTCGTTTATTATGTTTTATTTCGTTTATTTTCTTTTGACGATCAGTCCACCTGACAGAGCTGGTGTTGCGTGGAGAAGCTTGATTGAAGAACTCCGTCCTACTGATTGGTACCGAATTGATGTAGTCAGCTCCTCCAGTTGGCGGTTAGTCTTCGGGTAGAGCAAAGGGGTGACCGAAGCAGTCTAACCCCCCGCTGGTATCCTCTGACAGTCCGTTAGTAAGAAGGGTGGCTGGTACAGATCAGGGAAGACTGCGAAAGGAGAGAACGACAAAGGGTTACCGAAACAGTCTAACCCCCCGCCTATCCCTTCTGACGGAGTCTGAAAGTTAGACGTGTGAAGGTGAAATTGTCTGACGTAGTCAGCTCTTCCTGTTGGCGGTTAATCTTCAGAAACAGACGAAGAGTGACCGAAACAGTCTAACTCCACACCTGTAGCTTCTGATCGTTCGCTTTCAAGAAGCACACTAACCATTGAGATTGAGCCTTATTTATTGCAATATCCACTATTAAATATTCAACAGTCATAGATCACTCGGTGAGAAGTCCAACACTTCTAGAAGGCTATTACAACGACGTCCAAAATCGTGTCCGAAGTAGCGAGGGATGGCCTCATCGTCATCATTGTGAACTTGTCCGACAAAGAAGGGAATATCTCCTCTATGATATATGGAGGCTCATAGAGGTCTATGGATGAACCGCCTCTCCGATTTGATAGCAACGCATGATTCTCCCCCAATATAATAAAGATGGTCATGGCGTTGTCAATAGGTTACTTATGACATGACCAGAAACGCGGTTGATTATAGCACTGCTTTCATCGGAGGTATTAGGTGAAATCTGGCTAATAGCCTTGCTCAGTGTATATCAAAATTAAACCCTCATGACCCCAAAATCTAAATCTACCTGCCAGCGGTATGAGAAGTGCTAACGCCTCTGTGTCCAATTTTAATCAAAGTTATGACAATATTTTGTTTTGTGTCTTGGTGGCTTATGAAAACAATTTTCCCTAGATCGAAGACGTCGAGGAGCATATAAGGACAATAAAAACGAACAAGACAAATCAAGGCAGTCAAGACGTCGGCAGGGTCCTTATTTTTAAAAGAGCTTTAAAATTTGTTAAAAATCATCTAACATCGTCGGGTGGCAAATTATTATTCCAAACGAACCCCTTTTTGGATTTGTTTTGTGCGTAATTCGTTAAAAAGGACTCCTAACTAGGTATATACAGCCGTATTCGAATATTGAATGAATCAAGGCATTATAGAGAGTCTAACAATGAATGGATCATTCAAATCTTTAAAGTTCTAATCACTCTGCAACGCT
This sequence comes from Cheilosia scutellata, assembly GCA_955612985.1. NCBI lineage: Eukaryota > Metazoa > Arthropoda > Insecta > Diptera > Syrphidae > Cheilosia > Cheilosia scutellata. Next base: position 54,617,838 of record OY015314.1, read on the forward strand.
AAGTCATCTGATCTTTAGACCATCTTCGTTCAAATGGTATTTCGAGCTTGATAAAACAGAATGCAGGTCGTCTATAAAAACAACAAAGAGAAGAGGCCCGATATGACTCCCTTGGGGCACACTTGAGTAGCTAATTTAGAATTTTATTCGAAGCGCTAATCTGAATTTGACAAATTGTTTGTGGTTGGTCAGAGCAGGATATCCTTTCCGTCAAAATGTAAATACGGTAACCCTACTTTCGCATTCTGAATAAATACATCTCTAAGTTCCACAAGCAACACTCTGATTTTGTAATATTTTTAGACCAAAAAAGAAAAACATTTAAATTATTTCGCTGTAAAGGTATCACATCCTGTGCGCCTCTGATAGCCATTGGACAGCTATAGCAATTTATGTTTTGTTAGCCTTTGGATCTGAATTTATGACATGACATCCTTCCTTTGCTGGTGCAGCACACTGCACTGCACATGCAACGAACGAAACTATGTTAACATTAATTGAGTCCTGCACCTGAATGGTGAAATGATATGAATAACATTTTCATATTCATTGCGGAGATACCATTCGTTTGTGTGTACTGTGTATGTAGGGCAGAGATAATTGGACAAAATTCGACATCGCACAGTAGTCAATTTTCAATATTGTGAATAACTTTAATTGTTTTGAAGTGCGACAGGACCTCGTCTGTTGATGTATTCTTATTTTTGATAACTCAACGCTTTAAATGTTTTTAATTGGAAGTATTGGCTAGGCAGTCAAAGACCATATCAAAGCGTGCATGTTACCAGCAGGAGCTCATGCGTGCCTTTCAAGAAAAAATTGTAATGACTGAAATTTGTTTTACAAAGGAAACAAAAAATATGCAGTTATTGTATATGCATGAATCCACGAAACGACAACAGACAACGGGTACCGACTAATCGATTTTGCAGCACCTCGTAATACGGTGATATGTAGCACTAGGTTTCCAAGGCTAAGGATCCACACAGCAACCTGGCGCTCTCCAGATGGTCGAACCGCCAACCAATCGACCATGTGCTAAGCGATGCGAGGCACGCATCCAACATCCTCGACGTGCACATATTCCAAGGGGCAAACGTGGCGACTCTGTCCATTTTCTTGTAGCGGCTACATTCAGAGCTCGACTGTCCAACGAGAAGAAGCTGCGTACCACCCAGAAGAAAAAACTCGACGTTGGACGCCTTAGCACACCTGGAGTAGCCAGAGCCTACAGGGAGCGCCTGACTATGAAACTCTCCTCTGTGTAATAATCATCAGTGGTGCCAGTATCGCGACATCATCAAGGAGGTAGCCGAAACCACTGTAGGGTACCAGCCCCCAGAGAAAGAGCCCGTGGTATGATGATGAATGCGTGCACATGAAAAAGGTGACAGAAGCGCTGCAGCGCAAAACAAGGGCAGCGAGAGAAGAGTACCGAGCCAGGAGAAGGAGGGAAAAGAAGATCCTGCGTAGAAAGAAGAGGGCTTACGCAGCTTCCCAGCTCAAGGAGATCGATGAGTCGTGCGATCGTAATAACATCCGGAGGTTTTATAAAAAAGCCAAGCAACAATCTGCTGGCTACAAAACCGGAACACAGGTTCTTCGAGACAGCGAAGGAACCCCAGTCACCGAAGCGCAGGGAATAGTAGATGTTTTTAAGCAGTATTTCCAGCAGCTGCTTAAAGGGCATCATGTAGAGAAAGTGATAGGCCAAGAAGAGAACCCACGTCACTAATGAAGAACTAGTTCCACCACCTAGTAAAGACGAAGTTGACCAAGCTACAAAATAGCTTAAGAACAACAAGGCCGCAGGCTCTGAAGGTTTACCAGCGGAGCTCTTTAAATACGATGGTGATGTTTTGCTAGGGAGCATGCACCGAATCATCAACCAAGTATGGGTGGAAGAAAACATTCCCGATGACTGGCCTATCAGCTCCTTATGCCCCATCTACAAAAAAGGCGAACCTATGTCTTGCAAGAACTATCGAGCCATGTCCCTGCTTAATGTTGCATCGTCGCATATAAGATCATATCCAACGTACTGTGTGAACGTCTTAAACCGATTTGCAACAGACTAATCGGCACGTACCAGTGTAGTTTCCGGCCCGGCAGATCGACTATAGACCAAAGTTTTCACACTGAGACAAATCCTCGAAATGACCAACGAACTTCAAGTCGAAACTCACCACCTAGTCATCGACAGGGGGTACCTGTAATGGGAAATCCAGTGTCATTGGCTGCATGTATTTCAAATTAGAATACAATATGACACATCATCAACGGATATACAATATAATCACTTGTTAATTGGTGAAACTCTTAAGGTCACGTTCTCATCAACAACCTTATTTATAGACACCCCCGCCAGCATGAAAACTTGTTATACACACAGCACATTACTTCCTACATTTCTTTCCGAAAACATCATGTACTCACCACCATTAAAAAAAAAATAAAATTCCAAAATCTCTTCCTGTTGAAAAGTTATTTTATTTTGTAACTTTTACAATTAGAAACATTTGTGAAATACCCCTCCGGGGTATACCCCCAACATCGTCATTGGCTTCGAGTCGAATCGTTAAATTAATTAAATCCAACCGCAAAATGGTTCCCTTACAGCAAAGGAAACAACGTTTTTGTAAATTAACTTAACGGCCAACAAGGAAACCGCAGTCTAACTCGAAATGAAAAATCGTTTTATTAAAACAAAAAGCTTATTTGGTAAAAGTTTTTTGATTAAAATGGAAGATGATAGCCATATAGCCAATTGGATCATATTTCGGAAGGACCCCCACCCGTCATATTTTTTTAAAATAATTTCCATGAAATTGAAAATTAAACAAAAGAAACTTCATCTGCAGAAGATTCGAAAAATATTGTATTTACTGGTAAACCCCATGAAAAGTACGGTTGACACACTGTCAACCAGTTTGGGGAATATGAATATCATAGTGCATCACCATGTCCCTTGCCAGTCCTATAGTATATTTTCTGAAAAAAAAAAAAAAAAAATTAAAATACCGCACTTCAGTTGCACTGGGCCCAAAAACCTTAAGTAAAACGAACTTGCGTTTCCATTTTGTGGTAAAGGATCAAGAGGAAGAAGAAAACTGAAACACATGCTCGTATATACAGAAGCGAAAATCCCAACACAGACGATGGTTCACCGCAACAAAATATTTTAAATAAAAAAGCTTATGGCGGACAATGAGAGAAGAAGGACAAAAATGTCCACGACAGGATAGCATGCAACTTACTCAATTATGCATTTTAGGTCTATAAAATTAAGGCTTACAGATTTAGAAGTTAATGATGATAATTAGAACTACATATATAGTGAAGCTTGTTTTTCCAAGGTGGGCAGGTCAAAGATATAAGTGCCTCTAGTTCAGGTTCTGACCCAAACTACAACTTTTTTTTTTTTGATTAGTCGGACATTTTTGGAGAATCAGGGCAGATGACAACAATTATTGTAGATAATTATTTAAGGGCAGAAGTAACACAAAAGAAAATGGACAACCTCTTCCCCTCAAGGTTGGGAGCTATGCACACTGGTATACTTTTCTATACTACGAAAAGAGTTGTTCTGAAGTTTACGAGCCTTGCGTATGGACGATGCAGATGTTGAAAGCAAGCTTCTAATGTGCCCTTGAAATATAGCTATCTTAAAAGTCTTACAACTCCTTGTTGAGTTTGTCTACAAGTGGGGCTATGATCAGTACTCAACGAAGTCTATTATAGTTGTTGTGAACGTTGTCAAAACACCCTTGACGTCGCCGTTGTCGTCTCGTTCTTCGGGGACTTTTCATATGTCTTTTTGAGAAGATCGTATATAAGAAGTCTTATCTATTTTCCTTATCTGTGCGAATATAATTTCATATGATGAAAGGAAGAAGGTTTATTAGCACGTTAAGTGAGTCGGTGAAGCTTGACCGAAGGGTTCTATGAACTCTGTTTTTAAAAAAAAGTTAAAGAAATAGTTGGCGCAACAGGTCATAGGAACCCTAGGCCTAGCTTCTCACAACCATTCGTTTGTGTGAGTTGTTATTTTTTAGACAAATGGAAGAACCTACAATTTTCTGCCTATTTCGAACGGCTTAATTGAGAAGCCTTTTCAGGACAGTTATAATCTTGCATTTTTGTCAGACGTTCGCGAGAGGTGGCGCAGTGGTAAAAACTTTAAGATGTAATTTTTTTTTTCGGGGATCGAACCACTAGCGCAGTTTTAGTCCAGCACTCTAACCACTGAGCCACTGCGCCCAACTCTGGGCTGCACTGTGCTAAGAGGCGAACTGTACCTTTTGTCAAAAGCCAGAAGGCGACACATGTTTTCCGTAGTAATGTTTCTTTCTAAATATATTAAGGTTTGGGTCTAGGAAATCTCCTTGGTAACTGGCATTGGGAAAAGAGATAGCGTTTGGTTACTAAATTGTGGCAGCTTGAATAAGTGTATTTTGTACATTTTGGTTAATCGAATTATGTTCAGTTTTATCTGATCACTCCGAGGACTTTCTGTGATTTCATTAATCACTAATTGGGGTATCTATCCTTCATACTAGGTAAACTGCGTTCATGCGCATGAGCGACTGCTGCCAATTCGAGAGAACTTTGTCAGAATTTTGTTAATTACCATGAGCCAGAGGAAATGCTACATAGCCCGACACTGAGGCGTATCCCCGTTTCCACTCTTGAATGGATTAGGAGTGACTACGCTCGTCTAAGCTTTAAATACCATCTAAACTCTAGAGCATGTATGCAAAAAGTCTTCAAAAACGGTTAGTGCACTTTCGAGGTTGATGAGTAACGTCGGAGGCCCGAAACAGAATAAAAGACAGTAGCTGTCAGTTTACCACTCATGTACGCTGTAGATATGTAGGTCAAGTGCCACGAAAATTAAGTCTTATGTACGCAGAATTAAATCTGTCTACCGCCTTAGTGCACTAAAAGTCGCCTGTGCATGTAAAACAGTTTCAAAAGATGCTGTACTCGACGTATCTTCAATTCTTCCTATCGATTTACTCACTGAAGAAAGGAAAACGCTAAGAACCGAGCGAGTCCGAAATGCGTAGATGAAGATATAAGAAGGTATGAAAGAAATAGTAGTATCGCGACTTGGCAACAACAATGGAACGAATCGTTGAAGGGAATGGACACATTGTCTCATACCAGTGATCGATGTATGGATTAAACGAACTAATAGCAAAATAAATTTCTATCTGAGTTTTTCAGGGTCATGGCTTTTATACATGGACATGAAACCATCTCAAACTATCCATCCCAAATCGTTTCTGAAAAAGCGGTACTCGTGTTTTTCCATTGCCCACGGTACGATACCGAGGGGATTGCCTTACGGGATCAATTTGGGGAATGACCCACTCCCGATAACGTCGTAAATTACTTACATGCTGCATAAAGACGAAAGTTGGACTATTGTAAGTAGCTTGGCTGTGCGAACGTAAAGTGAGAGGTAGAGTGAACTAATATGGCTTTATACTGACCCCTGCGAGGCAAAGCCTTACGGCGGTTCCGCAGGGGATAAATACGGGTCTGTTCGAGAAGGAAGGTGGTTTTAGCAGATAATCCGGATCATTATTGGTGCCTCATGCTTCATGCAAGGTTTCCATCCTCCATCGCAAAAAAAAAAAAAACTTGAATATTTCTGTTTAGGTATGATCCGTCTCTAATGCTTTACACCCAGCTTCGTGACATATTTCTGAAAATATTTACAACGTTTTTGATGGCTCCTTCTATGAATCTAGCTAAGGTGTACTATATAAGTCGATTTCTCCATCGTTTGTTCTGACTTCGTTTGAAATTTCTACAAGGGGATAAATCGATCTACCCAAGGATGTAAGGCCCTAACGGAGGCTTGTAGATATATGAGCATGGAAATACTGCTGTAGATTCACACAGTCGGTGCATAAGGTTTAGAAATAATATACTTCCGCTGATAAAAAACAGAAACGCTCAGAAAACCGCAGCTAGGCAGATGGTCTGCTGAAACCGAATACGATGATGATCAAAAATTCCGTACCCACGTCATCAGCACGAAATAGGATAGCATTGTCCGAACTTAAGTCCTAAAAAGTTGTTTCCCACCATAGTTTTCAACCCATGAGGGAGATCACTTTAAGTAGGGAGCATATAGCAACATTGAACACAGAAGCCTGATGAATAATACCTCAGAATAGTTAAAAACAAAGGCGTTGTCAGTAGAGAGGAATTTGAAGTCTTGTGAATTGCCAATACGTTGGTGGAACGCTTTACACCTTTTGCCTTTATTCTATTCGACCCTTCCAGCATTTTAGGACCAAAACGCCAGCCATCAACTGCAGTTTCACGCTCCAGCAAGTCTTGGTCGAAAATCTAGGACTTCCAGATGGATATACTACACATCTTTATCGACTTAAAAGTCGCCAAATGTTGCATATTTCGGGAGGAGCTATACAAAGCTATATCAAACGTCGGCATCTCTGCCAAAATAGTTCCTTTGTGGATTTGTGTGGATTGTGCGATTTTGAAGATGGAGAGATCTGGCTGCTCTATCAAAGTCGGCGGGAATATCACCGAACACCGAAACCGAACCCTTCGATTTCATTAACATCATACTTGCAATATTTTTACGGAACTCAAAAGTCAACATCAGAGGTCCGATCAACTGCGATATTGACATTATTGGAATAACGCAGAGAGAAGTCAGTAGAACTAACGCTTACTGAGCAGACACTAATAGATGGGTCATGGGACTCATAGGTGTCAAAATGATTATGAAAAATCCTAGAATTCTTACACGTAAATTTGAAGCAATTTGTGGACTCTCTGGTTGACCGTCTGTGTACTTTGTAAACAAATTAATTTAGTGTATTGCCGGGTGTTGTGTTATGATGTATTGTGTAGTGTAATTTTGTTTGGTGTGGTGTGTCGCTGTGTGGTTTGATGTCTGGTGTGGTTTGTTGTGTTGTGGTATGGTGTTGTGGTATGGTGTTGTGTTTTGTGGGTTGGCATATATGGTGTGGTGTAGTGTGATATTGTGTTTGTCATGCAATGTACTCAATGGACGAAACTGCAACCACCATACTAAACCAAAGTAATGCACAAAATGAAATGTGTCCGATCTGAACTTTAAATTAAGGTCGCCACAATTTGATGAGCTCTATGAATGCAGCTCGAGTTTGTTGTGCATTTTCCCAGTTAACAAACTATTTTTGTATCTACCTTTTTTTTAATTTGTTGTTGTGGACTATGCTTCCGAGTTCAGTGAATTGAAATGAATTTATTGTCATTGTGGGGGCAGCGATAGCTGCAGAAGAAAACGACAACGATGACTGCTGCTCTGGTCGGAGAATTTACCACACCATTCAGAGCGCAACACACAGACTCGGGCAAATGGAGGTGAAAGCAAAACCTTAGTGCAAAGTTATGCAATTTAATGAAACTCCATCCTGTCGTCCTGTGGCAGTGGTGGCAGCCCACACTGTAAGCCGAAAAGTAATTGTGAGGATGTGCAGCAGCAGCACCAGCACTACCACCAGACGAGGCAAACGAACAGTTGACTTCATGTTCAGCATTAGTTGGCTTTTTTTTTCCTGCGTAAAATCCCTTCGGTCCCTCGCACCGACGACACTCTTAAAGGAAACCGTGTGATTTGTACAATCACACAATGGGAATTTTCTAGGACATGCACTCTTGTATATATATATAGTATTCTCTTCTTGGGGTCATCATGAAAATTTACAGCGAATGCCATCATAAATCGCGTTGTCGTGGTCGTCGGTCGTTGTATGACTTCACCTCCTTTCTACCATTTTAATGGGGGACTGTGGTCGTTGGTGCTCTCTGCTGATGGCGGCTTTGGACAATTTCCTTTTTAAGGATTCTATGATTCTCACATATTTTCCACTCAGAGTTCTTTTGATTTTTATTTTTTATTTTTTTCGTTCCATCTTTACTTCTACCATAGGTCCTTCTGAGATGTGGCAAAGTATGCAATATGTGTGTCTAAGGGTGTATTTCTATTAGACTTTTGGGGTAACACTCTATATGCACAGAAATTAATTCAAACACATTTTAGGTTTTTTTTTTCCTTCAAAGCAAGTCCGGTGGGTGTGCACAATAATTCGCTCCGGTGAAGTCAGTTTTCGGCTGAGGAGTCCTTCCACCCAGTTGTACATATATTGTTGAGATTGCAGATCCTTTTACATATTCGGAAGTTTTATCTGCTTGAGGGTAAATTTTATACCTACATACGTTGGGCACGACTACTTGACTAATTACACTCTTAATGGGCTGGCTGGTGAATTAAACTGGGTATTCGTCGGTTGCAGGCTGCAAGTCTAAACTGCCATTGTATGTCTGTAATTATACGAATGAAATTCATCTCGGGGTGAGACGAAAGGCTTTTATTCTGGCGAAATGGAAATGAATAAGAAGATTTCTTTTAAGTAATTTGCCGGTTGCATTATGAAGGGTAATTGGAATTCTTGTGCAGCACTTAGGCGGAGCACCCTGTAGTCTGCGATTGATGGTCTTTAGTCCTTTAGGGAGCAGAAAGATCTTCAATGTTGTCATTGCACTTATCTTTGCAAGTAAATGGAAGAGTGCATTATTTATCCTGATTGCAATCCGATTAAAAATGGCGGTGAGTATGGAGTCTTATATGTGAGATATTTTTACTGGTAGTTTGACCGGATGTTTATTTTCGATGCTCAGTGGTATGTGGTTTGATAGACCATATTTAGACCCCAAACTATGGAAGCTATATGTGCAGATCCATTCCTTAGATATCCATTGGAATTAGATATCGCATTAGAGCGACATTCAAGCTACGATTGGTCATTGGTCATTTGCGAAAAAATGGCGATCACACGAAATGACTATCATCGTCATTTTTGTCCCAAAATCATTGCGAGTCATTTAGAATTTTCCGTTGGGATGCCATTAAAATAACGAGCGAAAAAATTACGATCACCTTTCCTATTATATTTCGATTTCGCGTCATTTATCTGTTTTGTGATCAGACCTAGGACCCTACCAGTGAAGGCACAATTGGCCCCTTTAGAGAGGCCGCAGTGCCAGAGCCCAATGAAGGCTCTCCAGACTTAATATCTAATCTAATCTAACACGTCCTTTCGCCACGAGACAAACATCCAAATGAAAGCATAGATATGAATAGCATGAATTTCGTGCCTTGTCATTTTTTTGAAGGCTGCTATTTAAACGGCGCACCAGCCAAAAAGTTTAGTCATTTGCCCTAGGCGTCATTGAAGAGCGATCACACGGCCATTTTTTTCCGTCTTTTTAATGGCACAAAATTCATGTCATTTGGTCCGCCATTTTCCTAGTCATTTGAAGCCGAAAATGTTATCCCAAAAATGACGATCACACAGAACGACATTTAAATGACTGCTTTGTGACGCGATTTTTACGTCAGAGCGATATTTAAATGACTCGAAAAAATGGCCGTGTAATCGTAGGTTAAGTAACGCTGACTTTTCCAAACCAAATTCTGGGAATTGTAATCGAACTTACTTACTTACTTAAGGTGGCGCTACAGTCCGGGCGGACCTGGGGCTCAACCAGTATGCCTCTCCAATTAGCCCGGTCTTTGGATAACTATACCTACAGTTGCGCGCTCCAAGTTGGTTGAGGTCCTCTTCCACTTGTGCGCGCCACCAAAGGCGAGGTCTTCCCCTACTGCTTTATCCCTCTGGATTGGATTCAAGATTCTTCGGCCCGAAGCTCTAGTGTCCATTTAGTTTACATTTGCTGAAGGAACGATTTTTGAGACGGAATTGATATCGCCTGAGCAGGCGCGTGGTATCCATACGGGAAACCGGGAATTTTCCCGGGGCGTTTCGTTTTTAGGGGCGTTTTTTTTTTTCAGGAAAAGTTGAAAATATAATTGACACAAATTTTAATCTTGATTAATTTTTTTCTTATTTTAAAATTAGTTCTTCTCAGTTTTGTACTGGGTATGCTTGACCAAATAAAAAAAATACGTGTTGGTGGTTTTGAAAGCGTATTGAAGTGTGCTCACAAATTCGTTAAGGCAATGAATAAGTATTTAGTAGACTTTGATATTCTCATAGAAGAAGCAATGCCTGAGCAACGAAGGTCGACGAACAAGAGTTGTGCCAAAGATGTAGGTACTAAACAAATTTGAGATTATCAATTTTAATGTTTTTTTCGACAAAATAATTATGGCAATTAAAAATCGCTTTACACTACCGATGACACAGGTAAAGTGTGAAAGGAGTTTTTCCAAATTGAAAATTATAAAAAACTAGCGGACCCGGCGTACTTCGTCTCGTCCCATTTTAACGCCTTCAGATAAACTCCGGAGTGATATAATAAAACACAGATAGTAAAAATTTCAATGTGATTTATTTGAATGGAATCGAAATCAGTAGAGAGCGATGTGATAAACAATGTTTTTTGATTTGTTTTCCGGCGCAAAACCAAACAACGAAGACGGTTTGCCAACACGCGAACAGGCAACGTACAGCTGACACCGTGCGAAAAACAGGGAAATTCGAGAATAATCCCACAGACTTCCAACGATTGGCCTTGCGATTTATTGATTGTCATCGCAAAAGCCAATCGAACGGGGATGTATGGAACTGAATCCGCTTGAATTGGAATGGAAGATCAGTTGGAATAATCGGAATTCGTATGGGATAAGGACTTCCTCTCCTTTGAATTTGCCCTTGTTCATCAGTTTCTAGACGGACAACCGCGTTTCGTTGCACAATTTCGGATGATTCAAATTCCACAGCATGATTATGATCGATCCCATCTTCAGCTGTAAATTATGCGGTGGTGTTCCTGGCACATCAAGCAAGTTCAAAAATTCCGTCGGATAGTTGGTCGCTTCATCCTCGTCGGTCACAGTGTCAACGGATTTGTACGAATGCAGTTCTCCAGCGATTTGAATTTGAATAACGGAATTCAAGCTATCGACGTCCTTATTCTTCGCTGCTAGTATTGCCCGTTCACTAATACAATCGAGATTTTTATAATTTTGTCCAATTCCGGGGAACACTTTGGTGATGAGTTCCTCCTTCGACGATTTGAACTCGCAAAAAATGTCCGGAAACGATAACAAAATGCACGCAAAACGTATTTTATCACAATGAATTTCACAATTATCCGAAATTTTTCAAGCTTCACAACGAATTTTCCGCCTTTACATCATCCAAAATCATCAAATCATGCGATAAATTGCAATATTTCGTAAAAAAAAATTAAAAATTTTCGCGTTTTCCCGGAATTTTCTAATTTACCATTCAAAAATCCATTCCGGAACAATTGTACACAAAATTACATACAAATCAATTTTCGATTTTTCCAATTTCCCGACTTTTCTGGAGGGTTTTCCCAAAATTTTATTTCGTAGAAACCTTCTACTGGCAATTACGAACAACTGAAAAAATATTTGAGCCAAATCGGTCCAGCCGTTCTCAATTGATGAATTACTATACATTTTTGCCACCATTTTTATATACTACTAGCGGACCCCCTGCACACTTCGTAGTGCAAAATAGGAAAATAAAAAATCAATTGCAAATTCATTTAAATCAGTGACAAAAAGTTTTTGTTGTAATGCTCTGTACACTGTACATGTTTTGTTTTTCCAGGAATCGTATTGCCTACATAGTATTCTGTCTAAGTGTCTATCAGGACAATGCATATCAATGTTGCAAATTTTAAAAACGTTGGCTCCCATGACTGTCGAAGAGAAGTGAATACTCCCAGGCCAACACCTAAGATTGTCCAAAAATTGTAACTCAGTCGATTCGGTGATTTTCGAAATAAAAATGTTTTTTGTATGGGAGGTGCCACGCCCCTTTTTCCAATTTTCACCAATCATCACAGGAATACTACTGGGCCAAGACCTAATATTTCGGTGGTTTTCGAGATATAAGCTGTTTTGTATTGACGGTGCCACGCCCCTTTGTCCAATTTTGACCAATCTTCACAGGAATACTGCTGGACGAATACCTACGATTATCTGTAAATTTAAACTCAATCGATTCGGTGGTTTTCCAGATATAAGATTTTGATTGTTTTTTTGTATGGCCGGTGCCACGCCTCTTTGTCTAATTTTGATCCATATTCACAGAAATACTCCGGAGCCAATACCTAAGATTGTATGTAAATTTGAACTCAATCGATTTGCTTGTTTTCGAGATATAAGATTTTGAATGTATTTTTTTTATGGGAGGTGCCACGCCCCTTTGTCCAATTTTGACCAATCTTCACGGGAATACTCCTGGGCCAATACCTAAGATTGTATGTAAATTTGAACTCAATCGATTTGCTGGTTTTCGAGATATAAGATTTTGAATGTTTTTTTTGTATGGGAGGTGCCACGCCCCTTTGTCCAATTTTGACCAATCTTCACGGGAATACTCCTGGGCCGATACCTAAGATTGTTTGTAAATTTGAATTCAATCGATTCAGTGGTTTTCGAGGAATAAGATTTTGAATGCTTTTTTGTATGGGAGCTGCCACGCCCCTATAACTCATGAACCAATACACCTACAAAGACCGTATGAACTTATAAACCATGGTATCAACGTCACCTTTCATGGGAAATTTTCAGAATCAAAATCGGTTCACGCATTACAGAGAACATTATCGACAAACACAATTGACCATGATTTTTATATATAAAGATATAGAAGATAGATTAAGATAGATGTTAATGGCTTATGAAAATGTCATCCGTCAACAAATCAAAGAAAGTACTATACTATTATAGAAAAACTATGTGAAAGTAGTTCCGAATTCCGTAGGCTTTTACAGTAATGTAATACGGATTCATATGAAAAAATGTATGTATTTATGTATAATTTGCAATAAAATTAGAGTTTATACAATTTTTTGGTATAGCTAATTGTTTTTAAAATTGAAATTTTTTTCAAAGAAGGGAGAGAGGGCGTTTTAATTTAAAATCCCGGTAGCAAATATGTTCCCACCACGCGCCTGCGCCTGAGTATGTGACCAGAGGATTCGTCACTCTCAAGACAGAGTAGGGTCCGGTGAGATGCCAATTCGGTAAGGATGATTTTTTCGCATGGGGCCATGGCCACTAATTTGACCTGTCAGAATTCTTAGGTTATTTTTGTCCAGATAAATGAGAGAGTATGGTTTTTTGGAGGAGAATTTTGTGATGCATTTTCTGAAGCAATTCTGGCCAGACTTCATTGGATTCGGTGTGAGCCAAACTCTTGATGTGGTTCTTGGAATGTTTTTTACTGATACAACAGAAGGGTTCAGGTCCAATGGTATTGTCGCGCCGACGAGTCAGCTATTGCCAGCAAAGCCCCTGTGAGCTGAAATCCATCAGTAAAAAATGTCTATAGGTTTTTCTTTGCAAGTTCGTAGATGGTCATTTATGTTTCCAGGTCCAGCTTCGATTTTATGAAGGTTTTTTAATAGGATCTCCTTCTTCGGTATAGGGCTCTACTATTCAATTGCCTTCTCAGTCCAAAGAAAGAGAGATTGTCCGATTCGTCGATGTTGGGTGTCCCGTCTTGATGACAGCATATTCTTGGCTTTGTCAATCACAAGCTAATCGTTGGCGTTTTAATGATCCCTGGGAACTTCCCTGTTCGTTTATGAATATTGTAGAACCGTATTATTATAATAAAGTTACATTCCGCCTAAAAGACAATCAGCAATCAGGCTAAGGACACGTTTCTAAAAGTTGTTACGTGAAAGCTAAGCTTATCCACATTGCTACCGAAAATGTGTCAACTTCCAATTTTGGCCTTAAAATAACCGAGGACGGTTATAAAATCATACTTAGAGCCCTGCTCAAATGTTCTCGGTGCGAGGTCTTTGGTAGCAACAAATCGGTTACTCATATGTCAAAAAATCAAGCCGCTGCTCCTCTTCTTTGGAGGTCATTCCTACTGGCACTATCCAGGAATGCCTGTGATAATAGCCGCCGCATTCTAAAGTAGCAATGGGTGCCCCAATCCCCTTGTACTAGTCTACCATCAAGTTAATTTTGCAATCACTATCACGTTTAGCTTTTAAATGTAAACCAACGTCAGCATGAACCCACCCTAATATGGGTTTTTCATTTTATAACTAAATATATCCTGACCACTACACTCTGCATAATGTTGCTAATTTTAGTACAAGCTTTCTTTCTAAACAGAGGTGTACACTGGTACAACAATCGATTGTACATTATGGGCCACTAAAAGGGACCTCTCCGGCACGTGACCAAGTTTGATTCTAGATCTAATGTAGCTACAAGCCAACCATTAGACCATATCGCACCACATCAACTATACTCGAACTTTTCATTGACTTAATTTCCAAGCATCTCACGTATAAACCGAACTTGTTTAAATGCATCCCCTGCCTTCTATAACGCCTTATCAACCGACTATAGGATAAACCACTGCTATACACATACGTGCGTGGTAAAAAGTGCCTCGTACGTCTTGAAAATACATTCCCGTCACCCCATCACGTACATAAGTTCTAATGGCTATCCTTTCCGGTGCTACCCTCTTTGATCATTTATGCAAATTAACAGCAAAAGGCTACATCGCCAATTACAGCTCTTACTACAGAAGTTTGCCATTTTTGTTAAGCTAATCAAAAGCTGCTGTCGCAGCAACTTTATTCTCACAAGTTCAAATGGCCTTCGTCCTTGGCGCAAGGAAAACAACTTGCACTGCAATATAATGATCTCGTGTTTGTCTTCTGCTGCATCGCGGCGTCACGTGAAGCGTCCGAACATGCCTTACTTTTCTATACACGACGACCGACGTATAGTGTAGGTACTTCAACTTCAACGTAAGGATAGTTATCGTCTTTAATAATTCATGAGGGGAGGGCGTGATGGGGGCTGAGCAAATTTACTCAATGCCATGGAATACATGAATGCTAATATTTCCATGTTGTTTTCCTGTTTTGTTTTTTTGTTGCTTCCTCGTCCTTTTACCTTATTTCCGACAGAAGGATGAAACGATGCTTAGTACACAGCACGCACACATACATACACATCCAGGTAGTGTATCGCAGGCAAGTTATGAACCTAATACCGACACGGCACACACAAGATTACCTCGAGGATGCGTTCCGTTCTCTTTCAGTTTACCCGTTTACCGTCACACTAATGATGATGGCGCAAACAGTATATCCCCGCATCTTGGACCGACCGACAAGTTAATCCTTTTTCCCGCTGGTGGGTGGTCGGGTAGAAAGCAAGCCGTGCCACCACGCCAGAATGGTATCATCAACTATATACACTCAGGCTAACTAAAATAGACGAGTAGGGCTGAGGGGGAGAGCATACAGCACACTCCATCAGAGTAAAGTTACATGGAGAACGAAAAAGTTATGAAGTGGTCCCGCATTTTGAATTGCGGGCATTATGTAAATTAAATGCAGGACCCGTGCAATAAAACAAACATCAAATATAATTTCAAAATGAAGAGAGCAGTTTCGTGTGCTGCTGCCATTGGCTATAGTAGGTAAGGTACGATGGCGGTGCTCGGAGGAGCCGTATAGCTACTTCTAGCTGCTAGGGTATACCAGGACGCATATTAAAATGAATAATTTGCTTTGCGAAATAATAAAGTCGACATTTGGATACCCGATGCAGGGACCGGGACCGGGACACCGCGACTGGCAAAGGTGCTGCTTATAGACCCTAGGCAGGTATTTTTTAGTTAAATTTGTTGGTTGGAAGTTGGAATTTTGTTAATTCGGTCTGAAGGTGAACGTATCGCGTGGTTATGGGGCGGCGGCGAATGTCTACAATGTTCGGCTGCTCGCATTATGGTTTGTGGAAATTGGTCGTTTGAAACAGACTATTTAGGTGACACAACGATATTAAAAGTTACCAGGTGGAAATATAATTATTGGTGCGCGTGCAACCGATTTGAGGGATGTTAATATTATAAGGGAAACCATCCAATGGCGGTTATGATGTGTTTTGTTGGGAACATTTCACTTGAAATTGAATCGCATATAGGTAGGAATGATTTTAATGTTTTGTATAAAAATGACTTCTGTCAATCTGTTTCCAAAACCAAATTCAATAAGAACTATTCAACTGTACTCAGTTTAAACATCCAACAGTATAACATTAGGTAGCCGTTTTTTTATCTATATCTATCTTTTAAAGGTCCATCCATTTACTCGCCTACGCCGACGACACATCGACGTAATCGCAGCGTGATGTCAGCGTTCTTAGTCGGCGAAGATGGGTTTGGAAATCGGTATTCAATGAGGGCAAGACAAGGCATATACTGTCAACAAGAAAGGATACCCAAAACCGATGGCTTGAACAGAATGTCACTGTAGATAGATATAACTTTGTCAATTGCTTTCGGTTAAAAAAAGCCACTGAGTAGCAAAGCCCTCTCGAACAACTAAAGTGCGTAAGTGTCCCCTTATAAGACCCTAATCATCCCAGTGCTTCTCTATGGCGCATAGGCATGGATTCTATCAAAAGCGGATGAGGTTACTCTTGGTTGTTTCGAGAAGAAAACACTTCGAGTAATTTTCGGTCCCATCTGCATAGATGATGAGTGGAGAAGGATTCACAACGACGAACTGTACGGGAAGTACAATGACATGACCTAGCTAGAAGAGTGAAGGTTGGGGTGGCTGGATCATGTAGAGGGAATGGACGTGAATGCTTCAGCCCAGAAGATCTTCGAAAACCGCGACGCAGGTGGAAGGGGACTTTAACCAACATAAACAGCTAGGTAAAGATAGTGCTGGCTGGAGACGATTGTTGGTTGAGGCACAGGTCCACCACGGACAGTAGCGCCACCTTAAGTATCTAAGTAAGTAAGCATGAGAAAGCGTCTCCATTCAGCCGTTCGGATTCTGTAGGTAGGTCTCTTCCATTTATTGCGTCGAGGGGACATTTATTTTGATTTGCTTCACTTATTCTTGAAATCTTGAGATCACTGATGGTTCCTAGGTGTTTTCTATATAACTATCCTTTCACAGAGCTCACCGGATTGCATAAATCAACGGGAAGTAAAATGTTCTTCAATATACCCACCCTAAGCCTAAGTGAAGAGCGAAAACTAACCCTCAGTAAACCAAGCTATATTAAAGATTGGAAAATATTTCTAACAGCTGTTAGGCAAATCTTCCCCGCTAACAAAAGTGCTAAACTCAGCAGAGGGATTCTAAAGGCTTTTTGTGAGTGATGTAGTCATCAGAGGGGTGAGATTCTGTAAGATAAAAGCGACAAATAGTTTCCGCTCCAGATCGCCTGTTTAATGCACAATGCTTATATTAATATTAATACTGCAGGTGGGAACATCGGAAGCGGAAAAATTGAAGGCGTTTGCAGGGCTGAGTGCAATGATTTCCCTACTTCTAACGCATGTTGGCTTTCCCAGATGTTCCAGATCAATTTCTACCAGTAGATATCATCTTTAAAGTCTGTATAGTGTATATCGGACACGGACACGCAGGACTGGCTCTCCCCGAGTATTGTCATTGTCATCTTCACAGATGACTCAAAGACGGAGAATGAAACGGGAGCAGGGATATTCTCAGAAGAACTAAGTATCAGCCATTCATACCGACTGGCATATCAGTGCAGCGTTTTCCAGGGATAGATCTATGTGGTTAAGAAAGCGGCTTAAACAGACTTATCGAGGGAACTAACAACAATGGAAATTACCTTCTGTGAGGACAGCCAAGCGCACAGCGATTAACTCCAATCTGATAGTAAACTCCAAATCCGTAAGTAGTGCCTCTCTGCATTAAGAGCAATAAATCATCACACAGTACTGCTGTACTGGGATCCTAGACATGTTGGTGTGGAAGGGAACGTAGCTGACCGACAAGCACTACCAGCTTTCAACGCAGCTAAAAGCATCATTAAAAATAAATAAATAGGCGGCGCAACAGGCGGTAGACACCCAAGGCCTAGCTTCTCGCAACCATTCGTTTTGTGTGAGTTTCTATTTTTGGAACGAATGGAAGGGACCTACAATTTTATGCCGAGTCCGAACGGCTAAATTGAGAAGCTTTTTCAGGACAGTCATACTCTCGGATGTTTGTCAGACGTTCGCGAGAGGTGGCGCAGTAGAAAAAACCTTAAGATGTAATTTGTGTTTTTCCGGGGATCGAACCTGGTATCCCTCGCACAGTAGTCCAGCACACTAACCACTGCGCTACTGCGCCCAAAAGCATCATTGGCAATGTCAAATTAAACTTGGCTAAAGTACGATGGAACAACACTTCCGGTTGTAGCATGCGAGTTATGCTTGTGGCTCGCAATTAATACTAAAATGTCAAAGATCCTAACATATTTTGATAGAAACCCAACCCAAGTGCCCGTCGGGGTATAATAACTGCATCACTGGAAACATGAACAAACGACTGGGTAGCTAAATTGATAGATCACTCAAATGAACTAAATTGCCCAAGTCTACTTTACAGTTTCTTGTAAAGATGGATGTTCCATGATTCATGTTCCAAATTTCGGCAACAAGACACAACACTGGACCGAAAACTGGGACTTCGCGAAAACACTCGAAAATATAAATGTCACTACGAGTTTTCATTGAACGAAGCTTATGCTAAAAGTACCCTTACTAATAATTGAATTTGTCCATTTTTTCCTAAGTCCCGCATCCCCACCACAGCCACAATTAACAGACAAAAATCAAACTACCTTTCAACAATATATCAAAAATTAATTTATTACCATCTAATTCCAAATAAAGTATGACAACGGATAAATCGGTAAACAAATCGAATCCAATTGTATATGTGCAATAGGCGACCACCGGTTGTTCAAATGCCATCAGGATTTGTGGTGCAACTCAATTTATGACATAAATACTCTTGACCATTGTTTCGGCGACAAGTGTCACCTCTCCGTGCGCGAGCTGAAAATGTCACTTCATCATTGGATTATTTCGCTTCGGCTTCTGCTCCATCGAACCAGTCTCATTGACATCGCGATGATATCTGCGTCAAAATATTAAAATCCATGAACCAATTGCTCTTCCTCATCGGATGCGGCTGATGATGATGGTTCAGTGGCGATGCAGCATCAACATCATCATCATCGTAAAATGCCTATATGCACTCATCAGTCAATTTGTATTGAGATTACGTCCATAAAATTTAATGCGGTCCATTGAGGTGTTGTCCATAAAAAAATGGAAATGAGTTACTCAAAAATTGGAATGTGCGGTCAGAGGTCTTCCTCTACATTTCATACTACCGGGTGGATCCGATCCTTTGAAAGCAGGATTGACACTCATTCTGATGGATATCTAGTCTTTAAATGCTTTTCGATAGGCCGGGTGCCTGCGTTGGTATTTTCCCGAAGTCATTAGGATTGATGATGGGGGCCGGTTGCATCTCTGTGGATGGGGGGCCCCGTCCATTGAACTAGGTAAGTGGTGGACAAACAAAACGAAAAAGACCGATTGCGGTCAATAGTAGTTACGAAATATCGCCACAAGGCCGTTCCAACTAAAACGACCGACGGCGCATAAAACGGGAACATAAAAAAACAGAGTTCAGTGTCCCCCCATCATTAATGTCATCGCATCGCAATTCTAATCTGACGTTTTGGTATCCATTGGCAGCAAAGCGAACAGAGGTTATAGGTAGGCTTGTACTTCCACATCTCGGTAGCTGTGTGCAGCGAATGATGTAAATGTCTGTTTTCTGTTATACTGGGCTATGATTAGGCTGCGCGATCGTTTATTGAGATTACGGTCTTGCGGGTCAACCGTGGCAGCAAATCGGAAAAGAAGAACCCAACGTGTAATTACATCGGATAGTAAACTGTTAGCTAATATCGGATGTATTTTTTTCTTCTAACTGGAGTTGTTTATAAAGAGAAGCGCATACTATGCGGCCTAGGGGACAATGAACGGCAATGGAAGAGCATTGACCAAGTGCTGGCGGCTGGAGTAGAGTGGGAGGTTACTGCAGTTGACAGATTAGGTAATAATTTGACAAACGAGATGCGCAGAGTATTTGTGGTGCAATGTGTAACAAAGACGGTAGATTAACATCAAGCCGAAGTTAATGAGGGGGGAGAAGTGATTTTTGTTTTGGGGTATAAATAGCGGGACTGATGGGAGTATGGGAAGTAAGTACCTTAAATAGCATAGGAATGGTATCTAAATTAAACTATAATTACCTATAGCGGCAGAAGGAATACGGTTTTCTGCTTCTTTGTGACCTTGAAGAAGCTTAAGATTTCGGCTAGTTCCTGGTGGTAGCAGGTATCTACTAACTTCTAGGTTTCCTACTACACCTAAGGCTTTATCGCGTCTACCTCTCCTAAAGACTCTGACTTCACTTTAAATATTTTCGACCATCTATCTTTACCAGTATTATAAATGTGAAAGTAACTCGATCTGCCTGTTTGTTGCCTTTCACGACTGAACCTATGAACCAATAGCTCTGCAATTTTTTAAAATTTGGTTTGGCCTGATTTCCGATCAACAAGTGACTGTCATTTATCAAAGATTATAGCTAGTCTGCGACTTGAAGAAGGGCATGCATATTGCATAGGTGACTTTTTATACTGAATATTTACGAGGAAACAGAGTGGAAAAGGTTTTATCAATGAAGTCCTAAAAAAATTTGTTATCTACGGAATATTATTTCAAACACTACATGGGAGCTAAAGTTATAAAATTTGGAACATTAATATATGTATATACATTGGCCGGAAGAATAACTAAGCGAAATTTGGGCAGTATTGGAAAATGGGGTGTGGCACATACTATACAACAAAGTTATTGAAAACATTATAATATACATATTAAAATTTATGAAAGATTAAGCCTTGAAATTTGGTAAATGGACATATCTACAGTGTTGGTCAAAACTTAAGCACGAAATGTTAGCTTAGGATAAAACTAAAAAAAAGATATTCGATCATTTTCGTACATTATTTTGCCCAACACTATGTATTCCCTGTTAGAACCACGTTACAAACTATGAACGATATTAGACAAAGAGGCGTGGCACCAGGGGCGTAGCGAGGGTTCGAGCCGTGGGGGGGTGAATTTCATTAAAATGCCGACTTATTTCAGGAACTTGCCGACTGTATAGAAATCATGAAAATCGGCCCAGCGATTATTCACTCCATAGAAGATGTTTTTTGTATGTGAGATGCCACGCTCCTTTTTGACCAATCTTAACAGGAACACCCCTGGGCTAATACCTAAAGGACCATTCATATAAGAGCGACCAGCTACCTACGATCGAACGACTATTCGCAAGTTTTGACAGCCCGTTCACATGAACACTTTTATAGGTCGCGGCAGTTCGCGAATTCCAGCCATCAGTTTTTCTTTTTACCCTCAATGTCTAGTTTTAGGTTAAGTTCAAACGAATGTTTTATCCGCTAGTTTGTGGAACCCTAATTAAATGATGTGGATTGCGAATAAACTTTGACAATTCGCGCCAAGGGTGTTTCCGTTCACGGCAAAAAGTTTGTAATTCGAAATTTCGTTATTTAAACTGTTTATAAACTTATTTTCTTAATACATTTTTTTTAGACCGAAATATTTAGAGGTTCTTGTTAAATTTAATTTAAAAAAAAGTGACATTTTTAACTGCGATTCCTCTTAAAACTATACACTTCCTACGGAGTTCTGTTTCGGCTCACTTACTCGTTTTTCTATTTACTTTCGATAAATGGTAAAAGAAGCTAGACTGCAATTACATTTTCAGTAGATAAATGGGGTCCATTACTTAGATCTGTCACTGTCGGTGTCTCAAAATTTAAAACCATTCAAGTACTACAGTCGTCGCTGTATTATTGTACCTCTAGGTTCCTATCTTGTTTTCTGGTGAACGAATTCGTTAGAGAAATGTTGAGCCAAATACCTTCCAAGTCCTTCATAGGGATCTGCAAAAAAAAAGAACGCATGTAGTTTTCTTGTAAAAGCAGCGGTCCCTGAAGGCCAATATCACACGAGCTGCATTTTCATGAGTACCTATAGAGGAAAGCAATAGAATATTGCACACGAGTGACCGCAATCAAAAAGAAGTCGGTATGATCGCGGGAACGTTTTTTGAAGCTTTTCATAATATAGTTATATAATATTTATTTAAAGAAAAAAATAATATTATTTATAAGCGACCTATTTTAATATTATAATAATTCTTATAACCATCCAAAACACTAACGACTAACTTAAGACTAAATACATACTGACCAGGACTACGAAAATGGGACGACAATTCATCTGTTAGCATTTAAAATAACAACATTGTTTACTAATATTTTTGAAAATAGTATTACAAGTGCAGTCTTAACTTTGTGTGTCCCATCATTCCTCTCATAAAATAATTCCCAAGATATTGTAAACTCTCTCTCCGGTTATATGGACCTACTCCATTCGTTAAGTTAGTTCCGAGACTACCCCTTTTACCTTTCAATCAAACTATCAATCACACGGTATTATAATAAGAACCATTCTACAAACTTGCTGTTAACTGTCATTATGTACATACATAGACTTGTGTATAAAATAAGAAATAAAGTTTACGCAATAGATCCAAATAGGACGCTAAGCACGAGTACGATAATGTCGGCACCGTAAAAATATTAACGAATTCTTATAGAAAGAATTTTTTATTACTGCAGTGCAGGGGTTTTGTCTTAATGGCAACACTTACAATAAAAAAAATTTTTTTTTCATAATATTTTTTAATCTAGTTATTTTTATCAATATTCTTTAAAAAATTGCTTCCAAGCTCAAAATTTTAGAAAAAAAAACTTCATTCCGAGAAACTGTGCGCACACTTGTTACACATAGAACCTTTCGCTGATAGGACTCAAAGTTACACATAAACTTTTATGTAACAGTTTATGCATTACAAAAGTAGCCCATAACCATTTAAGTAGAACTTAAGTCGTTATGAGCCGTATCAACACAAGGCCCTTAATTTTCTTAAATTTTATCTTATTGAACCTCCTGCCGAAGCACAAATACTTAGGCTAGCGGTCATTTAACATGAAGATCATGTCGAATTCAGGAATGTACAGGAAGAGGTTAACTCATAATTCATCTAAATATGTACCTAGTTTTATATAGATTTGTATTGACGTTAGTTCAATGAAAGCTTCACTGACAGCTGTAGTAATACAGATACCATCAGATATCCTAATGCACTCGAGGCTTTCTAGCTGCTGCACCTTAGTAATGGAGGATTTTCTTTGGAAACTGATAATAAAATCTGTATCCAAACTTATCTCAGAATTGCATATTATCAGGGGTATCGTGAATAAATTCCAATGGAAATATTTCCCTTGTCAGCAATCAAATAGCTGAATGGGAAAAGGAAAGGGAAATAACATTCGCGATAGGAAGTGTATTGTATATCATACACGCCGAATGACTTTTCCTGTTCCTATCCTCCTCATGCTGATTAGTCAGAGTCCCTCTGCCTCTATAACTCAGATGACGCTATTTACTACATTCAATCTGAACAATTTCCGCTTTAGTTGTGCGCCTTTATAGCCTAATGGCAATGGGAAGAAAAGATTCAAATTTAAGGGCGCTTTTAATATGCCATCTTCACACCCTTTCCTGCAAAAAGCTATTTCATCCCCTCCTGGCCTGGCCATAAACCACAAATCGCATATCGTAAACTATATCTGACATGCGGACAATAGTTACACAGTCAATTTGATAACTCTATTCCGATTACGGCCCTCCCTCTCATCTATCTTAATGCCCCCTATGGGACACAATATAAAATAGAAATCGCGGTACCAAAACAATAAAACTACCAGTACCCCGAAGAATGGCGTGGTGCGATGAAAATAAGTGCAAAAGGAAAAAAAAAATTACTTGATTGCCATCTTGATCACTGGTGAACACTAAAACACTACAACAATGTCGGACCATTACGCGGTCAAAATAACGAGCTATAGCTGTTTAGTCAGTGGCGTTTGACTCTGAACGTGGAGATGGAAAGAACGCGTCTTTATTTCCTTCTTTTCGCCGCCCCAAATGACATCCGATTCGAGTTCTTTTTACTGCCAATTTTGCGGCCAATGTCTAATGAGTCGGCCGACTCTCAGCTCTCACTCACTTCGATATAGCAGAATGGTTCTTCTTATAAAAGCCCAAATTATCTACGAAAATCTCACGGTGAAGTTAACTAGTTAACTAGTACATTAAATTTGCTGGTAATAAATCTTTCGCTGTGTACGAGACGAGTGTTATAGCCGGACAGAGAAAACACTCCATGCCGGCCGGCCGCCTGCCTCCCAGTAAGAGTAATCTAGTTTGTTAAAGCGAGGACGGACTTCGAGGAGTATATCTTGTTGCACGTTTAAGATGGAGGCGAGATGTGCTGTTTATTTAGCAGTAGACTACGTGACTTAATTATATGATTTTGCAAGAATAAAGTGCAAAAAATATGTTTCTCTAGTGTATTTTTTTTTATTTAAAGTGCTCACTTTGGGTACAATAGATACGGGCCCGGCAGTTTGATTGAGAAAAAAATTGGGTCACCGAAGCAAAAGTATGCAAGGCATTTGATTTATAAAATTTTGTTTGCTGTCAGACCGATGCTCGAAGATACCGACAGGTTTTTGCACCTCTTTAAAAAATTTGGATTTATAATTACCGAACCGCAATTGAGACTATAGTGAGATTGATTGAGATTGTACGAATTAGATCCTTTTTCTTAAAGTTACGAGGTAGTATATACTTATGTGATACCATCCTTTCAAGAAATGGAACGTATCCCACGATACAGAGTCTCTTTTAGACAAAGCCTTATCACTAAGTTACATATAATTAAGTCAAATAACTACCCAGAAGTTATAGCTGTTTATAGCGAAGTTGACGTTCTGATATCAAATTCGCTAATGTCGTGTGCTCCATTTTGCAATCGCCTCGTTGTTTTGGTTTATTTTGAAACCTTCTGCTGCGAACCAGTGAAAACTGTCAATACCATCGATCATTGTAGTCTGTAGTTCGTGTAAGATTCTTTATAATGCAAGGTTGCGCAAAAGACATCACCCTATCGGAAGATGCTATAATTTTTACAAATGGCGGTAGAAAAAACCTTAAGATGGAATTTGTGTTTTTCCGGGGATCGAACCTGAGACCCCTCGCACAGTAGTCCTGCACACTAACCACTGGGCTACTGCGCCCACAAAACAGATACAAAATACACGTGAATAATCGCTATACTCCTAAAGAATCCGAAATACAGTAGACGCTCGGTATAGTGAACCCTCTGTATAGTGAACTATCCAATATAGTAAACCACCAACATTTTACACAGACTACTCTAAATAGTGAACTATGAAAATCTCGATATAGTGAACTCAGATTTTTTTTTCGCAAAAGTCAAAGAAAAATGTTCCAGTTTAGCAATGCGCCTGCATGTCAACAGTTTTTTTTATGAAGGTTAGGTTAGCCACCTAGACTGTCCCAAAAACAGGACTCAGGAAGTGGCCAGAAAAATTATGGGCCGGACATTACAGGTGGGAACTCTATTGCTACCTACGAATTTCTTTTAAAGAATTTCGTTGGTGGTGGTTTGTCTTCGGGTATAGACGGAGGGTAACCGTAGCAGTCTACCCCCTGTCTATTGCCTCTGACAGTCCACCACTGAGGAGAGAGAGACTGATACATGGCAGAAATGGGTGGTTGAATCAATCTGTTCTTCTGCTTGACCAAAAGTCAGTGGATGGGTTGTCTACTGGAAGAAAAGGATGGAGGGTAACCGTAGCACTCTGCCCCCCGTTTATTTCTTTTAAATTCCCATCCAAGAGACAAAGACTGGTGTTGACCAGAAGAGCTTGATTAAAGCAAACCACCATACTGCTTGGTATGAAAAATAAGGGTTAGAGTTTCTCCTTCAGAGAAAGCAAAGGCGAATGGTGACCGAAACAGTTTAACAGTCTATTGCCTCTGACCTCTGACGAAATGTTTAGAGTGTCGAAATGAAGTTGACTGATGTAGTCCTACAGGTGGCGGTTAGTCTTCCACGATGGCGAAGAAGTCACTTAATAAGGTGACAAATTATTTTTTAAAAATTTAGTTATGGAAAAAAATGATATTTATTTCTGTGTTCCTCAAAAAAAAATATCTTCATCTCAGTGTTTTTTAAAGATTAATACAATTTTGTTTGTTATTTTAGTGTTTTGTAATCAAAACGTTGGTATGTGTTTATTTATATCAAATTAGCTTATTTGGACATTTAAAAACTCCCGCTCGAAATAGTGAACAATTTCGATATAGTGAACAGGCCTGGTTTTTATAAGTTCACTATATCGAGCGTCTACTGTATTTGTTTCGATTTTTACATTCATTTCATTTATTTTCAATGAATCGCAACCCGCTTATTCATTAAGTGGGTCACGGGTGTAGGTTGCTCAAGTGGACCCTCCATAACCCTCGATATTCCGCCATCGACTCTAATCACCAGAATCAATCCCCATACCGGTAGAGGAGAAATTATGGACTTTATTTAACCATCTCATCCCAGGGTCTATAGATACATAGAGGACGCCTGCCTGATGGTACGGATTGCTAGCACGTCTTGAAATCCTATTTGTGTCCGATTTGTATCGATTTTTTGCGGAATAATTCGTCGGTGGTGTCGGCGCAGCATGAATTTCAGCGTAGATTTCTCGGCTGTCTGACACCAACTGGGTACCCGCTCGCCTAGAAGATTATGGGACAATACCAGAGGCTGGCGTTGGTCTGGCCGCCCCCGAAGCAGCCATTCTGCTGAGAATATCGCAACTGTGCAACGCAATTGGACATCGATCGGCGGTCTTTAGGGTTTTGGTGAATGACTGAAAGATGTTCTCTTACAAAGTACAGACAATTCATCAGCTATTAGCTGTTGACCGCCAAGCTCGTGTAACGTAGGCTCAAGCCATCCTGAATCTAGACCACGAGTGAGACAACTTTTCATCGAAAATCTTCATGGGCCTGTTAAATGCACTCTACATGTTAGTGGAGTCCCATTGCAACAGGTGGAGAAGTTTAAGTATCTCGGGGTCTTATTCACGAGTGATGGAAGGAGCAATGCTGAGTTTTCCTGTAGTATTGGTTAAGCTGGATCGCAATTTTGAGACAGCTTGGTCATTCTGTTATCAGGAGGACTGAACTTGGTGTCGAAGCTAAGTTGTCAGTCTTTAATTCGGTGTTTGTTCCAACTCTTACCTATATGGTCATGAGGTTTGGGTAATGACCGAAAGAATAAGATCGCGGATACAAGCTGCCGAAATGAGATTTCTCCGTTGTATTGCTGGTGTGACCCGTAGAGATCGCATTAGAAATTCCAGAATACGTGAGGAACTCAATGTCGAGCAGCTACTTCTCCGGACAGAGCGGTCCATGCTTCGGTGGTTTGGTCATGTTAAACGCATGCCCCCGACCAGGATCCCACGACGTGCTATGGAATCCGTACCATCGGGCAGGCGTCCTCTAGGTAGACCCAGGATGAGGTGGTTAGATCAAATTCATAATCTCTCCTCTACCCGTATGGGGATTGCCCTTGATGATTTGGAGTCGATGGCGGAAGATCGAGAGCTATGGAGGGTCCACTTGAGCAACCTACACCCGCGACCCACTTAATGGATAAGCGGGCCATTGAAAATGTATGTATCTTCATGGGCGACGAGGCCCATATCCAGCCATGTGGATATGTGAATAAGAACATTTATCTGTTCTAGGACACCGAAAACCTGCTTATAACCCACGAAGAGCCATTACATCCGCTCAAAGTTACTGCATGGTGTGCTGCTTACAATGGAGGCGTCATCCAGTCTCATTTTTTTTTTTTTTTTCGAATACGACTATTGTGGACGGCGAAGCGCTACAGAGCCATTTCAACGACTTTCTCCTTCCTCAATTGGGTGAATTTAGACTGGAGAACATGTAGTTTCAACAAAATGGAGCAACGACACATACTGCACGATACACAACCGAAATTCTGAGGGCTGGAATTCCTTCTGTGCTATAGTTTTAGCGATTTGCACTGGCTGGCAAGTTCGCCTGATTTACCCCTTCCCAGACTTCTTTTTGTGGGTTTTTTGGAATTCAGGAATTAATCACCCCTATCGTGGAATCCGCCGGGGGGAATTATTCACGGAAAAGAATATTTTGGTATCGTCAAAATCGCAATATGAACAGTTTCCCGTTCACGAAAAATTCGATTTGAACGTTTTTAACGATACAGTGAAACTCCTACACATTACCCACACGGGGAACTGTTCACTTTGCGATTTTGACGATATCAAAATATTCTTTTCCGTGAATAATTCCCCCCGGCGGATTCCACGATAGGGGTGAATGTAACCAAGCCTCTGATTCTTGAAGTCCATCAACAATGCGAGGTCCTATCGCCGGAAGTTCTGGCAAGAGTAATGGAAAATGCCATAAATCGGGCCCGAATGGTTATCAATTTGAGGAAATAGTAGTTTGTCAGGAATGGCAAAAGTATAGACGTGAGTCAGTATAGCTTGCCTCTATGGATGCTGTCATAGGCGGATAAATAGATAGATGTTGAGTGTCGATTTGGAATTCTTGGATTTTTTCCAAATCTGTCCCAGAACAATATACTTTCCTGGCCTACCAGCACACCGGTAAAAGACAATCAGGATATTGAGGAAAGGTTACATGTGTTCCCATAATAAGTAGGTAATAGGTATACCAAGTTAAGATTTTAAACGCGATCTTAAAAGACTAATGCCCGCCTTTTTGAGGACAGTTATACTCTTGGATGTTTGTCAGACGTTCGCGATAGTTGGCGCAGTGAAAAAAACCTTAAGATGTAATTTGTGTTCTTTCGGGGATCGAATCTGGGACCCCTCGCACAGTAGTCCAGCACATACTAACCACTGAGCCATTGCGCCCTTGTTGGTCCTTAGAGCGTGTATATTATTCACTTCGTCCTAATCATGTGGACGATTATTTCTTCTATCGCGTCATATAAATTGAATGATTCGTCGCCAGTTTAGCACCGACTGTGATTCCGTTTCAAGGTTTATTTTTATATAGAATTCTGATCAGAATTCGTTGCCATGTTCTCTTACGTTTTGGTCAGACTTCCTTATATTTTTTCTAGATTTTTTATATCCCTCGCTTCCTAGTGCTCTATCTTTGTACCCCTCAAAAGACGATGTTCCTCTCATCTATACTCCTCGTTTGACGCTAGCAGTTCTTGTTTTAGTACTCTTACGCAAAGCGCAAACCAGCAGTTTTATGGTGGTGATCGTGTGAAAGGGTTGGGGTTGAAATACTGTAGGTATGGTCAAAATTCTGTTTTCAAAATACTGCATTTCAAAATACTGTAATTCAAAATTCTGTATGAACAAAATTCTGTATGAACAAAACTCTGTATTTCAAAATTCTGTATTTCAAAATTCTGTATATCAAAATTATGTATTTAAAAAAATGGTTTTGATAATGTAAAAAAGTGAACGACAAAATCAGCGGAAGTTTTAAAAATCCACTAGATCTAGCGACAACACTAGAACGGCAACAGTGGTCCGAAAATACCCCTGTTCCCTTATCTATATTGCAATTGTTTCAAGGCGTAGTATCGTGCAACTTTCCTATCAAAGATGTTGTCGTCTCATATTTTGAGGTTGAAATCACGTTTCAGGCATTTCTAGTATGTCTAATCAAGGAGGTTGTAGATTCTGTATTTGGTAGCTAACTTGTTGAAAATAATGACTCTGAGGCCTGTCCGAATCGCCTGAACTTTGAAACTGGAATAAGAAATCATTTCGATTAAATAGTGTCATTTGGTTCGGTCGAAGTACTCTTTCTAGCAAAATTTGCTATTATGTTTTATGATCTTTTTTATATTGAGAATGGCTCTACTGACTAATGGCTAATAAATCCATTTGTTATAGCGGCTAGAAATCTGCACACCCTGTGTACTAAATTTGGCCTTTGATCCGCCGTTTCCTCCATGATACCAAATAGTGTGGACAAATCATAAGCTTTAAATGTATCTTCAGTCAAAGGAGGATGTTAAAACATTTCTATCATCATCATCGTATTCCACTCACACATCTAACTGCAGCATCATAACGAGCCCATTATGTGTATTTTTCACTGCCTACCAACATTCTATAGAGAATAGGCACGCACAAGAGCATAAAGTTCCACTATTCTCTAATTTAAACAATTAAATAGATGATAGACGATAAAATTTACCAAAATCATTGACGATATTAAATTCCGTTGACCAACAAAAAAAAACAAGATAAATATGGAAAATGATGTCAAACGACATTCGGGGCAGATAACTTAATTTTTTGAACTTAATCCCCTTATGCGATTAATTGGCTTTTCAACACCCATACTCACGGCACTGTGCCGGACACATAGACCTTGAAATAACACAATAGGGCTTATGATATTAAATTGTTTGCAAAAGTAAACAAGTGCAAATTGAGATACATGTGTTCAATAGATCACAATGGCGCGTGCCATTAAAAATGCGTCACAATAATAATAATTGTCACACGCTTACCTGCAACAAAGTTATCCCCCAAAAGTTATGGTCTTCAAATGCTTTACTATATATAAGTCCATATGTATGGTAGAATTTATGCTATGGGTCGCGTATATGCGTCACAACTTCAATGACCCACAGTCGACAGAGTCAACACTATCCGGATCTAGGATGGGGCAAAACGGAAAACACAAGTGAACACACCGCTGCACCCCATTGCGGATTTCATTTTTCACATCCACCATCACCATCACCGCCAGCGTATAAGTGAAATTGAAAAACGTTGCAGGAAATGTGTTCCAATGTTAATAGTACTCAGTATGCATCGCATACGGTATTGGGAAATTGAAATTTTTCAACGACAAGAAGTGTTCCAGAAAATAAATAAATTTCAACAAAAGGCACAAAAAAAAGAAACGAAAAGTAAAAAGTGTTTCACTACATTACATGCTCTCTATGGTGTGCAGTGTATGTTGTATCGTATCCGTGAAATGAAAATGCAAATAGAACCACGTAATGGTGTGTAGGGAGTGCGCCCCGCAAAACCCACTCGCCTGCCGCCTGATTCACAGTGTTGTGGCGGGCGGCTGGGATGACAGTGTGCCACTCTTGCATACCAAATAAGCGAATTTTGTATAAAAAAAACACAAACACATCCTCCCCCTCTTAGGAAAGTCGCTGAAGACATCGTAAACAGTTTTACTAGATCCACATAAAACTACTTCGGATTAGAGATGGATTGAGCTTGGGAACAACAATAGAAATACAAAAATAAACAAACCTAGATGCGTTCGCTCTAAAGGCGTTCAATGATGTGAAATATAGTTCAAATCGGTTGTAAAATGCGCACAGTCAAAAAGAGAAAACTAAAGTGCGCAAAATGTTGTACAAGGTAGGTACCTTCTAAAGAAGGCTTAAGCAGGGACTGCATTATCCTGTAAAGAGGTTGGTCAGTATGTATAATTTGACAGATGGGTCGATATTAAGGTTATGCACTATAACATAAAATAAATAAATAGTTAACGCGGCGAGCGCGTCTATATAACACCATTATATTAGCCTATAGGCACCACAAGTGCGATGAGGACAACTCCAACCGCAGGACTTGAGGCTATCCTCAACCTGATTCCGCTAGACATTCATATACAACTATCGGCCGCATCCTCTTCGACTATTTACCTTGCCGTGGTGTGGATGCTTAGTAGGTACCTAATGATACCGGAGGGCGATTGCAGCAGGTATTCCCATACTGTAAGGTCTCCGGAGGAGGGTAGTCCGAAGCTAAAGGATAGTCAACCCTACTCCAGTGGTGGTGTGAGCGTTTATGCAAACCGTGCCGAGGGATGAAAGACTGCGGGTTTCAGTCAGTCACTAACGAGCTCCTTCAGGTGCCTTGGCAGGGCCTGTCGTATTTAGCGCCTTACCCCAGCAGAACCGGCTTTGTTGGGGCGGACCTTTCTTCACCGGCTTACTCGTGGGAATTACATGGATCTTCTTAAAAAATCAAACAAAAACAAACAACAACTTCAAAAATCAGGACACATAGACGACGAAAAGGACAGCGTACCGACTAACACAACGAACTACAGGACAACAAACATCGACGACAACGAATCCCTACTCCCATCGGATTCGGATTCCAAATCCATCGCGTCTGTTTCGGACGCGGAATTTGGAACTAAAGCCAAATCGGCTAGACGGGGAAAAAAATACACCCCCAGCGCAAAAAAGTGTAAACAGCAACGCGCAGCTAGGCACAAATTGGCGGAAGTCCTGGCGAAGCCGGACAGTTCTTGGGACGAAAAGGATAGGGAGACCATCCGATGGGCGGGAGCGATACTAAACGAGGAGGAAAGTCAACCTGTTGCGGGAGGACTTCCTTCCTCTACCAGTGGCCGCAACCAACCGTCGGACAACAAACAAGGACAACGGCCCCCCCTCAACAGAACTGACCCGACAAACAAACCAACGACGAGTGCACCTGCTACAGGAGCACAGAACGTTCGTAGCAAACAGAGAAGTCCTACTGGTACGGGAGGACCCTCTGTGACAGCTACCAAGAAGGACTTCACGTCCAAAAGACCAAGGCCAACTTCTTTGGAAGAAACTCCGATGACCTCAAAGAAGGCGAAGAATGCTGATGCGGCGCTCAGACCCTTCAATGAGGTCGTCAAGGACCATATGCTCTACGGCATCTGCGACAACAGTCACGACGAGGGCAAGATGAGTGGGGAGAACTGGTTGTTGCTCAAAGCGACCCTAGCCGGAGAGGTCCTCAAATTCTTGGACT
This sequence comes from Cheilosia scutellata, assembly GCA_955612985.1. NCBI lineage: Eukaryota > Metazoa > Arthropoda > Insecta > Diptera > Syrphidae > Cheilosia > Cheilosia scutellata. Next base: position 54,650,626 of record OY015314.1, read on the forward strand.
CACATCCTTCGGCAGAGCCACCGTCCTTCATGGATGGTGGTTACTACACAAACGGGGTAAAACTAATAAAATGCAAAAATAGCAGTGCGATCGACTTTCTGAAAATAACGATCCCAAAGATTAGTCCCCTGTGGAAAGATGCTAAATTGCAGCTTCTGCACTGGAGCGACATTCCAGTTCGTCCAAAAGGACGCGTGTGGCTACCCCCGGGTCCCACCAAGGAAGCGGACATCCTAAGACTAATTCGTCTGCAGAACCCTGATCTCCCAGTGAGCAACTGGAAAATTATTAAAGCCGGTGAACCGGAAGAGAAAGGAAGGCTGGTCTCCTTTCTCATGAACAAAGAATCACTCGACCTGCTTAGTAAGAGGGGTTATCGCTTCTCCTACGGCATAGACGAGCTAGTCCTCCGAGTTCAGGAGAAGGACGAGAGACTCATGTCGGGCGTTGTATCCTCGCTAGGGGAACTTGGCCTGGACGCCGGGCCCGATGGTCCCTCGACCTCCTCCCAAGGAAAAGAAACCAGCCAGACGGAAGTCAGGCAGCCAGCTGTTACGGATGGCGCCACGACTAACGTGGAACCCTTGACGATAAACGTCAACAGCGAGCCATCATCTGATTCGGATGACGGCAACAAAACTGTGGTAGAGGCGTCTGTACCGGTCAGCAATGTTGCTACGACTAGTGCAGATTAACCTCCATCACTCCAAAATAGCCTCGGCTAATTTACTGCTCCGCCTGCAAACGGGTGGAGAAGACATCGTCCTTATCCAGGAACCGTGGGTTAACCTAAACGGCCACATACTTGGACTGAGGACAAAAAACTATGACCTACTCTTTATGAAAAACAAAGGTAAACCCAGATCCTGCATCTTGGCAAAGAAAAGTTTAAAAGCTCGTCTTATACCCAATTTCAGCGATCCAGATTTTGTCTGTGCAGAGCTAGACAGAGGCATCAACGAGAAGCTGTGGATATCATCGGCATACATGCCTTATGACGACACAGGACCCGTTCCAGCAAACAACGTGCGTGGCACGATAGAAACGGCCGACAAGGGCTCTATTCCCCTGGTGGTGGGCGCAGATGCCAACGCTCACCACACCCTCTGGGGCAGCAGTGACATAAATAACAGAGGTGAGTGTCTTTTTGATTTTCTTATGACTACTAATCTCATATTGTGCAATAAAGGCTCAGAGCCTACTTTCATCAATAGCATTAGACAGGAGGTTTTAGACATTACCCTAGCTACTAACTCTCCCAAACTAAGAATCAACAATTGGTTGGTATCGAGAGATGTTTCATTCTCGGACCACCGATATATTCAATTCAGTATTGACTACCGTATGCCTCCAATCGTACCCTTTAGGAATCCTAGAAAAGTCAACTGGCAGGCATATAACTCACTTCTTACGCAGAAACTTAACCAAGTACCCAATCAACCGAACTCACCATCAGATTTAGATTGCATGGTGGACAAAGTTACCAAATATATGAACGAAGCCTTCAGGAAAGCTTGCCCAGTCAGCAGGCACAAAACTGGGAATAAACCACCTTGGTGGAGCAACCACTTAGCAAATCTGCGAAAAGATAGTAGGAAATGTTTTAACTCGGCAAAGTCCTCTAGACTTCAAGAAGACTGGGACAATTACAAGAACAGTCTCCGGATTTACAAAGCTGAGATCATAAAAGCCCAACGAGACTCATGGAGATTATTCTGTGGTAACATAGAAACCAATAGTGACTCCAGTAGGCTAAGAAAAATTATCTCCAAATCACCAGATGTGCCCAGCTTCATTCAAAGATCGAACGGAGAATGGACCACATCTACTGAAGAGACCTTAGATCTGCTCATGAATACCCACTTTCCGGGTAATACCATAGACGTCAACCGGTCTACAGCAACCTATCACCTAGTCCAAGAAATACCGAAGGAGATAGTGAACACCCGTAATATAAACTGGGCCGTTCACAGTTTCCTTCCGTATAAGTCCCCTGGACCTGATAATATAACACCAGTGGAGATTCAAAAGGCCCTTGAAATATTGAACCCTTGGCTGGAAGTCATTTTCCGCTCATGCCTGACTTTCGGCTACACTCCAGTCTCATGGAAAAGGGTCAAGGTGGTTTTCATACCAAAGAGCGGCAAGGCTTCCCATGTCTCTCCAAAGGATTTTAGGCCGATCAGTCTCTCTTCGTTTCTGTTAAAAACCCTTGAGAGACTCATCGACAACTTTATTCGAAAGAAACTAAAAGCAAACTCACTATCCAATTCCCAACACGCATATCGTAAGGGTTTCTCGGTAGAGACAGCTTTACACTCGCTAATAGGCAATATTGAAAAATCGCTCGCTAATAAGCAATTCTTGATGGTATCCTTTCTAGATATCGAAGGTGCCTTCAACAATGTCAAAACAGAGGCTATCTCCAATGCACTCCGCAGACTGGAAGTTGATAACTGCCTACGCTTTTGGATAGAAAACATGCTAAACAGTAGAATGATTCTGTCCGAGCTGGGGGGCTATCAAACTAAGAGGTCAGTGTGCAGGGGCACACCCCAGGGAGGCGTACTTTCCCCACTACTTTGGATCTTAGTAGTGGACGAGGTATTAACAACTCTGGAAAATGTGGGGTGCAATGTTATAGCCTATGCGGACGACATCGCCATTGCTATTTCTGGCAAATTTCCTGATACCATAAGAGATCTTATGGAATCAGCTCTTAAAAAATTAGTAAAATGGACGGATACGGTTGGACTCGATGTCAACCCCTCCAAGACAGAACTAATACTCTTCACAAAGAAATACAAAATTCCTAATATAGCTCCACCTAAACTTAGAGATCAAGAGCTAAAATTCACAAAACACGCCAAATACCTAGGAATAATTCTAGACAGCAAACTTAGCTGGAAACTTAATATCCAGGAACGTGCAAAAAAGGCCACAATAGCCATGTATGCTTGCAAAAAAGCCTTAGGCCCTAGATGGGGTCTACAACCTAAAGTAACAAACTGGCTCTATAAAGCGGTAGTCAGACCAATTCTACTTTACGGTATCATGGTCTGGTGGCCAGCGCTAGAGAAAAAATGCAACATTAAATCTATAGAACGCATACAAAGATCTGCAAGCATATGCATCACAGGGGCCCTTAGGTCCACCCCAACGGCCGCTTTAGACACAATATTGCATCTTCTTCCCGTCGACATCTACGGGAAACTAGTTGCGTCTACAGCGGCTCTAAGACTCAGAGAGTCTCAAAAATGGACCAACTCTCCGGTTGGTCATATGGGCATCCTACCCAATACAATTCCGAGCAAAACGGACTATATAATTCCTTTTGAAGATTTTAATATAAAGTACAGCACAAAAATCCCAAATCGATCCGAATGGGAGAACGGCAATATAAGCAGCAACTCCGCAATCGAAATCTATACAGATGGATCCAAAATGACGGAAGGCACGGGTGTGGGAGTCTTCTCCCGATCACCTGCTCTCAACCTCGCCTTACGCCTCCCCGACCACTGTAGCGTCTTTCAAGCGGAAATTATGGCCATTCGCGAAGCAGCACGCCGACTTGCCTTATATGAGATAGACGGGAAAGCTATCACTTTCTATATAGACAGTCAGGCAGCCATAAAAGCCTTGAATACACCAACAACCAGATCAAAGTTGGTAAAACAATGCCGGGAATCTCTTAACGAGATTGCGGATAGATGTTCAGTCACCCTGTGCTGGGTTCCAGGTCACAGTGACATTCCTGGCAACTGCAAGGCGGATGAATTAGCCAGACAAGGCAGCGGCCTCCATATAACTGATAACAGCGAAGAACCGCACGCTCCACTGCAATCAGTAAAAACCATGCTCCTCGAGGAAGCATTAAAAATCACCAACAATAGATGGAACAGTATTAGCACCTGTATAACATCCAGACAAATCTGGCCAAAATTAGATGTCAGAAGAACTAAACAACTCCTTTGTATTAATAGAAGCAAAATTAGCTCCGTCGTAGGAATACTAACAGGACACTGTCTGATAGGTAGACATGCCCGCAGAATGGGAGTACCCTACAACGATTTCTGCAGAAGCTGCATGGACGAGGAGGAAGAGGAGACCACCATTCATCTCCTCTGCTCCTGCCCAGCTCTTGCCACCCTACGCATGGCTACCTTAGGGGCTTACTTCTTTGAGGACCTGAGCGATTTGTCCCGTACCGATATGTGCGGCATCAGCAAGTTTGTTACAAAGTCGAATTGGCTACATTGATTATCAACAAACATCTCACCCATTTTTCGTTTGTTTCTGAAGACTAAACCGCCAATGGGAAGTGCTGACCATGTCAGTAAATTTTCACCTTCACACGTCGAATCTTCAGACTCCGTCAGAGGAGACAGGCGGGGGGTTAGACTGTTTCGGTCACCCTTCGTCGCTCTCTCCTGCCGCAGTCTCTCTTATCTGATTTGTATCAGCCACCCTCCTTATTAACGGACTGTCAGAGGCTACTAGCGGGGGTTAGACTGTTTCGGTCACCCTCTGTCTGTTTCTGAAGACTAACCGCCAACGGGAAGAGCTGACCACGCCAAGCCAAATTTTTACCTTCACACGTAGAACTTTCAGACTCCGTCAGAGGGGATAGGCAAAGGGTTAGACTGTTTCGGTCACCTTTTGTCGTTTCCTCCTGCCGCAGTCTTTCTTATCTGATCTATACCAGCCACTCTCCTTAGTAACGGACTGTCAGAGGAGACCAGCGGGGGGTTAGACTGTTTCGGTCACCCTCTGCCTGCTCTCTGAAGACTAACCGCCAAATGGAGGAGCTGATCACACCAACCAATTTCATCTCGATAGTTAGAGGACCCCGTCAGAGGCAATAGGCAGGGGGCAGACCGTTACGGCTGCCCTCCATCTTGACCCGAAGACCAAGCCGCAACCAGGTGATGCAAAATTTCAAAAGCTCCGACTGCCTCAGTCACTACCAATAACCTCTCAACTAGGCAAGAAACCAAAATTCGCAAGTAGCAAAAGAATTCCCAGGGTAACGCCCGTGCTGGCCGCTTCCCTATCCCCCCCCCCCTTCTGTGGTATCACAATGGACCAAAAATATGGTCTAAGTGTGTCCCCTTTGGGACAGCCACCTTACCTAACCTAACCTAACCTATCGGCCGCAATTGGTGCATTGAGAATCAGCCAATCAGTAAACTGGAAATTGATCGAAACGGGTCAGTCGATGATCCTACAGAAAAATTTGGGCGTGTACCTGTCACGGACTACATCACGCCTTATATAGAGTTTACAAGGCCTTTCTCGAGCGGCTATCCCAACAGGGAAGAATGGAGTGACGGACTCGTACCTAACATGCATACCACAGCCGTATTTAGAGACGGTTCTAAAATGGACACTGGGGTAGGGTCAGGTGTCTTCTCTGAATCGCTGGGTATATCAAAATACACCTCCCCGACCATAGCAGCGTCTTCCAAGCAGAGGTCCTGGCAGTGACAACAGCAGCCCGTGAGTCTGTGGTAAGGGCAGTACCACCTGGAGGTATTACCTTCTTTATCGATAGCCAGGCAGCAATAAAAGCCATAACTGCACCAGAAATAAAATCGAAGCTTGTGAATTGCACAAGGTTGGGTTCCGGAACATGAAGGCATTCCAGGCAATGAGAAAGCAGACGAATTAGCAAGACAAGGTTCGACAGCTGTTTCAGAACAAGCTGATCCCTCTATGAACATCCCGCCTTGCACACTCAAGCTTGAAGCAGGGAGAAAAGCCACAAGAGAGGCGAACGCTAAATACTTGTAATTGTAATACCACAAGAATGCTATGGCCGTCCTTCAACGAAACAAAAACCGAGAGTATAATACGGAAGGACAGAAAGTCCCAGTCCACCCTCGTGGGTATCATAACGGGGCACAATACTCTCCGATACCATATGAAGAAAGTGGGCTTAACGGAAGAAGAACTCTTGGGGATAGAACCTACTTCCTTTGTCACTGCCCAGGTCTCCAACACACCAGGTATAAATTCCTAGGGAGTCACTTCTACAACGACCTAGACGAGCTTTCCAACGAGGAGTAACGGTTCTAGCCGTAGACCCTCCTGACCAATTTGTGTCGAGTTTATCATTGAGCTGTTACATTAAAAAGTATTTTCAAATAACGAATGCCATCAAATGAAAGAAGTTCCCAGAGGCCACCAAATATGTTTACGTAGTGAATTTACTACTATCGTAGAAAAGTGGCATCACTGAAGATGACCAACCAGAATAAAGGGAGAAAATATGAGGTCAATCACAAGCATCTGTGAGGGCGGCCGGCACAATAAATTTGTAGAAATTTCTGTAAAAGCTTTTAGGACTCGCAAGTTCGACAAACTTTTGTTTACAAAATTTGGACGATATATACATAATATGAACTTCTGCATGAAATAGAATGGTGTCGACGAGCAAACAGGTTTAAGATGTTTTAAAGCCTATTTTAATATTTATTTTCATTTGGTTATGCTAGGTATCTTTGAATGCCACCCCTATTAAGAAAGCACTTTTGAGTACAACCTATAAGAAAATTTTCCATGACGGAACTGCCACTCCACCCATGCCCTGGCAAAAGTGTAGTAACTCAATCCATGTCATTTGCATTTAATCATTTTACACAACTCATTGTATCACTTAACCCAGCGTGTGCTAGAATCTTCTTATACGCCTTAGCCTCTGTATATTTCCCGGCGTAACTCTTATTTTGTGTAAAAAAAAAGAGAAAATACACGCATAATTAGGTGAATTTTAAAATAAGCACATACACTCAACACAAACAAATCGCATTTGTGATGATTACAAACTTTTCTCTACACAACTATTTATAAACAGCTTACGCAGTCTTTACCTCTTTTCAGTCTGCAGAAAATATTCTCATCATCATCTTCATGGATAAAAAAAAAACCACAGAAATTATCATTTGAGTGCGAATTTATTCATTAACCACCATTAGTCACTAGACAGAAATCTAGGTCGTCCCCAAGCCAAGACACATTCTTCTGACCATAATTACGCCCACGTGGTTGCCCCATGTACGCGAAGCGGCCCCATACAGCGAAAGAGTCCATGAAAAGGTGACATCTGTCAACTCTCGAGAACATTATCTATGCACTGTCACGTAAAAGATACACAAATTAAGTAACAAAAATGACAAAGATACAATGATGCGTCGACAGGTATTATAAATCAGCCCGCATTGCCATAAATGTAGAAACTTTCTCGACAGTAAAAGTAAAACAACAAAAACAAAAATAAAAAATTGATCTCACTGACGCGAACTGGATGGTCTAGTACTCTAGTATATAGGGCGTTCTTATTTCATTCAGTTGGCCACGTTTATTTTAGGCCATTTGAACTCTCAGCCCGCGAATTTTGTGCTGCATATCGCCAGCAGTTTTCCAAAGACATCAGACTTGATAGTTTGTTGTTTATACCGATGCAGTAACACTTTGTTTCTTTTTTTTTCGAACTCCACAGTCCACTGTACAAACACACTCGTATACATAAGTGCTTCCTCCATTGGAATAGTGGACACCTTCGTGCCGGTGTCGGACGGTCGTAGTGTGTAGGCTTCTGGACACCATTCACCTAGTAGTTTTTTTATGTACTTTCAATAGAACTTGAAGAGATTAACAGTTAAGCCAGGTTTACTTTTCAAGTGCTTTCTGTAGGCAGTTGTTATTCGTTTTTTGGTGAGACTTTAAGGCGCGCGCACGCTTGAGGTCTTTATGCAATGCCAATGGAATCTCCGGTCACCTGTCCCATTACAGACAAACACACAGACATCAACCCTGAATGCCCTTTTTTCATCGAAAAGTTCAAGTGCGCATACAGCTCCTCCATCTCCATTAGATGACGAAGATGGCGAAACTCCTCTTGAAGATGCATTTCCAATGAACGGCGATCTCCATCAGCACCGCATTCGTGACGAATGCGTTTTCTTACATCCAATTGCATAGCTTTGGTGTGATGGTCTTTTATCTTATTTAACACATTCCACGGTTCTGTTCTGTTCTGTGTGCCATTGAAGAGGAGATTTATTTATTTATTTCCACTCATGGTGTCTACTATCCGTCGAACAGGAAGGCACCGCGCCGCATGCGAGGGACAGAGCACAGTGGATCTCCGATGCCAGTTCTGTCCGGACGGACGGGAGACTAGAAAGTGGATAAGACTTGAAATTGATTTGTACCGGAGACTGCGGATATCTATCATCGTCGGAGATAGCTATCATTTTGCTGTTACTCACCGCAAATTGAACGTGATATGTTGGCCATGACTGCGCCGTCTGTTAAATGTTGAATGTCTAATCAACAAATCGATTCCTGGGAGTGGAGGATATACGACTTCGACTTGCGAGGTATCTACATCTACAACGGGCGAGAATAGAAGCAAAATCTATATGCAAATCTGACACAGACTTAGATGAGATATTTATATGGATATGTAGATGCAGGAAGCCGGTCGGTTGTCGCTGCTTCCCGGTTTAATAAATGGGAAGTAAGCTGCACATCATCAATGGGGAACGATATTGTTTTGCATGCGGTTTGGTGTGGAGTGTAATGTAATCTATAAGAATCTTGAACCGTTTAACCTTGTTTCGCCTCTGCTTCTCTATATTGGGAGCAGTTTTAATTGAGAAGAAAAGCTTCTGGAAATAAAGTGATAATAACCAAATGTAGGTAATGGAGGACTGTAATTGTGGTTGGAGTGTTTGGAATTTCCCTTGAATGGCTTAAATTACAATGTGCCTATATGGTTGGTGATTTGTTTAATGTGTCAAATGGGTCTGGTTCAGAGGAAAGCAAAATGTCAGTCAGTAGGTTGCGATTTCTGAAGGAGGACACTTTCATGTCACCCATCAGTGGGTAATTTAAGTTGTTTCAAGTATGTGGTGATAGAAATTAGTCGGTACGTTGCGTTGCTCAAACTAGGAAATATGGATATTTCTAGCCTTTTTCGGGGAATAAATTTAAGTATTTGTAGTTTTTTCTGCTCATCGGGTAAATTGTCAGACTCTTTGAATACCTTTTGCAATAACTTAGTACAAATTTTAAGCGGCGTTAATGCCACGATTAAATTTTCACACTTAGGCAGATCCTGGGAAAAATCCAAATCGATACCCACTATCTTTTCATCGATTTCAAAGTATGCCGCGTATGACAGCATCTATATAGATACGAGCTATACAGGGCTATGTGAAGACTTGGCATCTCTGCAAAACTCGATCGTTTGTGTAGGTTAACGACGTAGAAAACTCGCTGCTGCAACAAGGTCGGTAACGACCTTACCGAAACCTTTGATGTCAGAAGAAGACTTAGAAAATGTGACACGCTGTCGTGCGACTTCTACAACAACATACTTGAAAGAATTCAATTCCGTCCGATTACTTGCATAAAATAAATATAAATAAATATAAATTACTTGCATACGCCGAGGATATTGACACGCGGGCGAAACCAAGTATATTATGCTGTCAACAAGAAGGGACACTCAACATCGTAGAAATGGACAAAACGTCGCGATCGGCTGATAAAACTTTGAGGTAGTGAGAGACTTTCTCTACCTCGGCTCTGCTATAAATTCTGACAACAACATCTCAGAAGAAATTAAACGAAGAAGAAGCAGAGCCCTACACATCGAACAACTAAGGAGATTCTGTATAAGACCTTGATCATTCCAATCCTGCTTTATGGCGCTGAAGCTCGGACCCTATTTAAAGCGGATGAGTATATCCTCGGTCTCTTCGATAGAAAAATTCTTTGTAAAATGTTCGGTCCCATTTGCGTTGAGGGGGTTTGGAGAAGGAGATTAAATGACGAACTATGCGAGTTGTAAAGCGACATCGACTTGATGGTCAAAAAATTGTGAGTCAGTCGTCTAAAATGCGGCTGGGACATAGAGTGGATGGAAACAAATGTTCCGGCCCGTAGAGTCTTCGAATCTATAGCCCGGATGGACAACGTAGTAGAGAAATACCTCGCCTCAAGGGGAGCGCGCAAGTAGAAAGCGATCTCAACCGACTATAGGAGTACGCAACTTTGTAGCTGAGGCCTCGGTTCACCCCGAACTGTAGTAAGAAGCCTATCAGAAATATCTCAATTAACGTACTAGATTTCAGCTGACCAACACCACGAAACCTTTGGTTTGGTGATAAGTCGACTACGTGAAGCGGGACTACAGAGACGAAGGTGCGAGCTCTACGAGCAAAAGGGGATGAAAGAACATCGGCTTCTCCCATATAATAAAAAGCGGGCCATAAATGAAATGGACAGGTTCTGCTCCAGGAACAATTTTTGGTGGTTTTACAAAAAAGTTACAAGAACGGGTCTATGTAACCAAAACTCGAACTGGGGTCTGTAGAGGTGATCTGGGATACCATTTACTTAGTAGAGTCATAGTCGGTACTGAAGATAATAGAAAAACTACATCTGCAGACGTATGAAAGGGGAAACGGAACAAATTCTACTGTCAGGCAAAATGAACCGCATCAGCCTCGTCGTGTAAACAATAATGTCTACTGTACTGTGAACGTCTTGAACCAGATTTGTCAATGAAAAGACAGTGCATTATAGGCCCGGTAAGTTCACAACCGACCAAATATTCACTCTATGGCAGACCCCAGAGGTAACCCAAGAAATGAAGTCCAAATCGATATTCACCGTGTTTTATTGATTTTAAGGCCGTTTGAGACAGCATTTGTAGAGGCGAGCTAAAATCTATATCGACTTCCAGTTGATTCTCAGTCCATTCGCGAATTTTGAAAATAAATTTCCACGATTTGTAAACGTTATTCTGGTGTAAGTCTTTGCTTGGTCATTTACCGAAGTATACTGAAGAAAAAGTTAAACACAATTCGTTGGTATGACAGCTAGTTTGACAATTATTCCTATCGGAACTTCTATACCTACCTCTAAAAAAACACCCTTTATATTAGTTTTGCGGATTGATGATGGAGAATGCTCACTACTTCATTACAATAAAAACTTCATCTTCACAGAGATATTCAATGTTAAAAAAGGCGACTCGCTGTCTTCCCCGCTGTGACTTGCTTAACGTCATGCAACAAAAAATTGTTTAGACCTCGCAAGCCAATACCAGAGGTACTATTTTTCAAAAGTCTCTAAGATTACTTGCATTCGCGGTTGACGTCATGTCATTGCCAGAGTTCAGCGATCTGTCAATATGACGCATTTGAAAATATTGGGACAGAGTCAGAGGCAACTAAGGCCTTGCCAAGAAACTCTCGATATAAGACCCTAATCGTCCCGCCATTTCCTGCTGTATGGTGTAAAAGCATGCATATGTGGATAAAGTTATTCTTGACTCTTAGAACGCAAACTTTTTTTTAATATTTTTTGGTCCCATTAGCACTAACGGGCTTTGGATGAGACTGAACAGCAAACTCTTTGAGGTGTACAATGATATTGGACGGATCAGAAAAGTGCAAATTCGTCATCTAGGCTAAGCAGGTTTGGTTTAATGAACGGGTATGATGGTAAAGCCTAATTTCGTACCTCAAAGCTATTCATTATCAGTCGTCTAAAATGGCTAGCACATATAGAGCAAATGAACTTGAATATTGGGCTCTAACTAACCCAAAAATAAGTTTAGATAGAGTTCGCCTTATGTGTTGCCTACAAGTGTAAATGGACCTCGGAGAAGGAATGGTCATCAACAATTCAAAAACTCCTTCCGACGAGTTTTTGATTACAATTCAGCAGAGAAATACCTTGACGACTAAAGCAAAAAAAAAAATTACTTACCAACATAATATGTCCACTGTCCTATGATCGGATATAAATATACAAGTCGTGATTATATCGTATATCCATCGTTACAGTAGGTACCTACTATAATTAGGTATTGTATCTTGTTAGAAAACGTTTGCCGTTTTATTCTAGATTGGTAGTCATCGACGTCACTTTTATAATTCCGCTATTATTCCATTTCGGGACAACACTGTTAAGCAGTTTTATTTTATTGCCCTTACTTCCGAGTGAATGACTTTTAGAACGCGCGCATTGCCCTTAGATACTCTTTTGTGAATCAGGTTTTCGCATAAAGTTCTATGTTCTATGTATAGTAAAATGCGCTTCTGATGTTATCTCATAAAAGATTGGCAAAGTAGTAATAACCTCCCCGAAAGTCTTACCACAATAGCGCGGCGCACGGTAGTTTTTATTATACCTACCCTCTCATGTGTTTATTATATGACTATACACTCGCACGATAACTGGATATAGTTTCGTTTGGTTGTATCTTGAGAAAGAACTCAGGTCATGGATGTAATTTAATGATAGCACTCAAAGGAACCGATAAAATTAGCAAATTATTAACAAGCATTGTTACAACAGGCTCAAATCTACGGATACGGCAATGGTAGGTACATTGGATTTTGTGAGTTTTTATGTTTGGGAGGAAAGGAATGGAAGGAGCTATAAATGTTATGCCAAATCCGATTTGTTTTCTAATCAATTTTATTAGAAGGGCTCGTCAATAAAGAGCTGAACAAAATAGACGGTTTTTTGATTTTTTGAGGACCAAGTTTAAAGGTGAAAGCTGAAAGAAATAAACAGATTGCTATTATCACATTTTTAAATACCACATCCTGTATAGGGGACATTGGCAAACACTTTCTGAAACCCAAAGTAGGGTCTGGAAAGGATGCATTTCCTTGTTATATGATTAAACTAGAATATTGAGCACACATTTACCGAAAATGGAGGAATTCGATGAACTCTTGTATCCCGACTACACTGACGATAATACTGCCATTACATTATGGACGTCCACCCAAATGACAGCAGGTGTCATGGGACTAGGAATTAACATGGCTAAATGACTAAAACCATCTGCTCCTTAATGAACTCATCCACTTGAGTATGTATCAATGGACAATCGACAATAGATCGTAGAGAGTTTCGAATACTTGGGACCAGTATAGTCTATATAGTACGGACGGTTGATCCGTGTAGGACATTGACAGCCGAAGTGGCAGTAGTCAGCTCAACAAATTTGGTTTACACACACAAAAGAGATACGTCTCCAGTGACCAGACCACCCAAAGCTAATTTCTCTGTTCTTTTAACTTTCCGAGGTAGACATTTATAGGCTGGGGCCAGATCACGTAAAATGAAAACGATCGAACGACATCGTTTCGACAATAGCAGTCTCTGTTTTTTGCCACAGATATGATAGAGACAGCATGCGTGAAAACCATATCGTTCAATCGTTTTTATTTTACGTGATCTGACCCCTGTAAAATAAAGTGTTTGACTTTATTTTAGGGACAAATGACGGCTGAATTTAGAAGCTCTCGAATATAATTTGTTAAAGTTGGAACCCCTCACTAACACACTTTGAGCTGAGTCACTGCGCCAACTTCGTATATAGCTATGAACCAGCTAATCAAGTAGTATAATTGCCGAAATAAATATCCTTTCAATTTCTTCCCCGTTTCGAAATTATTATCACAAACGCAACAACTTTGTCATTTAAATGTCATCAGGTAAGTGCATTAATAACTTATTTCAATTCAACTATCAGTTATCTCTAAATGCCACATAATTCATAAAAAAAAACCAACTTGACCAACATGTTTACACATTAAAATAACCGAAAGTCCGATTCCAGATGACCGTGCCAAATTTGATATATACCACCAATATCTACCACCACTTTTCGTACCACCGCGTCTAGAACGCATCCTCTTAATTGAAAGCCAAACATCGAAACGGTGGTCAACAACTCAACAAACCTGTTTAGTCAATAAATCGAAAATTAACTCTCCCGTTAGACACGACATCTTACCAAATTCGGTGCGCGCTTGATGTGGGCTCACAAAAACCTACACCAAACGCCATCCACCCAACGATAACTATAGTCAAAACGTGCAAAAATAATGCCACCGCAATGCCAACGATCATAACACTCTTGTCATCGAATAACCCTACCTAACCCCCCCAATCGTATAATGGAACGCATTATGTGGCACACCGCAAATGCCCGGCCGTCTTTTTGTAAGCGACTGTGCTTCACGCTTGAGTGGAATCGTGGAATCGTTTGAGTCACGTTCGAAGAGGTTTTCCGCTCAAACCAGCTTTTCCTCTTCGAGTCGAGCTGCACATCAAAAAACACCGGCAAAATGTAACAGGTACCACCAGATGAATGGAATGGGAATCTTCTCCAGCCAGCACCAGCAGCCCCTCTCCATCGGTCGACTCAACTGGACAGTAAGCCAGTACAATGCGAATCAAGCCACAAAGAGTAAGCAAAAGAAAAAGAATATCTCAAGCCCATCAACAGTAAGACCTGAGACGGAGAGGAGATCCATTGAGGAGACCCACTTGGACTTGCCCACCGCGCGCTCGAGATGGTCGCCAATGGTTATGGTCTTCCCATCAAGCCGAAGACAACACCAAAGAAAAAGAAGAAGAAGAAGAAGCAAATATAGCGCACTTGCATGTATCCATCGAGGTTGCTTCGTACTCGAACCGTGCATATGTAGATTGTTGGTTAGATCTTGGTCTTTCTTGAGCCGCGCTGCGAAGAGTGTAACTTATTTTTATATCTATCAAGCGGGTACGACACTTTCTTGTGACGGTTTAAGTCTTCAAAGTTACAAGAACTACGATTCAGTTTAAGATTGTCTCTCAAATGGATAGGTAGATATCGACTATCGTACCATAAGATACAACTTGCTTCGACTGAGATACATTTTTCCTGCACACTATACCTACCCATAGAAATTGTGTGAATATTCTCCTCGCAGAACGGAACAAGGAAGTGCAATTTTGAAATTTTATTCGTGTGTTCTCGTTTTTTTTTGTTTTGCCCAAGTTTGAAGTTCATTTTGATGGTACGACGACAACGTAAATCGCATGTTACATCAATCGAGTGAACGAAAACAAATTTTACACAACGTCAAGCGGATAATAAAGAAGTGTGTTTGTAAAAGGAGAGGTACTGCCTATGCCTACGACTGCTGCATGACGACGATGTCTAACAAAAAAATGTCCTGATTCGATTTGTGCCTAGCGGAAGCGATTACGAGAGTTTTTGTTTTGATTTTTATTTTTTTTTTCATAATATTTCGGAGTTAAGATTCGGAGTGAAGTGAAGTGCACATATGCATGGTTTCAAGTGCAATACGTTAGCACGCACGATTTACGGATAAAGGAATTATAATTGAATTTGTAAACGAAAAAGTGAACAAGAAGAGTGTGTAGTGTTTGTTGTCTCGATTGCCGCACCACTGAGGAGATCCTTTTTGGACCAAGCTGATTGTATATCGTGGTAAGTTGAGATTGTTCTTATGTGCAGGGTTGCTTTGGCTCAGCGGATGATTATTTATGATCATGGGTTTGGGCAAGTGCTAATTTCGATGCGTATCGGAATTCAATGCAAATTGATTTTTTATTTTTTGGAATTGGAATTTTTATTGTACAAAGAAATGACACACATTTTGGGCAGGTCAAAAAAAAAATTCAATTTTATTGAGGCGAGCCTCGAGGAAAATCAATAACCGCACTGTTCGATTATTTATGAAGGGTTTTGAAGAAAATTCGTAGTAGGGTTAAGTTGGCACTCATCAAGTCTTGATTTTATTTTAAAGCAGGTTGGACTATTTTTTCTTCTTGCACTTTTGTCATTAATAGATAATACTATTATTGGCACGAAGTAGTTTGGTAGGTAGGTAAGCCAGATGATACTGGAATACCAAGAAGTGTTTAGACTTACCTACCAACTTTTAAGTTGTTATGAATTAAAAAAATAAGCGATTTCTAGAATTTCGAGGTGTGTCAAAGTTGGTATGGGAAGATTCTTATTTTTCATCTGATCGATTTCAAACTCGGCTTGTGTACTCTATATAGGAAATAAACAAAATTGTTTTCTCCGATTTTGGAAATTTTTCTTGGGCCTGAGTAAATAGCGACGGGACAAGGGGGACTGAGTTTTTATGGGGAAATATTTTTGTCATTATTTTGGGCGCGTGAAAAAGCACAATAGATACTTCTGTAATTGGAGCAGAAGTTTTTCATATTAAAAGTTATGGTTGGTTGAAAGTGGCTGCCCGCTGGGAAACGCCAACACACTTAGACCAGCATAGGTCCATTGTCATACCACCAAAAAACGGATAATATAAGATCTTCTTACTAGTTGAACCATTTTGAGCTTTTTATGTCAGATCACCCAAGTCTTAGTAATGGAAGGCTCCCAAGTGAAACTTCTTTCTACGGGAGAGAGCTGGGAAAGAACAAAAAATGTGAGGAATAGTTTCTTCCTCTTCCTCATCCATAAGGCTTTTCCAAAAGTCGTTTGCAAAAAAGCCTAGCCTAGAAGTTACACTTCCATAAGTCGAACGCTCAAAATGAAAGAAAATAAATTCGAGTTATAGAAACTTCGAGTTATGGTTATGGAAGCTAAATTTAAAAAAGTTAAAAACGCAGAGTTCTCAATAAAACTTTGATTAATTGAGAAATTAGACATAGAAGTTCGAGTTATGGAGTTTGACTGTAAAACTCAATTAAAAAAAAAAAATATTGGTCCATAATAGGTCCATAAAACTAGCTTCTTACAAACATTCACTGAGGTTTTTTTTATTTTTTGATTTGATTTTGAGTTCGAAAACGGCTGAATTGAGAAGGCTTCTTAGGGCGGGGTATACTTTCCGATTTTTGTCAGATGTTCTCAATAGGTGACGCAGTGGAAAAAAGCTTTCAGATGTAATTTGTATTTGAACCTGAGACCCTTAGTAGCATAGCGCACTAACCACTGCGCTACTGTGCTCACTTAGACTGGCAAAAAGAGTTCATAAATCAATTTCAACGCCCACAAGTCAATACAACATTTTGTAGATCTTTTTGAGAAATAAAACTTTTCAATCGCTCATAAGATTTGATGGCAGCAGTTATTTCGGATACAGTTTATTCTGTTACATTAGAGGCTGTTACAATAAAAGTTAAGAGTGTGATTTAAAAAAAAAAATTGGTCCAAAATATTATGAGCAACACAGACATTAAAAGTGGTGAACGGATGACTGTCGAACCAATTATTCACGTCACTTGACAGAAAGACTACAGAAATTCTTAAAGTATTTGAAATAAAAATCTGTTTAGCTTTTTGTCAACACGTTAACGCGACTCAAGACTTAAGAGTTCTTGACCTAGTTTAGTTAACATTGATTGCTTTTTGGTGTCCACCTTAAAACTTGCCAACTTACCATGGATATGTTTCTCATAAAGTTGTTTGCTGTTGTGACCTACAAAGCACTTAAGGTGATTATTATTAAGCCCCAATATGTGAAAGGGTCTATTTAAAGATGCCACTTACCATAATCTAAAAAATACAAGTGTCATAGAAAACCCTAAACTTCTGATTCATGGCAATTTACTGATAGACTAAATTGTGTAAAATAGTTTATCTTATATTTCGAACTTGAGTAGAAAAATTACTTAACTTGAAGAGTAGCCTCTATGCTTTTTCTTTTCCAGTCATCCTAACCAAGCCCTCTGGTTTTTAGGTGTCTTGGCCTTTGAAAGGGAGGTACAGTCGTTTTCAACATGGGGAAGCGAACATCCTCTAGAGGTATTGTTATTCATATTCAGCCTATGGAGTCGACAATTTTTGTCCTTTTTTAGTACATAAAACTATATAGGTATATGTACATTTTGGTATATCTCATAGTGTTCGCAGTTTTAGGCTCTTATCCATTTGCTCAAAATTTCGTAGAAGAAATTTCTTATTCTTTCGAAAGCGCCACAGTATATCGGCTCTCGCTTCCTGATTACTGATAAGCACTTAGCATCAAAGTCTAAATAGCTCGAGGTCGGTTTCAGCCTTCGAGTCATGGAACTTTTGAAACCGCTTGTTTTGGCAAAGTAGCAGCTATTTTCTGGAGTAATTCTCCGCTGGATCTCGACTAGGAATAAATGAAGTTTCCTCCGAGATAGAAGTCCTTAACCACATCGAAGTTCCTGATCAAACTGATTTGATTTTGATCAAATAATTTCACGTGGTTCTTTAATCGTATATGATGCTGTTGGTCATCGGCCGTGCTTGCTTCCACCCTTACTTGGTTCGTAATTTGTAGCATGCGCCCGAATCTTCGCTATTTCGAAAAGCCTTTGTTAAGATCCTAAAACCACCACTAGATCGCTTGTCTTTCTTATAAGCCTCTGATTATTATTTCGAGCATAAAAATTCTCAATCTTTTTAGCTGCTACTTCCTTTCGAGGTTGGCCCTGTGGTCATCTAAATTTTCTGACTTATTAGTACAACAGATCATAGACTTCAAATAGCCCCAACGAAAAAACGTTACAGGTGTCGGATCATACAAAAGATGAAGTCTATATTGACTGGTTTCTTTTTTTTTAACATAGTAGAGATGACAAAATGTCACCGAACTTGGGCTTCAATGACTTGTACGTTTGATCGGCTGAGATATATGGAACCGGAACACTTATGCTCCAAGATTAAAGATACAAGTCTGTCAGCATGGTTCATTACCTTAATGTTTCTTAAACTAGCTTACTAGTAGTGTTCATACATTCTTTGTCGAAGGTCAATAAAATCTTGATCGAATCGTAGTTCGTTATGTCTCTAAAATGGACACAATGAACACAATTTGTTGGCCTAAGTGAGCCGAGATATCGTTGGGGAACCAGACTGCCTATCTACTGAAGGTTCCACTGTAAAAAAAATCATGTGGAGCAAGGTTGGGTGATCTTGGGCGTCTAGGAAATTTGTGGTTCCGTGAGTTAATTTTGTTGGCGAATTTTCGCTATACAATTTTTTTTTGTCACTACTTTACTTGATGTGAAAAGTTACATCTTGTTAAAGTCACACAGAGGTGAAATGGATTCAGCATTTTTGAGTGACCGGTTACAATAAGAGAGTTGAAAAGTAAAAGTAGGATATCGGATCCTAGGTACCTATTTCGACTCAATGATGCATTACTATGGTAGGTTGCTAGCTCCATATTCGGCAATTTGTTTACTGAGTAACATTCTCGCTTGAATCGTCTTCTAAAGTTCTAGTCCAAAGAACCTTCGATTCCAAATGGAGGAACAGTAGAAAAAAAATCTCCCTTTAAGTGGCGCAAACAAGTTGAAGGAAACTTCATAGGCAACTGATGAAGGCCAAGTCCACACTAATTGTAGTGGTTTATTGAAAGAGGTACAGATCCGCTCCGGGGCCCAAATGAAGCATCACCAAAAATATAGAGTCAAAATGTGCCTCTAAAATTGTCGATCTCTTCCGAATTTCCAAGCGGCCTAGGGAGTTTCATTTACAAGAATGAATGTAATTTAAATTTATCTAAATTTTCAGCAACTACAATACAACTTTAAGCAAAAAACCCTCTTTTTGAAATGGAAAGATTCAATTGCATGACAGAAGCTACAACGCTACTAGAATCTTTCGCCTGAACTGTAGGATTTCAATGGTAAGGCATTGTCCCACGCCCAGTACCTAGCTAGTTTTTTTACTACGCATCTATTAAGTGCTGCCAAGTTTATATGGTAAATTTGTCTGACCAATTTGGAAAATTGAAGTCAAAACATTGTATAGCTCCCCTTCATATGTCACACTTGGATATACTAGGTACTTATGAAATAGTCGAATACTTCCTTGGTATCTATCGCATCATAATCGGTCTCGTTTTCTTTATTTGCTATACTATCCACTGCAACAACACACGTTAAGATTGATTAAGCAATTTCCACACAAATGCATAGGACCATAAGGCAAAGCAATCAATCAATCTTTTTTCGATAGAGAAACCAACTTTATTTCCATTCAAGTCAATCCATTTTAGTTTCCGCATTGCTTCACATTTCTATGTGTGTTTTTCTATATTTTTCATACAGATTCGTTATCATTCAACATGAAAGTTCATATTAACTTTGGTCTCGGTTCTCGGAATGCCAAGGGACTGAGAGAATCGAAATTCCAATATCTTCAAATTCCCTAATCGGTAAAATTGCTTAAACTAATCTAGAACTAGAACTTCCTTATTACCATCGACATAGTTTAATAGGATGTGACCTCATAGAACCAGAATATTTTATACTAGATACATGTAGCTGCACAGCACACAACAACTCAGCATGAGAACAAGTGCAAAGACCCAGAAACTTGTTTCACCTGACTATACACAGAACGGGGAGGCGAAGAAGAAAATACCCGAACATGTAACGAAAAGAAAGAACGGCGACGCAGAAAAGAAAAAATGCTATAGAAAAATAGCTCAAAGCCACATTATGTATACGATAGTACATCCAATGCAGTTCTGGTGCTCCCTGCTCGAGATGGAGCAGCGCAGCAGCATCCACAATGCAACCCAATGGCTGTGTCATGTTTACATCTACTTGTTTCGTTCAAAGCCGTTTCAATGGTGTAACTTGTTGGAGCTGCTGGTGCCGTCGGCACAGGTGATTATGTATTTTCTTAAATAGACTCTCTGCCCATACCATCCAATCCACCGACCGTCGCGTCGCCAAGTCCCTTGCCATGCACCACACTATCATAGCTGGCTCATCACCTGTTCGGTGACGCACATTTTGTGCGTCTTTCCGAATGGGATTAGCCCAACTAGATGCATGTCTTTATATGCGGATTACGAGTAATCCTGATTAACATGACAACTTTTAGAAAAGAACTTGTTTGTGACAGCAAATCTTCTTTTTTGGTGTTCGATTTATCTGAGAAAAATTGAGACTTACGCGAGCAATAAAAAAGGAGCTCATGGGGGTGGGGGGGGCCTTGTACATTTGGTGTGGATTAGAGACGTTCTCTGAATTTAGAAAAACAAAATGAGGGATAATACACCTTTAAAAATTGCAATCATGAACAATCGAGAATTGCACAAACAAATTGAGTCAAATGGAATCTTTTCCACGGATTATTGAGGGCAGGTTACTGTAAGGCATTCAAGGGTTTTAAAAATTTTAAAATTTCAAAATATGCGTCCTGAACGTAAATGTCTTAACAAACTTAATTTAATTTAATTTTTAATTTTTCACACCTAGTAGAATGAGGCCTGAAAAAATATCTACGTATATATTTGCAGTTAGCTATGACTCTAAGGTGGTTGAGATGATCTTCCGCTTGCGCGCGCCGGTTACTACGAGGTTCCTCCTCTACTGCGATGTGTCTCTAGGTTGGATGGAGTCGAAGAATCATCGGGCCCAAACGCTTGAATTCATTCGCTATATATGACCCAGCTATCTAGACGACTGTTGCGCAACTTTTTGACTAGCTCCATGTCCTCTGATGTACAGCTCGTTTAGTTTAACGTTGAGAAAAATCCATAAATGCAAATAGGACCGACAATTTTTACAGAGAATCTTTCTCTCGACGAGACTGAGGATATCCTTGTCCGATTAAGAGAGCCCAAGTTTCAGCGCCATAAAGCAGGACTGGGATAATGGCAAAATCTTATTACTTGTGCCTGATGATACAGCTCTACTACTCAATTGCCTTTTTAGCCCAAAAAAACTGAGATATTATTGTCAGAATTTCTAACAGACCCGAAGTACACAAGGTCCTTTACTATACCTAAAAGTTAAAGCTGTCGATTGTGACGTTTTGTCGGATTCGTCGATGTTTGGTGTTCCTTTTTGTTGTTTTTCCCCTCGTTTACCGCAATATTTAAGTTAAACTCCTCAGTTTCTATACTTGCAATAGCACCATTGACAGCTCGCTCTGTCTTAACAATGATGTCAATATCATTGCGTGTATAAGACGACTTGGTATTAGGAGCAATGAAGCATACACCAACTTGGGTTGGGCACATTTGCCTGCTATCCTCACTTCGTTTTGATCAGGTGGAAGGAAATTGTGGCTTTCATCCAGATTGACAGTCCGTTTAACAGTCTGCAGAAGTGATTTTCCTTATCCTTAATTTGAACTGTGATTCAATGTGACAATTACATAAGATTTCCTTGCTTATTTTTCCAAGTCTCTGATGTTCGGTGCTTGTTGCCATGACGCGTTCTTTTTACCTTTTGGTAAAACTGTCGATCAGTGGTCCTAGAGTATAGCACTTCGCTGATATTCTTTCCTTCGTTTTGCTCATAGAGCATAAGAAAATTTGTGTATTTGAGTGTCGTCATAAGTAGACGACCACCACATCCGATCTAGATGAACTGTTTGCTCGATTTTCACCAGGACTTGTGATGTTCCAATCAGAAACTGAATCATATACCTTATAAGATAGAGCTTAAGCTCTTCTATAGCGCCGCTCTGTTTGTCGTTTAGCTGTGGTACTCATCATCAAACCAAGGGTTTCGTAGGGGTGGTCCGGTGTTGCCTAGAACATTAATTGCTGCGTCACTGAACACTTTTTGGCATTGTTACCACTGGTCTTTGGTACTTGACGCTGGCTGCATGGGTCTCATCTATGGGTTGAGGGACATGCGATCGGTTCTGGCAGTTTACTGCAATTGTTGCCATTTATTTTCAAATCTCTTCCCCATATTTTCCCTTTATTGCTGCGTATGAGATTGCCGATATTTCTTCGTATGCCTTGTCTATAACAAAGCGTAGTGGTCAGAGTGCATATGTTGACAGCTCGGAGAGTTCCTGCATCTAGAATACTGGAAGACTGCCTTACATCGATTGCAATATGATTATTTTGATGATCCGGTAATTTGCATGTTTTTTTTTTATAAATATTGAAGTAAAGAAACCTTGTGCTAGCTATAGTAACTCTACGTCCCTCCGCAAAGTCAATTATGTTAAGGCTGTTTCTAGACGTGGTGTTATGTACGCTGTTCTTTCTAATCGCTCTACGCAATCATTCCCTATTTTGGTGTTGAAATCATAATCTTGAAAAAATAACCTCTTTTTCTGTTTAGATAGTTTAAGCACGAATCTACCAAAATCTTTAGTGTTGGAAAACTATAATACTTTTCGCATAACAGTTCCAGATACGGCCCTGATACCTGCATTTGTCATGGACATATTTCTTAAAACAGTCCTAAAATGATTTTTACGCTTTCTAACTTCCAACCTGGGCTAATGGACTCTACGGTCACTCACAAAAATGTTTATTTTTCAATCCAAGCCTTGAAAGATACGTTTGATGGACAAATGTGAAACAAAATTGGTCTAAGAGTAATTCAAAATTGTACGAAAGCCTTGGTAACCCACCTAGACCTAAAACAGCTATAAGCTTCAATCATATTTATAGTTTTTTAAGAAAAAGATAAGACTAAGTTCATTTTAACTAAATAGCTACTCTTTTTCTTATCTTACTAAAACAATGACTTTAGAATGCGATTAAAAGTTTCCCACAGTAATCATAATAAATTTTGTTAACTTTAGTACCTATGTTAGCATTATAACTGCTTGTTTCTGAGCCAAAGTGAAGATGTTAGATGAGGCCGCCACTGCCAAGCCAAAGAAAAATACACAAAAGCTCACAGTTACGACTATCTATAGTTCCTGTCTGAGTAAAAGTGTTAAGTAAATATTAACTGCTCTACTTACATACTTTAGAGTGTAATAAAAACAGTTGCAGTAAGCCAAGAACTACCAGTTTTCAAAAATCATTTCAAGGGCATATTTTTTTTGTTGGACAATGAGTGTCTTTCAATTATGATTAAACATCAACAAGAAGAGGAAATATGAAAATAAAGCAATTTGATGTAAGTAATTCAAAAGCCTACAGACTATTGTTGCTTAACAGCTTTTCATTTGTTTCTTTATTTTTTGAGAACTACTTAGGTACACTTAGCATTCATTAAAGTCGTTAAGTAGCTAGTCAAGTGGGGAAAGTTGTATTAAAAAGAAAGGAAAATAGATCATTCTTTCGGACAGATCTGTAGATAATGAAAACTTCCATGAAGGATGGGGAAAATATGAGCTCCTAATTACTTAATCGACGTAAACGCATTCGTGTTTTCTAACATTTTTTTTAGAGCAAGTGAAACAAAATAAGAAAAGCTATAAGATGCACTTCAGATGAATAAGAACAATCAACATGGTAGCTAATGAGTACTTTAGGTATTGACTTTTCGGATGTTGGGCATCTGTAAAAGTGGTATATTGTACTGATGCAACAAACAAATATTGTGGGCACTATAGAGGCCTCTAAGACAAGTAGCGAAAGTACACGTATAACAGGTGAATTTATGTAAGTAGTGCTAGGTACACATTTCTGTATACATACAACAGAGTTAAATGTTCAATAATTATAAACTTATGATCAATTGTGAACTGATTCAACAGCCATTTCTAAGACTTGTTGACATGTCACGTTCTGTTATAGGCTTATAGGCCTCAAGTCCATATAAAGCTAGATTTCAGCAACCGCAATTATACCAAGCAATCTAACCACGTTATCCTAGATAAATGTATTGTGAACTACGTTGGGGCATGCTGCTCCCTGCAACCCCTCCCCCCTTGGGGTCACTTTAGGATTTGGAGTGGGTGCGAGGTTTTTTGTATGTAAAGTTCGGAACTTCCCTATTTCTTTCAATTCTCCCCATACCTATATTTGTTGTTTGGATTTTATTTCCACTTCGATTTGGTATTTATTGTACTTACTTTTGAAAATGAAATAAAGTCCAAAAATCGTTTTGGACTTTATTGCAATTTCAGAAGTGCAATAAAGTCCAAAATTACGTTTTGGACCATTTTGAATAAGAGTTTATTTCATGTACCCTCTGTCAATCATATAGGTTAACTGAAATATAGCATCATAACCCGCCCTCGTAAATCTGCTCTGCATACTGTTCGGAATTTGAAAAATCTTCCATTTCGCATTCGAACATGCTTCTTCTACTTCGTTCTTCCATGTTAGTTTTGGCGAATTACAACCGATTCTTCCACCGACATCCACCCCCTTTTCGGCCATTTCACATGTATCGTCTACGATTTTCGGATGAACTCACTTGCGAACAAAAAGCGAAATATAGGTATGCAAATTGCTAGATTTGCTGTAAAAAATATGTTTTTTCATGAAAAGAAGAAGCAAAGAAGGGACCTGTAGGTTCTATACTATCGGTGAAAAAATTTATTTGAAATTAATACGTTTTGAGGAATTTGTTTCCAAAAATCAGTTTTTAAGAGAATATCTCTGTTACGGAACGATACGTTTGACAGTAAAACTTTAGCCCGTATTCATTGTGCCAGTCGTAGAGACACATGGACACATAGAGTTTAAAAGTTAAAACCCTTTGAACCCCCGAACTGTGCCATCCAAAGTCTGTATAATTCGTGTATAAATGTTTGATTACACGGCGCATAGCGACCTCCTGAGCACCTGCATGTGAGGCCGAAGGAAGTCTCCGAGCCAGTCGAACAGACACATATAGTTTAAAATAAAATCCTTTGAACCCGCGAAACTGGAGGGGAAGAATTAATAAAAAATGATATTTGTTTTACGGGCATTTGATTTACGGGCTTTTGAAAAACGGACTTTTGGAAACGGGCTTTTGGATTGTTGGCAACGTACTCTACCCATCTGCTTCATATAGTCTTGGAACTAGAAGCCAAACCACTAGAAAGACTGAAATACCTACTTAAAAGTTTATACAGTCCTATTCCTAACGAAGCAGTTGGGACCGGCACGGCAATACGCTTCGTTATAGAGGAGTCTTCGTTATAGGAAAGCAAAAAAAAAAAAGCGATAATTACAACTTAAAGGTCAAGCATAAAAGCAATAAAAGAAAATGTAGAAAATTTGCCGTTAATTTGTCTGGCATTTTTTATATGAATTTGAATAAATTCGTTAAGAGAAATTATTCTAAAATATGAACCCTCACTGCCGTAGTTGCGGAAATACAAACGAGAAAGAAATTCTCTCTCATTTCCTTTGCAAATGTCCAGCTCTAGCAAGATCCAGACTGCGCACACTGAATCAACCATTCTTTGACGGCCTAAGCGACATCTCGGGTAAACGGTAAGAGATACAGGATCTTATCCGTTTTCTCAATTCTACAGGTTGGCTATAGACACCGACCAGAACACATCCTTAACAATCATTACAAAGTAGGTCACACGATGCGTGGTAACAAAACGGCACATCCTAGTGCTAATTGGGTTAAAAAGCATGAACCGTCACTTCTACCTACCTACCTATCTACCTCTATATTAAAAAAAAATTTGAAAAAAAACGCAATGTCTTAAAAAAAAAAAAACAATGTTACAGAGCAGTCTTCGGTATACCTGAGTTCGTTATAGAGGAGTCCGGCTGTATCTGGGATTATGACAAGAGATGGTTTTGGTCATGCGAATTTTCCTTCATTCGCAACTTAATATACCTACATAGAGACGTCTATGACCGCCTTATTAAGGCAAAAGAAGAGGGTGTGGTTCGTCAAGTCAAACCTAACACTGACCTTATGGCATTTTATGACTAATTGTCACTTGACTGTAATTGGGAGCGACCCGCAGGTGTAGTGTATAAGTCTAGATAGTAATGTTTTTTTTTTGGCCATAGATCCGGCTGTATTTGGGCTCTTTTTATTTTACTCGTTTAGCATTACTCATCAGGGACATATTTAACAAAAGAGCTATCTTTGTCCCGGCTTTCATCTTTACGTATGGTTTTCTTTAATTGCCATCTCTGGGCTTTACACATTAATTTTGACACTGACGTCGTCACAATTTAGGCCACAATTTAGGCTTAAAATTGTGTTCTGTAGGTATCACTCAATTGTTTAAGTCGACGCGAGCTTTAAAACTTCTCCAGTTGTTTGGCAGACTGCCTGTTCTAAAGCATTATCATATGTTGATGTTATTTGAGAGGCGCCTATCTCTTACTTTTAAATTAGGTATTTTTAAATGGATATAACCCACTAGTATACAGGAAATGCTTTCGTCTATGCTGGATCGCAGTAATGTCAAAAATCGAAGTTCGACTTGTAATCGAAGTCTGGATAAGTGGATACTAACGATTAAAAACCTTCTTAATCACACATCCTTCGGTTTACGCTGTCCTTTTATGTATTTGGGATTTTTTTAATTACTTTAAGTCTTCCTGGAGAGCCTTTAGTTTGTTACTCTTCAGACTCAGCCTGTCTATACGTTGGGTGACCTTAAGATAAAAATAAATAGGTGGCGCAACAGGCGGTAGACACCCTAGGCCTAGCTTCTCGCAACCATACGTTTGTGTGAGTTTCTATTTTTGGGACGTATGGAAGGGACCTACAATTTTATGCCGATTCCGAACGGCTGAATTGAGAAGCTTTTTCAGGACAGTTATACTCTCGGATGTTTGTCAGACGTTCGCGAGAGGTGGCGCAGTAGAAAAAAACACTAAGATGTAATTTGTGTTTTTCCGGGGATCGAACCTGGGATCCCTCGCACAGCAGTCCAGCACACTAACCACTGCGCTACTGCGCCACCTTAACCTTGACCTTAAGATGAGTAGGTATATACATACGTCTCCGACAGCAAAATCAGTAACTCTACGCCTTCGAACCATCCGCTCAATAAGACGACCATGGTTGTTAAGTCGCCTAATAGACTAAGAGCCCACAGTAATTTTTGGGTGTGATTGATAACACCAAATAGCTCACATAATTAGGTAGGTCTTAAGTAGTTGTTCCTTAATGTTACCGTCTTGCATGCTGTAGTGGGGGCCATTGTGAGTAATACCATGTCAAAAATGAACTTTTTTCTGAATTACAAATAATTGGTATAACAACTTTAATATAATTTCAAAATGTAGAGTTAAGTGCCCTGATTACCAATATGGAGGTCCAAAACGTTTTGCAGGCGGCCTTCTACCTACAAGACGCTCTTAAAGTAGCCTAAAATCGATTTTTTAAATAGTTGTGATAACACTTTTTTTTCTTCTTCTATATATAGAACTAGCCATCCTGATGACAAATATGGTGGTCCAAGACGTTTTGCCGATTTTTAGGCCACTTTAAGAGCGTCTTGTAGGCTGATGGCCACCTGCAAAACGTCTTGGACCACCATATTGGTAATCAGGGCACTTAACTCCACATATGGTCCAAGACGTTTTGCACCCTGCTGCCTGAAAAACGTCTTGGACCACCATATTTGTCATCAGGATGGCTAGTTCTATATATAGAAGAAGAAAAAAAATTGTTATCACAACTAGGGGAGAGTGGGTATGTATGGGACACTTTTCGGTAAAAACTCAACTACTCGCAAGTCGCAACTTATAAATCATATCTGCACAAAACAGATTTCTTAAGATAATATAACATTGTGGCAAGCTATTAAAAACACAAAAGTATTAAAACGTTTACCAGAATAGAAGTTAAAATTCATTCCATGTACACACCTAACATTGTCCCATTCCTCCTGGTTCAAGGAGGGTTGGGACAGCTATGTGGTGGAATGGGACGGCTATGTTAAAATATTTTTTTCTATAACAAAAGACGATAAAATAACATAAGTTTTCGGTTTACTTATCAAAACAAAATATATATTATTCAGTTCTAACAAAAAAGAGTTAAAAACATACAGCTTCACTTGTACAAACAAATAAAAAAAACATAACAAAAAAGCGTATAAAGAAAAAAGGAACAATTCAGAAAAGTGGGTATTCATGACAGTGATACAAATTTGGATTTTAAATCCACACTAAAGGAATAAATATCCCGTGGATTCCTCTTATTTGGTGCAATATGCTGAGGTTGAGGTTGAGGACACTCTGTCCCATTCCTCCTGCATATGAGTGTCCCAATCATCCTGTAGGGCACCTTATCAAGATAAACCAAAATATCACTTTAAACATGGCACAGACCAAACAAAATTAGAAGTAAATCAATTCGTAATAAATGTTACTATATATTCGATTCACTTTTTTGTACAATAAGTTCACTCATTAATTTTTTTCTTTGACTCAAAGTTTGCCCAAGGATTTTACTTTTTATATACAAAATACTTTTTTTTGCTCTCCACTGCGTAATTACAACTGTGCACAAGACCTGTTTCGTTGACCGGTGGGTACACATTAAAGAACAAATTTGTGATAAGCACAAATGGAAAAAAGGGTATAGCGTTTAGGAAAATGCTCGTGTCCCATACCTCCTGTGTCCCATACATACCCACTCTCCCCTATTTAAAAAATCGATTTTAGGCTACTTTAAGAGCGTCTTGTAGGTAGAAAGCCGCCTGCAAAACGTTTTGGACCTCCATATTGGTAATCAGGGCACTTAACTTTACATTTTGAAATTATATTAAAGTTGTTATACCAATTATTTGTAATTCAGAAAAAAGTTCATTTTTGACATGGTATTACTCACAATGGCCCCCACTACAGCATGCAAGACGGTAACATTAAGGAACAACTACTTAAGACCTACCTAATTATGTGAGCTATTTGGTGTTATCAATCACACCCAAAAATTACTGTGGGCTCTCGGTCTATAATGAAGGATATGATCTTCCATACTAGGTACTCATTGACAATGACAGTTTCAATCTGAAGTTTCGCTGCATTGCGTTTAAAACATTAATATGCTTCGCTATCGCAAGCGCCTCTACAGTCATCTGAATGACATACAACATTTGAAGTGAAACTTTGCCAGCCTTATTATGTAGGTAGGTACATATAAAAATTGTGTTTCATTCAAAAATATGTAGATTTAAGGTGTAAGCTGTCAAAACATCAATTAGATCGCTAATATTGGCTGTTTCAGCTATAAGTGTGCACTGCTTTGCACATGCCTTTCGAATTATCCTCAACAACATTTCATGTCAGAGACACATCTGTGAGGTACTGGGAATGTCTTCATTTTCCGAATTGATCGCTGTGATCCTACTCAGTCTCATTAGCAAATAAAAAAAGTGCTTCTCTCAATGACTATTAAAATGCTGAATATGTATCTATCCATCTAATCACTCGAATTTCGTCTTCTGAATAGATACTTATTCTGCTTGTAATAAACTCACATTTAATGGACTATTCCAGATATTTCCCCCCTCTACACCTGATGCTAATAAAGGAAAATAATTCCCATCCAGATAACAAAGGCAGACACAGATACAAAAAAGCAAACAAAAAGCTATAACAAGCCGAGAAAAGATGTGCTATGTCATGAACAGAACACACAATTCAACAAAAATTTCATATGGATTTATGTCAGCTCATCACCTGCCAAATCAAAAGAGCATAAAACGCCAATCTTTCAATCTCAACATACACACGCACGTGACAAAAGCATCTTCTTCTCATGACGACGCGAC
This sequence comes from Cheilosia scutellata, assembly GCA_955612985.1. Classification (NCBI taxonomy): domain Eukaryota; kingdom Metazoa; phylum Arthropoda; class Insecta; order Diptera; family Syrphidae; genus Cheilosia; species Cheilosia scutellata. The sequence continues at coordinate 54,680,831 of OY015314.1, forward strand.
GGCGGCGTTGCCAGGGGAATACACGGGAGAAAGAGGAGTTAAAGTGCAAACATGACTGAAAACTGAGCAACAGTTGCATACATTTTTTTTTGTATTTGTTAATAGCCGCCTTTCACGAAGATCTACTCGAATTAGGTTATCTTTTTGAATTTTTATACCAAAATTATACCATTTACGTGTGTAATTAAAATTATTAAATTAGACCTACCCGCTCCTGCGAAATGGAGGATTTCGGTCAATAAGACAAACTAAATTATAGTGCACTGGTGGAGATAAAAAAAAGTATCTTTTCTAAGAAATGAGGTCGCAGTCGAAGACACAGTCTCTTGTTGGTCAATGAGATGAGTTTGCTGATGACTGGCGTATATCCCCAGGTATAGACAGCAATTAATCAAAACGTCCTCCCTCCGGATTCACCACATGCACCGTACGTCTTCGTCCCGTCGTCGCGTCGTCGTAATAAGTAAGACATAATTACACAACCCGCCTTGCGTTGCAGTAATACAGTTAGTAACACACATGTGCACTTTGAAAAATATGAGTTATCCAGCTAACTGCAAAGTGCTGGAAGATGTATCGAGATGGAGGAACAAATGAATGCCTCCGCAATTGTCGGAGGAATATCTTCTGATGACTTGCAAACATACTGATGGCATGCCATTGTTGTTGCTGGTGCCGATGTGATCTCGTTTACTCGAGCATCTCGGTGAAGTGAATGCGCACATAATTTCATGATTGAATAATGCTAATTATAACTCTCGCATAGAGATACAGATAACGTATAGAGCTTGATGGCTCGAAAGGTTGAGGGTGGCTGTTAGGCGTATATCTTTGCAATGGGATTACTTTTTGCCAGAAGACGACACCGAATGGTGGTTACAAATCAAATCACTATACCAACAACGAACGTTCTTTGAAATGGTCTTAATTATAGACAATAATTAGAGCGAAGTTCCAAGAAGTAATATAAGCTTATTAGTTTTGGATTTGGTTGGGAGTTTTGTGACTATTCCTGTTTCTGACGTAGTCTTAGAGTATTGGAATTAAAATTATGCCCATTATTGCGGGACAGATTTTTATCTTTAAGGTATAGACAGAGAACAAATGGTAACGTTACATTGCCAACTCAGAAGATGATTTCAGCTATAATTGCAATGAATGAGAGGGTTTCGTGCCATATAGTCGTACATCCCAAGTAGAAATCGTTGGTTAAAGTTCTAGCGCTGTTACCACAATTCAGAAAGTTTACTATTACGGTCAAAGTGTGTTTTGATTTATAAAAGTGCAATCTGTTTCTCATATAGGAGGGAACCGTGATCAAGTGGGGAATTAGTTTGACGTACTTATTTGACCATTCCGTGATATACACAATATGGTATAATCGGCTATGATTTGCAACCGAAACGTTACCGATTTTTGCCAGTCACAGCTTGCGATGTATTTACAGTACAGCAACTACACAAAATGGTCACAAAGTATTGCATGCAACACATAAATTGAGCTGTCAAATTTGTCTTAATGTGTTTGTAGGTTTATTCACACAAATAGAATATAATAAAATCGCTACACAAATACAATCAGATAGGTACAAATAAAATGTATATACATATGGAATGAATTATTGGCATACCTAAAGGAACAAAATGGAAACATTAAATTAATATTAATTGCATTTCTTCGTATCCGTAGCCCAAATATTAAAACGAAAGTCAGTTTTACCACGAATGTGAATAATTTGCACTGGAAAAAACTCACGCGCTCAAGAAATATTGAATATTTAGATATTCAATTTTATTTTCAAAAAATTCTACTTTTTCCAGGGACATCGAAAATTATCTTAATAGCTTCAAAAATGAATTGAAAGAATTATAAGGTATATTTCAAGGTGATACATATACGTACTTATAAAGAATAAAGAGTTTGCGAATTTCAATTGTGAAATTATTTTATTAAAAATGGATGCCCAGTACTTACGATCGAAAATGGCGATTAGTTTTCGTATTAATGCATGTGCATTTCACTTGGTAGGGGCAAAGGGTGTATGTGCTCCCCAAATTGATAAAGTTGTTTTTTGCGTTTATTACTTGCAATAGGTCTTAAAATTGGGGAATAGGACAATGGGTAAAAAAGTTTCATTGAAATAGGAGTAGATAGGCATGAACTTAACTTTAAAAATGTATAACGCTTTAGTGTTGTCATTTTTAAGAATAAAAAAAAAACTGATATATTTTAACATTATAAAAATAACTTCCTATCCATGTATAGGTAGAACTACTACTAGTGCCATGTGGTAGATTTCTCGAGATATTGGGGCGTGAATCTCCTACGATGTTGCAAACTACTATTTTATACAAACTCTTATCACTATTTTACACTTAAATTACATTTGTTCACACCTCATTTATTTTTCTTGTAATTGTAAAATATTTTATTTAATAAAAGCACACTGCATTCTTCCTTCTAAAGATGTGCGTTGGACGTAGTAAAAGTAGAAAAGAAATTATTAATAAAAGCGCTGCATGCTTTGCTACTAAAATTGCACCATTATTTTCAGATATGTTCCCAAGATTTTACGATTAGTTTGTTAAAACTATGATTTCTATTTTATGGAAAAACAATATGGGAAGACAGTGTCAATAAAAGAATTACCAGTATATGAGATAATTTCGAAACGATGTATGATATTTTTTTTCTGTGGCCCCTTTATACTCTACGCCTATGAGCAACACCATGTCATATAAAGATACACTATCCGTTCGTTTACACACAAATTACATAAAACGTGCATAAAAATCCACTTCAGTTCGTACTTAGTGTTGATACAATACCTGGTACAATATAGTAATTGTGGAAATAACATTCAACTATTTTGTGTAGATATTAATGCGTCAAATTGTGTAGTAGTTATTTAGGCAATGTATTTGGAGATTGTGTGCAAATAAAAACCAAAAGCGAATAATGCCCTTTATGGTAACATTCAACGGTCACAATTCAGACTGGGCGTAGTCTATTAGTGTAGTTGTGTAGTAGTAACATTAAATGGTAACTCTGCGGATTTTGAGACTTTAGTTTTGACACTATTCAGTAATTTTTTAGACACAACATTTACTGAAATGTTACGTTAAAGAACATTTGTCTCTTTAAGGCACGTAATAGTTACAAAAATGTCAAACTGTTCCCATATTCATAGCAACGCATTTATCTACTCAAAACCAAGTCAAATATACCAAACGGTGACCATAATTTAAAATAAATTTTAATCAAAGTCACAAATTTCTACTTGGGATAGTTGTTTTGAAAGAACAGTTCTTTTCGACATGCAATAGTTAGAACAACGAGCCTAATGGCGTTATAAAATACATAGCAACAAATTTATTAGAAGTAGTTTCATGTTTTAATGTAGGTACATACCTACAAAAGTTTAAAAAAAAAATAAATAGTTGACTCAACAGGTCCATATACAGTACTCCCCGGATAATAGCACATGCAGATGGGTATGAAATTATAGTGCTTATAGCCGGGTTTTCAATTAAATTCCTATTAAGCGGGGACCCTTGTTATAGCACATAAATGTGTTTATATGAGGGTGTTTTCTAAAATGTATAAATAATGGAACTTAGTTACAAGTAGCTACATTAAATCTCAAATAACAAAACAAAAAAATATTGTATTGGACAATATGTGTGCAAATTAAATATGCTTTGAATACATTTAATTAAACAACATTTAAAATTTTTCTTTGAATCATACATTTTTCAGTAGTTTTCTTAAAATTATCCTTTAATTCATCCAGAGATTTTATACTTAGGCCCTGTTTTAATTGGCCTAAATAACTATCCTGGGGTAATTTTCTGGCGCTATCGTGGTGGGAAACGTTTCAGCTGCCAAAAAATAATTAATAGTGTGAAATTTGATAAATACCTATCTGTTCTAAGATTAAGGTTCGCTGAACTTTTCTTTTCAACACTTTCATAAGTGTCAGAAAATTTGCCGAAGTTATTTATTTAGCGCATGGGCGCAGTAGCGCAGTGATTAGTGTGCTGGACTACTGTGCGAGGGATCCCAGGTTCGATCCCCGGAAAAACACAAACCGAGAGTATGACTGTCCTGAAAAAGCTTCTCAATTCAGCCGTTCGGGCTCGGCATAAAATTGTAGGTCTCTTCCATTTCGTCCCAAATATAGAAACTCACACAAAACGAATTGTTGCGAGAAGCTAGGCCTAGGGTGTCTACCTGCCTGTTGCGCCACCTATTTATTTATTTATTTTTAATTATTTAGCGCAAATGACATCAGCGTGGCTAAGCTTTGTGTGCATCTTTTCTTGAAGGAATTTCAACCACATTCTCGGGTATCTTCACCACCGGTTACTAAACATTTTTGTAACTTCACGCCAGCAAACAATTTGTGGCAATATGCATTGTCAACAAACAAAATTATTTGCCTATTCAGTCCACTTTCGTCCGCATTAAAAATATCATTTTCAGAAAATATGTTTAATAATATGTATCGAAAAAATATTTTCGGTCCATTCCTGAAACATCAGCATCATTTCTTTCACCGTGAATTTTCTTGAAACTAATGTTTGCCAACTCGAAAGCCAGCCATTACTTGGTTCAAAATCAGTGCATCCCGAGATTATCTTCCTTCGTGAAATTTTATTTTATTTAAAAAAAAATCAAATGTGCTTATAAAAAGATAAAATACCAGGTAAAATAAAATGTTTGTTCAGATTTTTATTTGATAATAAGAGGGGTTTGCTTAAAACCGGGTTGCTATAAAGCGCGTACAATTGCATAGAATGGCGCTTGTGAGTCCCAACACTGAATAATTTGTTGCTATAAAAAGGGTTTTGCTATTAAGGGGTTGCTTTTATCCGGGGAGTACTGTAGTCCATATAGCACCGAAGGCCTAGCTTCTCACAACCAATCTTTTGTGAGGCTTTTTATTCTGGGGACGAATGGAAGGGATCTAAATTTTTTTGCAGAACCCGAATAGCTGCATTGATATAAGCTTTTCCATAACAGTTACATTCTCGAAGGTTTGTCAGACATTTGCGTTTCGCAGTTGAAAAAAAAACCTTAAGATGTCAAATTTTTGTATTTTTGTCGAGATCGAACGCCTACATTTATGTCGATTATGCTATACAATTTTAAAATCGGTAGCATAATTAGCAGAATGTTCAATTTCGAACCGAATTTTGACAATGGATCTGCCTTTTCATTACATTTTGTCTGGGAACCCATCAGAGATTGACCGAATGATGGCCAATGATAAAGTGATTAGTGCGTCGCAACATTTCCCAACCCACTTTGTTTGTGTTAGACTAAATCGATTTCTTCGCGAATGACAACGACATCTGACGGAGAAAGGTGACTGTCTTCTATTACCACAGGGGCTTTGCTGGCAACGTAGCAGCTGACTCTTCACCGAATTGGCGTCTCACCGGACCTTACATGTAGGCTCTGTCTTGAGAGTGACGAATCCTCTATTTACATACATACTTACTTAGAGAGTGCCCGGCTCTCTTTCGTCTCAGAAAGAGTATGCTTGGCGAGGAAATCGTTACTTCAGCAAATTTTGCTGACATAAACTCATCCTTGTCTTCCTGACTGTCTCCGGAATAAGACAATGGTTCTAGGACCTCACCAGAAAAGGCAGAATAGGCAAATTTTGAAGAGGTAGAAGTGCCAGAGGCCCATGAAGGCTCTCCCGACTTATAATCTATCTATCTTTTACTAAGATTTCAGTTAGGAATACACTACAGACTCCTCTTGGTCTAAAAGATTCCTGTTTTTGCTGTGCCTTCGAGTAAAAACCTGCACCCGAACCAATTCCGATTTTTTAGCTATCACGTGTGGATTGTGATCTCTAGGTTTTTATATATACTACTGGATTGCGATAATGTCGTTATAACAGTCCGATGTAGCTGTGAAGCTATCAGAGTTATATTTTCTACCCATTGATGCCAACTTTTTTTTATTGCAGAACCTTTGAGGAACAAGTCCAGGGGAGGTTATGAAAAATCGTATCCAGATCTGCTTGCGGAACTCTTCTCGCAATTCCTGTCGTTCTTTCATATAGCTCTTTGCACCAGTTGCTCTTTACGGTACTCTAAAACTCATAGGAGCTGATATGTCAATGATACGTGGGCGCAATCCCCGTCTTCTCAGAAATGCCCTCTTACTGGAATAGAGAGCATTCATTCCTTTCTATGTCCTTTCTTTGGCATTTATATTCTTATACAACTTGAAGTCTAAAGTGACGCCCAGATAAGCCACCTCTTACTGCAGTGCCATCTAGTTTTGGCAGTTCAAAGTCAGGCATATTTCTCCTTCTACAGTCAGCAAAAAATAATCGTATACAGAACTCTTTAACTGCCAGATACTATTAGTTCATTGATTGTTTGCAAGAATTTTCCTTTAGTCGAAATTTGTTACTATGTCGCCCGCATCAGCTAGAATCCTGATTCTCTTCTCTCTTAGGACTCTGTTGACGGTAAGAAGCCAAAGCAGTAGAAAGTCGGGTCCTCCTTATATGACTCTTGTTGTCATTGTCCTTACAGATCTAGGCCAGATAGCTGAGTTTATGAATCTCAAATAAGCATTTTTTCGGCCCAGCTTATGAAGGACTTTCAGTATTTCATTAATAAGGGTTTTTGATGTCTACTTAGCACGAGTTGGTAGTCAGCGCAGCGAAGTAAGACCTAAAGGCAGCAGTTCTAAAATGCTACAGAAGTGAGGTCTATTATATAAAATGTCCATAAGAAGAAGGGGCTGGAACTATTGACAAATTTTGCAGAAATGTTAAATGAAGTGAGCTGCCTTAAGTTATACACTTTTACAAGTTTCTTTATTTCAGTTCTTACCACTGGAATCAATAACTTTCTATTAGACAGTCGATTCCCCGAATTTTTATTTTCAAATGATTGAAATACATTGAACCTGCGAAATTCTAAAAGGAAATTAATCCCTTTGCCTTTATCTCTAAAGGACTTAAATGTTTCGAAATTGTAACTAAGTGTAACATTGAGATAATTGAATCATTATTGGCAACATGACATCGACCAACAGTATGGGTAGAATATAATTCTCTACAAGATATCCATCTAAGATAATTCAACTCAATTACGTCATTGAATTTAAAATGGCTTTACAACTATAGCGCTCACAGCCCTATTGCATTAATAGTTTTCCAACCAAAACCAATGTCGTGGAAAATATGATTTTATTTTATGCAAATTGTATTTTTCCCTGTTACAATTTTGTTCATTTGAGATTTTTTTTTTATTATTTTTTGTTATGTCTTTTGATTTTATTATTGCCATAACTCAACCCACACAATGGTAACAAGAGAAAAATATCTCACCAAGGTCGATAGATTTTGCTGCATGTCCAATTTGCTCTATTCTATCCGACTATGGGTAGCTATTGTGATAATTTGAATTCAATGGGATTGGCTGTTAAAATTCACAAGAACTTGTTGCACATATTTTTTTGAATGCAATATACGATATGGGAGTGGAATAATCTAATGCCATTGAAATTAATTGCAAATGAATTAATTAAGTAGAGCAACGTAAACTTTCGACCTTTATGGAACTTATTTTTATGGTTTTTTTTTTTTTGCCGCAGCAATTATGTGTAGATACAAAATAGAAGTGGGTCTATGGTATGGTATGAATTATGCAAACTTGGCAGTAAGAATAATTACTTTGTTAAGTTCTGCAGCCAAGTCCAGCAGTCGAAAGAAACTTTAAATTGTAAAGAAAGAATTATTATTGAAAGTGGATGTATCTGAATTAATTTATTTTTAAGTGAATGCAGTTACTAGTCAACAAGGTATTGTTGGCTGATAATTGTTAAATAAGTGGCAGTAAAAAGTTTCACAATCGAAATTGTACATAATTGTTTTTATGGAGCCCCCTTCTTGTGATCTACTTTAATTATTTCGATATAAGATACTGTTCATATAAATATTATGGTTATGGTGTCTGGGATATACGCATCCGTACCTTGGATACAACAAGGTAGTGGTCCGAGTCTATGTTGGCCGCTCGGAAAGTTTGGACAACTACAATACTGGACTACTGGAGAAGTGCCTTGCGTCGATCGCAACATGGTCAATTTGATTGACGGTTTGTTGATCTGGTGACCGCCATGTCCCTTTGTGAATGTTGAGGTGAGGAAACCGTGTGCTAGCTATAGTAACATTACGTCCCGCAGCAAAGTCAATTAGCCTAAGTCCGTTTCCAGACGTGATGTCGTGTAGGCTATGCTTTCCGATTGTGCTACCAAAGATGAGCTTGTAGAAACATTCTTTGATAGCATCAATGAATCTGCGTGAGCGCTTATTAGGCTGATTTTGGCAAATTTAGCCTTGATGCGGATAGTTCCAAGGCGTTCACTAACATGGCGAAAGCTCAAGACTTCTTGTCTAGCCGGTTTTACAGTGCATGATTAAACTCCGTTTAACTAGATTTCAAGTTTAAACCGACGTTTAACATGAAAAGGTGTATTACAGTGCTAGTTTAAACTTAATCGAGAGTTTAAACCGGACATGGATTGGGGTTTAAACTGAGTTTATTTTCCGGAATTTCATAGTACGATCTCCCTCCCGGTTTATATGACAAAGCAACATTGCATCATTGTTGTTTTTAAGCAACCGAGTACTTCGCAAGTGCAAGCTGCAAGCCCTTATCCTTGATTGTACTCCACTGTTTCTAGAAGTGCTTCTTTACCTTCTAATACAATAGAGCGGTGTAGCAAAACCGATTTCAGCCGGTACTCGTCAACTTTCAAGTGTAATCAAAAATTACAACACAAAATGCAGCATTTCCATTTCACAAGTGCAACGACTTATGTCACTTTTTTAGAAGGCTTCGGAAACCGTCGCAAACAATATTGGCTTAGCTATAAATATTATACTAAATGCATAGTGCGCAGTGTCAGCAAGCTTAGCTACGTATTCGCCATCCCGTTCACTTTATGTTGCATTTTGCCAGCTTGCTGATAAGTTTCTCTCCAGCAGGAGTCTGCAAGAAGTTGTCCCTCCAAACGGCCACTTCAGTTTAGGTCCACTTGGAATTTATTCCAAACCTAGAGAAAGATGCATTGTGGTTTGCCTAGAGCTTGCAGAAGATGAGCTAGCTTACCTTCTTCTTAGGTACTTCATCGGGCTCCAGTATACAGCAAAGCCAAAGCCCTGAGATGCTATACAAAATACTCGTCATCCCCAGTCCTGCTACAGTCCTGCAGGGTCCTCAACAGTAAATACATCCATATCCGAGGCTTTTATAATACGCTTCGTATCATATTATTTGTTTCCATTGTTGGGTAGTTAACCCCACGCACAACCCACAACCTGAAGGACCGGGCCCTAAATTGACCCCAGGATAGCTGGTCAGATACTTTGTTGTCAGTAACCCACTTCGGGGATATGAGTGCTGCCATTGGTCACCATTTCTATTTTAGCACCCTGACTAGTGCTAAAAAAAATTATTACTGACCTTTTCTCCAAATATGTCAGAGTAGCTCACGCAAGGTATTTTCCATATCGACTGTTGACAACACCGTTGATTCAATCTTGTGGATTCATCCGCGGTATGTTCTATTTCTGAGGGGCTTTTGTAAAACCTCGAAGACTCGTTAAGTCGTCATTCCGACAGAGCATTATAGCTTTGTTGTCTTCAACACTCGCACTTATAAGTTTAGCAAGCACCTAAATTAGCAAGCAAAATTTTATCCGTACCATAAAAAAATGTTCAGTACAAATTTGTCAGAGAATTCATGACAATTCTCGAAAAATTCCTGACTAATTCAATTATCCAAATGTCAGTTTACAAATTGACACCTGTCGCAATTGTCAATTTTTATGAAACAGGGCCCAGTAACCGGTGGGACACATATACTATGTGAATGTGAGGCATTATGTCGCAGTAGAAGGAAATTTCTGGGCAAGTACTTTTTCCAACATCTAGAGGAGATAGACAATACCAACTACAAGGGGCTACTTGGTTTTTGCAGGGAAATTGGGTTTTCTCAAGGGCAAGTGTTTAGGTGTTCTTCCATTGTAGGTTACTGCAATTGGTTCCCTCTAGGGATCGCGATGCGCCCTTATGGTGCCTAGTGCCGTATGAGACATCTCTCTCATACCCCTTTTTAACCTAACCTAACCTAACCTAACCGGTGGTTACCACGCGGAAGTAAAATAAGCACAATTGATGTGTATGAAAACAGCTGGGCAAATTGATGCCAATCAGCCACCCAACCATAGATTTCACTCATTTTACGTTTCACAGTCGATTCACAATACCTACTCACTCTAAATGGTAGAAAAAAACTTGACAGCACTTACAAAAAAGTTTGTTTTACAGTAATAATTTATTTGATTTTTAGAATGGGAATAATGGCCACTAAATTTAGAAAAAAAACAAATATTATTTTGTTTAATTAAACTTGTAAAACGAAAAAAAAAAAAAAACTGTGAAATCAGGCATTATGGTTTTCCTAATATTTGGCTAGTAATTTTAAACTTTTGATTTTTTATTTTTATGTAGTACCTACATTATTGTAAAATTTCATTTATTTTATTGTTAAATGTTGTTTTTTTAATTTTACAACCATTTCCTTAGTTTGTTCCTTAGTCGTCGAAATAATAGTTATTCAATTTAAAAAGTTATATAAATTGTAGTAAATTATTATAGCACAATAATTTATGGCATTATAGTTAGATTTAAATATAAAAAAAAATAAATAAAAAATAAAAATATTTGTTTTCTCAAGGTCCCGGAAGGATTCTATTATGTTCATTGATCACATTAATACAGTAGATATACAATTTAGAAGTTAGATATTCGTTCAATTTGTACCGCTGAAAATTGGGCCATTAATTTATCTTTGTAAGCTATTATGGAAACCTCAAGGACTCCATTAATTGGTTGACCATACACTTTTTCAAGAGACCCAGTCTTGCAAATATTTATTAAATGTTTCCTTAGATCAGAGCTAGTATACGAATCAAGTCACTGTGCAATCTCAGACCCTAGACCCTATTTGTGATTGCATCTATAATAATAACGCAATTGCCATCATTGCTTTACATAAAGTACCTACACATTTCAGCTTAATTCCGCATTCATTCAGCCTATAGGTTGGCAATGCACCATTAAGTGTGATGTGTCAATACGAGTAGGTAGGTATCCCCCAATCCGGCTGATGACGTAAACCCAGCTTTAATGAGTCCAAACGATACATCACCATTAACAGAGCATTTAAATCGTTGAAATTATGACACAAACAGCGATATCATAATCGCTTCTCCTCCGTTCTCTAATTTTCATCTTTCCGATCAGTGCACCGCACCGGCGCAAAACACAGTGCGTAAGACAAGTCCAATTAAAAAACGTCTGCAACAAACCATGGTTGCGTAAGAAAGCACCCCCAGTCTTACACCAGATTATACGCCAAACATCGTTCAGCCGTAAAGGTTAAGGCCAGACCAGTGTTACGGAGCCGGCTAATTGTGTGGAACCAATTACATCTCCGAATCGTTTAGTTGGACATTTCATCGCCACATTTTAATTAGTGAAACATAATTATAAACATTTTGACGGTCTCCTTTCAATGCATCAATCATCCGAATGTTGCCAAATCAAATTAAAAATTTAAAACATTTTCCAAATGGTCGATAGCATTTAATTCATTATCGTGTACGGTGTAGGATCGTGTATCTTTGTGAATTTCTAAATTAATAAATAAATTTAATATGGTGAAAATGTTCAACACATTCCATCGTCAATTGCGCACACAAACACAGCCGGGGGTATATTCCTATATACTTTATGCAATTGAGCGTTAAAGCACTTAACCATTGTGGCCGGGTCAATAATAAAATAAAAACCACTCATACGAGTTAATAAAATATCAAGAGCATGTGCGAGTGCGAGTTGTTAACATATTTTTGTCGACAGATTTTTTTTTTTTTTTTTTGGTAGGTATTTTATTTTATTTGGGTCAACAAACTCTTTGGTCGATGGCGAAATTTTATTTTATTTTTAATTTCGTGGTAAAAAGTAAAACGCCAAAGAATTGCAAATCCGAAATGGCCATTTTGGCTGCGGCTGATGACGTTTAATTTTATTTAATTTGTTTGCCCAGTGCGGCCAATTGAGTTTCTGATAAAACAGAATAAATAGATAAAAGTGCGCGCACTTTGACGAAAGTGGAGAAATGCCTTTGAATGGAATGCCTTTGGTATAGTGAAGTATGGATAAAAATTAATGATGACAACAAAAAATGTCGATTTCTATTTGGCTAGCTATATCGAAAAGAATAAAGTGGGGGAGTCAAATTGGTATAAAAAGTGTTGAGAGTCATCGATTTGAAAGTCGGCAATTAAATATGTGTCAAATAAACGACATAGGAATTCGATAATGTAGTTGTCAGGGAACTGAACTCGAGTTTATTGAAAGCCCGAGGCGAGTAGAAACACTGATGAAGGTTGAAGCTTAGTGAAAGTATACATACTACAAAGAATCAGTGCAAGTTCTGATGTGGTGTAGGACCACCTATAGAAAAACGCTGTTGTCACGACCTGCCACAACGTATTTTAGTTTTTTTTTTTGTCCCAGTGAAGGTGAAATCTTTTACAAGATATCTACCCTAGAAAATGACCGGCGCAGAGACGCTGTATCCTATATCGATGGAAATTTGAGTCATTCTGCAACTAAGTTGTGACATATCTACATATAGTTTGTTTTATTACGAAGTTATAACCATGTCACTGGCAACACTACGGCGAGTGTTCTACAATTTGTAGGCGATTGGTAGTTATCGAGCTAAATTGGAAGGTTTGTAGTTCCCCTTAGAAGGCCGGCATTTTTGTATTCCCGGATCTCTGTGAGGATTTGGATTTATAATGCAAAACAGTGCAAGGACGAGTGATGTTATTAGATCTGTTTGAGTATGGTCCACCCTCATACCCTAATATGCACAGGCACACAGGTGTTAGCAATTGCTTATGAAAGCTTCTTCTCAAGGCAGAGAGCCATCTTAATAAGAGACAAAATGGAGGTCCTAGGATGCTTTCTTGCGTCACACCTGTATAGTCACTTTTTACAAATTTCGGGATAAATGGTGAAGTCGCAAAAGACGTTTGCGTTCTTGCGGTAATTTTTATAAAATTCAGAATAATATTCCATATTTTACTTGAAATAACCACTTTATGCGATATGATTCTGTGATTTTTTATAACTACCTCCAGCATAGTGCGATTGTAAGCCCAGAATGATAACATCTTTGGTAGGGCAGTCTAAAAGACACCAGTCAGGTAACGGACTAGTCTCAATGACTTAGCTGCGGGGTGAAATGTAACTATTATCAAGTGCAAAGGGTCATCACTAACTCGTATCAGGAACATCCAGTAGACCTTAACTAAAATAAGCTCTGTGAAAGTACGATGTCGCAAAATACTGCAAAAATGTTCGCCGATCATGTATCCCGATAAATTACGATCAATCAGTCCTACCGAAGCAATATCTGACTCAGAAGGCGAGTGCCCAGTAAGCCATTTTCAATGCCGCGACTAATTTAGTGGGTTTCACACGACCATCACCACGAAATCAATTGAAATGAAAAGCATAAAAAGCGGCACTTCGAAAGATGACTATATGGAGCCGCTAGCGAGTTCTATGGACAAAAGAATGGCAAGGAATATTGGCTTTTCAGGAAGAAAACATAGAGCATGAGAAGTTAGGTGTCAAAGAAATGCATGCTACTACAGAAATGAAATAGTGAACGGACGTTTTACTAAAAATGTGAGCTTGCCCTTGCAGCAAATTATGATGCGCACAGGTGGCAAATCTATTTCTTCATTCTAGACTTCCGTCTAGCTGATCAAAACTAAGTGATCCAAGCTAAAGCCAAAAAAGCTGCTAAGCCCGTCAACATTTTCAGAGCAGTTTGAAAATGACTTGGTTTAAGGAGGAGGTATCCAAGTTGATACTTACCACCATTTCATCGATTGTAAAACCACCTATGACAGCATCTTTCTATAGAGACGAGCTGTGCAGGGCAATTATCTAGTTTTGTCATTTTTCATTTGGTAGTTTGCATGATTTTAGAAGAAGCTTAATCAGCGCATAATCCGAAGCTTCCTAAGCTCTAAATTTCTTAATTTCTTAACTGTAGATACGCATTATGTTTAGACGTCATCAGGTTATTATTTTTAGAGTACCAAGTTCACCGGAGAAATACAAATAAGGGCTTATTGTTATTAACCCTAGAAAGGTAATCATATTTTTTAGTACATTAAAGGTATATTAATCATTCTTCGAATCGACGAAGTAATATTGTACTCCAATTTTTACGAAAAGTGTGCACAAAATTTTAATATAAATTAAAATTTAATAATTTAATAATTAATAATTAAAATTTAATAATTTAATTATTAATATTAACAGACTATTTCTTTTTTTAAGCAAAAAAATAAAAAAAAAAAACATTTTTTTAAAAAACGTTTGCCTGTAGGTATATCGAAAAATGTGTTGGATTGGAACCCCTGTTTTATAGAAAATAGAAAAATAAGAAAATATAACATAAAATCATAAGCACTAAAAAATTAACTGATTAAAGAACAAAAATAAAATATATCGCAAAAAAAAATTATCCATTTTGAGTATTTGTTACAAAGCTGAACTTTATTCTCCCAGAATATGCTTTCCTTGTACGTATCGTATATGAATACTTGGTCAAGCGCCATTTTTTTAAGGACAATATGTAAAAATGTTTCCTTTTCTTTACATTTATTGCATCTACTTTGTCCTCTCCTATCTGTTCGTTAATTTTGGTGGAATTTTTTTTTTATATACTTATTAGGTCGAATCGAACACTAAAAGTTACCTAGAAGGAAGGTAATCTTCGTCGTTTCGACGAACATTGGCGCCATTTTTCGATAAAAACAAGACTTACCCAAACAGATTTTTCGACGAAATTCCACAAACTAGAAGACCTTAGAGATGGCTGGTGTGACACGGAGAGAAGATTCGATCGGAATAAAGATCGAAGAGGAAATCGAAAAAATTAAATTGGTGTTCGTCGAATCGACGAAGATTACCCTTCTAGTGTTGTGTTAAGGAAAACATCAAAATGACATTTTGTATAAAACCATTCATTTTTGAGCTTCCTATACTTCCTCTCGAGGTATGAACCAACAAATCCCAGATACAAATTTTGAAGCAACACACCATAAAACCTGTGAGTGTAAAAAAAAAAAAAAAAAAATACCGGGGACTGACAGAACTACCAGACCCACTTTTTTGAGTTCCTCTATCATCATAATGTCATTTCTGATTTCTGAATCTCGAGGCCAACCTTTTACCCCTTTTTTTGGGTAATAATATAAGACAATCAATGAACACCTTCGTCCTTCCTATAGCAAAATTACAGAAAAGAGTTCATGGTATATAAATATAAATTGCCAAAAATGTTATTGATTTTATTTAACTTCACAGAACACATAAACAAGCAGTTAAATAAATTTTTTTTTAGGGACTTTATAAACAGATTTTCTATTCTATTCTATTTTTATTTTATGTCTTGTTCATGCTATAATACATTTCTAAATTCTAAAACACATTTTTCCTTTCTTTGCAGGTAAGTCCATTGACATTTTATCGTTTCACCGTTGACAACAGGGAATTCATATCACAATACTCAGAGGAATGTAAGCGCAACCCAGACCAAAAATAATCTTTGATTTGTTCGAATAGGTACCTAACCTAGTGAATTTTGTGTTATAAATTTTGGATTTTTTTTTTGTTTTTTTTTTTTTTTAATTTTGACTCGCCATCAACGTTGCCATATTCACAGTTTTAACTGTAAATTACAGTTTTTTAGACAAGCTTACAATTTTTAAAATGACCTCCTAGTACAAATTACAGTTTTTTTTTAAAGTTCAGATTTGAAAGAATAAATTAAAATGTGCTTTAAATCGTAGTGCTTCGTATTTAAGCATGTTATTTTATTTAAAATGAATTGTTTTGTGTTATTTTTGTTTAATAAAACTAAATAAAAACCCGTAATTTCAAAAAAAAATCGTTTGGTTTTTGAAGGTTACAGTTTTTTGGTTGAAAATACAGTTTTTTTCTTGGGAATTTACAGTTTTTTGAAAAAAAAAAATCTGGCAACATTGCTCGCCATGGATATACATATATAGAGACAGCACCACGACCTGTGAGATCTTTTGTGCTTGAAGCGTCAGAATTAGTTTAGGAGAGTGGGGCCTACTTTCCCAATGTAGTTAGTTGATGATGATGCATTCAGCAGAGGTCGTCTTTAGTACATCGGTACTTATGATTTCCCTGAATGGCTTCCTTCTGATACCGCAGAGGTCCGGGCATTCACACATGATATGCTCGGCTGTTTCGTCTTCCTCAAGATATAGTCGGCACTCCGGTGAGTCGACTAATTGCATTTTCTTTAGGTGATATCGCAACCCGTTGGTAGCCTACTAAATTTTTGATTTCATGCCTGCGTAGATTAAGGATCTTTTTGGCATCTTTTTTAAAAGGTTGAATCGCTTTTTTGGCTTGTCTAAGACCAGGGATATTCTCCCAATGTAAAATGCATTAATTGCGTTCCCAGCTTTTTATGGCCGAGTTTATAGCTGATTTAGGGATTGAACAGTATGGTACTGGTCATATAAAAGGAGATTCCGAGCCTTTTCTGGCTACTTCACCAGCATTTTCATTTCCTACTGAGTGTTTGGAGGATGTTGAAGCAGTGTAGCACTGATTTGGAGTCAATAATATATGAGCTAAGGGCTTTTATAGCTGATTGACAGTCCGTGAATATGAATATTATGATGGATGTTGGCGACTTTAATACCTGAATTTTAGATAGTGTTTGCGCATTCTTTAACGGCATGGAGCTGTGCCTGAAAAATAGCAGGGGTTTTCCCCATAGGTATTGAGACATTTAGTTTTGGCCCATGAATACTAGCTCGAGCTCCCACCCTAGATTCCATTTTGGAACCATCCGTATACCACTTTAGGCCGCTTTTGGTGGGCAATTGCTTGCCCATATGCTTCTCTGCTTGGGATCTTCGTGGAGAAGCATTTGTCGAAGGTATTTGGGATGAGTTCTGTGACCACGCAGATCATTTCAAATTTTGGAATTTCTGAAAGTAGAGTCGTTAGTTCCGGGTGGTACTTGAGACTTATCTCTTTGGCTTGTATCAAACTTGCCGAACCGCGAATTGACACTTTCTTAATATATATGTGGAGAGGTGTTTGTGTTAGACCCATAATGGCTTCTACAGCAGCCGTAGGACAGATACGCATGACTTCTGATAGACCTAGACATGCTAGGCGTTGGAAGTTTAGGTCTTCTTTTCGTAAAAGGAAATATGACAGCCTTACTCTGATTTATTGACAGATTTTCATTGTTGCACCATTCAAGGACTGTCTTAAGGGCTCGTTGCATACGTGAAGTAACTTTGTTTGCCTCGGTGCCCGTAATGATGATGACCAGGTCATCGGCGTAACCAATAATATCGTAGCCTAAATTGCTTAACTATCTCCAAGTTCGTGGTATGTGGCCCCATAGTTGAAAGTGAAACTAAACCTAAATAAGGCAATTATGGTGGGCAGGAGAAAATTCAAACCTTATTGGATGAGGGCTGGAAAAATACCTACTACATATCTATACCCGGCGCCTTGTATGGCTTAAATGATTTTATAACCCATTTAAACCTTATCTGGACAATAAAATTGGTTCGCAGTCGTATGGACATTGTATGTCCTATGTCCTTATTTTTTTCAAACTCAATATATTCAATGTTCTTAAAAATAATATAAAATATGATGCAATATGGCAACTCCGATCAATGACAACGTCAATGACCGCTGTAAGTTAGGCGATTCATCGTTCGGAGACAGCAGCTGTCAATCAAGTTTTTGGTGTATACAATTACGAACTCCATTCCGCGTTCAGTTGTTTAAGGTTTTTTTGTATTTAAAAAGTCCTTAAAATAACCTACAGGAATCACTATTTTCAATTCATCTAACAGGTGTATACATATTTCGTTTAAATTATGTACTACTCTTACGCAGCGATGTGCAACAATCTTAAGATACCATCCTATCGATCCCCATTCCCATTGCCATCCCCACCGTGTTGCGTGGGTCCTTTTTGATATTTTCCATTCCAATACAGAAATATAAGGTTTTTCCTTCTGCCAAATTTCTTCCGACCTGGCCTTCATATCTCTGTTCATTGGAATTGAGAATACCAAGAGAAGGTATAGAAAATAAGCTCAAAGTCGAATTCATTCGCTTGGGTCCTTTGAAATTCAAAATCTCTTATTTATTCAAAATCTAAATGGGACTGTTTGTCTTTCAACCCGCCCACCTTTACCGGGTTGCTGCGGTACATATTTTTTATTCACAACAATTCCCAACGACACACTCGGCAATATTTTCCATCCAATTGGCTACACCAGCATCATAACTGCGCTGGTGGGTGGTGGATGGTGGATGGTGAATAGTGGTTGGTGGAAATGGAAGAAGAGAATCCATTTCTTCGACATCGTTGACTCAAAGAGTTCCTTTTACCCTTATGGAAAACTAGGCCTTTGATTGTGCATCGCATATCCTTGAGAAAAGGTACAAAACGCGAAGGATCCTTTTGGAGTGCGTGTTTCACACATTTGAACACAAGTTATTATGATAATTCATTGCGGTGTAGTACACACAGACTGTCGGTGTACAGATGGTTGGAGCAATGATCAAAGCGGGAAAATATCATACACAGGCACAACACACGCATATATACACAATTTGTCGATAGATAGTGTACACCTGGTGCGTATTCATTTCTATGATTCTATTCATAATGACGCGAGACAGGTCATATGTAAAAGGTAGGGGAGATTCCTAAGAAACGGTGAACTGAAGTGAATCTTGTTTTCTCTGCAAAATTCTCAAAGGTGTTTGCAAGGCTTTCTATAGTTGCAGACGCGTCTTTGAGATACATTCAGACGGCTCAGTGTTTAAATAGAAGTTTGGACAAAACAAAACTGACCTATGTCTAAAGACGGTATTCAGGTTATAGGGTTCTATAAGACTGCGAGCTAGATGCAAATTGTGAGGATCTCTCATAACTACAAAGTGGCAGAAGTCGAACGCAGATTAACAGTTGTCACTTTGTCAGTCCCTATTTGTTTGGGCTAAGACGGAAATTATGTAGCTTTCCTCGGTTTGTGATTCTCTCTCGAAAATCAAATTCTAAAAAGTTAGTAGTGCAACAATCCAAGCAACTAAGGAGACCGTGAATAAGAGCACAATCGTGCAGGCCCTGTGTGGTGCTGAATCATGAACTCTACCGAAGACGAGGGACGATATCCTAGGTTTTTGGGGAGCTTTGAGTAATATAAGAAGATTCAAGGAGTTACAAAGTAAAATTTGCCTTTAAAAATGTGTAAAGAGCAGATTCAGGCATCGTTGCCTTGTCAAAAAAAGAAAATAATAAATAATTTGCGCAAGAGGTCCATATGGGCACCCTATAGACCTAGCTTTTAACAGCTATTCGAATGTGTGAGTTTTTATTTTTTTGGCACGAATGTATAAGAGACCCATAGTCCCACAATTTCAGCCCGAGTCCGAACTGCTGAAGTGAGAAGTTTTTCCAGGGAAGTTATATACTATCGGATGTTTGTCCGACGTTCACGAGATGTAGGTAAGTTGTATTTTTCGGGGATCGAATTCGAACCTGAGACCCGTCGTTCAGTATAGTCCAGCACACTTACTCCTGAGCCAATGAGCCCACAGTCGAGCGAAGGCGAAATATTTTTTTCAAAGTAATCAAAGTAATTTGAAAATATTATTTTAGCTGGTTTGAAATTCCTTTTTTGAAACTATTATTCTTTTCGACACATCTATGAGTGGTAAGCTTCAATTTGGTAAAAAGAAAAATAGTATTGGTTCACATTTGGTATGGATAATATGTACCACAAGAAATTGTGTCGGCGATTATTATATAAATAAAATAGAGTCATTTAAGATAGAAATTTGACAGCCTGCCTGACATTCTGATGTCATTCTGTTCTGTCATATGAGTAAATTAAGCAACATTTTTTTTTAGTTTTTTTACAAAAAGAATTTCTGGAACTCTGGAACAACGTGTAAAGCCCCAACAAAGTTCCATCTTTTGATAAAAGCACAGAAAAAAAAATGAAAAAATTACCAGATTCCAGTGGTCTACTTCAACTTCTTCTTGGGGCGGAGATTATTGGTGTGGCCACACTTCTTTTTGCTACAATTGGTGGCTCTTGGGCGCAACCTGGCGTAGCACTAGCGGCAAATCATCTTGTCGCAACTGTACTTCTCGGCGAGGATACGTAGAGATGGTTCAATGATACCACCAAGCAGATGGAGCACCAAGTGGAGGGTGGACTCCTTTGGATGTCGTAGTGCGACCATCTTCCAACTGCTTGCCAGCAAAGATCAAACGGAGGGGGAATGCCCTCCTTGTCTTGGATGTTGGCTTTGACATTTTCGATGGTGTCAGAAGGCTCAACCTCCAAGGTAATGGTTTTTCTAGTAAGTGTCTTGACGACGATCTGCATTTTGAAACGTTTTCTAGGAAACGTGCAACCAAATGCTGACATTGACCATTTAACCGCGAAGTTCTACACAATTCAACAGCCCATCGAAAGTTTTTATCAAAATTCGAGGTCTGTTGGCGGAACGTTCCGCATGTTACGTATACGATTTGCGCTGGTAATGATTATCCTTTTGCCCTCAACATTAGTTCAGTGGCTGATCGAGCAGCCCCAGAACGTTGACGAAATGTGCGATCGCCGGAAAATATTGGCGCAGTGTCACAGAATGATCGCGATAACAAAAACGTCGGTCGCAAGAATTTGACCAAAAGGAGCGAGGAGGAACTGTGCAGTAGGTACTTGGTTATATGGCTCAGTTTTGGATGTTGTTTGTTTGTTTCAATTTCTACTCAGTTATACTTAGATGGCGCTATAGTTAGGAGTGGACCAGGTCCTCTTTGGATAACTGTCTAAAGTTGGGGTTGAAATCGACTTTTTTTATAGTTAGCACTTTTACGACCACATAATTTTGGCTGGGTAGCCCTTCATCTTCCAACTTTTTAATCTGCCATTTCAGAGTTCAAACTCTCATCAGAAGCATTTTCATAATTCCGCCATGTGGGTCCGTTCTATAGAGAGACCAAACAAGTACCATATATTCTCCATTAATTGAGAATCCTGTGTATCCTGAAAGGTTGTCCAAATCACTTGGCCAAATAGAAAAAATGTCAATTTCAGTGATTTCACAAGTCATGTCCTCGCTCTGAATTCTACATCAATTTCAGTTCCTTTCATCTCCGCATTTCTTCACAAATTATGTGCCATTTTGTAATAGACGAAAAGACAAAAACAATAACCTCACAAAAGTAGACGGAAATTCTAAAAGAAAAAAAGCGACTAACCGACGAATGAAGAACTTAGGAACGGGGTCAACCCAGTACACAGCAGCACCGCGGTGGCCACTACCGCATGCTCTCCGTGTAATAAGCGACCAAAGTACTTGCCTCTGCCATTTGAATTTATCCGCCCTCAATAAAATCCAGAGTCAAAAATTGTTGGCCAAAAGCCAAAACGTTTATGCGCGCTCGGGACTTAGGGTTTCTTTTTATTTTCCACTAAATATGTGTGTGCAATCAACACGATTTCCACCGGTCGTCGTTGATGGTGGTGGTGGTGGTGACTACGAGGTGGTAGTTTGGTTACCTTCCGAATTTAAATTTGGAATTGCTGGTAGAGGTCAACGGAAAGCAAATTTTTACTCGCTGCTCGAGTGGGTGATGTTGGCGCCCGAATTGAATCAGACTGTGCCAACGTGAAGAAAAAAAATATATAAATGCAACCCAAATCGAACCCTTTCAGAACACTGCATCCGTCGCGTCGCTGTGCTCAATGTTGAAATACCTGTAATTTGGCAGAACCATACCAACTAAAAATTGCACATGCGGTGTTGGCATGTATAATCAAAGTCATTACGGGATATAGTAAAAACACTTCTTTGGCATGACCTCTAAATAGCGACTTGCAGTTGGTTAGTAATCAATCTTCGACAGAGGATGGAATTTGACAGTTAACAGTTTAACACTGATGTAACGAGGTGTTGAGTTGCAGCTGCTTTTTGGAGCTGCGGTCCATTATGCTGTTGGATTTCGATGGCGAAAACCCTTTGCTGGTGGCAAATAATGGAGAGTTAAGCGAGCCTTTTAATGGATAGACGGGAGGATAATGATGATGATGATACGCCCTATGTAGTTTCCTTCGATTATGTATACCTCGCGCTTGGTCCATCGTGGATGCCTGACCATTTACAGAACTTTAATGACCAAGTAAGGTTATACTGGGAACGATTTAATTTCTGCTAATAATAGTTAGACTTGATAGTTTTCAAGCAAAGGCTTTTGGTCTTAGCACTGGCAAGTCACATTTAGATATGCATTTTTTCGACGAAGATGGTCTTAAAATGTCGCGACTTGGGTATACTGTTCTTAAGGTCTTACCTACTTCTCAATAGCGAACCGAGAATAAGCAACGATCTGATATTATCATTATCCTTTTTTGTAGCAGAGCCGAGGTAGACAAAGTCCCTAAATACTTCAAGTTATGTACGATTCATCGATGTTGTAGGTAAATGCCTAATTTTTTGACAGAATATAGGGGAACCCGGCGCGAAACGGGGAAGTCTTGCCTTAACACCGTAAATTTACTGCAAATTTAGAAATTAAAACATCATTTAACTTTTAATGAATGACTTAAACTTTTGTATCTATATACAACATGTTTTCAGTTTTATATGTTTTTTTTTATAAGGTAGAGACCCTAGGCCTAGCTTCTCGCAACTTCGTTTGTGTGAGTTTTTATTTTTGAGTCTAATGGAGGGACCTACAATTTTATGCCGAGTCCGAACGGCTAAATTGAGAAGCTTTTTCTGGACAGTCATACTCTCGGATATTTGTCAGACGTTGGCGCATTAGAAAAAACCTTTAGATGTAATTTGTGTTTTTCCGGGGATTGAAACGGAGATCCCTCGCACAGTAGTCCAGCACACTAACCACTGGACTCATGCGCCCACTAAGCACAAGTATGGATGATACAAAAAACCACTCCGCCAGAGACGGTAGATTGCTTTGATAGTATAACCCATGATGAAGGTATCAAGGGGAAGTAAATCAAGCAGGAGCATCTAGAGCAGAGCCCGGCGTACTCGGGAAATAGCACGTGTGCAGCCGAGACAGGCCGTTCTTTGGAATTTGGTGCAGAAGGCAGTCACATACTTTTGCAAAAACCCTCTCCACCAAAAAACAGACGCATGGGCTAGACATTTTTTCATCATATCTCTAGATACCTATAGATCCATTCCTAGTGCTCGATTCTTCGACCATATCTCAAACCTTCAGTGCGTTCGTATAAACATAATCCCACAGACAGTGTGGCAACATAATCCGCGTATGCCTGAGCGTAGACGTTTCAACCATTTTGGGAATACAGCAGAGAGTCAACTAACTGCCTTAAAGGGTCTTCTTTTTTGGAAGCAAACGATGTTGAGGGTCCATTTCTTAACAGTTATTCCAAAGATAGAATCTTGGAAATGAATTGGTGCTGGCATAAATATGTTCTCCGACCATTCCAATTGTGATATTGATATCCATACTTTTCTCGGAAGTCCTGGTTTTCTTTGTCCAAGTCGAATAGGTTGTTCCTTCTGACATCACAGTTTGGGTCATAGAGGTGACGAAACTACCTACTCACTTATAGCCTAAGTCCATTTCCGAATGTTGTTTCATAGTCGTTCTTTGGCATTGAAATAGCCTTTCTGCTCTGGGATCAGTTGCAAGCTGCCTTTGGCACTGTCGTCTTTATACCTGAACTCGGTATAAAATGTTCTCATTGTAAAATTTTCAACGGCCCGCGGTGATGCTAGCTTTTCTAGGCTTCAAAAGTCTTCGTCAATTGGGCGGCATTGAGGATTCTCACCTCACTCGTACACGTGCATATCCGAATGTGCATTGTCCTTACGTTATCGGGGTTATACATCTGTAGAGAAATTAATTTTAATTTTAATCTTAATATTGTATATCTCTTTTCTATGGTAGATCAGTGCTATAGATATAGTACTTCAATACAGTCGAGTAAGTAAACAAACGGCCATCTTCATAGTCCTTTTTTTATCCAGTTTAATCTCAGTAAGTAATAGAACTAAACTATACCCAAACTAATTGGATAGCTGAGTCTGGTATCCTAAAAATAATGCAGCTTCTTGCATTTTATGCAAACAAGGAATCTTCATCAAACTACGACGTATAATACGTTCGAAAGAACCCAAGGAAAAGCAATACCCCATTCAGCATTATTCAAGCAACAACAATTTTGAATACCACACTAAGTTATTCATATATTCATACTCTATATGCAGAGTCCCATGATGTAATCTCCGAAAAAAAAAAATAAAATAAAAAATTCCTCTTGTTAATTTATTACAGAAAGAAAAATTTTGGAAAAAAGGTTCAACACTACCAAACAATTTCATTCATTTATTCCTCGAAACCCTTGCATTTCACGAAGCCAACACGAACAAGAGTCCTTCGTCAGGAAAAATGAAAAAAAAAAAAAAAAAAAATAGATATCCTCAAAGTAAACTCGCCTTCCAACAACCGTAACCGACATAAAAGGGTTAGCAGCCAAACAAGCGAAGGAACTTTCATTAACTTAAACACACACGAAGAGTATTATCCTCTTTTTAGGTACATATACGAATATATGTACGAGTATAATGTCGAGTAGGTGTGCTTGAAGATTTCTTAATCATTTCATATCGCTTTTCATTGGAATTTATATTAAAAATACCACCATATGCATGTGTGTGTTGTATTTTGTTGTATACCGCCACTGGTCGGTAGGATTCAGTCTTCCATCATCATTATCATTATTATTATTATCAAGCAGTCATCCCTCATCTTCCCTTCGTCATTCCAGCCAGCCAGTGTTATATGTGCATTCTAATTAGAAACTTGTATAGTGAGTGGGTAGTGGTTATATGTAAAGGATTATGGTTCACCTCAAATTAATGGTTGAAAAATGTTTGAAAATTTTTGGGAAAACTATGCACTTATGATGTAATGGGTTGATGTTAATTAGGTGACAAAGTTCGAATTTTTCAAACTTGAAGGTTGTACTGTACATTGAAAAACATTTTTAACTACTCTGGATCGTTATTGCCATTAAACAAAGTCGTGGTTTTTATAACTTTTTCAGTCTTGTTACCCCTTTGACCTATTATAGGAAAAAGGATTTAAACAGATTTTTTCTAGCCTTTTTTGAGAATCCACTCTCACATCTATAAGTGGTAGCAAAAATGGTATTAATATTTTTAGAGCTCTGTTAGATATAATAGGATATTCGGTACCTTACTCACTTTAAGGTGGCGCTACAGTCCCGGGTAGACCTGGGCCTCAACCAACAAGCGTCTCCAGGTAGCACGATCTTCCATGTCGATGTCGCTGTACAACCCATACAGTTCGTCGTTGTATCTCCTCCTCCATTCACCGTCTATGCAGATGAGACCGAAAATAGCTCGAATAATTTTCTTCTCGAAACAACTAAGAGTTGCTTTCTTAGCCCAACAAAACATTGATTGGCAAAAGTTATTCTTCGTTTAATCTCAGCGTTGGTGTCATTGCCTGAGTTCATAGTTGGAGCCTAGGTAGACAAAGTCCTTAACCATCTCAAAGTTTTATCTGCCTCTATAGACACATTCTGTCCGAGATGTCGGTGTTGGGGGATTATCATTGTATACTGCGCTGTCAAGATATTCGACATATTTCCTTGTGTGAGATATTGAGACTCTCAGAAAGATACGCCAGCATTTCGACAAAAAAAAGTTTTACCTCTCTTTTACTTTTGAGTAAAATTCTATTTCTCCAGAAATGCACTTGTCGTATAGTTCCATTTAAAATTTATAAAAATAATAGCTCTAAACTCGGGCGCATTTTGAACTGCTATTTTTGCAAATTCAGAACAATATTGTCGAAAAATATTAGTTGGAAATTGGAGCTACATATTTTTGAAATAAAACGGCCAAAAAATCATATGTCCGAATTCGTGGGAATTTGGAACTATGTATTATTTATTAGGCTGTTTCAATCAGAGCTTTGCTGATGAAGAGAAACGAATATCGTAAACTCCATTTTAATGTCGAAAAACTTGGTGGTCTGTAATGACACAGAAAGTGAGAAACTTCAAGAAAAATTAACGTGAAATAAAAATGGATTTAAAGACTCACTGATCATCAACGCCAAGCCCAAACCCTTTCCTCTAGAAAGCAAACATTTTGCACAGAGGTTCTATAATATGATGTATACAAGGAATAAGAAAGGATATTTCGAAATTCAACCCTTAAAGGGGTAAAAGGTTTGTGCATTTTCATCCGATTGTCTTCAAACTCGGTTTGTGTACTCTCTATGAGAAATAAAGAAAAACGATTTCTCCGATTTTGGACATTTTGCTCACGATCCGTTCGTCGTATAAATTTAAAAACTTTGTAATGTGTCCCAACCTCTGTCCCCGTTGAATATTATCTCTTCATCCAACTCGAGGGAACGTACCTACTCCAAAAATATAAAAACGTAATTCCGTAAGAATGGAGCATACTGCATACTGCTAGAAAGTGGCACACATCCTCACGATCTTTCCGATTGCATATGTTGAACAGTATAGGATTTGTGCGGCGTCGGATATAATTAAGGGGTAAGAGTTTCCCCTTAGTCTAAAGATGGTGCTCATAATTTCGGTGTATTTGCCACCTAAGAAATATGTTTTGTCCCGTAGATAGTGGATAAGTCAGCTATAGTATGATCTGTGTTGAGATGCTAGCGCTTCACCTTCAAATTGATTCTGCAATAGGGCGTTAAATACCTATATTTTTCAGAGATACTAACTCTCCTTAGGTACTTTATAAGAGGGAACTAACTGTGTACCAAATCCTGAGGACTACGCGAGCGAAGCTAGTATTAAATACTAGCGGAACCAACAGACGTTATCCTGCCGGAACGTTGTTGACTTGCCTGCAGCTAGTTGCGGGTTCAGCAAACGATTTTTTTTTTTCGGTATATATAAGTGACATTGAGTTTGACATTTCAATGTATTCGTTTCGTCATTGTTTGATATCCTGTTGCACAAAACAAAATCAACAAATTAGTGCAATTTCTTTTCGTTAAATTCTCGTATCATGGCCGCACGATATTTGGTACATACACACATAAAAAAGATCATCAAAATCGGTCCAGCCGTTTAGGAGGAGTTCAGTGACATAAACATCCACAGAAGAATCATATTTCATATAAAGATGAGACTAAAAATTAAAATGTAAATACACTAATTTTTCTTTCGATTTAGTTTTGCTTTTTAATAACCTGAAGATTATTTTGTTTATTTATTCTGACCCAAAAATGAATGAATTAATTTACTTTATTAGTACCTATCTGTTTATTTATTTTACATTCTCTTTGCTATTTTATTTTCTGTAGATTTGAAAGTTCTGATAATTTAAAGAAATGTGTTAATAAAAGCAACTTATACCTTCCGTTCACATTGCAACAAGAAAGGTTCATGTGTACGACTTTTGTATAATTTCATCATCGCTAATGTATAGATATTTCAATGGCATGCCACACACGACGCTACAAATGTAGACAACATGTTTGCGACATGTGCCAGTTTGTTGTACGAGGATATTTTGTTTGTGGGTGATAATCGTGCGTTTAGGAAAAATCTGTCTATGGTAACATCATGTTGTATCATTTGCACTTCTCAGTTTGTATTTTACCAGGCGCTCTTGTCGTAGACAAGTGTAGATACGCAAATGTCTACAACGTGTTTTGTGCCGTTTATTTTGGATAATGTGCTTTCCACGTTAATATTTCCTTTTAATTAATTCTGTTTGTGATCTTCTGAATAAATACTATACAAACTATACCATAACACTCACAAGTCGTTAAATATTTAACATTTACGGCGCCAAAAATAGGAGCACAAGACACTTAAATGTTCAATAATTTAGCATTTAAATAAATAAATGCGGTAGACACCCTAGGCCTAGCTTCTCGCAACCATTCGTTTGTGTGAGTTTCATTTTTGGGACGAATGGAAGGGACCTACAATTTTATTCCCAGTCCGAACGTCTGGATTGAGAAGGTTTTTCAGGACAGTCATACTCTCGGATGTTTATCAGACGTTCGCGAGAGGTGGCGCAGTAGAAAAAACCTTAAGATGTAATTTGTGTTTTTCCGGGGATCGAAACCTGGGATCCCTCGCACAGTAGTCCAGCACACTAACGACTGCGTCCATTTATTTATTTTAGCATTTATCTACATAAATACATTTTTATGTGTATAATTGTTTAGTTAAAATTTAAATAAAATTATGAAACACCAGCCCTGCTATACCTACAACTACCCCCTCACGCACCAATCAATGATGCGGAAATAAAAGTACTTTAAGGTGAAAGGATTTCATCTAAGATCATCTGCCAAAAGAGAGTGAAATATAATTTTCAACAACTTTAACATCAACTTCAAAGATGCAAACATATTTTTTCATACAAATTTCTACTCTTAACCTTTCAAATCCTTAAAACCCCTTCGAGCGTCATTGTAACACTTGAAATATATTATCTCTCAAAATACAATACCCGATCGCAATATGCCACCGGCAGCATGACAACCTGTTACGTGAAACAACTTGAAGTGGAATCTCAAATCTTCGCATCTTAAGATCTTTAAGATCAACCGATAAGATATATCTGTGCACTGTGACTTTCAATCTTAGATAACCTCTTCAAATCGATTGCTACAGCTACTTCTATTCTTCTGGCATATAAATTATCTCAAAGTGCATGTAAAACATTAAAATTGAATCAATCAAACATAACCTAAAAACAAAAATCCCATAACTTTAGGTCAGTG
Source organism: Cheilosia scutellata (assembly GCA_955612985.1). Taxonomy (NCBI): domain Eukaryota; kingdom Metazoa; phylum Arthropoda; class Insecta; order Diptera; family Syrphidae; genus Cheilosia; species Cheilosia scutellata. The sequence continues at coordinate 54,709,883 of OY015314.1, forward strand.
GAAAGCAAGTCACGATCGATCAGCTCCATTGTACAAACAACAATAGAACGGACAGAATAATAATAGCAATTCGGGCGAGACCACCGACCGCCACTACTACGAGTATTAGAGCAAAACACCAGGCGAAGCATTTCTATATAGCCTCACACCACAACTATGGCGTCAGAAACATAATTCAACAAATGGAATCTATGCTATGTGTGTTCTAAACTCATTTTCGTTCAGATACAAACCATCAGATACGACCAAAGCCTGAGCCATTAATGTCCCACTTAAGTGAAGTTTAACAAAAGATGGACGGCGCGTAAAAGAAAAAAATCCAAAGACGAGAAGAAGAACAAAAAGACTGGAACTGAAACTGGATTGCTAAATTCTCAATTCGACTGACCCACTTTGGGAATTTTCGAGGTTTAAAAGTCACTCAAATTCGGCGGGTCCGCTTTTAACCAGTTAGCCGATACTCGGTGGTCCATATTTGGAATTTGTTCCGCCTATTTCTCCCAGAATATGGAACATCGAAAGCTTAAATCATGACAATGGGAATTATTATTTGCTAAGCGGATAAGCATAAAATGATTGTTAGTAGGATAGATAGCAAGTGAAGTGTTGCCACTTCAGTTTTTCCATTTGTCTGCATTTTTATTTTATTTTCGCGATAATCTATGGTGCTCTATCGGCGAGTGGATTTCTATTTGTTCAGGCCGATCGAATTACCACTTGACAAGTCATTAGGGCTAATTAAGCAAAATAGCAAAATGTTTTCGCTTTTCAAGCGAGATTGATGAAATCACTTTGGGCGGATTGCCTATACCTCGGAACATGTGTAGATATTGTGCGAAGTGCGATGCCAATCGCATAGAGAGAAAATGAAAGTTTGCCATAAGGGGATTCAATTCAAGCGGTAGTCATCATTAAATTTGATGTATCGAATGTCAGATGATAGTATAAAGTTTTTCGGGGAAAATGGCACAGCATAGATACTGACCAAAATGGAGTGGTGTATGATAGACTGACTTGAACTCGGAAAGTGAAATGATTTAAGTAGGTATAGTGTTATTGCTCTCTAATAAGTTGTTGTAGATAGATGCAGCATAAGTGTAGTTATACTTTGAAGGTAAACTTTGAAAATGTTGAGATTCTTCATTTTGCACATCCCTCAGAAGACTTGTAAAGGGTGTCTCATAAATCAAGCAAAATTTGAATTTTGGGGGCGGGTTTCCATTGTGAACACTGAGCAAAATGGCCTAAAAAAACGTAAATATAGATTAATTTTTTCATGAGGAAATGACATTTAAAAAAAAAATGTTATTTATTTTTTTTTAATCAAACCATGTTTATGTTATTCATTCCAGTTACATAGATAAATATGTCTATACCAAAAACTGTCAGATAGGCGCCTGTAAGAAAGTCTGGTGTCTAGTATGTAGTGGGTGGCTCGCTTCGCTCGCTAACAGGATTTTAACCCTTTTTTCGCAGGGTTTAGCAGCTAAGAGTATGTCGACAACTGTATGGCAGGCACCTGGAGCTAAAGTTTAATTATATTTACTCTGGGGTATTTAGCAGTAGGTATAATATATTCAGTAAATAAAAATAAAAAGATTTTTCTGTAAAAATTTAAAACTTTAAAAGTAAAACAAAAAAAAAAAAAAAAAAAAATAGAAAATAATGTTTCCGCAGAAAAATTCATCTTAGAATAAAACAATTTAAACAAAAAAAAATTGCTTAGTGTTCATAATTTTTGCACCATTTAATAGCACAGTGATGCCAACGGAGAAAAAGATAATAATGTGACAGTTGACAGTTCGCGGTTAGTAAAAATGGAGCGGTATACTAAGGAACAACCCATTTTCATTGTTGAACAATATTTTAAAAATAAGGAAGGTTTGTCAACTACACCTACAGTCCACAATTTTCGAACAAAATCATCTTTAGTGATGAAGAAAACAGACAGTAAAAATTGATGGTGTTCGATAATCCAGTTTTTAGTGCCTAAATTACAAGATATGGATGTGACCAACATGTGGTCTAATCAAGACTGCCCCCTGGCCCCTGCAACCCCGCTGCTTGGGTTTACTGTTTGCCTATGGGATGGGTGCAAAAAAAAATCTCGAATTTACTTTTTATTTTCGAGATCTTTTCAAGATAGAGTCTTTCGAGATTTTTGTACTTTCTAGATATTGACCCATTCGAGATTTTTGCATTCGAGACTTATCAAATTCATTTTCGAGATTTTGATCATTCTAGATTTTAGTCGTTCTAGTTAACGTCATGATCCCCTCTGGGTTCACACTTCTTCTTAAATGTTTAGACTTGTCATATAAATAAAGAATACATACATATATAAATAAAGAATACATAAAAAATTATGTGTATGGCTAACTATACCTAATTGGTCACGCTTAGACTTTCTCCAATTGGCTCGAAACACATCTCGATTTCATCAGTCTTTGACAAACTTTGTGACAATGACCCTGATCCGATTCTTGTGTGCGTCAATTAAATTCGCGCCAATGAATTGCACATTTTTTTCAAAAACCAATTCTTTGAATTCGACTTTCGTTTTGGCTTATAGATGCGCATCACTAACCACAACTACTGGCAAACGAAAGTGCATTCAGTAAAGCCAAGGTACGTTCACTTGTGACGTTTCGTGACTCACACGATGCAAAACTCGTGTCACGTAGACAGCATAAGGGACGTGAGCATGGCAATGATTAACGAAAAACGTTACCAGCTGATAATATTTTTATGTCATTTCGCTGTCAAATTACGCCGGCGTATAATTGGTTGAGAAGGTCAGAGAAAAGTCCGCATTGGGTAATAACTAATAAGACGATAAAAATCAAAAGTGACGCTCCTTTTGTATAGGCGTCCGAGGCGAAAGTGATTTTCGCCGACAGTTTTTCGGGACAAAAATTGCCCGCATAATGTTCTCAGACAGAGAATGCTGGTGAAAGTATTGTAAAATGCCGGCTGAATACGAAATTTTAGAGATTTTCCGTTCGTTTCATGGGTTCTATTATGTGGGGCTTAAGGCCCCCACCCATCCCCCATTGAGTGACGTGAGCCCGATGATAAGATATTACAGACTGTTTACATTCATTCGGACTTAGCGACCACATATTCAACACACACAAAGACGGACTTTCTTTGGCATAGACAAATGATCAAAAGCTCTCATCTAAACTGACTGAAAAACGTTCAGTGCCCTCTTATCTCTGTGAAAACCTCAGTCGTAATTATACACTTTCAATTCGCGCACACACGCACTCATATGGCCTTTTGGGGGAAATATAAAAACCACATCGTTGGAAAAAATAAATCCTTTTTCACTTTTCCCTACCGTCATACATCGTGCAGGATTTATTACATCCATATTTCGTTGGTGTTGCTCTGAGAAATCTGACAGGATGAAGTGTGTTGCGCGCAGAAAGATGCCCTCCAACATTCAGGGTGGTGTAAGTTTGCTCGTTTGAACTTTGCGATAAATTTCAGGTTTCATTTACCTTGACCAATCTTCGTTAGCTTCTGCTGCTGAAGCTGGAATGGAAAGGTGGTGGTGGTGATGGTGATGGTGAGGCTAACGATGTGAATTACAGTGCACTGGAACTTGGTTCAATTTCATGCACTCTGAACCTCAATAAAAATGCACGACTCCCTGAAGAACTGTGTAGCTCTCTGGTCAACTACTGCAATGCAATTCACTGCTTCAGAATTTTAACCAGAATTAAAAATTAAGCAACACTTCTCCACTGAGAAATTGCTGAATCGTGATTTTGGTTTTTTGTTTTTAAAAAGTTCTCCAATGGACTTGGAATAGTGGGGTGGAGATGTTTTTTTGTTTTCGTTTTTAATGTGTCCTTTTTTGCGAAAACCTAATACATACTAAGATTGCGTGGGAGTAATCCAGCTTAAGCCAATGTGCGAATACATTGAAAAATTATTACTGTGGCCCATTCAAAGGGATTGGCTAAACTTGAGTGGATTTCCAATAATTTTTACACTAGTTTAAGCCCACGTAGTCCTTTCATAGTTGGCCTTTATACACGTAGTTCGCCAGTCGAAATAAGCCAACATTTTGTTGATTATCTAGAGATATTAGAGACGGTTCTTAAAAAGTCCGCATTTTGTAAAACTATGTCAACCCGTACCTCGCTATAACTTGAGATTTGAGAGCTTCTTGATAAAATCGCCCTATTTTAAGCCCTGTCATGATCTGCAGAGCTGTCAATTACAGTGAGGTATCCTCTAAAAACTCCTAACCACGCTCGTGAAGTCGTTATGATTATGAGACCTGAGCTACAACAAATAAGCCTCTTCAACTACCGCGGTCTTTGACTAAATGCCTAAAATTTTATACTTCAAGGCCTTCTCAAGAATGAGCGTACCGGCGGCGTTAGGCAATAACGCCCAAATCAATTTGGAAATAACGCCCCCTTCTTGGGTTTTCTGTTGGATTTTGGAGTAGGTTGGAGTTTGTTCTGAAAAAAAAACCCCTTCAATACTCCAAATCTGACAGTAATCCCAAGCAGGGGGGTTGCAGGGGGGCATCATACCCCCTCATTCGTATTAAACTGCAAATTATTTTTGGGCTTTATTTCCATCTTGTTGTTTATTTTTGGGCGCTATGAATTTTTTTGGGCGTTACTTACAAATCGATTTGGGCGCTATTTCCTTGTGCATTATTGCCTAACGCCGACCGTACCATCAGTACTTAACATGTTCCTTGGGTCCGCTGTGGTTATTTTTGTTTTCATGTTCCTGAAACTATTTCCAAAGTCTATCATCAAATTTACAAGTAGCAGTAAGTGTAAGTGATAAATCCTCGTATTTTTAGTTGCAGCTTTGGTCATATTGGAATTGGAAGAGTTACTAGTTCGTCAGTATTATGGTAGCAACTAACCAAATAGCCACCAAAAGAAATGCCTCCTGTTCAGTGGCTCTCAACATCGTTGATGAACATGGGAAACATTAGCGGACTCAAGACACAACCTTGTGGAACACCTTCTTCAGATTTAAGTATTTTCAATTTAAAGATTCCTTTATATCATTAATGGCATGTTAAAGTGCGTAGACTGTGCGGAGGCCAGCTTGTTCCTCCGATTTGAGAGACCAATTACGAAAGAGAGATGTAGGTATAATAAATGTTGAAACAGTTTTCTTAGTGCGCTTAAAAAACAACTGCCCCTGTAGTTTTTAGGCAGGCTTAGCTTAAATCTTTTGAAGGTACCGGATAGCTCTGAATGTGTTCTCGTTAAAAATGTTGCTTAAAATTATGTATAGCTGCAAAATATGTTCAAGGATCTGTTTATCTTTTTTTGTCGTTAAAAACATCGAAAACGATTTAGTCGTCATACTTATAGGACAATGCACATTCTCATATCTTTTACCGTGTAGCTCGTAGAAACAGTCTTTAATAGCATAATCTTTCCCCTATGTTGGCGTGAGTGCGAATAGACAGGACCAGTATCCGGTAGCTAAAACAGGCAGATAAAATAAGAACTACTGTCATTGTGTATCAGACAATTGCAACAAGTGTGTGCATCCCTATAATAGAGGATAATCTCAAATTTGGCTGACAAAACACGTAAATTCTTTAACAACGGCCTTGATAAGTTATTTCTTGAGTAAAATTATCGTTGAGACGATATCATCATTTGCCGGACGGGGTAAATCCCTGCTCTACATGATCATTTTTCAAAACTATCAAGATTTGGAATGTTTCTTTTTGATGTCTTCATTTTTTGTCCATTAAGTCGAGAAAATTGATTATCATTCGGGCTCGACTTTCAATCACACTTGTTAGAACTTCCCGCGATAAGTCCTCGCATTCTTGACGAATATTTTCTTTTAGCGTTTCAAGAGTCTGAGGCTTGTTGACATAGACTCGTGACTTCAAAACAAAATAAAAAAAAAAAACACAAAAAGAAGTCAGGAATTCAGGCGATCCTTCCGGCCAGTACGCAAATCGCCCAAACGAGGGAAATTGCGGTTGTGCCTTAAGAATTAACAGCTGATACACTGTTTGCACTTTGTAAAGGATCATCTTACAGTCTTTCCCCAAAATTTTCTATAAAGGCCGGCCGATTGATGCCCAATCGTCGTCTGGTCTATCCCCCGGGGTCCTCTAAGACATCTTCAGCCGCAACTGCGATATTCTCAGCAGATATCCACAGCCTGGCAGGATCTCGTGTTGTCCCATTGTCTTCTAGGTCTATGGTAAGCGTCTAAACGTCGGTCGTAGTCTTTGAACAGTTGTTGTCGGACGACCGGGAAATCTGCGCCGAAACTCACGCTGCACCAACACCACCAACGAATTGTTCCTCAAAAAAATTAAAACAATTATTCCGCGTAAGGAGATTAGCGATTCCATATCTTGTTGACGTGTATTTTGTACCAGTTTAGGCACTTCACAAATGTCAAAGTAAAAGTCACATTTGCCGCCATTTGCAAAAATCATAGCATTTTCCGATAGGGTGGCGCCACCTGGTTCATCGTGGGAGTTGGGAGATGTCTTACTTTAGATAACATTGACCTTATGATCGACAATGACGGAATGCGCATCAGTTGTAAGGTAAAAATCACTGCACTTCTAGTACAATTTTGCCTCTGTCACTATATTGTGGTCGTTTGACTATAAGCAACTCCATAGCAAAAAAAAAAAAAACAAAATCAACATCCTATCCACATATATTGTATTTTTTGAATTGGGTATTTTTTTTCCTTTTTAAACACGCGCGGATTACATAAACGTGCCAGTTTTCTAGGTATGTATGTATTATTGACTGATTATGTTTCAGGATTAACGGGTTACCAGATAAATCTTCTACTTTTTTCTCCTGCAGTATTTATCATCGAATTACAGTGTAAACTCACTCATCCGCACACTATACTTTTATAATTTTATTTTTTTAACCAAATTAACAAAAATTGTTTACCCAGAGGATGTGATATATAAAACAAAAACACACACTATCTGTTTATCTTTTGTATCTATTTGCATCCAAACATTATCCGTTCAAATGAAATGAGACAACAAAAACAGCAAAAAAAACCAACCGGAATAATTTTTTTTACTTCATCTGATAAAATTGTTTAAAAAATAAATATTTTTGCAATATCACCATGCATGCATGTATTTCTGTATGCACTTTACGGATTTGTGTAGCTCAAATGTCGATGTGGCTGTGTGGATACAACATTACAATTTAAATCCTCTTAAATTACCTCAATTGGATTCTATTTCAATTTTAAATAAAACGCTATATGTAAGTAGGTACCTGGGATGCAGAATACTAATGCAAAGCTGCGAAACTTCAATTAAGTCCCCAAACTATTCCAATTTATTTAATGGAAATACATAGGCACTTGGTATTAAATTACAAACAATTTGCAAAGCTTAACCAATGCGATTATTTAGTTACGAATATCGAACCGATTGATACTCATCAGTTATCACCTTTGTGAGTATGTGCATTTGTATCTATTGCTGAGGGGGGATAGTGTTGTTTATGGGTTAATCTGGACCGATAGGTGTTTCTATTCAACACAAAATAAGGAAAATATTCTCGCCTTTTAAAATGGCTATACTTGTGCCGTTGGCCTTACTACATAGTAGCAAAATGGAAGAAAAATTCTTCTCGGGGAAGTTAAGCTTTGATGATGTATCGCCTTGTGCCTGGAAGGTTTCTAAGCTGGTCTGTCTGTGGTTTACTATGTGTGTTATCTACGTCACTTTGCCAGAGGACACTCGGTGCACTGGAGATAGTCGACTTTGTCACTGGCTGTACTTTTAAGATACTGGGGATCTCTGACATCCTTTCTATCATTAGATATACACACATACACTTTCTTTCCCCATTCACGCTGATGTGCTGGAGGTGGTGCCCCCGGTGAACAACGTATATGGATAGTGGATGAGAAATGGTCTAACAATTTGCAAGAAAAATGAGTAAAGACTCGACATTGCTGTAACTATTGCACCACATCCGCGTGCTAAGTGGCTGCGAGGTCTAGGGGTCGGGAGATTTTTGTACATCTCGAAGATTCACATCCATTAGGTATATGATTGTGCGGATGCCAGGAAGATGGGTTCATAATTTTTGCCCAAGGAAATGCACACTTTATTGCGCGCAAATTATAGGTCACTCCGGCCATGCAGCCAGTTGCCAGTGTAGCATCACCAACTAACATTTACATTAATGTTTATTGTCCGACCAGGAATTGATGTCGACGGAGCACTCTGCACTCAGACTCACCGTTGAGTGTCCCCATTTAGGTGGTCCCATTGGTGTGTGACGACACGTTTTCTCAACGGATTAGCGCGCGGCGAATGGACATTTAAAGTTCATTCGCCTCGCAGCATACTGCACTGGCATACCACATGGTATGGTACTTCCCAGCGCCAACCATGAAACGATCTCTTACCAGCTTACAGCAACATCAACGCCATACACTCGCATATGGCTTAAGAGCGAAGGACTTTGCTTCCTGTTAATGGTGTGCTGGTGGTAGATGGGAGATTCATTGAGGTTTCGCAATCAGGAAAATGTTATTACTTGGACATGCGTCATTTAGTAAATGGGTATGGAAAATGCCTCCCGCGCACCCCCTCAGAAAGGGATAATCATAGCTAAGTGCTGGTGTCTACTTCTTGGAATGAACAGTTTTTTTTTTATTCATTCTGAATGGCAAGAGTCCATTTTCATTTGTGCGTTTTTCTGATGAATTTCAAGAAAACTAAATGCGATGAGTGACATCAGAGTGTAGGAGGTGGTTAGATGTATGGGGAAACGCAAAACGATTTTTTATTTTTTGAAGTAAAAACTGTTTATCATAATATACATAATTCAAGTGAACTGAATGTGGTAAGTAAAGGAGACGAAAATTGAATGCTGAAAGACATTGGAAAATGGACTAGTTCTGGGAAAAGCAATACTCGTTACATTCGCGAATAATAATCCTCGGGGAAGGAATTTTGATGAAAACATCAGATGGTTTTCGATTTATAAGTCAATAATATTCAAAAGTTATCATTGGCAGAGTGAAGTGAATAAGAAATTTTCAATCAAATTTGCATGTTTTACTATAGAGAGTTTCAGCGATCGTAATTATAATTCAAGGAATTTTTTATTTCTAGAAATTCTAATGAAAAATATTATTGGACAGTATTTTCATGTTTTAAGATGATAGGGAAAAATCCATCACACAAAAATTCTCGTTTTGAGGGCGATTGAAAAATTATGTACAAAGAAATACAGAGGACAATTGTTTACACGCATTTTCATTTCATACATTGAACGGAGATGATTGTCATTATTCTATTACCTTTTATGCCCTCCGCTCAATTACAAAATGCCACCAACTGCAGGTGAAGCGCTCTTTGTTTTTGGTGAACAGTGACCCACGACGAAATGAATAAAAGTTTGTAATAAAGTTTTTTTTATTAAGTCCAGCCATTTTGTTTTTTTTTTTGTATCTTTAAGGCGATTTACAAATTATGTACTAAGAAATACTGAGGCCAATTATGCAGACTTCTTAATTTATAATATACTAGCAAATGCCCGCAGCTCCGCTCGCCGGTTTCTTTTCTTTTAAATAAAACTAAGCTCTATTTTAAGCTTACAAAATATGTGAAAAACATGGCTGTCGCTGTCGGAGTCCAACTCCAGCAATGGCCGAGTAGTTCAGAAGATAGCCCCTATACCCCCGTTTTCCCTTCCCCCATCCTCTCCCAAGTAACCTATACTGATCCGGAGGATGTAGCCAGTACAATGATGAAAGTATTTTTAAAATCGGCCAAATAGTTCCAGAGTTATAGTCTGTCCAACAAAAATTGTCAGTACAGGGAAGATAGGATGTTTGTCTCTCAGTCTGGTTGCAATGAATTACATAAATCGGTCCCTCTTTAAAGCTCTCATAGGGTTGCCAAAGTTTGTATGATAAATTGACATAAATCAGAGAGCAATACCATTAGGCTTGCCATCTTCCAATTTAAAACAAAAATATTGTTGAACGAAATAAAATCCATTTCATTTTTCCTCAGCATCAAGCGGTAAGATAATATGAGCGTTTTTTAACAGTATCCCCAGTAGGTCTAATCGCTTTTTAGCTTCTTTTCTAACAAAAACAGGCAATAAGAATACAAAATGATGTAACGACGATGTAACCCTTATAGCATACATAGAAACATACATAGGTATATAAGAACATATTCATAGGTACATTCAATTTTGTATATACCTATAGTCCTATACCTAGATTACATATTTGTTAAAAAAATATGACCCGGCAGTGCAGATCTTCGCGGAAACAATAGCAAAAAAAAAAAGCGAGCGACATGAAGCAGTATAGGTATACCTTGCGTCATTTTGATATTTCATTCTGAAAAATATATGATGAACAAAAGACAAATATGCAAATATGTGTATAACAAAAATGCTAAAATATGCCAAAAATATGCTCTACAAAGTGAAATATGCATTTATACCAAAATATGCACAAATATTCCCTAACGAATAGGGATCAAAATACGTACCCTCTTTTTTACATAAAAACCCTCCACCCGCCACCACTACCATTTTCCCGCTTTTTGATAAAAAATCGGAATTTAGTTCTCTTAAAAATGTTCCTTAGTCCTTTTTTTTTACTACATTGGAAGATTTTTTGAATTAAAAAACATATAACAACCCTGATGGCAGATCTAATCTGCGTAGACAACTTCAGTTGGCATAATTGCGCGAAAATTGCAAATGTCATGAGTAAAAGAAACAACCAATGATGACGTTTATTTTTAAAGAATTATATTCGATTTTACGTGACAATACGTGAAATACGTGAACTGTTTTCTACTATTTTGCACGAAATTTTTCAGGTCAGAATCTACTTTTGGGAAACCCGCCAAACCCACCAAAACACGCCCGCTTTTAGCTACAAAAAACCCGCCGCTTTTTGCCAAAAAATAAATGGTCACATTATGTATATTCAAATTTTTAATACGACCTCCCAAAAAACCTTCTCGGGCATGAATCCGGTGGCCCTATTAATTTAAAACAATATCACTACAACGCACTTACGATCACTTGTAGCACTTTAATGAATTGAATGCATTAAAACACCTCACGAGTCACGAATAAACCTTTTTTCTAAATGACAAAATCGAAAAACTTTTTTATTTTGCAACCTTTAACTTCATATTAACGAATCCTTCAGAAATAAAAATAAATTAAAGCAGTAAAATTGTATGGCAACACCCCACATAATAATCTGTTCTCAGAAGCACTAAAACCGAAAGTTCTTTGACAAAATCCATAGAAACACCCTTAATGATATGTATTCTTGTATGCTTGGTAACACTCTGCTGATGTGTTTCCCTCACACATACACACTGCTTATTTTCGGGGATGATAATAACAATAGCAAGCGAACAGAAAACGATCATGGATCCTGCTCATTCTGCCCGCGGTTGTCTGGTGTGGCAGACTGGTTGTGGTGGGCTGTATGCGAATTTTAGGAAAATGACAACAACAATTCCTTTTTATGTCAGTGGTTTGGTTTTTATTTCAGTGGCAATTCTTGTGTTCGAGTGCCGTGAGAGTATCTACAGCCACCATTGTTAGAAAAAAAAGCTGCCCCATAAGGCCTGTACTGACAATTTTTGTTGGACAGAGTATAGTCCCTACCACCCCTTTACCCCTCCCCAGTCATCAACTTAGTCCTTACGCAACCTGTACCGAAGTCCTAAGTCAATGGACATGATAGCTATTTCACATAAATGAAAACTCGTCACAGGTATGATTTGATTATTTATACTACGCATCACAAATTACATATAATGTACGTATGTAAATAATTATGTATCTTGTTTTATGCATATCCATTCCCTACATCAAATTGAACTTCGTCATACATACGCATATAACGGGTTTTTCAACAGGGACGCTACAAAAGTAGAGCGACAGGGACAGCAAACGACGCCGAATTTCTTGCCGCTCTTTTGAAATTTCTCTTCAGTAAGGTTTGCCATTTCATGATGGAAAGATATATGAGCCAACAACGAGTCGAAATTATTAAAATTTACTACCGAAATTCGGAGTCAGTGGCCTCAAAGTTAAGAGCGCTACGTCCAATTTATGGTCGTCATAATCGTCCTAGCAGATCTCACGAAAGGGTCCAGTCGCTTGGCCGCCTCGGTCGTGCGATTTGACGCCGTTAGACTATTTCCTGTGGGGCTACGTCAAGTCTATGGTCTATGCCAACAAGCCAGCGACGATTGATGAACTTCGTACGAATATCGAACGTGAAATTGCAGCAGTATCGGCCGATTTATGCTTGAAAACCGTCGAAAATTGGGTTCAGCGTCTGGACTTCTGCAAGCGTGCCCGTGGTGGCCATGCAAAAGAAATCGAGTTCCATACATAATGGCATCGAACGTACTTTCACAGGAATAAAGAATTTCATTGATATCCGAAACCGTTTTTGTTTTATTTAAAAAAAACTTTTGTAGCGCTCTTATTGAAAAACCCTGTACAATGTGCACTCCTGAATGCTTGTCGTGCGAGGTGCGAGTAATCGTTTTATTTTTAGAACGCAATATAAAACTACCCCTCAGCACAACTGCAATCGATAAAGCAAATTTTTCGCACTTGGCCAAATAAGATCTATTTTCAATTTTTTGTATCTCACCCTCTGGATGGACCAGAAAGATGAACATTAGCTCAAAATACTCGGTGAAGTATTGCCTAACAATTAAAAGCACATCTTGAATTGACATAATATAGATTTATGAGTATAATAGCAAGTTAAGCGTAATAAGGTCGAAATAGAAAAGTTGGGTTGAAAAGTTTTTCAACCCTTATAGGACGAATTTTGAAAAACGATGAATCAGGCATGTAATAATGTTTGCTTACCTATCAATATACAAACTTTCAAGTTCATACGGCTAACGGTTCGTGAGTCCCCCCTTACTCCCCGCGACTCCTTTACTCCTGATTGAAGCTTATCATTCATAAATGTGTTGACGAGAATAATAATTTTAAAAAATTATTCGCGAAATTGGTAAAAAATATTTTTAAAAAAATATACATACTAGGGTGGTGTCGAATGAAATACTTTTTAAGTGGAATGTTCTTACCTTTCGAGATAAAAATCCAGAAAATTAGTATTTTAATGAAATAACAAGTGAAAGTGTTATCATTGGCCTGGCCGATGCTTTTATACCCTTCACTGTATGTAATGCACAGGTACCTACACGAATGTGTCTAATATTGGTTTTGTATTGGAGGTACCACAACTACTTGGCCGACATAGACAGTTTTTAATACCAAACCTTACAACGGTAAAAATAAGTCCTCTCATAAAATTCCATCCACCTAAGTCGATTCGTTTGGACGCTAAGGTGTTTTCAACAGACAGAGAGATACATGGGTCGAATATTGGCTTTGTATGGGAGGTTTTAATACCAACCTGACAACCGTAAAAGTAAGACCTCTCACAAAATTTCATTCGCATAAGTCGATTCGTTTGGATGCTATCGTGTTAAAATTAGCTTGTTGATTTAATCCTATATAATAATCATTAAAATTGCAGACACAAATTTAATTTCCAAAAGGGCACGCACAAGATATATTTTTTCCTTAAACTCCCAAATGAGTGTGTGTTCAAAATTAAAATGACGGCTTTTTTCCCTGAGTAGGTATTCCCTCTCATATTCGAAAGTTTGTTTAGAACATTTTTGAGAATATGTAGGGAAAGACAAACAAATTAACTGAGAGTTTTTCATATAGGGGCAGGGGGAAAGGAAAGAAATTCACCAGAAATTTCTTATTCAAAATAATTGAGATGTTAGTCTCATTAGGAAGATATTAGATACAAAATATAATATGTACCTTACCCAATACCCATATAACATCAGCATATATCTTTTTCAATTTATAGATGAAAGCTAACAATTTTTTTTCTTCTTTTTAGGATTTTGCCGTACAAGCAAAACTGGTAAGTGAAAATTCAATCATTCGTTCGGTGCAGTGGTTAGAGTACTGAACAACTCTGCGGGGGTCGATCCCCGGAAAAACACAAATTGCAACTTAAGATTTTTTTCACTGCGCCACCTGTTGCGAACGACTGACGCTTCTCAATTCAGCCGTTCGGACTCGGCATAATTATGTAGGTCCCTTCCATTCGTCCCAAAAATAAAAACCTATATCTACACAAACCAAAGATTGTGAGAAGCTAGGATTAGGGTCCCTTGTCCCAATACGGACCTATTGTGCCATGTATTTATTTCTTTAGGTCCCCTAGTGGACGTGATGAGTTTTTCTTCCATCATAAATCTTTATACTCGTAATTTTTAGTCAGTTACTGAACTCAGTAATAGGTCCACGTGTCATACTGATCATAAGTACCTATTACTCATTCACGAAAAAAAACTTTCAAACAATCGCGTTTTCACGAAAGCTGTCTCTATCATATCTGTGGCAAGAGACAGAGGACACAAAGGCCTCAAGAATTCGAATGAGTGGTGGAAATTTCTATCTCCAACTTTACACATACCTAGACCACCTCAAACAACAATATCTACGCAATTCTTCTAAAAACGAACCATAAACTAAATTATGCATAAAATACCCCATTACACCACACATGCTTACGTAAATAGAAAACCGTCTGAACACATCCCTTTTGAAACCTCATTTCTATATACCAACAAACTATTTCTGGCAAATAAATTATACTCACCTTCCATCAAGTCCTGTCTAAAATTAGACACAAATCGCAGCACTTAGCTCAGACCACCGACCGGCGCGGCGGGGGGTGGTGAACCACAACCTAAATTACATCATGACCAACGCCCAGATATACGAATTCAACAAAGTGGTAGCAGGATAAATTGAATTAACTCGATAATTAATCCATCGATTCGCACACTGAATACCACCATTCGAAAAGAACAAACCCTTTTCCTTGCACGTTCGACGGTAAACCGTAAAATAAAAGGATACCCACTCATCCATCACGTCTGCCAGAAACAATGAAACATCCTTCCCCACCACGTTGGCTCTGCAGCTCCAGCTGGTCCTCGGTTAAAGGGTTTGTGCATTTTTTTTTAAAAACCCCGGAAAGGTCAAATCCAAGCACATCAAGAGGAAGCAAAAGTAAAGCGAACGAAACAGTCAAGCAAACCCAAAATAATTCCTGCGGAAGGAGCTCAGCGAATTGCTGGCCACACAAATTCACCACAAAATCGCAACCGCAGAAGATCTATCGAAAGCGGAATCTCGTATCGTAAGCCTGCCCCAGAACCACCGGTGTATAACAAAGTGTTTATGTAGATACAAAAGTATCTTTTTTTGTTTGCGATTGGACTGTCTATAGTGTAGGCCAACGGAAGCCGAGAGGTGCTAAACATGGATAAGACGTCAAAAGAATAAACGAACCACCTTCACCATCCACTAGAGAAATTCCTGCTTAGGAAATCCGAGGAGATAAAGCTTCGTTCGTCTTTACCAGGGGCAGTGAGGATGTGGAGCTGGCTGAACTGCCAATAATTGCAGTTCGATAAACTCTTCGATGAATTCCGATCACGTATTCAGGTATCTCAGTCAGTGTGTGAAGTTCAGAAGCAACGACTATACGACTGTCGATGTCGGCCGGCGACCTACATCCATTCGTTCCACCTTAAATTTCCATTTTTCTTGTTCTCTTCAGTCTTCACTTCTCGGCGCGGGTTATAGTTTTGACGAGTTTTGGACATTCACACGGCACAACTTGAGATGCAAAAAGAAATAAAAACCAACAACACTGTGAACAATAATAAAAAGTCTAAACACGTTTAATCTTCTCGCTCTCGGGCCTTTATAGCCGAAGTGAGGCCTACGCTACGCCTAAGTGGGAAAAAGTTGTCTTTGACGTGCAAAAAAAAATTAAAGAGAACAAAGTGTGGCATCAAAGTCAAAGCGAAAGTGGAATTGGAATAATTCCTTCGGTCGGACTCGGAAGGCGCATGGAAGCATTCGGATAACTTCATATGTCCGCAGCTTGAAGTTGGAGATTGGGTTGGGATTGGGAAGTGTTTTCATCATTCGTCGGGCACGTACTACTACAATGCTCACCGTCTTCGTTAAGTGCTTTCCGTGATTAGCCTATCAATTTAGAGCGGCGCAAAGGAGGAGGGTGCTGCTGTTGTTGTTGCGACTATCGTTTTTTTTTTTTTGCAAAAGTCCTAGTATTGCCATTGGCACGTACTTGGCCGAGTAAATTGTTCGGGATGGTATTTCGTGTTAATGGCATATTTAGTTTCCATTCTTATGTTACTTTGGATTGTTCTTATCTATGTTGGGAAGAGTACCTGCCTATAGTGGCGGCGCGTTAGCAAATCTCGCCAATGTCATCATCAATATCGTTGTCTTTATGCTGTGTGATTGCAGTATGGATGGTTAGATTGATTCGAAAGCAGCAGAGTTTTCGGTTGAAAGCTTTGGAATTTTATTGTTTTGAATTTCCAATTTCGATTTTAGGGCTTCTATGCACGTAATCTAGACCAAGATCGATGGTGGTTTTCGTTACTGCAGAACGCTAGATATTTTATAATGAACCAAGAAGTGATTGGATTTGGCTCATTTACCACCTTTATATTGGGTTTTACTATTTATGGTAGCAATCTACGAGATACATATTAATGGCATAGTCATTCCTTCAAGTATCAGGTTGTAATTTAATGATGAGATATTTTTCGTGCAGAATCCATTTGCGCTTAGAGGTGCCATTGGATTGATTCGGGCATTTACTGGTGGGCTACTATTTTTTCTTCAAGATTCAATATCAAATGTGTAATCCAAGAGTTGCTGGCATGTACTATTTGCAGGAGTGGTGAGACCCAGTTCGAGCATAATTACGAAAAATGCCAGAAAGCAAATTCAATTTCTTTGTCGGATTTGCAGATTCTATAGATTTATAAGTTTAAGTGTTTGACGAACGACGAAAGTGAAGTTAACCTTTAGGATTTGTCTGTCGGTTACGGTGCAACCTACTGAGGGACAGAGGGAAAACTGTATATTTCCTACAGACAACCGCAGGCAATTTCGGTTTACTTGTCGGCATCTATAAAAAGTCACTCAATCGAGGGTTGTGCCAAAGGGGACTGCTAAGGCTAACTGCAGATGCTGGCTAGATCCTTTTAGGCTACGAGCCTCTGAAAACCTCCTATAGTTTTCGAAGTTCATCTGAACATTTGCTAACTCTGGATACGCAGGTAGAGTAAGCCTCCAAACGCGTTCCTAACAGCTGTTAGGCCATTGTACTTGACTTCAGCTCTACTTTTAGCGACGTAGAAAACGATTTTGCCTGCAGAATTGCATACACCAAATGAGACATTTACGCACCTGAGTATCGCAATCAAACATCCTTCTCCAGTGGAATACTTTTAAAGGGGGAAAGAGAAGGTAAACATTTGTAAAGGATTGGCCAAATACAAGTTTCTTTTAACCCTCACATGGACAGGACAGTATCTATCCGGGTAGATATTTGAATTTTCAACTCTAAATATCTCTTCGGTTTTTTATTAGATTTTAATGCAATTTCGAATCAGTGACTAAATTATTGTTTTATTGAAGATAATTATGAAAAAAAAATTGTGAGAATGTCCTTTCTTACTATTTTTTAAGTTTTGTCTTTTTTTTGTCTTACATGGACAGTATCTACCCAGGTAGATATTCGTTGAATTTGCTTGCAAAATGTCGATACAAAAATATATCTTTGCACCAAGTAGAGCTTAAAAGTAAACTAAAGTATATTGTACTATTAGACATACAAAATTTCCGTAGCAAATAAAATAATAAAATACGATTTATTGCGAAATTGCTTTGAAGCGCCTCACCGATATCGTTGCTCTATAAAAGGGAGCGCTCTGCTTGAAAGCAAATCTGTTATCTGGAAAATAGGCGCAATCAAACGTAAAAAAATAAAGAGAATGAATGCAAAAGGCTAATATTGAAAGAAAAACTATAAGTTTTTTCCATATAATTATGGCTTTATTAGTAAGATCCAGCATTCCCATTAATTATGGAATACAACGTCGTTCAAGTGGCTGCCTCGGCTGGCTTCGCAGTAGCGCATTCTGACACTACAATTTTCCAAGACCTTGTTGATGGTGGGCGCAGTAGCGCGGTGGTTAGTGTGCTGGACTACTGTGCAAGGGATCCCAGGTTCGATCCCCGGAAAAACACAAAATTACATCTTAAGGTTTTTTCTACTGTGCCACCTCTCGCGAACGTCTGACAAACATCCGAGAGTATGACTGTCCTGAAAAAGCTTCTCAATTCAGCCGTTCGGACTCGGCATAAAATTGTATGTCCCTTCCATTCGTTCCAAAAATAGAAACTCACACAAAACGAATGGTTGCGAGAAGCTAGGCCTTGGGTGTCTACCGCCTGTCGCGCCGCCTATTTATTTATTTATTTATTTATTGTTGATGGTTTGGGGCTGTAGCTCACGGATTGCTTGGATGATATTGGTCTTAAGTGCTTGAATCGTTTCCGGATTGTTGGCATAACATCGGTCCTTCACTGTTCCCCACAAAAAAATTTCGAAGGGGTCAAATCGCAGCTCCGAAGCGGCTGTAAGTCAAAGGGCACAGTCGTAGGTACCCCGCCAAGTTCTCTAGTAAATGCAGACACCCTTTTTACAGGATCACACTCAAGCTGTTTTCGACACCACTCTACTTTGAAACCAATTTATGTAAGCTAAAAACTTAAAACTTATGACATTTACCATTTCCATATCTGTAGCATAGCATTAGTGGTTCTCAATATACATATACTCAGAGGAAAAACGAGCTAAAATCAAGAATATCAGTGTCAGATCAAGCTCGTTCGTTGACGAAAGTATGGTAATCTCGGAAAATCTTATTTCAAGTACGAAAATCTTATTTTGAGCTCGTTTTTTCAAGACCAAAAAATCTTACTTCAATCCTGTTTCGGGATTGATTTAAGCTCGAAAATTCTTAAATCAAGACCAACAAATCTTACTTCAACCCTGTTTCGGGATTGATTTAAGCTCGAAAATTCTTAAAACAAGACCAAAAAATCTTACTTCAATCCTGTTTCGGGATTGATTTAAGAATGTGGTTCTTACATTATGCGATGTCTGAAAAAAATGTAATTTGGGTATTCAAGATGTTTCGGGATTGATTTAAGAATGTGGTTCTTACATTATGCGTATTCAAGATCTAAACCTAAGATCTTAATTACCTACCATCTTATAATATATCATCACATCATTCATTCACATTTCACATCAGTAGATATCATAGGTAATAATATTAAATTTTGAATGTTGCCTTATGAGAATTCACTCAGTAAGTGAGTGTGAATTTTAGGAACGAATAGAAATCAAAATAAAGTACATGCGCATGCAGTTTAAGTATTGTTGCGCTTGTTTCAATCATGAACAAGCTTGAAATAAGATTGTTTCAGCTTATTTCAAGAACAAAAAAACTAACTCAAGAGCTCATTTGTGTTTCAATGTCCTCTTTTAAGATTGTTTCGGCTTATTTCAAGAACAATTGGTGTCATATTAAGATTTAGCACGTAAGAATGAAAAAATCTAAAATCAAGCTTGAGCATACTTGATTTTAGCTTGCGATTTTTCTCTGAGTGTACAGGGCTTTAAAATTTACAAAAACCGTAACTGACTGAATCAATCACTTAGATGATGATCATCGTCCTAGAATCGTGAAACTTGGCAGAATGCTATATACTGTGAAAAAGTGAAAACTTAAAATTTTCGCTCACTTCTGAAAATCGTTTATTATTTATACAACACGCGAATAGGCAACGTACAGCTGACCGTGAGAAACTGGGAAATTCGAGATTATTCCCACAGACTTCCAAAGATTGGTCTTGCGATTATTATTGATTGTCATCGCAAAAGCCAATCGAACAGGGAACTGAATCCGCTTGAGTTGGAATGGAAGATCAGTTGGAATAATCGGAATTGGTGGGATAAGGACTTCCTCTCCTTTGAATTTACCCTTGATTATCGTCGCTTGAATCACATTGTGCATCAGTTTCTTGAAGGACAACCGCGTACCGTTGCACAATTTCGGATGATTCAGATTCCGCAAAAGATTATGATCGATCCCACCTTCAGCTGTAAATTATGCGGTAGAGTTCCTGGCACATCAAGCTAGTTCAAAAATTCCGTCGGATAGTTGGTCGCTTCATCGTGGTCGGTCACGCTGTCAACGGATTTGTATGAATGCAGTTCTTCAGCGATTTGACTTTGAATAATGAAATTCAAGCTATCGACGTCCTTATTCTTCGCTGCTAGTATTGTCCGTTCACTAATCCAATCGAGATTTTTATAATTTTGTGCAATGCCGGAGAACACATTGGTGATGAGTTCCTCCTTCGACGATGTGAACTCGCAAAAATTGGCTGGGAACGATATCAATCCAGTCGAAACATCAACGGGAATTTGCCCATTGCCAAGCGCCAGCACGTTAACTTCTCCACCCAAAATGCACGCAAAATGTCTTTTATCATAATGAATTTCACAATTATCCAAAATTTTCCAAGCTTCACAACGAATTTTCCACTTTTACATCATCCAAAATCATCAAATCATAAGATAAAATGCAAAATTTCGTCGAAAAATAAAATCAAATTTTTTGTGTTTTTCCTTTCGAAAGCCATTCCGGAACAATTCCATACAAAAAATCAATTTTCGATATTTCCAATTTCCCGACTTTTCCGGAGGGTTGTCTTTTCTTTCTTTCTTTTCAGAATTTTTTTTCAGAAGAAAATTCTCCTTACAATTACGAACAACTGAAAAAAATTTGAGCCAAATCGGTCCACCAGGTCCAGCCGTTCTCAATTGATGAATTACTATACATTTTTTACACCATTTTTACATATATGTATAATATAGATAGATATTTGCTCTTTTTTTGCATTAATATTTTTTTGGTGTGATTTATATTTACAAGTATTTTTTGACAATTTTTTTTAGAAAAAGAATCAAATTCGATTTCACCAAATTTAGTTTGAAAGCAAATTTGTACAGATTTTGGAAAAAAATGCTTTTTTTAAATACAAATTGCTAAGTTATTTTTATTAGCCACAGTTTTAGCTTGTAACTCTGTCTGCTAGAGAAATTCGCTAGTTTGGTTTTTTGAAACCAAATTTGTGAGTTTTTTTTTTTAATTTTGTGATAAAAGCTTGTAAACCCAAATTTGGTAGTTGATATAATAGGCCACTGATCACAATTTGTACACAATTTTAATAGGTACATGTAAGACTTGTGGATTTTTATAGTTTCCTGTTATAGGCAGATTTCCAGTTAGATAGCAAATACTTCTGGAGAGTGACACGTAAATACCGGTCATTCAAGTAAGCTAGCATCCAATACGTCAAGATTTTCAGTTCGTCAGAAGTTTTCAGGCGACAGCGACAAAGTTACTATCGAAAGCTGTTAGTAGGCACACGGTGACCGAATTATTTCGTACGCATGCCACCTAACCCCTGTAGACATCTAATACCCACGTGCTATACTATATCTATTTTGAGTTTGTCATTATGAACTCATTAGCGTAACCGAAACAAGTCAGCCATCATCAGTAGTTGTTGTTCCGTGTAAACGAATTCCCAGTAGGAGGTTCATTAAACTGATTTACTTACCAATTATACAGTTTCTATGAAAATATCATCCCAATCCGAACAACAATAAATACCCTAATGACCCAGTTTCCCATATGAATAAATCAAATCTAATTGATTAGCAATTCATTATCGAATCGATAATAAAAATTAGTCGACACTGGCTACATGTACACATCTGCTTCAGTTCCAATAAAGCAGCTTCCATATATGAATCAATTCAACAAAAGACCGCAAATTGATTACGTAACCCGAATAATCGTGCGGGTGCCGTAAAAAGTTTATTGACCCCATATTCAAACGGCCGCGGCGTCGTCACCATGTTGGGTGACGGTGCAACATTTGATAATGTGATTATGCTAATCGGTAGGTAAATGAAGATGCCTTGGGCTGGACCACAAAACCTATTGTAATCCATTGCAATGGTCGTCTTAACTCATCAACGTCTTCGATTAAATGCGTGGTGCTGCATCTACCCACCATAGATACGCACAAGCACATATCGATCTGAGATACAGTCGCATCATTAAATAATAAATTTCATGGATTAACAATTGGTGACGAGTTAATGCAGACACAGATAGAGGAAGATAGTCGGCCAGCCGCAGCCGCACACTGTACTTGTGGCCACCACCATATATACAATACGTATCTATGATGTTAGAGATTATAGGAGTATCTACGACACGATGGTAATGACGCGCACTGATAATGCTTAATCGAAAATTCTGCACGTACCTACTCGGACGGCATTTTAATGAGGCTCGTTTGTTTGACGTTTGCCGGCTCTGGGATTATGTCGTTTGGTGTCGTTTTACAGACATTTTGGTTACTTGTAGTAAACATTGGATTTGCCGGTCGAACTGGTTTTTGAAGATACGCTTGCGGTGTCGATATGCGGTCGTCGAGTGTGATGTTTTAATGTTTTCCAATTGAACATAGACTCAGAGGTCAGAGAGGAGCTTTATGGCGCGGCAATTATACGATATTGCATAACGAGCGGAATCCCACTCCCACCGTGCACCTCTGGCAACCTTAATCCTTGGCAAAAGCACTTATGGTAGTTTTAATTGGGACATCTAGCTGCATAATATTATTTTGCCGCGTTCGTGGGCAGTGTGTAATATGCAAATGTAAATTCATGTCGGTTGTGTATACAGGTGTGTAAAATTTGCGAAAATGTCTTCCTGATGCCGTTTAATGGGGTAGTATCAATAAGGCTGGCTTAAAACTAATACCCGTGATTAGGAAATATTTTTATTTACTACGTTATGCGAGGATAGATAGGCGAAACACAAGAGGTCGCTGTGAAAGCAATTTTAGTAATCTTAGCAATTATGGGTAATAAATTGTCTCTTAGCGACATTTGACCTGGAAGCGTATTAAACATTGCGCAGCATAGAGGTGGGTATAAGGATAAACGTAAATGTTGAACTAGAGAGCGTCAGTTAACCTGTAGGGATTGGAATTCAGATAAAGGACTTTGTATACTACGCATCATCTAATTGAGACCGATTGCAAGTCTGTCTGTACATTTATGGAATTAAAAAGTTGATATAGATAGGAGTTATACGCATATGTGACCTAAACATACATATTTGGAACTGAGTTTGAAATCTACGGTTTTTCTTTTTTTTTGAAGATGGTGGCTAATGAACACTTCATTGACCGATGGCAACTCGCACATCCCCGAGGTATGCTATTCCCATTGCTCTTTTAATGACGAAGCAAGTTCGGCTCTGCAGGTTTGGGCTTGGTTAGCTTTACAAACAAAATTCTATTTCTTAGGAAGTGCGAGACGATTTAGTAATTTTTCTTTTTACTCCGTCAATCAAGGCCAACTCCAGGGGAACTTTTAGCCGCCAACAACTCAGAATATGGAATGCTGAAAGGTAATGGGAAATGGGCTTAGATTTTTAAGCTCTTAGCCCAGGAGTTCCCTAACTAGCGTCGTGTAGCCCTGGGGTGTTGTGGGGCTATCCTATATGGTATGGCGATAGATGGTATGCACAGGTCGCCTGCACACGACGTTCCATCAGCTTTGAGTTCGATTTGAAAAAAAATTTCGTGTCGGGTCGATGTTGGCCATTGTATTTTGCCGTGCACAAGCAGTAGGTATTTTTCAGACTTCAACTTGGCGAATTTTGCGTCAGGACTTGGGCATATACCCGTTCAAGATCCAACTGACCCAGTAGCTCAAAGTTAATGATAATTTAATAATGACCATAGAAAAATCATCTTTAGCGACGATGCGCATTATTGGATGAATGGCTATGTGAACAAGCCAAATTGCCGTATATGGGATTACGCCAACCAACACGGGGTGGCAATGCATCCATGAAAAGCTGTTTGGTGCGCATTTTAGACCGGGGGCGACGTCTTTGCTTCGTACTTTTTGTTCAAAATGACGTTGGTAAGGCCATTACCATCAACGGCGAGTGCTACAGAACGATGCTAACCGATAGATGAGATGTGTTTCCAGCAAGACGTGGCTTCGTGTCACTCAGCAGACGCTACTAGTTATTCTGCAGGGTATGGTTAGGTTATCTCCAAGATCGTGCGATTTAACCTCGCAAAATTTTTCTTGTGTCGTTGCCTGAAGTCGCAGCTCAATTCGAATAAACTGCCATCGACCGATATCCTTAAGCCCAGCAGAACCTATGCCATTGCTCAAATTAAGCCGGATCTATGCGACATATTGGACCACTCGGATACATGACAACGTAAGAAGCTTCGGCGGATATTTGGGCATGGTGTTATATTCCATACAATAATGGCATACATGGGATTCGTTAATACCTTGAACACAGCTTGTTTTATTCCATTTCAACGTCGACCAATCCTAATTGAAAACCCATTTAGTGAATCTTCAGTAAGTTCTGCTTCTATTCACATAGCTGTGGTTTGTTCCGTTGTGTGCTTTTAGAAGGGTGTCGCAAAAGTATTATAACATGTATAGGGAGTCGCGGTATGGCAAAGATTGGGAACCCCTGTTTTAGCCGCTAAGTACCTACATAACCACCCTGCTGTGATTCGCATCAAGTACAAAATTGAATTCCAGCCCTCATGTTAGAAATGAAAAACTGAGACCAAACATCAATTTCAAAGAACAAGCATTCGCAGATGCAACAGCAATTGGTTCGGATTACTGAAACCAATATGGCCAGAGGATAGAAGGTTGCAGAGCCTCTGTTAGAGAGACTTTTTACGTGATGGGACCGGAAGCCCGTTGAGTAAGAGGAGGTAGTAGATAATGGTAAACATGTATAACTATAGTTTCTCGTTAGGAAAGGCACAATAGACCCTAAAAAATGTGTTGAATAAGTCAAGCCAGGCCCTGGGCAAAAAACAAATCCTCTCGGCGATAGTCTTTGAACCAAAGATTCGTCTTGAGGTATGATTCACAGTCACTTGTTGATTGAAAAATCATTAGTGTCGGTGAAAATCGAGTAAACAGTGCGTCTAGATCAGATGTGGTGGTCGTCTACTGATGAGCCCACCCACCACATCGGGGCGAAACGCATTACTGGAGTCGAGGCCACCTCAAATTTAAAAATTTGTGATGACAATCGTACACTCCAAAAATGTATTCATATCATAAATTTTGTTTATGATGTGAAAATAGTTTGATTGAGTCAACCTTCAGTCTATCTTAATCATAGGTATACCTTAAGACACTTGTGGGTTGTCAGTTGGTCAAAAGGACTGATGTCAGTATCATAGTCAATTTGATTCACAATTTGAAATATTGAAGAGTTAGCTAGAAGTCTTAGATTGAAGGAATCGGGATGCTTGTATATGAAAGGCCTATCACGGGCACTGCAACATCCTATACTCCCTACCCGGTACCCACTGATATATAGGGCGTACCCTCCCTGACTACACAACACTAAAACTCAACTTCCTAAAAAATGCTGTGTGGGATTATCCACCTGTACCTATAATTCACTGATGGTTTTAAAATGCACTGTGGGTGGAGTGTGAGTGGTTGCGTATTTTCAACTGAAATGGCTGATGAATTCACCAGACAGGTCTCAGCTGTTTGCCTCATCTGCGGAAGAAGATTTCTTCGCTGGAATACGTAAAAAAAAAAAATAAATAAGCGGCGCAACAGGCGGTAGACACCCAAGGCCTAGCTTCTCGCAACCATTCGTTTTGTGTGAGTTTCTATTTTTGGAACGAATGGAAGGGACCTACAATTTTATGCCGAGTCCGAACGGCTGAATTGAGAAGCTTTTTCAGGACAGTCATACTCTCGGATGTTTGTCAGACGTTCGCGAGAGGTGGCGCAGTAGAAAAAACCTTAAGATGTAATTTGTGTTTTTCCGGGGATCGAACCTGGGATCCCTCACACAGTAGTCCAGCACACTAACCACTGCGCTACTGCGCCCACTGGAATACGTTAAGAAAGAAATTTGTCTACATTTTAGGAAGGTAAAGAGGATGCACTGAAAAGGTGGATGAATCCGCCTAATTGGATCTTTCAGGAAAGATTTGGCGTACTTACGACACAGTGCGCTATAGAACAAAGAACCTCTTAGGCAGAATGCGTTCGGACATCGGTCGTAGATTGGAAAGAACTTGAGATAAAGTTGGATAGTAGATCTAAAAAAGCATCCCCAGCGTATTAGAACGTCAACATTCAAGAAAGATCGAAAATTAGGGAGGGCTCATTTCAGAATCCTACTCCCGTCACATTTATAGCCGATGATAATGATGATGATGGATGACATTCTAGGAAAAACTGTAAACTCACATTCCATTTCTATGAGTCTACTGCAAAGCTATAAAGCCTGGTCATCCCTATAGCATCCTTATATAAAAATAAATCACCTACACGGAATCTATTTTGCTACCACACACGCATGTATCTATCTATACCTATACAACTGTTATACTTTCCAAAGTAAACATTTAACAAATTTTCATGATTGACATACGATAATTAATATAGCACATATCCTTCCTGTCTGCGAACTTTTTTATTATTTTGCCAAGTCATGTCCATTATTCACAGCAGAGCATCCGTCGGCAAATCCATTTGAAAACATGTTTTCTTGTTTTCCAATTTAAAATTGAAATTTTCTCCAACTCATCAACATATGTGTGTATGTGTCGGTGTAACAGAAACCGCACTTCCATGCTAACCTCCATTCTTACCAGAAACACGTTGTTTTCCTGCTAACCAAAAAAAAAAGATACTTTGCAAAATCATTTTCATTCTACAAACTCATTGGCAACAGATACATGTAAATGATAACGTATAGCAGAAAAAGGACGATTTTTGTCCTTTTGCAGCTAAAATTGCGTTATGTGTCGTCGCTCATTTGAATAAATTTCGAATTTAATACTCGCAGTCAGCGTGTGTAACACAATGCCAAACTGACATCCGAACGCCGTGCATCCTTTATCTATATAGACGGCAACTTCACACACATATCACCATTAAGAGGAGATGAGCGAGTGGAAAAAGATTGTTGCCTGGCCTGTCATTCCACCCACAAAAAAGAAACGCATAGGTACCCGGTCCTGGTCCCGATCCCGGTCCCGAACCCACCGCACCAATCCGCTCCAGAGTTGATTTGGCTTTTTTGTTTGTCGTCGTCGTTCTTCTGGCAAAATAATGAAATGGGATGCCTTGGCGTGTTGAAACGGTCGTCTAATATGTGTCAACTAGGAGACTGACATCAGAAATCCTTGCTCTGATTTTTTTTTCCATTTTTTCCCCATTTTTTTCTACTCTCATTGCCTGAACGATTTTACAAGACATTTCTTCCGATTTTTTTTTGCCATTTTTTTGTGCTGTGCTATCGTTCTTTGGGTCGTTTTGCATGTGTCCTTTGTTCGGTGGTGTTTGCCCTCACAGGCACTTGTCCCGCTCGCACTAACTTGCCTGCTGTACCTAGTTGTCGTCGCATGCAAATGTTCATTGGGTGATTTGCATTTAATTTCGAACTCAGGTGCTTAAACTGATTACATATCTCAGTGTAGCTATATACGAGGGGGCTGAAGATGTTTCTTCACATTTTGATCGGATGCCATACCACCACCAGCCAGTAAACCAATGATGGCTGGGAATATGAGGCGAATATCCTTTTGTTTGCCTTACAGATATGTATGGGAATGGGATATGCAATTCTGACAAAGAAAAACTTTTCTTATCTTACGATGGAGTTGGCTTTATTGCCCGAAGAAATGGAGAGGGATCGATCGTAGTTTTCTGTTGGCATTTTGAACGTAAAACGATTCTCGAATTGGGTCAGTATTGTCGAAGGTCTTTTATGAGTTCAATTCGTGCAATTGTCAGCATCTGAAAGTTGCCATAACGAGATTAGAATTGGTAAACAGTTTTGGCCGAATGACGCGAGAGTATAGAGCCAACTTAATTTGTTCCTTAATCTTTTAAGCATACATTGCGTTAGGATGTGGGGATAATAATCTTTTTCGATTGTCGTGTTTGTTGTTTTGACTTCAATTAAGGCGGGATTAGCCGGTTTCCTTGGGGGAATAACTTTTTTTTTTCTGTATTATCTGTAGATACCATATAAAGTCCTTTGGTTAAAGATGTAGAGACCGGGTTTGGGTATATGTGCGGTGTCCTATTTTACTGTAGGTAGCTTTATTCGATTAAGGCAAGAGCTAAGTTTCAGGTGGAGTAGTATCTACAAATAATTGACAACATTTAGGCTCATTTAGGCTCAATAACAAAATTCGGACCTAATTAAGAAAATTGCATCTTTTATTGAAGCTTAAGAACCACAATAGTCTTTAGGTAGCTTACTATTGTGCAATTCTATACTTGATCTCATTTAAATTCATCCACATCAGTATCAGTAAAACTGATAAATTTAATGTAGAAGTTTTGAAGTGACCGACCTTTTGACCTACGGAATTCAAGGAAAATTACGATGAAAACTAAAGGGGTCGAGTAGGGACGAGTCGATGTTGAAATGAAATAAAGCAAGGTGTGTATTAGGTACTAACGAAATTCTTTTTTTATTTGGGCCTATGAGTCCCGTTTTGTATGAAATATAAAAACATTCAAATGACTGCCGCAGCTCCTCACGATGGCACCAAACCGAGCGGTCCATTCTTTAATGACTCTGCTGCAAGGATCCGGCTGAATTTGTGCGATGGCATTGGTTATGTTGGCTTTAAGGGCATCGGTCGACTGTGGTTTATTGACATAGATAGACCTGCAACTTACAAGAAAAATTCTAGGTTATCATGTATAGAATTAGAATGTCGATCGTGACCTTACTTTTAACTTCATTTTTATTTATTTCTTTTTTAAACTTACCTACTATAGACAAATATGATTAAAACTAACATTTATCTTAATCTAGCTTACTGGCTCTTAACGAGCACCCTAAACTTAACTATATCCTTAAACTATTGCCTTTCGGCCTTAAATCTATCTATTTTCTATCGTTTGCTTTGTTTTTTAATTTCCAAGAAACTTGCAAAAACTTGAATCATCAGAAAATCAGATATTGAAAACGTCTGAAACAATTTTTAAAACGTCTGAAAACAAATAGTAATCGTCTGAAAAATAAAAAAATCGTCTGAAAAATTTAAAAATGTCCACATAGTTGAGTAGAAGGGAATATTATTAGGGGATGTTATCTTCGAATCTATATATATCGAAAACATTGCTATACTTACGATTTATTCAGATTTTCAGACGAAATTTCAAGTTTTTCAGACGAATATTTAAAAAAAAGCTGACAAAAACCAGCAGATGAATATGAACAAAAGATGAAAATAATTTCTTTTCAGACGAAAATGTTTTAAACCAAACTGAATTCGGATAAAAACCACCCGATAGGCCATCGCCCTTGCAACGTGCCTCCGAATCTCCTTAATTAGGAAATTTTCAATCCTATTCAGTCGAGCCCCATGGTATAGGGTGTCTTGTTGGGATAATATTTTATGTACTCAGACGCGGGAGTTCTAAACAACCCTAGGCTGTCCTGAGACCTTGTCTCTCAAACACCTGAATCTTTTCCATATAGGAAGGCGCTATATTGAACAAAATGGGACAGCCATAAGCGATGATCGGCCTTATAAGGGCCACGTAGCATATGACCTTTACTCTGGTAACAAGATGACTGCAGCGAAACAGTCTCCTTGTCAGAGCCTCTTGGCCCCAGCAAGACAAAGTAAGACAATATGTTTGTCAAAATGTAGATACTGGGCGAGCCAGATGTCAATATATCTGACCACGCTTCGCACCGCCGATGGTTGTCCATTTGGTCCAATAATGGCTAATTTTCGCCAGTTTTTTTCTGGTATCCCTAGAGGCCCTAGCCAATGGAGTTCTGAATAGGATTGTTTCCGATTTTTAGAAATTGATTTTCAATTTCCAATCATCGCAATATCTCTTAATTTGATTGAAGTCACACTGCAACGGGTTGTTGATGACCTAGACTTTTGAACCCACCAGATCACTCGTGTAAATATTAAACAGGATCGGAGAATTCACCGCTCCCTGTTGTAAACCGTTTTTAATTTCAAAGACTTTGCTCGAAGTCACGCTGCCAGCTTTGACAACGAAATTCTTTCCCGTAAGCATGTCATAAATCATAATAGCAATGGTTTTTGCATACTCAACCTAGTCAGCTTATAGAAGAAGAGCCCCTCCAACCATATACGGTTTCGAAGGTCTTCTCAAAGTCGACCAGGCAGGCAGCCGTGCATTGGTTCTTGCATTTGTGCCACTGAATGTCGGACACCAATTTCGACGCGGCATGTATCTGATTGTCCGGAAGGATCTTATTTTCTTCAGCCCACTTCAAAAGAGCTCTATTAACGACCTTCTCGAATACCTTGCTAACATTCGGGAACAAATTAATTGACTGAAGATTAGCCGGGTTGGTCCTATCTTTATCCCTTTTGGGGATAGGATGTGTACCACCGCCATTTGCCACTGCGCCGGATAATATGCATTATTCAGCGCATTATTAAATAGCGTGGCAAAGATCTGAATCGCTTCTAGAGGCAGGTGTCTTCTTAATACGACACACGTTTGGGACACCGTAAACACCCGCTGATCAAAGATGCACAAGAGTTCATCTTTGCTCACGAAAAACTGGGAGCATCATCGGCGATTATGCCATTTGCAAGGTTGTCGTCATTGAACACGTCTATATCGTGGCGTCTGCTATGTGGCATGTACCGAGCGCCGTCCTGTTGGAACCACATATCTGATGATTTTTCGGCCCAAAATAGGATCCTCTCCAAAGGCCAGTCAGCGGTATTATGGTCATTAGCTTTGAGATTCTTGATTAGTTGGATCTTGTACACTCAGAGAAAAATCGCAAGCCAAAATCTAGTATGATCAGGCCTGTAATTTTTAAGTTGACA
Organism: Cheilosia scutellata; assembly: GCA_955612985.1. Taxonomy (NCBI): domain Eukaryota; kingdom Metazoa; phylum Arthropoda; class Insecta; order Diptera; family Syrphidae; genus Cheilosia; species Cheilosia scutellata. Next base: position 54,740,902 of record OY015314.1, read on the forward strand.
ATGGCCCAAAGCGTAGCCTTTGTATTTTCTTAAAATAAGAATGAACATTTTTAAAATAATCGTGAAACAGGATTGAAGTACAGTCAAAATCGCTTACAACGACATCGGTTATAACGACCAAATTCTTAGGTCCTGACTGAGCTCCATAATAATCCCATTGAATAACAAATCGGTTACAACGACATCGCTTACAACGACCGATTTTTTCCTTTTTTTGAATTAAAATATTGGTTACAACGACTCTAAAATCGACGCAGCTGTGGGCGCGACCGAATTTTTTTCTAAAACTGTAAACTGTTTATGTATCTTTAGCTGCAATGTATCTGTTACCGTTTGTTGACATATGTTATTCTTTTATTTTTGTGTTTATTAGTGGTTTTGAGTTTGTTCAACAGTAGGTTGGAAAATTACTTAGTGAACATTTTTCAGTGTGTCGTGACGAGTGGTTGTAGAAATTTAATTTTATTCGGTTCGCATTATATACTCGCATATATGTATGTATGTCAAGAACAAATAAGAATTATGAAAAAAAGGACCTCTACTTGAAAACAGATTAATTTATATGTGTATACCTTGATATCGGTTACAGCGACCTATCGCTTATAACGACCAAATTCGCTGGTCCCTTGAAGGTCGTTATAACCGATTTTGACTGTATGATTTTTAAACTTACTAAAAATCTCAAAAAAAGATTTTTTTGCTCTTTTGAAAATGAGCTCAAAATAAGAATTTTGTACTTGGAATACGTTTTTCCGAGTTTACCATACTTTCGTCAACGAATAGGCTTGAAATGTCACTGATGTAGGCCCCAGTCCCGACGCAAAACTAGTTGAAGTCTGCAAAATGCCGAGGAATTAACTGCCTCTTCTGTGCACTTTGACAGACCGCGGCAATTTTATCGGCCGATCTAGCGTTCCTTTGTCGTAGATTGTTTATCCCGAACCATCTTATACCAAAAAATAGTCGTAGAAGTTAGGCCTAGGAGCCCATATGAGCTTGTAGCTGCAACTATAATTATCTTGGCTGTCTCGCTTATGGCTAAAAAGAAGGGTTTTGCCTTTTATGGTCTTAGAGGTGTTCGGCGTTGGCTGTTTTTCAGCGAGTTCATCTAAGGTTAGCCATCCTATAAGTGTGTCGACATTAGTGCTGCAATAAGGCTGATATACATCATCCCACATTTTAAGCGCCCGGCTAATCAATATTACGATCTATACCGACTAACGTAACCCGCAAATGTATTATGTATCTCAAAGTCTTTCTTTTAAGAGCATGACCAGTCCATCGGCACAACACATGTCGGTTCTCGACCAACAAACTGCCTCCATTTGGTGTGGTAATTTATAGATAACCAACTGCCACTATAATAAAACACCACACACACCATTTATCTCACTTCGTCAAGATGACGCAAGTTTTTCCTTTTTCCGGTATAAATGGCAAATAGCTATTTACACACGAGCCGTCCGTACATAAAACGCTCAAGTCTATTAAATCCCCATTTCGATGCGCCGCCGTGTCCTTCAGCAAAAGCGTAATTATTTACTTCGCTCTTGCTATACGTACCGCAACAATGTCTATCTGTCTGTCCATTAAGTGCTCTCCATACGGCTGGCTGTTGCTGTCTCCTTCGGCAAACACAAATACCTACAATACACAGAATACATCATGTGTACACCATAGAGTTAGATAAAGCGTAGAATAGTGCTCTTCAGTTAGGTGTCCAATAAAACTCAACTCACACAGTATGTACGGGGAGATTTGATCTTTGGATAGTCTAGCCTGGTCGTATCCCCATCGACCATATCGGTACAATAGTCATTCACACGAATACAATGAGGTATGGGCCGTAGTCGTAGCAAAAGCACTCTTAATCCTTGAGTGGAGAACAAATATGTATCTGCATCCCGATCCTAGAACCCAATTCCTACGATGGTATTAACAAAGTTATTTTTCCTTCTACTTGCAGACCTTAATTCCGGTAATCAAATAACCACAAAGGAAGAGAGAACTATAGGAGAAGTCCACAAAACCATAAAGCAGGACTAACTACCATCGCCAACAAAACATTTTGGCTGTGTACACGAGAGCGGCAGACCACAAACGAAAATGCGAATTCGCATTCTACTACTGGCTCTGATAGTGCATCAGAGCTGGACGCATCCATCGTACTCGTATGGATCGACATCCGAAGCCGATGCAGATATACCACAGCAGAGCGACAATCCCGAGCGGGATGGGGAATCATCAAAGAGGATTATTGGTTCGAGGTGAGACTTTATTTTATTTTAGAGAGCATATGCCAGTAATACTGAGAATTCAAGTCGATAATGACACTGGGAGGTATCTGCAAGTCTATTTATATAGTTAAGTACGATACGAATGCACTTTGGATTGATTGTGGCACGGAAAGTGGGCCTCATGACGGGATCAACAGTGACAGACTGCACTAAAATGTTTCGGTTAAATATTTGAAGAGTTAAATCAGCAAAAGCGGACGAGTGCATTTCAAATAAATAATTTATAGGTATGGCGGGAGTGGTAATGGATAAAGCCTATACGCTCTTTATTCTATAATGCTGAGAGTAGAATGACAAGACTAGAATGACCTCTGCATTGCAATGACACTCCACAACGAAATATAAGACACATTGTAAGCTGTCAAAATGTACCCCATTTTCGGTAGAAGACGCTCATTTCCTGCCTTATTTTTTGACCTTCAACAAAATAAGAAAGAGTCAAAATATGAGCTGTGGAAGTAAGCCACGCTTTCGGCTCAATATTTTATATTTTTCTTCAACTGACAGCTAAACATGTAGCTAAAGGGTGTTTTTACTTTATTCGAAATATAATCTTCTGGCATTATAATTTAAATATGATTTCTGGCATATGACCGCCACGGCTGGCTCGGACGTAGTCTAATCTGGAGGTCCAATTTTCGATGACTTTTTCCAACATTTGTGGCCGTATATCGGCAATAACGCGGCGAATGTTGTCCTCTAAGTGGTCAATCGTTTCGGGCTTATCGGCGTAGACTAGCGACTTAACATATCCCCACAGAAAATAGTCAAGCGGCGTTAAATCGCACGATCTTGGAGGCCAATCACGGCTCCGCAAGGTGAAACTATGCGGTTACCAAACGTTTCCTTCAATACATCAATTGTGGCCGATTCGATGGTTTGGACTAGTTTAGATACAGTCGAATATTGTTGTCCTGATCCATAAACTTGCCGTGTCAAGCATTGCCATCAAACATGTTCGATGATATTCAAATCCGGTGAGTAGGCCGGTCAGCTTAATAGCTCCACAATTCGGCGCTTTATCATATTCTTAGATCCACGGCAGATGTCCAAAAAGGTTACGAAAATATGTTAAAGCCTTATCAGTATATGACAACGCATTCATTGTGGTTGACAAAAATTGTAATTTGTAGGTGCCATAATACGAAACGGCGCCCCACACCATCGCACCTTCAACTCTGTTATGCAGCCGGTCCAAATGATTAGTCTCTTTGCGGAGGTTATGGAAATAGTAGCTAAATTAAAATCTTTTCGTCTGAGTATGCTTCTACTAAGTCCAGGTCACATGTGCGGTAGGCTTTGCTCTTTTCGAACCGGGTTAAGGGGTGATTTCTTCTTGATTTTTAGTATGCTTAGCATTTGAAATAATACGACGAATAGTTGTGCAACTTGTTTTGCTACCACATTTTTTCCTGATTTTTGGAAAAGAGTCGTGGGAATTTGACGCCTTTTTTTATACCCGGTACCACACTGTGGTGAGGGTATATTCACTTTGTCATTCCATTTGTAACGCCCATAAGGAGGCGTTGTAGGTATGACAAACTATATATATTATTGATCAGCATCACTTTCTTAGTCCATCTAGCGATGTCCGTCTGTCTGTGCGTCTGTCTGTCTGTCCGTCTGTCCGTCTGTCCGCACGATTACGGCCGTAATTTAAGAGCTATCGACTTGAAATTTGGTACGTAAGCTTTTATCCACCAAACTGAGGCTAAGTTCGAAGATGAGCAAGATCGGATGAAAACTACTACTACCTCCCATACAAAAATATCAGATTAATATAGCTTTTTATGTTAAAAATTAAATTTAAATAGCTACAGTAAAGATAGCAAGCTTAAACTTTGCACATATTATTTTAACTAGTTTCTCCCCGCGGCTTCGCTCGCGCAGCCCTCAGGATTTTAAATATCACGAAGGAAACCTTCCTATGAAAGTACCTGAGAGTGAGAGCAGTTAGTAAATCAGTTATCTAAAAATACGTAGCGAAGTAGGTAGGTATTGCCTAAAATGGTTAACATTTTTTTAGTAGATATTGATTTAAATTTATGACCACATATTTTTTACTTCTTTGCTAAACACGCTGCTCGAGCGAAACTAAATTTTAGGTGCTCTCCAATTTTTCTCTCCAAACATTAGCTAGAATCCAAGCTAAATTTTGACATATAGTGCGCTGTGGAATATAACTATAAGAGTCACAAAAAATAGCTGTTCGTTGAAAATAACTTCCTTCAAAAATGCATAGACGCGAAAAAGTGTTATATTTTCGTTGCCCTTTCTTTTTTCCTTGTCTGGTAGGTATTCCTTGATCTCAAATTTATCACTTTCAAAGGATTCCTCATCGAGGTATTCATTGAAAAACCTTATCCTTATTTACTTTTCCGCAATACAAAAACACAACAGAAAAAAAAACCAACATGATCTGTCAATATTTAGCTTGAAAAAATGTGCCGAACCATTAATTGGCGCGCTAAATTGTGACAGATACATGCAGTACAGTCTGAAATAAATTTTCGCTTTGGGAGTTAAAATTTAGCTCGAACAGCGTACTAAGCTTTATCAATGTAGGTACACAATTTAAAATTGATACGACGAATGGTTCGTGAGGCCTCATTAGGATCATTGGCAATAACTCGGCGCAAAGCAAAATTTCCAAAATTTAAAGGGGATCTTTGTGCACAATTTCAGCTTTCTAGGGCAAAGGGTTTGGGCTTATTTCCCAATTTCCTTGCCGAGCGTCAGTTTCATTAAGTTTGAACGTTTGAACCATGAAGAAAATTTAAATATATGAAAAGTAGGCGGTGGGAATTTGAATAAGAAAACTCAAATTTTGAAAATTCTAAAATTTATTCACATACCCACCGCCTACTTTTATTTAATATAAGAAAAATATATGAAAAGTAAGGAGCGTTACAGAGTCAGTAAGGGTAAATATATATATTATAATATTTAAAAATTTTTGACAAAAAATGAGCTTGGTCGAATAAAAAGTACCCATACCTCCAGCGTTGTTATATGGTCGTAAATATCGTAATTGTGACGATTTTGGAAAGCAAATACGACGCTCCGATTTTTGCTTGATTTGGCCTTATTTCTACGATTTGCTGATTTTTTGTTCCGATATTTACGATTTTTGAAGCAGTAAAATACGACGTATAAAATATAATAAAATTACAAATTTCAAAACATTGGCGTAACTACTTTCTTCCGGATTTTAAAACTACGTACGAACAAATTTAAGACCAAAATGTGCAAATTTATTTATTTATAAATTTAGAATTTATTTTTGCATTATTTTTAAATACTTCATGTTGTAAGTTGTAGTCCTCTGGAAATATGTTTTCAGGAAGCTACTTACAAATTTTGCTTGTTTTATACTTTCCTCGCGATTGTCAGGATTTCAGGTGAAGTGCATTAATTGTCTCATATGTCACATGTCTCATAATGTGTCGCATGTCGAGGAATAACATACGACATACCTATAGAAAGGTATAAGGCTTGTAATAGGTCCCACTTTCGCCGGCCCCCGTGGTATAATCCTAAATTATTACCTTAAAGCAATATTTTCTGCAACAACTGGGTAAATATGTATATTATATCTCCCATTAATTGCTGAGTTATTTGTTATTATAGAACAGATAGAGCCAGTTTAAAGTTTTCACCCATTTTCGTTGGCATGTTGCAACACTATTCGCTAGTACCTATATCCAGTGGCGTAGCGAGCTTTTCAAGAGTCGGCAAATCAACGAGCAATTTTCAAAAATTAAGTCTGAACAAAATGTTAAAATAGAAGAAGTGAGTTTGTATTTTCATTTCATTTTCAAAAGTTCCACACGTGAACTCCTTAAAATTTAGCTAGTTTCGATTCCATTTTAAAAAGGACGGTCGGCATCGGTGAATTTACCGACTGACAAAGTGTATAAACTTGTTTTCTTAATACAGCTGATGGCTGAAATTCGGTCAAAATTGGGCAAAGAGGCGTTGGACCTCAGATACAAAAAAACAATTTCTGTGGGGGAAATTCGATGACGTTAGATATAACTCGATAACCGCTGGCGCTGGGCCGATTTTCATGATTTCTATACAGTCGGCAAGTTCCTGAAATAAGTCGGCATTTGAATAAAAGTCACCCCCCCCCCCCCCCACGGCTCGAACTCTCGCTACGCCCCTGTCTATATCTTCTTTTTGGCGGTGGACTTGGGGTAGTGTTTATAGTTAAAGCCATTGCTTGTGATTGTGACCCGATCAGCATAAATTTGACGACTGCAATTATGTCACCGATCCTTCTGCAGAAGTCGTCGAAGGGTAGGTATACCTATCAATCGCACAGTGGCCGCTTATGACTTTTGTTAGAGTGGCACATCTTTCTAAACACCCTAATACGTCACATACCCTATACTTATACAAATTTTTACAAAATACGATAATTACGATTTTCACAATCCCAAAAATACGATTATAAGAAAGAGTTTATAACAACACTGCATACCTCCCATATAAATATATAATTTTTTAATACTAAAATATTTGTATTTTTATTATACAATAATATAGTACCGGGTATTTGAGCTTCGGCATAGTCGAAGATAATTGTCTTACTGGTTTTAATATAAGTCGCCTTTTCGTGTTAGTAAACACTCTATATGTATGTGGCCTTTCATGTTTTTATTCATAAGACTCATTACTTAAAAATATGGATAATTGGACAATAAATAGGCGAGTGTCCTTTAAGCTTTACTTATCCTTTTTCCGCCTCGGTTAAGGCTTTTTCTCTACCCATTTTATTTTTTTTTTTGTAAATTAAATAGGTACCTAGTCGAAATTAATAAAAAAAATCGATAAATGAAAAATATGAGTCCACGTGCCAAAGATAACGGTCAAACAAAATGCATGTTCTATTCAAGTGGCGTAAAATTAATACCCTACATTTTGTTGATTATTAGTTGATAATTTTTTGTTAATACTTAAAGCTTTTAAATCTTCTTTCTGGTCAAATTACAACAATAAAAATTTCATTTTGCGAAAATTATGGGACACCCTTTAGTATTGATGGTGGTCATTATCGGTGGCCCAATTTCACGAAACAGATCCGATACCGAATGTGTCAGTGGAAAGGCCTTCCAAAATGTGTGTCACACACTCTAAGCGGTGTAGGAATAAGCGAAGAATTCAAGCTAATTTAAGGAGTCTTATAGTCTGCTCACTTATTGAAAAAAAAATAAAAATCAGGGATAATAACCAGATCAGAACTGAGTACAAGTAGGTACACCGTCATCTATATACAATCCTTATAGGCAAATGAAAATGATTGATTTCCTCCACACACATATACACACACGTCTAACAATAGCTGTTGCGGATGAAAAGCTGAACATACCTGGCACGATATTCGTACTGATTAATAGGAATTCTTTTGGATTCCACTGCCAAATAGCCAGGAGGCAAGTCGCATCCTTGCGACCATACAGAACTCAAACAATAATTATCACAGCCGTGTCGCATGTAGACACAATCGCCATCTGACTACCATCATATCTGACTATGGACATCCTCGCAACACACCAGTGAACGGACGACCTCTCTTCAGTGATATTAAATTTTCTGAAGATAGAATCGAGGACACATATTTATCTGATGCGTATATGTGTAGTCGCAGCGGAAGCACACAGCCGACAGAACAATCAAATATGCGTTCACAATCCACCGACAAAGGTGAATGTCTCCTCTTTGCAGGAACCATCATAATGTATGGTGGCTTTGGCTTCTGCAGCGCCATCCAGATCAGTGCCCATAAATGAATACGAAAAGGATACATAGCCATACCCATAGCGGCGGGCACTGGGACATCATGAGCAACACACATGACACGGACACCGACCGAGATGATGATGATGATTTTGTAATTTTCAATTGGATTCCCATTCCGGTGTGGCAGGTTCCAGGCCATGATGATGCGATGCTGTCGACTGGTCCCGTCGTCGATGGTGGCAGGTGCATCTCTGTGTTTCGCCGGCCTTACCGACGGACAAGTTATTTTTATTTTCTAGTTAGCAACCACCGGCCACATATGGGAATCTCGTTATTAATGACCAGATTTGGTGGACCAAACACAATGTTGACGGATGTGTCACTAGAGATGTCGAAGATTCTAGTTTTTGCTTCGCACCTGGATTTCAGCACAGGATGATGCCGGGCAAGTGCTATCCGCTTTTTCTGTTGGCTGACATTCGCTGTATGTGCGGCGGCTCTAAAAGGAAATCGACGAATGGCATTATGCAAATCAAATTTTCGCTTCGTGCGTGAGTTTGGATTTTAGATATACTCTCCTGGTTGGGACAACACTCTTCAGCGGGCGTAGTTTTGTTTTACTTCTTGTTTTCAAACACGAAACTTGATTTTGGTCAGCAGTAAGAAAATTAGGTTACGAGGCTCTTTGTGACTGGTCCGCCAGGCAGTGATTGATATGGAATAGGTAGCAATGTCCCATGGCGATATTGTGTACCAGAAATTGACGGATCTTTGGTTTGAATATAGTAGGTCGATGCTAGAGGTAATAGATCCACTCGCTGTGACACTTAGATCAATGTGAATGTCATGACCATTGATACCAGACATCTCTCTGGAGATGCGAAAAGAAAAACATTTTTTTTCCAATTTATTCTCAGTTATTCCTGGATCTTAACTCGCTCTATGGTATTCCATGCCGCTGCGACTCGGCATGTGAAAATGGACTAAATGAAAAATGATGCCCTGTAGCGAGAGAAAATAAATAAGCCGATAGTCGAAGAGCCGATGTATTGATGTATCGATGGTATTAAAAAATGGTAGAGATTTTAGTATGTGCAGTTGGTCCATCAAAAGATACTAATGACGTCCTGAATAGGATTCAGGTTTATCGACTTTGCCCTAAGGTAGCACATATGGTAGTCTGTGAAGCACGAAATTCTCACATCGGCATTGTAACCAAAGCAAAACAGTTTGTAACCAGAATTCTAATGAAACTAAGGACGTCTGAGCATAACAACAGAACAGAAAATGAAAGGGAACGGTCTGAGGGGGTTAACCAGCCTCGCGAAGTAATACCTAACTTCAGTCCAGTGGGAAGAGTGATTGAGAAGTATAGAGTGGCTAAGTACTAGGACGGTATACTAGTATCTATGAAGACTACACGCACACTATGGGCGTATCAGGATGTCTGAACTTTCCGAGGTGCAAAGCTCTTCCATGAAAGGCAAGGGTACAAAAATATAGCATAGCCTTACAGTAAGCTAGTTGTAGGGATGTACATTGTACAGGTCGGTTTATTTCCAGCGCTAATCACAATTAGCCAAAGTCTAGGTGCTATTTTTAGGATCAAGGTTCCATATTCTCTTTTGTGCTTAGAAACGCAGAAAACGAATCATTACCAAATAGCGGCATCTATTAAGAAAACATGAAACCATTTAGCTTTACCCCAGTTTCAAACCATACTAATTTTTGTTTTTTTAACTCAAACAAATTTTGAAATTAATGACTTAAAAATAATCTCCATTATCGTTTCAGCGTCGTCACCTCAGTCTCCGTGATTCTCAATGGAAACGAACCAGAATTCACCGATGCACTTGGCATGAAAGTGCCCAAGCCTCAAATACCGCATCTGCAAGTTGCAAGTCCCATAAATTTGCTAAATCCCGATCGTTATGAGTTCTATACATTCGACGACAATGGTGAATTGGTGAAGCGTCTCATGACCATGCAGGAGATACAAAGTATCGTAGCTAACGGAGACGGCGAAGGACCAACTATTATCCATTCAGCGCCCATCAATGATCGTGATCCCGAAAAGAATGTCCAAGATATCGTTAAGAGCGTTCAAAGCGTGCTAAATCGTGAAGTTGCATCTAACAAGAACTCATCGGATGTTCAGCCAATTTTGGACACTCCCGATGTATCATCGTCCTGGTCAATGATATTGCCGGCTATCTTCGGCAATACGGGTGGTGATATCTTCCCCCAGAATAAGCTGCAACAGGTTGTTATGACACCAGAGTCGGATGTTGTTGAAGCCACTACGAAATCGAATAAGAGGAAGCCGACTGGCAAGCCAAAACCACAGAAGAAGAAGAACGGAAATAGAAGGAAGACTACAACGAAGAGGGTTTCCACAACTACTCCAATACCGGTACAAGAAGCTGAGCAAACTGATGTATTTGAGGTGACCACACATAAGGTGTTCATTAACAATCAAGAGATGCTACAGTCGACGGAAACTGTAGAGCCGCAACAGGAGGAACACTTGAAAAAGCAACCACAAGGTACCACCCGCAAACCGGCGTCAAGTCAAAGTGGTACCAAGCGGCCGCAGTCTAATAAGCAGAAAAATAAGACGAAACGTCCACAAACCAGCACTACAACGACGACGACAACACAGGAACCGATAACAACAACGCCAGAAGCAACAACTACATCAACTACTGTGTCGACTACGGTGCCAACACCAACAACAATTGAGTCTGTAACTACGATATCTGTCAGTGAAGAGACTGTAGTTAAGGGGAAGCCACCAAATAAGAAACGTAAGAAGCCATCGCGTAAGCCAAGCAGCACTTCTGCCCCAATTATTGATGTAACAACAGAACGGCACTATCATCACTATCATCATAAGCGCAAGGGTAGTACTCCACGTCCAAGTATTCACCAAAAACCTTATCCCCCAGCAGATGAAGTGTACCAGGCGCCATATTATCACAAGCATAAGGTACCAACCAGCACTACAACGACCCCGATGCCTACTACAACAACTACAACTCCAGCTCCAACAACAACAACAACAACGACCACAACTCCCGCTCCAACAACAACTACACCGACAACTCCAGCTCCAACAACAACTACAACAACAACTCCAGCTCCAACAACAACTACAACTACAACTACAACTCCCGCTCCAACAACGACAACTACAACCACAACTCCAGCTCCGACAACAACAACAACCACCACTACTACCACAACTCCAGCTCCAACAACTACCACGACAACGACAACCACAACAACTCCTGCTCCAACTACAATTATGACCACAGCAACTCCAGCTCCGACAACATTAATGCCAACTACGCCATTCACTTTCGCAACCTATCCCCCCTCCACCACACCGACTAACAGTTACGCCACCAGCCGGCCGCCAACAACAACAACTTCAAACTCCTACCACCATACCACAACCACAACCACACCAAAGCCGTCCTATGGCGCAAATCACCTCCAGCAACAGCTATTCGAAGACTATGGCATCAATCCAGAAGACTTCGCCCCATCCCTCAAGAGGCCGAACATCCCCATGCCTGGTAAGCTTTCTCAGAAGGAAGAAGACATGAACACAAAGCTTTCTTTCAATCAAATCCTTCAGAGTCTCAAGGAAGAGAGCACCACTGAGGAGGAAATGCAAGCAAGTGAGTCCGAGGAAGTCGCACTGCCTGCCAAGTTACCCTCGAACGACTACCCTCTAATTGAAAACCTAGAAGCCGTCACGGAAACCCAATCTTCCATTCACGATCTACCCATGACAATGGCGTCAACGAACTTCCAAACGTACGACGAAATTGACGAATTAACCAGCCGTCCCATCACCCAAGTCAGACCCAGCTCATCTGAGTCGCTGGAAAGCTCAAGCAGTGACGATGCTCCTAAGGATGACGAAAAAGAAGAGGAAGTCGGTCCGTTGGTCATCATTACCAGTCGTCCACAACACCACATTCCAAGCAAGCCAATTGTTCCACCTGAAGTCACGACACCCTTCTACGAACCAGAGGCTAAAACGTTCCGCCCTAAGGAGGACGAACCGGACTCAGAAGCAACTACGACAAATCAAGAAGCTGTCATTAGTGAAGAAGAAGCCGCTCATGTTGTCAAATTTGAACCGTTATACGCAGATGTCCCTGAACCAGTCATAACAACTCACACAACGACCACCACTGAGTCCCCGCCAAGCACGATTAACGACGAATTCAGTTACACCATCGACGATGATGCAACCGTGCCACCAACCACTCTCCCGCCCATGGAAAGCATAATGCAAAAAATCGACGCCATCATCTCGATGAGTCTCAAATCGAACGGAACCATGGAAATGAATAACGGCAAGATCCAGCAAAGCATTCCCCACATTCACCACATTCCCCACAGCACAATGACTATGAAGGATTTCAAGAACCAAGCGGCCACAGTCGCATCAATCCTTGAAGATAACAACACCAGTCAGTCCACTGAGACAACTGATATGAACTCCAGCGAGACCGAGGGTGAAATTGAATTACTTCTGTCAGATGTAATCAATCAAATGACCCAGAGTCAACAGCCGACAATAGGAACCACAACAACACCCAACATAGTTACTCCGAAGCCGCAACCACCCAAATCGAGTCAAGAGGACGAAACCGCAAACCGTTTATCGAATTTTGCTCAAATTAACCCGGATCTGCAAATCAGTGCGACCGCACTAAAGGCATCCCCCGTTCGACAGCCGACGGTTGATGAGTCAATTGAGGCAGTTACATCGGCTGCAGTTGGCGCCGATCAACCGCAGGACCTCGAAGATGAGGTGCTCACAACTGCGACCCCACAAACCGAGAATCAATCGAATTATGTGTTAATATCGCAGGGCAATGACGACTATTCTATGTCGGGGGAGAATACCCCACTTCCGCCAGAGCAGGAGACCGATAGACCATCTGCAGAGGAAGATACGATAACAACGAAAACAGTGGAATCGAACACGCAGAAGATATATCAGACGACCCAAAGGGGATACGTATCAAGCGAAGAGGTTTCCAAAGAGGTGTCCTCTTCCGAGCAAAACCAAGAGGACACCACCACCGTCAAGTCGGATTCGATTAGTGATGAAAGCACCGAAGAGGATGATGGAAGTGAACAGATGATTGTGATTACTTCAGCCCCTGATGTTCCGCAGGAAGAAAAGGACGACAAATCCACCGAAATTCCCGGCGAAACAGCGGTTGTCCTCAGCGACTCCGACATGGAGGACAGCTTTGAGGCGCCAGAATTCACAACTGTCGTCGCAACCCTACATACCGGATCACATCTGTTAGAAGGTGAAGACCCCTACGTGAAGCTGGGTGAAATTGGAGCAAAGCCGACTGTTCAGAGCCTCGCTCAGATGATCTACGGCCAAACCACCAGCACCGAGGATCAAACTTCATCAAACGAATCTGCCAAAACTGAGGAGATATCCGAGGAAGCCGAAAAGGCTAAAATCGACGAGCATCCAGCGGTCCAGGAGACCGATATCTTGCAGAACATTGACGATGTGGATTCAACTGAAGCAACACTACACAGCAAGGAGGAAGAGCTTCCGTCGAAGGTGAACGTTGTCGAAGTCACACCAGCTCCAATTCCCGAGGAGACAACACCGTTCCCCGATATATTCGAGACAGTTAGACCTACAAAGAAACCCATGATGAACATGGCCCACATGGCCCTTGAACAGGCGCTTCTCTACGCCAACAGGGTTCCAGTTGATATCCACGAAGACTTTATTACCACGAGCCAACCAACTGAACCGGAACCAACCACTACAGAGGAGTCCGAACTGCCAAAAATGATCGACACAACCACCTTGACACCGATCGTGGAAGAGAAGACTCAGAAGCCAACAACAAGTCCATCTCCGTCGAGCACGCATCCAACCAAAAAGCTGCCAAACACCCTCAAGCCAGTGTCGTACTTCAATAAGCAACCATCCCTCATCATCCCCGATCAGAAGTTCAGCTTATTCCAAGGAACCCAGCAGCGGCCCATGGTCCGGCCAGCATCGTTGAGCAACCTCAAGATGCCCCCATCGTCAGCCACAAGACCACCGGTGAAACTTGATCCCAGCCCAGCCGACTCACTCGGGCTTGAGGCTAGTACCTTGGGACTAGACGAAGACCTCAGGCAATTCAGCCGGCTTTGTAATGAACTCGCATTCACCTACTGGAGGTCCATCACCTCTGAAAAGATCAGTTCCGCCAGGAGTCTGGTGATTTCCCCATTTGCCTTGACCTCCATGCTGTCCATGGTGTTCCTCGGCGCTAGAGGTAGCACCTCTGGTGAGATGAACGAGGTGCTGAAGCTAGACGACATGGTGACCTTCAATCCCCACTTGGTGTTTAAAAACATAACCGACTCTGTGGAGAGAGCGAGTGATAACGAGATTGCTACCAGCGCCTTTGTACGGGAAGCCTACAGTGATCGGGCCAATGGAAAGATTTTGCAGTTCTTCAAGGAGAAGACTCAGCAGTTTTACTCCGGGCATGTGGAGGAGGTGAACTTCCTCGTGGTGAACGATATAATTCGGCGAAGAACGAATCTGCTCGTCAAGCGTCACACCCATGGCAAGGTGCACGAATACCTACGAACCAACAGTGTCTGGGTTAACGGTCCACTTGCCACCATATCGGCCAACTTGTTCCAAACTGACTGCAGCCGAGCGTCGATCAACGACCGTGATGGGGAGATGTTCTTCCAAGTGCATCCGTCGATTAGACAGCGTAGACTCGTGCCCATACCTGCGGTACTCTTCCGATCGGGCTTCACAGCAGGCTATGAGCCAAACCTAGACGCCACAGTGGTGGCATTTGGACGAACATTCGAAACAGTGAGCACGATCTATGTGATGCCCGGCAAACAGGGACCAATCGCCCCGGCCGACAGCTTGGAACTCCTGGAGAAGAATCTAATCGAAACAGCGTTCACTAAGAACTCATGGGCGGATCTGCTAATGTCCCTCATGGAACGCCCGGGATTGGAAGTTCAACTGCCCAGATTCTCGCACAGATCGTTTGTGAACGCGTCCGTAGGACTGCAGAAGATGGGCTTGAAGGGCCTCTTCAAATCAGAAATCGCCGATCTTCGAGGCCTCACCGGACTGGCCGCCAAGGACATTTATCTCTCGGACATGATTCAGATAAACACATTCAGTACATGCGGCGAGGAGAAAATCGGTGATCACCACCACGTCGAGATGTATCCGGCGCCACCAATCCGCAAACGCAACAAGGACGTACGAGAAAACGAAAACCCCGAAGATGACTCTTCCGAGAGCGTTATCGACTTCGGATCAATTGTCCAAGAATCATCAATGGCGCGAGCTTTCTACGACGATCTTCTGGATCCCAAATTCTTGGAGCTTCCTCTGCCGCTCCGTCCGCGACAGGCGAGAATCCCTGATGCGCCGAGACTTCGATTCGACAGGCCATTCCTCTATTTCGTGCGACACAATCCCACCGGGATGGTATTGTTCATGGGTCGCTTCAATCCGAGATTATTACCGTAGATGGAACCGTAGAGTGAACCTCTACTCTCCTCCTCTCTGTAGATCTAATTTTAATTATTCTAGTAGTTGTCTAAGCCAAAATTTTTTAGTGTCCATAAAAAGTATATAAGGACATGTTCTTTTTCTTTTTTTGTTTTAATAGGTAGGATAATATTTTTATTTTTTTTTTTTTTTTGTTTTTTAACTGAAATTTTATGCAAGGAAATTATTACTTCTTTTTTTTCTTCCTATTGCTGTGCAAGTCCTTAATCTAGAATCAGTGTGATTTGTCAGAAGGTGAGAGACTTTGGTTTGCACTTCTTGGCATCACTGGGTGATCCTCGATTGACGATTGGCGCAGTCGATTCCCTTCCATAGAGTGGTATATATACAAAATATTTAAGTGTTAAGCATAATGATAAATATAAAAAAAAATATTTTATTTTTATACAAAATGAATTATTATCAAACGAATTGTGTAGCTCGTAGTTAAGTTGAAAGTTGACAATAAATACGAATTCTATATTAAGATAAGGACGAGTTTTGATTTTATGATTGCTTGCTGTTTGAAACAATGTTTTCGCTGGTATAGACTTCATTAGTTCTTCAGTTACGCACACCATGCTCTGTCTAAATGGTCCCGTCCTAGTGTTGCCATTTTGTCAGCATTCCCAATCACAGTATAACTAGCTATGGCGAATTTAACAACCTATGCATTTTGAGATGTGCTATATATTAAAATGATAGGTATATTTTGTCCAGTTTTGTCAAGATACACCCGGTAAGTTTAAATAAAAGGAAACGGTAAATCTATCGAGTATAATATATCATAGGGCTGCCCGGGCAAAAGTGAACAGGCTTATTGCGAATTCAGCAGCGACTTCTACTGAACAGCTACTTTGAAGTACAGCTGCCGAAGGTTAAAGCATTAGCCATCCTGTACTACGAGTAGTTTTGGATAAATAATCTAGTGTTCGTCTCTCTCGTGGCCTTTCTCCCTGCTTCAAGCTTGAGTGTGCAAGGCGGGATGTACACAGCAGTGGCGTGGCGTGAATAATTTTAAATGGTAAGTCGAAGTCGAAAAATATCAAAATGTCGAAGGGAAGATGTAGGTAGTACCTATCTATGTATACAAAACCTTCAGTTATTTTTTAAAGCCATACAATCGAAAACTCCAGGAAGAAATTAAATTAATGAAGATATTTTTCCATCTTGAGTGCAAAACTTTCATATGTATTTCGTGTAAACATGATTTATATCATGTCTTATAATATTGTCCTTTATTTCTACATAAAGGTTCTTTAAATGAGTGTTTAAATCGAGCATTTGGGGTTTTTGTGGAGCTTCAGCAAAATCGTCTATGTACTTACTCTTTGAAACATTTCTTCAAACGTATTTACCTACATAGGTACGAAGATCATACCAAAGACTCAAAACACTTGATTTCTCACTTAGCGACTTGTTTATAAACTTTATAAACACATCAGTATGTTTATTTTTTAAAAGATATCTACAAAATTCACCAAATAACTCGGAGAAAAGCGTGTTATTTTGTTGCATAAGAAAGCGGCCTTTGAATTTGAACAGAGGATACTCCCCTCAGAAAAACTCAGAAAATGATTAGGTAAAAAAGGGAACTACTATGACTTCATCACAGCGCAGCGATAGGAGATACACACACAATTCAAATTCACCAAATATGTCGGAGAAAAGCGTGTTATTTTCCAGATACATACAGCGTTGCCCCCCTACTACAATTGTAGCGTTTTCACTACATTTTTCGCCTTCAAAAAGTCACTACGAAAATTCGTAAAATATTCACAGAACACTACAATTTCAAAATTTCAGAAAATAAAAATCTAAAAGAAAATTAAAACTTATATCGAATATTGTGTTTGACTCTTAAGGACTTGCGAAGCACTTTTGATTTTCATGCAAACGCAGAACATTCTATTTCCACAGGAATATTATGTATAATGAAGATATTGTGCAATTTTGGGTAAATTTGAAAAGCGCCAAGAATTTCGAAGGAAAGCCAGCATGTGTTTTATTGGACATCTATATCTCAGCAAAGTTAAGTAAAGTAGAATCTTCAATACGCAATTACAACAACTACACTCTACTTGACACTTCCGTAGTTGTTGTAATTGCGTGTTGAAGATTCTATTTTACTTTACTTTGCTAACAAAGATTTCCAGTAATACACGCCTATTGCTTTAAAAATAAATAGGCGGCGCGACAGGCGGTAGACACCCAAGGCCTAGCTTCTCGCAACCATTCGTTTTGTGTGAGTTTCTATTTTTGGAACGAATGGAAGGGACCTACAATTTTATGCCGAGTCCGAACGGCTGAATTGAGAAGCTTTTTCAGGACAGTCATACTCTCGGATGTTTGACAGACGTTCGCGAGAGGTGGCGCAGTAGAAAAAACCTTAAGATGTAATTTGTGTTTTTCCGGGGATCGAACCTGGGATCCCTCGCACAGTAGTCCAGCACACTAACCACTGCGCTACTGCGCCCACCTATTGCCTATTGCTTTACTACACTTTAAATCCGCCACGCTACATTTTCAACCAGATGGGGGGGCAACACTGGATACATAACTCAATTACACCACAGCGCAGCGGTAAAAGATACACACAAAACCCACCAAATAACCCGAAGAAAATCGGGTTATTTTTTTGTATAAGAAAGCGGGCGTTGAACAGAGAGGACTAAACTCAGATAAACGCAAGTGTACAAAAGAGAAAGGAGACAAATTTGTTCTATCCAGTGAGAGATTTTATAACCCGTCATATTTCGGGTTATTTTAGATTTGGGTTATGCTCAGAGAGTGTGGGCAGTTATAATACTAATAATAATGAAGGCGAAGAAGGCCCGAAGGGTGTGTGTTTCCGTGTGTATAAAGTTCAATTGAGTTGTTGGGGTCGGGGTATGTAGCTTGCGCAGATGAATAGATACATATTATTAAGTTTATCCCCTGGGTTTTATGTTGCTCGTTTTTAAGTAAACATTGTTGTGTAGCTGAAACTGAAACTTTTAAAAGGTAACCCGGTAGGAATCGGGTTATATGGACGCCACGCCACTGGTACACAGAGAGATCAGCTTGTTCAGAAACATCTGTCGGACCTTGTCTTGTTAATTCGTCTGCTTTCTCATTGTCTGTAATGCCTTCATGTCCTAGAACCCATTAGAGCGATTCCTTGTGCTGTGTACCAAGATCCTAAAGTATTTTGCGACAGCACTTATTAAACTTCGATTTTATTTCTGGTGCAGTTATGGCTTTTATTACTGCCTGGCTGTCGATAAAGAAGGTAATATCTCCATCAGGTAGTATTGCCCTTACCTCAGATTCTCGGGCTGCTGTTGTCAGTGCCAGGACATCTGCTTGGAAGGCTATGGTCGGGGAGGCGTATATCGATCTTGATATACGCAGCGATTCGGAGAGGAAACCTGACCCTACCCCAGTGTCCATTTTAGATTCGTCTGTAAATACGGCTATGGTTTTCCAAAGAGTTCAGTTAGACTGAGTCGAAAGTATTTTCTGATCTGAGGCGTATTTTTGATAGACACCTTTCTGATTCAAACCAAATCACAAAGTCATATACATACAGGGGATATGTCTGGAACCTTTTGAAAAGTAAATAGGGTGTCAAACCCCTGTTTTCCTTTAAGAAACATTGGTGTCCATTCGCTCTTCATGTCCTAAGCCATCTTAGTCGACTGATACGTACCGGGTAGATGTCGCTGTACAGCTCGTAGAGTTCGCTGCTAAATCTCCTCCTTTCAAAGCCCGTCAAAGCAAAAGGGATCGAAAACCACTCGAAGAATTTTGCGTTCAAAACGACCAAGAGATCTTAGTCCGCTTGATTCCATAGAGATAGGTCCTCAATAGGTTTAATTTCAGCTTGTGCCTTAAAGTAGGGCCCTGAGTCCGCACACTAAATCTTTTATTACTTAAAGGGTTCATGGATCTTGAATCAGAAGAACGTCTTCTCTGTAAGAGTCGGAGTAGAATGGCCTTAGATTCGGCTCTGAAATGGTTGGTATTAATAAAGCACGCATATGGGAGTTATGAGATACCGTCGATAACCAAAACTGTCAGTCTTCGTGTAATCTACTGCGAACTTAAATGGGTTGACACAGTACGAACTACATTCACAAGTCCTATGGCCTTTGTAGTTATGGTGGCTTAATTGCTCCATCGCAACAAAACTCTCCGTTCCTGGGGGGGCTGCTAAACGATTTTTGTTGGTTTTATTAATTGATTAGTTTCATGGTATTTTTACGAGTAGCGGATAGTTAGTTGTCCACCTAACACAGAAACCAGCAATATGCAGAAAATTTCGAATGTCGACAGCTATCCGTTCCGTACTCCATCAGGCATTATATTGTTCATAGACGTTAGTCCAGCTTCCTCCTTCTCCTTTATACGGGTTTGGTACAGGTAGGCTACCTAGCATAGAGTAGATATACACCAGATAGAGTTGAATGTCCCTAAGAATTAAAAAGCCAATTTATCTTAAAAGTTAATATAGGTAAGTTGCCCCTCGATTTCGTCGTCATAAAGTCCGTTTACTGCGTGAAGAGAGTTAGATACTAAGTACATATATGTGATTTGAAAGTGTATTTCAGCTAAAAGGGAAGGTAAAAAGTACGCGTAGGTTTTTATGAAAATAAAAACCCACTCTGACGATCAATTTTAATTCACGAGCACAACTTTTACCCTTAAATATGCAATAAACAATGTTTAACTAGTTGCTAAGCGCTCTTCAAAGTCACAAAACCTGGTTATAGTACACTTAATGGTACAAAATAACAACTGTAACCTGCAGCTACGAGTATGCCCGCAGATATTGGCTTTAATTTCATAGAATATACCCACGAGCCATGACCATAAACCACTCGAGTATAATTTTCAATATATTTCCATATCCTACCAGTATATCTAGTTAGATAAAATGTTCTCAACTAATTTTATTTAAAAATTTTATAAAAAATTATATGACCATAGCTAGTGGCTTGATATGTTATTTTTGTGTTTATACATTTTTCGCAAATAGCATCATTAAAATCATCCAAAGATATGTATACACTACACATGTATCTATATCTATCGGAATGTAGTATAGTTTCAAAAAGATACACAACAAAATATCTTGACTGGCTTTCTGAATTATTCTGATATCCTTATGTGCAGTTGTTGCGTTGTACGTATACGAGTATATTTTGCTTGAGCAGACTGTAAAACAGACGATGCAATTTTAGGAATTCCGTTTCCGCTCGGTCTGTACTTCGGTGTGCGTTGGAATTGTTTGTTTTGTATAAAAATAGTATTGCCAGGACAATACATTTATTCGTAGTTATTTAAAATTTTTCACTTCCACATTTGAAAGTCGATGGGATACGTATGACCTCGCAACAGCGATCCCACTTCTGAAAAATTTTCTGGAGTAGAATTGCCTAAAAAAGTGGAGTAGATAGGAAAAAACGGGAGTAGATTTTCAGAAAGCATCAATGTGCATAACTTTTTCAAGGTAGAACGTCGAAATGTTTGCATTTTGCGAGTATAATGGTAGGACATGATCAAGTCCCCAAACTATTCTAAACTATAATTAAAACTAATTTCATACATGGTCAGGTTAGGCCCCGTCTTCTGATACCATATGAATCTAGAAGAAGTTTCGTCCTACTCGTTGAACCAGTTTGAGCTTCTAATGAAGCATAGGAGATTCCGAATGCCTAGGCTTGTTAATTCGTTTAGATCGTTGTAATACAAAGCTCGCAAATGGAGTTTCCGTTTTCGGGAGAGAGCCGGACAAGTTCAGAGAAAGTGATGAAAAATCTAGAAAAATCGTTTGAGAATACATCAAGCATTGTTATATGCTTGCCCATAAGACAGAGTGCCCCGTAATGACACCTATTGTGGAGCTGATATGCCTTCTGTTAAGACCGAGCAATATTAGATATATCTTACATACATACCTGCTTTTAGCAGTCGTAGTTCGGAAATTTGTTGTAGGGTGAAAACTGCAAGTCCTCGTAAGGTATTCTTGGTTTAACATTAAGAGCTCAAAAGATATGTCTATTCTATATTGGATCTACCAATGTTTCAAATTTTGTCGAAGCTCCGAGTTCTTATTCATCTGATCATTCCATATACCATAAAGTAGCTCCATAAAGTGGCTTCATTTCATACCAGTTACTTGTCATTAATGGCCTAAAAACCATTTTAGAAAATTGTGAAATATTCTTTATTAAACAAAATAAAGAAATGGATTACAAATTTGAAATTGGAGTAGATAATGGAAAATTAGAAATAAGTTTAGTAGGGAGTAGATTTCTGAAATTTGTGAAAAAGTGAAGTAGATCTACTCCAATTGGAGTAAAGTGTCATCGCTGCCTCGCAATCGCATCAAAGTGAAGCTAATTAAAATACGACAAAAAATCGTCAACATACGAGTACTCCTACATTAGAGATTTGAATTATACCGTCCACTGCGTGAAAAATTGGTCAATGTGATTATAGGCGAATGAAGATTTTCTTGATCATTTCGAGCGCAACATTTTTCGAGTAATTGTTGGTCTCGTTTGCTTTGACGGGCTATGGAGGAGGAGATTTCACAGCAGACTCTATGAGCTGTACAGTGACATCGACCTGGTCAGAAAAGTACGTATCAGTTGACTAAGATTGCTAGGCCTAGGACATGTAGAGCGAATGGACAAAAACGCACCGGCCCGAAGAGTCTTTGACCTCAAGAGTGCCAAAGATCGGGCTAACTGAAGATGCGTGTTGAATGAGGGGCAGGTCCACCCGGACTTTAGTGCCATCTAAGTAAGTAAGTAAGATTGTAATTTGTATGTATCCATTTGTAAATTTGTCTGGTGCTATAGGAATAGACATAAAAATTGATTAAAGGCTCGTGATTTCAGCTAAATAGCGCTAGAAATATCATGTTGCTGCGATTTGTTTGGCCAAGTGGTTTCGATATCAATGTGGGTTGGGTATCCTACTATATTTATACAATGCGCGTCACAGATCCATAGAATCCTATCTAAATTCTCGCAACAATTCGTTTATAATTTGCCGTATCGAAATGGTGCAATAACAAATTGTTCTCATGGTTTGGGTGGGATTTTGATTTCTTGGGGGTTGAACCGGGTTGAAACATGCGCCTTAAAAGTGGAAATCTGTGCTATACTTATTTACTATGTATATATTCTGTATGAGTATGCGTATGCATGATGTTGGAAAGAACAAAGTTTACCTATTTCTATAGCGACCCCCAGGCTATGCTAAGAGCCTTGCCTTGCTAAGACCCTTAGGCATCTTTTTAATAGTTGTTCTCTGCGAATTTGGCCAAACTGAATTCACTTAGTGAATTGCTCGAGGAAGTCAAATCGATTTTTTTTTTCAGAACCCAAACTAGCATGGAGTGATAGAGTCTGTCGATATATTTTATAGAGGCCCATAAATCGTTTGGACTGTAGGTACCTATTAAAGAGACCAACATCGATCTAACGATTAAGCTGCCGATAAACCAAAACTAATTTATCTATAGGTCTTACAAGCAACTATTGGTAACCTTCGGGTCTCCTTAGTCTACTGCGACTGTCCTGCTTTTAGTTTAACCACTTAGCAACTAAAATTCTCATCGTTGAAGTGTCTTTCTTGGCTGTCGTAAAAATTCGTCAGAATTAGCCAGAAAAAAGGTCTGTTTATTTGAATTGTTGATCCTGCTACCTCCAATGGACACGAAAGTTTCAAAAATAACCCAAACCGTACAAATTACTTAAAAAATAAGAATTAACAACTTAAACGCTATATCCTAGCCCCAAAGAGTTACATTTACATGGGGCTACAGAAAATTGTGAATGTAAACCTTAAATCACGGTTTTAACTCTGCGTAGAGGTGTGATTTCTTTTCTAATTTTTTTCCTGTTATTGAAAATCTAGGAGGTATACAAATACAAAACTGACGCTACTACCTCATCCAAGTGGGGTTTATTTCCAATTTATCATAATCGAAAGAGCTTAGCAGGAACTACATGCCAAAACTAGAAAATTGCAAGGGCATGGTTAGCTTGTACGTATTTACGCAATCGCAGCTTTATAGCTTAAATGCGCCGAAAATAAAAATTAACATAAACAGCATAAAACCTTCTGTGCAAACTATTTATTTATTTATTTATTTTCAAAGAAGTTTATACCTCCCAGTCTTAGCCCATGTCCATAGTACCTAACATTGGCCAACATTGGTCCTGATGTACAAAAGTAAAGCCTTCGATCCTCTTGTATCCAAAACTCTGGCCAGATCTGTGTGGAAATATAGTAGGCAATGTAGTTCACAGATCGATACTCGATATTTTGGTATAACCAATGACCGATTATCTTGGACGAGATGGTGATGGAGTGCCAATTCTATGGCAAGTTCTCTGGAAAGCCTCTGTGAAAGCGACTAGGCTCACCTCTTCTTATATCAGAGATCTGACCCCTTTGGACTTTTTTTTTGTGGGGAATCATGAAGGACCGATGTTATGCCAACAATCCGGAAACGATTCAAGCACTTAATGCCAATATCATCCAAGCAATCCGTGAGCTACAGCCCGAAACCATCAACAAGGTCTTGGAAAATCGGAGTGACAAAATGCGTTACCTACTGCGAAGCCAGCAGAGGGAGGCACTTGAACGACATTGTTTTGCATAATTAATGGGAATGTTTGCTCTTACTAATTAAGCCATAATACATGGAAAAGATTGAATTTTGTTCATTTTATTGGATTTTTAAAAAGAAAATTGTATTTGGCCCACCCTTTATTATCACACTGAGTAAGCGCAGTCCTTATGTGTAGGTAGGTATCTTTTGTTTTATTAACAGTTTTAACAACAACACTATCTGGCAACACTGTTCAGCATTTAAAGTGTTACCATGGATTTGCATGGGTGGTTATCAAAATATTTTACCCTTTCCGCTGCCATTTACATTTCTATTTTTAATTTTACAAAATGCTTGTTGGATGCTAGCGCATATTTTCGATTGGTATTCATGTGTTTTTCGTGGATGAGAATATTCAACTGACATACATTTTAATGCATACACTATTACACATACATATATAAACATTCATGGCTTATCTCGCCTGCCATACATCCGTTCCACATATTCGCCTCTGACAGTGGAATAGCACTTCGCGTCTCAGTTTAGCTGTTGCACAAATTAGTATTTCGGAGAATCCGAATTAAATCTTTATTACCGCAATTGCAACTCGTTCCCTATAGCGTTGTATCAAGGACACAACCAGACTCTATACCACGAGTAGGTTTAGGTAGCTATGGATATTTGGCCCACCTCCCCCCAAACGAAACGCATACGCAAAGAGGAACCCAGCTAGTGCAATCATATACCTACACACAGGATACAACAAAACTGGCGAACATCATTGCGAATATACTGTTTTTTTTTTTTTAGAATAACGTTCATGTCCTTGCTAAATATTAATTAAAACTGAATTAATAATGAATCCTTTTTCGTGGCGTTGTTTTAAGAAATTCCTTAAACAACTGCGCTTATTGCTGTGTATTCTGTTTAGCAGTTACCAGTAACCACTTCACGAGTGCTAGTGATGTGTTAGAATAGAATGCGATGCACGACGAGTGTGAGTGTGTGGTAGTTTTGGGTTTTATTCGACTTATTTCGTTGTAAGTATAATTATAATTCAGCATCTGTCTGCTTTGCCGGGAAAGCGGGGTGGGTCGGTGGGTGGCCAAAAGCAAGGCCATTTGAATGGATACTTTGTTTGGGTTAATCCGATTTTTAGTTGCGGTGAAGCGGTTTTTGATATAAGTTAAAAGTTAAAACTGTTTTCTCTTATAAGAAGTTTACATTGCGGGTTGGAGAGTAAGTTCTTTATAGAGGGAACATACGGTTCGTTTTCTTGTGCGGTTAGTTATGCAGAAGAGCTTAGATGGTTTTGTTTCTGTTGGGAATGGTGGTCTTTAGAAGTGTTTTCAAGGACGGACTGACTTGTGATGATAACCAAAATGTTACTAGGAAAGCAAACCTACACATTATCATATAAGGAGTGTTTACCTTACAGGCACCTACATAACTTTAAAATGAATTATAACACATAAAGATAATAATACTAATGGGGTTTGCTGAAAATGTAAATTTATGTCAAATTTTCGACCACTTTTGCGAACAGGTTCCCGGAAATTACGAACTTTTTTGGAAAACAATTACAGAATATGGTTTTGTTTTCAAATTTCGAAATTATTGTTGCACACACTGACGTAAAGACATAACAGAAGTATATTTCATTGACTTCTGGTGTATCTTCCAAAAGTTCGTCCACTTCTTCTTCGTCTGAGCAAGCAAAAGTTAACAGCTAAGAGTTCGCTTTTTATACCGTCCACAGGAAGGTATATTCACTTTGTCATTACATTTGTAACGCCAAGAAGGATTCACCGGGGACCCTATAAAGTGTATATATTCTGAATCAGGATCACATTCTGAATCAATTTAGCCATGTCCGTCTGTCTGTCTGTTGAAAACACGATAGAGTCCAAACGAATGGACCTAGGCGAATGAAATTTGGTGAGAGGTCTTCTTTTTACTGTCGTTAGGTTGGTATTGAAAATGGGCTATGTCGGTCAAGTAGTTCTGGTACCTCCCATACAAAACCAATATTAGACACATGCGTGTACCTGTACAGTACATCGATACTAACTCGCATGGCAAACATTTTGGCATGACTTTTATGCAGTGGAGGGTAACAAAGCATCGGCCTGGCCGATGATAACACTTTTACTTGTTCTATTTTATAACTTCTTATACTTATTTTTTTCTTGACAGATCCTGTTACACAACCAGTGATAAAAGAGTGCAAAAGAATTTAAAAAATATTTACAAACGTTTTTCTTTCGTTTCGTTTTGCTTTCCCGTCAGACGTTGTCCTTATGTCCTTCGCATATGACGAAATATTTTCTGATTTTTCCTGTAATTGATCAATAATTATAAAATTAGAGCGTTATCAAAGGGCACGGTAGTGCCCCAGCCAAGTTCTCTAGTAAAGGCACTTCCCCTTTTTACAGGAACAAACTCAGGAATTTGGCAGAATGATATATCTCAGGAATTTGGCAGAATGATATATCCTGTGGTGCATAGGTACACTGGGAAAAGTCCAAAACTTGAGATTTTCCATTCAGGGGGCGTGGTATGCGCCCACTTTCGAAAATTGGTTATTATTTATTTAGACCACTCCTCATTGCCGTAGAATGATGAAATTTGGTAGAGCGGTAGGACTTGCAGTGTACAGAAAGAAAAAAATCTAAAATTTTATATTTTCTATTCAGGAGGCGTGGTATCCGCCTACTTCTGAAAATCGGTTCTTATTTATTTGGGCCACTTTCAGTTGCCGTAGAATGTTGAATGCTGTAGGACCTGAATTGTACGAAAGGAGAAATTTCAAAAATTAAAAATTTTCCATTTAAGGGGATTGGAATCTGCCCACTTAAAATATGAATAGAAGTCAATCTACCTGCTGAATACAATTTGAATGAATAGTTTATAAGAAAGAAAGCCAAGGTGATGGAAGTCAGTGTCTATTGATATATTAAAAAGCGAAGACGTTTCAACGTTATTTGTGAAATCGAATAAAAAAAAACTTTGCAAAAAGTAGTGAAATCCCACCAAAAACATAAAAAATATAAACAAAGAGCCAAGTTCTCTTATATAGAACATCAAAAATTAGGTGCGTAACTAATCAGCCACGAAAAGTATAATGAGATCTAAATGTAGGCCAAGTTCTTAGTTTAAGAAGGTTAAATGTTTAAAAAAATTGGTAGGTTTACTTGCTGTTCTATATAAGAGAACTTGGCTCTTTTTTTACATTTTTTATGTTTTTGGTGGGATATATCTTACCGCATCGTTGAAAGCAACTTGAAGCTTGCGCTGACTTCTGGTGTATCTTCCAAAAGTTCGTCCACTTCTTCTTCGTCTGAGCAAGCAAAAGTTAACAGCTAAGAGTTCGCTTTTTATACCGTCCACAGGAAGGTATATTCACTTTGTCATTACATTTGTAACGCCAAGAAGGATTCACCGGGGACCCTATAAAGTGTATATATTCTGAATCAGGATCACATTCTGAATCAATTTAGCCATGTCCGTCTGTCTGTCTGTTGAAAACACGATAGAGTCCAAACGAATGGACCTAGGCGAATGAAATTTGGTGAGAGGTCTTCTTTTTACTGTCGTTAGGTTGGTATTGAAAATGGGCTATGTCGGTCAAGTAGTTCTGGTACCTCCCATACAAAACCAATATTAGACACATGCGTGTACCTGTACAGTACATCGATACTAACTCGCATGGCAAACATTTTGGCATGACTTTTATGCAGTGGAGGGTAACAAAGCATCGGCCTGGCCGATGATAACACTTTTACTTGTTCTATTTTATAACTTCTTATACTTATTTTTTTCTTGACAGATCCTGTTACACAACCAGTGATAAAAGAGTGCAAAAGAATTTAAAAAATATTTACAAACGTTTTTCTTTCGTTTCGTTTTGCTTTCCCGTCAGACGTTGTCCCTATGTCCTTCGCATATAACGAAATATTTTCTGATTTTTCCTGTAATTGATCAATAATTATAAAATTAGAGCGTTATCAAAGGGCACGGTAGTGCCCCAGCCAAGTTCTCTAGTAAAGGCACTTCCCCTTTTTACAGGAACAAACTCAGGAATTTGGCAGAATGATATATCTCAGGAATTTGGCAGAATGATATATCCTGTGGTGCATAGGTACACTGGGAAAAGTCCAAAACTTGAGATTTTCCATTTAGGGGGCGTGGTATGCGCCCACTTTCGAAAATTGGTTATTATTTATTTAGACCACTCCTCATTGCCGTAGAATGATGAAATTTGGTAGAGCGGTAGGACTTGCAGTGTACAGAAAGAAAAAAATCTAAAATTTTATATTTTCTATTCAGGAGGCGTGGTATCCGCCTATTTCTGAAAATCGGTTCTTATTTATTTGGGCCACTTTCAGTTGCCGTAGAATGTTGAATGCTGTAGGACCTGAATTGTACGAAAGGAGAAATTTAAAAAATTAAAAATTTTCCATTTAAGGGGATTGGAATCTGCCCACTTAAAATATGAATAGAAGTCAATCTACCTGCTGAATACAATTTTAATGAATAGTTTATAAGAAAGAAAGCCAAGGTGATGGAAGTCAGTGTCTATTGATATATTAAAAAGCGAAGACGTTTCAACGTTATTTGTGAAATCGAATAAAAAAAAACTTTGCAAAAAGTAGTGAAATCCCACCAAAAACATAAAAAATATAAACAAAGAGCCAAGTTCTCTTATATAGAACATCAAAAATTAGGTGCGTAACTAATCAGCCACGAAAAGTATAATGAGATCTAAATGTAGGCCAAGTTCTTAGTTTAAGAAGGTTAAATGTTTAAAAAAATTGGTAGGTTTACTTGCTGTTCTATATAAGAGAACTTGGCTCTTTTTTTACATTTTTTATGTTTTTGGTGGGATATATCTTACCGCATCGTTGAAAGCAACTTGAAGCTTGCGCTGGGATAAGGAATCGACGCATACGTAATTAAGGGTAGAATGAGACTTATTACGAGTTTCCGTCTAGTGGCAATAGGAGTAAAATCTGCACTTAGCCACAGTTTCCTAAGATATCCATAAATCCTTCTTATTACGTAGTTAATATGGTCGTATCCTGATAAGTTTGAGTCGATAACAAAACCCACGCTAGTAACATTATGAACAATCTTTAATTTGAAATCAGAGAGCACGACATCAGGTAAAGTTTGGATGGGTAGTTTTTTTTTAGATATGGGTATAACTTTTGGATTTTCTGTACACCAAATCTGAGGATTCTGTTTTTCGACGAACAATATTTGAGGCTGAAAATGAAGATTAGGCACAACAATATTTTCGGCCCATTCAACGACGCACACGATGAACATGCGGCTTCAATTCTTGTATACAAGCCGAATATTTTAAGCTGGTAAGTTAAGATCATACCTATAGATCACATGAGTGCTGAGAAACTGCTTTTAACGTTTATTTCTATGTATGAGAGGTTTCACGACTGTTTGTACAATCTCGTCCACATTCTGTAAAATGGCTTCCAATATTCAATAAACATAATGTCCACTTACCAAATTCCAAGGCTAAAGCCACCATTAATGGTAAGATGTAGAATTTTAAATAACTTTGTTTTATGGGAAGTGCCACAAGTGACAAGCTTTTCATATAGAAAGTGTCATTTTTTAACTCAAAATCTCAAAAATCTGAAAAAAGGCTTGAGCTAATGAGACTCTATCATTCCTGGCTTGCCTAAATTTTTCTGCAGATTTATGGTTTTGAAAGCAAATTTCGAGTGATTTTCGGTTCCATTTGTGTTGACTTTCTTTAAGTTAGGAAAAGTAACAACAAATTCTACGAGGCATACAGCGACTTTGACATGACCACAAAAAAACGCCTTAAGTTGTCTAAAATGGTTAGCAAAAATGAAGTTGTGTAGCGCCCAGATAGAAGGAAAGCAACTTTAATTGTCCGTCTGGAAGTAGTTAGCCAAAAGTCGTGAAGGGTCCATTTGCACCCGGATATCGTGACCTGCATCTAAGTCATCAGCTTGTAAAATAAGGGAGTGACAAATTAAGACCCTCTACAAGTTACACCAAACTTCGCACTATTCTTTTCTTTCTCAGCTACAGAGGGACGACATTCAAAACGTTTAGTCCTTGAAATGCGTTGAAATGATTTGCTTTCAAAAAAGGTTTAAAGTTGCGCTCGTGATGAAATCGAGTAAAAATAACCCCTTTGAGCTGCGCTAAAAATGTGAAGCACCTTATGACATTACCTACCCAATACCCCAGAGATTGGATATCGCCTCCCTGATTTATCAAACCATTCTATTCCGTTCGGCGTTCATCCATCAGCTTCTATATTTTACACCTGAACCGGAAGAAATTATTTATGCATTCCTTTGAAAATGTATATAACAAGCAAACGTGTTGAGTGTTTTTCCACGAATCATCCCAAGGGGAAACCTTCTTCGACGTGACTTGAAACATAGAATCTCCATTCGAGTTTGATATACCAAAGGTACATCTTCAGATCTGAAGACGCAATTGAATTTGTTTACAAGCCAAATACACGTGTTCCGTTCGCCCTTGACAAAAGCTACTGTCCGCCCTCTAAACTACCGAGACAAGCAAAGACTCTTGAAATTATCCCTGTCAGTCAACCTGGATCATAAATATTTCATAATTGTGTCCCCTAAAAATTCATTAACACTCCAAGAGGTAGACGACCTTAAGTATACTTGGCTTGTTAGACCAAACTCCTGCGGCGAGTATACATAAATTATTAACTCCTGAATTTATTCAGAGTCAAATAAACACTCGACGAAAAATGGTAGCAGAGAACTTTGCCCATGAATGTATATACGCAGGTAGACATCTTTGATACAATATTCTTGTAATTAGAGACCGTGGAATTCCATTAGATTAGCGCGCACCGAAAGCGAAACGGATTTCTCGATTTAAATTTACATCCAACATGGAAAGCATCTGTATGCCATCGATCCATGTAATTCAGTTTTCCCCTTCCATCGTGTAGATACACTTTTGTTGTATGATTGTGTGTGTCTTCTACGTACGCATTTGTTGACTTAAATGATTAACTTTGGTTGCCCTTCTGCAATCGTCCCCCAGGGTACAGTTCAATCAATTGAAATGCTCAGCTAAAAGTTGTTATCCTTATCCGTATGGATATATCCTTCACCCCTCCATGGGGATGGTAATTTCCATTCCAGTGAATTCTCTATCTTAACCCCAAATCGTTTATTTAAATTACTCCCCAAAGGTGATTCTTGAGAGCGAATCCAGCTCTGATGCTGCACAATATTGTGATTGTTCCTGGAAAATGCAATTTCTTCGAATGGACAAAGAGTGTAGCTACACTACGATGAGCATTGCCTTGGAACTTAATTAAAATCTCGAAAAGGGAGTGTTCGAGTATGTCAACCGAGTCAAGAAGGGCATGGCCTTTCATATCGCTTTCAAAGTTACCTTTTGTTGGTACCCCAAAGACGAAGATACATTTCTTTTTCACCACCTGTTTGTGTGTTCGTCAGCAATGGTGGGGGACCTAATCAACAACCAGCCGCCCTTATCAAACGTCTTCATTAGCAAGCAGTTTGGTTGCCTACACAACTTTTGCCAAACGAGAAGGAATTCCACATCGATGATGGTGAGAAACATTGTCTGACATGCTAATGTAGGCGATACCGCCCCCAACAACGGTACCCACCCTTGCTCATTGTTATACAATTTCGGATTCGTCTACGTGGAATAAAAAACAATAACCCTTGGTGTGGGCTAGGATACCGTAATTATCCCTTGGAGCACTTTGTTTGAATGGCGCTGCGTTGCCTTGACCCAATGCAAGGTTAAACCATCCTAAGATGTGTGTATAGCTACTCGTTGAAAATCGAACCCATTATATTCGTTTAAGGACATTCTGTTCCTTTGTAATTCTTACACAAACATTGTCTCTAAAGCCATTCAGGTGGAACTGGAACATTTCATTTGTTTTCTGCTGCTGGCTTTGACATGAGATTTTGGGGTATGAGGGCAGATTTTTGTATGTGCGTGTTGGTCACATACATATTCCATGAAGGCCTTTCAAACCCGAACCGAGTGGAGTTAATGCTCTCCTTCCCTAACCCCACAAAAAAAAAAAGAACACCATATCAGCAGCTTGCTTATACTCTTGTGAGTGTATGTGTCTGCCGTATGATTGAGAGGGTGAGTTTTGAAATCATCACCATTCTATAGTGGGGTTGATGGATTTTTGATCTAAATTATTCTCTGGCATTATAATACACAGAAGGGGATGGATGCTATTGAATGGTCTTTGGTTTTTAGACGAACACTTAACTAGGTCAATGATAGGAATCATTGTAGGTGAAGTTTATATAGAAAATCTTTAGGGAATAACTGAGTACGTATGTATGGGATTCTCAATTGAATTTCAAATGTAATTCAATGGAGTTTGCAAGGATGTATAGCGTAGCATAACTGAAATACCGTTTGCAAGAGTGATTTGATATTGTATTCGTTCATCGAAGCGTTTGACTGAATTCAGAAAGAGCCTTTGCTTTTGCCTAAGTAATTCCTTTTTGTTGGATATACCAAAGATTCTCTTGAAGGCCTAAAGTCAGTCAGGGGGTTGGGCTCATCGTTCATATTCTTCGTATCATGGCAGAGGATAGCAAAAACGATCCATGGCGAAGATACTCGTGGAAGTAAAACTGGTGGACGCAGTTGCTCAGAGATTAGTGTGCTGGATTACTGTGCGTGCGAGTTTTTCTAGGTTCGATCCCCGGAAGAACACAAATAACATCCTAAGGTTTTTTCCACTGCGTCACATCTCGTGAAAGTTTAAAAAATATTCGGGTCGGGATTCGGAACTTCTCACATCAGCCGTCCGGCTTCGGACTCGTTAGGTACAATATTGTAGGTCCCTTTCCCTTCCATTCATTCCAAAAATAAAAAATAAAACTCACATAAACGAATGGTTGCGAAGCTAGGCATAGGCTGCCTTGGACCTGTTGCGCCATCTGTTTATTTATTTTTTCCATTGGCAGGAACTTAGGAAAGGGTACGATTACCTCATTGCAACGGAGAAGATTCAACTCAATCAAGGCACATCGAGTCGTAATCGATCGCAGCAACACAACATTTCACTCGCTAGCCTGATTAGAACTTTGCACAAAGATGTCGAAATCTTCCCTTACAAGGTTCAATTGACCAAAACGAGCATCCGCTTCGTTATCGCTTCTCAGTTTGAGCCTTATACCAGCTTCGATATTGACCTCGAATTTTTCCAAAAATGTTGGCGGCTATGCTGAAGATCATATCAAGAAGGAGGTTTTATGACCTCCTGGATGGAGTCTACGGAGACTGTCCGGAGTATGATGTAAAAGTATTACTCGGGGACTAAAGTTGGAAAGGAAAATATCTTTGGCGGGTTAGTTGGTAAGCAGAGAATCCACGAAACGACAACTGACAACGTCTACCGAATAATCGATTTTGCAGCAGCTCGTAATACGGTGATAAGTAGCTCTAGTGTTCCAATGCTAAGAATCCACACAGCAACCTGGCGCTCTCCAGACGGTCGAACTGCCAACCAAATCTACAATGTGCTAATCGATGCGAGGCACGCATCCAACATCCTCGACGTGCACACATTCCGAGAGGCAAACGTCGACTCTTACCATTTTCTTGTCGCGGCTAAATTCAGAGCTCGACTGTCCAACGAGAAGAAGCTGCGAACCGCCTAGAAGAAGAAATTCGACGTTGGACGCCTTAGCACACCTGGAGTAGCCACAGCCTACAGGGAGCGCCTGTAGATAAAACTCTCCTCTGTGCACTCTCGACTCACCTACCACAAACGCCAACAATCAGTGGTGGCAGTATCGCGACATCATTAAGGAGGTAGCCGAAACCACAGTAGTGTACCAGCTACCCCATACAAAGAGCCCGTGGTATGATGATGAATGTATGTACAGGAAAAAGGTGACAGAAGATGCAAACAAGAAAGCGTAGTAGCGCAAAACAATTGCAGCGAGAGAAGAGTTTCGAGCCAGGAGAAGGGAGGAAAAGAAGATCCTGCCCCTGCGTAGAAGGAAGAGGATTTACGCAGCTTCCCAGCTCAAGGAGATCAAAGAATCGTGCGATCGTAATAACATCCGGAGGTTTTATAAAAACGCCAATCAGCTGGCTGCTGGCTACAAAACCGGAACGCAGGCTCTTCGATACAGTGAAGGAAACTTCGTCACTCACCGAAGCGCTGGGAATTGTAGATGCAGCATTTCCAGCAGCTGATTAATGCGCATCATGTAGAGAGAGTGATAGGGCAAGAAGAGAATCCACGTCCAGTCAATGAAGAACTATTTTCACCACTTAGTACCTATAGAAGAAGTTGGCCTAGCTATTAAAAAGCTTAAGAACAACAAGTCCGCAGGCTCTGATGTTGGTGGTGATGTTTTGGTACGGAGCATGAACCAAATCATCAACTAAGAATGGGTGGAAGAATAAATGCCTGATGATTTGACTATCAGCTCCATATGCCCCATCTACTAAAAAGGCGATCCTATGTCTTGCAAGAACTATCGAGGCATTTTTCCTTGCTTAATGTCGGATACAAGATCCTATCCAACGTACTATGTGACAGCTCTGCAACACACTAATCGGTACGTACCAGTGTTGCTTCCGGCCTGACAGATCGACTATAGACGAATTTTTCACACTGAGGCAAATCCTGGTAAAAAACAACGAATTTCAAGTCGAAACTCACCACCTATTCATCGTCGAGGATCTTCAAATCCCAGCCCTCGGGTTCGAGAAGACAAGGAAGACCGAACATCCGTTTCAAAAACCAAGCCAACGCGGATGCCAGAGCGCTTGGTCTATTTTGGAATGTTTTCGTCAGACCTTGCCTTTCGTTGACGTGTAGGCGTTGGCTAATTATTCACTTAACCGGTCGACTTGAATTTGGCCAGCAAACGTTGAAAAGACGACTGATGGGAATGGGAAGGACGACCATGTAAACTGTATACAGTAAAATGGTCGTAATGCTCCCATCGTTGCCGAATCGTTCATGCATAGGATTTTCTAAGTATGCTTGCGACAAGATGGCGCTATACTCTAATTTATACAAGCACAATACATAAACAACTTCCCCATTTGTGGCTTTCATCTGCCACATTCATCTGTATACCTACAGTCAATGGACGATATCTTATTGTAGAATTGAAGTATTTTTTAAAATTACCAGCTGATGTTAAATCTATAGGCGTTTTCTGAGTAAAAGTTCACTCTTTCCGTGCGTTTGTTAAAGCCTCCTTTCATGTGTTAAAATGATTGCGAACATCACGTTGGCATAGTTGTGGAGTGTCATCCTCCAGTCCATTTCCAAGAATACAGTAATTTGAACATTTTTGTGTTTTCCTCATACTTTCCGCTTGACCTTGGTACTTTCTTGTACCCTTATGTTGTGGTTCAAAATTGTGTACGTTGGATTGACCCAGTATATCTATCTAAAATCCGAGTGCCACAAAAATCCTACAGATGCCTTTCGCAAATTGAACCGTCCGAGAAAAGGTGCCTTAAGGACAGATACAAATATTCGGATTTCCCTCAGCCCCATAAATCGGATATCGGTGTGGTACTAGTTTTGGATAAACGAAAAATCGGAAACAAGATTTGCTCTGCATAATACTCTTTTCAAAGGAGCAGCACAATATTTCAAACGAATTCATACCCATTTCCAGTATTATAATGTCAACTGCCTATATCTCCTTCCAATAAAAGGACTAAACCTTCCTGTCACGTCTGTAACACTTTGATTGCAAAATTAAATCTGATACACTCAATCTTTTCTGCTCACATTGCGTATATGTATATCTTTTGAAAGCAATTAAAGTATTCCACATCGACCTAGCTTCAAATATCATACTTGATGTCCTTATGCAAAAGAAAAGAAAGATGTATAGGTACATGCTCGAACAAACTGGCACAAAGTACTCTGCATATTGCTGCAGCAAGCGATAACGATGTAGAACGTTAGTCAAAACGTATCTTGTGGCTGCACAGTGCACATTTGTGCGCATTCAAATCGAAATGTCGATAAGTTGCTCCTTACAACCGCACCAAAGCCAAGGATTCGTCTATATATCCAGTTCCAGTATCCATCCTCAAATACACATTACATGGATGAACCTGCTATCTGCTACTATTCATCTCTATGAATATGTATAAAGGACATTCAATAAATTTATACTCTCCACCACCAAAATGGGCAGACTTCACACAAAATGGACAACGGAGGGAGCTGTGTGGAGCGGTGTAGCGGAGCCTCAAAGGATAAATCGCACTCTTTTAGCAAATTTTCACACCCCAAATAGATTCTATGTTCGAATGAATTGAAAATCGATTTTTATTATGTTCACAGTGACTTCTACACGAGTCCCCCCAGAGAATGGACGCCTTTATTTTTTTTTTCCACCTACTTTCTTCTTCTATAGTCATTTCGTTTATTTCGATTTTTTCTCTGTGAGTTTCTTTCCTTTTGGCGAACTTTTTCTTTTTTTTTCTGTGGTGTGGTAAATTATCAAAAGGATTTAAGTTATGGACTCATATACCTAAGGAGATAGAGATAGAGAGATAGACTAGGCAAAGAGTTGCACACGAAATTTCATATCCATTGGAATGACTTTCTTCCGGCTGTTGAATAGCGGTTGGATAAAGCCTCAAAGGACTCTCTATCGTCGATGTCGTTGTTGTCGGTCGGTCGGGCGGCCGGCGCTGCGCTGGTGCGGTTAGTGTTTGCGGTGTAGGTGGTGCTCTGCGGATGTGTGCTAGGGAATACATTTTAAATTTAATCCTTGATAGATGGAAGAATGACTTGTGGCGAGGTGGAGCCGCAACGCAACAACAACTGAAATTCTATTTCTCTGCTCGTAGATGTATTTTGAAAGGATTGTGTGATTGAAGTAAATAAATTTGCGGTCAATTTATGATTGGTTGGGTGGACGATGAAACGAAGCGATTGCAAAGAGAAAAAAAAATAATAACTTGGGGAAACATGGTGTGGGGCGGTAATTCCAGATGACATCAGGTGATTGCCATGTTTGCTTCAATTAAGGATATGGTGTATTTCCTTTGGTGAGTTGCCGTCTTCCAAATTGGATTGAGTGCTATTTTGAAGAGAAATTGATTGATGTGGGGGCAAGTTGAGTGTTTTTTTTTATTAACACTGTACCAACATAGTGTGCAAATATTGATTTTGTGAATATGTGATTTTAATCACAGGAATGGTAAAGCAAACACTCAGTTTATGCCAACTACTGTCTTATGCATTCAATTATAAATTTTTTCTGGAATGACAGTGCAATTTGCATTCGCGTGGACAATTTGCATTATGCTATTAGGGGTGACATGCTAGTGAGTCACATGTGATAACAACATAGAAAATTTGTTCAATATGGTCTGTGTCAGAATTGGGTCTTCACATTGCTTTGCAAACATTATGCAATCGGAACTTTTCTAATTTAACTTTTTGCGTACAGTCAAATGCAGTCAAAAGGGAAGTCCTTTAGGCAGAAGATAGTCATTGTTGATGTTGTATCAGGATGTAGTATAGAAATGCTCTTCAAAAACAAGAATAGCCACAGCTGTAACTTTTCCGGTAGAAATATTATTAGATACAAATCGTGGTGCAAATCTACACTTTTGTCTATATATGCATACAATATTTTAAGTGGTCGGATTGTTAAAATTAACTTTGTCTACACCATGGAAAGGACCTAAAGAATTCCGAAGGAATTAAGAATTAAATATTAAGAAGTTTATCGGGATAGTTAGGTAGGTACCTATACCAACTCTTGGTTTTTTTACTAGGGGTGGGGTAGCGCAAAGTGTATTAAATGTTAACTTGCATTATTAGGTTAATTCGCTCAGTAATGCAGTGTTCTGTGCTCAGGAATAATGGTGGGACCAAGTGTTTTGACAAAACTGAAGTTAATTCTACTCATAATTTGATGTAAATTTTGGCATCAATGTAAAGGTCACTTCAATTCCGTTTGAATGATACAAAACTTCCCTTAAAGCTTAGTACGCTGTACGCTGCTCGAGCTAAATTTTAGCTGCCATACAAAATTCTCTCCAAAATTTAGCTGAGCTAAATATAAGCGAAACCATTTAGCCGAGAGTTACGCTGCTTCACCTAAAAAAATCACATTTTCATTTCGGACTGTACTGCATGTATATGTCACAATTTCGCGCGCCCATTAATGGTTCTACACATTTTTTCAAGCTAAATTTTGACAGATCATGTTTTTTCTTTTTCTGTTGTGTTTTTGTGTAGCGAAAAAGTAAATAAGGAAAAGGTTTTTCAATGAATACCTCGATGAGGAATCCTTTGAAAGTGATATATTTGAGATCAAGGAATAGCAGACAAGGAAAAAAGAAGTGCAACGAAAATATAACACTTTTCAAAAATCTCTTCGATAATAGCTATTTTTTATGATTTTTTGAAAATTACAAAAAATTACGATTTTAGCCACTTTTTTGTCTTTTTCATACAAAATTTTTCTCAGATCATCCCATTCAAAAGATCATAAAAAATATTAGGGAAGAGATTTTAGAATTTTTTTTTGCAGTCACTATTAAAATTGTTTAGAGAAACTTTTTGCATCAAAACATTCTTCACTGCAAGACTAGTTAGGGTTACCATACCTTCCCCTTCATGAGGGCAGTATCTCCTTTTAATGTCTGAAAAATGAATTTGCCCCGAGAATTCGAATTTACAGGGACAGTAAAGTTCCCCTTTTTCGCGTTTTCCAATCTAGTAACCCTATTTCCGATAGATGGCGCTAAATATCAGAATCTTAAAATTAAAATTATAGCAGCTTTGGCCTTGAAATTTAGTAAGTAGACTTTTACTGCCGGATAAGCATTTAATAAAGGGTGAGCGGGAACGAACAAAGCTAAAAAAAATATACATTTTGATACCTCCAATAAGTTCTGACTATTATTCTAGTTATTCTAGAGCAAAATTGTGGTGAAAGTATGATCGAAACACAAATGCGAAAAGATGTAGGTAGCTAGTTCTAAATGAAAGAAAGTTACCAACAATTTAAAAAAAATAAAATCATATAAAAATTTACCTACAAAGTAAAGTGGCGATATTTTCCTTCTTTTTACATAGCTATATGAGTTTAGAAGATATTTTTTAAGGACTTTTCTGAACTCTAATATGAACTCACCAGATAAATATTTTGTTGATTTTTTTTCCAAATTTTTGTTTAGACGATAGACTTATAGGAATATTTTATTGAGTTCCTCGAGCAGTTTCAGAACTTATGGGAACTAATAAATGTTGCTTTAATTTTTTTTTTTTTTTTTTAGTTTCATAACTTTTTTGTAGATAACATTATCTACATACCTAATTTTCCGAAAAAATATTTTTGTGTAGGGAGTTTTAGAACTATTATAGTCTAGACTCTAGAGCATATTATTATTATCTTCTGTAAAACAAAATACAAAATTTTCTGAAAATTTAAGAATAAATAATTTTTTTGCAAAACTTTGCTGATTTTATGCAAAACTTAAAAAAAAAAACAATCACATAGCTACCTTCGCAAAAAACGGAGGGTATCGTAAGTTTAGCATTTACACTCAGAGGAAAAACGAGCTAAAATCAAGAATATCAGTGTCAGATCAAGCTCGTTCGTTGACGAAAGTATGGTAAACTCGGAAAATCTTATTTCAAGTACGAAAATCTTATTTTGAGCTCGTTTTTTCAAGACCAAAAAATCTTACTTCAATCCTGTTTCGGGATTGATTTAAGCTCGAAAATTCTTAAAACAAGACCAAAAAATCTTACTTCAATCCTGTTTGGAGATTGATTTAAGAATGTGGTTCTTACATTATGCGATGCCTGAAAAAAATGTACTTTGGGTATTCAAGATCTAAACCTAAGATCTTAATTACCTACCATCTTATAATATATCATCACATCATTCATTCACATTTCACATCAGTAGATATCATAGGTAATAATATTAAATTTTGAATGTTGCCTTATGAGAATTCACTCAGTAAGTGAGTGTGAATTTTAGGAACGAATAGAAATCAAAATAAAGTACATGCGCATGCAGTTTAAGTATTGTTGCGCTTGTTTCAATCATGAACAAGCTTGAAATAAGATTGTTTCGGCTTATTTTAACAACAATTGGTGTCATATTAAGATTTAGCACGTAAGAATGAAAAAATCTAAAATCAAGCTTGAGCATACTTGATTTTAGCTTGCGATTTTTCTCTGAGTGTATTTAAGGAGACAAATTTAAATTCCTGCTAACTAAATGAAAAGAATTTTTCAAAATTTTTATTATGTAGTTAGGAAGTAATATAGCCTGAAAAGGGGAGAACGGACAAAAAAATAATGTTTCGAAAGAAAATGAAATTTCAATTTATACGGATGGTTTCAGAACTAATGAGGGCACATGATTCAGGTATTTACTCAAGAGATATAGTATAGGCGTACATGTGGCAATGAAACTTCCGGACACATGCAGTGTGTTCCAGGCAGACAATCTTGCCGTACTCAAAGCTGCGGAACTACTTGAAATGGGACAACTATCCAAGTATTTACCTATCGCCATCTACAAGGACGAAGTGGTGGGGGTATTTTCTAAGAGATCCTGAATCTTCGGTTCTCCTTCCGTCTACCAAACTATTATATCGTGTTCCAGGCGCAAATTATGGCGATAAAATAAGTCTTATCTTGACTCAAGAAAAACGTGATATTCGTTAAATAAAAATTGCGCAACAGGATCGTTAGGCACCCTATCTTCTCACATTCATTCTTATGTGTGAGTTTTTTTTTTTTTTGGGACTACAATTTTATGCCGTGTTCGAACGGCTGAATCTAGAAGCTTTTTCAGGACATTTATACTCTCGGATGTTTGTCAGACGTTCGCGAGTGGAAAAAAACCTTACGATGTAATTTGTGTTTTTCCGGGAATCGAACCTGGTATCCTTCGCACATTAGTCCAGCCCCTTAACCACTGAGCTACTGCGCCTACAGATTCGTTAAAGATATTTATATTTTCGGACAGCCAGGAAGCTATCAAATCCTTGGACTTGTAAATAGATGACTGCCGATCGTCTTTTATGGAGATGGAGATGGCCGAACAGTTCAACATTCACCTATTTTGGGTACCGGCGCATAGAGACATTTCAGGGAATTGTAAATAGGCGCTAGAGTCTTACATCGTTAAATTTTAACTAGATAGGGAGTGACAAAACCATGATTGTCATTATTCTGATGGGTACCTGGGCGCACTGTAATATTGAGGCTAACGAATGGGCTGACGTTCTGGCCAAAAACCGAGCAGAGTTTCCTCAAAGTGAAACAATTGAGGGCATAAGACCACCAATAGCCATTGCCAAGATAATTACTTTCGAGAAAACAAAAAATATGTCAGACATAAGATGGTCACATTTAGAAAGGCGCATCAGGGTCTTGAAGGTATCTACCTTGAAAGTTACTTCTTCGAAAATTGAGAGGAGTTTGGCTTCTCAAATAGAATTTAAACCTTTTTAAGGTTCTGTAGGGAAATTAAATAGATAGATTAGATTAGATTAGATAAGTTTATTCTTTAATTAAAATATGTTAAGTACATTTTACAATTTCATGAATAATTATACTAGACATGACAAATTAATGTCGTCTGCCAGAGTGGCAACATTGCTTTAAACTTCATTATAATTTTAGTAGATATGCATATTACTTTTCAAAATAGGCTTAACATTTTGGAGAATAAAAAATAAAAAAAAAAAAACAAATAAATTGTTTAAAATTTAGCACGAAAATTAATAAATAGGGCTTATTTTTTTCAATTTGAAGGACTTTTAGTTTAGTTAAAACAAACAATTTTTTTTTTTATGACTTTTAGATTAGTTAAATCGGATCTGTTTAGGACTTTTTAAATAATTTTAATGGACTTTGAGTTTAGTTAAAACAAAATAATTAAGCTAGTTGGGTACGCATTAAAAGCTTTCGCTGTTGATTCTCGTTCTATAAGTAAACGCTTCCTTGCAGTATTCATACAATATAAGCCAGTCTGCACCATTTAAATAGCTGGCAACCTCTTCCCATCGTAACGTACTTTTGCCGAAATAGAGCCGCCTTATCTCCCTCAATATTGGACAAACGCCAATGAAATGCATTACGTCTTCCCTCTCTCGAAGATTACAAAGCATACATACATCGGATCCCTCACTTCGATGTGGCATGTAGCTCAGCTTCACCAACTCGCCTCTTATTTTAAAAATAGTTCCAATGACGTATCTGTTGTAACTACTTTGAAGTAATTTCTCTCGTTCAGATTTAGATTGCACCTGGAATAAAATTGCCTCACCGTAGATGCCCGTGCCTTTTCTATAAACGCATATCGTTCATTTTCATCAGTAATAGAAATTACTTCATACAATGCCGTTTTCCAATCGCCTGCGCTTCTTTCCGACAAATTTAGTGCAATTCCACAGTCCGCAGCTAACCGATTCCAGTCTTTGACAAAAAGTGTCTTCTGCCGCACTGCATACTGCAGAATCTTCTTCGGAAGCCTTCGTTGATCCATATGCAACACTCTAATAATGTAATCCGCGTTTAGTTTCAGAGTCGAGATAAACATTGTCGGGAGCCCAGTTTCCAAATAATACATATATTTTGGTGTATTGATTGGCAAGATAAAGATTTTTCGAAGAAAAAAGCGTAGCAGATATTCCACTAGCTCGTATTTCTGTACACCCCACACTTGAGCTCCATAAAACAGAATCGCCTTGGCTGTTGCATTGAAAACTCTATGTTGAATATTCGGCGATATGAGTTTGTTGTTGTAGATTTGTTGCCAGTTAGCACATATTGCAGATTTAGCCTTGTTTAATTTCATTTTCAGATGCTTCTCTATCTTCAAGTTGTATGTAAACTCCATTCCTAGGTAAGAATACGATTTCACTACTTCCAGCTCATTTCCTTCGTATTTCCAATTTTCGACTCCTGTCGTTCTTCCAGTGCCATTCTTAAAAACCATAACTTTCGATTTTTCTGTATTGACCTCTAGATTCCAGACTCTGCAATACTCTTCTAGCCTATTTATCATCATTTGTAGGGACGTTGGGATCTCTGCCAGAATCACAATATCATCTGCATACATTATGACTTTGACCCGTATGTTATTAAATTCAACCCCACATGGCAGACATTCAACTAAATCATCCAGAAAAAGTGCAAATAACAGCGGGCTTAGATTACAGCCTTGTCTTACTCCTTGTTCTACTTCTACCTTTTCAGATCGATCTACCATTATAAATGTATGCTGATGTTTGGAGATACATCTTCTCGATAACTCGTACAAAATGTGTCGAAATGCCAAGTTTGTGTAGTTTGTAAAACAGTGATTTCCTATTTACGGTGTCGAAGGCCGCTCTAAAATCCACAAAAAATGCATAAAGTTTTTGATTTTGGTTCAATTTCCATTGCGCAAGTGAACGAAGAACAAATATATTGTCGATTGTTGAATATCCTTTACGAAATCCGCTTTGAAACTCGCTTAACTTATTTTGCTCTTGAACCCAGCTGTTGAGCCTTTCGTAAAGTATTGATGTTAATATTTTGAGTGCGGTGTTTAAAAATGATATTCCTCGATAATTTATTGGATCCTCCGGATTACACTTTTTAAATATTGGCATTATCAGCGCTTCATAAAAATGTTCGAGAAACGTTCCAAACTTAAATATTATATTTAGTGCATCTTTCAATTTTTCCTTAAAGAAATTTGAGCTATATTTATAGAACTCCGCCGGGATTCCATTTGAACCTGCCGCTTTTCCATCTTTTAAATTCTCTAAAGCTGTATCCACTTCACTTGTTGTGATGTGAGAGTCCAATTTCTCGCCTTAGTAAAGGGCAGTGCGAAGCTCCAACACATTTGATGCGATGAATTAAGCAGAGTTGAAAAATGTGTTCGTAACAATTCTAGTGATACTGTAACTACTTCCTTTGTATTCAGATTTCCGTTGAGCTTTTTTGTTAGTGTTATATAATGTACGAGGGTAACACTTGTTGAAGCCGAGCTGAACACAACCATACATCGAGCTGTCAATATAGAATGACGTGTAGGCTGTCAACACGACGGATATTGGGAGAGATAGCAACGTGGCCAATTGGTTAACCTTGAACGATCAAATAAAAAGTGAATTAACCATATAATTTGTCTGGTCTTTTATTCCCGAACATAATACTGGCGACGAGGTAAAAAAAAAAAAAAAAAAAAAAAAAACAAAAAAAAAAAAAAAAAAAATAAGATAATTAAATATAATGAACGAAAGCGTCATGGCAAATATAAACTCGGGTGCAAGTGCAGCACCAGTGTTTGGCAGACTAGAGCAGTTTCAATCGTCTATGTCCTGGAACAATTATAAGGAAAGAATGGAATTCTATTTCGAGGCAAATGGAATAAAGATGGAGGTACAGCAAAAGGCAATATTCTTAGCAT
This sequence comes from Cheilosia scutellata, assembly GCA_955612985.1. NCBI lineage: Eukaryota > Metazoa > Arthropoda > Insecta > Diptera > Syrphidae > Cheilosia > Cheilosia scutellata. The sequence continues at coordinate 54,785,650 of OY015314.1, forward strand.
GCGTTGGTGAGACCACGTATGAAGTGATTCGCTCATTACTCACACCATTGGGCCCGAAAGATGTGACATTCCAAGAAATTCTGGAAAAGTTGGATGAACATTTTCATCCAAAGCCTAACGAAATTGTTCAAAGATTTGTTTTTCACAAACGATGTCAAAAACCAGGCGAATCAATTGCAGATTTTGTTAAAGATTTGCGTAAATTATCCGAACATTGTAATTTTACCGAGCTAAATAATATGTTACGTGATCAAATCGTATGCGGAATTACAGACGAGGCATTGCAGAAACGTTTGTTCAGCGAGACTAAGCTCGATTTCCAAAGAGCCTACGAACTAGCATTGGCACACGAAACCGCAACCAAAAATGTATCAAATGTTCGAGGTACAAGTGCCGGCAGTAACGAGGTTATGGCTGTGACAGCACATGGTTCAACATCGAGGACGTTTGGAAAATGTTTTCGTTGTGATGGATATCACCAACAAGAAAAATGTCTTTTTAAAGACAAAAACTGCGACTACTGTCACAAAAAGGGTCACTCAATCAGAGCGTGCTTTAAGAAGAAGGCCAACGAAACTAGACAAAAAAAAACAATGGTCGCGAGATTCACGGTTTGCAAGAACACACCGAAGAGAAAGAACCAATACAAGACGATAACTATTTCTATGAAATAAACAATGTCGACGAAACACAATCGCACAAAATAATCACCAAATTGATCATAAATGATGTTACCGAAGAATTTGAAGTTGATTCGGGGGCATCTTGCACTGTTATATCAGATACTACGTGGAACCGTATTAAGACAACAAATCAACAATTGAGTACGTCATCACTCATTTTACAAACGTGGTCGAAGGAAAAACTCCAAGTTTTAGGAGCGTCACTGGTGAATGTCAAATACAATCAAAAAGAATTTAATTTGCTAGTTGTTGTTATTTCAGGTGGCGGAAGGAGTTTGTTGGGTCGCGATTGGTTCAAACCTTTGGGAATATCGATCAGAGGTGTGCATGAAATGGAAACAGGTGGAAATTGGAATTGGATTACGGAAAAGTACCCGCAGCTATTTAGAGAAGACTTAGGGGCACATGTGGGGCAACCAGTCAACATCGAACTACTGCCAGAAGTGAAGCCAATTTTCTTAAAACATCGGCAAGTTCCGTTTGCTTTGCGAAAGCAGGTGGAGGAGGAAATTCACAAATTGGTGCACCAAAAGATTCTCGAGCCAGTCGAATTTTCACGTTGGGCAACACCTATCGTTCCGGTTCTAAAAAAAGACGGATCAATGAGAATATGTGGAGATTATCGGAGTACTGTAAACATGGGTATTAAAGCCAATGCATATCCCCTACCATTGTATGCGGAAGTTATGGCTGCAATATCAAATGGAAAGGTGTTTACCAAACTGGATCTACAGCAGGCATATCAACAGCTGATGGTGGACGATGAATCTGCTAATGTTTTGACACTCAACACCCACCTGGGATTATTTAAGGTAAGAAGATTGCCTTTTGGGATTGCTGCGGCACCAGGTATTTTTCAAAAGTTCATGGACAATTTATTGCATGGAATCCAGGAGGTTAAAATTTATATAGACGATATCATAGTTTCTGGCAAAGACGAAGATACACATAACAAAAATTTAGAACTAGTTTTAAAAAAATTAGCGGAAGCAAATATAACCGCACGAAAATCTAAATGCATTTTTGGAAAATTCCAAGTTGATTTTCTGGGGTATAATATTTCGGGTGAGGGAATACGACCGAATAAATCAAAAGTAGATGCTATCCAAAGGGCATCCCTTCCCCAAAATAAAGAAATGCTACAATCTTTCTTAGGAATGCTTAATTTTTATAATAAATTCCTTCCAAACAAGGCTACAATGGCAGAAAAACTGCATCGACTTTTGAACAAAAATGTGAAATGGCAGTGGACTAACGAGCATACGATTGTTTTCAACGAATTAAAAGATCTGTTGCGGTCCGACAGAATTTTGGCACACTACGACGAATCTAAGCAGTTAGTCCTTTCATGTGACGCCTCACCGTATGGCATTGGTGCAGTGTTGGCACACCGAGATTTAGATAACAATGAACGACCTATCGCGTTTGCCTCACGAACGTTGGGATCAAGCGAACGCAACTACGCACAAATTGATAAGGAAGGGTTGGCTATAATTTTCGGAATTAAACACTTCCATCAATATATAGCGGGAAGACAGGTGTTAATTATAACCGACCACAAGCCGTTACTAGGCATATTCAACAAACGAAAACCTATTCCCATCATGGTATCACCACGTATGTTGAGGTGGTGTTTGCTTCTTTCAGCTTATGATTACGAGTTAGAGTATCGACCCGGCAAGTTAAACGCCAATGCTGACTGTTTAAGTAGATTGCCACTTCAATCATCAATAGATTGCCCTTCTGACCTGGGAGATGTATTACTTCTTGAAAAACTGAAGCATTCACCCATACGAGCCGAAGAGGTGGCCTCCGAAACCTCTTGAGACCCCGATTATGCGAAGATTATACGATGGATACTGCATGGATGGCCAGACAAAATTGAAAAAGAATTCAAAAATTTCTTTGATAGAAGAACAGAGTTATCCACACATAAAGGTTGTATGTTATGGGGTACTCGTGTTATCATACCGCCGGCATTACAACCAAAGATTTTGAACTTACTTCACGCAAATCATCCAGGAATGACGCTGATGAAATCTTTGGCTCGCAGTTATGTTTGGTGGCCACAATTAAATCAACAAATTGAGGAAGAAGTGCGACGTTGCGAGCAGTGCCAAACCAACCGTTCAAATCCACCAAGTGCCCATCGGCAATTTATATCGCAAGAAACAAATCCGTGGTCAACTTAACATGTTGATTTTGCTGGACCGTATAAAGGCCATATTTTCTTGATCGTCGTCGATGCAATGTCTAAAAGGGTGGAAGTTAAAATTGTTACGAATCAATCAACTGCAGAAGTTATACGAAAACTGCGAGAGATCTTCGCAACGCATGGCCTGCCCAAGAAAATAATATCGGATAATGGGACAGCATTCGTTTCCGAGGAGTTAATCAGTTTCTATGAAAACAACGGAATTAAGTCCCACACAACAGCACCTTATCACCCATCCAGTAATGGCCAAGCGGAACGGATGGTTCGGTACACCAAATCATCACTCTCATCGCTGGCAGAAGGGGATATTCATCTGAAACTACAACGATTTTTATTTAAACAACATACCACTCCCCACAGCGCAACTGGAAGAACCCCGTCAGTTACTTATAGGAAGGAAGTTGAGAACACTGTTGGATATGCTGCACCCCGATAACATCAAGTTGAAAAATGATAGGTCGCAAGGCAATGAATCAGTAAGATCATTTAAAATCGGAGCCCCCGTGTTCTTCAGAAATTATTCAACTGGTTCTAAATGGTTAAAAGGTACAATTTCAGAAATAACAGGACCGGTGTCTTATGTCATAAAATCCACAGATGACTTCAGACGCCATGTAGATCAAATGTTTTGCAGAATCGATGACGATTTCGAAAGCCCAAACGAATTACTTGAAGACAATACTTTAGTCACAAATCCAATCACAGCTAAGAGTGTTCCAATACCAACATCACCTGTTTCACCTGATACACCCGATTCACCTGTTTCCACAAAACCTCAGTCATGCCGAACCGACCCGCAAATTCCAACCAATACCAATAACGACCAAACAGCAGCATCGTGCGAGATGATACCTTCCGACCAACACCAAGCAATTTCAATGTCCGGGTCCAGCGGGGAACAAGCCTCGAGATATGGAAGAGTCATTAAGCCGCCGACTCGTTTCGGTTATTAACCAACATCTTAAAAGGGAGGAGTGTTATATAATGTACGAGGGTAACACTTGTTGAAGCCGAGCTGAACACAACCATACATCGAGCTGTCAATATAGAATGACGTGTAGGCTGTCAACACGACGGATATTGGGAGAGATAGCAACGTGGCCAATTGGTTAACCTTGAACGATCAAATAAAAAGTGAATTAACCATATAATTTGTCTGGTCTTTTATTCCCGAACATAATAGTTAGTTTCCAGAATTCTGCAGAATCTCTGCTTTGACTCAAGTCTATCGCCAATTTTTCTTCATATAACCTTTTCTTTTCTTTGCAAATAGTTTTATATTGTTTGTTTACTTCGAGGTATTGTAACCTTATGGTAGGCATATGAGATTTTCTTGCAAGATTCAACATTGCTATTGACTTTTTTCGAAGTCTTTCGCAAGAATAGTCATACCATGCATTCTTTTTTTTTAGGCTGCGGGCAAACTCGTTTAGGTTCTGACCGTGAACGATCAACAGGGATGACTATGGGCCCCTTATGGTGCCTATTCTAGTCTAGTCCGTAGGGCATTTGTTTTGACTCTGGCTACTGTAGTTGTCTATCAATGTCGAATTTTTCTATCAAATTACCCAACATACCTACCTATTTGTTAATTGATTTTCTATAAATTCTTTGACGACGTACCTATACTTTATGGACTTTTGCAAGAAGACGCACCCCTCTACAAAAACATTAATAATATAGCTGTAGGTACATAATATAATCTGTACTCTACACAGTGTCACTTATAGTGGGTTTTGTCAAACTGACATGACCTCAACAAATAGTTTGGTTTTTCCTCTACAATTTGGCATTGTCCCAGTTCTTTGCCATCATGCAAAGTAACCATCTTTTCAATTCCAACTTTAGTTGATTACCAGAAATACGTCGAGTCTAAGAACTTTCAACAATATAAATTCCCAAATAGTCAAGACAACATAACCACACATCTCCCATCAACCGGCAAATTGTACCGAAACAAATCTTCAAGAAACAACTTCCATTCCAGTTAAGCGCATTATGTCATACATCACCTGACTCGTACTCCCACTACCATATCATATTGGTTCATTTCCCTATACATATCCCCAGTGTACCCCCAAACCCACCAAGCTCAAGACAAATATGTACCACTAATACCACACAAAGTTACGCAAAGTTCATGACTCTGGCAAAACCTCTATCCTTGCAATGCCACCTTGTTTGTAGTTGTTCGCCATTTGTAGTGTGTGCTGCTGCTTGCTTGCTTGCTTGGTGTGTACGCTAGCTCCTGTTAATGCAATGTGATTTATAATTACTGCAGCAATTCAGTGTGTCATTCCATAACTTTAATTCAGCCATTTATCACAATCGTATTAATTGAGTGCGCTCTTCTCTGTTGTTCCGTATATACAGAAACAATGGCAAGAGGGCGAGGGGGGCTGCTTTAAGCGCGCGTATCTATTGCCATTGTGAACTAAATACAATGGGCACGGCTGGGATAATTGTAATGTGCGCAAAACAAAACCCGCCACTTAAAATCAGGCTCAAACTACGTACCAGTACCAACGCGATGAAAAGTAAATGAAGACAATTACCGCCATCTATTATCTGCTCGACGAATGTCATTATTATTCCCTTCCTGATGTGCTTCTTTTATTGTCAAAAAAAAAAAAAAAATACCAAGTGGAAGCTAATTTTTTGTACATAAAAATGTGTTGTTGGGGTAACTCGAGAGGATAATTCAGGACAATTATTAAAAAAAAAAAATCCAACAAGGATGGACAATAATTGGGCAATTATTAGAAAGCCTAATAAAATGAATGAGCTTTAGCGACTAAACGAGGCGAATCTAAATTTTGTTTTTAATTAGGCTGCGGAATGATTTAGTTCAAATTGGGAAAAATAAAATTCAGTTCAAAGCACCAGATGACCCACAGGATAAGGACAATAACAATAACAATAGCAGTAAAAGTGAATGGCACTTGTGCATAATCTAGCTCCGCAGTGTACACTGAATGTTCGGCCTAAGAACTCTATCGGTTCAAGTGAATTTGCATACTTCCTATACAGATTCCAAAAATGAGGTCAATGCCATTTGCATAGTTGGAGGAACTGTGTAATCTTGAAAATATAAATGGTAGCTAAGAGGTGCTTGGAAATAATATGGCCATTTACCTGCTTAAGTATAGGTACCCATCGGAAGTATTAAGCCATAGCTAGTGCCTCACACCAGTCCATGTACAAAATATGTATGTAAAAGGTTGTGTAATGTGTATATAGCAGATGGAGCATGGGACTAAATGTTTACCTGGAAAGGACTGACAAATTTCAAAAAGAAACCCATTACACTTTTGTCGACTTTATTGCCTCAAATTATTGCGTTGAATATACAGATGCTCTATATGGCGATAGTCGAACAGAGAGATCCCGACAAAACTGACCAAAGGTTGTTCCGTGTCATTAGAAATATCACGATGCAATTTGTAATTTTGTAGATCTTTCGAACTATGTATATAGGTAGGTAATCGAAATATGAACCAGATTTCTGTATGCGCTTTCGAGTTGCCTTTTCAATTTCCTTCTGGCGTAGAAAGTGCGCTGTGCAGGTGTTAGTGTGGAAGGTCCTATCGGTGAGAGATCCTCACAGCTGCTTTGAGTTCGCCAAACCATCTTAAGGTTACATTCTGCCCATTTTTGTTTGCAGAAAACTATCAAATTCTATCTCACTTTATGTCCCGTTTCCGGCAATAAGAACAAGGCCTCTTGAGTATAATCGAAGATGTCGTACCTAACAACAGGAACAAATTGGACAGGTTCCCTTCGAAGCAATTATTTTTTGGATTGTTTCAAGTGACATTACATGAGTTATATGGACGATAGTCTGATATCCTATCAATTGACAGACAAAGTTCTGTCCATTAAAGTGGCACTCTTAAGAACAACAACAACTATTCAAGGTAGCTTAAAATTGCATCTACATCTAGTAAGCACCAACTCCGTGAATTGCGAATGACGATGAATATTGGAAACCGCTACTACTTCTGTTTCTGTGTGATGTATCTCGGACGAAGGGCAACTTCTAAACGTCCATTATCTGCTGTCTGGTCAGTTCTATAGTTCTAAGTTGCTGATGGGCCCTGGACGATATAAGCAAAACAAGAGACCCATTGAAAGAAAAATTCTTCCACCCATAGGTAATTTGGGAATTACTTCGAAAATTCCAAGGTCAGCATCGTCCGTAGAAGTGAACTTCTCTTGAAATGAACGCTCTAACGAAAATCAGTCTTCTAAAAACAATTTAAGTATAGAATAAGAAAATTTAGGAACTCCTCCACTGCTTTGCAAACATGACGATCAGGTTGAATATAAGCCCTAAGGCATAGATCAGGTTAGGTTAGTGGGCAAGATAGGGGAAGCCTCCACCTGCCACACCTAGATCAATGTAGGTAGGTAATAGGAAACCTATATAAAAAGCCTATATGGGTCGGTTAACCATCTTGAGACATTTATAAACGAAAAAAATAAGTCACTTATGGACCTGTCGAAAAGCTCTTCTAAATCCTCTAAAAAGTAACTGCATTTCTTCTGTGACAGAGTGCTGGGTATAGTCCCAATGAAAGTTATGGGTCTCCTGACTCCCATTTTTTGGTATGATTTTTCAGCATCAGCGTGTTCGATGATATAATGTCCACAAGTGAGGACAACGATTTCTTGTTCAATTCTAAGATTCTATTAGTTTGTTGTAGACTGGCCACACTTTCTTCGTTATGACACAGGAATCGAGCTTGATGCATCTTCCATTTGTTGTCATTATTTGTATTTTGTTTCTAATCGTTTAGTTTAAGTAGGGACACCTTTTTTCCAGCTCATCATAATTTGCACCTCTGTACCCGGAAAAACCTCTAGTTCTTCACGACAGCGTCTTACAAGCTTCAAGGTCTGCTCAACCAAACGCGAAAATGTGAAAGCAGGAGCGAATCTCGCGCGGGAAACGGTGGGAAACACCGCCATTGCATGTAATAATTTCCCTGTTCCGCTCCCGTTTTCGCGTTGGTTTGAGAATGCCTTCAATTTTAACTCACCGACAGAAATTGCTTTTATTGCCGCTTGACTGTCAATGAAAAAGTAATTTCTGCATGAGGTATATTTCCAGCATTACCACCTGTTTAGCACCTGCTGTCACTGCCAGTTCCTCAGCTTATAACACGTTGCTGTAGCTAGGAAGTCTGATTGAACTGGATAGTCTGAGACTTTCGGAGCTAAGACCCGCGCCAACACCAACACTGACAAAAAATTGCTTTTCCTACAACTTCTGTTGATCGTACGGAAAAAAGGTGCTTAACATAATTTTTAGTAAATTTCTCAAGGATACAAATTTCATAAAAAAAATGAAAAAGGCATTTTAAGTAAAAAAATGTAACAACTAATTTTCAAAATTTTGAGTTTAAGGAGCCATAACTTTTTTGTAGCTGCACAGATGTAACGAAGAAGTGCTTTAGACTTTTATCTGCTACTTAATTGTCTTCTCAAAATGCCCAAGTAATTTTTGTACCTATAATAGTTTAGAAGTTATAGCGTTTTAAGTGGTAGCACCTCCAAATTAGAGGTCACCTACTTTGATGGGCTATAACGGGAAATACGATGAAAATAGACCCCCCCCCCGTGCCATACAATTTTTTGTTTTGTTTGTTGTACAACATAATCCAGGACTATGAATGAAGTGTTTGTGATAAATAATAAATAAATGCACAAGAATAACTGCAACATAGTTAGTTTATAGTTATCCGAAATCTCCGGCTTACCTTGGCGCTCCACGCATCACATCCACCAAATTGGTGCGTTTATCTTGCCAGCATCTTCTTTCTCATAGTAAACTCTATTGGAATAAAACACTTCCCACCTGACACTCGAATATCATAATAACGATAGTGACATATCACTGGTACCCTCGCCGGAAGTTCAGAGATTAAAGCAGCATTTCGTTAAAACAATCCTTCACAATTTATTAAGATTAATATGGATTTCAGTTAATCAGTTATTCTATTTCATTTGAATATAATTAAATCCTGAATTTGTTTCGGTTATACGCAATATTCAGTTATTGAGAAGAACAAACAATCTTTAAAATTAACTATTTTAAGTTCACAAAAAAAAGCAATTTAAAATAATCAAAAAGGTATCTCTGTAAATAAAATCGGAATGACTACCAAAAAAAATAAATTTAAAAGAACTAACCTAGTATTATTGCATGCGGTAAACAAACCAAGTTATTAGGCAAGATAAAGTAAAAGAAAAATTAATATTCAAGATATCCCAAAAAAAAAAACGCAGGCGTATGCGTACTATTTCTTGGACCTACATTCACCCACACGAATAGCATTTAAAAATTTGATTACCTTTTCTTTTAATTTTTTTTTTGTATTATTTTGTTTTTGCTCTTAATGCATACTATGTAAGTGTTCGCTCATACATAAACTTGTATATAATAGAGTAATTAAAACTCACTTACCCACATTTTGTTTTTGTGTGGTTATTTTTATTAGTTTGCAATCCAGGGGTGAGGTAGACTATGTGCACATTTTCTCCGTCCCGTGTTCGATGTCGAGGTACATAATGTTTATTATGTTTCTAAAGGGAATAAAATCAACAAATTTATATAATGTTTGCGAACTAATGGAGCATTAGTTAATTTTGTTTGTTAAAGGAGTACTTAGCTTTCGTTAGGGTGCAATCAGAGATACCTACAATAAAGAGTGAACTTAATTTATAAAAACTAATCCTGTGCTGCGGTCTAAAGATCCTTTGATGATCGGTATGATGCTGGAGCGATTCGAGGTGGTGGTTCGTTGATGATGCGGTATTAATGAACGATTGGACGATTGTACGATTTTGCTGGATGATGAGGATTAAATTTTGTACGCCAAATGGGGAAAACAGTTTCAGACCCGCTGGTGTTAATATGTCATTACAAATGTTGCAAACCACATGCATACGTGACTGTCGTGAATGTTGCGAACGCCCAAGTGGCTGATTTTGCGAATAGAAAAATGCTGGAGCGACAGCTAACGTACTGCTGAGTTATGCAATCATTGAGATCGATATGGATATCTCTTTTTGGCTCTGCAAGAGACGATGAACTTCTACTTGCACTTACGGAGGATGTGGTTTTGGTCGTAGATTATGTAATCCCTTGCTCTGAACTATGAATCGGCCCTTCCGCAAAAGATTCGACTGTCGCCGACAATGAGGATCAAGGCCACACTTCAAGGTTAACTCTTCCGTATTGCGAAGTTACGGTAGGGCGTGCACACTGAGTTGTTAGGGCAAAAAAAAATTGTACGTATAGCGTCGGTTGTACTAAAAGTGACTAGTCGGTATGTAGCGAGTGGGTATTTCCTATATTTTTTTTTCGAACGTGGATTACGGATATAGCGTCACGATTTCAAACAGTTTTTTTTGTATACTTTTGGACTGGCTAACACCAACTGAACTATCCTTGCCTAAACTCGTCCAAGACGAACAATAAAATTTCGCGTGATATCTCTATTGCGGTTTTTTTTTTGCTTTTCATGGTCTTTTGTCTTTTAAAAATTTTTTTTCTGTCCTCTCGTACGACCTCACCGTTTTTCCTGAGCAACTATCTCGTCGCGCCGTGCTCGTTGTCATATATGATAGGTAAGAGTGACTGCTGTCTTTGGCGTACATAGGGCCGGCGTTATGATCTTATGTGCCTACCAATTGTTAAGAGTTTAAAGAAAACTTCAAGTTCATTTTTATGTTCCCTGTTGCAACACAAATTTTCTCTTCGAGAGAAAGAAAACATGATGTGTGCCTGCACTAAATACGATTTCTAGTCGAAGGCTCCTTTTGCCTAGCATATTTTTAGGATGCAACATCCAAGCTAATGATGTTACCATCATGATTGTTTTGCAATTCTACCGAATTCCATTTCCTTCAAAAATGCGTCCAAAAAGACAAAGCATGTTTCTCGGGTCATACAGAATATCATTAAGCGCCCAAACGACGAAGGTATAATGGTAAATGGTGGCTCCTGGGACAGTGTTATAGAAAGTAGCCCAAATGAGCTATAGGAACAACAATGTAAAGACGTTACCAATAAATTAAAGCCATTTTCCAAATAGTAACTTTAGGCGCAACAATATAGAACATATGAGGAAGTGCGCCACTAATCACGTTTCTGTTCATACTGTGAACTGACCCCCTCTACTGCCAACCTTGGAAGAATTCTCTTCCAACAGTGCAAGCCAGAAATACCTGCGTCAGAACCCAACTATTTTTGAGCCATCGTCCTTTTTCTCTTTTGACCACAACTGAAATAGTTTACTTCCCAATTTGAACTCCTTTGCTATAGAATGTGAGCAGTTCTTTCTAAAAAAAATGTTTCCGAATCGTTTTGACAACGATTTTACCACCAAGCTGTCGTTATTTAAAAATCACTGTCGAAATTTCTTCGGTAGGATATTCAGCAGTGAAAATATTTGAAACCTCAACCAATATTTAATTTTCCATTTCCTATGCAAACTATACGAGCGGCTTTTTTTTACCCAAAATCAAGAGCTCTAGATAATAGTGACTACATCTAGTTAAACACTTTCTCAGTCGACAAACGCTTGCACCCATTAAAGGGAGGACCATTTACAAAGACTTTCAGCCGTTTGAAACCATTTGTGGCCGAATTCGTATCTAAGTGCATGTGATTGCAACATTGTTCCGATGTCATCTTCATTTTCGTCCTACGGCCTCCCTCCCTCTTATGAGTACGAAAATTGTAACATTCCATGCGGGTAGCAGTTGCAAAACCTCAATAGTAGATACTAAAAGTACCTCCAGCAGAATAAAATCCGACCACACATCTTGCCTGCCACATCTACAATCCCAGTCATGTATCTATTAACGAAACTGTTTTTGACATCAGCAACAGTTCCTCTGAACATGCTAAAGTGGACAAAAAAAAAAGGCACAGTCTCATGTCCAAGTAGGACACTGAGCAACATCTGATGAACGACAAAAGGATGTGTGTCTTCGTTATCTTTCCTTTTGCAAAATTGTTCTCTATGCATGCGAACGTCATTCGCATCCGACATTCAGTGTGATGCGGTCCATTTGCTTTCATATGTCAGCAAACCAGCTTTTGGTCCATACCCAAGCTGTAGGTCGTATCTTTGTGGGACAAAAGAAACGAGGCGCTGGAGATACCCAATGCTAGTGTCGGGCATATATTCCTTTTGAATGAAATGCACATCAGTCGAAACAATGTGCAGCTAAGATTAATGCGAAATCAGTTGCAACTTTAAAGAAAACCATTTAGCTGCCACACTACACGAGTAGGTAGGAGAACGGGTATACCAATATATAAAAGCAAATAACTAATATCCGTAATGAACAACAAACGAACACTTTTCTCAGCCACATCCTGCCATCAACCCTGACCTCGCTGGTCAGTATATCCTGGACCTCACTTGCGTCCTCCCCTTAACGAGGACTTAACATGCGATCGTCAGCAATCTGTTGCTGGTACCCCCTCCATCACCACCCTCGATGCTAAAGTGGATGATAATTTACCTTAGAACCGAGTATGTAACACCCAATACACCTGACCAAGTCCAACGGTAACCGAACTGGAATGACCCTGCCCGGTAATGAGTTCTGCCCATAAAGAGTTTTCTGTGTAGCGTGAGTTTTTTGTGTAATTTAATTTTAATGCTCTCATTTAGCGAGAAGTACATCCGCCCTCGTCCTGCCAGGGCCATGACGATGGTTTTTGTGTTGTTCGGGGTCAACCGGTCAGGCTTACATGTCATGGCGGAATTGAAGGTATGAGAGCACAGCTCAGCAACGAATGTTGCCGCTATTCAACTTATGTTGTGCAAGTGTAGGGAATTCCCTGGCGAGCACAGCTCATTATGTTTTCATAGTTACTATCCACAATTGGAATACTTTTTTTTTTTTTGCACCTTTTGTTTTTAATTATTTTCTGTATTCCGTGTGAAGAAAAAATAAACACATAAATAAGCACCCACGTGGGAGCTTGTGCGTTTTGTGTTATATTATTTGTTTTTTGCCAAAATTCGTTCAACCACAAGTTAGGCACTTTGCGCCAGTCGGCCAGGGTGAGGTAAGCGAAACTTTCCATCTGTTGAAGAGTGGAAAGTTTACAGCTATCCATTATTAAATAAATAACTTATTTCTGTCGATTGGGGATGGTCTTAAATACTACCCTAAACTTAATATTTTTTTCGGTCTTTTTGACAAGCCATATTGATATATATAAGTAATTCAGTACCTACACAACAATCATTTCTAAACTTCTTACGCTATCTGCTCGTTTCTTCAGTTTTACTTCCCTTTTCTAAAAAAAAATTATTTTCCTTTTACGAGTAGGTACACTTTGGACTTTCACAACTGAACGAAATAATAAAAAAGTTATCGGTTTTTAAATGTTTCGCTGTGATGGCAACTTTTTTTCTGATCACTGGTTAGTAGTTAACCAGAGCCATGAAGTACTTTATCTTTTGCAACATTTTCGAACCCCTGTCTCATGTATTCGACCATTTATAAGAAACTAGCTGACCCGGCAAACGTTGTTCTGCCTAAAATAGTTATTTTAAATATTTCAAGATTTATTTTGATATTTTTGTTCAATTATTTCTTTTAATAGGAATGAAGGCGGATAGCTTCAGTGGTTCAGCGGCCATTATCGGACTTACATACGCACCAACGTTTTTATATAGGTAATGTAATATAACTGTACCCGCCCGGCTTTGCCCGTGCACATAAGTTGTATTGCTTAGGTCTTAGATAATAATGTTCTATCGTAAAATGCGAAAAATGAGAATAAATCGATTTTCTGGAATTTTATTATTGCGTAAACCTGAAACACAGCAAAACAAAACAAAAAAAGAATCATGAGAATCGCCCCAGCGGTTATCGAGTTACAACGTCATCGATTTTCATCCCATAGAAGATCTTTTTTGTATGGGAGGTGCCACGCCCCTTTGTCTAATGTTAACCAATCTTCAGAGAAGCACTCCTGGGCCAATACCTAAGTTTGTCTGTAAATTTGAACTCAATCGGTTCGGCGGTTTTGTAGATATAAGATTTTGAATGTTTTTTTTTTTGTATGGGCTGTGCCACTCCCCTTTGTCCAATTTTGACCAATCTTCACAGGTGCACTTTTGAAACAATACCTAAGATTATCTGTAAATTTGAGCTCAATCGATTTGAAGTTTTCGAGATATAAGATTTTGAATGTTTTTTTTGTATGGGAGGTGCCACGCCCCTTTGTCCAATTATGTCCATCTTCACAGCAACACTCCTTGGCCAATACCTTATCTGTAAGTTTCAACTCAATTGATTGCGCGGTTTTCGAGATATAAGATTTTGAATGTTTTTTTTTTGTATGGGAGGTTCCACGCCCCTTTGTCCAATTTTGACCAATCTTCATAGGAATACTCCTGGGCCGATACCTAAGATTATATGTAAATTTGAACTCAATCGATTCAGTGGCTTTTGAGATATAAGATTTTGAATGTTTTTTTTGTATGGGAGGTGCCACGCCCCTTTGTCCAATTATGTCCATCTTCACAGCAACACTCCTTGGCCAATACCTAGGATTATCTGTAAGTTTCAACTCAATTGATTGCGCGGTTTTCGAGATATAAGATTTTGAATGTTTTTTTTTTGTATGGGAGGTTCCACGCCCCTTTGTCCAATTTTGACCAATCTTCATAGGAATACTCCTGGGCCGATACCTAAGATTATATGTAAATTTGAACTCAATCGATTCAGTGGCTTTTGAGATAAAAGATTTTGAATGTTTTTTTTTTGTATGGGAGGTGCCACGCCCCTTTGTCCAATTTTGACCAATCTTCACAGGAATACTTCTGGGCCGATACCTAAGATCGTATGTAAATTTAAACTCAATCGATTCAGTTGTTTTCGAGATATACGATTTTTTTTGTATGGGAGGTGCCACGCCCATTTGTCCAATTTTTATTTTTTCTATAACCCGTACTGAGAAAATACCTTTCAAACAAAGTATAAATCATCAAAATCGGTTCTGGCAATCTCGAGTTATGGGATTACATCGGATTTCGGACACTTTCTTTATATAGATGAAAATTCTTTACGACATTTTTGGGCGATACTTTTAGCTTTTTCGTCATTCATGGCATACAACAGTTTTTATAAATACCAATAAATGCTAATGTATTTTATGAAATATGGACCAAATGAAAGGTGAAATTCCGGAGATGGATTTCCGCTTTTGGGGTGGTGGGCTGTAAATCGCAAGCATGATGTGATGTGGCCTATGTGGGAGTAGACCGTACGGTGCCTAGCGCTTGGTAGAAATAATGGGAGGTACCTACCTACCTCGTGTTATATTTTTTACAACAGTTAATTATTGTGTTGAAACTTCCAAGGCAATATATTTAATGTTAACTTAGCCAATAATCTAAAGTGAAGTGAAAAACAAAAAAAACCAGTAAGACAATTATCTTCGACTATGCCGAAGCTCAAATACCCGGTACTATATTATTGTAAAATAGAAAAAATTATATATTTGTATGGGAGGTATGGGTACTTTTTATTCGACCAAGCTCATTTTTTGTCAAAAATTTTGAAATATTATTAAAACAATATGTGCAAAGTTTAAACTTGCTATCTTTACTGTAGCTATTTAAATTTAATTTTTAACATAAAAAGCTATATAAATCTGATGTTTTTGTATGGGAGGTAGTAGTAGTTTTCATCCGATCTTGCTCATCTTCGAACTTAGCCTCAGTTTTGTGGATAAAAGCTTACATACCAAATTTCAAGTCGATAGCTCTTAAATTACGGCCGTAATCGTGCGGACAGACGGACAGACAGACGGACAGACAGACGGACAGACAGACGGACAGACAGACGGACATCGCTAGATCGACTAAGAAAGTGATGCTGATCAATAATATATATAGTTTGTCATACCTACAACGCCTCCTTATGGGCGTTACAAATGGAATGACAAAGTGAATATACCCTCACCACAGTGTGGTACCGGGTATAAATATCCAAACGCGTGATTTATTTTTCCTGTAATGTCGTTACATTATGTCAAACATCGAAATTCTATCTTCGCATTTCATTTCTTGCTAACTTTTTTAAAGTTCGTGGTAAATGGACCAAATATTAGTTTTTTTTTGCTAAAGGCAGGCACGGGTCAGCTAGTCTTTTATATTTCTGTTGAGGACATCTGCCTCTACCTGCAACTTGACTCATTTTGCTAGACTTCAAATTGATGTCGCAGTGAAAAAATGCTGAATAAATTTAAACAATCGCAAACGATACACCTCCCAATCTTATGGCCACACAGGCCACATCACAGTTGTTTGTCGTTCGTTTCGACGGGCGGTGCCCGTTTCAGCAACCATACGAACACAACACACGCCACGTATACACCGCACAAAACACAGTGTATGTATTATGTATCCAATAATGATTTCGATGCAGAATTAAAAAGTGGCTAGTAACAGCAGGCCTAGAACTAGCAGACCATAAAACCGAGTTAGTTCTTATATCTAGACTGAAAGCGATAGAGCTCATAACCATTCGTGTTAGAGGCCAGTGAATAAGATCAAAGGAATCAATTCAGTTGGTACCTGGGAGTTATACTTGACAATAGGCTAAAGTTTTTAAAGTAAACGTGGACTGTGGATGTGAGCAGAAAAGCGTCATTATTGCAGGCAGCAATCTCTGGAAGGTTGCCGAACATCGGAGGTCCATGGTATGCAAGAAGAATTCTCTTATTGGTTCAGTATGGTTACCGATTAGCGGCTTTCGAACCACTTCGGTCGAAGCAGCTTTCGTTATAACCGGAATGATTCCTACCGAAATGCAAGGAATCTACACTAGAATAGTCTTAAGTCAGCAAGGGATGGTGACGTTAAAACAAGAAGAAAAGAAGAGAGGTCAGTTTCAATTGCTACGTGGCAAGCTAGGTGGGACAATACTACAAAAAGGCAGATGGACGTATAAGTCGATTCCTATCCTATAATCGAAGTGTGGACAAACCGAGCACACGGCAGCTGCAGCTACCACCTTACGCAATTCCTGTCTCGGAACGGGCGGCGGCTATCAAAAATAGCCTCCGTTCAGAATGCTCAGATAAAGAAGATACCCAGCACGCTGCGTTCTAATGCGAATCCCTTTAGGAATGGAGAGATATCCTGGTCAGTCTGCCACTAATATTATAAACGAGATGGTTAACTCGGAGGATAACTGGAGGGAATTTGGACACTAGTAATTAATACGTTAGGCGCTCTCCTGGCATCGATTATACGGGTTTGCGAATCGTGCATGTTTGCATATTGCTACCGCAGCAAAAAAAGAAAAAACAAAGCAGAGCTACAATCAAAAACAATCCTTTTTAGAATTTTTAACATTTGATCAATGATTGAATATATTTTGAGCCCATCCTATGAGAGACAGAAGGATGAATTAAAACTATAAAAATTGTCTGTAGAGACCATATAGTACCTATACCTACTATTCCCTCTCATTCTTGTTATAATAGCTTAGCTATACGTATATCTTCCACTCTTTAAGGCTTTCACTGGGTTACCATAGTCTGCATAAAAGCTCTCTGGTTACCATCTGCTGATTTAAAAACAAAATAATTTTTTTTTACGAAATAAAGATAATTGCTTACAAAATTGACTCTGTCTACATTATTCTGAAATTTGAAATAGTTTACGAGATATAAGCTAAAAATAAAACGAAAAAGTATACTCACTATTTATTTTCGCATCCAACATTCATAAATCCGAACCAACTTGTCGAGTAAAAGTCGACGTAAATCTGAGACCGATCTTCCACAAAGGTCGGGGCAACATATCAATCACAGAGTTTATACATTATCCACATCTTTAAGTCCTCCTAAAGTATAGAACGTCGACCATCCCTTTCAAGACAACAAATTCGCATGCTCACATTTGCAATCGAATCAAGTCCAAGCCGAATATTTATCTTCATGGCCCACCTCACAGCCCCTAAGAGCGTGAAATCAACTCGATTATACGAGATTTCGTTATTTTTTGCGAAACATTTCATAAACCAACTTCCATGGCTGTTAAATTTGCGTAAAAGATTTGTTTTTGACATCGCCATGCCACATGCAATTTATTTTTTTGCACCACCACCCCCAACTTCAATTCTCGCTTCGCATGGTCTCAATATGACTCTGAGCTGCGATCCAGAGTATTTCCCGTATAGCATTGTCGGCGGCAACACTTTTCTATCCACCTGAG
This sequence comes from Cheilosia scutellata, assembly GCA_955612985.1. Lineage (NCBI taxonomy): Eukaryota > Metazoa > Arthropoda > Insecta > Diptera > Syrphidae > Cheilosia > Cheilosia scutellata. The sequence continues at coordinate 54,803,817 of OY015314.1, forward strand.
CAGCGACCTGTTTCTGAGTCCCTGAGCAGCTTGACTCTATAATGTAAAAGGATAGAGAATGAAATGGTTCTTGTGATGGCTTGCATCATCATCATCATCAGCATCAACAAAACCTTTTCCCTTTTTTTTTCGTACTAATGTCATGTCCTCGGATTCTTCTTTGTACACGAATCCGTCGTGTATATAACAATCTTTCGTTGAAACTAATGTGTATACGTGCACATTAGGAAACCCAACCAATCTAATGCGTTAGCATTAACGGTGCGAATAATTTTATTGATGAGGTGTCATACCATTCATTTGCAATCCTCCCTCTCGCTGTGGAGTACCTGGAATGAACTCTAGCTGTCACAGGGAATGTAAAAATTCCAAAGAAAAACCGAGAAATACACTCGCAGGTGTATACGAGTAATACAAACATCGTTCCTTGGAGTTTGTGGATGTTCTATTTTATCCCTGATGCGAAATAAAAATAATAAAAAATACCATCATCCCCTGTTGGTGCGAGCTGATGCTAAGAGCTAAGAGCAATAAAAGTGGATCACAACACTTCGATACTATACCTACGGCAGCCTCCTCCTTCGGTGTGTAAACTCACCTGCTATTGATAACATTTGCAATTTATTTGTTCACATGTCATCTCATCCGGCTCGGCAGACGTTTGTATAGATGTTGAGCTGCGACGTGTCGTTCAGTTACGCACACGCTAATTAATACAATCCTTCATGTTTGACAATTTGATGAGAGGATTGAGAGCGAGGAAGGGTCATAAGAAAAGGATAACATTTTGCAGGAGTGTCAGAGAAATTGACCATTTGGCAACACACACTTGACCTTATCACCGCACCGGGAGGGCATTCGCTGGTCGACATGTGGGAACCCACGAGCTCTTATTTATTCGGCATCTTTAAGGTCCAAAAGAACATCCTTTTTGGGTTTAATTTAGACAGCTCATTGTCAAGAAATATAAATTTGCCCATTCTAACAAGAAGAGGTCATGACACGAAAATCTTCCATCATTAGGCTCCAACGCCATTACCCAAACAAAATGTCCTATAAATATTCCAACGCTGACACACACTATCTCCTATATTCCTCGGGAGCAAGTCCTAGTATTCATTTGCTTGTATATACGTCAACGAAAAACCGTCACTATTGTTTTCCTTTTCGCCATCATGGCACGGCGATATGGCACACACCGTCCCTAACTGTGAACTAAATTCAAAAATCAACATCCTTTTGAATTTTATGCCACCATAAATTTCATGTTAACAAACAGCATTAGTTTGTCTTCTTGGAGTATATAATGCGAGTGCAGGTTGCATGTATGTGTGTGTGTGTTTTTTAAATATTTTTCATAGGAAAACATGAACAATTTCGGAATTGAGACAAGGAATGGAAAAATATTGTAGCTCTCCATCTAAGACAATACAGTGTGTAACTAAATTTCCCATACGGATTAAGATTTAAAAATTTGTTAGCTCGTTTTACTGTTCCTCTTTCTTGACTCTAAAAAAAAATGGAATGGAGAAGCCAGCAACTACAGCCTACAGGCCAATTTCACTTCTCCCTGTTTTAAGAGAAAAATCTTCGGGAAAAGCTCATGAAAACCAGAAATGTACATTTTTTAAACAATATTCCTTTAGTCATAAACAGTTTAACTTTAGGAAAGCAAAATTAACTAAAGATGCGATATTACATGAACACAAAATCAGTTTTTTGGAAAATGTCCTGCGGTCAGCGCTACCGGATCTACCGACTGCAAATGTGGCGTAATTAATCGGTTCAGCGTTACGAATCTGTTTGCTTTCTGCTGTCTTAGGTTTATAAGAAGTTTTTCGAAACTCAAGGAGTTCAGGATGTTTAGTAAAACGAGAAAGTTAAAAATATAGCTCGTCCTAGAGGACGAAAGGCATAAGGGGAACTGCAGCACCCAATCCTCTTTAGGAAGGGAAATGCACTCTATAAGACGACAGAAGAATATAGCTTCCTAAAGCGACCACTATTGCGGTTGGCTTGGGCAGGGTCTTCCAATAATCTGGAGAAGAACGGATTCTACGACCTTGGTCTGGGCACGTATCTGTCTGTATTTGCAAAAGGGATCGGTCTGAAACAAGACGAGGGGAAAGTATGGTCAGAAAAGCTGTGAACCGATCCTACGATCTTTTTTTGAAAGAGATGTCTCTGTGCATCTTACCTCGTCAAGAGGTCCTGTTGGTGACTGAAGTAGTCAACTCAATGGGTTAAACATTTTTGAAGTAAGCACCTTCTGGTGGCGGTATTTGTCTTTGGGTAAGGATGGTGGGTGACCATAGCAGTCTGCCCCCGGTCTATTTTATCTGAAAGTACATCACTAAGGAGAGAGTCTGGTGCGTGGCAGAACCACTCTACTGCTTGGTAACGAAAAAGGGATTTCTCTTCGGAGAAAGCAAGGTTAGGTTAGGTTAACGGGTTGGTAGAATAGGGTGAACCCTACTGTACCACAATTGAGTCCTCATGGACCCATTGTGATGCCCTTTCATGGGGGGGTTAACCATTGGTGTTAGGGTGGTTAGCTTCGTGTCCCTCCTTCTTGTATTTACCCGACGACGTCCAGCCATCCTGATATCCTCAAGAACCTGTAAAGATCGGAAAGTGTGACATCAGAAAGTTCGTGTAAGTCATGAAAGTAGTAACTTCCAAGTGTCCTCTACGTCTACATATATCGTCATCTTTAAGATTAAGTTTCATTGTATGATTTCTAAAGAAGTTATGCCCCAAGTTTGATGGTTCGGCCAATATCATACTCTGGGCGAAACTTGCGTGATACTTGACAGGTCGTTCGATCTTTCCACCTTTAGTTGGTTTTCATACAAATCTTGTTCCCGACTCGTTCTCTCAGATTAGAGTGGGGGCTTGATAGACTGTAGTGCTCTATCATGGTCCATTGTATATACCTCTCTTGCCAGTTCGTTAGTATTCTCGTTGCCGGCTTTGTCACTGTGTCCAGGGACCCAACAGAAATTCGTTGTGTGCTGCGAGCAGAGAACCTTTTGAGCTCTTCGCGGTAGCGGTCAACTAGCTTAGATTTTATTTCAAAAGCAGAGACTGCTTTTATAGCCGCCTGGCTGTGAATGAAAATAGTAATATCGTTACGCGGTATTGCCAACAATGACACCTGTCGGGCCGCTTCCACGAATGCCAGTCAGTACTTCTGCTTGGTAGACACTGCTACTATCAGGGAGCCTGATTGAGCATTGTATATTTAGTTCGTCTGAGAATATACCGGCACCGGTTCCACAATCCATCTTTGACCGGTGTAGATGGATATCGATTTCCTCTTAGTGGGTTCTTTTGTGGTCCATTCATCCCTACTCGGAAACGAGCAAGAGAATGGTCTATCAAAGTTTAAATGGGGAGACATGTACTCAGAAGTCCCAACATATTTTCCTAGGATCTGCGCGTAGTCAAAATTACCTGGGTTCCAAGATTTAGTTTAGGTAATCCTTAAGGCACTTTTGGTAGCAGATTCCTCTATGTATAGGTCTAGAGGAGTCAGATTAAGAATTACCTCCAGTCCAGCTGTAGGTGTGGTTCTCATCGCACTAGTTATCCCTATACATGCTAGTCTTTTTATTTTTGGCATTGATCTGAGATTGGTCGCCTTGCCTGCTTATTGCCACCAGACCACGCTGTCATATGTGAGTATTGGACGCACGATTGCCGTGTACATTCACAGGATTATTTTGGGGTTTGGTCCCCATTTCCTGCCAAAGATGCGGCTGCATGCGCTACTTTCTCCACTCTTTCATTGACATTCGGTTTCCAATTAAGTTTCTTATCGAGGATAATTTCTAGATATTTCGCCCTATCTGTCACCTTTAGAGGTATTTGGCTCGAATTGTAGAGTTTGTGGCTCGAATTGTGGTATAATTCTTTTGTTTGTGAACAGAACAAGCTCAGTTCGGGGAAAGCAAAGTCGAAGGGTGACCGAAACAGTCTAACCCCTCGTCTATTGCACCTGGACGGGATGTTCGAAGTGTCAGCTGCTCCCCGCATGTAACTTCTGACTGTCCGCTTGTACGAAATCTACCCTACTGCTTAAACACCGATAATGGTGACGATTAGTATTTGTTCATTAGGTAAGTGCGTGGGCGCAGTAGCGCAGTGGTTAGTGTGCTGGACTGCTGTGCGAGGGATCCCAGGTTCGATCCCCGGAAAAACACAAATTAGTGTTTTTTTCTACTGCGCCACCTCTCGCGAACGTCTGACAAACATCCGAGAGTATAACTGTCCTAAAAAAGCTTCTCAATTCAGCCGTTCGGAATCGACATAAAATTGTAGGTCCCTTCCATTCGTCCCAAAAATAGAAACTCACACAAACGAATGGTTGCGAGAAGCTAGGCCTAGGGTGTCTACCGCCTATTGCGCCACCTATTTTTTTTTTTTTTTAAGTGCGTGTTGATGTTTCAGTGAAGCGAATTGGCTTTTGTAACGAACTTGGTCTTTAAAGAAATAAACCTCTAAGCTCTAAGGTAGCTCTACGCAAGGTGGCAGGAGTTAGACAGGAGCAAAGGAGGTGAACGGTGGTTTCCTCTTCCATACAGTTTCTGGAAAAATCCCATTCTGCGGACATATCTATCTATCAGACAGTGGCCCGTTAAAGTTCCCACAAAGCTGCTAATTTTGTCTCTGTTTATACAAAGAAGTATTCTAGTTCTTTTGCCGTCCAATTTCGGCCAAATTTGCCTGGACGCTACACAGGTACTAATATTAGTCCATCAATTTATTTAGTGATTTTTATAGCCTCTTCGAGAAACACAAAACAGAAATTGTAGACACTTTTACCTACAATAAAAATAAGTTCATATACAGTACCAATATTTTTGTATATCACTGTAAGAGCATTTTTGCAGCTGACTCTGATGGAGACCGTTAAGGCCTCCCACACTTGTATACAATACCCTAACCCTATCCTCGAAGCCGGGTCTTGCACAACACTTAAGTTCTTGAAACTCGTATTTTATTTGCTAGAGAACCTTCCGCTTCATACTGGGTGCCATTTAGCATGCATACACTTACCCTTCGGCTATACACTATGGTAGGGTTAAACAATGAAGATGATTGGCAAAAAATTGCACCAACTGGTAAAGAAAAAAAAAAAACACAAAATAGCAGAAAGAAAAACAAAAGAGAAACTCGCAAATATTATGCTACTTCAACTCAATGTTTATGTATTAAAAAATTCTATTATGGGGTACAGAGTATATGCGCTCTACATACACGCCTCGAACTGCAGAAGCAGATGCATAATGTCCGCATACATTACACAGAGAGGAAGAGTTAACACGCGGCACTATAATGTTACGTATACGCCATGGTATCCTACAGTCATGCCGGGTGGATTTTTCCGAGAAGAGTTCAATTTCGGGGTATGACGCGGACGCCCCATTGCGAGCGCAATTCCGAGGCATCAACATTGTACCTATACTATATGCTCTGCTCGGGGTGTGTGCTGAGTGGCAATTCAGTTGCTTTTGCTTGTTATCTACCCTCAATAATGCAGTTGTGTTAAACGCATGAAAGACTTGAGTGCTGCACATACGGGTCGACATGATGCCCGGAAATCAAAAAGCAGCAATGAATGTGAAATTGGGTTTTATCCGTTTTAATCGCACCGATGGGGATTCAAGTTGTTTACCGCTTGTGCGCGAGCAGGATGAAGTAGTTTGTATAATAGTTGATATACCTGAACTAATCAATGTAGTCGATGTATATGTACATTTAAATGGTGAAAGTTAAATAATTAAACAAAAATAAATAATAAACTTAATTAGGTGCAACAAGTCGAAATAGGACACTACGCCTGAATAGGACTCTTGGATTTTCTGTACTCCAATTCCTTTAATTCTGTCTATATTGATCAATATGTTGAAGAGAGCCTCATGTCTTCTCCTGCCAATTGTTGAAATTTGCATAGTGAAGCCATTGCTGGTAGGCATCTTTAGCAATTTAAGTTTTGTAAACTTAAATAATAAATATTCTATAGTCTGGCAACTATCCCAAAGGAGATTGCAACTCCCACTAAGGTATTCTACACCCTCAATGCTACACAGCTACAGCCGTCTTAAATTTTATTTTTAGTAACCCATACATAATCTATTTGCTTTTCGAATTTATACCTACTCTGTAGGGCATCCCCACGGAATACTTTGAATTTGATTTATGAAATTGGCAGTAACGCTGGTCATGCTTTAGGGATATTTTATAGCCTATACATGGTATCTAAGGAATGAACCAAATAAACAGTTAAACTGGTTATACATTTGCCACCTATATTTATTACTGAACTGACTGCCAATGGTCGTGACGTCGCGTCGGCTTCGATAAAATATTTTATGACTTTCGGAGAACATTTTATTTCCTTTGGAAATTACCTAAACTGAAAGGAACTGAGTTAATTTTAAATTAAATAGGTAGACCAGACGGTTTAACTGCCGAGCTTTTTAAGGCAGCGAGAGATGACTTGGTGGAGAGCATACATTAACTCGTCTCCAAGATTTGGTCAGAGGAAAGTATGCCTGATGAATGAAACCTCAGCATCGTTTCCCCCAAACACAAGAATGGAGACCTTCTAAACTGCGCCAACTATCAGTGTCCTCAACATCGACTATAAGATCCTTCTTCAGCTTATGTACTCTGTGAACGCCTACAACCATTCGGAAATGAACTGATTGGTCCCTATGAGTGTGGTTTTAGGCCTGGTAAGTCCACAACCGACCAAATACTCGTAGTGTGAATCCTGGAAAAAAACCCAAGAAGTCCAAATCGATACTCATAATCGTTTCATCGATTTCAAAGCCGCATAGGTATAGTACAGCATTTATAGAGACGAGCTTTACAGGTCCATGTCTATTGTCTAGTTTTGGTATCCCTGTCAAATTTGTCACATTATGCAGAATGACGATGGAGAACGCTCGCTGCTCGCTGCCTTTGCGCTGTCATGTAACTTTTTCAACGTCATACTTGAGAAAATTGTGCAAAACTCGCTAGCCAACACCAGGGACACAATTTTCCAAAAGTCTGTGCAACTACTTGCATACACTGACGACATTGACATAATTGGCAGAACGCAGCGAGCTGTCATTGGTGCGTTTGCAAGTATTGACACAGCAACGGGAAAAATTTGTTTAGTGGTGAATGAGGGCAAAACAAAATATATGATAGACAGCTGCAACTTTGAGGTGGTTAGGGACTTTGTCTACCTCGACTCTATTATAAACTCTGACAATAATACCACAGTAGAAATCAAACGAAGAGTTACACTTGCCAACCGCTGTTTCTTTAGCCTAAAAAGCCAACTGACTAGTAAGGCCTTGTCTAGAAACACTAAGGAAAGGAGACTCTATATAAGACCCTTATCATCCCAGTCCTGCTCTATGGCGCAGAAGCATGGACATTAACAAAGGCGGATGAAGATCTTCTTGGTCGTTTCGAACGCAAAATTCTTCGAGTGATTTTCGGTTCCAATTGTGTTGACAGGCTTTGGAGGTGGAGATTTAATAGCAAACATGTACAGCGACATCGACGAAAGTACGTATAACTCGAATAGGATGCCTAGGACATGGAGAGCGAATGGACACCAACGCTCCGGCTCGAATAGCCTTCGATTCCAACCCGCAGGAATAACGTAGTACATCTCGCCTTAGGTGGCGTGTACAAGTGCAAGGGGACCTCAACCAACTTGGAGTCCGCAACTGGAGGCGGTTAGCCGAAGATTGGGATAACTGGAGATGGGTGTTTGTTGAGGCCCAGCCCAGGTACACCTCCATGCTTTTCTTCTATTCAGCTTCTTAAAACTGCAAATATTGTCATGTGAGTGCCACAAAAAGGGCTCCACCTCCAACCTCATCCGGCCGTTTATTCGTCATTCTTTTTTTTTTTTTTTTGAAAACTTTAGTTCCTATTATAATCTTGTTGTTCCTAACAAAGAAGGCGCTGTTAGGAGAGAAGATTTAAATAAAAGTGCCTAGTGGATTCACATCCAGCACCTACGGTCTTAATCTAGATCTACTCCTAAATATTCGCATGGCTTTTTTCGCGCCAGAAATTTATAATGATGATTATTAAAAACTTGATATTGCAAATTGGTAGATATGATCGACCGCTGTGGGCTTTTTTTCTTCACAAAGATTTTCTTGAAATTTGCACTATTCACGACCCAGTCTCTTATAAGGTAGCTCTAAGGACAATTTGTTGGGTTAAACCTTCTTTAAGTCACAGCTTAATTGTTTAACAAATAATATTTCGATTTGGAATATTTTCATATTTAGTGTTTATTCAACGTCCAAATTAAACCCCCTACCAAAATAGTCACTCAGATCCTATTTATCTTTGACCTTCTTACACGTCCTAACAAAAAAAAAATCGAATATTGATATTCAAAAATATAATATTTAAGCGGCCTTCTTGTATCTTGTATCTGTGTATTTATCTCAAAAAATATTTTCATCTTTTTTCTTTTTGTATGCCATCATTGAGATACATTTTGAATAATTTATTATTTGTCTAGCGAAGGAAAAGCGATAGATCACTGCCAAATTGAATGAAGATATTTATTATATTAAGGACACTGTCACTGTCATATAATTTCCATCTTAAAATATCCGAATATTTTTTTATTTTCTCATTTATGTGACTTCATTAAGGGAATACAGACGAGACTGGCCCTAAGTCTGATGTCGTTGCGAGGACGTTTCTTCATTTTATGAAATTTGCATAATCGCTTGAATTTGGTTTTCTCTGTCAAATCAACTGTGTAGTGCTTTTATTAGAATAACAATGGATTCATTTAGGAAATAGCCTCAGACTAAGATTCTGACTAACCTCATATCCTGATCTTGATGCTGAGACTCAGAGAATATAATCATGGTTTTGTAAATGAATTCTGAAATTGCTGGGCCTGAGGGGAATACTATGCGGAATTATGGAGCTGCGATAAATTTGTGCATATTCAAAAGTGAGCAGGATATAAGCGCTGTGCACAGTCCATGATACAGTATCGTCGTTAACAAAGATATAAATATTTCCTCATGATGTTCTGTCGTGTGTCTCTCTGCGTCCGGAAATGAAATTAAAATCTTTCTTACTACGAAATGGAGTTGCTTTTGCTTCCTCCCCAGTGGTCATGTACGTAATTGAAGTGGAACGTAAACTAATGCAAAAGATACGACAAATATCCACTTTAGATAGTTTCATGTTCCTATTATACGTTCGGGACGTTCTCCCGGGTGGCATATAAGAATGTAAAGCATATGCGTTTATATTTCTCATATTTCGTCGTGCTTATCTGGTCCATATCCTGTTGCTAATATATCTATGACATTAGACGACGACAACGACAACGACAACGACGACGATGAAAATACTCGGCTAATGCTTGTGTGACGGAGCACTGTGTGAGTAGGGACTGAAGTATCAAGTTTATGTTTGCGTGAATACAAAGGCACAAACCACAAAGATTCGTATATCATAAAGATATGGATGGCTAAGAGGACTTTTCTCAATTTTTATATAAACCGTAGACGACATTCATTGGGGAAGGGCAATGGCGGTGGTTGTTTGAGATGTGTATCAAGGGATTACAAACGAGACGAGGATATGAGCGGTGGTTTGAAGGGAACTCAACAACTTACAGGTTTTGGTTTTGAAGTTATTCGAATCTGCATATAATTTCGCCAGAATAATCACTGGAAATGGGAATATTTTTCATTAAGACGCATAATATCCGGACTTATACGTTTTCTCACATACCTAAAGGAAATTCAAAAGAGCAGTGTTTGTCATAGTTATATGACTAAAGTATTTTCGCAGTATCTTCAACCTTTTACTGTCATCTTCAAAGTTCTCTAAACATCTGATTTTTGGTGTAGTACCTTGTGGAATAATTTTTTTTACTGTCGAACTGGTTGCCTTAGTAAATTGGGTTAGAAATCGATAAGATAATTCAGTCCTTCTTCATATTGCTCAGAATTACTTACCGCATAGGTAGTTGTAAATTGCAAAATTAGCAGAGAAAATATCAGTCTAACTTTTGGCAGAATGGGATGGTTAGATCAAGTCCATAATCTTTCCTCTATAAAGTATGGGGAATGGGGATTGCCTTTGATAATTTAGGGTCGGTGGCAGAGAATCGAGAGTTATGGAGGGTCCAGTTGAGCAACCTACACCTGCGGCCATTAAAAATGCATATGAATGTATGAAAGTTTTCAGACTAAAACTGCTGTATGCAAATGTCGAGATATAGTGTAATTTTAAGATTTGTTGGCAAAGTAGTTCCAGTTCCACCTTAAATTACATCTTAAGGTTTTTTCTACTGCGCCACCTCTCGCAAACGTCTGAGAAACATCCGAGAGTATGACTGTCTTGAAAAAGCTTGCGAGAAGCTAGGCCTAGGGTGTCTACCGCCTGTTGCGCCTATTTATTTTATTTATTTTTAGTTCCAGAGATAGCCACTTCCCACTCCACGCCATTACAACGTTGAAAAAATGTTTTAAATCAGCGGATTAGTCCACAGATAGCCCCTCTAAACTCCTAAAGTAGCGTTACATCAAATGATGGTACAAGGCACTAACAAAATGTTCGTGTTGATTAAATCTATAGTATTTGTCGAGGTATTTGTAGTCCTATGGAAATTGTGCCCCTGGTGTTGGATTGCGAGTTTCGCTCAATTTTCTCAAGTATGATGTTGCAAAAGTCACATGACAACACATCACCTTGTTTAAATCCTTTTTTGGCATCAAAGGTCTCGGTCAGATTGCTTTCGACCTTTATGGAGCAGCGTCAAAATAAGCGTGAAAATACTTTGGATTTGCTAAAATGTTCAACAGAAAATAAAACACAGAATTTCAATTGATTAAAAGCGTAAAAATAGAGAAAACTCTGTTTTAAGTTTGGTGAACTTCACTTTTCCACACTCACTATTTGTCAGAAAATTAACCGAGGAAAATTATTTAGCGCAAATTGACAGTGATACATGGCCTTAGTTTCAAATCGATTCGGATCAGGATGAGTCCAATATGGTGCCCGTTAAACCTTACCTTCACTTCACATCGTTTTTGTATCTTTGAACTTGTCAATTTGGATAACATTGTTTTGACGCATATTTTGGGGCGTATTTGGACGAATATATTGATATTTTTTGGTGTGTAATCTAAACAAATTAGGCCGAAACTACATGCAAAAAGAACAATGAGGCTTATTTGGCTGTTTCAGTCACACTTTGTCTTTTCGAAGACAACAGTCATCTGGTGGTGTGAAGTGTATCAGTCGTCTCCACTGTCTCTCCTTCAAATCAGACTATTTTGGTTAATTTTTGGGCTCTCGAATATGCGTCATCCATAAATGGTACAGCTTCCCAAAGAAGGGTGTGCGGAATAACAAGGCTCGGCTCTTTTTAGTAGGTATGCCCGACACATGGTTCGTTCAAGGGATAAAGTTTATCAAGATTGAACCGCAATATCTTTAGCTAACCCTTTGTTTTGCCAATAGATACGGTCGGATTTGGGCCTGAATCAGGGCTGGGTTAATATTAAAGGCGTATAGTTTCTGCAATTGCCAGTTTCAAATAAGGGATTAATTATTGTGTCGTTGTAATTTTAGAAGCATCTAAGAGTTCAAATTAAATGGACAATTATTATCGAGCCCCTGCCTTGTACCGAAATTCATTTAAAATGCTTTCGTCGCTAAAGAGAGTTCAATGGAGAATGGTATAAAAATAAATTGATGTCGTCCTTCGAGGTCACGAAAAATAGTGGATACGTGCCTTTGTAGAACGCATTGTCATCATCTATATCTAGTGTTGCACAGTTTACCAAAACTTAATTATTATGCTATGTCCTTGTGAATTGACAGCGCAGAGTCACACCACATAAAAAAAACAACCCTTTGGGTGCTGCAAACACTCAGATTCGGTGGATATCTATTAGGTAGAATCTCTCGCACCGACAAATAAATTAAATTGTCATGGAAACACTTTCATCACTGCACAGAGCCAGATCTCTGCTCATCCGTATGTCTCTGTTGCCTATATAGTCCTTGCTTTTCAGTCTTCATCTGAGTATATCCCAAATGCGATTCGTCTCATTTTCCTACTCAAGGTCACATAGAGGGATTGAAATTACGAAGTAGTCGAATGCGGTAGGTAGCAGAAGATTTTTGCGCGATTCCAACAACGCATTTTTCTTTCCTTTACTTATGTACCTACTTATGCTTATATTTATATTATGTATGTATTATGTATATAGTTTTTTTTGTTCGTAAAGTGCTACTGAAATCATGAAACGCTTGAGATTCTCGTCTCAAATGGATTCTCTAAGGCGATACAATTTAATTTGAAAATGTTTATGGGATCGTTCCCGGCAGAATCTTTGGGGATTTTTTCGCGAATTTAATGTGAAATGAAATTGGCTTCCTTTGGTTGGTTTTTCTTCGGCATTCCGGCTATAACATTCCGATGGTTGTGGCTGCAGATTGGAAGAAACGTGCGTGCAATTATGTTATGGCGTGCTATGAAATTGATTGATTCTTGAGTAAGAAATAATATTTGCAAGGACTCATTACCGATTGATAATAGGAACTTCAATTAGCTAGACATGGTGTTTGTATATGTTTTGGTTTTTTTTTTATTGAACCTGCAATAGATATCGACTTTAACAATAAGAAGGAACAAGGAATGAATGATAAAAATTATGTATGTCTGAAAGCTTTTTACTAAACCTTAGGCCAAATGCCATACGACTGCTCCGCACATGATCATCGGCAACTAAAAAGGCTTTAAGTTTAGTGTGGTCTTATTCTATTTCAAAATTGTTTTTTGTCGATTTTTCTAGCTTGAGCGCTGTCTGGATATCTATGGCGATATATCTTCCAGACATCTGCATTACCTATACTTCTCTAGGTATTGCCGAAAATTCTGATTAAAAGACACTACTTGTGTTTAGGAGTCTTTTAGACATTATCAGTTCCTGATCTGCCAAGAATATCGTCGGATCTGTTCACTTCGATGCTTTTAGCCATAAGATCGCAATCTCATTATACCTTATGACTACATCTCTTTGTTAGTAGTTCCTTTCTGCATATAATACATCGTACGGAATTTTTGAAGTTGACCGACAAAATTGGAGTGCTTGCTAAAAGCTCTGCTAGGATTGTAGAGTGTAAAACGCTGCAACACTTGAGAAAGTCTAGATTATTGAGTCGTAATGCACTCTAGTCAGAAAGTTCTTTAATGTCCAAATCCAGTGATACAAGGTTGAAAATGTATCCGGTGCACCAATAGCCCATAATGACTATGGAGTGCACAAGTAAAGGCCATGGTAGCCATTCTTCCACACTATTTCGCCATAAATAAGCATGGGTCTAACATAGAAACTATATACAATCTATGCCACATTTAGGGTTTTAGGCCCCAAGATTATCCTATCGTTCTTTTTAAAATTAAAAGGAGTTTCTCCGCATTCTTAATTCTTCCTTTACGTTAATACTCGAATTTAGTTTTCTGTAAAGAGTTATACTAAGATACTTTCGCGGTGTTCGAAAGGAACAATTCTACTCCATCACACTTTTGGCAGGACAAAGCCTCAATATTCTTCCAGTTTTGTAATTCATCAAGAAAATTGAACGTTATTGAAATTAAAAGTCAACTTTTTATGGTTTGTTAAATTCAAAACTTAAGCAAACGCTTTAAATAGCAACTACTGTCATATCGGCCTGCTTTATGTTATTCGTCAAAGACTGGGAAATCTGTCTTACTCTTTAGTGCTGTGGAAGAGAGCAAATCAAACCTCAACTCAAAAAACACTTCAATGAGGACAAAGACTGGCTTGCATTTTGTATCACATAGATATGCGATAGAGAAACTTCTCAACCTTCCTTCAGACGTATTATAGGTTTTAAGAAGACAGTCGCAGACCACGGTTATGAAACTTCACCTCGTCTAAAATTGCAAAGCAGGATATCTAATGGGTCACATAAAGATTCATGGATCGCAATGAATATTCTGTCAAACCCCTTAATCCAAGTGAATGACTTTATTCTTTTAGAAGTCCATTCCCATCAGGTGTACAAAATATTCAGTGAGTGACAGGTGGTTCGATAAATCCCACTCAGCATGGTACATCGAAGACAGACGTTTGCAGAGGGTTCGAGAATTTAAACATCTCGAATTGATCACGAAGGGTTTTTTAGTTGACATAATTATAGGCATATGGAAGTGTAAATAACAAAAAAACTATACAATAATGGCGGCGTTTAGTATGCTGAAGGCTTAAATTCACAGGTGACAGTGAATAAAAATACAACAGAAATTTTCAGATATTTAAATACTTAAGATAAAACAAAATAAGAAGAAGACTCGAGATATTGATTGGCCCCACTCTGATGTATAGTTTAAGTTTTGTTTGGCAATTAAATGAAAATCATTCGTAATCCAAATAAATTCACTCGCTTTTGTAAAATTTTGAAGAAACTTCACAGGCACATAATTCCGGGCCTATATATATAAGAATTCCTGAAAATTTTAGCTCAGTTTTTTGACGGCTTTCGGGATAGATATAGGATTTTCGGGATATACGATTTTTTTTTTGTATTTTAGGTGCCACACCTTTAATTTTAACCAAACTTTACACAAACACATTTTTGGGCCAATGATAACGAAATTTTGCAAAATTGAATGAAATTTATATTAGGATCGATAAATCAATTCTTGCCATTTACTTTTTGAATACTATTTCGTGTAAATGTTGACCGCGACTACGCCTCAAGTGGTCCATCCGGATCCGGAATGTCCAATTTTACATTCTTTTTCCAACATATAGACACCAATAACACGAGTTATATGTTGTCTTCCAAAGCGGCAATAGTTGTCGAAACGGAACACATAGTGCTCCGAGGGGAGCAGCACAAAGGACCTAACCTAATCAACGTCGCAATGAAATCCACAAGAAATGTACAGTACATCCAAATAGGCAATACAGCAACCATCCCCCAAGTCCAATTATGATCTGAAATTGGTCTGCTTTATTGCGAAACCACCTTGGAAACAATTCAGCGATATCTCGATTTAACGGCAAGACTTTGCCCATCTCCTTGTCTAGGCTCTGGCAGAATATTGTCTACACAATGCCATATGTAATATTTGTATATCTATATAGAATTATTTTTAAACAGAAAACCCTTTACTCATTTCTCGAAATCAAAATAACCTTAAAAATACATACGAATACAACTGCTGCATTTTATTGAACTCCGCAAATAAAATTAATTATTACTAATCAATTGGTTCGGTCAACACAGTATCCATAATGTAATTCTAATAATAGATAAAAATAATTAAATTTCTGTTGGTTTTCCGTTGTTAATTTGATACCGCTCCAAATTACCTGATGGAAATTGACTTATTGAATTAGGATATCTGCATATCCGACAGAGTGGTTGTTTAGTTTTGGTAGCCCGTGAGCTGAACGAACACTCCAACCAGAGAGATGAGAGAACTAATTAATAAACAATTTGAACAGGATTTGCAAATTTGTTTGACAGGTACCCATCATATACACAGTTAGGGATTTTCGTTGGTTTTATCTCAAATCGTTAGGTGCTCCAATGCGAACGAATTCTTAATGTATCAGTGTCACATTATGCGGAAGATCTCAAATGAAGAAGAAGATTTATTTAACACAAGGTTCTAAATCTTAATTTATTCACCGGCATCGCATCAGGTAGTTCAAACAATTTGACTCTGACACATTACTCATGCAGTCATGCCCCTCTGCAAGTGATCCCCCCATGAATACAGTAGCTATCAAGGAAGAAAAGAAAACGACAAAGACCCTAAATTGTATACGTATATTGTAGATATATTTTTTGGTAAAGGTAAGAGCTGGAGCAATACCCTCCTAGCAAATTACCACACGATAATAAATCACCCTTAATCTTTTTAACTTGTTTTCTTTTTTTTTTTGTTGGCTGTTGGTTCGTCCCCTACCACCTGCAGGAGGAGAATCCATTCGTTTTAAAACTTAAACACAAAATATTTCTCAAGGATCTGCTCCCTGATCGTCCGCACATCCCAGGTTGGACATTAACAAAGGAATATAAAGGAATAAAGGTATTCGCATACGTTTTTGAACGTGAATGCCTCCTCCTTCCCTTGAAGCCAACAAGTAAGAAAAAAAAATGATTAAAGACAAGAAAACAAAGCCACATAAAAAAGGCCAAAGTTCAACAAGGAAGAGCAGAGTAACCTCAACAAAAACGGTCCAATAATAACAGCGCACACAAACGCAACCAGACAACGGGAAAAAAAAGTCGAAACAAACTTTTTCCATTATCAGAGTCTATGAAATTTTCATGCTAACACATGATAAAATATGGTAATTTATAGCCGGACGCTAATGGTGCACCCTACCTAGTACTCCTGGCTTGGCCAGGGAACAATACCCCCCCCCCCCCACAACCACAGATGGGGTGTAAATATTTAACGAAGCTTAGCACGGCGTTATCTCAGTTCCCTTGCACAGGAACTCCACAAATAGGGACCAACCACATACAATTTTTGAATATTTGCATAGCATGCATACCTGATTTGGCCAAAGGCAAAGCGCAAAGCACTGCTGAGGATTATTATACTCGGAATGTCAACAACAATATGAGAAGCGTTTTGTGATATATCAGTGGCTTTGTCCCTTTCAAAGTATTACACGAGAGAGTGTGCTGTGCTGGTGATGATAGGATGCAGTGCAGTGCCATGTGTATGCAGTGATTTATATGTCATTTACCAATGCGAATGCGAGAATACGTTTTATTTGTCGCGTCAATTTAAAAGGGATTTATGATCTTTGACCTGGGAAATTAGTAAAATGTTGGCTTTGTCCTTAGTTTCTGATCCGCATTCGAGATTTGTTGCTCCACTAGGTAGATGTTAATCTTTACACAGACCGGATGTCGGAATTAGGTTAGGTTAGGTTTTCGCATGTGAAGAGCTGAGTGAACATTCATTTATTCATTTATTCATTTATTCATTTATTCATTTATTCATTTATTCATTTATTCATTTATTCATTTATTCATTTATTCATTTATTCATTTATTCATTTATTCATTTATTCATTTATTCATTTATTCATTTATTCATTTATTCATTTATTCATTTATTCATTTATTCATTTATTCATTTATTCATTTATTCATTTATTCATTTATTCATTTATTCATTTATTCATTTATTCATTTATTCATTTATTCATTTATTCATTTATTCATTTATTCATTTATTCATTTATTCATTTATTCATTTATTCATTTATTCATTTATTCATTTATTCATTTATTCATTTATTCATTTATTAATTTATTAATTTATTCATTTATTAATTTATTAATTTATTAATTTATTCATTTATTCATTTATTCATTTATTAATTTATTAATTTATTAATTTATTAATTTATTAATTTATATTATTATTATTAATTTATTAATTTATTAATTTATTAATTTATTAATTTATTAATTTATTAATTTATTAATTTATTAATTTATTAATTTATTAATTTATTAATTTATTAATTTATTAATTTATTAATTTATTAATTTATTAATTTATTAATTTATTAATTTATTAATTTATTAATTTATTAATTTATTCATTTATTAATTTATTAATTTATTAATTTATTAATTTATTAATTTATTAATTTATTAATTTATTAATTTATTAATTTATTAATTTATTAATTTATTAATTTATTAATTTATTCATTTATTCATTTATTAATTTATTCATTTATTCATTTATTCATTTATTCATTTATTCATTTATTCATTTATTCATTTATTTATTTATTCATTTATTCATTTATTCATTTATTCATTTATTCATTTATTCATTTATTCATTTATTCATTTATTCATTTATTAATTTATTAATTTATTAATTTATTAATTTATTAATTTATTAATTTATTAATTTATTAATTTATTAATTTATTAATTTATTAATTTATTAATTTATTAATTTATTAATTTATTAATTTATTAATTTATTAATTTATTAATTTATTAATTTATTAATTTATTAATTTATTAATTTATTAATTTATTAATTTATTAATTTATTAATTTATTAATTTATTAATTTATTAATTTATTAATTTATTAATTTATTAATTTATTAATTTATTAATTTATTAATTTATTAATTTATTAATTTATTAATTTATTAATTTATTAATTTATTAATTTATTAATTTATTAATTTATTAATTTATTAATTTATTAATTTATTAATTTATTAATTTATTAATTTATTAATTTATTAATTTATTAATTTATTAATTTATTAATTTATTAATTTATTCATTTCTTCATTTATTCATTTATTCATTTATTCATTTATTCATTTATTCATTTATTCATTTATTCATTTATTCATTTATTCATTTATTCATTTATTCATTTATTCATTTATTCATTTATTCATTTATTCATTTATTCATTTATTCATTTATTCATTTATTCATTTATTAATTTATTCATTTATTCATTTATTCATTTATTCATTTATTCATTTATTCATTTATTCATTTATTCATTTATTCATTTATTCATTTATTCATTTATTCATTTATTCATTTATTCATTTATTCATTTATTCATTTATTCATTTATTCATTTATTCATTTATTCATTTATTCATTTATTCATTTATTCATTTATTCAGTTTTCAGCTTATCGAATTTTGCATCGATAGGTACTTGGGCGTACACCCGTACAAGATAAAACTGATCCAGGAGCTCAAAGTTAATGACCATAGACATAGACAACGCCGTTTCTTTGCTTTCCAATTTTGGCCGAAAAATCATCTTTAGCGACGAGGAGCATTTTTGAGTGAATGAATATCTGTGCTTTTAGAAGGGCGTCGCAAAACTATTTCAACCTGTATAGTATAGAGAGTCGCAGTATGAACAAGATTGTGAACCCCTGGAGTAGAGTATACAGATTGGGGCTATGTATGGAATAGCACATCGGATAAATGGCCGCCCCGGCTTTGCTGGCAAGTACGTTCTCTTTTATTGACTGTTTCGCATAAACGTGGCTGAATTTCATTAATACACTTTCCAATTTCCTCTTTCAAGGTGTTGGTGGTCGTGGGCTTGTTGTCTTTGAAACAATGACAATGGCGTCAAATCGCAAGATCTGGATGGCCAATTCTGATCGCAAAAACGGCCGATTACACGATTAGGAAATGACTCGCATGCAGTAATTGAATTGTTTTTCTGTCTGTATAGCATGTGGCACCGTCTTGTTGAAACCACAATACATGTTGGTCACATCCATATCTTGTAAATTAGCCACTAAAACTGGGGTTTTTTCTGACCAGCCGCATTTTCGAAGAATGGTCCACCTCTAGCCCAAAATCTAGAAATCTAGCCCAAAATTTGTTTCTCAACAATTACTCGTGGGTTTTCTGAACCCCAAATGCGAAAATTTTGATGATTAACGAAGATCAATCAAGATGAAAATGAGCTTCATCACTGAAGATGATTTTGTTCGAAAAATCAGCATCCAAAATCTATTCAACGAACTCTCTTTGCGCTGCGTCAGTAGTCTTCAGTTATTGAATCCATGGAAATTTGTAAGCATGAGGTTTCAAGTCTTACGTGAGAATTCGCTTCTCGAAATGCCCAATTCTTGACTACGGTGCCGAATTTATGTTCCTGGATTGTAGGCAATACTTATGCGAACTTCTTCGATGTTTGCTGTTGAACGACCCAGAGTGTTTAATTGATCTAGATCCAGTCTCCCTGAAATTTTTAATTATTTTCTTCACAGTTTATGGTTTTAAATCACTTATGTGTATTGTGTAGGCCATATTGTTTTCGAAAATTGCGGACTGAAGCTGACATAATTATGAGTTTTTGACTTTTACGTCATGGATTTTACTGTATGTCTTAATTTCAAAAGCGAGGCACTTGAGACTCTAGTTGATTGTGAAAGCGACGCCACTGTTCTATGGAAGTTATACCTTGAATGAAAATGGCACAACAGAAGCTCTACAGAAGTTTAACTTGTTTTTAACGGAACTTATTAGAACCTAATACAAGTATAATGTGATAACGTTTTAAAATGTCAACCAGGATATTGCAGATAGCGGAGTGGGTATAGACGTTTACTCTTCCTGAAAGTTTTTGAAAGGTTTATAGAAACGGAAAAGGGTCTGCGTCTAATCGAAGCTGAAATATTAGTTGGGCCATCAGTTAAATATTTCCCCTTTTGAACAAATATTGATGGCGTCTGCTCTCAGCTATAATTATTATTAGTTACCGATTTCCAAATTAGATATTTTTCAGAATAAATATAATAAACCTTGTCATATCGCAAGGAAAGCAATAATACTTCAAGTGCTGACAACATGCGTCACGCATATGGCTCCTCCGAAATTACCAAAAAAAAAAAAACTTTTGCTGGTTATTTGACAAACGAAAACAAATTCGGATCAACATTTAATCAATACCAATCATCTCATATTCACCCCACTTCATATGTACGTAGTACTTCCACTTGCTTCATCATCATCAAATCTTACTATAGTGATGAAGCATCCAAAAGACTTGGCTGGCTGACATCACTATAGGAACGTCTTCGCTCTTTCTGCCCCATGATTACATGATTCATACGAGTACATGGTGGAATAATAATTCTCTAACAGCAATACCAACAGCATAGCCATTAGATTAAATGACTCGCAATCGCAGGCGCCAGAGTATCCTGGCAGTAGGTGTAGGTCTAGGTATAGGTACATACCTTCATTTTCTCGTTCATTAAAATTAATGATTGGATTGCAACGTTAACTACACATATGAACGGGAGAAGATATTTCGAGCATATTATGGTTTCCATATATACCACGTCGTTAATACTTTTTGGTAGGTACAAGTTCTATCTACATACATAATGCATTGATATTTGATTAACAAGCACCCACGTCGTGTAAGGTTATGTAACTCCCATCACCACAAAATCGGATGAAAATCTTCCTTATATATCACACTTAAGGACTCAATTGACGAAGAGTATCCATAGCGATGCTGGGGTGCGCCATTAATTGAAATTAAAGGCGACACAATTTTTCACGCTTAACTTTTCTCTTTTTTGGAAAAATGTCACTCGATAAAATTTGAAGAGCTTTCAGCCTCAGAATCTGTTATGTGATTGCAAAGGGAGGAAGACATTTCTTTGGATATGCACGTGAATACACTTATACAAGCAGCGAGTCACTCGAATTTTTCTCGCGCCATTGAATTTCAGTTTCATATATTTGCTAGGATGCCTTTCATAGTTCATCTTCATAAGGAGTGCGTATTAGTCGACAGTGCTTTGATACTGAGTGGGGAATGCAATATAAACGAGTATGCAATCTTCCTAAAAGTCCTCTTAGGGATCTAAGATGATTTCTTAGAAAAGTAAAAAAAATATTTTATTGAAGTTTAGAGCAACGCTACGATTGGGGGTAGTTGAAATGGTTCTTTATTTCCAGAGAAATATGATTTTAACTCTCAAGGATTTGATTTGATTTGTTGTTATAAATCAAGATGATTTTGAAATTAAATACCTAAGTAGGTCTAGAGGGCAGACGAGCATAACAGGTCATCACGGTGGTTTGCGATTGTATCTCAATAAAATGCATTTATGCATTTGAGGAAGACGAAACAGCTGAACATATCGTGAATGCCCGACCCTCTACGGTATTAAAAGGAAATCATTTTTCAAGGAAATAATAAGTACTGAAGAATTAAAGAAATCCTTTGCTGAATGTTTCATCAGCTACATTAGTGAAGTTGAGACGCTACTAACCTAAACATAAATCTGACAATTTTAAGAACGATACATCTTTTAGGTCAACGTGCATCATTCGCTCTGGCGAGTCAGACTTTAAAAAGAAAAGGTCTAGAGGGAAAATATAGTTGGGCTACTAAAATATTTCCAATCGATTAGTAGTTGTTCAAAATTTTGGTGATGATGTATGAGTTTACTGATAGAGGTGACCGAAGGTGAAAACATTTAAAGCTCTGTGAAAAATCTCGCCAACGTCTGACAAATATCTAAGAGTATAGGTCGTATAACATGCCTTTCAGAGAAAGTTTCTCCATTCGGACCCTGCATTTAATTGTAGGTCCCCTCTATTTATCCCCAAGAATTTCTATTCAAACAAACGAATGGTTGTGACTGTGAGAAGCTTTGCCTGAGGTCATTTATGGACCTGTTGCGAAAGCTAATTATCATTAATTTTGCAGAAAATAAGGGGGTCTGGGAAAGGCAATCAACCATCTAAAACTCATCGAAGACTGCCACGATCGAAGCAACATCTAAACGTTTTAAAGTAAGCCAAGCACCAAGCTACAGGATACTAGCTTTAAGACCGAAAGGAAAGTTCTTTCGATTTCGAGGAAGACCTTATACAGAGAAAGTGAAAAATGCCCTCCAGGTTATGTGATTTGAAACACCCTATAAGACTATAGGTTAGCTGATTTTCAGCCTAAATTTTTGGGGAAAATTGATTTAATAGGGAGTATGAAGTTATCATTGGCTTAATGAGTTCGAAGTTGATCGAAATGTCCCAGAGCTTGTCAACTTTTCCGAACTTCTACGTATATACATTAAACAGAAACCACACATAGTCGTAGTCGAAGGTTTTCCATGAGCCATTTTTGTCGCCAATGAACTGCGTTTAGTCGTAGGGCGTACAGTACACCTTGCTTCGTTGTAGCGCCTTACGGAACCATTCTACTAGTTGGGCCGCGTTTTTCATCTAGGAACCATGCTGTGCTGTAGGTATCCAGAGATTAAACTATTTTCAAATCATAAACATTGTCATCACAAATTTTTAAATTTGAGGTGGCCTCGACTCCAGTAATGCGTTTCGCCCCGATGTGGTGGGTGGGCTCATCAGTAGACGACCACCACATCTGATCTAGACGCACTGTTTACTCGATTTTCACCGAGACTAATGATTTTTCAATCAACAAGTGACTGTGAATCATACCTCAAGACGAATCTTTGGTTCAAAGACTATCGCCGAGAGGATTTGTTTTTTGCCCAGGGCCTGGCTTGTCCATTCAATCAAACTATTTTCAAATCATAAACATATTTATGATATGAATAAATTGTTGGAGTGTACGATTGTCATCACAAATTTTTAAATTTGAGGTGGCCTCGACTCCAGTAATGCGTTTCGCCCCGATGTGGTGGGTGGGCTCATCAGTAGACGACCACCACATCTGATCTAGACGCACTGTTTACTCGATTTTCACCGAGACTAATGATTTTTCAATCAACAAGTGACTGTGAATCATACCTCAAGACGAATCTTTGGTTCAAAGACTATCGCCGAGAGGATTTGTTTTTTGCCCAGGGCCTGGCTTGTCCATTCAATCAAACTATTTTCAAATCATAAACATATTTATGATATGAATAAATTGTTGGAGTGTACGATTGTCATCACAAATTTTTAAATTTGAGGTGGCCTCGACTCCAGTAATGCGTTTCGCCCCGATGTGGTGGGTGGGCTCATCAGTAGACGACCACCACATCTGATCTAGACGCACTGTTTACTCGATTTTCACCGAGACTAATGATTTTTCAATCAACAAGTGACTGTGAATCATACCTCAAGACGAATCTTTCTATCCAGAGAACCATGCTTGACGTTAGACCTCTTTTTGTCATTCACTGGACCCACTTTCTGACATCAACACTCCATCTTAGGGTCTTACGGAACCACGTTTGATACTGAGGCATTTTATGCCCCCAGGAACCAGAGCAGGAAATATTTTCAATATATCCGTTTAGCTACTGGGGAATGGTCGTCATCATCGGATTCTAAATCATAAGTGGAATTCCCCATGGTGGTTGGTTAGAAATGTTGGACTTCCTTGGCCTGTCTAGAGGACGCCTGCCTTTATGATATGGAATGCATGGTTCGTCTGGGTGCTCGACATTGAGAATACGTATCTAATGTATTCTAGTGTCTGCTTACTTACTTACTTAGATGGCCCCAACAAGCCTCTTCTTAAAAGATAAATGTAAAGTATGAAGTATACAACTACTGCCCAAAGAAAGTGGCGGTGAATAGGTCTTAAATTTGGAAAATGAGATAGTTCCCAAGATCCAAGTATACCATGCGATGCAGTGTATCTGGTTAACATAAGAAGAGGAGCAGTAGAGGGCGCAGAACGGTCGAGAAAGAATCACAGCAATTGCGGCAGAATTGGTTAGGTCCTACAATGGAAAATAATGTATATATGTATGAGTATTTTTTACAGTTTGTAGGTACCTAAGTGGGTCTAAATTGCTTTACTTAACTCCTCGCCCTTGTGCTATTTGTTTCCTTTTCTGTAATCCTTGCAACTGTCTGCGGTATTTTTAATGCAGTCTTTGATGCACTTGATGCACTTATAAACACTCTTCGTCGAGGGTGGTCCGCTTTCTTTGTTGTCTTTCTCTGTTGCAAAACTATACTTTAAGGACTCCTTGAGGATGTCTGTAGAGATTTTGTTTAGTATTCATTTTTATTGCCGCACTCAAACGCGTGAGTTTTTCAAAGTCCAACAACTGCCAAAGAGTGAATAGTAAAAAGGGACACTGACTGTACTCAAAGCAACGATGCCATCAGACGTCTAGACGAACTTTTCCAATGCAAATGCGAACCCAGTGTAATATCCTATTCATCCAAGACCTGTGTGTACATAGCAATTCGAAATAGAGGGAGAGTACGTATATTCACTAATATAACCAGGTCATGAGCCGCAATACAAATAGATTACGTAGATATGTGTAGATATGGACAATTTGTGTATTTCGCTCTTGGAATTTATGCCCTCGGCTCAATCTGACACAAGTTATGGACCATTTAACCAAATTCTCGCCTTGATGTAATGAGAACGTTTTTATCGAGCAATTTTGCCGCAAATTAGGCCCGCAACGCTAATGGCATTAATAAAGCTGCCTTGGCTATATATGGTGTTGGGAATAGCCATTTTAGGCCGGGGAGAATTATTGCCCCAATTGGTTGGCGCACTCAATTATTTTCGATTTCGCAGAGGGAATCTCATATTCTGTGGTATGGAAACGGGAAGTGTGACTTCTCAATTAGGGTTGTGCCATAAGAATCGAGGTTAATTGCACGGAAGAGCAATGGTGTGGCAAGTGGCTGGCAATATGTAACCAAGCCGTTAGTCAATCGATATGATTGCTCTTCGATTGGTGCGGTTCGGTTTAATTGGTTGCACAAAGCAGATTCTGGTGGTGATAATGAATTTAACGCATACTTGGGTTCACTATTGGTATTAGAAATAAATTGGCTTTCGTTGTATCCGGGGGGAGGATGAGAATACACAAAATTCAGTTATTGGGGCAAGGCGGACATTTTTGATTGACTTTTGTTGCTGCTGGGAAGGTATTAGGGTGGCTCTTTCGAAATGAAGTTAGTAAAGCATGATGATGAAGTTCTATCAGTTGGGGGCCTATTGCATGGAATTGAAAAGGACAGAAACGCCAGTCTGGAAAGACTAATGGGCCGATACATTAAGTGGTCTCTTCGCTGTTTGAAAATATAAATTAACTTTTCTACTTGAAGGTTTGTTTTATTTAAAGCATGCTTGATAGGCTTCAACCAGTTGAATTGAATAGCGGAAGTTAATAACTTTCAAGCCCGTTGCCGTTTGTCGCCGCACTTTACCCTCTTAATCTAAAATCCCTTTGTTTTGTAGTAGTTCTCTGAGTTCAGTCTGGCATTTCCCACCCATTCGTTTGTGTCATTTTTAATATTGGGGCAAATTTATACACTCTGACGTTTGTCAGACTTTCAATAGAGGTGGCGCAGTGGACAAAAAAACATACCGTGTAATTTGGATTTTGTTGAACCGAGGTTGACTACTCAATTCAATTTCAATATCACGTTTCCCGCCCGTCAATCAATTACAAGTGTCGCACTCGCATGTGTATGTTGTCTAAATGGACCCTCAATCTTCTGTCATCGATTGTGGACGCTGTGCACAAACCAGAGAGAATAGACCACCAGCTCCGCCCAAAAATGAGAGATCCATAGAGCCAGTTTCAAAAAGTTATTAGGTGGTTAAGTATATGTGCCATGCTAAAGTAAATGGAGGGCGAATTGGTCACGCATACAATGGCACCTAATAACATTTACAATTATTTCTGTGGTACAACACGTATTCACAGATAGAAAAAGAGGCGGCGCTACTCATTTCAAAACTGGCTCTATGGAATTCTCTTTTTTGCCCGAAGCTGGTGGTCTATTCTCTCTGGTTTGTGACGCTGTGGTTCAGTGGTTAGCGAGAAGTCTCAGGTTCGACTCCCGCCAAATTACATCTTAAGGTTTTTTCATTCCGCCACCTCTCGTTAACGTCAGATGAGCATGCGAGAGTTTAACTGTCGTTAAATTACTTCTCAATTCACCCTTTCGAACTTGGCACAAATTTGTAGGTCCTTTCCATTCGTTAAAAAAAATCACACAAACGAATGTTAAAATCCTGGTTGGTATGGTTGACCAACCATTTTTCTTATTCGCTGTTGCTGTGGTATTGCATTTGCATTCCCACCAATCTCTATGAGCACAAGATTTCCTAATTATTGGTTTGTAAGGTAGGTTGTCCGGACCACGATAAAAAGATATAAAGATCCGTATAAAACCTTGGGAAACCTAAGACGCTTCCCTAGCGTCACGTTCCGCTAAATCTTGCACTAGCCCCTGATTGAATGTATCTCGTCGATGAAAAATCACATTGGTAGAGCATTAGAACACTTTAAGATGCAATTCCGTCACCATAAAAAAATCAGTTTTCGGCCTAAACGCGGCGCGTAAAGTAGATAGGTACTACTCTCTTTGGTGCCTATCATGAAAAAGAGCGCTTCGTATTTCATCGTAGGTAGCTCATCGAAAAGAGCAAGCAAAAAGGCCTCGGGTCTGCTCAGACAGTTGACGAAAGGACTCACAGCTGATTGATAGTGGAATTCAGTGTGATTCTGATGTTAGCTATATATTTAAAAAATGGTCTACATTTTGAATGAATTTGTGTGTAGTAAATAATAAAGTCCAAATTATGGTAGGTACTAATGTTGTCCCCCACAAACAAGACGCAAAATCGAAGTGCAGGCTTACTTTCTGATATAGGGGAATACAATAAAGTATCTTCCCAATAGGCATATACGGAGAGGTGACTGTCAAATCACTTAATGTGGTGTAGTTCAAAATATATGTAGTTATAATTCCAAACAAAGTGTTTGTCAACAAAAAATTGTTGTTCTCTCAATAAAGTCGATAGGATTTCCCAACAGAAATTGGTAAGGGCTGCTCCCCAATTTAAGCGAGACACATGGTTACTCCTCGCTTTTCCCCATTCAAGGATGAAAACTTCTCGCAGTCATGTGAAAGGAGGACACATGAAAAGACCTGCTTTCGTTACGGATGAAGGAAGTCTCGGCATGATATTGAGAACTCCAATACAATGAGCAAGTCCCATAGGTAAGGTATAGAGAAAACCTTTTAATATGGTCACATTATCTTCTGTATTCAAATAGCTACGCCGAAGATGTTCAAAATTTCTTTTTGGGCCAGATTAAATTACAGCATTAATTGTTTATTATGTGTATTATTTATAGCATTGACACATTGAGTTAAACCTTTTACAAATAAGTTTAACACTTTTGCAGATAGGTTTAACCTATTCACAGATAGGTTTAACCTATTCACAAATAGGTTTAACCTATTCACAAATAGGTTTAGCCTATTTACAAATAGGTTTAGCCTATTTACAAATAGGTTTAACATATTTACAAATAGGTTTAACACTTTAACATTTCAATTTAACCTTTTCACATTTCTAGTTAACCAAATAACATTTCAATTTAAACCTTTTTCAATTCAATTTAACACGCGTTCGTCGAGACTCTGCTATTATAAAATAGAATAATAATTTGACCCACTAGTACTCATTATTACAATAATTGTATTTTCAGACGGGTTTTTAATTTTTCAGACGATTTTTAAATTTTTCAGACGATTTTTATATTTTTCAGACGATTACTATTTGTTTTCAGACGTTTTAAAAATTGTTTCAGATGTTTCGAATATCTGATTTTCTGATGATTTCTATTTATTTTCAGACGATTTCTATTAAATTTCAGACGTTTTTTCGATTTTTGCCGACGTTTCCATTTTTTTTTAAATACTATTTATTTGTAGACGAAAAAATTGTAGCCTATCATAAAAGTTCGTTTTATTTATTAAAAAAAAAAGTGTAGGTCCAAAATAAATAATTGGCGGAACATAAGCCCCTAGGCCTAGCTTCTCGCGGTCATAATTTTATTTGATTTTTTTTATCTTTGTCACTAATGCTTTCAGAAATGAGTTTAAAGGAGGACCTTCGCGAGTATTGAAGTGTTTGCATTCTTGAATTAATGGCTGTGGTATGTATTGCAACCTCTGTTAAGCCATCAAATCGAACATAGAAGTTGTAGCAGCGACCTCAGTCGACTTGGAGTTCACAACTGTCGGCAGCTGGTTAAGGGCTGGGACAACTGAGTAGCGTCAGTGCGTCACACTGAACTTTGAGGGTTCGCCTTCACCAATGTATTACCTGCTTTGAGTAGCCCACTTTGAACTTCGGAGATCTTTTCAAAATGTATAATAACTTACTTACTTGTCGCATAATTAAATCCACATGTCTTTTTCGTTTTCTAAGACTGTTCTCAAAACTGCGATGTAGAAAATTGTACTTAAAAGTATACCAATATCCTCGCTCCAGGATACCTAAACCAAATTTGCTCCAAGGGGGGAGAACTTCGAGATGACAACGCACATATGGTCGTACTATAGTTACCCCGTATCTATACATATTTACTTCCGCCAACTTGATTGACAAAGTAGCGAGTCACAAGAAAAAAAAAAAAAACATAAAAACATATAAAAACTTTTAATCTGCCTACATCAACAACTTTATTCCAGTTGTTTGAATCCCATCATTTGCTTGTGCATGTAGAGCTATGTCAAAGAATCAAATATAGTCAACGTTAAGAAATATACACATTTCCTTATGACAGGCACAAAAGTTCAAAGCCAAACATGTTTCGTCCCCAACTTTTGTGTCAAAGGACATAAGATACTTCAATCCTATACTCCAGCGCCCCAAGTATAGTTCATCTGTTGAACCCATACAAACAAACACGAAGAAACACACCCACCCGCACATATACCTACCTTTCTATACTCGTAATACAGAACAGTCCGTAGAAAGAAGTTTTAATATTCTCTGCATGTTTGCCGACTCTCAGAACGGCAGCTGAAGTTTATTTAAATTTATTATTCATAGATATGTTCATCTAAAGAGGAAATGAAAAGCGAAGCCTGGGGTTAAATCTTCTTTTGCTACTTCATACAGAGTTTTCCATTCCGAGTCGCCCAAGGACTCGTAAGCCTATTCGAAGCGAAGGCGCATGGTTTTTGTTGCTGTTGTGTAAGTTGCATATATACATAAGTGCATATAGGTCTCAGGAGACAAAAAAGAACGAACATGTCCCACCAATTCACAGTTAAATAGAAGGATTTTTAGGACTCTTGAGAATAGTGCTGGTGCCAGGACTATACGATAACGCTATTTTGTACAAGTTATGTATATTATGTATAATAATACACACCACAAGGATACCCTGGCACCCCGAATAAAAAGGACACATGAATTCCACTCTTTATAGAGGATCATTCACTCAAGTGGTTGTTGTGCCTCCCGTGCCCATTCCTCACTACAGCGTATCTGTATATAATATAGCTGCTCATGATAAGTAGCTGGTGCCTTCTGGGGATTAGGGCTTCATTGGCTGGCTTTACAAGTGGTGCTGAAGCATATAATGGCAGCTTTCAGCTTTTCATTGGGCTTGGCCCAATGTTATGGGAAAATATCCTGGAGAGGAGATATCACCCAGGGCCAGGAGGCAGGTTCCGTAAATAAAATGTAAATTGAAATATGACAAAATATCTCCGTGCAGATGATTGCAGAATTTCAATTGAAACAAATGAGGTAAATGTTGGGAGAACACTGTTGGAAGGCTTAGTAAGTTCAGTTGACCAGCTTCTATGCGTAGGTTACAATTTATAACTTGTATACAGGATCTTTAAACAGACGTCACAAGGCATACATGGAAATCCACAATGGTGGACATAAGTACTTTGACAAAACTAAAGTTAATTCTACTCATAATTTGAACTTACTTTATGTAAATTTTGTCATCAACGGAAAGGTCATTTAAATACCGTTTGAATGATACAAAACTTTCCTTAACCCATTAAGTACCCATTGACAATTTAGAACTTTTGTAAAAGTCTACTTTTTTTACTTTTTCCTCCGTCTCAAAAAAATGTTTGATGCAAAAATCCTACAGTGATCTCAAAAAATGTTTTGATGCAAAAAGTTTCTTCAAACAATTCTAATAGTGACTGAAAAAAAATTGTTCCAAATATATCTTCGCTAATATTTTTCATGATTTTTTGAATGAGATGATCTCAGAAAAATTTTGTACGAAAAGGAGGAAAAAGTGGCTAAAATAGTCATTTTTAGCAATTTTCAAAAAAATCATAAAAAATATTAGCGAAGAGATTTTTGAAAAACAATTTTTGCAGTTACTATTAAATTTGTTTGAAGAAACTTTTTGCATCAAAACATTTTTTGAGATCACTGTAGGGTTTGGAGTAGGTGCAAGGTTGGGTACCTAGGGTAAACTACCCAGTGACCGACACCCTTAAGAGAAATTTTTTCTCCATTGCATTAATTTTCATGATGTTTATTTAAAATTCAACTGTAAATAATTTTTTGTAAAAGAGTTATAACAACAGATATGTAAGGAATTCCATAAAATAAGTAGAACATGAAATTGTAATACCTTACAAGGTTTTTTGGTTATGGACACCATTTTTCCAGTAGTCGACACCCTAAAATATTAGTGATGGACACCCCCTTTTTTAAACAGACCAGTGGTACATATTTTGGAAATAAATAAAATAGAAGAATAAAATAAAAGAAAACATTCTCAGCTCAAATAAATAAACAAAGATTCTCGTACATTTTCAATTGATTTACACCCGTTATAGGGTCCGCCAAATAACTTTTTTTTTAAAAAGCTATAAAAAAAAAACTACTGAATATTTTCTCAAATTTCTTTTTTTATTTGAAAGTACAATCTTCTGGTTAATAATGGAAAATAATTTCATTCAAATGGCTGCCTCGGCTGGCCATGCAGTAGCCTACACGATCGGTCCAATTTGTAAGCACATTATCGATTGTGTGCAGCTGTATTTCACCAATGGCTTCACGAATATTGTCCTCTAAAGCGTCAATTGTCTCTGGCATGTCGGCGTAACACTTATCTTTTACGGCACCCCACAAATAATAGTCCAACGGTGTCAAATCGCAGCTCCGCGTTGGCCAAACGACATCAGCTCTGCGGCTGATAATGGGATCTTTGAAAAACAGCGCGCAAAACATCGAGTGTAGCTTCGGCTGTGTGGCACGTAGCGCCGTCCTGTTGAAACCAAATGTTGCCAATAACCTCCTCTTCAATTTTTGTGAACAAAAATCCGTTCAACATGACCCGATAACGATCGTCATTGACTGTAACGGCCACTCCTTGCTTATTTTCGAAGAAAAATGGCCCAATTATGCCTCTGGACCAAAATCCGCACCAAACAGTGACTCGTTTTGGGTATATCGGCTTTTCAATGTATGCGTGCGGGTTTTCTGTGCCCTAAATGCGACAATTTTGCTTGTTTACATACCCGCCAAGATCAAAATGAGCTTCATCTGAAAAGATGATTTTTTTGGCAAAATCGGCATCTTCTCTAAGTCGATTTTTACCATGATTTTCAAAGTAATGTCGCAATATTTCCCAGCGTTGTTCAAGCGTATACACAACCATATTCGTTCAGCGGAAGGATAAAATTAATTATCTGTCAAATCAGACATGAGCTAAGTGTTACCATTCGCGAAATAAGCACTAGTTGAAAAAAAAAGTTAGATGGCGGATCCTTTATTTAAACGATGTGTCCGGACTGATACTTCTTATTTATTGAGTGTTTATTATTCTATAAGGAAATCTCAAGTTTTCTGAAATTCCTAAAGGTTTCAAACCAACGTCTTTTATCACAGGGCACTGAACGACCACAAAATATCAAGAAAAGTCATTTCTTATGACATTTGAGTGCCTGAACACGTAAAAAATAGCTTCCGTAATATCCAGCCACAGGAAACCTTAGAACAATGGAAAAACACTGGCAGGTGACCATAACTGAGAAGGTGTCGGTCACTAGGACTAGACAGTTCACCCTATATGCAATGTTTATGTTATGCTGTTTGGCTAATTTTACCGTCAAAAAATGCGCTTTCTAAATACCTTATATCTTCGGTTTTTGTGATCCAATTTTGATGACATTTTTTTTATTATTTACACATTTATTAAAATATAAAAAAAAATAATTTTTGAAAAAAATTTGACGGTAATATAGCGCCAATCTTTTTTGCACACTTGAACTCAGCGCATATCGGATTCAATCGGATTAAAAACAATGCTTTAATACCCTCCACTGCATAAAAGTCATGCAAAATATTTGTGATGCGAGCTAGTATGTAGGTACCTGCCTACTGTACACGCATGTGTCTAATATTGGTTTTGTGTGGGAAACTACCTACTTGTCCGACATAGCCCATTTTCAATACTAACCTGACGTAGAAAGAAGTCCTCTCACACAATTTCATTCACCTAGATTGATTCGTTTGGACGCTATCGTGTTTTCAACAGACGTACAGATGGAGACAGACAGAAGGACATGGCTAAATCGATTCAGAATGTGTTTTGTGATAATATAATAAAATAATCCCTGAGTGTAATAAGGCCGTTTTGACTCTGAAAAATCCAGGCTTCCAAATTTTGTTCTATCTTAGTCCCCGAGCATCTTTGGCAGTAACGCTCTTAGTGTATAGCTCGACGAGTTATGTAGCTCTAGGCTTGTAGATTCAATGTTTCCAGGCCTATTTAATGGATGCAAGCTATACAAGCAATCTTTTGTACATTGCTCAGATTCTTAAGGTAGAAACTAGTGTTACCAGCCTCCCAACAAACAACCATTGGTCTTACAATCGCAGAGACTAAGCAGCACTATGTTCGGTTGAAAGCGCAACTTCTTCCCAAAAGTGTTCGTATAGTTTGCAGAGGGATTGGGGACACGATCCCGAAAACCAAAATCCCGAAAATCCAAAATCCCGAAAATCCAAAATCCCGAAAAACCAAAATCCCGAAAACCCACAATCCCGAAAAGCCAAAATTCTGAAAAAAGAATCCCGAAATTTGCGCAAATTTTTCATTTTATATAATTTTTCGGTATCTCGTTTTCGAGATTCTTTATTTTGTTTTGAATGTAAAATAGACAAGTGTTTGTCCATTCCATTTACCGTAATAATGTTTTGTAATGTTGCGCTGCAATTCGCAATGTTCATTCAGTTGTGCTGATCTCATATAGTGTGATTGCTGACCGACTAGACTTTAGCCAGTGAACATCGTAATACAAAGTGAGTAGAAAAAGAAAACGTTACGGACTTGCAGATAGTCCTGCATACTCCCCGAATTTTTGGTCGGTTTGTAACCTTTTGAAACAAAATCTGCCGCGGACACAGAACAACAACGTCTCTGCCGCCGGCTGAGAGTTCTCGCAGGGCATTCACACATTGGTGTACATATATTCACTGATTGCTATTTTATGTGAAGAGCAAATCCGTGTGAAAACATGTTTGGCTAAAATAATTACCGGTGAGATGCAACAACTAAGAAAACGTTATGTGACGAAGGAAAAAAATTACGAAATTTGACGCGGAACGTAACGAGCGTTCTGAAATAAGTTTTCTAACAGGAATTGCGTACAATATGTTTTGTCATGGATCGTTTTTTATATGTTTTTGTTAAAAAGACTTAGGGCCAGTTTCAAAGGTTCTGGATAAAGTTTCGGATAGTTAGCCGACACATAACGCTTTCCACCAGATAAAAGCTACTGATATTTTTTTTCTGTTTCATCGTCAAAGTCTCTGATAAACTAACTTGCGGAAAAATTTATCAGACACTATGTTTGTTTTGATACACATGTCATTTGTTTGTTTCGTGTTTTCTAATATTTTTAGTTGTTTTAGGTCTAAAAAAAACCTTTGATAAATTAACGAAAAAAAAAATGAAGCAGCAAAGATCCAAAAAAGAATTCTAACAGAGGAACTGGAGCAGGCATCCACATACTCCGTTTGCGGCTGAGCTCTTCTTTAAACTGGGCATTCAACCAGGCTGATGATCGGCACTGGTCGTATGACACCTTTTCGTCCAACCCATCACTGGAAAGGGGTATAGGATAAGAAATTGTGAGAAGGGTGATTTGCGGATAGGAGTAGGAAAAGAAAGGGGGAATAGATAAGCTCTCCAGCCTTATCGAGCACTCTAATTAAGAGTTATTGGGTAGTTATCTTAGTTCGTTGTTCATCAAAACAGCCTGTCTGTCATGGTAGCCTGTTGAATCATTACAACTTAAGCCTCCACACCACCAACGTCCAGAAAAGGACACAACGGCAAGGTTCCAGCCCCTTGGGGGTAGGAATGTTTAGGAAAAAAGTGAATAAAATTTTCCTTCCACATGCGTTTTCTTACCGAAACGTAAGCCGGAATCGAATTCTAAAGTCTTCATGGTCGAGGGTTTCAAAATAATTTGGCCTTGGGCGAAATACTCTGCTCCTACGGGGCCGTGTAGTATGATCGTAATGTCTTTTGTTCAATTTCGTCTTCTAAAAACTCAAACAAATCCATGTTAGTCTGGATTGCTGTCTACGGCCGTTAACGAAAGAATGCTCTGAAAGTATATTTTTTCCAGCCACTTCAAATAAATATTTTGTTTATCTTCCGGATAGACACTTTAACAGCAACTTGAACCGGCTGATAAACTATCCGAGACTTTATCTGTCAGCTATCACTAGATATCCGAAACCTTTGAAACCGAAAGTTGAAGTTTATCTGACATATAAATTCCGGATAGGCTATCCGAGACTTTATCAGCTAGTCTTGAAACTGGCCCTTAAACTGTTTTTGTTATGTTTTATTTATCTGAAGTTTGTAATTTTGTTTATTTTGTTAAATAAATTTGGCTTATATTTTTGTTTCTACAATAAAATTTTTAGTTTCACTTTCGAGATTTTGGCCTTTCGGAATTTTGGATTTTCCGGATTGTGGATTTTGGTTTTTCGGGATTGTGGGTTTTCGGGATTTCGGATTTTCGGGATTTTGGGCTTTCGGGATTACATTTTTCGGGATTCTGTCCGACTCCCTTTGCAGAGGTATTCTGACGAAAATATACTCAGATTTTGTTGCGTTTCATTTCGTTATCATCTATGACCTGCTTATCCATTAATTAGGTCGCGGGTGTAGGTTGCTCAAGTGGACCCTCCATAGCTCTTGATTCTCCGCCATTGACTCTAAATCATCAAGGGCGATGCCCATACGGGTAGAGGAGAGATTATAGACTTGATCCAACCATCTCATCCTGGGTCTACCTACAGTACACCTTCCTGATGGTACAGATTCCATAGTACATCTTATGCGATCCTGGTTAGGGACATGCGTTTCACATGACCAAACCGCTACCGTTCTAGTAAATACGATCTCTGAGGAGGAGAGTCATTTCGAAAGTTTATATCCGCGTTGCGTTTTAATATTAAAATAATTTTAGGTAGCTATACATACATTATAAATGTTATTTTTCGAATCTCGTTTGTAATGGTGGGAAACTTCTTTCTAATTACCCTTCACACTAGTTCTACCCTCAAAATGCAAAAATATTAAGCGCTCGACGCACATACCGGTCGCTTAGTATTTACCCAGCCGGGATGTGGTATGAGTACACAATACCGAGCGGAAGCAGAATGTTCCTGGTTATATTTGAAGGAAAATTAATTGAAGGTGTATACTCCTCGGTGTCCCACCATTTTGGTGGATTAAGAGCGGCGAAGGCAGTTTCATCAAATTCTAGTTATCGCATAATTTTCATTTAGGTGTGAAAACCATTTCGCTTCTGCTGGGGTGTGATTATGGACTGGGACTGGGGGCACGTGTGTCTGATTGTGGCTGGAAAATTATGAGAATTCGCCTGCAGACGTCCTGTGTCCTTGTTCCAGTATTCTGGCATTACAAAGTGAATGCGGTAATTAAGATTTAATTGCGCACCGTTGAATATTACATGTGGCCAGGTATATATAGCTGCTGCTGCTTACCAAAAGATCGTCATTTGTGAGCTGTGAAAGTGCTGTGCTTGCCGATTTGATTTAGGTTAACCGATTCTCCATAATTTATGCCAAGCAGGTGGAACTGGAATGCTCAAATATACAGAAGTGTGTACTAATGCGTGGTCTTTGGTGTCGCTAAGGTATCTTTATTGTGGGCGTCTCATGTGGACATACATGCGAGGAAACTATAAGATCAAAGAGGTTATTGAGTTGATTGAAGTTGTTTGCTTTACTTTTAGGTGGTTTTCGTCTCCTTAGACCGGCTATAATAAATAGACAGCGAACGCAACTGCAGTTAGGCTACCTTCTTAGCACGTAGAAAATTAAAAACGTGCGGGGAGAGTTCCAACCCCAACCACCCATCTGCCCTAATCCGAAGCATTTTAAGATACCTTGTTACGAAAATAATATTGTCATAGCTTTAAAAAAAAAATAATAATTGCATTCAAGTGTTATTTGCGATGTTTTGAGCGCACTATATTACCAAGTACTAAAACTTTATAATAGATATCTACCTTACCTACATAAATCGACCGAACAAGAAATGTCAAAACAAGAAAGGAAAGGAAATAAAAGGAGTTAGAGAAAGCGTGGTTGCCAGCCAAAATCTCCCTGTGCGAACTTTCTTTCATTTTGTGACAACCGTAGGTGATAGATCGACAAGTTCTTTCCACAAGTCCGGTGAAAGTGTTAGTTAATATACACATTAACTTTGTTTTTGGTTTCAAAAATTGAACTTAATATAAAATTAAGAAAATTACTTGATTTTATCAAGCAACAAAAAAAAATCAACGTATGATTATTAAGATCATATTGGTAAGTCCCTTTAAATTGTCTTTTCTGATGGCTTAACCTCACACTGTAATTCTTTAGTGTGCCATTGCTAATCAATCGCGTGGAGTTCTGGTCGCTAGATTATTTTAAAGCTCCTTATCAGTCCCCACATCATTTATTGGGAACTGATCGCAAAAAAACTGAGGACTCCCCACTGTCCAGCAGAGAAATAAATTAGTCCACAAATATCACTGTGTGTGCTTGATTCAGCGATTTATTTTTCATCAAGAGCATTAACTGCTAAGGAAGAGTGTAATCAGCGTGCACCAGCTAATTCGCAAAATCCGCTAGATTCGCTCTTAGCATCGCTCACGAAAGCACCCGCACTATCAACACCTAATCAGCACTCATATTTTAACAGCCGGAAAAGTCTCCACGCCAAGCCTCCCTCACCATAGCGATACCACGTCCATCAGCAACATATTTTGTACCGTAAATCCACCTGCCTCTGCCTGCTGTACGATTCAACCAGTGACAGCACATGTTGCATGAAACCGATTTAGCCCCAGCAACTTTGTGACTTCGTACAGGCAGCGGTATCGGCTGTCGTAGTTTAGCCAAAGACAACAGAAGCCAGCTGATAATTGCTGAGGATAGACTCATCAGCTGAGAAGAGCTTTGACTGGTAGTATTATGTTCTTGTAAGATGAAAGAAAAACAAATAAGTTTAAATGCCAATGAAGGTACCATTATGTGCATGATCAATTAAGGTAGTTTTAAGTATGGTAATTGATTATTTCTTTAAGTGATTTCATTCTTTAATTTAATTTTAAATGAAATATTAGCCACTGAATTCAATAGATAACAAAACAAAAAAAAAAAAAAAAAAAAAACATTTTTTGCATGTCATAGGTAAAAAAGAAAGACTTATATCAAACATATCAACTAAAATTTCTTCGTTTACATTCATACAGCTACCAAAGGAGGATTGTGCGCACAATGCTTCATCACTAAGTTAACTCGTCGCAATTTGGAGTATATCACACTACACTACACATACAAACAACCATACATAGCTACACTATACTTAATACACAAATTTTGATATCCATTAAAGGATTCTAAAACGTAAGTCATTTTTTGTTACCTAATTCTTACACTGCAATAGACTGCACGAATACAAAGTTGCAAACATCAATACATTAAAAGATACGAAACATAACACAACAACGAAAGCAAATTGAATATAATTAATTAACCTAATATATCTATGGTATATTTAAACTAAATTTGAAGAATTCCTAAAATTGGCTAATAGTTTATTTCAAAAAGTCTCTATTTAATTAATAATTTTGTTCTTGTTTTGATAAATTATTTCCTATTTTCTTTAGTTTGTTTTTTTTTGTTTGCTTATTGCGATAATCTCAAGAGACTTTTATATTTGAGAGAACACATATCATGATCATAATACTTACCATATGAATTTTAACTGCAAATCTTTATATTACCTTTAATGAATTCCTATTTTTGGTTTAATAAATCTGTTTAGTACGTTTAAGTAAAATGAAGGTTTGATTTTATTTGAATGGGGGCTGGAAACTATTTTATGTCCTATAACTTTTGTTAGACAAACCTAGGTAGTTAAATAAGGGGCAACTATTTAAACTCAGGGTACTTTAGTTGCCAAAGGTGACTCACTTCCAGTGATAAGGGAGGGTAAAGTGTACCCGTTATGGCCTACCATCTGCCATACCACAAATAGCGAGGATGTTGTCCGATTGCATGAATTGTCCGTCCGGTTTGAGTTGTGCTAGGAATCCTAGTTCAAGAAAAATCTTGGCATGATTAGTTTTCTTGGAGTTGCGATTGATGTTATCTACATTCGGGAACCCACCCACATCCGGCGAGTTAGTTCGTGCCTTGCCGCAAGCATGCCAAGTAGAATGCTAAGTTAACATCCTTTAACCATATCTAAAACTTTTTACAATCAACTAGATACGCAACAACCTATCATTCCAATCCAATGGTCTAATTAACATTTTTATTATGCCAAAACAAACACGCGTTTCGCATCTCTGACTACCTATCTATATCGGCCATTGGTGGGGTCCCGTCATTTTGTTACATTGTGCCATGGCTGTAAGTGGCCGGATTAAAAGCCAAAATTTAATTACTGTATTAGAAAAAGTTGAATATTGCTGTACCATAACTAGGTAGGTATATGTAGTCCAGGAGGAAATCCTCTTTATTGCGTTTATGCTATTAATAATAACTGTTATTATCACGGCTGTCAAAAAGTTCTCCCTTAGTGAAAATTAAAACTCAGCAAACAAGGGACCAACCCGACAGCGAAAACCCCGCGACACAATGACGACGGATGGGACGACCTTCTGCTGTTTACTGTGCGCGGCCTTAGGTGTAAAGAGTGTATACCGTATCCATTTACTTGTGTAGGTATGTACTTGCGCCATCGCCAAAACATTAGACATGTAGCATGGAGGAGATTCTAAACGCGCTGCTTCCTGACAAGTGGTTATTTTAAATGGCATCCGACTCTTGCTGATAATATCCTTATATCCCAAGGCAAAGGGTTCGTTTATTTTTGGAATTATTTTTGGTGAGAGCATGATTCTCACCATAGTGAACTGAAGCTGTGGTGTTGGGGGGAGTCCTTGCAATTAGCATAAAATGAAAATATTCGGGTTGGCGGAAAGCGTCATCGTTGTCGTCCTTGGAATAATATTTCCCTAAGTAAGTTTGAAGTTTAAAAGTATATTCACAGAATCTGGTGGACAGGAGCAAAATGATACATTACATCAGTTCGCCATGATGTACCGGTGTCCGTGCCGGGTGGTCTATAAGTAGAGCGCAGTGAATATAAATGAATTTCAGTCCGGTTATGCATTTTTAATGGACGTCAGTGAAATGAAATGCATGCAAAAGTTTTATTCGATGAAGCTGATGGGGGACGATTGGACGAGTCGTTTCTTTCGTCTTATCTGAGGTGGCTGCTTGTCAAAGTTGTATGTATATATCTAGTGTTGCCAGAGATAGCAAAGATGACTGATGGAACCAAGTTTGTGGGACGTTGATGATGTAGTTTGTTTATGTATGTACCATTTAAGTAGACACAACGGGATGACGTCAGGAGTCTTAACTCGAAAACGGATTTTATACCTTTCCTTTTGATTTTAATGATGAGTGGTATGAATCAAGTTTTATACCTCTTCTCTATCCCTAGATCTGAAATCTGAAGGGTTTACGGCATCGGAGGTAAAATTTTAAAATAAAATGCGGAAAGCCAATATACCTACTACCTACAGTGAGCGTCAAAAGTGAGTGAACTCCGTTTTCATTTGTCTTTGGAGTTTGGAAACATTTTTTTTAACCCTAGAATACTAATCTTATTTTTTTGTCGCTAAACACTAACCCTCGCCTGGGAGGCTACTTTTTAAAAAACGCCTTATTATTAAATTAAAACAGTTATTTTTACATTTTAAAAGTATTTATCATACTTTGCAAAACGTTACTCTTTGAGAAAAAACCCTTATTTTGAAATTTCATACGAATTTTAATAGTGAAAACCTTAAATTATAAAACACAATTTTTTCACTTTTCAAGCAAGTGACGACTTAGAAAAAAAAAATAAAAGATTTTAATTTTTTTAAAATTGTATATAAGCTTTGCAAAAACCAATAAATAAATAAAAATGCTTTCATAACAAGAAAAAATCAGAGCTGTGTCACAAGAATTGTAGCCTCCACATTAATTTAAAAAGTAGCAATTTTTAGGAACCTATTTCTCTGTACATCCGAAGCATTTCGGCGACCTATGTCGTAGGCAATACGTATTGCCGCAATTTTCACATTTATACACGCTCATGCGTCGTTTTTTAGCAGGACAATAGCTGCATACTGATCTCTTTCCTTATTTAATGATCGGTTCTCCAGGACAAGGTGTAGAATCGGAATCGAAATCTTGGACTTCCAAATTATCTTGATTTTCATTCTTATCGTGGGACAGTTCTTGTAACCACTGGCTTATTTGCTCTTCATTGAAATCCATCTTTAAAATATGCAATTTTCTTAATTTAATTCCATGCAAATAACAGAACCACAAAAAAAAGTAGGTCTAAAGACTTTAAAAAACTTACCTCAAACACTAATCCTCGCCTCTCAGGCGACACTTGGAAACTAAACACTCTATAACTTGGAAATTAAACACAAAAATTGTACAAAAGTCCGCTATCCTCCGCGTCTGAGTCCCAACTGAGTTGGCAAGGAGACAGAATCCCATGGGAGTAGTATATTCTGAGGTAAATGCATAAAACCGGTTGTGGGCGGCCTCACAGGCGAGGATTACTGTTCTAGGGTTAATATCTAAAAACTATTTGATGCTGTCGAAAAGGAATTATTTTTGTTATTTCGTTATCAAACTTTTTAAAGATTGTTGTTTTTTTAGACCTGTTTCAAGGCCCTAAAGAAAACTTAAAAGAGCATTCGTATTCACTTACATTTGACGCCCACTCAAGAAATATTACTGTACTTGTAAATTTAAAATCTACTCAGAGGTCGACCGGCTTTTAATTTTCAACAGCTCAAGTCCGAAACTAGTTATTGGCAATGGACCCCATTTGTATAAATTTGATATAATGGCTTATGAAGTTTATAGTTATTCTATATACCTAAGTAACCGCTTCGCTGTGTATTTTTCTATTCCGGTTAGGTGTATGAGCCATAAAGCAGAGGATAGTTAAAATATTGGCTATATAAAAACACAACAGATCCTTTTGCAAAAGTTCACCGGAGCTCTTGCGGTCTTTCGAATTTTTTGATAAATTCCATGCGTCTGGCATCGAGTCATGGAGATTACCAATTAGTTTACAAAAATTTGACAACTGATGAACTTTTGTTTCTACTATTACTCCCGATCAGCACATGTAGCTAAGTAAAAGCTTTGCACTGGATACAGATAGTCCATGATACATGAAACGGCGAGACCTAATCCAATATAAGTTAAGTAGTCCTTATAAGGTACCTAAAAGTAAATTCCTACAAGTGCAACACATTTCTCTAGCGCTTTAGAACTTATTGTCGTATTGTGTTATAGACCTCTGCTGTCAAGATCTACTTTCAAAAGCCAAAAAAGAAGAAGAACATCAGCTTCTCCAAAAAACGAACAAGCGACGCTTCTTGTGGAAGCGTTTTTGAGGTGCTGCTGCAAAAGTGACGTTCGATTGTTTTACTAATAAATATGAAGAAACGGTAACCGAGCGAAAACGAGCCGTAACAATAATTCGGACAACATTGCGGGTCTATTGTGATGTCTTCCATTTAGAGCTCCTCTAAGATGAAGTAGTTTGTTATAGAAAGGCGGCTAACTAGCCGGCAGGTATGCCCGCTGCTTCGAGTTGCAATTTACCATGGACACGAGGAGTTGTTTTGAATAAAAAATTGCAGTCACATAATGCCTACCAAAGTGCTGGGTTTCACTAGGCGACCACAACGAAACCCCTGGTTCGATGAGGAATGCCGCCAGGCACATGCAGCCAAGAACGAGGCCTATCAATTAATGCTGCAGACAAGAACCAGAGCGGCTGAGAGAGCTGCCCGCGAGCTCTACGGGCAAAAAAGAAGGGAGGAACACCGACTTCTCAGAAGGAAAAAGAAAGAGCACGAGAAGCGAGCGGTCGAATCAATTGAGGGACGCTACTGCAGAGGCAATGTTCGAAAGTTCTACCAAAGGGTAAAACGATCCACCCAAGGATACAAGGCCCGAACAGAAGCCTGCAGAGATGAGCATGGGAATACAGTAGTAGATTCACAGTCGGTGCTGAGGATTTGGAAAGAACACTTCTGCAGACTGTTAAACGGCGGAGACAGCCAACAACCCGCTGTCAGGCAGAATGATCTGTTCAGCTTGGACGATGATGGCCAAAACTTCCGTCCACCTGACCTACACGAAGTGAGGATAGCGATATCCAAACTTAAGTCCAACAAAGCTGCTGGAGCGGATGGCCTTCCGGCCGAGCTATTCAAAGCAGCGGGAGATGGCTTGGTAAGGAGCATGCACCAACTCATCTGTAAAATTTGGTCGGATGAAAGCATGCCCGACGAATGGAACCTCAGCATCGTGTGCCCCATCCACAAGAAAGGAGATACTCTGAACTGCTCCAACTACAGAGGAATAAGTCTCCTGAATGTCGCGTATAAGATCTTGTCGGCTGTATTGTGTGAACGTCTAAAACCTTTCGCCAACAACCTGATCGGCCCATATCAGTGTGGTTTT
This sequence comes from Cheilosia scutellata, assembly GCA_955612985.1. Taxonomy (NCBI): domain Eukaryota; kingdom Metazoa; phylum Arthropoda; class Insecta; order Diptera; family Syrphidae; genus Cheilosia; species Cheilosia scutellata. The sequence continues at coordinate 54,847,286 of OY015314.1, forward strand.
AGACCAGGAAAGTCAACCATCGACCAAATTTTCACACTCCGACAGATCTTGGAAAAAACCCAGGAATTTCAGATCGATACACACCATCTATTTATCGACTTTAAAGTCGCCTATGATAGCGTATATAGGGACGAACTATACAAAGCCATGTCAAGTTTTGGCATCCCCGCCAAACTCGTCCGTCTGTGCAGGATGACGATGGAGAAATCTCGCTGCTCCGTCAAAGTCGGCAAAAAGGTTTGAGACAAGGCGACGCGCTATCATGTACTTTCTTTAATATCGTTCTTGAAGCAATTGTACGAAACTCACAAGCCAACACCAGAGGTACAATTTTTCAAAAGTCCGTACAACTACTTGCCTATGCTGATGATATTGACATTATTGAGAGAACGCGGCGAGCTGTCAGTGGTGCATTTGCAAGCATCGAAATGGAGGCGGCGAAGATGGGTCTGGCTGTTAATGAGGACAAAACGAAGTATATGCTGTCAACGAGAAAGGACTCTCAACATCGGCGACTCGGACAAAACGTCACGATGGACAGATACAACTTCGAAGTTGTTAAAGACTTTGTCTACCTGGGCTCCACTATAACATCGCAAAATGACATCGGCGCAGAGATCAAGCGAAGAATCACTCTTGCCAATCGCTGTTTCTTCGGGCTAAGAAGGCATCTAAGAAGTAAAGCCCTCTCTCATAGAACCAAGGAGATATTATATAAGACCTTAATCATCCCGGTCCTGCTGTATGGTGCAGAAGCATGGACCCTGTCAAAAGCGGATGAAAACCTTCTGGGATGTTTTGAGAGAAAGATTCTTCGAATGATATTCGGTCCAGTTTGTGACGATGGAGTATGGAGAAGAAGATTCAATAACGAACTATACGGGCTATACAGCGACGCTGACCTGGTCAAAAAGCTAAAAATACAACGGCTAAGATGGATGGGACACGTGGAGCGTATGGACAACAACGCACCAGCCCGACGAGTCTTCGAATCCAACCCTGAGGGACAACGCAGCAGAGGAAGACCCCACCTTAGGTGGCGCGCACAATTGGAGAACGACCTCAACCAACTTGGTGTGCGTAACTGGAGGCTGCTAGCGAGGGACCGAGCTGGCTGGAGGGGCTTGTTGGTTGAGGCCGTGGTCCACCCCGGACTGTAAGCGCCACCAAAAGTAAAAGTAAGTAAAGTCACATAATGCGTCTTCAGCTGTTTCTAATTTCCTGTACTATATCAGGACATAATACCGATGGTCATCAGGTGTTTTTTGACACAGAAGTATCATGTGAAGAAACCTGTGAGCCTGTGACCATAGTCGAATCTAACTTCTACTTAATGGTAGTAGCTGTTTCTTTATTTTGGCAAAAAGTTTTTAGCTTGCCTGGGTTTTCTATTTTCTTTGGTTTTCCTCCAGAAATAAAGATTCTTTTCTTAGCCAGGTTTTGACACAAAGATGGTTTTGGCATCATGAGTTGAGATACGGAGCTTTTTGTGTCACCCAGCCAATAGGCATCTCCTAGTGCGAGGACCGTAACTCCGGCTCCAACTCTATTATTTGTTTTGGATCCTTGATGTTGGTTGTTCTGTTCTTAGTTTAGACAATATGGAAATGTAACCTTAAAGTTGTGGCGGAAGTTATATGGTGGTAGACATTTGGCTGTTAGGTGGCTATATTTCAAGTATTTCATTTTTTTCTGATTGTAGAACTGGAGTATGGTCTAGGTAGGAAAGATTCTGGTTCATCTTCTTTGATGATCATACAGCTTTTAACCATTACTTTTTTCATAAGTTCAAAAGTGATTTTTTTTAGAGGTACATATAGAGCTTTGAAATGGAATAAACCAAAAATTATTTTTTTTAAATTGACATGAAATATACCTTATTCGAAAGATAATCTTCTGGCATTATAATTTAAATATGATTTCTGGCATATGACTACCACTGCAGGTCCAGTTTTTGATTACTTTTTCCAACGCCTGTGGCCGTATATCGGCAATAACGCAATCGTTTCGGGCTTATCGGCGTAGACTAGCGACTTCACATATCCCCATAGAAAATAATCAAGCGGCGTAAAATCGCACGATATTGGAGGCCACTCTCACTGAAACTATGCGGTTACCAAACGTTTCCTTCAATAAATCAATTGTGGCACGAGCTGTGTGACATGTTGCGCCGTCTTGTTGAAACCACAGCTCCTACACATCATGGTTGTTCAATTGATGAACGCAGAAGTCAGTAATCATGGCTCTATAGCGGCCAAAATTGACTGTAACGTTCTGGTCGGCATCGTTTTTAAAGAAGTACGGACCAATTATTACACCAACCCATAAAGCACACCAAATAGTCAGTTTTTGTGGATGTAACGGTGTCTCAACATACACTTGAGGCTTATCATCACTCCAAATAAGACAGTTCCGTTTATTGACGTGTCCATTCAACCAAAAGTTAACGATTATGTTGACCGTAAAATGAACGTAGTGCGCGATACGTATTTCGAACAGAACCATGATTTTCAAAATAAATTTGCACAATTTGGAAGCGTTGTTCAAGCGTCAGTCTATTCATGTTGAAATGCCAAACCATACTAAAAACCAGTAAGACAATTATCTTCCACTATGCCGAAGCTCAAATACCCGGTACTATATTATTGTAAAATAAAAAAATATTTTAGTATTAAAAAATTATATATTTGTATGGGAGGTATGGGTACTTTTTATTCGACCAAGCTCATTTTTTGTCAAAAATTTTTAAATATTATTAAAACAATATGTACAAAGTTTAAACTTGCTATCTTTACTGTAGCTATTTAAATTTAATTTTTAACATAAAAAGCTATATAAATCTGATATTTTTCTATGGGAGGTAGTAGTAGTTTTCATCCGATCTTGCTCATCTTCGAACTTAGCCTCAGTTTGGTGGATAAAAGCTTACGTACCAAATTTCAAGTCGATAGCTCTTAAATTACGGCCGTAATCGTGCGGACAGACAGACAGACAGACGGACATCGCTAGATCGACTAAGAAAGTGATGCTGATCAATAATATATATAGTTTGTCATACCTACAACGCCTCCTTATGGGCGTTACAAATGGAATGACAAAGTGAATATACCCTCACCACAGTGTGGTACCGGGTATAATAAATCACTTGACAGCTGACAAAATGGCTCCAGTTAAAATAGTGTTGCCAACTTAAAGTTTTATACCTCTAAAATAAACACACTTTAGGACTTTAGATGAAGTAGTTGATTAGGAGGGGCGGGTTTCCAGTATGCGTCCCGAGCAACATTTATTTATTTTTTTTTCTGGCTTAAAATTACCTAAAAAACATAAATCTAATATTTCTTTCTTGAGGAATTAGAAAAACAATTTTTTTTGCAATCAAACCATGCTTAAGTGATTCATTGCAGTTACACAGTTGAATAAGTGTAGGTATACCAAAAACTGTCATGCGGGCGCCTGTAAGAAACTTAAAGGTGTATTTAAAGTATGGGGTAAGCGTAAGTGGAACAGCAGTTTAACTTTAACCCGTTTTTTTTTCGCAGGTTCTAGCCGCTCACGCCTCACGCGGCATTGTCGCTCCGCTAAGGGTATGCCAAAAACGTCTAGCAGGCGCCTGGAGCTAACATTTAATTGTATTTACTCTGGGGTATTTAGCAGTATAATATTTTCAGTCAATAATTTTGTAATTTTGAGGTTAAGACCCCAGTTTTTACCAATTAGACTTTTGCTGGTCCATAATGAGATCCAGGCTTTGTCGATAGTCGTGATAAGGTGATTGACTTTAAGGCCAACTTCTGTGTACCATTCAGCAACTATTTTCAGAACCCTCTGGAGCAGGGCCGTAGCCAGGATTTTATTTCGGGGGGGGGGGGGGGGGGCTTGCTTCCAAATCTTACGAGGAATTCTTTAAATAAAAAACTATACAGGGTGTCCCAGTTAAGCAGTATAATCCTTTAAGGGAAGATTCGTGAAATTCCGACGAACAGAAAATTGTATGGCGTCTATTTTCACTATATTTCCCGTTATGGCCCTTCAAAGCATGTGAACTATAATTTGGAGGTGTTACCACTTAAAAGGCTATAACTTCTAAACTATTAGAGATACAAAAACTGTTTTGTGCATTTTGAAAAAATAATTTAGAAGCGCATACAAGTCTTATGCACTTAGGGTACATATGTGCAGCTACAAAAAAGTTATGGCTCCTTAAACTGAACATTTTGAAAATTTTTTTTATGAAATTTTTATCCTTGAGGAATTTTCTAAAAATGATGTCAAGCAACTTTTAACGTACGATCAACATAAGTTGTTGTAAAAGCCGTTTTTGTCAAAAAAAAAAATGGTCAAACAAAATTAAGTCAGAATAATAAACTAACGTAATTATGAGCAATGGTTAACAGTTAATTGTTGAATATGAAAAAAAGCTTAACATTGATAAGTTGATCTCCACAAAATGTATTCAAAATGTGATTACGCGGACATAGTGTTGGTAAACGGGTTCTGCCATGGAAACGCTTCGTTGGCAAGATAAAAGTCCAACGCCGATACCCAAATCGTAGTACACCATGTAGCCGGGTACCGATCAGTGCTGTCAGTTTAGCGCTTTCGGCGCCAGATCTGGCGCTTTTTTATTGTATTCAGCGCGCTTTAAAATGTTTTAGCTCTTGTCGGAATTACTAGCGCTTTTTATTTAAGTAACTTTTATATGGAAGCTCCACTCGGAAATATCAGTACGTACCTACTAAACTTTAACATGGCATCGCCCTACAATCCCCGTTTAGGGTTCAAATTATTGGATATCCCTTTCTTATTTATTACTACTGCATCTCCTTAGTGACAGTAACTATATCTACGCATCACTTTCGAATTAAATTGTTTCAACGATTTTTATTAGATATGGAAGTGACATCGAAGAAAAAAGTTTAAGCAACACTTCAAAGTTACAAATTTAAAAAATCTAATTGGAATTCGCGCAGCCAATGCTTCTCTTATTGAGCAGGAGCGCATAAAATGAGCTCATAAAATCCGTGGTATAAACTATACCCAGAATTAAAAAATTGCTTAAAAGTTCAATGTGCCTTTCGGCCTCTATAATTACCTATGTGTGAAAATGGAGATGTACCTATGCAAAAATGTATCAACTTGATTTTTGAGCTACAAATTTTGCTTATTTTTTTTAATTAAAAAGTATATTATGGTCCTACTCTGTTGATGACGTTCAGACGCAGCGGCGGCAGAAATTGAGGGTGGGATTTTGCGTGCTGTGGAAGTTAAGCCTTTAGTCAGGTCCGAGCACTAGCTGTGCAATTGGAACTTCAGAACCAGAACCAGGATTCACAGAACTCTCCAGAGTAATAGGTTACACCCTTTCCATTTAGCACCGGTACATACACTTCCTCAAGAACATTCTGTGGACTGACGAAGCTCTATTCACAAACAAAGTCACAAATTTACAAATCTCCACAATTTGCACCATTGGTCAGACCCCAATCCCCTTTTAATACGCACAACATCCTTTCAAAGGTATAAGAATTTAATTATTTTGAACAACTTCTTCAAAATGTGTGCTTATTTCAAAGGAAGTTTAGCGTAAATGTTTGAAAACACTTTAGTAGGTCCGCACGTTCTTCCACAAACAGTTAATTCCATTGAATTTCTTAGTGAACGATTGCCGAAGCTCCTTGAAGGTGTTCTTCTTTTTCAGGGAAGAGCGATGTTCTTTCAACAGAGTGGAGCACCTTGTGAAAGTAGCAGCGGGGTAACTCCATTCCTTAACCACACTTTTAACGAACAGTGAACTGATTGATTTGGTCCAATCCTTGGCCACCCAGATCTCCTTACGTAACACCCAAGGGTTTTTTTCTGGGGTGCTGTGAAAGAAAAAATTGATTTTAGAGAAATATCGAGGATCTTCTCGACCATTTTCGTCTGACAAAAAAACGGCGTTTACTACAAATTCTGTTGATAGTATGTAAAAAAGTTGCTTAACATAATTTTTAAAAAAATTCTCAAGGATAAAAATTTCATAAAAAAATTAAACGGGAAATATGGTGAAAATAACAGCTTAACTGGGACACCCTGTATATTCCAATTCATTGATTTTTATTAGTTTTTAAATCGTATGCACCTAAACGAACATACTAAAATTATTTTTTTTAAAGAAGAAGACGTCTTGATTTTTTTTTTGACATGACATGATGGTAGAACGTCTGCGTTGACCATGAATCTGTCCGTAAGATTTTGTATTAACGAATCTATGCAAGGAATCAGTATAGACACTCTAAAATAGGCTTCAGTAGAAGAGGTTTCTGGATTGGAACGCGTTGTTTGTTTCAATGAAGTTCTTGGGACTCTTAATTCAGCTTCAAATAAGTCCTCGGCAAGTTGGAATTCGGATTGAAAAGTCTCTCTGAAAAAATCTTCGGCATTTTCTCTGATATTCTTAAGAGAATTCAGAACTTCTTTTGTGCGGTCGATTGCAGAAACGAAATCTAAGGATTTGGTCTGTAGGAAAACTGATAAGGGTAGCGTTATACTGAATATTTTTTCGCATACAATGAGGCTTACTAGGAAATCACGTTTTTGGATCGCTGCCAAAAGTGTTGATGCTTTCGAAGACATTGCCCACGTTCTGCTGATTTTTTCTTCAAGACTTATTGAGATGCATTTGAAGAGCTCTACAAAGGAAATAAGGCACAAAGGCTTAGAAGCCGAGTTTTTCGGCTCTCTGGTGCGTGTTTTTTAATGATATTTTTTTAAATTATATGTATTTGCATTTGAATGGTTGCAGGAGTTTTAGTTTCAAATTTTTTGCTTTGCGTTTCGGGGGGGGGGGCTTCAGCCCCTCAAGCCCCCCCCTGGCTACGTGCCTGCTCTGGAGGCGTTCCGAGATTGTGTCTTCGAATTTACCTCCATTTACATTATGTTGTCAACTTCCCATGTTTTGAATACCTCTATATATCTGAGAGAATTCTGTCTTATCAAATGCTCCTAAACCGACGAATCAACCTCTTTGTATGTGAGAGATATTTCTATTCGTAAGGTAAGATTTTGGAAAGCGTGCCTATGTGGTCGATTTTCCGGCTAGGCATATTTTTCACTGTTAAACGAGAGGTCGCTGGTTCGATACCTCTCAAATTTCTTCGTAACAATCAACATTTTACAAAAATAAGAAATTGATTTCCACCATCACGGCAGCCACAGCAATTATGGTTTTTACCTTAGCAGCAATGACAATTCTAACCTAAACGTGCAAAAATATGTATAACTTCAAAAAAAGGAGTCTATCTTCAGGCGCTCGCATTTTTACGTCCATTTAAATGGTATATTTATAATCCCTTGAACGTGGGCAAAAATAAAAAACAGATTTACCACTTTTGTTTGTTTGATGCCTTACTGCTACATACCATTTTCAAACTTTTGAAAGAAGGTTCGGACCCTACAAAAGGTGAAATGAGTGTGAGTAGGAGTACCCATTCATCTACGTACAATGACATAGTATGAAAGGAATTTCCTCAATTGAAGAATAAACAACATCCCTTTGAAAATAATATCATATTTGTTATAAAAGAGACCTGTTACAGAGATCTGAAAATGTTTGAGGTTTGATATCAATTTGCTTTTATTCAAACAGCATTAAAAATTAGGTCCTAAGTCCTTCTAATTTAATCTATCAATGTTCTTAATTCTTAATAAATTCGAATCAAATACAAAAGCAGTCCACTTCCGCAATTCAACATGCCGGAAACGAATCCTTTATTCTATTATTTTCGGAACAAATTTTCGCCGCTTAAGCATTGTTAGGCCGTTAACAAAACTCTACTTAAGGAAACATCATGGACGCAGGATACACAGGTAAGGTAGTCTCACAAGGGTTATAATTACTCCAATTAGAAGTGCTTTCTCTATAAGCATACCCGAAGACCCTTCCCGTTTTGGACAAAAGCAATGCTAGCAATTTTCACTTTTCACATTTTCTAGCCGTCGTCCTTCGGCTTTTCCGTCTTTTTAATTTTTCCTGTTTCCTTGCGACATTTTATTTTAATTATTTAATGGAACCCCATTAAATGAAAGGCGCTCTTCCCAGCCCATTCCATGGGGGTACGCCATGAAAAGGGTTTCCTTTAGGACTTTGGGGCATGTTTACTTATTTCCGTCGCCTTCATCTTCCATTTTATTAAATCAAAACTAAGCTCATGCGACATCATGAAGGCACAATGTCCAGAAGAATGCGAAACCCACGAAGAAGGACGAACGTATATATTTTATATCATGTCTCCCTTAATATATTCATGTCAGGATAAATATCTGAATTTTTCACTTCTGGTCTTTGGGAATTATTCCAATGGGTGTCATTGCCTGACCCTACTCCTACTCCTAGCCATTTGGTAGTGGCAGTTAGGGAGTTGATGATGCGAGTGGAATGAACAAGTGGCCGAAATATTACACCGAAACTGATGCAATCAATCATTGGTATATTAAATTCCTTGAGAATCTATTCAATTAACCAAACAATGAGAGTGGTGGCGCTTTACTCACGAAAAAGGATGGGGGAGTGCGGGTGGGGTTATTACTTTTAGAGCGACGACGCACAGGGAATTGCTTGTCGGGATTAGTTTGTGAATGTGAAATTATGGGCCCAATGCCTATTTGCGTAAAATACCACCCACGGGGGCAAGCTGGTTTTATTAAAATGTTACCGCCACTCTCAAGTGATATTGTGGCGGTGCGGGCGCATAATGCGCAAATTTATGTAAAGTTCATGTGTCTACGGGGATATTACGAATGTCCTTCATACTGAAATTAAATTTAGGCTTCTGATATATTTATCGTGTAGGCAGCCCTTGGGAGGAATTAAAAGAATTATTGCGGTCTTTTTGAGATTATTTGAAATATTGCAAAGTGCCACAGAGTCAAGAGAAATGTCACAGATACAGCCATTGTATTTGCTTTAAAATTTATTAAGGCAATTGAGGTATCTATCTTCTGGCGGATTTAAGATCAGTTGGATTTGTTTCTGGTATGCAGTAAAATTTACGTAGTTTTAGGCTTCCCTATTGTTTGTGAATTACCAGTAACAAGTTATGTATTTCTATGAAAAAAAAAAAAATCAAACAAAAACAATGAATATATGTTTTGTTGCGTATATAATTGACCACAAAGTATTCTGGCACATAAGCCAAAAATGGGCTACAGGCGCTTCAACTCTACACATTTCCCAGACTGAACAATAATTCCGAGTCCCATGAAAACCCTCCCCAGAGAAGGACAAACAAACCTTTCAAAGAGGACTGAAATAGGTCAAAGAAAATTGTTCACGAAGCCAAAATAGTTTGTCCAATCAACTGATTTTAACCCTTCAAAGGCCATGGAGAGATGGGATACTCCCAGCTTTACTATAAAAGGGCATCCCACAGCGGCTACCTATTTTAATTAACCTATTCTTGGCTAGCTATACATGTGGGGATATTAAACCAGAAAAGTGAAGGTAGGTCGTTGTCAAATGTATAATAAAGGTATAGGACACAGACCGTCTGAATTAGCAATGTTATGTAGTGTGATGTGCTTTTTTTGAGGCCGAGGTTTTGCTCGCCGGATCCAGGATTTTCCCAAAGAAACAACAAACTTAAGTTAAGAGATATTGTTCAATAACCCATTTTCTCCTTTGGTGATACCATTTCTTCCTTCTTTCAGGAATATAAAAATATCATCTTTCTGATCGGCTTTCTTTTATAATTTTTTAAATCGAATGAACTTCAATATTGAACAAGGCATTTTTCTCAAAACAAACATAAAAACTAAATATTAACTAAAGTATAAAATTGTTATTTTACACAGATATTCTTTAATTCAGTAACCATCGTATAAACTACTGTCTTATGTTTAACTTAACAATGATTAAATTCCTAAGTCGAGTACACGCTATACTAATTATTTAATATTTGTTCCTTTTTAAGGTTCCGTTTCCATGTGGAGGAACCTTATGTCTGTCCGAATAAAATTAGAAAATTTTGGACCTAGGTCTATCTCAAGAACTAATTGACGCTGGAATTTGCACACAGTATAAGGTGTAACCTCTAGTTAATCGACAAATACCATTATTAACAATACATCGGCTGGTTTGGGAGTTATTCTTAATTTCGTGGAAAAAATATGTTCATTCGCACAAAAACTGTTTATTTTTAGATTTACAAAAAATACATGTAATCCTTTCTTGTAGATCATCTTCGTAGGTGTATAAATGTGCTGAAGACTGTTATGTCGAAAAGTTAATATTTTAGAAGATATTTACAAAAAATCTCAATCACCACATAAAATACGCCACAATTGGAATTTCCATTCCAATCCCAATGCATACCCATCTCATACATCATTGTCAATGTCACCACACCCACACTGCCATACCGTTCCCTTTCTGCGTTAAGCACGTATCTACAAAACATTCATTCTTCAGGAATTAAAAAAAAGAATAGCTTCCCTTAATCGAACACAATACACATGTCAAAAATCATGTCAATTTTTGACAGGCTGACATCATATTGACCTCCAGGTTAGTCAAACTGTCAAATTATAAATAATAGAAAGATTTTACTGATACATGCGTTTAATTATTCCTGAAGAATATATGTTTTGTAGATACGTGCTTAACGCAGAAAGGGGACGATACGCATACCATTATATCTACACCACGCGGCACGCCCAAGCAAGCAAAGACCCCTTTTACACGCACCGAGTTTTCACTCACGATACTTCTTAATTCTCTTTTGGGCACTTATGGTGCATTTAGGCCCGGTGCACACATGCGTCCGCCTACTTGTGTGCACCACCCTATTTAGGTGTGAGTACTGTAACACGCAAACGCAGACCCGCTGCGGGCCCGCGCGGGAAAAAAACGCAAGTGTGCACCGGCTCTTATACGTTTAGTGTTTTCACTTTAGTGTCTTGATTGTCAAATTGTCTTTGTTTCCTTTTTTTCTCATTCGCCGTTTGCGGTGGTAGCTGCATTTTCGAAGCGCAGACCGCACACAGTTCGAAAATAGAGCAAATGCAGACGTCTATCGCGACTGAGTACGGTTTGCGAATAAAGCAACGCTGAAAATAACGAAAGAGAGTGAAAGAGAACACAAGAATCGGATGTGAATTCGCGGCCCATCCGTGTTCGGCTATCCCCTGCACTTTTCATCCCCTTTACCATCACATTCTCGACACTAAAGTGAAAAACCGGTGCGTGTAAAAGGGGTCTAGTCATGTAGGAGTAGGATGGAGGGTTGATCTCTGGCCTCTCTCCCCACGATCATCGTATTGTTTCATATTCGTTGTATCGTGTTCGTGAATGCATTTTTGTTGCATATGAGCTCTCTCTGTTCATTTGTATTAATACGAGTTGGGTGGGGTCGATGATTTTGCAATGAATATATCTTGCTATTTTTAGGGGGTAGGTCAGTAAAGGTATGTATATAGGTACTACACAGTTAGTTTTCGACGATCCAAGTAGGCATAAGTCGAAACTGACGAGTGACGACGACCGACCGACGCACGTTAGGGAACAATACCTTAACTATGCATGCATATTATTATGAACTAACGTACGGAATCTTCGGTGCACGAGTGACACTTGCACTTGGCCGGTTTTATAATTTATTTATTTATACCCTTTTTATGTTAAGAACTCTGTAAATTGAGACTTGATAAAGTTTATAAATATTAAAAGAACGTCGCTGTAAAATTTTAAGGAGTTTTATTTTGAGGGTGTCTGATTACGCCACTAAACCAAACAACCACTTAACATACTGACCGAAGTCAATTTCTATAGAGGCAGAGGGAGCCTTATCTGGTACACTTGATTGGTACAGACAACACGTAGACAAGTCTCCCCTAATGGCAATTTCATTCGGACACTCATGCAACTTCCTCCAATTAGTCAGTGTGACTTATAAGTGACGAATGAAAATTTCGGTTAGCTGTGCACAGTAGTGGCCATACAAAGTGTTTACAGTGTGACGAACGGGTACATTTCGTTACAATAGACTAGATAGTACCACCTTCTTTTTCTCAAAACTTATGAAAAAATCCTGGACAGACATATCAGAGAGCGGTAACTATGCACTTATTTATGTATTTATTTTTAATAATTCTCTGTTGTGATTTTGAGTTGAAGAAAACTAAAGAAGGATGCATTTTTACAATGAATAGGCAGGTACCTCCGCCAGAAACACCTTGAATGTGAAAAATTTGATATCAAAGAAAAGTCCTCGAAGTAACGATGGTGAAACATTTTTTATCGTTGATGAAGGAAGTTATTTTCGAAGAGTAGCTGTTTTCTTTGACACTTATCCCCAAAGTACTCTATGTCAAGATTTTGCCAGGATTTTAGCTAACGTTTGAAGAGAAAAATTGAAGAACAGCTAAAATTTAGTTTCGCTCGATCTCGAGTTAAATTTCTTTATGAATTTCTTGATTTATCTAATTGATATGGTTTGTAGTTCTTCAGAAGGCATAGTTTCTGAGAAAGTAGTTTATGTCCTTATAGCAAAGTATTTCCTTTCTTTTGCATTTGGCGCTGTTGATGGTGACGCCTAGGAGCAATCACATATTTGGAAGTAGAGTTGTAGGTTTAAAAGAAATGTACCAACGATACACAATGCTAAACTGTGACCTCCACATAGTCTTGGCAAATGTGAAGATACCATTAGGACAGCCTGGGACTTCTATGTGCGGACTTCAGACCAACCCACCACTCAGTCAGAATCCAGTGGCCTTCCATCAGCCTTCGGAACTACACAACAATTTTGCTTCGCTAACTGGATAATATGGATGACAAAATTTCAATTTGCCCCAGATAATCCGAAAACCAACCTACCTACATATGACAGCAGCCGACGACGCGTATGCCTTGGACACATCTTTGATTTTCTTACCATATTATATATTGTACACACTGAGTCCCTGTATTTGGATTAGTGACAAGTCCTTACACTGCCGCAGAGCATCCTTTGGCAATACACAAGTGTCACTGACTGAGTGTCTGACGACCCATAACACAAAGCAAAGGACAAAGCGACAGCCGGATGTGTTCACAATATCACACCCTCACACATTATGATGAATATTTCCTTTTTCTGCTGATGCCATACTGATGCACATATTGTGTCCCATGTAACCTTGGTTCGCTTTGCTCTGGAGCAACAAACATACCTCTATATACACAGCCAGCATAAAGGCGACCTGTCACCAATTAAAGTTGTCCTCTTATTTATGAGCCGCTAAAAGAGAAACGGAGCAGACAAATTGGCCCAATTTCCGCCAAGCATATGACCGACGGCACCTAGTAGCTCTAGCTTTATGGGATCCATGCTGTAAGCGGCCGAGACAATACAACGATATTGTCCTAGAAACCCATTACCACTGGGATGGGCCCAACAGACACGGTCATGAATACGATTTCGAACTTCTCTCTATATGCACTCGGAGACGGGAGTTCTCTAAAACCCATACATCCTGTGTATGTAAACATTAGTAAAACAAAAGAAGACAAACAACAAAAAGAAAGGACTCTTGGCGTCTGCAAAAAGGAAGTCAAAACTGGAAAGAAACAAACGAAAAACGAAAAAAAAAAACTTTCTGCTCGCTTGTTGTTTTGTTTAGAACAACGCTTCCTTTACAAACCCGAGCCGAACGATGAGAAACACGAACAATACGATGAAAGGATAGGCAGGGTGGTTGGTTGGTTGGTTGGTTGGTTGGCTGCCTGGGCTGACTTGGGTTGGGTCGAGTTCTTTGCAAGACGAAAGGAAACATTTTAATTAAGCAAAGTTCGGGTGAGAACAACAATAGCGGGCAGCACCAGCGCACCAGTCGTAGTCATTGGTTTGGTTGGTGGTGGTGGGTTCCATCACAGGAAAAGCATGCAGCCATGAATCCTTTTAGCACATGTTATTTTGTTGTAACATTGTTTTGCAGAGCCCGCATTGTCTATCGGTGATGGGAAATTCTTCTTCAGTGGGAGTTTGGTGCAATTTCTTTAATTTCCTTTTCTTGTGCGCTTTGGTTTGGTGTGCTGTTAAAGTGTGTGTGCTTGTGTTTGTGTGACTTTTGCAACAAATTGAAATGCACCCACAACACCCACAGTTTATTGTTTTGTCCTTTTGTTGTTGTGTTATACTACTTGAACTAGTAAAGTGCACGCAAGCGGTGAAATGACACTATGGCTGTTGGTAATGCAATTTACACCGTTTCGAATGGTAAGGCAGGACTATGGGTGTGGTGTAATTAAAATGGTGAGTAATGCAGCTTACGAGACCATTTTGCCACATGAAATGCGAACATTTTGCAAAACAATAGGCTAAGTTAAGTATATGTATATGGGGAGGTGAGTTTGGGCGGGTAGACTTTTGCAAAAAAATTGGTGACTCTTGTAAAATAAGGACACGTGTGCTCACCTTGAAATGGGTTACTGGGACGGATGGTAGTTTGCATTGTGATGTAGTTTATAATTTTTATTCGAGTGTCACTGAAGTAAGACTCTTCAGTGGGAAATTGTTGCTCTGCGATGAGCTAACTGCTGCAGAAATGGGGTTTTCAGAAATACAAAACTAAGATATTGGCCACTTTTCATACAGAAAGCCATGTTGTTCACAAATTTATTTACCATTGGTGAGTGTATACGAGCAAATGGGCAGCTGGCGCAAGCAATTTTGACTGTCTTGTTTGGGTACCACCAACTGCTGTTGCATGCTCTCTCATCCAAAGTAGATCATTCCGGGGACCAGACGTTCAAATGAATGTCATCACCACGTATCAACATCATAGCCATTTCATACCTTTAAAACTCGCCTATGACACAAATGAACTTTAGGACAACTCATCCATGGACAGTTTATTCAACCGCATACATATATTGTCAAGATGTGGGTTTCGAAGGTACAAGTTGTGTCCTAAGTCCTAAACTAAGGCGCGCACTATAAAGTGGTGAGCAACTGGCAGGTGGCATCTATGGAACTTTGAACTGACACAGGTCAAGTGTTACAATGATCCAAGTTTTACAACTTAAGCTCCCGCATAAGAGTGTTGAGAAATAGCGTTTGAAAATTCTGTTTTTGTATAAGAGGTGCCACGCCCCTTTCGCTAATTTTGACCAAACTTCACAGAAACCCTCTCGGGCTATTGCTCAAACTGTCAAACTATTCAAATATTCCATTTATTTTCATACCTCAATTACAAGCACAATACCACTTTTTTTTATGTAAATATACGATTTTGCTAATAGCGCTTCCACACGATTTTAAAGGACTACTTCAGAGATATGGCTTTATAGTGTGACGTTGAATATGAGACGAGGCAGACCAGCATAATTTCGGCGTTCCTCAAGGCTCACGTTTTAGGGTCGCTATTGGGGAACCTTAAATTTCTAAACTTCTGGTGGAGCTATCTAATCATTGCTCTGAGCAGAGGCGATAATGACTGTAGAAGAATTACTAACCAGTGACATCGCTGCCAAGTAGTAGTCAAAAAAGCGTCAACTGGTTCTAAGTTTCCATTCACCATCCATACAGAAAATTAAGAATGCAGGCAAGCACATGTATAGACGAACAATTTGCCTACAAAGCGGCATTCCAGTCTGCAGACAAGAACAAGAGCGGCTCATAAGCCCTACAAACTAAAAACGAGGGAAGAGCAACGATCGAGAAAATAGGTGTGTGCGACTCCATAAACACGGCCAGAAAATCTAAACAGGGCCTTGTACAGATAAATAAGGAAGCCAAATAGGAGAGCTACAGTTGTCCTTGGGGCTATGGAAAAACCACATCTGCAGAGTGTAAAATGGCAAAGACGTCACAAATGACACCGTCAGGTTGACTGGACAATTAAAACTGGACGATGAAAGCAAATATACGTATCCGTCCACACGACCAAAATGATGATATAGTAATATCCAAAATCAAGTTAAAAAGCCTGAAGGATCAGACGACCTACAAGTCGAAGTACTTTAGGCAACTGGAGCCAACTTGGAAAAGGGAATGCACATCTCCAATATTTGGTCGGCAAAAGGACGCTTCGGGTTGGTGATGAAATCGCCTTTCCAGAGAAGAAAAAAAATAAAGGGATATTATGCCCAATAAGGGATTTTGGAAAAGGGAATAACGTAGGGATCCCTGATGCTTCATATTCTGCCAGATCCAGAAGAAAAGAGACCCTCTAAGTTGCGCCACTAGTCTTCTACAAAATTGTACTCTCACCTTAAGCTGTGTAAAACATGGATGACATTTGACAAAGACAGCTAACTGATGGTCCCCTGTAGAAAGAATACACACTACACTAAAACTACACACTACAATAAAAAAAAACCGGAGTTTTGATCTTCGAACAGACAAGTCAGTATATTCCGTCTTTTGTAAGTATATCTTTGAGCAGTTCTGAATGAGTTAGACCTAAACGAATCTCCCCTTTCCAAAACTTGTTTCGCCCATCTTTAAATTCTGCATTTTTATTGGCCACTCCTCCAGCTATAGCAAGTGCAAAAGTAGCCTCAAGTCCCCAAAAGTCCTTGTCTTAAGTGCTTCGCAATGAATAACTTTTACACAAAGTCTTAAATTTCTACAAAACCCCTTTTGAAGCCACCTATGGGCTGTCGGGCCGAGAGGAACAAAATGCAAATGCACTCCCACCACGCCCGCGCCGTCGACATAAAGTCTTCCAGCAGCACTATATGGTGGCGCCTCTGCTTCCAGTAATTTTGCAACTCAGCGACTCTTAACAATGCTTCAAGTGAAATGCATAAATTTACGGTGACAATGAGCAGGCAAAAAAAAACCTATTTGCCCATCCACTCAAACTACAAAAAAAAAAGTGCACGCTCCCGCGCAAATACGCCGCCGCTTCCACCGGCAACAGCAAAATCCTGAAAAACACACACTCGCTCATCTATATTTGCCTGGATGAAGGTGACGTACAGAAGCACTTTGGTGGGTCGTCAATTATGCAAATGGCGAATTTAACACCTTAATGCACCTTAACATCGCAACAGTTAGCGCGCGGTTGGCCTGAAAATGGTTCGCTCTTTGTTGGGTGCGAGTTGCGGGTTGGTGCTGCCGCTCAAGTGACGTTTTTATTGCAATATGTTTCCTTTCATATTTTGTTTTTTCTGATTTTTTTTTGTTTGTTTGTTGCCCCAAATCATTCTCTAGTTTGCTAAGTGATTTCAGCTCTGGTGCTCTGGAAATCGGTTCAGTGCGGGTGCCTAGACCTCCTCCATTTACGCCACGCCATGAAACGTCAAAAATTATATAACGAGCGGGTCCTTGTACATCCGTATATATTTTATATATCTCAAGTGCATCGATATTGCCCGTCGAGCCGGAAGGGCGAATGGACGATTTTCTTTCTTTTCGAACAGTCCTTGGAGTTGCGGGCGCAGCCATAATCATTTCCGTACGAAATTACCCTAAGGACGTCGCTTTGCAACCATCGTTCGACACCACTGGACTCCCACTTTGTGTAATGTTAGATTCCATTGTGGATCACGACATGCCACTCAAAGTTTAAATGGCACCCAAGAAATTTCGAGAAATATTCACATAGCATGATTCGTTCGTTCCTTGATGCCTAGAAGCAAGCATGTTATGCCGACGGCGGCGGTGGTGGTGACGGCAGCGGTGATAGGGTGGATCAAGTGGATGCAAGTGGACTCGAAATGGAGGCCACCAGTGCACCCGGTTTTTGTGTGCTTAACATAAAAATTCATATTTTATCAGGACGGTTGTTGTATGCATGCAATCGCATATCCTTGTTTCCGGTGAATAGAAATCGGAAGAAATAAATAAGCACTTGTGCACAGTGGTTTCAGTTGGTTGTATTTAGGTGCCTGCCGGTTGGCGACGTGGCTCGGTAACTTCAGATGGGGTCAGTTCAATGCTGTGCTGGGCATAGCATATTATGATGTTGGAAAGGATTCGTTCTCCTTAGACTTAAAAAAAAGCCACTGGCAATGGGGTCCTTGCATTTTACGATTCCATATCGTGGCAGTGTAACAAAATACTTTATGAGCTTATCGGTGCAAGAATCGCACTATAACCGACCGACGACTGGATTGCTCTATTGCACCAGAGGACATTGCGTATGCATTGTAAGGCCCTTAACAAGTTTCAATGGGAATTCTTTGCATATATATATAATCCAAAGCGGATCCAAAAGTCAGAGATTACTTTGTGTGCGTCCCGGTGCTGAAATTGGCAATTAGTTCCTAATTTAATTAGTCATGTTATAAGAGAAATGCCTGGAGTAGCTGACTTGGCAAGTTCCAGGTTTAACCCTGGAAACTCACCTCTTAGCAATCCCAGATAACTGAGAAAGTATCCTAACTACCATTCGTAATATGGTCTACAAGCGTCCCTTGAGGGCTTAGGGTCCATATATTATTATCGACTTAGATTTCTATCTTATCGAACGTATAAGTTGTGGAGATAAAGTATATAATAAAAATCATAGCAAATCATGCGACTCTATATCAAGCCAAAGCGAGTGCCGTCGTTTGATATACTGACGACATTGTGCTTCCATAAGGTTCTATATTCAGTCTTCTATCGTGCGACATATAAAAACTGTAGACGATAAGTGCGTTTCTAGTCGGGATGGTGTTTCAAGTTTATTTGTCAAATCTTCTGAAAAATTCATCGGTTTCAATAGAATTGAAATTGCATGTCCTTCTCAGACGCCAAAATCCAATCGTGACAATAATAATAATAATTTATCAATGACTAGCTGAACAGCGCTCGGCTTTGCCTGTGCCCAGGAATTGTATTGCTTAGATAATGTTCTTGTCTATTACAACAAATCATATCAAATGTTTCAATGAGTGTCGAAAAATAGCATTTGCTTAGTAGTTACACAAATAACGCATCCTGCTCCTTCCCCACCACTCTAAAACCTAAATAGACAACATATCTATAAATCAGAAGAAGAATTATGAAAATCGGATAATTGGTTCTTTAGTTACCTATGGAAGGACAAACAGACGTTGCATTTTGTAGGTATATTTTTTATTATTATTATTATTATACATATAATAAAACTGTAGGACTTTTCTTTGTCAGCTAAAAACTCAAAAACTACTGGACAGATTTCGATGAAACTTTTTTTAAAATGTTCCTTAAGACTGTAAGACTGCTATAGGCTATGTCGTTTATAGCTACGTCCTTAGGAACATTTTTTAGCCAAAATGTATTTTCTGAAGTGAAAATATATACATACCTACACATATACCTTGCTACAAATGGATGTTTATACTTTTGCGATCGTCAAACAAAAACAATACGTTTACTATACATTCGAAAAGGGTTGATTTGTTTTCGCAGTGAGTGCTATGGTCAGTTATATATGTATGTATGTATATTATGATCGAGAGACGTATAATGCAAAACAGGTTTCATTTCAGAATTTCATTCGATAAGTGGTATGGTAACAGTGTAGGGTTGGGGTAGGTAGTTGTTTGGATTCCAGAGGAAGAGGGAAACAAAGGAAAGGAAATGCAGTATTATAAACAAGAAGCAAGATAAAGGAGAGGGAGGGCGATGAAGAGCGGGTGCACATTATGTATCCAATATAATTACTACATCCATTATCGTATATCTCCACGCAACGCAGTAGGAATTTCATTCTGATATGACGTATCTATTTTTTGAAGTGAAAATATTATGTAGGTACATACACATATACCTTGCTACAAATGGATGTTTGTACTTTTACGATCGTGCGATGCGACAGGAACAGCACAAACAAAACAACACTATTTGTTTTCGCAGTGGTCAGTTTGTATATGTAGGTACATACCTATGTATGGGATGGGATGTATGGGATGGGGTGCGTGAGGCAGTATGGCATGGGGTATAGTATTAATAATCTTCATAAGAGAAGAGACGTACATATAATGCAAAACAGGTTTCATTTCAGAATTTCATTCGATATGGTGTATGGTAACAGTGTAGGGTTGGGGTAGGTAGTTGTTCGGATTCCATAGGAAGAAGGAAACAAAGGAAAGGAAATACAGCATCACAAACAAGTAGCATGTTCAAAAAGAGGGAGAGCGATGAAGAGCGGGTGCACATTATATATCCAATAAATTACATCCATTATCGATATCGCCACGCTAAAATTGGACAAACGGGCGTGACGCCTCCCATACAAAAAACATCTTATATGATTTTCATGATTCTTTTTTTGTTTTTTTTTTTTCGTATTGCTGTATATTTCAGGTTGAGGCAGAAAGAAAATTCCAGATTTATTCTCATTTTTCGCATTTTACAAAAGAACATTATTATCTAAGACCTAAGCAATTATTATCTAAGACCTAAGCAATACAATTCCTGTGCACGGGCAAAGCTGGGCGGGTACAGATTGTATAGATATATAGAGAAGAGATAAAGTACCTAATTTAGAGTGCGGATGACTTCATCATATTGTTATTGTGATGTTCGACAGATCTTAATGAATTCAAAGCATTCAAAAATAGTTTTGTGATTTACCTACCTTGAGACCCCAATCGTTGTCTTCTAGCCTACATCAGTCGACGTTTTTTTCTTAAATCTACAGACCTTGGAGAAACGAAGAGATATATTAAATGTTTTATTTTTATTTTGCATTTTTATTGATATCTTGAACTCCACCTATGTTCCCACTTCTTTCAATATCGATACAAGACCGAGGACAATAAGGATCCCAAAAATTGTATACCAAAAGACGAGGTCCGATGTAACTTTGTAAGTATAATGGCTATTAATAGACTAACGAGGGATTTTAAATCTGTTCATCAATTGATTAACTAACGCAGATAACGCAATAAGCTCCAATGCTAATCAGTATCGGTCAATGTTGGAACGATTTTTGAGGCCAACTGTTCATCCAATTGCATACTATCTACAAGAGACACTGTGGTTTTGTTACGGGTAGTATTTATTATGTCATTATAAATCGTTCTTCCATATTGTTGAAATTGCTATAATTACGATTTTTAAACTGGAGTCCTAAAAGCATTTTTCCTATTTTCTTCTGCAAATATTTAAAAACCTACTCGTGTGCTTTAAAATGTGCCGATGATACTATACCAGTGTGAAGACTATACAATACACTGAATAGTACATTTTTGAGGGTAGATATAATTAAGTCTCATGAGTCTGCAATTTTGCTTGCTACCTAACTCATTGAGCCAAATGCAAATGAGTTTCGTCGCTGAAATCGATTTTTCGACTACCTACGATTTAAAAAAAAGTTACAGAAGCGTTATCGTGGTATATAACGTGTATGACGATACGTGCCATGAGAATAGTTGACTTGCTAAAGACTCGATTCGAAGACAACATTACATACAGCAGTATAATCCTTTAAGGGGTGATTCCTGAAGTTCCGCCGAACAAAAAATTGTATGGCAGGGAGGGTCTATTCTCACCCCATTTACAATGCGTGACTTCTATTTTGGAGGTGTTACCACTATAACTTCTAAACTGTTATATTTATAAAAATAGTTTTATACATTTTGAAAAAAGAATTTAGTAGCGCATAAATGTCTTAAGCACTTCGGGTACATCTGTGCAGCTACAAAAAAGTTATGGCTCGTTAAACTGAAAATTTTGAAAATTTGTTTTTTTGTTTTTCTTTTTTTTTTAAGCACCTTCGTTTCTGACATGCAATTTTGAACTAGGCTGGGGCACTTCTGAACGGCTGTACATATTTGTAATTGCTTTTGGCAATTGTAATTTTGTAATTTTTTAATAAAATAAATTAACTTAATTTTTTCAATAAAAAAAACGACTTAACAAAAAACAACTGCATTTTCAAATTACAAAATATTTTACAAATGACTGAAGAAACTTTATAAAAACAAAAATGAGTTTGCTGTGCAGGAATTTCGGTGTTCCCGGAGCGTTGATTGGTGGTGGTAGCTTAGCTTTTATTTCAATGCCACTTACAGACCACTTGCTCAAACGTGTCCCGACTGTTTTGTTCAAACCTGTTCCAATAGGTCAAGCGACAGAAAAATGTGCTTAAATAATTATAAATTTTTCATATTTGTCAAAAAACGTAGGTATACCTTTATACGGTTTCAAATGAAGTTGTGCCTTAAAGATATTATATTTTAAACAAAAAGAGGACAATTCACAAGAGAGCCACAAACTACCTACGAGCGAACGAATATTCGCAAGTTTTGACAGTCCGTTCACATGAACACTTTTCTAGGTTGCAACAGTTCGCGAATTTCACCCATGAGTCTCTACACGCAATGTCTAGTTTGAGGTTAAGCTCGAACGAATGTTTTATTCGCTAGTTTATGGAATGCGAATTAAATGATGTGGATTGCGAGTAAACTTTGACTATTCGCGTGTGTCTTTTCGTTCGCGGCAAAAAGTTTGGAATTCGAAATTTCGTTATTTAAACTTTTTATAAACTTGTTTTCTTAATATATTTTGATGGGATAATTAATTATCCTCCTCTTGGAATAATAAAATGTGGAATTTTCTGTTTGTAAATGGATAAAAAGTGGTTTGTTTGCATTTCATCAATTCGTTCCTTCGCTCCCATGTGAATGATCCTTTACAAATAGAAAAATTAATATATGCAATTTAAGCATAAAAACCGCAACATGCGGCTTCTTCCAGGCGAAAGGATATCCGAAAGTCGTTGACGACTAAAGAAGAAACGAAATGTTTTTCGTTTTTGGAGTTATTATGAAGGAAAACGTTCGAGCAAATGAAAACGATTGAACGCTGTAATTTTACAGAATCCCACCACTGATAAAAGATGGCTACTCCGAATATTGCATTGGCCTTGATAATGTCTTGGAATATGATGTTTCCAACAAGTTTGTCAATTAGACAAAGTGAATGAATCCGTTTCAACAATGAAAGAGGATGCGTAACATATGAAGATGTATTAGAGAAAATCGTCGACGATAGATGAATATGAGTATGCAATTGCATCACTAAGGAATACATACTGTTGGTTCCCAACAATCAAATTATTGTATTTTAACGTCACAGGACTAGCACTAAACTAATATTCAAGAAAAAGGGGAAAACAATCGGCACGGCATATCTGACATAAACATTTTAGGTTATGTTGAGAAAGTTAATGTGCGTTGTGCTAATTGCATGAATATGCGACACTTAGGCTCAAAATTAAGCCTAAACAATATTCACTGCAACGAGCTGCAAAGCACATTAACAAAAACACTTAATTAAATAACACTGAAAACGAAATTTCGATACTTTTACACGCGGCACGAACAACGAAGCAAACAACACGAAATCACGAAACGAAATGTCAAATATGCCGAGCTGCGATCTCAAGACAAAGAGCTGTCTCTTTCTAATAACAAATAGTGCCTTAAGCACATCGAGTGGTACGCTTGAACTAATTTGCACATTTTGTAATGCAACAAGTAAAACCCTATGTGCATTGTGTACTAAAAAATAGTTATGTTGCACTCTAACTATAGGCCCTTAATATGGGGCATTAATAGAATCAATTTGCGAATGTAGTAATTGTAGGGGAATAGTGCGAATATTGTTTATATACAACTTATATTGCAAATAATTGTAAGGGTCATTGACTAAATGTAAACAACAGCTGGTTTCGAATATATAAAGTACCGAGATTACCTCAAATGTCCGTAGAGAAAATTTAAATCACTCGCTATTAGATCGCCTAAGAATACGTTCGCCTAACGAGTTTTTACTTTCCTTGTGAATTGCCAAGAAGTTCTTGAGCAATTATTAATCTGCCCTATTGCAACACCTTTGCAATTAAAACCATCCTTTTTCCAACTCGCCTCAGTTCGGAACATGGTCCTTCGAGCCGGAAATAAAATATTATAACGTTCGCCTAACGAGTTTTTACTTTCCTTGTGAATTGCCAAGAAGTTCTTGAGCAATTATTAATCTGCCCTATTGCAACACCTTTGCAATTAAAACCATCCTTTTTCCAACTCGCCTCAGATTGGAACATGGTCCTTCGAGTTTTAAATTAAATTAAAGACCAGTAGTGTGTGTTTTTTAAATAAATCAGTTTAAAAAGTGTGCTGTGGAGTGAGTGTAAAAAAATACATATCCGATCATCGACGGACAGTCAATCGGCCACAGTACCCAACGACCAAGGAGACTCCGGAACTCCAGTGATAGCCAACGGAGCAGTGCATTTCAGCCCAACGGTGAAGTACAGCGAGTCAACGGATTCAACAAATCCATCAACCGGTGTCAACGGTCAGCAATCACAGCTAGGAACTGTGCAACACAAAGCCTTCTGCAACTGTAACTGAGAGTTAACATACTAAAGTTGCAGTTGCAAAAGCAAACCAAGGTAGGAAAATCGTTCCTCTTTTATACAATTGTTTGCAAATTTTACATTACGTTTATATTTCATAAACGCATCGCAATATCTACAAACCAAACGAGTAAACGTTACTTAGACTCAACGGAAACTTAGTAACGCAACTGGACACAAGCGTCATAACGGCCGGCATAGGAAGTGATACAACGGTCCACAAGAGACACAACGGTCGCATCACCAGCAATCACAGCAAGGAACTGTGCAACGCAAAGCCTTCTGCAACTGTAACTGAGAGTTAACATACTAAAGTTGCAGTTGCAAAAGCACATTAAGGTAGGAATTTTATTCCATTTTTACACCTTTTGCTGCATATACAATATATTTGTACAAATAACCATTGCTTATTACCACAACTCTATATCAAATATATCTGAATTACTTAAAACCCTATCTGCTTCTAAACACTATATAACGCCCATATCAAGTGTATATAAATACATTATAAGAAGTGAAATTTAAGTGAAATAATGTCGAAATTAGCCAAATATATAGAACGACAGGAGCTCATACTTAAAGAGTTTCAAGTGGATTTTGAAGAGTATAAGAAAGAAACCGAGGCGCGGAAGTCAAGGGGGTATATTAACGCATGTCTTTCGGATATTGAAGAGGGCTTTAAACGAGCAAAACGGGATCACGATGGAATCGTGAATAGTGCGTCTGATCCTATCAAAGACAATTATTTTGAATCCGAAATTTTTTCAAAAATCAAACGCGTCTATTTTACATTTTTGGGAATGTTAAACGACGAAATGGACAAGTTCGGTGAAAAAAGCAACGCAAATTTAGATGTTTCTCGTTTAAATTTAAACGTAACGAAAACCTCAGTTTGCGATATTCGGCTTCCGCCAATTCAAATAAAGCCATTCTCTGGCAAGTTAGATGAATGGTGTGAGTTTCACAATTTGTTCGAGAGTATGATCGATCAAAATGTTGACCTGTCTGACATTCAGAAGTTGCAATATCTGAAAACTCACGTGTGCGGGGAAGCGGCGCGTTTAATTCAGCACCTGCCAATTGACGGCAAGAATTATGCGGCTGCATGGGAAATTCTTAATGAACGGTTTGAGAATAAACGAAAATTAGTAAATGCGCAATTGAGAATTTTAATGGAACAGCCGAAACTCAACAATGAATCTGCCAAAACTTTAAAAGCATTACACGATACGAGTACAGAATGTATTCACGCACTCTCCAACTTGGGAATCGCAGTCGAAACGTGGGACGCTATTCTCATATATATTATATACCACAAACTTCCTTCTCAAACCCAAAAGGATTGGGAAGATAAATTAGGGACTTCAAAACTTCTTCCAGAGTGGAAGGCATTTTCCAAATTTATTGAAGGAAGGTTTAGCTCCTTAGAAAACATTTTGGAGTCTAATTGGGGTACAGCCCACTATGGGTCAGCTAATAAAAAGAACACTCCGACGGCGTATCACATAAAATCGTCACCCGAAACAAAGAAATTTCTCTGTCGTCTTTGTAAGGCCTCGCATGGAATTCGTTATTGCAAACAATTTCTCAAAATGGAGGTGAAGGCACGAGCAGAAGTGGCGAAGAGAAATTCTGTCTGTTCAAATTGTCTAGGGTATGATCATCATGCATCAAATTGCAATAGCAGCAACAGATGTCAAAAATGCGGACAGAAACATCACACATTGCTGCATATTGATTCGTATAACAATAACAATAGCAATTATCAAAATAATAACCAGGCGAGGGCATATCAAGGGCATAATCAGTCATCATACAATGCTCACTTCATCCAAAACTCTAATGAATTTATCCCCCCTAATCTATACAATGAGCAAGGTGGTGCTTCAACTTCCGCACCAAATCTTAACTCACACCTTAACCAGATGAAATCCAAGGTTTTGTTAGCAACAGCTTTGGTGAAGGTATTTTCAACCAATGGACAGCACCACGTTCTGAGAGCCTTGATAGACCCAGGGTCAGAGGCAACATTCATGAGAGAGAACGTGGCACAGCTTCTAAACTTAAAGAAGGAACACACAGTGGCCACCGTAACAGGTTTAGGGCAAACTTCAACGGGTCGCTCATACTGTAAGGTTCAATTCAAAATGTTTTCGTTCATTAATCCCTCATTTTGTCTCAATGTTAGTGCGTATGTCCTCCCAAAAGTAACTTCCTTATTGCCAACACAGCAGATACAATCAACTACGTGGGGGCACTTAGCAAAACTTCCGCTAGCAGATCCCACTTACAAGTACCCAGGGAAGATAGATATACTGTTAGGCGCCGACGTATATGCGTCTATAATTCTTCAAGGACTAATTAAGAGTCAGAATGGGTCACCAGTAGCACAACATACCGAGTTAGGATGGATTTTAACAGGAGCCACCAATAACGCTCCACAAATGAACTCGGTAGTAGTGCAAAATCACCACAATGCGATTGATGATCAACTGAAGCAATTTTGGGAGATGGAAGAGAACATGGAGGAACGAAAAATGACTCAAGAAGAAGAGAGGTGTCAACTACACTTCCAGAATACAGTCAAACGCAGGAGTGATGGACGATATGAGGTACGGCTTCCATTCAAGGAGAATCATCCACCAAGGCTTGGAGACTCTAAAAGAGCTGCAATGGCACGTTTCTTTCAAATTCAATGTATCCAAGAATACGCTACGTTGGGACATATGAGAGAAGTCAAACCAAGCTTAAATGAGGTACAAGGACAACACTACTTCGTACCACACCATGCAGTGTTCAAAGAAGCTAGCACAACCACCAAGTTGAGGGTGGTCTTTGACGCCTCATGTGCAACATCAAACGGAAAGTCGTTAAACGATTACCTGATGGTTGGCCCACGCTTACAAAAGGACATCATTGATCTTATAGCACAGTGGCGCAAGTTCAAGGTCGCCTTTGCTGCGGACATCAGCATGATGTACAGACAAATATGGATGGCACCAGAAGATTCTAACTATCAACTTATTTTGTGGAGAACCAGAAACGATGAACCGATAAGGACCTTCGCCCTGAATACGGTGACATTTGGTACTGCTTCGGCACCATATTTAGCAGTACGAACATTGCACCAGGTGGCGATGGACTGCGAACAAGAACACCCACACGTAACCAAGGCGCTTATCGAGGGCTTCTATGTAGACGACTTTCTGTACGGAGCCGATAACGAAGAAGCAGCCATCAGGTTACAAACAGATGTTCTGGCTGTATTAAACGCAGCTGGATTCCCTCTACGTAAATGGGCAAGCAACTCATCACAAATTTTGGAGCAGATACCTAAAACTGACCGGGAAGTGAATCTCCCGTTAAAATTCGATTCACCCGATGCCATTAAAACATTGGGCATACAATGGCATCCAGCAAAGGATGCATTCAAAATCAAAATCAATATACCCAAGGTAGAAAAACACACCAAACGATCAGTTCTCGCAGATATCGCCCGGCTATTTGATCCGCTTGGATGGATCTCGCCGTGCATCATCAAGGCAAAAATGATTCTGCAACAGCTGTGGGTACGAGAACTATCTTGGGATGCAACACTACCTTCTGAAGTAGAAGGTCCTTGGTTGGAATTGCGAAATAACTTGCAAGGGCTGGAAACTCTGGAGATACCGCGTTGGATCAACTATGAAAACGCATCCAGAGTACAGCTGCATGGATTTAGTGATGCCTCGGAGAAGGCGTACGCTGCGGTGGTATACGCACGAGTGGTAACAAACGGCAGAGAGCAGATTCACTTGCTAGCAGCGAAAACAAGAGTTGCACCAGTAAAATGCGTGTCCTTGCCAAGGTTGGAACTTTGTGCAGCGTTATTATTAGCAAAACTGTTGATTAGGATATCAACTGCCATGCAATTCGAACAGGTAGAAATCTTCGCATTTTCCGATTCGATGATCACCTTGGCATGGATCAAAGGAAGTCCAGCAACACGCAACACATTCGTAGCGAACAGGATCACAGAAATCCAAAGGCTCATGGATGAAACGTGTTGGCGACATGTACCAAGCAAGGAAAACCCAGCTGATATAGGTTCCAGAGGATTAACGCCAGAGGAACTTATGGGCAACCAGTTGTGGTGGCATGGGCCCACATTTCTTAGAAACTTTTCGGCAAAGGATTGGCCAACAACAATCCCGCAAGAGACAAATGTGGAAACCAAAGCGCAAGGCAAAAGAGAGCAAAATACACTATCTTTCTACAACACACATTTTGTAAACACGGCAACAAGTTTGGTGCAGGTAGCATCATACTGCGTTGTCATCAATAATGCATTTTTTCAACGATATTCCACGATGAAACGTCTCGTGCGTAGCGTAGCTATATGGCGGAGATATTTTTATAACATAAAAAACGTAAAAGGACGGCTGCCATTGAAAGCGCACCCAATTACCCCGAACGAACTAAGCACGTCACATGACAAACTCATACAAATCGTTCAAAACGAAAATTTTCATGAAGAAGTCAAGGCACTCGGAGTGAAAAAATTGATACCAAAGGGCAGCCGTATACGCAACTTGAACCCCTTTCTTGATGAAGAGGGACTCTTACGGGTAGGGGGTAGGTTACTTAACTCGTCACTCCCATTCCAGCAACGACATCCAATAATAATCCATCCATCTCACCATTTTGCAAAATTGGTTGTTAGGGACATACATCAACGCACCCTGCATGGTGGTCAGCAGATGATGATGGCCGAATGCAGGCTAACATACTGGATAACAAACCTAAAGAGACTAGTAAAAAACACTATCCATGAATGTGTACGATGCCACCGTCACAAAGCACAAATGCAAGAACAATTAATGGGAAATCTCCCAGCAGAGAGGGTACGGATCGCACGACCATTCACTAACACGGGAGTCGATTACGCTGGACCAGTAGAGATCAAATTATGGAGAGGCAGATGCAGCAAGATAACTAAAGGGTACATAGCAGTATTTGTTTGTTTGGCTACAAAGGCCATACACATCGAATTGGTTAGCGATCTAAGCGCTGCAGCATTCATCGCAGCGTTCAGAAGATTCGTTGCAAGACGTGGAAGTTGTGCCAATATATTCAGCGATTGCGGCACCAACTTCAAGGGAGCTAACAATGAACTGAGAAAGGAGAGCAGATTTATATCAGCAGAATGGTCGACCGAGGTAGCGGACACACTAACATCACTAAACACAACATGGCACTTTAACCCTCCATCATCCCCACACTTCGGAGGTCTGTGGGAGGCTGGGGTTAAATCCATAAAACACCACGTTAAAAGAACCATTGGGACATCCAAACTGACATTCGAAGAGTACGCGACACTTCTCGCGCAAATTGAGGCTTGCCTCAACTCACGACCCTTATGTCCAATGACGTCAGATCCAGACGATCTCACGGTACTAACACCTGGTCATTTTTTAATAGGTGCACCACTACGAATGCTTCCTGAAAGAAACCTGAAAGAGAAGAACATCAACAGCCTGGACAGATGGAGATATATCCAAAGAATCACACAGGATTTCTGGAAACAGTGGAGTACATCATACCTCCACTTGCTCCAACAGCGTCCAAAATGGCTACAACAACAACCAAATGTAAAGGTAGGAGATATTGTCCTCGTCAAGGAAGACAACCTCCCACCGTCATCATGGCTACTCGCGCGGGTCACGGAACTACATCCCGGTTCCGACGGTCTTACGCGCGTGGTGACCATAAAAACGGCGAATTCTACACTTAAGCGGCCAATCGCAAAGATATCCCCATTGCCGGTATCAAATTCGTCGAACGAATCAATAGACATTATGAACAATATAAAGCCCATGAACTAAAAACCCCAATAACATAAAACAACATAAACTATATAAATCACATGAATGAATGAATGAAAAAAAAAAAAAAAAACCCAAAGAACATAAAACCAAAACCGACATGAAATCTAATAAACAAAAACATAATAATACATCTACATATAAAAATAATACAAAATGAAACCCTAATAAACAAAGTCAACTTACCCCTCGATAGATTAATACAATCTCTAATGCAGCTAAAGATCATAGACATTATTCTAGTTACCAATTTTACGATAAAACAAAATCTAATTCATTGTTTGTTTTTTTGCATGGTACACATCGTAACGGCAACGGATCGAGGATGTTGAGGAACAGACCGAACAGCAAACCACAACAACAACAATGCACCGGGCAGCTTCCAGAAACACCACCAAGAATGAGACACATTTGAGCCGACACACCAAAACCCAGAGGCGGGCAGCATGTTGGTTCCCAACAATCAAATTATTGTATTTTAACGTCACAGGACTAGCACTAAACTAATATTCAAGAAAAAGGGGAAAACAATCGGCACGGCATATCTGACATAAACATTTTAGGTTATGTTGAGAAAGTTAATGTGCGTTGTGCTAATTGCATGAATATGCGACACTTAGGCTCAAAATTAAGCCTAAACAATATTCACTGCAACGAGCTGCAAAGCACATTAACAAAAACACTTAATTAAATAACACTGAAAACGAAATTTCGATACTTTTACACGCGGCACGAACAACGAAGCAAACAACACGAAATCACGAAACGAAATGTCAAATATGCCGAGCTGCGATCTCAAGACAAAGAGCTGTCTCTTTCTAATAACAAATAGTGCCTTAAGCACATCGAGTGGTACGCTTGAACTAATTTGCACATTTTGTAATGCAACAAGTAAAACCCTATGTGCATTGTGTACTAAAAAATAGTTATGTTGCACTCTAACTATAGGCCCTTAATATGGGGCATTAATAGAATCAATTTGCGAATGTAGTAATTGTAGGGGAATAGTGCGAATATTGTTTATATACAACTTATATTGCAAATAATTGTAAGGGTCATTGACTAAATGTAAACAACAGCTGGTTTCGAATATATAAAGTACCGAGATTACCTCAAATGTCCGTAGAGAAAATTTAAATCACTCGCTATTAGATCGCCTAAGAATACGGAAATAAAATATTATAACGTTCGCCTAACGAGTTTTTACTTTCCTTGTGAATTGCCAAGAAGTTCTTGAGCAATTATTAATCTGCCCTATTGCAACACCTTTGCAATTAAAACCATCCTTTTTCCAACTCGCCTCAGTTCGGAACACATACTGTGGCTGGTTTAGAGGATGCATCGCACAGTTGTATAGGCAATATGAGGATTATGTGAATCCTTCAGTGAATCGGAAGCTGTAGCCTTGAGTTCATACTCAGATAAAAAATGATATACATAAGAGGATTAGGAACGCTGGGTAGGCTTAACGTGAGTCATTGTCGTAACTATAAATTAACCGGAAAAAAATCTCATCCTTTAAGAAATTACTTACAAATTTACACAATATCGAAACCCATTTGTGCTTGTGCAATATAATAGAGCTCACGTTGTTCACAGTCCCTATTTCATTTTGTTCTACCACACAGAATGTCTCTATAAGTGCTCGTAATCGTAATTAATTCTTAACATGAAATGTCACATGTGACGATATGCCCGCCTTTAATGCCAAACTTCCACCGCGCATTAGTAGGTTTTTTTTTTATTGAAAGGATAACGTGATAATATATCACAAGCACAATTTTCCATTTAAAGTTTTCATTCCGAATAGCATGCAATCACGTCACAAATGAATTAACAACCGATTGCATCGGTTAGGGAAACATTGGCAATAATAATTCCAGAAATGGCTAAAATAATATCCAATTTCATCAAGTCGATTAATTTAAATTCATGGCTTATAAATCACAAAAGTGAACTGTGAAAGAGTTTCCCACTAAAAATATGGTGACACTGTCAATAAATTGATTTAAACTTATCATTGAATGGCTTTGTCTATAATGGTGTGTGTTTGTATATATAGCATCCTTTGCATAATAATAATAATAATAACAATAACTCAGTAACGATGTGGTGGTTAATGTAATCATCAACTTCTCTCCCCATCCCACCCTCAGTCAGTTGTCAACGTTAGTTCCAGGTCAGGGCTTAAAAAGTCACTTTGTAAATATTTAAGTCAAGCATTTAAGCCTGACAACCAACTGCCATTGCAATGCAAAGCTTATAGCGCCCTCGACGGGAATAATCAATGTATTTGTTTTACGCTCTAAATCCTGGAAATTATTGTGCTCGCAGTTTTATTTGCTTTACTACTCTGTAACAACAGATTGTATTGGATTTTCCATGGATTGTATATTTATTTATAAATTGATGCAACTCCCGCAACAAACTATCAGTCGTGATGGCCAAGTTAAGCTGGTGGAGTTTTATTTACCTGTTTGCATTTCTATTTCCCTTCCCATTTGCCATAGACGGAGAGGAGGGTCGATTTTCAAAATGTATTCCTCTCTCTTAAAAGTTAAATTGTCGTCCGGTTGTTGTTTGCCTATTTAGCATTTAAAGCGTATGTATCTAAGTTTGTATGTGTTGAATTTGTCCCTGGATTTGCTAGGAATAAATTATTATATGAATCGATTTGGTCTTTAATGTCAGAATATAATTGCAGTCATTTAATGGATTCGAAAGGATGTGGTTTTGTTTCGCAATGGAGGAGTGTGTACCGTTTTAGTAAGCGGAATTATGAAATAAATGTCACGACAAGTTGCCCGCAAAGCTGGTACTGGTGGGAAGGCGAAAACTCTCACGTCCGTCAGGGTGAACACAGAACACTATCGAGGTGTGAGAGTGCACTTGGCGGTGGTGCTATTAAGTGCAATTAGGAGCTATTACGAGTTTATATTATAATTACGGATCTTTGACACCTGAAGGCACTTATAGATGCCAAGATTGTGGCTGGGACGTTACTGTTTGACTATAATATGTTTGTGCCCCAATAACTTAAATTATTGATCCATTTGGCAGGTGATAGCTATAGATTTTTAATTTCAATTTAATTTACCCTCAAAATACCGAAATGTAGCGAACAGATAATGTTCGAACATTTTTAAAACACAATTGTTTAACAACAAGTTAAATCAGATACAATCTGACGTCACTATGTCGTTCGAATTTGTGGTCATTCTGTGTGGCGAATGTCATTTTACAGATTTAAACTATCGCCTTATCAATTTTTTTGGGACTGAATGACTTACTTTTTTTTACATCATGTCACAGATTCACAATGTTCCACCTGTAACACTGTGCACAATTTACTACGGTGTCATGCGTGACGCTAGTGACACGATTTTTTTCCCGTTTGTTCTTGCTGTTGTTCTTATGAATGACTGCTCTTTCGATTTTAAAACATCACGGAGCAGACTTAAGTTGTGAAATGTGTACGATTGAGTTACAAGTCATCACGGAAAAATCAGCAGTAGAACCAGCAGAGTAGTTAATGAGTCAAAAAATGACACCATTTTCAATTATCATTACTGGCAACGAAAGTCCACAAAAACCCAGCAAACGATAGGGCTAAAGGTACCTGCAATTTTCATGCAAAATATGCTGCACGTCACCAACAGTGCATACATAAAAAGACCAATCGTGTCAATCGTGTCACCGTGTCACGATGTGTAACAGCCTTGCGCGAATTACTTGCCTCTATCATATCATGACAAAGCGAGCATGTCATGGATTTTGTACGATTGATACTGTGTGTTGCATAATGAGTACCTGATGAGTAAATTTTTGTGACGCCAACATGTCAAGAATTGACAGGTTTCGTGACGTATGCAATCGTAGCTTTAGTATCTAGTATATTTTTCTTGAAAAAACTAGAAATAGGTAGAAAGCCTCTCAAAGGTCTTGTGGCGTAAGTTGTAAAATAAAAATAAATAGTTGGCGCAACAGGTCAGTGTCAGAGGAACCCTAGTTCTAGCTTCTCATAACCATTCGTTTGTGTGAGTTTTTTTTTTTTGAGACGAATAGAAGGGACCTACAAGTTTATGACGATTCCTAAATCCTAAATGTCTTAATTGGGAACAGAGGCGTAGCGAGGGTTTGAGCCGTGGGGGGGGGGGGGTGCTTTAATTGAAATGCCGACTTATTTCAGGAACTTGCCGACTGTATAGAAATCATAAAAATCGGCCCAGTGGTTATCGAGTTATATCTAACGTCAACGAGTTTCACTCCATAGAAGATGTTTTTTGTATGGGAGGGAGAAGGGACGTGGCCCTTTGTCCAATTTTGACCAATCTTAATAGTAACACCCCTGGGCTAATACCTAAAAGACCATTCACATAAGAGCGATCAACTACCTACGATCGAACGACTATTTGCAAGCTTTGACAGTCCGTTCACATGAACACTTTTATAGGTCGCGGCAGTTCGCGAATTTCAGCCATCAGTTTCTACCCACAATGTCTAGTTTGAGGTTAAGTTCGAACGAATGTTTAATTCGCTAGTTTGTGGAATGCGTATTAAATGATGTGGATTGCGAATAAACTTTGACAATTCGCGCGGGTGTTTTCGTTCGCGGCAAAAAGTTTGGAATTCGAAATTTTGTTATTTAAACTGTTTATAAACTTATTTTCTTAATACATTTTGATAGGATAATTATTTAACCTCCTCTTTGCCCAAACACACGTTGGCCGCGAATTGTTAAAGTTCGCATTCCACATTAATAAGCCGCGAACTAGCGAATAACACATTCCTTCGAATTTAACCTCAAATTAGAAATGCCAACCGTCCTTTTTACAATCGAATCGAAACTCGATAATTTTTAAGGATTTCAGTCGGCAAAATTCACCGATTCCGACCGTTTTTTAAAATCGAATCTAAACTTGCTAAATTGTAAGGATTTCAGTCGGAAAATTCACCTTTGCTGACCGCCCTTTTTAAAATCGAATCTAAACTCGCTAAATTTTAAGGAACACGCAAAATTTTAAGGATTTCAGTAGGCAAATTCACCGATTCACCGATTTTAAGGAGTTCATCTGGAAACCTTTGAAAATGTCGACATTTGTATACATTTACAAGTTTAAAAACCTATACCTAATGGAAATCCAAACTTAAGACCTAATTTTTGAAAATTGATCGTTGATTTACCGACTCTTGAAAAGCGTGGCGGGGTGCGACACAAATCTCGAAAATACCTTTAACACCAATCATTTTCAGGTGTTTTTGAGATTTTTTTTTCGAGATTTTTTATTCGATATTTTGAGATTCAGTTAAAAGTGGCCAACTCCGGTGGGCCCAAAATGGTGCCAAATCTACTGTAATGAGCTGACACCGGACCTAATCTAACCTGTTTCAGGAAAGCTGATTTTAGCAAACATAAATCGCTTCGTCGACATACCCATAGGCCATACCCAAGGATGTGCCTTGAAGAGCAGATGTATATGTTACTAAGTTCACCACCCACAAATAAATTCTTGAACTATACATAAATATTCACCAACTTTTGTAGTTTCTAATGCATAATGCCATTTAAAAAAAAATACTCCCTAGTTTCATCCATAAATTAATTCCACCAAATTTTTTAACATAACCTCTTTAGTTGGCCTACATTTTTGTTACCAACCGCGACCATTACAAGCTTGAGCAACCAATGAATATGCATTTTTGTCAGCAATATACCAATCTCTTCGTCCAAAACTTCTACTTACATATTTCTTCCTTAAGAATTGCACTAATTTTAATTTTAAACTATATCATTTCTTCTTCCTTTATAGTATTGCTACCCATTTCAGTTTTGCAGACGCCTGAAAGACACACAGAGCCTGATGAATATTCTCTACCGCTAAAAGTGAATACTTTTACGAAAACTTTCCATCCACACAGAAATTACTAAGTGCAATAAAAAAAAAAGAGGACGAATAGCGGACTGAAAAAAAAATTGCAAACGAAGGATAACAATGGTCAATAAGAGGAGAAAAAAAAAATACCATCGTCCAATGAAGAACTTTTCTTTTTCCATTAAGAAATAGAATAAAAGAAAAATGTCGACAGAAAGAAAAAATCCGATTCAGCTTGCCCCTTTCCCTTTGGCCAACTAGACAGAGTACTAGGGCTCTGGTCCTCGTAATTAATGTATGCGAAATGCCAGGGAACGACTTTCCACTTTTGTGGTGCGCGCTACAGTAAATTTATGCAGCGTCCATCAGAGTACTACACACTTTTCGATAAAAGAATCGGAGAATAATAGAGGAAGCTATATTTTATGGCGAATGGATAGTGATTTACCCTGTGTCCCATTTTCAAGGACAGCGCCAACTTAACTCTGTTCGAATTATAAGTAGCTTCCGCAATTTCCTGCGCACTCTTGGCTGACTAAACTTTATCGACATTTCTATGGTTTTTTTTTTGCAAACTGAGGATCCGAGAATAGTTAAGTACATACAACTAGGAACTGGGTTAAAACAACCATACCCTATTTAAGGAAAAACCGCAAATTGCAAGTGCACAAGAAGAGGATATAATATAATGTATCCATGTCCGTGAAGCATTAATTAATGAGAAACCAAAGTCAGTTGCATCGCATTCCATGTCCTTCGGGGCTATCCGACTTGGAGCAATTTATAATTTTCAAAAGTTAATAACGCGCCCCAGAGAGACGAGGGCGGATACAAGAGTAATTGGAATCGATAATGGGGACTCTTTTGAATTTCTGTAAATCAGGGGCTTTCAGTATAAACATTTTTCGTCCTCTTTTAATCATTTTCCTGTTAACGCAAGTAAATGTGCGAAATCGAGAACAAATAGTATCTACGTAACGTACCACGCGCACCATCAATCAGAATCGGTGTCTATCTGTGAGTGTGGTAGTTTATTCCATATTGAGTGAGCTTGGCTCACTGAACATTTCTGCAATAGGACTGGGAACGCTCAGGGGAAATTTAAAAAAAAATTGCGAATGTACCTGGTCCGTATTGAAGTTAATATTTTTATGAAATGACTCTCCAGGGATGGTTTAATTTATATTTCAATGATGTGTCTTTCATCCGCCGGAATTCGAAAGTGTATGTACTAGATTAGCCTTGCAAATCGAAGGCAGTTTTAGTTGAGGCACGCAATTCTACCGTAAACATAAGTGCTATCATTAGGTACTTTTATCAGAGCCTACGTAAGGTGACATAATGTACCTACCTTATTTCAGAGAGCAGTTTACAAGGATTTAGGGTTTATATACAAGGTGGCGTCAAAGTAATCACCCTATCGGAAGATGCTATAATTTTTCCAAATGAATGTCAATCCTACTTTGACGGCGATAAGAAGTGAATCCGTATACTCCTAATGAACGCAGAATAATTGTTAAGATTTTTTTGCTGAATAATTCGTCGGTGGTGTTGGGCCCGCAGCATGAATTTCGGCGTAGAATTCCCGGTGGTCCGACACCCTCTGGGGAAAAACTACGACGTTTAGCCGTTCGACTAAAAGAATATGGGACAATACAAGGTGCTATCAGGTCAGGTCGGCCCCGGAATAATACCCAATTCACAATGGCGCTTTGCCGCTTGCGTGCGTTGACAGGCGTTTTAGAAACTTTACCGTACTTTATGTCAACGCGCGCAAGCCGCACATTTCCAAAACTAAATGGCGCTTCAGAGCGTTGGCGCGTTGAGAGATTAGAGTAGGAGAGATTGAAAGTTCTGTTTGGTTTATGTTGCGTACGTACGTTATGTACGAATTCAGAGCAGAATGCAACTACTCCTTTTTGCTTATAATTGTTATTTTAATGCACGAATGAAGAGGAAATTTGTTCAAAATAGTAAAAAAAAATTCATAAATAAATATCAATAAAATGTATTTTCACTTTTATTGTAGTGGAATATTTTTGTGGAAGAATTGCCTGTGCATTCAATGTACACAGGTGCATGCCTTCACATGAAAGGCGTTTCAGGCGAGACAGGTAGATTTTTAGTTTAGTTGAGAAAATATGGGTAAATTACATCGAAAATCCCTTCCCTTAAAATTGTGAATTGATTACTTTGTGGAATACTTGTAAAACGATTTAAGTGAGCAATATTACCAAATGGACAGCATTTATCTGAGCTGTGGAAATAAGTTCAGTCACTTAAATAGAGAAGTGCAATTTTAAAAACTTGGTTTGGCAATTTAAAAAAAACTCCTATTAATAAATTCGCAAATATGGATACCGATGATTTATATTTTATTTCAATTATATGTATACATCTGGTGGTATGCTG
The DNA here is from genome assembly GCA_955612985.1 of Cheilosia scutellata. Lineage (NCBI taxonomy): Eukaryota > Metazoa > Arthropoda > Insecta > Diptera > Syrphidae > Cheilosia > Cheilosia scutellata. Next base: position 54,885,738 of record OY015314.1, read on the forward strand.
GACATTCGGACGATTGCGATCGCAGGTACTGCTTCTCGTCGCTCGCTGGGTTTTTACCACATCCGGTCAGCCATCGGACAATGCATATTGAAAGAATTTTATGACCTAATAGGGGTAATTTTTTTGCTATATTTCCGCGAAGATCTTCGCTGTCTTGTCCAGACATTTTTTATGTTCCTATGTACGGACTTCAAACCCTACCAGCTGATTGAGTTCAAATTTATAGGGAATCTTCGATATCTATTGGCCAGAGAATTCCCGTGAAGTTGGGTCAAAGTCGGACAAAGGTGCGCATATTCATGTGCATTGTCCCGATGGACAATAAAAAATATATCTAAGCAATGCAATTCATTGGCACGAGCAAACCTGGGCGGGTAAACCAAGTAATAAAATAATACCTATCATTTGCACATCGCAGGAAATTAGATTTACCCTCAACTAGAAAAAGAAACTATAAATATTCTAAACAAAAATGTTTATCTCGTTAATAAATTGTATGAAGAATAGAGTAGTTTCAGACAAAATTGAAATATCAAAAGGGTGTACATTACACTTGAGCACATATTTTTTTATCAACAATCTAAAGAAATCACTAGTAGCATTACAACAAAAATAATATTCGTCATTTCCACACAGTAAAATAATTAATTTGTATTGAAAAAACCTCACAGGCTACTAAAAACGAGTAGGTACGTATATACCTAAGTGAATCCATGCAACTCCAACAATGAACGGCATATGCTCTAACACTTTAAATATTATCAAATCGAACAAACCAAACCGAAAGAAAACGTCAAAGCCGTCCAACGCCACTGAGAGTAGAAAGTTGCTCTACTTGGGCGCCGCGTTGAACTTTACGATCACAACGCGACCCGAAGCCTGAAGCCGCATTCTGGCTTGCACCATATGAAAGCATTGGTTCTACTCTATCTGTCAACGCACGCACGCCGCAAAGCGCCATTGTGGCTTGGGCATAACTGTTCTGCTGAGAAGATCACAGAAGACCACAGAGTATCGACCAGACAACGTGCCACGCAAATGGGCATCAATCGGCGGTCTTTATAGAGAATTTTAGTAAAAGACTTTATGATGTGCCTTTATAAAGTGCAGACGGTGCATTGGCTGCTTTTAGATGTTGAGCCACAATCGAAATTCTGAGGGCTACATTTCCTCATCTCTCGTTTAACCATTCCAGACTTATTTTTGTGGGATCTTTTGAAGTTAAGAGTCTCAGTCTACTTCAACGACCCTCAGAGTCTTAAATTCATAAAAGAAAATATCCGTCAAGAATGCGAGGATCTATCGCCGGAAGTTCTATCAAGAATCATGAAAAATGCCACAAATCGGGGCCGAATGGTCATTATTTCTGGTAGCTGATAGAATTTTCTCGACTTAATTGAACAAATTTAATATATCAATTAAACGTAATCCAAAAAGCTGAACCAAAGTTTTTCATTCGTAAAAAAGATACTGCCAAAATACATCTTTCACAAATTTTGCGCCACCTTGTATTTCATGCGATCGGTCACAACTCACAAGTAGGGCCAATCTTCTAAGAATAAATAAATAGTTATGTAATGCAACAGTTCCATTTCTCACTTCTACATAGCTAATTTCCATAAAAACCCGTCATCCTCCTATCAAGCCAGCCTTGACTCTATGACTCGAGTCTATAGTGCAGACACTCAGTGGAAATCCGGTATCCCGCGCGTATGCATTGTACACTCAACCCCGGCTTAATACGTCTGGGTTAGAGCCCAATCATGGGCTTTACTCCCTCTCTTTTGTTCCCTACTACGAGTCTCTTGCCTTCTCGATCTTCTATACCATGTCTCATTCTGCTGGCGCCAGTTCATTTCCTGTCGTCTTTTCGTTTCATCTGAGTTCGGAATTACGGTCCAACGAGCCATTACAAGTTCCATTTCGTCTCATTCTGCCCGATCTGCGTCACAACGTGTGCTTTTCCAAAACGTTTCCTTTTGCATTTTCATTTCATCGGAGCTCGAAACTATTCCCTAGTATATGCGCTTGTCAATTTAACATTCTTAGCCTCTAGTTGATTCAATCTATTCATAATGTTTGTAACATAAATTCATAAGGTAACTCGCTCCCAACAATTCCCAAATATTATACCTCGTGCCAGAACTTAAAGGGTCGTGAAAAGAAAACTTTTAAAGTGCTCTACCAATTTTCAGCCAATTATTAAAATTTTGTGCACTTCAACTAGGCCACACCGTGTTCAAGGTTTCCCGCAAAACGCTTGCAAAATCTATCATCCATGATAGGAGAAAAAGATCGTAAGAGCTAGCCTAACCAACAAAACGGACAGGCAAGCAAAAAAAAAAAAAAATATGAGGAAAGATATTGATGTTGATTGGGTAGCTTTCAATAGCTAGGGGCAAACATTAAAAACTTCTGCTGAACTTTGTCGAACAAAAAACTATCGCTCTCGCTGTGCTCGAAAACTTTATATATTGATGTGCGGCTGAATTTTTTTTTTTTTTTTTTTCGCAGAGTGTATTACTGCCTCATCGACTGGCAATAATATTTAGATAAAAAAAAAATAACCTTCGGGATGTGTTGGGTTGGGATGGGCATCCACCCATATTTGGACGGTGTTTTCAGGTATTATATAGGATGGAATCAATTCATTCATGTAAGAGGTAAATGGGATTTTCCGCTGAATTTGGCAATTTTTATATTCAAAATCGAATAGAGGTGATTTTTTTGTTTTTAAAACAACGAAATTATTTGTTCCACGATTTTGTACTTTAGGCAAAAAACTGGACGGTAAAGCCTTTTTGTCAGAGGTAGATCTTTATTTTAGACAAAAATATCAGGAAATATGAATATTAATGGCGTAAGGGACTAGGTAGTATGTGCCTTAGTTGTAGGGATGTATAACAAATTGTTCGAAATCATATGGAAAAATATCTGGATATAGCAGAATTCAGAAAAGTACCTATTTTATTTTTAAAGTAAGATCGCATTCGATTTTGAGTACTGTGGTGGACATATACAACACTAGTCATTTTTAACTTTCTCGTATACGTAGTAAGAGAAAGATACCTATTGTTTTCGTACATAATTTCGAACTCGGGATTTTGATCAATTCTGTCCGTCCGTATGTCTGTCTGTCCCACCCCTGGGGAATCTAAACGATTGGACGGATTTGTTTCAAACTTCGTATTTAGAGTTTGTGGGCTTCCATTTTTTTTATGCTAGCCCAAATATTAACGGTTGATCTAATTCCGGTAAAACGAGTGAAACTTTTATTGTGGGGAAAATTGGCTGTAAAACCCCACATTTATTATTTCCCGTTTGCTCGGAACTCGAGCTGTCTCTTGCTCCACAGACGGAGCAAGATTGACTTATAGATATAATTTATTTTATATTAAAATCCTTAAATGGCGAGTGTTGCCATTCGTAACAACGGTACTTCCCATATAAAAATTTTACGAAATATTAAACCATTTAGATTTTTCAAAAACAACTCTAACGATTTGAACCAAAATTGATAGTTGAGTTTATGTAGGCATGCTTAACATGACTGCATACCCAGTTTTTTCGCTAAAAAGTCCAGCAACGGTAGTTTTGAAAATTGTTTTTTTCTCGAAAACGGTAAAAACAATTAAAAAAAAAACTTATTTTTTAGGTACTATTGTCATTCTTAACTTGATATCCACCCAAATCCATAATAATAGTACTTTAAAAAAAACTTATATCTCAAAAACGCCATTTTCGATGATGATAAATGCAACTGGCAGGTAATGCATAAATCCATAGTAATACAATTTGCTTAGTTTTGAGCTAAACAGTTGAAAAACAGTGTTTTTTGAACCATGAATGCGTCCTTCGATTTCCACCCCAATCGGTAAAAATGGTACTTCAAAAACTGCTAATATCTCGAAAACTCCGTTTTCGATTTGGATTAAAATGTAACTGCTAGTTTCGTTCAGTGTTTTTGAACCTTTGTTTTGTCGATTACCAAAGTTGGTATTAGAATAATATATGTTGCAGAATTTAGAAGCAACAAGTTACGATTCAAAATTCCCACCAAAAAGCGGGAATAAAATTGATACTTTCAAGATCTGTTAATTTCGAGTTTCCTTTTCTCTTGACGATGACAAATGAAAAACCTGGACAATCTAGAAAAACTACCCAGGACGTTCCCCGCATAGGCGAAAAAGAGTAGGTACATGTCCGGCGGGAAAACCCGTACGGATGGCAACGATAAAAAGAGGATATACCTAACTAATTTTTGTACATGGGTTTTTTCACGCAAAAATAAAAATATGGCTGTGGAAAAAAAATGTGTCGTATTCAATACAAAGTCATATCATTCCCTCCACCCAATCAAAGAAAGCTATATACGCCACTGGGCTTTGTAAACACGCAGTATGAAATGAGTATGGAGGTTTCGATATGACTCGAGTCCGGCGAGTTTCAGGCCCCTATTGTGAGTGTCGATAGTTGATCGTTGATCGACTACTGTCGATCGATAGACAACTGTGATTGTCGATTGTGATTGATATTTGTCAATTTGACAGTCGATTACAAATGTCTGGGTTGATGTTTTCTCTTGGTAGTGAACAAATTTTGTGCGTACGAATGGTTAAAATCAATCGACGCAATCGACAATTGTCGTGACGATCGCTGATCGACAATCACAATAAGGGCCTCAGACAATTATTTGAACGGGAAAGTGCTTCCCAAGTATGAAAAGTTCATATAGGACTGCATCTACTTTTTGGGGGTCAAACCGGCGAACCACTCAGGTAGACCAATAGAAATGCAGTGAAGTGGGAGTCTTATATAGATCACAATAACCTTTTCAATTTAAAGAAAGAACAATTTGTTCTTTAGCTTTACAAGAAGGTGGAGAAGAGTATGGACAGTATTTTTGTTTTTGTAAATGAGGATTCTACGCTCTTTTAGAAGGGGTGTGACGTGTGACACACTAATTCATGCGATCGGTCACAAAAAGGTCAATCTCCTTAGAATAAATAAATAGTTGACACAAAAGGTAATAGGAACCCTAGGCGTAGCTTCTCACAACCATTCGTTTTGTGCGAGTTTTTATTTTTTTGTACGAATGGAATGGACCTACAAAAGTTCCGAACGGCTTAATTTGACACAGCTTTTCAGGACATTTATACTCTGGAATATTTGTCCGACACTTCATGTTTAATATTCAATAAATAATTTTGCAAACCTGCCAAATATGAGGCTACATTTGACTTTACTAACAGTCACTCAAACCATACATACCAAATGATCATTGTCACTACATATTATTAGAAAAGAAAGTCGTCAAAATTAGGCTGTCTGTATGGTCGCACTAATCTCTCTGCCTTATAGGTAGGTAAGCAATGAAAGCCGACGTTAGGTCTTATCGCCCTAAAACCATAACGCCCAAATTGAAAAATGTCAAAACGCCCACAACATTGCTATACAAATTGTTGTTGTAAAATTTACGTAAATTTGGGTGATGTGACATTGATTTTGGGGATAATGGTATTATTTTTACTAACGCCGAAAAAATACATAACGCCCAAAAACAAACAAATAAAATACGTAACAACCCCCACGCTTGGGTTTACTGTCAGATTTGGGGTGTATGCGTTACTTTGGGCGATATGTCATTCTATTTGGGCTTTGCGACGTTTTAAATTTTAAATTTAAATTTTGGGCGATGTGGTGGTTTTTGGGCATTATGACATTTTCAAATTTGGGCGTTATGGTTTTGAGCGATAAGACCTTAACAGCCATGAAAGCCTTTGCATGTGGTTTTCACTTTTATGATCTTCATTTCTCGGAAAACGTTTATTTAAAATTCTTCCGTCACTTGGGAGGCATTAGAGGTCTAAGTAGCAGAAAGGAGGTCAGAATCATAATACCAAGTGTCGCATAGAGCCGATTCTGAGAAGTGGAGCTGTTTACATCTTCTATTTACAACTGAGTCTTAGTGTTCCTCGGACCATTGCCCAATATCAGCTTAATTTTCGTACTCCAACCATAAAGTTAAACCAAATGTGGGTTTTCGCAACATAAGGCTATTATAGGGAAACCAACTCGGTGGGTCTAAAAGGTCTACCTTATAGGTAGGTATGAAATCTTTTATTCCTAAAACGATAAAGAGTATATCAGACTTAAGAATGAAGTCGAAGCTGAAACGCATGGTACGACTAGACCTATAAAGAGGCTAATCGATTAAGGAAGTTCAGTTTTTGATTATCAAGTCAGAAATGAAAAAGTAGTGGCAAAAACTACTTGAAACAATACAATTGTCTACGGCACTCCCTGCGGTCTGTTTCGGACTGAGTGCATTCCGGCTCAGACATGTTCTAAGGTGAAAACTTCTGCTCCTTTAAAAAAAAAACATTAAGAATTAACTCTCGCCCAACGCTCATTTAGAATGATACTTTAGCTGTCAGCAATGTCAGCTCTCTAGACAAAGATATTCTTCCTGCTGTAGGTAGGACGTAGGTACATATCGCAGTCAGCTTAATGATCCCAGATTGTGGTTTACCTTCTTCTTTACGTGCGAGAGCGTCGAATATATGTACATATTGCGTCAGTTCCTTCATAGCTCCTTCTCCCTTCATAGCTTCTCCCTTCCAGCTTGCCCATAAAAAGAATGCGAATCTTATTCTTCCCCATAAATTACAAACCCATTCCTTCTATATGGTCTTGAAAACTCTGATAAATCGTGGATCCAATCCTACCACAACCATTTACTCAGTTGAAACAAACCCTGTTGCCCTTGATATTTTCACTGACCAAACAATTTATTAGAAACTACCTTTCCGGACTTGCAAGTTGTTTTGTATAGTTTTGAGTTTGAAAGACACCATAGAAATGATCATGTGCTTCAAGGATCCATTTTACCTCTGAATCTTCTTTTTGATTTCTAGAAACTTCTTATGCGACTTCTCCAAATTATTCCATTATCGATGACAGCACCCTCTGCCTCTCATATTCATTACCCGAAATTGTTTGAACAAAATCCATTGAACCGTTTAGGCTCTAGCTGAGTGTATACTTAAAGACCCAGAGTCCAAGACCTAGTTTTTTGAGTTCGTCTATCATTGTAATGTCGTCTCAACATTATAATAAAATTTGTTTTCTATTTGTATGAGGCATAATCACCTTATGGCTTCACGTTGCGAACAAATTTAATCCCGGTGGGCTATGATTAAGCCATCAGCTTACCCAGTTGAGGTGAGGCCTCCTCCTTCATGCCTTGATAGTTCATCTACTGTAGTTGTATGGCTTTGAACAAAGACCCAGCACAATTAATAGTAGTGTGTACTTACTCGATATCCCATAAATAGAGATCCTGTAAATGCTTCAAATATTCCTTAAACTTTAAATGAAACTCAATTGAATTTAATTATATTTATGTGATTTATTTAAATTCATTCATTTGTAATTTTCACGATTCTATTCGGTTTTTTGTTAGTTATTTACAAAGTTTGTTTTCCCATTGCTGAAATAATAATAATATTTTTTTTTAAGTATATATACGATTTTTTTTTCATCAATCAATTTAATTCTTATTTAGTTGAATATTTGCGTTTTACAGTTTTCTTTGGATTCATTCGTGAACAAGAATTTATTTATAATTTAGTATTTTTCTTTTGTTTGCTGTTTATACCTGTTTTTTTTTTTATTTTTTAATTTTATTTTCTCATTTACCGCTTATTACATTTGAATTAAATTTTCGCCTTATACGTATTAATTACATGTATTAATGTTGTTGTTTTGTTTTTTCGTTTTCTTAATTTTTACACTATCCATAAAAATGTTTAATAATTTTTGTTAAAATTTTGAGATATGGGAATTTGTTTTTTTTTTTTTTTTAATTTTCTACAATGCACATAAAAAAATTAAATTTTATTATTCCTGTAACAATTGGAAATTAAGAAAAAAAACAAAACTTTGAAATGAATTTATGTAAAACTGAATTTATATTATTTTTAAGCAGTGAAATATTTACAGTAGATAATTTGAATGTTAAAATTTGATGACAAATTAAACAAGGCCATAGAAAAAACAGAAAAGAATTTTTTTTTATTTTAGATACGTACATTTGGTAGGATAGGCAAAACAAATTAATGGGCAGGACAGAGGTTCTTATTACATTTTCAAACTTACTATATATATTATGTACAGAAACAAAGAGTAACACGATTTTAGAATGGTCCAACAAGAAGTAATTATCGCCTTGTTTAGGTGGTATGGTTATATAGAATTCGGGAGCACATCTGTTCAACGGAAGAGCTGGTTTTGTGAAGGAAGCGGATGAACACAGTATCCGGTTAATTATTATTTTGAAGTAAGGACAAAATTAGAAGATGAGCATTTTTTTAAGTTCGAGTCACTATTCTTAACCACTGACAATTACTTCCCATTTAACGCTAATGGATTTTGAAGAACAAAATTAATTTTTCAATTATGTAGGCTTGCATTTTAATTTATTTAATTATCCCAAAACTAAACTAAGGACGCTAAAATTTTTTATTTAATATTTATATACCTTTGACATTTTATACAAACAGACAAAGGACAAATACATTGTAGGTCGATTTCATTGCGTGCATTTTGCCGTGACCGCATTATAAAATAAAGCAAAAGAACGCATCAATTAGATAAGGATCCTTCGTCGGAAAATTAACATAAGAACATAACATAACATTTTATTGTAGCAGAAAGATACATTGTTCATCACATAGGCACTATTGCACAATTTACAGAGATATGGTAAAACTACCTTACTACTGGAAAATTATATATTTTTTTATAACAAAAATATCACAGAACTTAAATAAGAGGGAAGGAAAAGCTACTATTAAAAACCTTCATAGACAGAGAAAAAAAAAAATCCAGTGGAGGGAGAAGGAGTGCTTGTAGAAAAATAAACAAAAAACTACTTGATTTCAGGTTGGTTTGACAAGAATGGGTATAAACATTCACAATTAATAAATATAATATATATATATATATAAAGAAACAAAACTTTAATAAATTAAATAACAACAACGATAAACAAATAAATAAATAAATAAATGAACAAATAAATAAATAAATTAATAAATAAATAAATAAATAAATAAATAAATAAATAAATAAATAAATAAATAAATAAATAAATAAATAAATAAATAAATAAATAAATAAATAAATAAATAAATAAATAAATAAATAAATAAATATATAAATAAATAAATAAATAAATAAATAAATAAATAAATAAATAAATTAATAAATAAATAAATAAAAACATAAATAAATAAATAAATAAATAAATAAATAAATAAATAAATAAATAAATAAACAAATAGATAAATAAATAAATATAGATATAAACAAAATAATAAATAAATAGTTATTTAGACAAAATTAAATAACAAAATAATAAAAGCTGCATTTATATCAACTTTTATGGAGCTACTATATCAAACCCGAAATCAAGGGATTATCAGATGAACTGCAAGACCAACTGAATCGTTCATATAATTTAATAATTCTATCATCTACTTTTTCGATATTGGCATTTACGTGCAATTGTTCTGTAGAAAAATGGTAAGGTAAATTCAAGATCATTTTGAGCAATTTATTCTGCGTTCTTTGCAATTTCCTTATATGGCTAATTGCACACTTACCCCAGACCGGTGACCCATAAAACATAATGGCTTGGAAAATGGCTTTGAACATAATGAGTTTATTTTCATTGCTTAGTTTCGACTTGCGATTAATGAAGGGATAAAGCATTTTTATTGCTAAGTTCACTTTACGAATTGTTTCTTGGATATGCAAACTGAATGTTAAAGTTTTATCAAGATGTACACCAAGGTATTTAGCACTTGATCTCCAATCTGTTTGGATACCATTTATCACTAATAGATTGCTTGGTAAGAAACAGGGTTTCCTTTTTCTAGTGAAAAAGACAGCCTGTGTCTTAGAAGCATTTATTTTGATTTTCCATCTATGGAAAAAAATTAACATTGTATTTAGCGCAGCCTGCAAGTTGGTTTCAATGTTTAAACCAAAAGCGTCTGACGAATAAATACAGGTATCATCTGCGAATATAGCAGATTCACAATTGGTAAGACTAGGGAAATCAGAGGTGAATATATTGTAGAGTATAGGTCCAAGCACTGACCCTTGGGGTACACCTGCCTCTATTGGAAAACTGATTGAACTACAATTTTCTATAAAAACTTTAAATGTACGATCCGTTAAAAAAGATTGGATAATTTTAACCAAGCAAATCGGAAAGCGAAGAGTAAATAGCTTATGCAGTAAACCTTTGTGCCACACGGTGTCAAAAGCCTTTTCGACGTCGAGGAGAACCACGCCTGTGCTTCTTCCTATTTCGAAATTATTTTTAATATGCTGAGTTATTCTGGATACTTGATGGACCGTGGAGTGGTGAGGTCTGAAACCAAACTGCTCAGCGGGCAAAATATTGTTGTTATTTATGTGAATTGATAACATGTTTTTAATTACTTTTTCAAAGCATTTACTTAAGGAGCTCAATAGGCTTATTGGCCTATAGCTACAGGGCAGACTAGCATTTTTTCCAGGTTTTAAAATCGGTATGACTTTAGCAGTCCTCCAATCCACAGGGAAATAACCTAATCTCAGGCAATTGTTGAAGAGTTTTAATAGAAACTTAAATCCACTTTTGGGTAGATTTTTAAGAAAAATATTTCTAATTTTGTCTAAGCCCGGCGACTTCGAGTTTTTTAAATTAAGCAAAACGGTTTCTATATCGTTTATTGAAATACGATTATTGCTGAAATCAGTGGGACTAGAGTCAATTAAATCCATTGTTTGGGCAACTAGAGGTTCTTCACTGCTTACCATATTGCCAGTTAATGAATGGTTGGCGAAAAATATACGGCCTAACGCATTTGACTTTTCGGAATTAGATAACATCAGGGTATTTCCTTCTTTGAATGCTGGAATAATACAGTTTTTACGCTTAATAACTTTCGATATATTCCAGAAAGGCTTACTGGCTTTGTCTAGACCTTGAAGTTTACAGTTCCATGACTTATTTCTGTGGCTAATTAACAGTTCTTTAATAACTGATGTTAGAATTTTTGCTTCAGTAAGGTAGCCCATGTTTCGAGTTCTCATCCACCTAGCCCTAGCGTAGTTTCTCAGTTTTATACAATCTAGTATATGAGTTGGAAGGGAATTGGAATTATTCGGACGAATAATTTTTTTGGGTACCGATTGTTCAATACTGTCCAGAACGGAAGTTGAAAAGGACCTAACAGCTTCGTCGACTTCGGACTGATTCATCTCGTCAGGTAATGTATCATGTATTTGCCTTATATTTAGACGCATACTATTTTTAAATCGATTCCAATTCGCATTTTTATAATCGTAAAATAGGTTACTATTTTCTTGTGGTACCAACCCAAGACTACATTTCACCGGTAAATGATCAGAACTTAATTCATTAATTACTACGGGTTGATTAATAAGCCCTTGCATGTTGGTGAGGAAATAGTCAATAGTTGAAGGGTTTGTTCGATTATTAGAGGGAACATAAGTAGGATGTGGGGGATATAATATATAGAATGGGTGCCTGTAATTTAAATCTGCTAGAATATTCCCCCATGAGTTTGCTCTCATACATCCCCAATTTCTGTGCCTGCAGTTAAAATCCCCGCCTATTAAATACAATTCGCTTAAACTCACAAGTTTCCTTAATTCATTTTTTGTTGAAAATTATGCAGAGATACACTAAAACACATACATAATGCACACATATCTCTTTAATATAAAATCTTGCACGCACACATACATACACATTAACGTACATTTAACGCTTTGAAAAAGTACTCAATTTCAGTTGTCCTTTTTACCTCATTGAATTCGTGTCGTGTAAGCCTATCTCTTTTGTTTTATAATTGATTAATAAATCGTGAAATTTTGGTATACGTGTTTTTCTTTCTTTAACCCCCCTTTTTTTAACATTTTGGTGCCGAAACCCGAGAGAGAGAAAAAAAAAACGATTTGTTAATATGGAAATAGCTAACCGCGGTGCGTTTAGAGCGCAACTAACAAAATTGATAAAGGTTGCGACCGAGTACTTGGAATCGGACGCGTCGCAAGTGAAAAAAGAAAACGTTGAATTTGATTCAATGGAGGATCGATTGGAAACTCTTATTCAACGATTAAACGCGGTTCACTCGAACATAAAAGCTGCCGATCAGCAAGTGATAGACAAAGGACTAATAAAGCCCGAAGACTTCGATAAAGAATTCGAAAAAGTTGTAGAGTATGACGACAGTGCGGTGTCGATTATAGCGCGTTTAAGTTTAAGGCTGCAAAAATTAAGGAAGACCCTGGAAAATGGTTCGCCCGAAGTCGTTGAAAATGTATCGCATCCATCTGTGAATAGCAACACAAAGCTTCCTAAGTTGCAACTCAAACGATTTGACGGTGACATGAAGGATTGGATGCCATTCTGGGATCAGTTCAACATAGCAGTACACCAAAATAATTGTTTGACAGCAGCCGAAAAATTCAATTATCTGGAAGTATCTTTGTTTGGAGCTGCTAAAAAAGTTATTTCAGGATTCACGGCATCGGCATCATGCTATGACGCAGCAATTTCATTGCTTCGTGAACAATATGGCGATACAGAAAAGCTGGTAGACAGTCATATGCAGAAATTGATTTCATTGCGTCCAGTTATTGCAAGGACAGATGTTGCAGGTTTACGGAACCTATACAACACAATAACAACCTCAATCCGATCGCTGACATCCTTACAAATACCATCCCAGCAGTATGATGTAATGTTAAAATCGATATTACTCCGTTGCATACCAGCTGACCTTCGTGTAGATTATCATCGGCAGCACGACAAAGATAGCGACAACGACGAAGCAGACACAAGCGCAGACGACGAAACAAAATCACAATCACAAACATCCTTGCGTGGTATTGATGATCAGTATGTAAAACAAATAATGCGGTTCTTGAAAAAAGAAGTTGAAGCTTTGGAGAGGAGCAAAGTCACCCCTGTTAACACCAACACAAAGGTATCTCCAACCACTGCAACCAGTCTAATTGGAATGAATACAACCGGCAAATGTGTGTTTTGTGATTCATCTGCTCATGCTACGAAGGATTGCGATAATTTGTCTGTGCAACAAAAACGCGATATTCTCTTAAAGACAAACAGATGTTTTCGGTGTGCAAAGATTGGACATGCATCAAGGAAGTGTAGAAGTGTGCAGTTTTTAAAATGCAATAAATGTAATGGTAAGCACTTAACAGCTATGTGTGATCCTGGAAGGAAAATAGACACATCCAAAAATGTTCCAACGGAAATAAATGAAAAAATGTCTGATGTTAATTTAAATCTGTGCGCGTATAATCCTGTGTTTTCTAATGTTCTTTTAAAAACCGCGCGTTGTATTGCTGCTGGTAAAAGTAATAGTCTATTGATACGCGTAATTATTGACGGCGGTAGTCAGCATACATTTATTACAGAAAGCGTAGCAAAACAATTGCAAATTTTAGACGAAAGCGAAACCGTAAATATGTCCGTGATTCCGTTTGGGTCGACTGATCGAGTGCCTTCAGAAACCTTTAAGAAAATAAAAATCATATTGAAGAGCCAATATAATCAAAAAAGTGTTTTATTAGAAGCGATTGTTGTCCCAGAAATTTGCATTGATGTGTTGAGTGTGCCAGACAGTTCGTGTATTTCGTTAAGAAAATTAAATTTGGCTGACTGTAAGCTCGCTAACATAGACGCGGTGGATGGCCTAAGTATGCTTATCGGTTCTGACTTTTACTGGACCGTGGTCACTGGGAAGCAACGCAAAATTTCAAACCGTCTCAGAGCAGTGCAAACAATATTTGGATGGACATTGCAAGGATTTCACGCAACTGATAAAAGTAGTGCCAACCACTCATCTATTGTTACCAATGTCTTAAGTGTGCCTAGTATTAGCGACCAAGAGTTATCATCGATGTGGTCATTGGAGTCTATTGGTATCAGAGGGGAAGCGTCAGAGAAGGTCCACATGACACAAGAAATGACTGAAAGGTGTATAAGAAGAGTCGGATCCCGGTACGAAGCATCTTTGCCATGGAAAGATCCAGATGTCATTTTGAATAACAACAGAACTCAAGCGGTAAGTCGATTACAATCTTTAACTCGTCGATTATCTAGAGATCCAAATAAGCTACAAGAGTATGACGATGCTATGCGCCAGTTAGTCGAAAATGGTATAGCTGAACCAGTTGAGCATGTGGCTAATGCGACCTCAAAACGGATTTTCTATCTACCTCATCGGCCAGTCTACAAAGAAGAGAGTACTTCGACAAAGTTACGCATTGTATTTGATGCTTCAAGCCACACTGATGCTATCTGTTCTTTGAATGATCAACTCTTAACTGGAACCAATCTTCTGCCTGATGTACTGAAGACGTTGCTGAATTTTAGGATTGGGCGTGTTGGAGTCGTAGCAGACATCGAAAAAGCTTTTTTACAAATAACACTAAATGAAAATGATCGAGACTCTCACCGATTCATCTGGTACTCTTCGCTTAACTCAGAGACTGAACAAATGGTCTTTAAAGATTTTCGGATGGCAAGAGTCACCTTTGGGGTAAGTTGTAGCCCATTTCTTTTATCATCAACTATTCGACTACATTTGCAAAAAGAAAGTGTTCGGTTTCCTGAGACCTGTCAAATTCTGGAAAATAGTTTTTACATGGACGACCTTGTTCTGAGTGTGGACTCCGATTCCGATGCTATCCGAATCTATAAGGAGGCTGTGACTATCATGGAAGAAGCATCGATGAACCTACGAAAGTGGCATTCAAATAGTAGTAGCCTTCGAAATTCCGTGAGCTCCCAGGAATTCCCTGTCATCCAAAAGGTTCTAGGGTTGTCATGGTCAGTCTTTAGTGACGAACTAGCCGTACCGCTACATTCAGTACAAACTTTTTTGGAATCAAATCTTTCTAGAGGGTCTAAACGAAACATACTTCAAGCCATCGCACGAGTCTACGATCCATTGGGAATACTTTGTCCAACCATGATTAAATTAAAGATATTGTTTCAAGATGCTTGGCGAAGGAAATTGACATGGGACGAAGCTTTGCCGCCAGATCTACTGCTTGATTGGAACGATTGCGTTAAGAACGTTTTGCAATTAAAGGACATGGCGATTCCAAGGTCAGCGCTGTTGTCATCATCATCAAACCATATTCGTTGCTATATCTTCGCTGACGCCAGCCTAAAAGCATATGGGGCTGTTGCTTATATACAAGCTGTTAGTCCAGAAGGAGTTGGTGCAGTTTCATTTTTATGCGCCAAAAGCCGAATTGCACCATTAAGAGAAGACGGGTCGGATGAGTTAACACTGCCAAAGTTGGAGCTGACCGCAGCCCTAATTGCTGCCAGAATGTCTGCGTATTTAAAGCAATCACTGAAGATCCCGATACATAAGTTTTTTCTATTTACTGATTCAAAAATATCATTTCACTGGATTTATGGGCGTATGCAGCGATGGAAGCCTTATGTACAGAGTCGCGTCGACGAGATCCGTCGCCTTACTTCAATATCGGACTGGAACCACTGTTGCGGGAAAGATAACCCTGCTGACCTGGTTACGAGGGGCATATCGGGAGAAAAACTTCAATCATCTTTCTTGTGGACTCAAGGACCAAAGTGGCTCGAAGATGTGAATGCTTACATCAATAGAGATCGCCAAAATGCTGAGGATTTGAAGCTGCAACCAACGCTGTTAGTGGAGATGACTGGTACTGTTCAAGAACCTGATGGAGATCCAATATTACGCTCAGAAGATTTTAGTAGCTGGTCAAGATTATTGCGCGTCACCAGTTGGGTACTACGTTTTGTCAAACGCTGCAGATCTAAGGAATCGAAACCTAAAGAATTTATGACTGAAGCAGAAATTACAATTTCGGAACGCTACTGGCTCAGGTATGTGCAATTGCTAAATTTTGCTAACGAAATTAAATGCTTACAGAAAAATTTGCCTGTACCGAATTCTTCAAAACTCGCTCAACTATGCCCTTTCCTGGATGAGGATGGTCTGCTAAGACTGGGAGGTAGGCTCCAGTTATTAGATGAAGCATTTGATCATAAACATCCCATAATCCTACCTGGTAGTCATCATATAACTACTCTTATCATTGATGATGCACATCTGCGGACAATTCATGGTGGAGTAAACATCGTTCTCTCCAAAATACGCGAGCGTTTCTGGGTTACTAAAGGTCGTCAAATAATCAAAAGAAAAATCAAAGGCTGTATTGTATGTAAAAAATTATTCGGGCAACCAGCATCGCAACCATTTGCTCCCCTGCCGCTCCAAAGAATCACTTTGACCAGACCTTTCGACAATGTGGGAATAGACTTCGCCGGACCTTTATACTATACGAACCCAGGAGAAGATTTCACGCATAAGGCATACATCCTGATCTTCACTTGTGCCGCAATCCGTGCTGTTCATTTGGAGATCACCATAAATTTAACTACCGAAAGCTGTGTAATGGCTCTAAGGCGATTCATGGCAAGGCGCGGTGTTCCATCGGCAATATTCTCCGATAACGCTAAAACATTTAGAAGGGCATCTATTGAACTAGCAACATTTGATGGTATCTTCAAGGAGGAATATGTTCAAGGATTCCTGTCCCAGCATCGTGTAAAATGGCATTTCATCGTTGAGAGAGCACCCTGGTGGGGTGGGTTCTGGGAAAGGCTTATTCGCATCATTAAGAACACCCTAAAAATAGTCATCGGCAAAGCAAAACTTAATCTCGAACAGCTGCGGACAGTAATAATTGAAGCTGAAGCCACTGCGAATGAACGACCGTTGACATATCTGTCTAGTGATCCTTTGGACTTAACACCGCTAACCCCAGCTAAGTTTTTATTGGGCAAATCTCAACCAAGTCAGCTTTCTGAAGCTAATGACGTCAGCGAGTCAAACATAAGGGAGCTTTGGAAGCATCGTATGAAATATACAACGAAATTGAAAAAACGATGGCGCGCAGAGTATTTACAACTACTGCGATCTTTTCACTACAACGATTCAAAAGTGTCGATCGATCTAAAGGTGGGAGATATTGTTCTTCTGTTCGATCCTTCAGTTCCCCGAATTCACTGGAAGATGGTCATAATCCAGAAGGCGTTTCCGGGTAGAGATGGCAGAGTGCGTTCTTGCGAAGTGCGATGTGCAGATGGCAGTATATTACGAAGACCAATCCAGCTCCTATATCCACTGGAGCTTCCGATTTCTTCCCCGGGCGGAGGGTGTTGAAAATTATGCAGAGATACACTAAAACACATACATAATGCACACATATCTCTTTAATATAAAATCTTGCACGCACACATACATACACATTAACGTACATTTAACGCTTTGAAAAAGTACTCAATTTCAGTTGTCCTTTTTACCTCATTGAATTCGTGTCGTGTAAGCCTATCTCTTTTGTTTTATAATTGATTAATAAATCGTGAAATTTTGGTATACGTGTTTTTCTTTCTTTAACCCCCCTTTTTTTAACATTTTTAAACTCACTTCGTTTTCTTAACGATGAGTTGCCACCTGGGAAATAAGCTGCAAATATTTTTATTGAAGCACTATTAACAAACGGTATTTCAATACCTATATTTTCTATTAATTTGGTGCGAACCGGCGAAAGAACTTCATGCCTTATTGATCTTTTAATAACTACGGCAACACCGCCACCCCTTCTCCCTTCTCTATCTACACGATAACATTTATAATCTCTACTAGAAATGCTAAAATTTGAATTTAATCCAGTTTCGGTAACTAAAGCTACATCAATATTATGCTTGCTAAGAAAAGCAATAAATTCTATTTTTTTGTTTCGAATGCCACGTCGGAAAATTAATATCTTGTTCAATTTGAAGACAAGTTAGATAGTCTCTTCTTAATTGTACATATTATGATAGCCAAAGTACTTTTACTTCCATTTTTCATACCTTACCTTACGTAGCTCTGTACCTTACGTACCCTTTCCTCACCAGATCGTTGTTATAATCCGATGTGTATATCTGAAGATGACTCAAAAATGTGGAGTATACGTCTGTCTAGTCAGTTTTAAGATATCCGGTATTTTAGGAAATGCGAGCCATCTCAACTGTTGGAGCACTTAAACTAACTTTCTACGTTGAAGTGAATTTTTTTTCTACGCAGTGTCAGCAACTTGCATTGATTGTCCTGTCCGTCTTATCACAAGAAGTGAATGGCAAACTATATGCAGGACCGCAGCGCGTGGGCGTGCTGTATTCAAAAATCAAAAATACTGACATGGAAAGCATAACTACATTTCTATCATATCTTTGCTAAAATGGCGTCAATGCTTTTGTCAGACTCACCACGGAACTTTGAGTACCTACCTCCAATATCTTTGTCCTAGTCTATGTAAGAGTAGATTTTAAATATCCACCAAAAGTATCTCCATCATCTCTTTGACTTTGTCAATTATTTTTGTTTACTTATTTTCATAAATTTTACTATTAAATAAAATTATGCACTAAATACTTTTTACACAAAACGTATATAAAGTTAAATTTTAAATATCTTAACAATTAATAATTTTTTTGTTTTGTCATGAAATATACAGTCATTGGATGTTATGATTTAAAAATTAATAAATATTGTATTTGTATTTTTCAATTTGTTTTTATTATTACATATTATTATTTTTTTTTTTTTTAACAAAAAACATAGATTTGTTGTACAAAAATTTCGAATTATTTATTTACTTAAATTACTCAGTTTTATAACAGTTAACCGAAAATGTTAAAATTATCATTATTTATTTTTTGCAATGCTCATATTTGTTTTACTTAGTAATATTTAACATTTGCTTTTTGTTGTTATATCTAAATTTAATCTTAAACTTTTCTAAAGGTTTATCTAGGGATTTTTTTTAGTACTATTATTATTTAGTTTTATTTATTTCACAATTTATTCCTAAGTTAAAAAGATGTACCTGAAAAAATTAAAATGTACACATTAATAAATTGTTGTAAGTTTTTTGAGTTAGTATTTGTAGGTAAGAAGATTGTATTTGAGATTATTTATGTGATCAGTCAGTAGTTGCTGATAGGTCAATAAATAAATATGTAATTAGATGGCGCAACAGGCGTTAGGTAGATACCCTAGCTTCTCCCAACATTCGTTTGTGACAGTTTCTACTTTTGTGACGAATGGAAGGCACCTACAATTTTATGCCTGAACGGCTGAATTGAGAAACCTTTTCAGGACAGTTATACTCTTGGATGTTTGTCATTGTCAGACGTTCGTGAGAGGTGGCGCAGTGGAAAATAACCGTAACATGTAATTCGTGTTTTTCCCGGGATCGAACCTATGATCCCTCGCACAGTAGTCTAGCAAACTAACCACTGAGCCACTGCGCACAGTGGTGAATAAAATAAACAAAGATTTTGTAGATCTAGTTCAGAGTTGCTTGGCCGCAATTATTGCTGTTTTGTATTTGACTTCATACACCATACAATTTTATGTATTCTAAAATTCTAAAAGAGAACAAAATAAAAACAAAATCGCTCTGCAATATAAGAAAAATGCCGCCTCATTTATGAACTCTAGAATCTGAGTAGAAAGGTCGTATATGCGTGTCACGTAGGGGGAATGCGGGAGACTTGAGCCACTTTTTGTTAAATCGTTCATCAAATTTTTTTTATTAACCGCAGCCACCTATTAAATGCATTTTTTTCTAGCTACATTTATCTATTTTAAGAAAAGTCTCATTAACCTAAAATAAACACAAGAGATTTTTGACAAATGCCAAATGTTTTAAAACAGATTTTCGGCTCAAGTCTCCCCCACAGCCGGGAGACTTGAACACCCCTTTGGGGAGACTTGAACATACTCAAATTCTACAAGCAAAACAATAAAACAACTCATTTAACCACTTTCATTCTGAAAAGAACTATTTTTTATTGTTTTTGTGGTATTATCAACTAACAAAAATTTATGTTTAATGTTTTAAAATAAAAAAATAAAAGAATTATAACAAAATGTTAGAAACGTTTATAGTATATAAAAAAAACTAAGTAATTCAGTTTTGAAATATAAAATAAAGGTAAAAAAACTAAATGGACTTCCGAAACAAAACAAAAATTAATAAATAACTTAATTTTTTATAAATTACCATATCACTTAGGCATTAAACCACTGATCAACTCTCCCTTCAGAAACTGTCTCAAGTCTCCCGTTCACATTTTTTAACAAAATAACATTTATAACTTTAGTAAAATACATGCCAGCATGGTTTTATGCTAATATTTGCAAAGTCAAATATCAATATTATTAGGTAACATCAATATTATTTACTAACCATGTTCCACATAAATTTTATTGAGAAAATACAAATATAATTTTTTTTAAGTTTTCGTACTGAAAAACACCTTTTTTCCTCCAGCAAACAAAGTGAACGGACGATTTAGAATTCCTTTTGTATGCAAGTAGCGCACCACTTTCTGCATCACATACATTTGAACTCATTGGATTTGAATCTAATTTAAGTGAGTTATTGAGAGTGTCTCAAGTCTCCCATATGTTCAAGTCTCCCGCATTCCCCCTATATACACAAAAACTACTCGACCGATTTCGCTTAAAACCTAAAACTTTATTCTTAGTAGTAGAGTAAGTGCGGCAAATGTGGCCCAGGTGGGTAATATGGCCCACAATTATATATCCTGAATCAAAAAGCGCAGGTAGATAAAAACTAATACATTTCAAACAAGTTAAGACCGGTTTTGTCTCTGTCGATTATGGTAGGCGTAGCTCGACGGATCTGTAAAATATAGACCATAGTAGCTTTTTTTCGTTTTCGATGTAATTTTTTGGGAAGTTTTGTTAATTTTTTTCGCATTGAATTTTGCTTAAATTCGATAATCTTTTTCTAAGAGTGAATAATGTTAAATCTTTTCTTATTTTGTGTGGCATCAGAAGTTAAAAAAAGTTTATCAGTTGTATTAAAAATAAAAATGAGTGAAAAAATCACGGTGTGTTTAATATGGCCCACCCATGTGGCCCAGTAGGCCATATTTGACACCTGATATTAATTGAACGTTTGACAGATAAAATGGCTTCTAGCTCCCACAAGAGCACAAAACAACAATAGACCAGGGTCAAAGAAGAAATAATTCTAGCAAACCAAACTCAATTTTCTTGAAAACGATAGTGTTAAATATGGCCCACCATGGGCTAATAGTAGATAGCCACCCTGGGCCATATTTAACACAGGGTGGGCCATATTACCCGCACTTCTTTTAAAATTGAAAAATTGAGTTCCTTTACGTTTTTGTTCATATCTTTTTGTTACGTTTTTTTTTATTATTTTAGATAATAAAGACTAAAGTACAAATGTTTTGTAAAACTGTTAAAAAAAACAGAAATGAATTCGACTTAAATTCATGGTTTTATTCTAAAAAATGTTAAGGGTGGGCCACATTTGCCGCACTTACTCTACTGGCAGTGTTAAGAGTGCGATTATTGAATCAAAAATCGCTTGCACAGTACTGCAGCACATTAAGCACTGAGGCAATGCGTCCGCAGGAGATAAATAATAGAAAGAGCAAATGAACAAGAAATATGAGTAGAAACCCCGAAAGTGGAGCATGTTTGAAAACTAGTTCAGAACGCAGTATAAAAATATCAAAGCTGATTTTACTAATATAGTTTGTTTACAGTAGCTAGCTGTTTTTTTTGTAGGTATACCCAACACCAATTTTTGGGTGCACATTTGTCAGAGTTGTGTTTCTAGTGTTTCATTCGTGTGGTCGTAGCGTCGTAGACTAAACTATTTCTGCTACTGCCCTGCAACTATGTTTAAAGGCTCAAATTTATTGATTCCTCTTCGTTCTTAGACTCAGGACTTGTCTTACATTGCAGCAAATTATGACCAGAAATTGAAGATTTCGATCTCAGCGATATGTGATTTTAACCTTCACATTGACGGTATACACCCGGGTGTAGATCCCAGTTTTCACCTTTAAATATCTCAGTTATTTTTTTTACCAATTCTAAAATCGTTTTAGCTCAGTGACTGAATTGATCTGTACTCTCGAAAAAGAGATAATAATGAACATTTTTTTGATATTTTATTTTGCAGAAATTTCGAAATTTTTAGTATATTTTCGACCACATTGACTGTATACACCTGGGTGTAGATTTACATTTTACCCGAAGTTGTATGTAGAATTCGTCTTCAAAGATAGTTAAATCCAACGATAATATTGACAATATGACAATATAAGTAAAATCTTGTGTTTGTTTGTATTGCAATCACTTGTTTCTGTAGAAGGTAAATACTGTAATGTTCAATAGTTCAATTAATGAAAGAAAATTTTCTTCCACGGGGTGTTCGCTGTCAGGATAAGGAATTTTTATTTAGCGACAAAGTGAAGGTTCAAGACGGCCGGCGCGCGCCGCAAAGTTTCCTCTCTAGTCGAACATTGTATTGCTCTTAGTTGCTCTTGTTTTATTCGGAGATACAGTCAAGTAATATTTTGGAATACAACAATAAAATAATTTAAGTGACTTAAAGAATTAATAGCAACTGAAAGCCCACACGATTTATTTTTGAGAAAATACTTTTGAATTATCAACATAATTTCAAAATTTAGGAATTGTTATAGTCGTTGGCAATATATCGCAAAGCATGTCAAAAATAATTTCAATTTACATGAAAATGACGCACATTGATTGGTATAGGTAATTCATTTGAACAAGTGTCGATTTCTCGTCATATAAATTAAATATATGCGTTAAATTAACTTATTTATTTATTTGCCCTTTTAATTATGTATATAGAAATTATGTATAAAAAATACTTACCTAAATGCTAAAGTATTAACTAAAATACATGGAACCAATAAATTTTCTAATATCGTTGCAATCCGATCGGCTGATGAAGTTTTTCGCCGCGAAATGGCTGCCATATTGTCTCCTAAAAAAAAAAGAGAAAATATGTAGAGTTAAAATTTATAAATAATGTCACAAATTCTATGCAAATAAAAGCAAACATATAAAAATTCTTTATGAGAATTTTCTTTATGAGAATTTGTATGATTGATACGCTTATTGCTCCATCAGTAATTACAAATCACACGAAATTTTCACAAATCTAGAATCATAATCACAACCTATCAAAGATTCGACCAACCAAGGGATCAAGGCCATTGCTCATATTCATATGGACACCTAGATGGAGTCTTTCATTTAGCATTTTCATCACCGTTAAACTACCTCGTTCAGTTCTATAACCGGTTGGTCGGTGGCATACCTGGGAATAGTGCACTAATTTGATAGTGCATTATTCAGTACTAGAAAAATCAAGTCCAGTGCTAATGAAAGTTCGATTGCACTAGCACTAACATTTTCAATGTTAATGAAATTTCACTTCCATTAGAAGTACACATTTCAATACTACTGAAATTTGACTTGCATTAGCAGTGAAAATTTCAATGCTAATTAAATTTCACTTGCATTAGTTCAGTGTTACTTCAATTTCATTACCTAATTATAAATTATTCTTTCAAATTTGATGTATATATTATCGAACCGTTGCGACCAGGCAATCTTTTGAGACTCGAAGATAATTCATTCGGTTACAAAAGGAAACCTATTTTTTTTTGTTACCTAGGTATAAATGACACTATTAATAGGAAAAAATACTGTCTTGAATTTGGACGGTCCATTGATTAAGAGTAAGAGTTGGCCTTTCCGGAATCCATAGCAAAGGATTTCTAATCCTAGGGACCATTTCTCAGTCGTTATTTATTCTAAAATCAGTAGGTAGCCCAATTGAATCCGCAGAGAGGTTCATGCCCTACGACTGTGTATTCTGAGCCAGCTTTCATAATCCACACAAATACGAAAGAAAGGCTCTCTGTCTGTCTGTTACCCTTTCACGACTAAACCTCTAAAACAATATGTAGTTCAATATTTGGCAAGGAGATAGTCTAGAACCTGAAGAAGGTTATAGGCGCCTTTTTGCACTGAATATTTACGAGGAAGTAGTGTGGAGAAAAATTGTAGCACTTTGCAGATTGGACAAATAGATGTGACAACTTCCATACCTACAAAAAACACTTCAAACGATATTTCTCGACACTCATTGGAGCTTAATTTATAAAAAATTTGAACATTGATGTACACTGTTCTGATAGAAAAAGAAGATGTATTTTAAGCAATATAATCCCTGTTCACGGGTAAAGCCCGGGGGGTACAGATAGTCCTTCATAACTGAGTTATTCGATGATACAAACTATCTTTTACTATTTTAGGTCGCAGTGTGTCAGCTATATAAGCAAAAACTAGGTAAACTGAGACTCCTGGAGTCTGTCAGAATATACTTAGCGATAGATTTCATGTTCAATCTCCAGAAACACTCTGCTCACTGCTCAGCTTCTCACGAACATCTGAAAAACACCAGATAGTGTAATTGTCTGAGAAAATGCATCGATTCAACTATTTGGAAGGTGCTTTCTCTTAGTGCCTAGGGCTCTAATTAATTATAAAATTTCCTCACGTAGCTATAGAAATCAGATATCCTGGTGAACTATAACTAAAGAAATTTCCAGTCAGATCACATAACAAATTTCTTCACATTGTCGCAAAACTTTATTGGCACATGCCTCACAAAGGGCAATATACCTGCAGCTACACACCAGCAAATTGCAACAAAACTGCAGGCACTTCCAAGTTCCATTGTCACGGCACCAACTACTGTAGTCGACAATTTTTTTTTTGTCTAGACAGGGATGTCGTCCACCCACTTTCAAGTAGCTGCCATACGAAGTTTTGCTTCGTATCCTCTCCCAAGTACCACCTATAGAACTTTCCCTTTGTCACTCTATAATCCACATGTATGCAATGTTACACTTTGCCAAGTAAATAATATTTCTCAACAATATTCGCATGTCTTAGACTACATTACAGTTAGTTACAATTACTCTCACATTTCAATTAAAATTTTAACTCGTATTTAACTTTTCGCTACAACAAGGAAAAAAATAGAAAATTAGTTATAAAAAAAAGAAAGTGTACTTAAATAAAGAGTACTCAAACTGGGCCAAGCATTGTGTATCTCCCATTGACACGCAATGTTTCTAATTAATTAGAATTTTATGCTTCATCGTAAACTGAGTGTGCTATAAACTTTGCTGGCGCTCAACAAAATGGATAAAATAAATGCTCAAGTGTCCTTGATCTGCGGTAAACCAGCTGGGCCGTCTTGTATAGCGGATAGGAGACTTTCAAGTATTATAAAATGTCCAAGCAACGATATGGTTTTTGTGCTCCTCTCTATGTGTTCCTATTCGCCACTTGTGTTGAACGTTGAGAGCCCTAACCCTCTGCATATAATGGTATCTTTCAGCAAAGTTGAAAATTGAAAATTTATTTTAATGGGAATAGTTTGCAAACACTTTTTCAAGCATCTCTTAAAGAAGAAGGAATGAAAAAGGAATAACGATTTATAGGAGGATACGTCGACTGGACACAAGGAAATATACCATAAAGCCCAAAGGGTCATATATAGAGCGGATGTTTTTCGACACGCAGCTTGAGATACATGTTCCAGTGTCATTGTGGCAGATTTTCTGAACATCTGTCTATAATATTGTCGTATTTAAGGATGAGATTATTTCCTGCCTGGCAAGGACGCTGAGTCATGTTATATTTTGTTTATACAAAACCGCAGGGATTTATTATTAAAATGGGACAATTGCAGTGGGGCGATTCAAAAGGCTTTCAGCTATTTAATTGCTATGGGAAATGTTTTGGTTCCGAATAGTTCCCAGCGTAGCCAAAAGCTTAACTATACGGGTAAGTCGGGTTAATTGAATGTTGTACCATGCAAATTGTATTACAGTTTCATTGAAAATATACAGGACGTCCGAAAATGATTAATGGAACTACGGCGCATATAATTTATAATGAAACTCAATTAACAGAGGTTATTCGGGGTTGGATATTTCATGTACACAGGGGCGGATTTAGGATTCATAAATTATGGCAACTTGTAGGTAAAAAAATTAATAGGTACACTTGCATGGACTAATGCCGGTCGTACATTAAATGTGCATAAAGGATTCGACAAATTGCGTGCAAATATTTACCTACTCAATCCCCAATTTAGCAAAAAATGTATTGCCTCAACTGCTCAAATCCTAGTTTCTTGAGTTGAGTAACGCTATTCGACTAAAAATTGAACAGGTTGGTTCATGTTGTACGCATTGTGCATCCCCTACACTTAATGAATCATAAATCAATCAATTGTTAAAAAACTTCAAGAACCTAGCTGATCAACCCATTCAATTGTTGATTAAATTCTTACAACTACTAATTGATCAACTTATTTAATTGTTCGATAACCCTGTATTCTTAGTTGATCAACTCATTAAATCGTTATATAACATCTCACACATAGCGATGTTATACATATAACAATTTATACAAATGTTGAATAGCTTCGTATAACCAATTGATCAACCAGCACGGATATTCCATCGCAATCAACGAATCTCACGGCAACAAAAAATAGAACAATTCTGAACAACGCGTTTAAGGGATAATGCATAACAACACGAACTCGTTGTACATGTACACCCATGGATACTTCAAATCCATTCACATGCATGCTAATCGACGAAACATTTGAGGTCAACTCGTCCTTGATTGGATGGACATACAACTTTTTTATATCATAGTCGTAGGTTTTTGTGGAAAAATGTGAGGGTGAGGATGAGGAGAGTATAGGATGATTTCCGAAAACTATGGCGATAGGCATAATGCCCAAATCGATTTCGAAATAATGTCAAAAAAAATGCATAATGTCCAAAAACGACCAAAAATAAACAAAAACAAGTTGGAAATAAAGCCAAAAAAGCATTTGCAGTAATTCGTAGGTATGGTTGCCCATTCTGCCCACCTGTAGCCCCTCGGTGCCGTGAAATAAAATCCAAGGAAACCAGTAAGACAATTATCTTGGACTATGCCGAAGCTCAAATACCCGGTACTATATTATTGTAAAAAAAAAAAATAAAAATATTTTAGTATTAAAAAATTATATATTTGTATGGGAGGTATGGGTAGTTTTTATTCGACCAAAGTCATTTTTTGTCAAAATTTTTTAAATATTATTAAAACAATATGTGCAAAGTTTAAACTTGCTATCTTTACTGTAGCTATTTAAATTTAATTTTTAACATAAAAAGCTATATAAATCTGATATTTTTGTATGGGAGCTAGTAATAGTTTTCATCCGATCTTGCTCATCTTCGAACTTAGCCTCAGTTTGGTGGATAAAAGCTTACGTACCAAATTTCAAGTCGATAGCTCTAAAATTACGGCCGTAATCGTGCGGACAGACGGACAGATAGACGGACATCGCTAGATCGACTAAGAAAGTGATGCTGATCAATAATATATATAGTTTGTCATACCTACAACGCCTCCTTATGGGCGTTACAAATGGAATGACAAAGTGAATATACCCTCACCACAGTGTGGTACCGGGTATAATAAGGTCGATCGCCTTTATTTCCATTTTAGATTGGCAATTCGACATTATTTCCAATCTAAAATGGAAATAAAGTCGATCTACCTTATTTCCTTCGACTTTATTTCACGGCACCCAGCCCCTCGGCTTGGGGTCACTGTTTCTATTACGCCCAAAATTTAGATTGAAGTTCAAAAATGTTTCGTAGATGAGTTGTACGGGGTATGAGATGACGTCTGCATATTCTTTTCCTATGATTATGATGCTGATTTTTTTTTTACTTTCAATCTCTTTCGTCATTTGAATTCAGAAACTATGCATCAAAAGATTGCTATGCTTTATCAACAGTTTTACACAAGACTCAAGCGGATACAACAAAATTAATTAGATTCAATGTAAAGTAATATTTTTTTTTTCTAAATGCTGTTGTTGTTCAAAATTTAGGAAGCCACGAAAGAAAAATGCCAGACAGGTTTTCATCAAGCAATATTCAGGATGTTATCGAAGACCAACAAAGTCCTAATTTTAAGGATTAATTTTTGCTCGAATGTCTTGTGGATCTCATTGCTAGAATAAATGAGGACCACTTAAAAACTGTTAGTGATAAGTTGGTGCAAAATAACCATAAAGACCATAGATTGGGATTCTCACAACAGCGGCAAACTTCGTGCCGCCTAAAATAGATTTTTTGACTGAAATATTGTCGAGCATTCACAATTTCACCCAAAATTTTTTGTGTGGAACATTTTACTACAAAGCATTCAATTGACCTTACATGTTTTCCATTACCTCAACCTCTTTACATACTGTGTAAATAAAAGATCTTAAATTCAATCGAATTCGAAAAGTATTTCATTCAATCAATAATTGAAATTTGGGTGGTGTCTCTACTATCGAATGTATTTCGAGCTCGAACACTCAAAGTACAATGTCGTATAATTCGAATTACCATTCTCGAATCAATATAATCTGATTCGCAAATGATTCACCAAAATTACGCTGAAATTCACTTGATTGAGATTAAAGTAATCGTTCACAAATGATTTTGGGACAAGTTAAATATTAAAAATCTGATAATTAATGCTCAACAACAACAAGTAATTTAAAAAATTTTATTCAGCAACTAATTCCGCGATATAGAATGGACTAACACCGCCATCTTGTGGATTTTGATTTCTAAGATCGCACGGCAGTACCATCTCTTATTGATCTTGCAAACAAAAAACGTACGCATACGAATGTATGGGAAAATTGTTTTCCGATAAGAAGAAACAAATATTCAAAATTTGGAGCTCTAGCAATTATTTTTACTGTATTATTATGTCAAAATTTAAAAAATTACGCATACATAAAGTTCTAAAAAGATTAAGACACTACTTGTGTCTGTCTTAGGTATCTTTTGTGTCCTTTATAGGCTTCTAAAATCTTAGTTCGATCTTACATCTTTTAACCGTGATATATCAATGGGTTGCTAGAGTATGTCAGAAGCGCTATACCAAGGGTTTCCCTCCAGAGGGCGTGGCACCTCACTGTCCTATATTGATAAGTGCGTTGATGGATTACGGTCTGTTCTTTGCAAAATGGTGTCAGAAACCAGAAACGATGTCTTGCAAAATTTTTAATTGCTGCGCCAAATAAACTATGAGCAATGAAGACTAGAAACTTTCGTAGACTAGCACAAAACACATAGAATTTACCGTCGACTCCTCCCACATAATGGTCTTTGTCTACAAGCTACCTGCGGGCTCATTATGAAATAACACCCCAAATTTGGGGACTAATTTCATTTTTACTTTTGGGGCCTTATTTCCTGGGGCATTATTTCGCGCAGCCTTTTTAATCAACTGTCCCTTAATTGACATAATCAGAAGCTAATCCCACCGGAAATTGCAACCACTTAAAATCGACCGTTGTATTAGCATGGAAACCATCGAAATGTTTGAATAGAAACACCTCGATGACAGTTATTGGCATTCGATTTGTTCATTGTGTATTCGAATACATTTTTTAAATTGAACTGTTTGAGCAACCTACACCCCCGACCCACTTAATGGACAATGGACAAGATTGAAATTAATTCCTATAGTTATACATATAGTCACGGCTAGGCTATAAAAAGTTGCCGACATTTTTACTTGGCGATAACACTGTCAATTTGTCTAATAGGGACATGAGTCAATCATCAAAAATTGTTCATTTTATTTGGAAAATAATAAGCCAGGGGGCCTCCACTCATTTGTTGCCCCAGGGCCTCCAGACCTCTAAATCTGGCCCTGGACATGACATATCATACTACATAATTAAAATTATTTAAAAATAACTACTCACCTTTCGAGACGAACACATATATGCTGGCTGGCTCTGTATTACTTGCCGAACATGTATAGTTTCCTGAGTCTGCTATCTGTGGCTCTCGTATTATCAAACGACTCTGTGT
The DNA here is from genome assembly GCA_955612985.1 of Cheilosia scutellata. Lineage (NCBI taxonomy): Eukaryota > Metazoa > Arthropoda > Insecta > Diptera > Syrphidae > Cheilosia > Cheilosia scutellata. The sequence continues at coordinate 54,915,763 of OY015314.1, forward strand.
CCTGGTACCAGGTGTGGTCTCAATCGAAATGTCTCTCCTCGCATCGTAGTAGTTAATGAGACGATCGTTCTTCTGCCAATACACATACTGTGGTGGGGTTGGACTCTGCAAATGACCATATAGCAACTAAGTTTAATAAAATCACAAGTTCTGCCCCATGTAATCCAAAAACATACACACGCACACATCCAAACACACACCTCAATATTGATTTCAATAAATGACCAAACTAGTGTTCAGTTTAAATTTCAATTACCTACACGAACACCGCGTGCCACTGTGTCGCTTGCCACCACAATGAAAGGGAACAAAATGTGGTTATCGGCTCAGTCAAACTTGTTTAGAGAAATTTATTCGAGGTCCACCACTACGCACTAGGACATTTTCCAAACACAATAGGTATATCTATACAGCTACCTATTCGCATTTTTGCATTTAGGAAAATTGTTCTAACCAAAATTTGCAAGCATGCTCATAATAAATAACTTTTTATTATTTTGTGGCATTTTGGTCATTCGAAAATGTATTTTGGTTTATTCAGATGGGGCGATGCGTTGGAAGAGGAAGGTGCTGGTGGACTGCTGATTTATAGACAACGTAGTTTTTTACTTACCATAGCAGAGGTATTGGATTGTTTCAAACCACAGGGTATATTGTCAGCTCATGGCACTTTATGAAACAGTGATAGTGTTTGTGTGGCTCTAAAACTGGGTCGTACCCCTGTCTAAATCAATAAAATATAGACAAATTCATGTGCAACAATATGCAATATAAAAATGCTGCACACTGCACAGGTCCCATGATTATTAACGTCATCCGACCAATGTGTACACGATATTTGGATGCGTTGGTTTGGGGTTGGGGTTGGGGTTGGAATAGCTCAAAATTAAATTGAACATTTTGGCATAATTTACTGACAATTTGTGGCATCGAGTTTGTGGGCGGGTGAACTATTCAAGTGCGTGCCATTCAATTGACAAATAATGAAGCATGCCAATTATTTATGCAGATTGAGAATAACCTACAAATTGCGGCTTATCGAACGTTGCAAATAGCTTAACTAATCGAATTTTCGTATTAGTGATGATGATGATGTGTAAACAATTTGAGTTCTAGCTATATTCGACAATAATTTTCAGTTTAGATTTAGTGGAGTTGAAAATATTTGAATTTATTAAATTTCAATTGAGTTTCCTCGAGTAGGTACAAAGTGTGGGGATCATGAATTTATAATCATTTCAAAACTAGTGGTGGATTAGCCAAAAATGTGAAACGTGTCATCAAAAGTTGATGGAAGTTAATAATTTTTTTATTTATTTAGTTATGGATAAAAAATAACATAAAGTAGGCTCGTTTAACATTAAAGTGTCAATATCAACAAAAAATATAGCGTCGGGGATTAATATATAAGTAGATGTTGTTGTAACTAAGGTATTTTTAAAATATTATTTTACCTATTTTGTAAAGTGTTTTTTGGAATTGTTTTTATTTTCGACACATCTGTGAACGATAAGCTTTAATTTGGTAAAAACTTAATAGATTTGGTTTACATCAAGTAGGGTAAATATGTACCACAAGAAAAAGCGTCGGCGATCAATATATATAGATATATACACGTTAGAGTGTGTGGCTACGTTAGGGGTAGTTGCACACTGTGCACTGTCACTGTGTGTGTGTGTGTTGTGCTCCAACGATCTGGTTTGCAATGGTTTTGCATTCCTTTGTGATCAACTGGTTTGGTTGGGGTGCATCTGCTATGGTTTTGTATCCTTTTGTGATCAACTGGTTTTGTTGGTCTGGAATGGTTTTTTATTGTAGAGGGGAAATACTGGAGTTCCTCTCAATATGCAGATCTGCGAGCAGTGATGTCATTCTGACCGGATTCCGGTCATATACCGGAATCTGTTTACTCTTACCGGAGAAAAAATGAAATCGAAATCGGAACGAAAAAGGTTTTTAACCGGAAATCCCTTTTTTGACCGGAAAAATAAAATTGCCCTACTGACAATAAATAAAGATAGATTTCTATAATTTGAATATAACTTTGCCATACATTACGAACATGCTCCCAAGTTCAAACAGAAACCAATTTAATGCGAATAATGGGACTACAACATCACGCATGGAATTCTACTCCGGGAGCAGGATAATAAATTATCTTATAGGCTAATTTCTTGACGTTTTCTTTTGCTAGCATTTTGAAGAAGAAATTAAACAACAAATTTCAATTAATTAAAGTGTGAAATTCGATAAATCTCAGATTGGAGTTTGGTGAACTACTCTTTTCAAGTGCCAGAAAATTATCCGAGAATAATATTATTTAGCCCAATTGACACACGGCTTTAGTACATGGCCTGGCCATGACTTTCATTTTCATTATCGATTTGGTTACACACAAAAACCAGGCGACATTGCAATGAAATAAAATTTGGCAGGTAAAATAATAGTGAAATTGAAAACACAAACAAATTTTATGGTTAAACCGAAGCTGACGCCCGTTTTTGACGTCCCCACTCTATCAACGCAAATATCATGAAGATTTGTATCAAAAGCAACGTTGCCATATTCACAGTTTTAACTGTAAATTACAGTTTTTTAGACAAGCTTACAGTTTTTAAAATGACCTCCTAGTACAAATTACAGTTTTTATTTAAAGTTCAGATTTGAAAGAATAAATTAAAATGTGCTTTAAATCGTAGTGCTTCGTATTTAAGCATGTTATTTTATTTAAAATCAATTGTTTTGTGTTATTTTTGTTTAATATAACTAAAAAAAAAAAACCGTAATTTCAAAAAAATCGTTTGTTTTTTGAAGGTTACAGTTTTCTGGTTGAAAATACAGTTTTTTTTTTGGGAATTTACAGTTTTTTTAAAAAAAAATCTGGCAACATTCGAAAGCACAAAGAACGTGCCAGAATTATTTCTGAAAGTAGATTTTTTATGTTATCTACCTTTCTCCTTTACTCACTCAAAATCTACATGACACGACGTTCATTGGAAGGCGTGTATGGCCATGCACTAAAAGTGTATTTCAGAACTTAAAACATGTCATATAAAATGAAAAATTAGTTTCAGTAAATTTTAAACAAACGAAATAAAAACAAGTTCACAAACTCAAGATTCACATATTATAAAAACGTTTTCTAAACATCGATAAAGCAGGCGAACATAAAAATTCGTAAATTGTATAGGTAGGTATAGGTATTTTCTCTTTTTGACCGGAATTTTTGACCGGATTTAGAAAATAAAAAATATATAATATAAATAAAACATAAAGATTTGACCGGATTCACTTTTTTTAGTGGCAACACTGTCTGCGAGTGCTTGGAAACTTGATTCAGTCGATAAGTAAAAAGCCAGTCGGGAGGTCCGCCGAAGAATTGCTTTATCGATTCTTAAATAACATACATAATTAGGAATTAGAACGAGCAAGCTTATGAATGGTGATAGTCACATTCAGACCCGTACCCATACGTATTTGTTGAGTGTGGTTCTTTTAGCCATATGTTGTCGAATACTTAGGTAATGGTAGAACAAACAACTTGCATGGCAAATTTATTTCAATTTTGCAAGAAGTCATAATATTTTTTCTTTGAAAATTGATATCCCCCGAGGCACAGAAAATAGTTATCGGATATAAATGTCAACCAACATTTTTTAGAGAATGGAGTCCTTTGAAACGTTCATACTTCAATGATTAAGTTAAATCAAAACAGACTTTCGTTTGGTGTTGTATAGGGATGAGCGGAATAGCCAATATCAATAGGTACCCGTATTCGACAGATATTTAGGAAAGCATCTGTGACACAAATATCAGTATATCAAATATCATTCTTATATTCATATGCATCTTCTTCAAATTCGAATTAATCAAAGTTGTTTTGAAAATTGATCTTCAATTCGTGAAATGTATAAAAAAAAATCAGGCACTAATATGCCCGTTGAAGAGCATTCGGCGGCGTGGTGGAAGAAGGACGGAGAAAAATAAATACCATCTCTCAAGGCTCACTAAAGTCCAAAGAGCGGCATGCATTGCGATAACGGGTTCCTTACGAACAACACCCACCGCAGCGATGGAGGTGATGCTAAACCTCACCCCTCGGGATATTTACTGTAGCAGTAAATTCGTCCCAAAAATAAAAACTCACACAAACGAATGATTGTGAGTAGCTAGGCCTAGGGTGTATAGACGCCTGTTGCACCAACTATTTATTTTTTATTTATTTTTAGTAAAAACCGCAATCAGATGGGCATATGGATATTCCGGGCAATAAACAGCCGGATGAGATTGCAAGAAACGGGCCGAAAATGCACGCATCAATGGGTATGACGAGATTCATACTTAAATCGGGGTGGTTCCAGTAGGTAACCAAACTCCACACCATTCGGTTACTCTTAGAACAAGCTGGAAATCTGGATACAAGAGCTTATGAACACCTGAGATCAATACTAAATCTAGGTGACTCAAGTAAAACCGGGAAATTCTTTGTCTCCAACAGGTATGAAATGGAAGGTTTCCGTTACTGGATGCAATGAACCCAACGGATGGACTATGTGAAGCTGTGGCGAGAGCAAGAGCACCCAATTACTTACCTACTTACCTACCATAAAAAAAACAGACACGAGAAACCAGACTTACAGACCGAAAATTTGTCTTCTGTTGCAACGCCGTCAGCCATTACTTCGAGGGGGTCGGTAGCTATAGCTTTAGCTTACTCATCCCCTAATGCTCCCTTCCATTGTGGTTACCAGTTTTCGAAGCTACGATTTCTTTCTTTCTAGTCTACTCGGCTATTGTGGATTCGCTCGGTTCTAAGTGTTTTCCTTTCTTTAGCGAGTAAGGTGGGTAACTTTGAAGATTTGACGAGTATAGTATCGTTTGAAACAGTTGTAAATGTACACGCCGACCTTATTCCAAGGCGGTAGATGGATTTAATTCCACGTAGGAGGGTTTAGCTTCCTATAGGCATTTTACCATTTTCTACTATTTACATGGGTCAGCACTTCAGCAGTATCTACAGACAGCTCCTGCAAGAAGTAGTTTCTTATTCTGTTTCAGGCCTCCGAAGTTACTCTGAAAGTCTGAAAGTGAACAGGTTTTGATGACTTTGTGCATACATGTTCTAGAAGGTGCTAATCCTCAAATAGCCAATAAACACCCCTAAGTTTTTAATAATTGGTTGAAAAACCACTTCATACTAATATCTCCCCTAAACGTTATGGTTTTCCGAACTTTCCTAACTCGTATGCATTCCAATGTTTTCTGCAAAGCCTTTTAATTCTCTTGGAAACTGCAGTTGTAGAATTTTGTCCTATATAACGTTCTACAGCAAGTGTCCTAGCATCGAGCCCCGTGGCACACCGCCAGTCATTTCGTACTCTTCTATTTCTTATTATAATTAAAGATGAGTATCTACTCTAAAAGTAGCTCGTTATAATATTACAAAGATAGCTAGCCCGGTATTTTAATCCCATAAAGTGACGATCCCAAATCGCCGAATTAAACGTGTTTTTTAACGTCCAGGACGCAGTAGTTTTTGGTGCCTGCCTTCTATTATCTGTCCTAGAAGCGGCTTGGGCTCTCATTATTGCGTCTATGGTTGTTCTTGAGAGACGTTCTGCTGGAGCCTATTATAAATTATTTCGCGCAAGAATTTTATCTATTTTGAATTCCCATTTGCTTTCAAGAGTAAGACTAGTTTTTGATGCTTATAAAAAATGGCCTCTTGGAGACACGCGTTAACTATTTCGGCAAATATGTCAGGCCGTGTATTAATTGCTAGTATTAGAGCTCTATTTGGAACACCGTCCATTCCAGGAGCTTTTCTATCACGTACTTTCTTCCATTCTTCGCGTGCTATGATGGGTATACCTATATACGTTCCTGAACATTTGACTATCTAGCTCCCTAGCTTTGGTAAAATAGAGTCTCCAGTATTTGTCATAACAATACTGGGAAATTTGGTCACTGTATAAGGGGACCTTTTAGCCTCATCAATATGATTTTATAAGCTTTACTCCAGACGCTGGGTTCCCCGCCAAGATTCCCAAAATACTGACGTTTGATAGACTTGCTTTTTTAAAACTGATGCTAGCTTCAGCTTGTCGATACCTCGCTTTCTATGAAAGCATGGAGGAAATTCTCGAATTATCGTTCAACATTGATCGTAATGCTTTGGCATTTGTTCGGCCATTATGTGGAAGATTTTGCCAAAAGATTAGGCCTACCCGAATAAGATCTAGAAGTAAAGAGAGCTTGTCTTTTTCCGTATTTTATTCGTCGTGTTTTTTCTTACTTTTGGCTGAATTTGTGAGCAAGCAAGATTGGTACAGACACTGATATCGAAGAGCTTGGGGATAGCTGAAAGTTTAGCTGACTGTTGTTTGGAATGTCGGTTTTTATTAATCTTCCAAGTTCTTAAAGTATCTCTGGTGATGCGACGGTAGCCCTTTGGTAAATTAGCGGATACGAAAACATGAAGTAGACCATTTGTGGTAGCTTAAGAAAAATATAACTCTAGACTGGATATGGATCATAAGATGGAAACAAGGATGTCTTGTACTAAAAGAGGCAACAGGTTAGAGTTCAGAGACCATGAACCATGACAATACAGCACCAGGAGCACGTAGTCGGCCATAATTCATTGCCACCGATTTATCCCCAAAAATAAACCTTGGAGAACTGCTGAAGCCCTTAAGTTGCAAAATATTGATACTCCGAACTTATTCGCTGATCCCAAACGATATTGTTTTTCCCTTGGGCCTTATATAAAACCCTAAAGGACTTTCTTTGATCTAGTTATTATTGTTATCTAAGATTCTAAGAGTAGGCTGCCAGCATTGATAAAATATTTGTCATCAATTTTAAAATAGTCTCAATCAGTTCCTTCACACACCAATGCCATTTCACATTATTTCATACCGCAAATCGCTACAAGGATCTCTACACACTATGGCATTACGTTACTGTCATCAGCTGAGTCTGATAAACGCTATACCCAACAGACGCTGGCACAAAAACACTCGCACACTTCCCAACCCCATTCACCTTTCCAGAAGAAAACACATTGCTAACCCGATTACCCTCTTTGAACTTAAGGTTACACCAACAAAAAACAGGACAAAGCTTCCGTCTGAATGGGCACTCTTCACTGTATGCCCTGCCGTCGTCGTCGGACTGACGTTTGTTTGAAGAAGGCCATGTGATAGTTAACAAACAAAAGCTTGAACTCAAGAACAATGCCTGCCCAACCCCCCGCAGGCAATAGATCTCTTCTGGTGTCAAAACGGAACAAGAGGTGAGCCGCATGCTATAACGTCCCTCCCCCCCTATAGACGAACAACACATTTCAGGGTGTTGCTGGTACCTATAGTACTCCAATTTGAAAATGTCCTTCGCCATATATTGCAACAGTGTCAGTCACGTCACAGTCAGTCCGTCTAAATGGGGGAACTGATTTTAATTAACACACATTCGTGTGCAACTGTCTCCGCACTGAAGAGCGATTTATTTTGTTAGACGAAACCGACATGCTGGCTGCCATATATATCTATCAAAACTTTTTAACTGTCCTCGGGTACACCCAACCCATGCACCAGTGGATACGAGTATAAAGAAAAAGTGACGGCATGTCACACTTTCGTTTTGTGAGTTCTGTCTCCTTTCAGTGTGTGTCGGGTGACATCGACGACTGCAACATTGGAAGAGGACCATTTGCCCTGAATGGACATAAAATTGATACTTAATGCAATGTGTACAAGTGTTAACATTTCAGTGTCAGACGATACGATCTGAAATGACGAAGACATTGTGGCGACACAAAAGTTAAATTGTATCTCTGACAGAAGATGTCCTGGATGGTATATTGTTGCTAAATATAAACAACAGGATGGCACATACTAATATAGTCACATTACACAGGCGGAACTCGAGCCGGGTAAAGCATTTTTCCATATCCACTGATGGTGGCCATGTATTTGTAGCTGTAGCTTGTCAAGACAAAGGTTCTGTGCTAATTTGATACTAATGATAGTGCTACCGAATGGAGTGTACTTCTGTGTTTCTAATTAGAAAGCGTGGAATTTGGGATTACCCTAGAGCGAGTTTAATGTGATTTCCTAATGCAAGAGCTGTGTTTTGTTGCGGCAAACTGTATTTTGTGTTTCGTCAGAGATGTCACCTGAGCGGGTCGTATTAGTTGCCAAGGACTAATTAAAGACAGTCTCGGTTAAGGCCACACTAGTAATTAGTAACTACGCATCTGGTGATTGGGAAATATGTTCAATTTGTATCTAAGTGTTGTTGTTGTAAGTTGAATAATTTTCTGAGCCAATTTACCAACTTTGTCAAGAAGGATGATGATTTGTCAAGACCTCGTCGAAAGCAGTGCAGTGATGGTCTCTTAGTACTAACGAACGCGGTGAGTATCTTTTATCATATAATCCAAAACAGTCTGTCAATATGCAATAGAGGTAGGTATAACGCACCCCAAATGTTTAGCTTTCTGTGCACTTTGGTGGTAGCTAAATTTTTGGAGGAACTAGAGGACGATTGCAACGAAGCAACAAGATCCGTGCAGGAATGGCTGATTTCAATTGGTTTACAACTAGCGGAAGAGAAGACAGAAGTTTTACTCATCAGCAGCAGAAAAGTTATGGAGACAATAACGGTAACTGAAAAAGCAGGCAAGGTAACAGCTGCACTATCAAGGATGCTGTCCAATATTGGAGGGCTAAAATACAGAAGAAAACTGCTTCTAACGCGAGTTTCAGCGTCGATAATACTCTACGCGGGTCCCCGGTATGGGCCGGTGCAATGAAGATCAAATCATACCGAAAGAAAACGGAGGCGACCTACCGTATCAGCGTTCTTAGAGTAACCAGTGTCTTTAGAACGACGTCCTACGATGCAGTGTGCTGTGTTCATAGTATCTGGCATGGTACCAATAGACCTCCTTGCAAGAGAAGCACAGGAAAAAATGGGATCACTCTGACAAGGGAAGATGGACGCATAGAATCATACCCAAAATCGACGACTGGATCAACAGAAAGCATGTAGAGTTAAATTTCTATTTGACAGAGATACTAACAGGTCATGGATGCTTTAGGGCTTACCTGTACAGATTTGGGCACGATGACAATCCTTTTTGCCCATGCTGTACAGGAGCTGTTGAAGACGCGGAACATGAACTGTTCCACTGCCTGCAATATGAAGAAGAACAGAAAACTCTGAGGGAGAAAATTGGTGTGGAACTGACACCAGAAAACATAACCGCTCTGATGCGGCAGATAAAAGGAGGATGGGAAGCAATCAGCAATACTGTGGAGAAGCAACGCCAACATGAGCGACAACGTAATGCAATGGGGGGGCATGCAAACCTGAATATGCCGAACCCTTAAGGCCATGACCCCTTCGCGATGTAATGCCTGACGGCAGTCCCGCGAGAAATAAGGGCAGGAAGAGGGGTGGTTTAAGTCAGTAAGGATCTGACATATAACTGCTTATTATACAGCAGTATTTTGTGCAAGATTTTCCCTCCAACTTATACAAAAAAAAAAACTGATAGATTTAATGGTTGGAAAGTTCATTTAGATATCACAATAATATCACGAAAGTAGAGACTCTGAAAGTCAGTATCCAGGCTACAACTAGATACTCTTTTTAATGTAGATCTCGAGATTGAGACCCAAAATAATTCAGGAAGCCCAAAAATAAATACTGGCTAAAGCTTGACCTAGTCGCTAAATCAAAACTCCGGAAAATTTGTAATCCATATATCGTCTCGACAACAGAATTCGACAGAAAAGTAAGTCTATACTTTGAAGCTTAGCTTTGTAATGAAATTTCTTCCATCCAACCCAGAACCTCCTTTGGAAAATATCCGAGCTGGATGGGAATATCCTTTTGGTAACTCATACAGATTTTAAGAGGGTCCTATCTCTTTGGTATAAAATGTTTCCCAAAAGGACTAAACCTCCCACTTATATCACCCTTATGACCTCGCTGCTACAGGCTTCCCACGAGGTCAGTCCGGGCAAAAGTGGGAGGGTGTTCGTGCAAATTGCAGCTGCAGGCATGCAAGTCGGGCTCCGTCCTTACCTCGTCGGAAGGGGGGGGGATCTTGCCACAAAATGCCGAACTGTGTTACCATGTATTCATGCCTGACTCTAGTAGGTATTTGAGTGTCATATTAAAAGAAAAAAAGGCCCGAATCTGTCCTGTCAACTCACAATACATCAACCTTAAATCTCCCTGAAATGCATTTAATCATCCCTTAGTTTTTGTAGAATGAAGGAGAGTAAACTAGGTGGAGATGTTTTCTCTGAGTGAACTCACCCCTATGCAGGTAGTGACTAGGCACTATACCCATAGAGCTTTCAAAGTCTGGCATGCAATGAAATATAGCGAACCAGAAATTCTCTAATCTTAAAATGCTGACTAAAGATACATTCATTATTTGCAAGAGATACAAATATTAGCAGCCCTACCGTGATCCAAGTTTTATGGAAACGAACATACCGATGAGCTGGTCAGGTGAGGCTTCCACTTCAGGATCAATTCACATTCCGGTCGGCGTCAGTCAAGGCAAAAATTGACTCAAAGTCGCTAGTGAAGGCCAAATTTAGAAGGAATGGCTTGCCAACTGTTCTAGAATGATGTACTACAGCTATAAAAAGGAAGAAGTAGCCAACTTTCTAAACATAACACGAAAAAAAACGCCGGCAAATCCCTAATTACGACAGGCTGCTGCCGTAGAGAGCGGTAATGACGTAGTTGTAATGACACAACTTAGAAAGAAAATATTTTTCACTATTTACGCGCGTCTCAAAGAATAGTATTAAAACTGTTTCAACTGTTTCAACATCAGGTTTGATCTATACTCTCAGTCTTAATATCAAGAGGGTTTTTCAAAAAGTAACACAAACCTAGCTACAGTAACGCAAGTTGTTCCGGAGTCCTTGAGCTTTCTACTATAAAGAAAAGATCTAACAAACAAACATACATTCGAAGTGTCTTCGGTTTATCGAGTAAGTACGAAAATGTTGTCCCAGATTCATATTTGTCATAAAATACCTTATGGTCTTAATATTTCGACTTTTCCAGACAGCCACTTCCACTGATCCTAACCTACAGATCACTCTTTGTTTCGTATCTTTTCTTCAGTTTGAAAATACATTCACGTCCTATTATAGCCGATGTTAGGACTCTTCGAATTTAACGCTAAATCCTTTCCAACATCACCAGTGGCCTGTAACACAACGCGACAAGTAGTTGTAGGACAAGTGAATTTGGACAACTTGTAAAAAATTGTGTAACACAAAACGATAAGTCCGTGAATACTTCGACAATTGTCGCGATGAAAGATGACAAGTGGGAAATTATATAATTTTCCTCTTTCTGTTACAGAACACGACAAGTGTCAAGAAACACTTGTAGAACTGTGGTTCAATTAGGACAGGTGATTTGGATATTGTCAAGAGCTGACAAGTGCATTTTTAATGTACTTCCTTTGGAAAATCAGAATACAAAAACATAAATAAAATAATATATAACATATAATTAAAATATAAGTCCCTTATATAAGCGGAACAATATTTAGGCTTTTTGGCAGGCTGTGTATTTCCTTCCATTTTGCACATTTATTTTCTTTTGTTAGGACATCACAGAAAGCACCAAAAAGGATATCTTTTTCCTCTCTTATTTTTTTTAAACATTTTTTTTGTCCGCCATGATTTTTGCCATCTTCACATGTTAAACACTTGTCGAAGAATGCCGACAAGTCGAGGGAATTTAATTCTTTTGACAAGTGCAACGGTTCACGTTCTGTTAAAGAATTAATTTGTACTTGTCGGACAAGCATAGTTGGACAAGTGAATTAAGACTTGTCGACTTTTCATGTTGTGTTATTGGCCCCAGAAAGTTACAGCACTTTATAAACCCCTACTTGAGATACATTCTTAAGATTCGTCGGCCGCAAATTAAATTCAAAAGGAATCATAAACTATTTCAACTGTGGTGACGTTTTTCTCTACGTCTCTTCTATTGCTATTCATTTTATTATGGAAGAGATTTGCTGCTCCGCTAACTCCCTTTAGGGGTTGGAGAATATCGAGCAGCCCTCATAGATGAACCTTCTATTGAACTTTAATTGGGATACAAATTCGAAGAATCGCATCGCATCGCATGACATTAAAACGAGTCTGAGAAGGTGGGAGCTTCTTGTGTCCTATACGCGTTCACTTTAAAGGCAATCTTCGAAAATTCACAAACGTATCCACATTTTCACATTCAGACACATTAGAAATAATTAATTGAAAGTACTTACCTTTTCGATGATGCATACTAAATTTATAGTTGATCCCATGTCCACATGCAGTTCACCAGATCCAAGAATGAATGCCTCTGGCACAACTACTTGCAAATTCACAAAGTGTGAAATAACACCGGTTGGAGTGGAAACCTGCAATATCAACAATAAAACGTCAGTTAGATTGGACAAGTAGACCGAACAACCCTTAAAAGTGAATGAGCAATATTGTTCTGAATAAGAATTTAATCAACGCATTGTCGGAATGGGAAAGCCTCAACTAAACGGTGTTTGTTGTCAGAATTGAAAGCAAATTTGCACCCTTCCTAGTAAATATATAGCCAATCACCATCAGTTTTCACAACTACTCTAAAACGGACTTTGTTGACGTTCCGCATGCAAATTTCAGAGGTCAAGCTGAGTATTCAAAACGTTAGTCGGATGAAAAGTTAATGATGGGTGGTGGTAGCACACCCGCTTCCACATGTAGTGCAAGTGCATGTCACATTTATCCATGAAATCGTGTGCGGGAGATGTGTTCTCACAATTCAAGTCACACCTGAGAACGGACGTCTGATTTGTTTGTATGGCGTATACGTAACATTTTTTTTCATTTCACTCTAAACAGGGTGAATGGATTTATTTCCGTACGATTTCGCATGGAAAACGACCGAGGTGCAGCCAATGGGAGTGGGGAGATGCGGGATTTTGCGAGATCGTATATTTTTACTATTTCATTATTAATTCAATGAGCGAGGAGTCATGTATAGCAGCAGCTGGTGGCAAGTTGGGACCTTGGTTTTGTTGCTTATGCATGACCATGAGTCGAGAAGAAGTCAAGGGTCAGGTTGGTGAGTGGGGGAGCATAGCGTCCGCTCGTTGATGCTGGTTTGTAATATATTTTCAGCAATTGAGTCACGTTATGTGTGTATGTTGTGAGTTGTCAATTCGATTTATTTCCGCAAATATTTACGTTGCATTTAAGAGTGTATAGGGTAACTATTTTGGAGTTGCATTAGGTTTCGAAGGCTAAGACGGTTACACCGGCAAGTAAATCGATGCGACACATGCATCCAACATCCTCAACGTGCACTTATTCCGAGGGACAACTTTCGAAGCTGTCCATTTTCATATTGCGGGTAAATACAGAGCTCAACTGTCCAACGAAAAGAGCTGCCCGGAAAAAAAAATAACTGAAATTCGACAAAATTTCCCAACAGCAATTGTCAGGGTCAATCCCAACTACCGAGAATCGTTGTTACTCCTCGCTTCTCCACTCAGAAAATAATCGACGTTGGACGCGTAAGTACACCTGGAGTAGCCAGATTCTGCAGAGTGCGCCGGAGTGAGAAATTCTCCACTGCGCAGTCGCTCACCACCAATGGCAACCATCAGTGATGCCACTACCGCGATATCATCAAGGAGGTAGTCGAAACTACTGTAGGGTATCAGCCACCCTAGAGAAAAGCCCGTGGGATGATGATGAATGCGTGTATCGGAAAATGGAAACAGAAGAAATGCCGCAGAGTAAAACAAGGACACTAAGGGAAGAGTATCGAGCTATTATAAGAGAGGAGAAGAAAAGGTCCTATACATCATACAGCATCCCAGCTCTATTAGACTAAATTTACAATGTCAAAATTATCGGAACAAAGTCCGGAGGTTTAACAAGAAAAAGGCCAAGCAACTGACTGCTGGTTTCAATACCGGAACGCAATCCTTTTTAAACTGCGAAGGAAAACGGAGCACACGATATAGTCAGAGTATCTAAGCAGTATTTTTGAGTATATGAAACCCGGTTCACCCAGTATGGAAGAATTTGCCTTAGCTATAAAAAAGCTTATACTAAACAAAGCCGTAGGCTCTAATGGCCTACTAGTGGAGCTCTTCAATAACGGTATGGTGATGCTTTGGTGCGCCGTTGTATCAAATAAACCAAGTGTAGGTGGAAGAATGCATGCCCAATGACTAGACTCAGGGGCGTAGCTTTTCAATAGTCGGCAAATCAAAGAAGCTACATTTAGTAACTTGAGCATCTAAATAAAACAATCGGCAAAAACGAACAATTTTCAAAAATAGGGTTAGAAAAAAATGTTAAAAATAAGAAGTGAGTTTTGATTTTTATCTCTATATATACAAAACAAAGTGGCAAAATTATGTTTCCCTCTGCCGCCCGTAATTTTCAACCAATTCAGTAAATTTTTTTAGTAAAATGTCGGTAATTACAGTGGTTGGGCAATAGGCCTAACAAATTAAAAATCGGACAAAGGGGCGTAGCACCGCCCATACAAAAAAAACATTCAAAATCGTATATCCCGAAAACCACCGAATCGATTGAGCTCAAACTTACAGATAATATTACGTATTTGCCGTGGAGTGCTCCTGTGAAGATTGGTCAAAGTTGGACAAAGGGGCGTGGCATCTCCCATACCAAAAAAACATTCAAAATCGTATACCTTCTAAACGAAAAAAATCTTCTATGGGGTGAAACTCGATGGCGTTATATCTCTATAACCGCTGGGCTGATTTGCATGAGTCTTTTTTTGTTGTTCGTATTGCTGTATTTCAGGTTTAGGCAGAAAGAAAGTTCCAGTTTATTCTCATTTCTCGCATTTTACGAAAGAACATCTGTGCACGGGCAAAGTTGGGCGGGTACAGCTATCTCTATGTATATAAAACAAAGTGGAAAAAACTATATGTTTCCCTCTGTCGCCCGTAATTTTGAACCAATTGAGTTGATTTTTTTTAAATGTCGGTAATTAGGGTAATCAATTGATAGGCCAAAAAAATTAAAAAATAAAAATTGTAAAAAGCAACAAAAGGCCTGGCGAAGCCGGCGGGGGTCCAGCTAGTTATGTATAGGTTTTCAAACTTTGTAAATATATACAAGTCGGCATTTTGAAAGGTTCCCTACTCCAAAAATCCCTAAGATAAAATTCCAAGGAACAAAATGCCCCATTTTTGGATTTGGTGATTTTAATTCTGTCGCCGCGACACCTAAAAATGGTGTTAAAAATTGAGATACGAGGTTTGCAACCCCCTGCTTGTGGTCACTGTAGGATTTGGAGTGCAAGGATGGGTATATGCAAAGTTTAGTTTGCTTGTGGGAGGTTTTGGCATATTCGTCCCGGGAGATTTTGGTAAAAGAAAAGAAAAAAATGAGAGGTTATGTCCAATAAGGGATTTTGGAAAAGGAGATAACGTAGGGATCCCTATAAGATCTTATCCAACGCACCGTATGAATGCCTGCCTCTAATCGGCACGTAGCAGACCACCGAGACTCACCACCATCGACTTCAAAGCCGCAAATGATAGTATTTATCATCAGAATTTCTACATGGTGAATCCTGAACTCGGGATTCTGGCAAAACTGATCCCAGAAATGTCACATGACGATGGAAAACATGCGCTGCAAAGGGAGAGCTGAAACTGATCTCCTTCGAAAAAAAAAATTATTCGACGTATTTTTTTTTTTTTGGTCCTGTGTGCGATGAGCGCGAATGAAGAAGAATATACAACCGCGAACTATGAGCTATATACCAAGATGTAGATGTAGTCCAAAAAGCTAAAATACTGCACCAAAGAGAATCTTCGCTTCCCAGCCTAGATAGGCTCATAGATAGGTATCCATCAAAGAATAACTGCAGATACCTGTTGTAGCAGTCAATAAAATATGTCTGAACAAGAACACCATAAAGCAGATTCACAACACAATTCCACTTACCCACTGAGGGTGTCCTCTACCGCAGTATGGGATACTTTCTGAAACTCCTCAAAAGAAAATTCGTCACAATTTATGTCAAGTATCTCCTACTCAACTTTGTATTATTGGCACCTACTATCATTTCCGCCAATTGATGCCCTGCACGAACACCGATCGGATTAAATCTATATCTTTTATAGAGAGCAATTCCAGCACAATCGCCCATCAGTAAACGGTATATCCAACAAAACACATTCGACCCAAACAGCATCTCACCAGCAAACAAAACGACGACAGTATCACGACAGAGAAAGCAAAAGACAATCGAAGAAGAATCCTTATTGCAAATAAGTTCCTGATTTGAATCATTTCCATTTCCATCGCACCCACCCACATAGACCGGCCAGGTCGTTCAAATCCTCCAGTATTACCAAAATGGATGGCTATCTATATACTTGAGATGCCATTCGAAGATTCGCAAAGAAACCCCCAGGAGTATCTATCTAGCTATCCATTCACTCGGTCGCCTTTCCAACACCCTGTCTCTGGGGGGTTTGATTTGATGAAATCGATTTGTGGCAGTGTGAATTCTCAACTAAAACAGACCCCACCCTCAGTGTGGAGTATAAATTCGAGATATGTACTCGTATGCGTGTATATCTTTAACAAAATGTAACTTCGTATCCATTCTATTGCAGTGGCATTGAGTTTTGTTATAAATTCTTACATAATCTGATTTTTGCCATTCGTTGATAGAGCGAGAGCTGGAGAACGACAGTTTGAAGTGTCCTTCGGACAACTGCTGACATTAGCCAGTTTTTGGGGAATGGCTGTTGGCCTAGGATCAAGTAGAAATCATATTTAAACGAGAACCCAGCAAAATGGTATATGTTTCTCTGACTTGGCATGGCCAAAGGAGTGTTCGCTCTTAAGTGCCGATTATGTATTCGGCTTTTTTGTTTAGTGTCTTCGACTGCAGTAGAAATATGTGGGGATATGTCGAAATTCTTCTCAGGCAATAAGGTGCTTGTCATTTGGAGAGCCACAGCCATACGGACTGTGTTTGCTCTATTATACATGGCAATACAAGATTACGTATACTATGGACTTTGTGGTCTTGGCAGAGTTTGCATACACAATTTTGGAACTTTTTGGGGATTGAAATTGCTTACTGGCTCTAATAAGTTTGGATATTGACATCGAGACTCGTTTGGATTCGATCCGCAAGCATTGTGGATGCATTATTGAGAAATTCGTGGTTTTTCCAGAATTGTCATCTGAGGTTGTGATTTCTGGAGCAAATTGAGAGCCAAATGACATTTATGTTGGTTGTTGCAGTGATACCATAATGACATCAATTTGGCAATGCTTGAGTTGGTGCAAAGTCAGTCAGAAGGGGTTGAAGCAATGGCAGATGTGTGTATGGCAACTGCACGGTCACAAATATTTCAGAGATGAGTTGCAGTCGGTTTTTGGAAATTTCAAGACGTGTAAGGATCTGAATTGGAGACTTAAAAAAAAAGTTCGCAAGTTATAAGCGATCCAGTCGTGCACATTTTTTTAAGTAGGTAGGTTGTGATGTGCTTTTTCTGAGGCCGAGGTTTGCCCAAAGAAGCACCAAACTTTGGTTAAGAGGTACTCTTTACTTCAGTAACCAACTTATCAACTAGTGTCTTCTGTCTTATAATCAACTTAACAATGATTAAATACCTAAGTTGAGGCTAACGTTGAGTATATAGTATGCGGCCCAACGGCAAAGCGTGGCTCCGTACTACAGGACAGGAATCGGCCCACCGACAAGCGTGGCTCCGATATGCGGCCCAACGGCAAACGTGGCTCCGATAGTCCGATATAAAGCTGGACAGCCAAATCCCAAAGGTGCTGACACCGCTGATTCAAGCCCAGCTTCCCAAAGACAACTAAGCCACCAAAAATTTAGAACACTGACCGAGGTCAACTTCTATGCGGTAGCTTTATCGGGTACACGAGATTGGTACGATCAACACGTAGACAAGAGTCTCCCTCAAGCATGTTTGTCCACTTAGTCATGGTGACTTATAAGTATGGTTTCCTGAACATCTCTTTTAAAGAGAACATGTCCTCTTTTTTGTCCCCGATCTATTTTACACTTTCTTTTTTCGCTTGGATATTTTTTCGTCCTCTTTATTTATTGTGCCCTCTTTTTGTTCTCATTTTTAATACCTCCAAATTTCAATATAAAAGCAATGTAAAAAGTGTAAAAAAGCAGGCTTGAACAACGTTTTTTATAAACTTAGTACCTATCGGAAAAGACTTAATTGGAATCGGTTGTCCAGTCCATATCATTTGACACGCAGCCAAAAACGGATTTGATTCATTTTCAATTGATATCGAAATTATTGTAATTAAAATATGTATTCTTTTTTTCTATACTATATACCTACACCAAGGGTTCCCTAACTGTGCGTCGCAACGCCCTGGGTCAATCCAATAGGCAAAGATTAAGCGCGTTTGTGTTTCCCGCATTTCCAGTCAGACTTGCTTCTTAGCTGGCGCTCGTATATATTTGCCTGGTACTCAAAATTATATAAGGTTTTTTTTTTAATTAGAACGGGTGCTTGCCAGCCAGATTCGTCGGGAGCATTGCCGTGGTCCATGAGAATGTACAGGAGAACCCGAGGCAGTCAATTCCTCTACGTGCATCAGCCGCAGATTCCGACTTGGCGAATTTTGCATCGGGACTTGGGCTTACGCCCGTACAAGATCCAACTAATCCAGAAGCTTAAAGTTAATGAACATAGACAAAGCCTTTTGTTCGCTGACTTCGCTTCGGAGCGTTTGGAAGATGACCTCAATTTTGGCCAAAAAATCATCTTTAGCGACGAGGCGCATTTTTAGATGAATGCGGGTATGTGAACAAGCAAAATTACCATAATAAGTTCAACATCGAACCGTCCTTATTGAAAACCCCTTTAGTGAATCTTCAGTAAGATCAGCTTAACATATCTGTGCTTTTAGAAGGGCGTCGCAAAAATATTTCAACCTCTCTAGGAAGTCGCAGTAAGAAAACGATTGGAAACCCCTGACCTACACTATACAGTAAGAACTGAAGGTTTAAAAAAATTTTGTATTGCGATGGAATTGGAATTTAAGGACTTGTTCCGGCATTGTACTACCTACTAGGTGGTTCTCATTTTACCCTAATATTAATACAGTTTTACAAGTGTTTCCAGCTCTTAAACAATATTTTTTATCTAACGAAAACCGTACGGCAAGGGGAGGGGGGTGGTGGTTGTTGATTGTAAATGATGTCCTCTTTTATCATTTGAGGAATATGGACAGGGACACACCTACTTATAAGTGACGAATGAAAATTTCTTATGTCACATAAAAGTGGCACGAACGGGGACGTTTCGTTACAAGGTAATGCACCCACAGCAGAAATCAAACGCAAAATTACACTATTGTTTCTTTGGCCTAAGAAGGGAACTGACTAGTAAGTTCTTGTCAAGAAACATTAGGGACCCTCATCATCCCAGTCCTGCTCTATGGCGCAGAATCTTGGACGTTAACAAAGGCGTATGAAGATCTTCTTGGTCGTTTCGAAAGCAAAATTCTTCGACTGATTTTCCGTCCCGTTTACTTTGACTCTACGAGCTGTTCAGCGATATCGACCTGGTCAGAAAAGTGCGTATCATTCAACAAAGATGGCTAGGGCGTGTAGAGCGTATGGATACAATCACTCCGCCCCTCTTAGATTTCAACCCGGAGAGACAACGCATAAGTGGCGCGCACAAGTGGAAGAGGACCTCAACTAACTTCGAGGGCGAAACTGTATGCGTTTAGCCAAAGATCGGACTAACTGGAGAGGCGTGTTGGTTGAGGCCCAGGTCCATCCCGGACGGTACCAAAGTAAATAAGTAAGGCATCCACTTTTAATTTCTGCACAGTAATGCTCCCTTCAGATTAAGAAGGACGGCAGTGCTTTGGGATTGGTCCTCAAAATTTCTTCTAACCATTAATCCATTTGAAGATAGCCCAAAAATCCCATGACATTTCTATATACAAAATTGAATGTATGTATAGTTGCTACTCCATTCACTGAGATCTTATTTCTCAGCTCATCAAAAGTTCGTAAACAGTCAAAGACCCCCCGTATAATTTCTAGGAACTATATAGAACTAAGGTATTTGACAACTTGCATGATATACTATTCCGAAATCATTTCCATTCACAATCCTCGTACGCCTAAGTGACTACAGCAGGAAATGAAAAAGGACTCAATTGAGCTAAAAATTCATAAATAAACATATTGGGTATTTGTTCGCAATATAAAAATGCAATCGTTCTTTTATTCAAAATGATAACAATTCATTTTGGGGGGTAAACTACGTCTTAAGTGACACACAATACAACTGACTTTCTGTCAGGATACCACAGGTATAGGTATATATAGGTGCACACAAAATAAATCCTCATCATCAAATGTCACTCCCGTAAATCCTGATGATTATAAATGTATGGAAATTCAATTCAATTCTCTCTCTACAAAATATGCAAATAAATTATTCAAAAATAGAATTCAATTCTGGTCCTGTTGGGAGAGAGCAGAGAAGAAGCCAATATGACCCGGGAGCAAAATGAAACAAAATAAACCTACGCCTTGTGCCGGATTACAGAGCAGATTCTCATCATAATGCTGCAGCACAAAACCGACTCGGGGGGCTAACACGCTTGCACAGATGGTAGAGGTATATGTAGATATACACACCCAACACACACCTACACATAGATTGAGTAAGATGCTAAAAACATGAATATTTTATGACGAACTGTGCGAACTGCACTTACCTGACATTCGTACATGCCATGATCCCTTCTCTGAACGAATTTTATTTGCAGGGTCCACGTATTTGAGCCCGGCGTATGGAGTATCGCAAATCTCTCGTCGTTTGTGTAAAGTTGAGCTCCAGATGATAAAATATGCCAATCTCTTCTTCGGATCCAGGATATTTGATTCTGCAATATAGATAAACAGAGCAAAGGAGATTTAGTATGAGTATATATTGGAGATGAGGGGTTAGAATAATGTAAATCCTCAAAAAGGGAGGAATCTGTTGGATGGACATGGACAAGGTTAGGATTAATCAAAACGAAAATGTTTCAAATTGATATACTGAATTTTAAATGACATACGACATTTTGTATTTCTAACTTAATGTCACAGAGCTCTAAAGATAATCGTAACAAGCGGCTCAAGCATTATGGCAAAATTAAGCTTCTTCCATAGAAATGTCGCTGTGCAGGACAATTTTAAAGTTATTTTATGAAATCGAAAGGAGGTTGGTGAAGCACGGTTTAAAATATAGTGCTCGGGGGAATATGACATTAACCGGCGGATATATATTAAACATGAACGGAATTTAATTACGCGTGAGCTTCATAAGACAAACATCCAGAAGCTAGTACTTTATGGAAAAAAATCGGTAGAGAAAACTCTAAGTTCCACTGGCATAAAATTCGAAATTAGATTTGCATAACAAACATATCCTCGGGTTACATTCCGCCAGGATGTGTGTATAATATTTACATTCCAAGGGTTCTAGAAATATGTCAGAGGTGATTTGTTGGTATTCATGTAAGTAGGTAGATACTCATAACGACCTTAGGTAAAATAAAGTGCATAACTGAGTCGCGAGAAACTATCTCGATCTTTGCAAGTTCATCTGAATTACCAACGTTATAGTTAGAGCCATTTTTTTTGCCATTGTACGGGGAACAGATTTTTTTTTTAAATTTATATTGAATACAAAAAGGAAGAAATCTTTTGCGAGGGATGGTTAGGTGAGGTTAGGTTGTATAGGGCGTGAGTTCATTAAAGTGGATTAGGCACAACATTGGGCTCAATCTTTACGGTCAAAACCTTAACCAATTCGCCCAAGCACTTAATTTCCCTACAGAACCTTAAAATGGTTTTAATTTTGTTTGTCGAAGAACTACGTTCCAAGGTGTCTCGTTCTATTCCAAACGATAGACCAATTAGGTCCTAGCAATACCTGCAAATTTGTATTTGTTAAACTTAAGCTTCTATAGCATGCTTCCTTTGAGAAGGCAGTGCCCTGCTCACAGAGTATCCCTAATGCCATTCGTACCTTTGATTTGCTGAGTTTTAATAATTCAACCGATTTTTTTCGATCTAACTCAGGCCACAAGGTCTTTGAGATCCTTCGATATGTGACCATCTTAGGTCAGCTATTTTTTTGGTTTTCTCGAGAATAATTCTCTTGGTCACGGCTATTTGTCGTTTTCTGTCTTGTGGTGGTCTAATGGATATTGATCCCATTTCCAGTAGATTCGCAGTTTTAAGAACGGCCAGAACTTCTGCCTGGAACGCACTACATGTGTCCGGAAGTTTTATTGACACGTATAGATCTTTATCACTAGAGTATATACCTGACCCTCTACCCTCCTCAGGTTTGGAACCATTCGTATATAAATTGAAATTTGAGAGAAATTCCTTGAGTGTGGAGCTATGGCATACCTGGCCGGTTTTGAAGAACCCTGCGTTAGTTTGCCGAATCACAATATTACCAGCTTGTAATTTTATTTGTTGGTCTAGTAGTAAAAGATACATGAATGCCTCAAATGCAGCTGTAGGTGTAGTGCGTAAAGCACAAGTGATGGCTCGGGAGGGAAAGAAATATATCCATCTCTTCTCCGATACCCTTGCCGTACTATAGACTACAACTTTATATAGATTCTCTACCTTTTTGAAACTTCTCTTCCAGCTACCAACAGAGCAAATATACTACTAACGACATTCTTTCATGGAGAAACCTAACAGAGAAGCATGGATTAGCAATAACTAGCAATAAAGCAATAAGCCACCGAACTGTCAAAACGGCTTCTTGCCATCAAAGAATACGTCGTCGTCAACAATATTATCTAAAACTATGAACAGTGAAACGCTCCGAAGCCCAGTCAGCGAACAAACGGCGTTGTCTACGGTAATGAACTTTGCGCTCCTGGGTCTGTTGGATTTTGAACGGGTGTAGGTCCAAGTCGATCAAAAATTAGCTAAGTAATTGTTCGTCTGTCAAGAGTAGATTTCAAGAGTATCTAAGTCTGTCCCTATTCAAAGATTTTAATTGCATCACAATTGTTTGCTTTTTCCGTGGTAAGAAAGGTATCCCAAAACATAATTGGCCGAATTACCCGCTCCATTAACAAACTTCGGGATATTAGAACCAACAACTCATTTTTTAACACTCTAGCTTAGGTTTGAAGATTCTGGGCCTGGCCGCCACAGTTGATCCCATCTATGAAATTCGTCTGCTGCTGATTGAAAAATGAGGAAGTTCTCTATAGTAAGGTAACTCTTACCTCGCGTGCTGCCCCAACGACCTTCCAAAGGGTTTAGGTACCTAATCTCCAATCGAGGTACAATCTCCAATTCAGGACAAACAAACTTTGGAACTCGCTTCCTGGGGATATATTTTCAGACGACTACAATTTGCAGCAATTTAAGTGCAGAACTAATACATCTACAAACATCTCGGGGCGCTGATTAAGCGTTATAGGTTCGCCTTTCCCGGGAGAAGTATTTAAAAAAAATAAATATGCTATAGGCACTCGGCTATCACCAACGTGGAGGTCAGATTAGAATTCTTGTGTTCTCATAAATTCCCATCACTATTTTTTGACGGCCATCTCATTGAATACTGCTTTATTTAATATCTTTAGACTAAATATTTTCCAACCCGCCTATAAGGTCAGAACAAAAACCTTCCGCATCCATTCCAACCTCCCATTTTCATTCGCCTCTGAGTTGAAGCAGTGTGTAAGATTATGTGATTAGCGTGGCTTTTATCCGTCATAGATTAGCATGGTTTATTTTTGCACAGCACCATCCTTTTATATTTTTATCCATCATGTTCACTTTCATAGAAAAGGAGCCGCTATCATCTCACCATCACTGACCGCAAAGCATTGGTGCCATTTGTAGAGGGTCTTAGATATATGACAGAATTTCCGCAATCCACTCGACTCCTCTAAGTAGTGTAGGCCATTTGGTTTGGCGGAAAAGTAACAAATTGCCTAAAGTATTTATTTTAGGTTATCCCTGGCAACATTAACTGCAGACAAAGGGGATAAAAAGGCAAAACTTATTGGATAATTCACTAATCCGTTGTAATCAAGTCGAATGGCATTCTGTCTCTCGTGATAAGCCCACATAGAAGAGCTACGAAAATTACGACTTTGGGCTGTTACTCTTGTGAATATTTTGTGTCGCCGTAGTTCCTTTGAAACTGGATTTTTTTCTGATATTTTCAGATAACAATGCAGTAATCCGTAGTCCTTTGTGGGACGACAGCCAAATGGGAATCTCCAAATGTACTCTTATTGACGTAGTCGCGTCTAGTCCGAAAATCATAGTCAATGAGCCACATTTGCCGGACCGATTTGATTAGCATATACGAATGTTTGCTGTCGAAATAAATCCTTATATACTTCACAGACAACAAACTACACACTCCTTCGACCATATATCCCGATTCAATAAGCTTAAGTGCAGCTTTCATGAAGTCGTCCCCACTAAAGACAGCCGGGGAAAGCGATCAGAAATAAATACCAACGACTCTCCGAAAGTAAATTATGCAACATCCCTCCACAAAGGACGAACGAAGGTACACCTCCCGCACTATTATGTGTGTATACAGTGAAACCATCTCAGTGAATAACAATGCAGCTGCTTTTGTTTCGTGATCGTCGATGTAACGAAATTTAATTAAAAATTCCATGGAACCCAAAAACATTGTCTAGCTGCCAGCTCGCTGGAGGTTTGTCAATATTCCGTTAGGAAAACATGCCAGTTGAAGGCAAAATGGATACTTATATCGCATAGGTATAAATGTGTCTATATGTTGCCGCATCAAATACAGCCGTTATCCTGAAAGCCAAAGACTCCTTGTTATTGGCGCAAATGCAAATATTTTATTATACCTTGGTAAAGTTAAGACGACGACGAAATTTTTGGATACTATGCCAAAAAGGACACTACAAACTGGAACAACCACCCCCCTATATAAAGTGCTTAGCAAATGTCTTACGTGAATTCAATGGTAGACGAATATCCTTACAACATAAAGCCTCATATACGCTTACACATGCAACAGCAGTTTCTCTATCGGCAAAATCTATTTTCCAACAATGGCGTTTTAGTTTAGGAGTGGAAGTCATGTTAGACGACACCACCATATCGCATGCATTGCATATACATATGCCGAAGGTATGTGCGCGATGTGTACAACATTCCCGGAATGGTGCCCATCTGTATAGTATCGACATCGACATTATCCTTCCTCTCATACGACGTATATCGTCGCACACATCCTACCAAGGCTACAATCCTGCTGTAATACAAACTCTATGCTCATAAATTGAATTTCCAGAGTCGTAATCCTGGCCAACCGCTTCCAGTTTTCAATGTCCTGCAAAAGTTCACAACTTGAATTTTAAAGTCATGTCCCCCCCAGTCATCGACATCGTCGTCATCATAGCCATCGTATAGTCATTGTTGGGCGATGATAGTTTTGTGCTGGTTAGTCGTCTGTATGGGCTTGTTAAACTCGCCCCAAATATACGATAAGCAAAAAAGAAGGGTGAGGAATATAGAAGAAAAGAATTACTATTATATCCGGGTAGCATATGCCGGATATACGAGAGGGTTCTATGCGAGGCATCTCTCTATGTGTAGATGGCCTTCGTCCTGCCACTTCTCTGCATTTGAGTCAACATTTCTTTGTTCCGTTTTGTAAAAGAAATTGAATACAGATGTACTTTGGATGTAAGTAGTCGGTCTTCGTGCCCATGCCAGGTCTCCGAATGGTATTGTGACAAATCGTACTCGGAATGAATATGCGATAGCCCGAAGAGTGTCTGCTGAATAGGAGAGAAATTTGTTTCACTCACACGATGGCAATGAAAATTTATATCTGAAGCAATTTGAAGTATTATTTGCATGGAATTGGTCAACTTGTGATGCTGTTTTGTTCACAGGGTATGAATTTCGATTTCATTCGGATTGTGATGCAACTTTACATTCCTGGACAGCGTTTGTGCATTTATTATTCGTTTGGAAATAGGACGGTTCATTTGGGGCTTCATACAGAGGCGATAGCATTTGATTTGTATCGTTACTGATAGTTTGTATAGAATTCCTGTAACGGTTTGACAATAGTGAAAGTATTCATGAATGGTAGTCGATGATACCAAATTGGCAACCATCAAACTCGGTATGAATTACGGAGAACGGGACTTGATTAGCCTAAACTAGCGCTCTCCTCAACAAAACTTACTATATGCAAAACCCAAGGTTGTTGTTGGCTTGATGAATACGATTTCTATGATAGGTTTGACCCTACGTTATCCCCTTTTCCAAAATCCCTTATTGGTCGAAATCCCCTATGCCAAAATCTCCCACAAGCAAACTAAACTTTTGCATAGATATACCCAACCTTGCACCTATTCCAAATCCTACATTGATCACACGCAGGGGGGTTGTAGGGGGACAGCGTGCTCCCAATACGTATCTCACTTTTTAACAACATTTTAAGGTGTCGCGGCGACAGAATTAATAACACCAAATCTAGAAATGGGGGATTTTCTCTTAGGGTCTTTTGGATGAAGGGATTTCAGCACAGGGGATTTTGGAAAAGGAGATTTCATCACCAACTCGTTTGATCCGTTTTGAAAAATATTTTTGTATATGTTCTCGAATTAAAGATGAACGCATAAATAATTTCATATTGAAACGTTGGAAGAGGAGGTCAAGACTTGACTCTTGCTCATAGCAGAAACAACATTTTGTCAGGAGAACCTTCCCTATACCATCTCAGATCAATGACATGCAACCACAATGGCCTTGCATTTTGCACTGAAAAGTAACATCGATAAAACCATTCAACTGAATTTATTCCAAGTGCTCAAAACGACCTAGTGTGCTGTACTGCGAAGTGAGCGCTCTATCTCCCGTTTTTTGTCGCTGCCCAACATTCACGAGGAAGCTCCTTAATTCAGTTCTTCGGAGGCGGCATACAATTGTTGGTCATCGAGAAAATCAAATTCATAAAAAAGAGAGAGGTTACGAGGTTAGAGGTTAGACCTTGGGTTTCACATGGACCGCAAAGGTAAACTCGAAACAAATGTCAGAAAAGGAAGAATTGGGTTGAGAATGCTATATATTGAATTTCTTAGTGGAACGTTCGTATACTTGCCCTATCAGCGTCCATACCTTATGGTATGCAAGAAGCTCTTCGGAGACAGTCTGTATAGACTGTTCTCTCATACTCCCCAGTATACCTTGCGGATGGTTGAGTTAAATAAGGCAATCTTTTATATGGTACTGTGGAGCGGAAGGCCTCGAAGAGGGGGACAAATATAGCTCGAGCTCGATTTATTTAACATTTCCTTACATGGCATTCATCGCTTCGGATCGAGGTGACCCAAACCCAAGGCACTAGCTAAGCTAGCACGTATAGAAAAGTTATCCAGGTATTGAGAAATGCTGCATCTATAGATGAAAGAACATTGCTTGGCCTGGACTAATCTTGTAGAAGATACCAACTATCGTCGATTTTCAAGTACGGACCGCCAAGAAGGCAATAAATTCGCTGTGATTAACTCTTAGCTTAAACTGAACTAGGGTCTGTCATACAGGAAGCAAGGCGTCGCTCCAGTCTCTGGCTGTATAGAGGAAGTATGTCAACGACAACAAGAGGGTGATGTTGGGAGCGGCTACCAGAGAAGTGAAGGAGCCGATCTATTTGCTAGGGAAAAATAAATAGAAATATAGGAAGTACATAGTTTACTTATCGGGCTCCCGACCCGTGAAGATTCTCTGCCTGAGACAATGCAGCCTTCCATCCTCTGCGATCCCGGGCACGGTGCTGCCAGTGTTCTTTGAAACGGAAGTTCGGTCTTTCTTATCATCTCGAATTTCGAAGACCCTCATAGGTGGAGCATTATTGTCCATTAGCTCGATGTGACCGAGCCAATTTAGTCGACGTGTTATGGCTTTTTGGACTACATCCACATCTTGGTAGAGCTCATAAAGTTCACGGTTTTATCTTCTCCATTCTCTAATATGCACTCCTTGCACACAGGACTGAAAATCCGCCGAAGTATTTTTCTTTCAGAGGAGCACAGTATCAGCTCTTTCTTCTTGCTTATCGTCCAGCACTCGGCGCCATAAAGCAGAACTGGCAGGATAAGGGTTTTGTAGAGCACACTTTCGTCCTTCGGATCAGAAGTTTTTAACCCAGAAGCAGCGGTTTCCTAGGGTATCATTCGTGGAGTTCATATTCATTTAGTAGCTGAATGGCGTAAAGTAATTGCCTGACATCTCTACAGAAAATGTCAACAAATAACCAGATCTAAATCCAGATATGCTCCCTCCTCGAAAGGGTGTTAAATTCTTCCTCCAAATGCAGTATATGAGAGACATATTCTTTACAACCGCGGAAATATCACTCTTTCGGCTACACGACAAACATGTTTGATTCCCGGAGACAAATTTCCAGAGGACTACAACTCAAAAAATGTGTGTGCAGAAGTACCACATAATGTTAATTACTTCTGTGCGCTGTTAAAGTGTTATAAGTTCGAGATTAGCTATTTGAAACGAATAAAAAGGCAAAAACGGAGTAACAGGTCCAATATTCATTTAAGTACCACTTGTAGACCAGTTCAATCCACTTGTCGAGTTTTGTTGTAAGTC
Source organism: Cheilosia scutellata (assembly GCA_955612985.1). Lineage (NCBI taxonomy): Eukaryota > Metazoa > Arthropoda > Insecta > Diptera > Syrphidae > Cheilosia > Cheilosia scutellata. Next base: position 54,944,530 of record OY015314.1, read on the forward strand.
TAAGGAATCAAAACCATCGAAATATGTAAATAGTAAATTGCTCATTTTATACAGATTATCATTGACCGAAAATACCATGGCAACATAATTTTAAGACTCACAAGGATAAAAATATAAGCAAAGAGGTTACTTCTTCAATGTGAACAAAATGAGGCTAATTTTGATCCACCTACCGGCCATTTATCATGGCAACGCCGTCACGGTTGGTCTTAATTAAATAAAAATATAAGACCAAATTACCAACTTCAGGTTCCGGCACAAGTTCCACTTACAAGACTAGCACAAGGCCTATAATAAATCAATCCTCTTGTTGGGCAATTATTATTCAGAATATATCTCTTAATTATGATGAGTTGCGTAATTTGGTTCTGCTTATAATTGGCAGCGAATAACTAATGCAGAGTTGACGTGTTTGAAATAGTCCTTCGTCCTAGTTTCTTATATATATATACGAAAGTGTGTGGTAGGGTTAATTCAATATATCATGGCTGAATCATTAATTACGTAATATACATACTTGTTCATCGAATCGATTATAAAGTTCATGATGTCTGATAAAGGCATTCAAAAGCAGGTATGACTTGCTGAACGATTGTTCAGCGGTGATGGCTTTTGCTGATGTAAATTGGAAAACTGAATAAAGCCCGAGGCGTCTTTGATGTGCTAATGAACCACTTTCAGGGCAAATTTGATTGAGTGACACATGACGAGGGACTGGATTGACGTGTGTTGTAGAGTAATGTAATGAAATTATATCGATTTACTCTCAATTGGATAGCGTGAAACCATTAAAATATGGGCCTACGACGAGTCCACCGAAAATAAAAATACTTTTTGTACCTACTCGCCTGGCTTTGCTCATGCCCAGAAATTGCATTGCTTGAATATGCTCTGGGCTATCAAGACAATGTACATCAATGTTTCAAAATTTACAATTTTAAATTACTAGCTTTTGGAGTATTGTTTACCCCTTTGTCCAACGCCGCCAATATTTTGTAATATGCTTCCAACAAGGAATCAGTGGCGTAGTGAGCATAACTTGCGCGAGGGTCACGATATACCCTCCCCAAACTTTTTGGGGCAAAAAACCGGGTTAAAATTATCAAGACTAGAATTGTATTCGGATTCGGTCATTAGAAGAGCTTCCATCTGGAATCTAAAGAAGGACGCTCACTAAAGTGGTTTGGCATCGCTAAAATTAATGTAACCAAATGTAGATGCGCGCATTAAAGCGAAGTGGCGCGATGCCAGTTTGGTGCCAATTTGGTTAGGTAAGATTCGGGGTTGTGAGGAGAACCATCACAAGACAGTAGGTACCTTAGTGGAGCCAACACGTAGGTTAGGTTAGGTTAGGTTAGGTTAGATTCTTGTTAATTTGGTTCCACTTATCTCAAACAAGTTGAATTTTCGAGTGGCAAACGGCTGGTGACGAAGTGGATTTGTAGTGGCATACTCCTTGTAGAGGTATATCATATTGTACAACTGCGTATTTTTGTTTGCCTGGAAACTAAAAACATTCTCTCCAAAACCGGACAGGGGTCTGGTTGTGGAAAGCGGGAACATTAGACTACACTACCCCTTAGGTAACAATGCGTCTGTCTTCCAAGCGCAGATTTTCGCTATCCTTATGGCTATGCGCTATATTGTGATAAACAGGTGGAGGGCTAGAAGCATATGCGTTTGCAGTGATATAGCCAAGCTGCACTAAAAGCGCTGCTTAACCCTCTTACCTCGTCCAAAAGTTAGTGCTAGAACTCAAGCTTTCTCTGAACTTGGTCGGAAGGCTAAACAGAGTGAAACTTGTTTGGGTTCCAGGTCACATTGGTATCCAGGGAAATGAGATCGCTGATGAGCTTGCTAAGCTGGGTTCAGAAGAAGCTCTCTCATGACCTGAAACTGCGTTGGGTCTGCCTGCATCGGTGGTTAGTTAATTCTTTGATTCTTGAGTTTCTCGTGAACACAAGTGTCGGTGGGGTTACTGTACTGGGTGTAAACAAACCAAACGACTGCACCCGGTCCTCTGGAAAAGCTCCGCGTCTTTTTTTCTGTCTCTCAGGAGAATCGACTGCAGACTTCTTGTGGGCATCCTTTCGGACCACCAATCTTTTGCCAAACACTTAACGGTATTGGGCTTGAGAGACACCACCATCTGTCCTGCTTGTGGAGAGGATGGCGATACAGCGGAACACTTGCTCTGTAGTTGTCCTGCCTATGCTCACTTCAGGTGGCGGATTTTTGGGGCTGACGTGGTGAATGCCGAACATATAAGCTCTTCATCACTTAAGCTTCTTCTCTTCTTTTTTCGAAAGACGGGAAAACTAAGTACAGTAAATTAAGGTGTCTGTTTGGCAGTACAGTGGACCAGTAGTTTTGTCTGAGTGCTTCATCGGATAGTAACAACCTCCGGCAAAGAAAAACAAAGAAAGAAAATATTATGTTCGGCAAAATTTAAAACAAAATTTAGAAACTCTATATTCTTTCAATATTTTTGTAAGTGGAGATCTCCGGAAATATGTTTACAGGAAGAGATTTTCTGGTCCTGTATAGTCTGAAGAGTTTATATTGTCCTCGAATAGCCATTGCCCTCCATTCTTTTGCTACGAACTAGAATACTTGTCGTATTTTAAAATGCTGGTTACGTTGGCGGTTGAATAACTGACTTTGAGATTTTATAAGCCTTAAAACTTGCGTTATTATTAAGTTGTTTCCAAACATCCCTTAAGCAAGGATTCTTGCAAAAGTTAAGTGATATAAATGGGAGAATGCGAGGAGTAACGACTTTTATCACTTATGTAAGTTGTGGAGCACCCATCACCAAGTTTGTCAATTTCTGGTCATCACCGTATGCGTTCCAAACTCCGGGGACGGCGATAAGTTGTTCGAATTCGATAATACACTAAACTGAATTTCGATTAGATATATACTTATTTAACAGTTGGGGCAAATGTACCGTTTAAGTTGACTGTTATTGAAGTCTATCAGTGTGTACCTTAAAAGATTCATATGTTATAGTATAGGATAGGCAGTTAGTTTAAATTGACCATCGATGAGGTGGAACAAGACCAGAATAAGCTAATTATTCTGCCACTGGGAAGAATCCTACCACCTGTAACCAATTACTTTTATTTGTGAAGCACTTCTGCGTTTGCACTTGGCTCTCTGAATTGCAGTGACATAACCTCTCGCTTTAGCTTCCATTTTTTTTTTGCTATTAATTAATCCCAAATTGTATAAGAAATGGTTACAAAACACCATTCAAGACTATTGAATTGGATTAAGAATATTAAATAACACAATACATTAATTAGCAACATGAATGGCGGAAGGACTAACGAAACTTCATTTCGAGCAGGTGCTTTGTAAAAAGCTGACTTTGTACTTTGTACTAAAGTTCTGCATTTCAACAGAAGTGAGCAAAAGCAGTTGTGCTCAGTTACATTAAAACAAATACCAGTAGGTACCCAAAACGGAAATAAAGCAAACTGCAAAAAGTAAAGGGCCAAGGAACAGAAACTTTCCTTTTACTGAGTACAACTTGGTCTTGCAATTCTTTTTGAGTCTAATTTAACTGTACTTGCTGAATCGATTTTTTAATATTTGTGCTGGATAATTTAAAAATTTTAAAGTATTTTACTAATCGATTTAAAACTTGCGATCATGCTGATGGACCTGACATTTCTAGAAAACGAGTGGTGGCCATGGCGAGGTGGCATCGCATTTGTAGGTCGATTGGAAGGTTATTTTGGGTTAACAAACATATGTCGAACGTTTGATTTTTGTCAATAACAAACTCTCCGGCTACATGAAATTTAGCCCCAATGAAAAATGGCTCCGAACTTAAAATGAAAAATCACCCCAAAAATGTACATGAAAGGAAACAACAACAAAAAGTTGCGTAAAATTCTGCGAATTCATAATTTGGGGCCTTTTTTTCATTTTTCAGTTTGGGGTAAAATTTCATTATGAAATAAAACCCCAAACGAAAAACGAAAACCCCCCTGCTTGGGTTTACTGTCAGATTTCGGGCCTTATTTCATCGCAGTGGGGCCTTATTTCCTATTTGAAATTGGGGTATTATTTCATTATGAAAAACAGCCCCAATTTTGGGGTGATTTTTCATTCTTAGGGGTCATTTTTCATTGGGGCAAAATTTCATGTAGCCAAACTCTCCCCAAACGCAGCTTTGGATGTGATGCTACAACTCCAAGCCAATATCTTTGGCAAACAGTTGAATGACAGTAGGCTTACAGCTTACAAACTGAAATCTTCGTCTCAATGGTATCTGAATATCTAATCAAACTGCCCATTCCACTGTTCTAGACTGTCTTTCTATCACAAAACATTTACTATTGCGTATATAGATCAGATTTCTAATCTCATAATCGCACTAAGATTCAGAGATGAATGGCAAATGGAAATCGTTCGAAAACCGTGGGTGAAGTCACTAGAGAGGTGTTCTCTCCGAAATGCTTCATGTGATTTGTCTCCCTGAATAGAGAAGAATTTTGCATGCGAAAGTAATAGCTATTTGAAGAGTCCTGTCTTAGCTTTGGGTTGATCTGGTATCGTGTGTAAATTAATATCAAATCAAATCCCCGGAATTGAAAATATAACACCTCAAAAGTGGTAAACTCCTGCACTGTAATGGTGAGAGGTTCATTCTTCAGAATATTCTGAGGCCTACAATACAAACCCGACAAACTTGGCACTAGTCCTACCATTAGAATACAAGTCACTGTGTATCCCAATAGCTACCTACAAAGTTGGAAGAAATGCTGGAAGAAATGCTGGTCATCGTGAGTGATATGGTCAGTAGTATATGTAGGTATAAATTATGATCGTATGTCCGATGCATGCAGGGTGAGGATGGGGTGCGTCGTGCGTGCTGCAGTATGGCATGGGGTATATTAATAATCTTCATAAGAGAAGAGACGTATAATACAAAACAGGTTTCATTTCAGGATTTCATTCGATATGGTGTATGGTAACAGTGTAGGGTTGGGGTGGGGTAGGTAGTTGTTCGGTAGGTAGTTGTTCGGAAGTAGCATGAGGGAGGGCGATGCAGAGGGTGCATATTATATATCCAAGACGTAATAGGGAAGGGTTGGGGTAGTTGTTTGGATTCCATAGGAAGAGGGAAACAAAGGAAAAGAAATACAGCATTACAAATAAGTAGCAAGATCAAGGAGAGGGATGGCGATGCAGAGGGTGCACATTATATATCCAATACATTACATCCATTATCGATATCGCCATGCCAAAATTGGACAAACGGGGGTGACGCCTCCCATACAAAAAAACATCTTCTATGATTTTCATGATTCTTTTTTTGTTTTTTTCGTATTGCTGTATATTTCAGGTTTAGGTAGAAAGAAAATTCCAGAAAATAAATTTATTCTCATTTTTCGCATTTTACGAAAGAACATTATTATCTAAGACCTAATCAATACAATTCCTGATGACGGGCAAAGCTGGGCGGGTACAGCTAGTTATTAAATAAAATTCATTTTGGTCCCTAGGCCAAGCTCCTACCAACCACTCGTTTGTTTAAGCTTTACATTTTCGAACGAACAAAAGGAACCTACAATGCCGGCTGATTTGAAAAGCCTTCTCCCAGACGTCATACTCTCAGATGTTTGTCACGAATGATCGGCTCTGAAGGGTGCCTTATTTTACGTGTTTCCTTAACTATTACCTCCAGCACTTTTGACCGGATTTTAAGGGATTAAACGAAATTAACAGCCAACATCTATCTCTATATTAATCGTCAGTATTCCATGCTTAGAAGACAGACACTACACATGCAAGTTTTACTGGAAAAAAGTTACGTATACGCCACAGAAGCCCAATTAAAAAAATTTATTTTTCTCTGACACTAGAGGACCATAACAAAATATGGTTGATATTTTTAGTCTATCCAAGCCGCATTATAAGGCAAAAAAATACAATCCAATAGTTCCCATGCTACGAAAGACCAATTTAACCCAAACTCGCACTCTAAACTTCACATAATCCCCGGTATACACTGTTAAAAACTCGTCTATTTATCAGACAAATTTTCTTCTATTCAGAAAAATTCAAAACTTTTTGTTGAAGTCAAAAGGATAGATCCTTCTTTCTCCACCTTAGGAAAATATTTTCAAAATCGTTAGTGCTGCCAAACGAACGAGCAAGCGGAGCAAAAAAATCAAAATGAAACAAAAGAAAAATGTAGAAACTAAACCAGCATTCAAATGGAACAAGGACATGCATAACAAGAAGAAATGACTGCAAAATGACGAGATATACAGAATGTATACCCATATAATATTTACTCTAGAGCTCACGCGACTTCCCAGTACACACACACAAAAAACATACGATTAAGCTTTTTTTTTTTGTGTGTGTACAACTCCTCGCCTCGTCTCTACTCTCGTTTGTCTAAACTCTTTCGTTCGTTCCCGTGCTGTATTCTCTGTATGAGAAGTGTTTTTTTTTTTCACCCGTTTTTGGAACACTGAAGAGCTTTGCCCTGAAAAGTACTTGTCCCTGATGGCTTAAGGAACGTAGAAAAAACATCTTGATTGACTAACATCATATCGTACTTGGGTGTGTTTTATATGCAAGAGAGAAAAAAAAATAAATCTCAGAAGTGTTCACAAAAGGGCAAACGGAAGTCACACACGAAGAGCGAAGTGCATGAAGAAACGTCAAACCCTTCGTCTGAGAAAAAAAAAAAAACTTTGTAAAATTGTGTACTTTTGGGGAAAATCTTCCGATTTTGCACAATAAAGAGGGCGAGAGGGAGCGAAGAAAGTAGAAAAAAAAACCTACAGGTGCCACAAAGAAGCACTTCTTGTTTACGTTCCCATTTGAGTCTTTATGCATGAATGAGATGAAGCATTTTATCATCTTCGGGGAGGAATTCAAGAAACTTGCTAGATGTGAAACTTATGGCAATAATCAAGCACGCGTCGTGTTAGGTCCTTAAAAGACAAACGATGAAGTATTGGTGGGAGTAATTTCGCGATGAGCTAAATTCGTCGTCGGCAGAGTTTGAATGTGTATCAATTTTTATAAGTATGATAGTTTTGGGGATTAGTTAATGAAAATCGAGACAAAATTAGGAGATGGGCAGCGCGAGTGCGGTTTTCGTCCGGGCAGAAGCACAGCAGACCAGTTATTCACTCTCAGTATTTTACTTGAGAAGGCCTGGGAAAATGCCACATCTGTTTACGCATGCTTCTTTTACAAAACTTATTTTATGTGCAGCGCAAAAATGAAAGCGTAACTAAACCCAGTTACGAACGACCGCACTAACTGGGAAGAGACATTTTTGTTGAAGTCCAGGTAAGTACTGGAATATTGCGCCAATTAAATAAGTTAATAAGTCAAGCCGATCTTCCTTAATGAGCCGTAGTCCAGTCCCAACTGTTTCCGCAAGAGAACTAGGAAAAGGCATGGTTCCTTTACCCTACTACAACTACTACTTTCAAGACAAAACTATAATAGCCAGATATGTATATGGGCAACGCTATGAAATTTGGAAAATTCATTACAAAAAAAAATTCGTACTTCCCTTGTTCCTATACATCTCAGTACTTATTTGGCCACTTTGAAGCACCTTCTCGCCTATTGTGAACCTGTTTAATAAATCACATTTAACATTTTACGATAGTGATATTAGAAACCTAATTAGGACTCGTAACCGCGGTTGTATGGAGACATGACGCAAAAAATTCCTCAGAAGTATGATCATTCGCCAGAGACCATGAGGTGGATATCCATGTGATATGGTAGCGTCGAACATTTGCACACTTTGACGAAAAAACTAAATTTTGCCAATCAAAATGATATTGCTTATATTTCCGATTGAAGAAGGAATTTTTCCTGAACCAGAATCGCTACACCATTCCCGTAGACAGTGACGTTGAACACTGCGTTAAAAGTGAGCTTCGACTAAACGTTCCAAAATTTAATCACGGCTTTCTGCTCAGGTTCCATGAGATTTTCTAGGGAACTACTGCGGATTTTGCCATAATTTCGCGAAGTCTTAACACTGAACTCTTAAAGTCCGTAACTTAAATTATGAGCTTTTGGCCGCCCGCCGCCAATATAACGTCAAAGTTGTAGTAGGGTATTTACCATCGATTCCAAATGGATTGTAAATGTCCTTAACCTTATTTGTTCAATCACTTCTCGATAAGTATACAGCTCGTATGCATATAATTTATAATTAAAATAAATACCTCAATAAGCTAAAGTAGCAATATAGTTGTCATAGATACATTTTTATACCCGGTACCACACTGTGGTGAGGGTATATTCACTTTGTCATTCCATTTGTAACGCGTTGTAGGTATACCAAACTATATATATTATTGATCAGCATCACTTTCTTAGTCGATCTAGCGATGTCCGTCTGTCTGTCCGTCTGTCCGACTGTCCGCAATTACGGCCGTAATTTAAGAGCTATCGACTTGAAATTTGGTATGTAAGCTTTTATCCAACAAACTGAGGCTAAGTTCGAAGATGAACAAGATCGGATGAAAACTACTACTACCTCCCATACAAAAATATTAGATTTATATAGATTTTTGTGTTAAAAATTTAATAGCTACAGTAAAGATAGCAAGTTCAAACTCTGCACATATTGTTTTAATAATATTTAAAAATTGTTGACAAAAAATTAGCTTGGTCGAATAAAAACTACCCATACCTCCCATACAAATTATATAATTTTTTAATACTAAAATATTTTTTTTTTTTACAATAATATAGTACCGGGTATTTGAGCTTCGGCATAGTCGAAGATAATTGTCTTACTGGTTTTTACAATAATATAGTACCGGGTATTTGAGCTTCGGCATAGTCGAAGATAATTGTCTTACTGGTTTTATATCATTTTCTATATTGAGCATAAACAGAGGTTAAACGGCATTTAAGAGCTTTCGTCGTAATATTATCGTAAATAAAATAAGTCCGCAGAAATGACTAACGAACTCATAGATTCGTATTATCTACCTCAATGATTCCTTTAAGTTTATACCCACCTCAGATATAGATATGCAAACATATCACACCAACAACAATATTTCGCATTTGTAACATTTCCATAGAGCTCTGTGATTTTATAAATTCATTAATTTTAATAGAATGTTAAAATTTTTAAATAAATATATAAACCGAAAAAAACTTTTAAATAATATGGCAGGATAATAAAGAAAACAAAAATATAACAAAATATTTTAAACAAACCCAATTTACACCCACTCTGTCCACTCCAGAGACTTTGCAAATGAGAAAGGCTGTGCCACCTAATTGGACGGTCGTGTTGTGTGCCATCATCTGGAATGAAAAGAAAAATATTTAAAAAATAAACGCATAATTTAATTTCCGCTTATAAAAAAAATATTTTGTTAACAATGCAATATAGACTAAAATATTTTATTTATTTTACAACCATTTGCTGAGCATACCTTTTATTAATTAAAGTATATAATTTGCTTATCCACACGCTTTATTGAAAAAAAAAAACTTTTACCATTTATTCTATAACGCTATAAATGCCGTTGATTTTTTTTATAGATTTGGGGAGTTCTTTCTATAACTATCACGAAGTTATTTTGTGTATTTCGAAAGGGGGAATTAGTGTCAATACGCTTATTAATTAACACTTATTTTTGTCGAACCAATTGCGGAGTTATTTCAAAACCAATTTCTATCGAAGACGGACCAAATGAAAGGTGATCTTCTGTAGATCCTTTTCCGCGTAATTTTTTTTTTGTGTCAAACGAGTTAAATTTTTAAAACACAAAATTGTTGATATACCAAATACGAGTTGGTGATGAAATCTCCTTTTCCAAAATCCCCCGTGCTGAAATCCCTTACTCCAAAAGATCATGAGAGAAGATCCTCACGGGACAAAATCCCCCATTTTTAGAATTGGTATTTTTAATTCCATCCCCGCTACACCTAAAAATAGTGAGATAGATAGTTGCAATGCAACCCCCCTGTTTGTGGTCGCTGTAGCATATGGAGTAGGTTCAAGGTTGGGTATAGGGTATAGCCACGTTTAGTTTGCTTGTGGGAGATTTTGGTATAGGGGACACACCAAAAACATAAATGTAAAAGAAGAGCCAAGTTCTGTTATATAGAACAAAAAGTGTGTAATTCGTCAGCCACGAAAAGTAATGAGATCTAAATGTATGCCAAGTTCTTAGTTTAAGAAGGTTAAATGTTAAGCAATTGGTAGGTCACTGGTCAAGGTTTTCAAACTCTTATATATTGTACGATATAATAAAGTTATAAACGAAAAACTTACTAAGTAAACCTACCAATTGCTTAACATTTAACCTTCTTAAACTAAGAACTTGGCGTACATTTAGATCTCATTACTTTTCGTGGCTGACGAATTACACGAATTACACACTTTTTGTTCTATATAACAGAACTTGGCTCTTCTTTTACATTTATGTTTTTGGTGTGATTTCACTACTTTTTGCGAAGTTTTTCCTTATTTGATTTCACAAATAACGTTGAACGTCTTTATTTTTTAATATGCCAACAGACACTGGCTACCACTACCGTCACTTTGATTTTCTTTCTAATAAACTATTCATTAAAATTTCAATCAGCAGGTAGATTAATATCTATTCATATGGGCAGATTCCACGCCACTTAAATGGAAAATTTTTAATTTTTGATATTTCTCCTTTCGTACAATGCAAGTCCTGTCGCTCTACCAAATTTCAACATTCTACGGCAATGGGAACTGACCCAAATAAATAATGACCGATTTTCAAAAGTGGGCGGATACCACGCCTCCTAAATGGAGAATAATACATTTTTAATTTTTTTCTTTCTGCACACTGCAAGTCTCACTGCTCTACTAAATTTCAACATTCTATGGCAATGGGAAGTGGCCCAAATAAATAATAACCGATTTTTCAAAGTGGGCGGATACCACGCCTCCTGAATGGAAAATATAAAATTTTAGATTTTTTTTCTTTCTGTCCACTGCAAGTCCTACCGCTCCACCAAATTTCAACATTCTACGGCAATGGGAAGTGGCCCAAATAAATAATAACCAATTTTTAAAAGTGGGCGTATACCACGCCTCCTGAATGGAAAATCTCAAGTTTTGGACTTTTCCCAGTGTATGCACCATAGGATCTAGCATTCTGCCAAATTTCACGATTCTAGGATGGCCGAAACTGCTTCATAATTTTGATGATCATCATCTAAGTGAGTGAGTGAGTGAGTGAGTGAGTGAGTGAGTGAGTGAGTCAGTCAGTTACGGTTTTTGCGATTTTTGTATGTTGAGAACCACTTATGCTATAGAAATGAAATTTGGTGAGGTGAACCTTTTCAATGAGCACAGTAAATGTTTCAAGTTTGAAGTTTTTGGCTTAATTGGTTCCAAAGTTAGAGGGGGTCGAAAACCGCCTGAGTTTGTTCCTGTAAAAAGGGTAAGTGCCTTTACTAGAGAAATTGGCTGGGGCACTACCGTGCCCTTTGATTTCATCCCGGGAGATTTTGGAAAAACAGAAGAAAAAAAAAAGAGAGATAGAGAATGCCAACGGTAGATAACCCGTAGACCGCAGGCGACTGGACTCGCTATTATACTCATAAATCCATAGAGGCCTATTCAACAAATTAGACAATAATTCACCGAGTATTTTGAGCTAACATTCATCTTTCTGGTCCACTTAGAGGGTGAGAATAATAATAAATTGAAAATATAACTTATTTGGCCAAGTGCGAACAAAAATGTTTCTCGATAGCAGTTGGACTTAGGGGTTTGTTTTAATTTGCGTCCTAAAAATAGAATTATCACTCGCACGACGGCCAGTAAGTTTAAACGAAGTGTTGCAAATTTAGCTAGTAAGATTTAACCATAACAAACATCTCATAAAGTTAAGCAAAAGCCTTTAAGTTAAAGGGGGGAGGTAAAGGGTATCTCTGGAACTATTCGGCCGATGTTGAAAATTCGTTTACCCTTGTCAATTATAAAATAGGAGAAAATTATAAAAATTCTATTTCGTCATAACATCTACACATATTAAAAAGATAAGAAGAATTGCAAATTCAAAGCAAAACAAAAAGCTCTTTGTTAGCTACAATAGCGCCATTAAAACCGCTCAGATTTTAAATTTTGAATTGAAATCGACAAAATGGAAGGAGGCTTTCATCATTATATCAGTGTTTATTTGAAGACATAACAACTACTATCTACAAATTGAAAAAATTCTCCTTCCTATTCCGAAGACAACATTTTAACACTAAAATGTAACGTCTTGCTTAAATCCAGAGCTTTTGCCGTAAACAGTTTTTGAAGCCTACTTAGGAAGTAAAAATATCCACATTTTGTGTAAATTTGCAGCTCATCTCGCTTTATTTTTTGGCCTATGTGAGTCATTCTTCAATGAATGCAATCAAGAATAAATATCGCTCTCGTTTAACAGGTCAATATTTGGCGGCACTTTTGTGAAACGCAATCACCCCAAAAACGCCACAGTTTGAACATATTATGGAATGCCAAAAATATCATAAGCATCTTCGGTAATCGTTCCTATCAATTTGCTTTAGATTTATTAATTTTATGAGTTCCTCTGCAAAAAATATTTTTTTATAATTGTTGGTGTAAAATTTGTACTTTCTATTAATAGTCCGCGTTACCAATTTCACAAAAAAGTCGCCAGTATACCTAGTCTGAAAATTTGGCCACCAATGCTCTACCATGAAGTAATTCGTAACTTTTAAGAAGTCCCAGTGGGCAACTAACAAAGCAATTAATTGCTGTAAACTAATTTACTACCAATGTGAAAATGAGCTTCAATATCGTTTCAAAGTAGCCATAGAAACGGTCGGTGACTCTATAGGTATAAATAAATTTCGTCTAAATTGAATTAAAATGTCAACCCATTCACAATACACATTCTTCAAAGAAATTCAACTTTTCGCCATGAAATCACAAGAAAATTTTAATTTTTTCCAAAGATCAAAGAAAAAGTTTCCTTTTTGGAAATTCCATCTCTATTACACAGATTCTAACAGGTAGATGCGATAATTTTTCCTACACAAGTAAATACCGCTTTCTCTAGTCTATAGACCAAAAATATTCACCCTTTAGTAACCCTATTCCAAGAAAAAGTCCCTCCTTAAATATAATTTACCCCATAGAACCAAAAAAGTATAAGGTAAACGTCGTAATTAATGTCCCGTGCACAGCATACAAAACTATAGGCCGTCCTGAGTAAAAAATTTACTCCTTTGATCATAAACGCAACTAAAGGGGGAAAAATATTGGTTCTAAATACAAAAGTGTCGGAAAAAAGTAAATTTCTAATACACATAGGCACTCGCAGAGTATACAGAAAATTACTCAATTTTATTTCGCCCTGAATCTTGTTAATTACTGTTCTTTGTGTTGCGTACAGTGTAACTCTTTGCCCGCCTTCGCTATATGACTAAAAGGTATACAAGTGTAAACAACCTTTCATAGCGAAACCACTAAATACGAATATAATAATATACACACAAGCTAACCTGTAGTGGTATAACGACGTAGATACTTTGGCAGGGATATTCATTATTTAAATAAACATGTGCCAAACCATTTGGCACTGTGGCAAGCCCCACAGTAATAGTTTGTCCTTTGCAAATGTTTACTCGTGTAAAGTGTTTGTTTTAATTTCCGCTTTGATTTACATCTTTAATCGCAGACGAAATGATGATTACACTAACACCTGGGTGGTGGGTTGGATATTTCTAAGGAATTCCAGGTCATGAATCGATATGAACATTAGGCGAAAATTTGATATATGAAGGTGAAAAGGATGTGCGGTTAGGCACATGATGCTATCAGCTTTCATCCCAGAAATTAATTTGAATACATTGAGTGGGCTTTGCAGTTTGAGAGATGACAACGGCCATTAGTGGGTCACGTGGGTGAAGCGTCTTGAGAAGGAGATCATATTATGTTTTCTAACTGTGTATATGTATGGGATATTGTTAAATCCGACTCCAATGTAAAATTACTGGTTCGAATAGCAATTAGGTCAGGTATACTGTGTCAAAGTGTTAAATCCATAACGTAGTGGAATCGTATTAACAACGATGCTTGAATTAGCTCTAATTCCATCTAAAAAGTTTGTTTGTCAAAAAGTGGGGAGAAAGCATATTTTTTACAGATTTGTTGATTGACTCCGTTGTGTGACTCCGGCGAGTTAAAGTGCTTCAAACTTATACTTTAGATGGTGCTTAGATATACCTCAACCAACAAGCCCACGAAGCCACCTCGGTCTCTAATTAGCTGCCTCATCGAGGTTAAGGCCTTTCTCCAATATTGTGCGCGAAACATGAAGTGGAGTCTTCCTTTGATTCGTTGTCCCTTAGGGATATACCCAAAGACTCGATTGCCTTGAGTGTTTTTGTCAAAAAAACTCCGTGACAATTGACAAAGCGATATCTGTAGTTGTATGTTAAGCTTTCTGACCATTTCAACGTTGTAGTATAGCCAGGGGCGTAGCGAGGGATCGAGCCTTGGTGGGGTAATTTTCATTGAAATGCCGACTTAATTCAGACTGTATAGAAATCATGAAAATCGGTCCATCGGTTATCGAGTTATATCTAACGTCATAGAATTTCACCCCATAGAAGATGTTTTTTGTATGGGAGGTCCCACGCCCCTTTTGTCAAATTTTGACCAATTTTCACAGGAAATATCCCGAGTCAATATCTAAGATCACCTGTAAATTTGAGCTCAATCGATTCGGTTGTCTTCGGGATATAAGATTTTGGTTGATTTTGTTTATATGGGAGGCAGGAACACCCGTGGGCCAATACCTAAAGGACCATTCGCAAGTTTTGACAGTCCGTTCACATGAACACTTTTCTAGGTCGCGGCAGTTCGTGAATTTCAGCCATCAGCTGAAAACAAGTTTATAAACAGTTTAAATAACGAAGTTTCGTTTTCCAAACTTTTTGCTGCGAACGAAAACACCAAAAGTCAAAGTTCGCAATCCACATCAATAAGCCGAGTTTCACAAACTAGCAAATAACATATTCTTTTGAATTTAATCTGAAATTAGAAATGCCGCCCGTCCTTTTTAAAATCGAATCGAAACTAGCTAAATTTTAAGGAGTTCATGTGGAACCTTTGAAAATGCCGACTTGTAGGTATACATTTACAAGTTGGGGGGGTCCTCCCCACAAACTGATTCAAATAGCAGCCGATAGGTTTTACATTTTGAATCAGATTTCTACAAGGTCCATGCTTCTGCACCATACACCAGAACTGGGATGATTGAGGTCTTGTAAAATATCTCCTTGGTTCTGTGGGATATAACTTTATTTCTTAGATGTTTTCCAAGCACGACAAAACCCCGATTGGAAAGAGTGATTCTTCGGTAGATATCTGAGTCGATGTCATTGTGCGACGTAATTTTAAAGCCTCTAGGTAGGCAACGTTTTTAGCTACTTCCGAGTTATATATGTCCATAATGACATTTTGATCGAGTCGCCTACGTTGAGAGTCCTTTCTCGATGACAGCATATATTTCGCTTTGTCCTCATTAACAGCCAGACTCATTCATCTTCGTGGCGTCCCTTTCAATAGTTGTAAACGCGCTACTGACAGCTCGCTTATGACTTCTGATGCCAATGTCAATATCATCTTCAACGGATTTTTGAACAATTGCTTGTCTTCTTGTTCTAAAACCTTTTTCGGCATTAAAGGATTTCCTGGTGTTATTTCCAACAGCAATATTTCTCTATCGTAAAATTACACGGACGGATAGGGAGGCCAACATTTTACGGGGCTTTGTATAATACGAGCTGCCAGTCGGTCCACACTTGGTACAGAAAAAAAGGGAAAAAACATTTTTGCGGACTGTTAAATGGCGACAAACGACACAAATTCGGCTGTCAGGCAGAATGAACCATTTACTCTGGACGACGAAAGCCAAGACTTCCGTCCACCTGACCAAAATGAGGTAAGATAGCAATATCCAAGCTGAACAAAGCTGCTGGACCGAATGGTTTATCGGCCGAGCTTTTAAGGCAGCGGGATATGTCTTGGTTGAGAGCATACACCAACTCGTATCCAAGATTTAGTCAGATGAAAGTACACCTCATAAAAACCTCAGCATCGTTTGCCCGATCCACAAGAAAGGAGATCCTTTAAGCTGCGCCAACTATAGAGGAATTAGTCTCCTCAACATCGGCTGATTCTATCTGCCGTAAACTGGGCGAACGTTTCAAACTATTCTTCAGCGAACTGATTGGTCCCTATCAGTGTGGTTTTAGGCCCAGTAGGTCCACAACCGACCAAATATTCACACTACTGCAGATCCTGGAAAAAAGCCAAGAAGTGCAAATCGATACTCACTATCTATTTAGCGACGCATATCACAACATAAATAGAAATGAGCTATACAGGGCCATGACTAGTTTTGGCATCCCTATCAAACTTATTAGGTTGTGCAGAATGACATTGGAGAAGGCTCGCAGCTTCATAAAGGTCGGAAAAAAAATCTCGCTATTTGCCCGATCCACAAGAAAGGAGACCCTCTAAACTGCCCAATCAACAGAGGTATCAGTCTTCTTAACATCGCCTACAAGATCCTTTCTGCCATGTTGTGTGAAACTCCAAGGAGACACTATATAAGACCCTCATCATCCCAGTCTTGCTCCATGGCGCAGAAGCATTGACGTTCAAAAGACGCATGAAGATCTGAAGATGAAGATTAGTCGTTTCGAACTCAAAATTCTTCGAGTGATTTTAGGTCCCGTTTGCGTTGACGGAGTTTGGAGGAGGAGATTTAACAGCGACATCGACCTGGTCAGAAAAGAACGTATCAGTCGACTCAGATGGCAAGGACATGTAGAGAAAATGGACACCAACAATCCGAACCAAAGAGGCTTTGATTCCAACCCGTAGGGACAACAACGCAGTAGAGGAAGACGTCGCTTTAGGTAGCGCGCACAAGCGGAAGGGGATCTCACCCAACTCGGAGTAAACAACAGGAGGCGGTTAGCCAAAGATCGAACTAACTGTAGAGGCGTACTGTCTGCCCAGGTCCATCCGGAATATAGTGGCACCTAAGTAAGCAAATAAGTTGTATAATACGACCATGCAATTCAAGTACCTATTAGCAACAGAATGACCTATAAAAACCTGTAAAAAATAATAACCTATCTGCGCACGAGTTCTTAGCAGTGACCATAAAATCACAAAAGAAATAAACATTCCCATAAATTTTGTATATACCTAAATCCATTGGCCTAGCTAAAAAAAAAATAAAACTTGCCTATTTTTTACAGATTTGTTGATTGACTCCGTTGTGTGACTCCGGCGAGTTAAAGTGCTTCAAACTTATACTTTAGATGGTGCTTAGATATACCTCAACCAACAAGCCCACGAAGCCACCTCGGTCTCTAATTAGCTGCCTCATCGAGGTTAAGGCCTTTCTCCAATATTGTGCGCGAAACATGAAGTGGAGTCTTCCTTTGATTCGTTGTCCCTTAGGGATATACCCAAAGACTCGATTGCCTTGAGTGTTTTTGTCAAAAAAACTCCGTGACAATTGACAAAGCGATATCTGTAGTTGTATGTTAAGCTTTCTGACCATTTCAACGTTGTAGTATAGCCAGGGGCGTAGCGAGGGATCGAGCCTTGGTGGGGTAATTTTCATTGAAATGCCGACTTAATTCAGACTGTATAGAAATCATGAAAATCGGTCCATCGGTTATCGAGTTATATCTAACGTCATAGAATTTCACCCCATAGAAGATGTTTTTTGTATGGGAGGTCCCACGCCCCTTTTGTCAAATTTTGACCAATTTTCACAGGAAATATCCCGAGTCAATATCTAAGATCACCTGTAAATTTGAGCTCAATCGATTCGGTTGTCTTCGGGATATAAGATTTTGGTTGATTTTGTTTATATGGGAGGCAGGAACACCCGTGGGCCAATACCTAAAGGACCATTCGCAAGTTTTGACAGTCCGTTCACATGAACACTTTTCTAGGTCGCGGCAGTTCGTGAATTTCAGCCATCAGCTGAAAACAAGTTTATAAACAGTTTAAATAACGAAGTTTCGTTTTCCAAACTTTTTGCTGCGAACGAAAACACCAAAAGTCAAAGTTCGCAATCCACATCAATAAGCCGAGTTTCACAAACTAGCAAATAACATATTCTTTTGAATTTAATCTGAAATTAGAAATGCCGCCCGTCCTTTTTAAAATCGAATCGAAACTAGCTAAATTTTAAGGAGTTCATGTGGAACCTTTGAAAATGCCGACTTGTAGGTATACATTTACAAGTTGGGGGGGTCCTCCCCACAAACTGATTCAAATAGCAGCCGATAGGTTTTACATTTTGAATCAGATTTCTACAAGGTCCATGCTTCTGCACCATACACCAGAACTGGGATGATTGAGGTCTTGTAAAATATCTCCTTGGTTCTGTGGGATATAACTTTATTTCTTAGATGTTTTCCAAGCACGACAAAACCCCGATTGGAAAGAGTGATTCTTCGGTAGATATCTGAGTCGATGTCATTGTGCGACGTAATTTTAAAGCCTCTAGGTAGGCAACGTTTTTAGCTACTTCCGAGTTATATATGTCCATAATGACATTTTGATCGAGTCGCCTACGTTGAGAGTCCTTTCTCGATGACAGCATATATTTCGCTTTGTCCTAATTAACAGCCAGACTCATTCATCTTCGTGGCGTCCCTTTCAATAGTTGTAAACGCGCTACTGACAGCTCGCTTATGACTTCTGATGCCAATGTCAATATCATCTTCAACGGATTTTTGAACAATTGCTTGTCTTCTTGTTCTAAAACCTTTTTCGGCATTAAAGGATTTCCTGGTGTTATTTCCAACAGCAATATTTC
Source organism: Cheilosia scutellata (assembly GCA_955612985.1). Lineage (NCBI taxonomy): Eukaryota > Metazoa > Arthropoda > Insecta > Diptera > Syrphidae > Cheilosia > Cheilosia scutellata. The sequence continues at coordinate 54,963,417 of OY015314.1, forward strand.
TCTATCGTAAAATTACACGGACGGATAGGGAGGCCAACATTTTACGGGGCTTTGTATAATACGAGCTGCCAGTCGGTCCACACTTGGTACAGAAAAAAAGGGAAAAAACATTTTTGCGGACTGTTAAATGGCGACAAACGACACAAATTCGGCTGTCAGGCAAAATGAACCATTTACTCTGGACGACGAAAGCCAAGACTTCCGTCCACCTGACCAAAATGAAGTAAGATAGCAATATCCAAGCTGAACAAAGCAGCTGGACCGGATGGTTTATCGGCCGAGCTTTTAAGGCAGCGGGATATGTCTTGGTTGAGAGCATACACTAACTCGTATCCAAGATTTAGTCAGATGAAAGTACACCTCATAAAAACCTCAGCATCGTTTGCCCGATCCACAAGAAAGGAGATCCTTTAAGCTGCGCCAACTATAGAGGAATTAGTCTCCTCAACATCGGCTGATTCTATCTGCCGTAAACTGGGCGAACGTTTCAAACTATTCTTCAGCGAACTGATTGGTCCCTATCAGTGTGGTTTTAGGCCCAGTAGGTCCACAACTGACCAAATATTCACACTACTGCAGATCCTGGAAAAAAGCCAAGAAGTGCAAATCGATACTCACCATCTATTTAGCGATTTTAAGGACGTATATCACAACATATATATATATATATACAGGGCCATGACTAGTTTTGGCATCCCTATCAAACTTACTAGGTTGTGCAGAATGACATTGGAGAAGGCTCCCAGCTCCATAAAGGTCGGAAAAAAAATCTCGCTATTTGCCCGATCCACAAGAAAGGAGACCCTCTAAACTGCCCAAACAACAGAGGTATCAGTCTTCTTAACATCGCCTACAAGATCCTTTCTGCCATGTTGTGTGAAACTCCTAGGAGACTCTATATAAGACCCTCATCATCCCATCAGTCTTGCTCCATGGCGCAGAAGCATTGACGTTCAAAAGGTGCATGAAGATCTACTTAGTCGTTTCGAACTCAAAATTCTTCGAGTGATTTTAGGTCCCGTTTGCGTTGACGGACTTTGGAGGAGGAGATTTAACAGCGACATCGACCTGGTCAGAAAAGAACGTATCAGTCGACTTAGATGGCAAGGACATGTAGAGAAAATGGACACCAACAATCCAAACCAAAGAGGCTTTGATTCCAACCCGTAGGGACAACAACGCAGTAGAGGAAGACGTCGCTTTAGGTAGCGCGCACAAGCGGAAGGGGATCTCACCCAACTCGAAGTAAACAACAGGAGGCGGTTAGTCAAAGATCGAGCTAACTGTAGAGGCGTACTGTCTGGCCAGGTCCATCCGGAATCTAGTGGCACCTAAGTAAGCAAATAAGTTGTATAATACGACCATGCAATTCGAGTACCTATTAGCAACGGACTGACCTATAAAAACCTGTAAAAAATAAAGACCTATTTGCACACGAGTTCTTAGCAGTGACCATAAAATCACAAAAGAAATAAACATTCCCATAAATTTTGTATATACCTAAATCCATTGGCCTAGCTAAAAACAAAATAAAACTTGCCTAAAGACAATAATTCTTCGTAAACATTATTACCACATCCAATATCCCAGCCTACATTCTATAGACGTAATAGACAATCAATAACCCTGATCTATATTCACCGCGGAATGCCATCCTCATAATCCCGATTAATCCCTCACAAACAAAAACGTCTAACATTCGTACACAACATACATATCTACATACACCTACATATTGATAAGCATTATAGCACAGACTATGACTAGTCAGCTGGATATCGAAAAGTCCTTGACATCCAAGTCGTTATTTGGGAAAACACTTACCTCGCTATCTTCAAACATCGGACTGTCACTTGCGTCAAGATTATTGTTATCTAATTTGGAGTCTGGATTCACACCTCCTGCCATCCATAGTTTCTTCCAGTCGCTATCGGTGAGTATCGATTTTTGATCTGCAATAAAAGAAAGAAAGGTCACAATAAATACAAAAACGAATAGCGAAACAAGGATGTACATAAATGAGCGCCGAAGGACTTCTTTTGTCCCTTTGTGGGGGGGTTTTATTGTTTCCCAGTCAATGGCAGGCGGATTGCTTTGCCATTTTTATGTAGATTTAAGCGATATCTGCTGTAGTTTCCTCTCGATGGGAAATAATGACAGAGGATTATGTCGAATACAAAGTTTCCTTTTCCCTTCAATGATAAGAGGATTTAAACGAACAACAAAATGCGGTACAATTCAAACTTAAAGAAGGTTTTAACTTTGCCAGAAATGTATTATCTGAAGTGGAATTCCCATAATGAAGAGCAATCGTCTACAATTGCATTGACAGTTTAATTTTAAAACAAAAATTAGGAGACATTTCTAACTGTAAAGGTGGGAAAACTAACCGCTGCTTCAAACCGCCATAGCTTACAATTGTGGTCTGCACCCTCCAAAAATATAAAATATTTACACTCGTATACGATATACAAATGCACCGCTCATCTTCGTGATGTCTGTGTGGACAACAACTGAGCCATTGCCAACTTCGGCCGGAAGTTAAATGGAGAACTTTTTTCGGGGAAGAGCAAGTCAGAGTACCGACACCATTATGGCGGCTATTGTATTATAATAATAGAACCACGAGAAATGATTCTTTGTTGCTGGTAGCTTGTCCTTTGTTATTGGCCAACTATACTCCTTACGAAACAGAATACAATGAGAGACGGTACTCCCCTGCTATACACCCAAGAGTGTCTTCCTAAAATTCAACTGCTAAACGGGATCCGTCTCGCGCGTTTATATTTGAAAAATTATTACACCGAAGAAATTTTCATAAACAATTTGGAAACTTCTATTTCAATTACCTGCCTCCAAGTTGCGGCACCATTATTGTCTGCCACCGAGCTAGCATATAGCCCAGTAAAAGATTGTGTAAAGTTTTCAGTTTTCAGTTTTCACCATCATCGTTGTAACGAGGGGAATATGGCGGCGGCGTCGGCGGCCAGTTCTGGGAAGTATGTTTTGGGGTCAACGTTACTTGATAAACTTTTACTGGGTTCGAGGATGAGTGCACTCAGTTCCAAAATGGCAATTAGGTATGAAATGATTTTTTTTTCTACAGCACAATGGGGGGAGGGTTTGAAGAAGGTTCAAAACGAAGAAGCTTCGGGAATACTCGTGTATAATATTCTAAAATGTTTGAGAAGGGATTCTAAAGTCAGTCAAATTAAGGATGACAGCGATGAAAAAGTTTTTGCTTTTATTTTCGTTTACTGAACTTTTTATGAAGCAAGTCGGTGGGTAACGGATTCAAAGTTCAACTGTCTTTTAAACAATATGAAGTGCCAAGGATTCAACTTTGATATATATCAATGTGGAATTTTAAGAATAGCTTTTAAAAAGGACGTTAATGGATTGCGTGGGTAAGGCTGGGTAAAGCCTTATATATGCCAAAGTCTGACATCAATAAAAATATCAATGTCAACCGTAATACAGTAAATAGATTGAATAATGGTCATTATCATTTTTAAAAGTAGAACTGTATATTTGCCATCTAATGTATGCCATTGAATTAATTGTTGGTTTCCTTTTATTGGAGTACAGTGTTGTCTTGTGATTGAGCGCAATCACCTATGCACACATGCGTCATTCTAATGTCAAATTAGCCATTATAAAAGAAAAAAAAATTATCTCCGGCACTCTTGGTCGCTAAAATCTGTCGGGGATTCCAAGACTAATAGAATTGGCCTCACTTATTAGTACCCTCAGAAAAATAAACTACGCCGGGTTTAAACGATCAACTGTGAAGAGAATAATTGAAAAATTCAGGGAGATTGGATCAATTAGTGATCTTAAACACTCTGGGTGTCACAAGTCGTGAACAGAAAACATCGAAGCAGTTCGGGAGAGTAGGTATTGCTGACAGTTCAGGAACATCTATTCGGCATCGTAGTTAAGAATATTGGACATTTCGAGAAGGTCTCTACATCGAATTCTTACGAAAGACTTGAAACTTCATGCTTACAAAGTTCAATTGACTCGAAAACTGAAGACTAGTGACCAGACCATGCAGCGCGAAGAGAGTTCGTTGAATGGATTTTGGAACAACGACATGTGGATACTGATTTTTCGAACAAAATCCTCTTTTCATCTTGATGCAAATGCATCCACAACGCGTAATTTGTTTGGTGCGGATTTTGGGCTGGAGGCATTATTGGACCATTCTTCGTTAAAAATGCGGCCGGTCAGGCAGTAACAATTAATGGTGTTCGTTATCGTGACATGATAAGTGATAACCCAGTTTTTAGTGTCCTAATTACAAGATATAGATGTAACCAACAACAAGACGGTGCCAAATGCCATACAGCCAAAGAAACAATTCAATTACTGCATGTGTCATTTCCTTATCGTGTAATCGGCCGTTTTTGCGATCAGAATTGGCCATCCATATCTTGCGATTTAATGCCATCGGACTTTTTTCTTTCAGGTTTTTTGAAGTCAAAGGTCTATGAAAACAAGTAAACTAACGCCTTGAAAGAGGAAATTGGGAGGTGTATTAATGAAATTCAGCCACATTTATAGCGAAACTTTCATAGACAATTTCAACAAAAGAGTACGTACTTGCAAGCAAATCCGTGGCGGCCATTTATCCGATGTGCTATTCCCATTCATAATCATAACCCCTATCTGTATACTCTATGAATCAATAACAAATTTAAGCTTTCTAATTAAAAATGTGTATTTTTTATAAAAATTCCATTTTGTTTGAATTAAGGGACACCCTTTACATAATCTTTGGTGGTATTTAAAGTGACACACGTATCTACCAGACCATTTTTTGTAAAATGATTTGGACGAGAAATATACACCCACTTACCATATATCAAAGTTGAATCTGAAATAAATGGGAAATATTTCATCAAGGCGCTCACTAAAGAGTTGAGCATGTGGCGTGGCAGTGGCTTAGTGACCATGTGACAGATTGAATCGCCAAAGCCTGGGCATCACGCAACCTGCAAAATGTCACGTCGGCTCCACTTCGCATTGATGTGCGCGTTTACATTTGCTTACATGGGGTTTAGCAATTCCACCTGCTACTGGGTCACCACGTCAATGTCACGCCTATTGCTCAACAATTTAGTGAACTCCTTGCTTTAGAGTTTGAAATGTTTTTTTTGTTGTATTGAAGTGGCCCGGTTTTTCGATTCCACCCACATGCACTGAATGACTTTGTTGTCTGGGTGTCACGCCCCATTATCCAATCGCGTTCATATTTTGCAAAATGCTTTGTACACAGATAATGCATATCCATTGTATGGTTTTACAACTTTAGCTCTCATGAGTGTCGAGAAATAGGTGTTATGTGCCACGCCCCGTTGGCCAATACCGCTCACATTTAGCAAGGTTCCAAACTACGGCTGCAATAGGTGCAAAGATTTTCGTTTTAAGTTTCTTTTTGTATTGCGATTAGAGTCTTGAGCGCGTTTGTTGCATGGGAGATGCCACGCCTTGTTATTCAAAATCTTTCGATAGCGCTAAGAACACTCCGAAAGGACTCACGAATATTGCACAATCATTAAAGTTTGATGGAATGGCTGCGGTTGAGGGATCCTAAAATATAGTTCTCTCACGGTAGAGTTGTAGGTATATGGGTTATGGCTTAGCTGTCAACGAATAGCGATGACGATGAACCCAATTTGAAGACGTAATTTTTGTATAGTTTAATGGATACATGGTCATTAATACTCAGCTTGCGTTAAATGGATATAGAATCTAAATATTTTACGAGATGAGGACACTACGAGGGACACTACGATGGCTACCATAAGCACTCAATTAGATGTTGTTGCACAAGTATAGTGGGTAGGTATTTGTATAAGATGCAAAAGTGCAACGTAATTTCGGACTCCTCAATTTTGGGATATTTATGTCATAACGAGACTCTTCAGGGCATGCAATATCAATTCAAGCAGGCTTCGCTTTGACTTCCCCGGAAAAAGATTCTGTTCGTCAGCGAGTTGAGCTGATCTGAATCCAACCTAATATAAGGTTGTCTTGAAGTGATCAACTTCGCATGAATATCAGAGGATTTATGCAAATATAACAAATGTTGGTGCCTTGTGTCGAACTCGACCGAGTTTTTTCAAATCCGTCTAGACTGTAGCTGATGGTATCACCATAAAAAGTTAATTTTTTCGAAGGCCGCTCGATTAAATTTCTTTCTCAATATTGGCAAACGTTGACTCTACCCGATTGATCTTCGGGACATTTCCAAGTTTGTGTATATGTTTGTCAATACTTCTGATAGAATTGCAGGTTTGTAAAGACCTACGCCTAACCTATAGCAAAGGTATACAGACACATAACGTACTTACTTAGATGGCGCTACAGTTCGGGGTGGACCTGGGCCTCAACCAGCAGGCCTCTCCAGTTAGCCCGATCTTATGCTAACCGCCTCTAGTTGCGCACTCCAAGTTGGTTTAGGTCCCCTTCCACTTGTGCGCGCCACATAAAGCGAGATCTTCCTCTACTGCGTTGTCCCTTAGGGCTGGAGTCGAAGACTCTTCGGGCCGGAGCGTCGATGTCCATTCGATCTACCTATCCTAGACATCTTAGTTGAGTGATACGTACCTACTTTTCTGACCAGGTCGATGTTGATGTATAGCTCGTAGAGTTTGCTGTTAAATCTCATTCTCCAAAGCCCGTCAACGCAAACGGGACCGAAGATCACCCGAAGAATTTTGCGTTCGAAACGACCAAGACCAAGATCTTCGTCCGCCTTCGTTTACGTCCATGTTGCGCCATAGAGCAGGTGTTAGGTGTTAGGCATTACTAAATCAATTGCCTTCTTAGGCCAAAGAAACAGCGGTTGGCAAGTGTAACTCTTCGAATTATTTCTTCTGTGGTATCATTGTCAGAGTTTATAGCGGAGCCGAGGTAGACAAAGTTTCTAACCACCTCAAAGTTGTAGCTGTCTATCGTGACTTTCTCTCCGATTCGTCGGGGTTGCCAGCCATTTCTTGTTGACAGCATGTATTTGGTTTTGCCCTCATTCACCACGAAACCCCTATTTGCCGCTTCTGTCCTATTACTCGCAAACTAATAATCAATTTAAACCAATAAATTCATTAAAATCATGCGCGAGAAAGTTAAAAAAAAATAATCTCTTTCAAATTAAATTGAATCGAACAAGTTTCCATAAACAAAAGAAAAATAAAGACCGCCAGCTATAGATACTCTTACCGTTTGTCCACTTGCTGCCTGAATATAGACATAAGTACAGGAGAAAGATGTCATTCTGCTGAATGGGAATAAATATCGGAAGGAAAGACTAAAGTTCTTGTCGATAACAACAATCTACTATTGAAGTTAAGCTCTGCAGCGAAATTTGAGATATTTTCTACAACGCCAGTTATAAGTACTTTGTATGCACGCATAACAAGTGTCCTTGAGTGGGGATTTCATGCAAAAGGCAGTAAACATCGGAAACAGACTCTTGAAATTCAATACAACTCTTTGGCTAATCCATTGATGGCCCCTTCCCTGCTATACGAAGGGGTCAAATTTATCATTTGTGAATCTACCCAACTCGTCCTTCCGCCCATACCAATGAATATTGTGTGTATCCTTATCATTTTTGCTGGTACTCCTTCAACCCGTCGGGCTTATTAGCTTTTCATAAAATCCATCCAAAGTAACTCCTTGTGGCTCATATAGCCAGTTGCCTTCGTCGTCGTTGTCGTCCAGGCACGCCTCCGTACACAGGCAAACATTGAATAATAACTTGTTACCCATCATTCCTCTTCTCCATCGAGAGTGTATATGTTTGCTGGTGAATATCCTTTTTTTCCCACATAAGAAAACACTCGTAAATGTCGCCAAGCGTTTCGTGATACACTCCCCCATTATGATGAATTTTTGGATATACATTTTAGAAATTCAAAACACATACCCAGAGCCACATCACATCACACTCGTTCCTTTCGTATTCAGTGTCTTTCACTCTTGGCATTGGACGAATATTTTCCGAAGGACCAGAAACCAAGGCGCGTTTTCTTAATATTCCGCAATATTCGCATGCATAAAATGGCCTAATGCCGGCCCCCGAATGGAGTGGTTTATGTCAGAGCAAGTGTGGTGGGTGGGTGGATAGGATGTCCCCCCTTTCTAAGTCTATGAGCGGTTTTATTAGAACTTAATGAAATTCACTTGAACGGATGTTCTCCATGTTGTTGATAATGGTGGTGGTGGTGGTGGCACATCGAGCGAAACACTACCCGTCTTAGAAATGGCTCTTTATGGAGGAAACGAGACACGGACTAGGATAACATGCTTATTGCCATTACGTTCACATGGTTTTGAAATTAATTTAGTTATTTATATGCGTAACAGAAATGGAACATCTTTCATGTGAGCTTGAGCTATATGCTGGTCCGAGGACGGAGCTAGGACCGTTCGCGCTGAGACCGGAATGGACGGAATATATTATTAGGGAATTTTCATGGTATTTCTTTGCCCCTCATTCTTCCGAATCGTTAGAGGATGCGTATCCTCCATTGGTTTCCGTTCATTTTGTATGTTAATAATATTGTGTAAGTTAATACAGCCTTTTAGAAATTTCGGGTGTGGTTCACATGAGGCGCGGGTGTATAATTAAAGGTCCCTATGTTGTGAGTTAATGAAATTAATTCTATATTTAGCTAGCCTATCGATGAAATAGTGTTAGTAACACAATTTAATAATTTTGTTAATGAATAAAATGTCCCATAGGTGGACTTAACTTTAATTGCTTCAATCACTGCACATTATCTAAAATCAGAGCTAAGTTTAGATCTTAGAGCAGTTGAACCGGGCGCCAGTTAACGAAAAGTGACAAATGGTATTTATTGTCATTTATGGAGCGGTCCTATTTTTGAGGGAATGTTCAGTGGCATGGACCGGGTCGCCCAGTGGTCGAAATTCGCCCACCGAAAATCGAGAAGGTTCGAGGATTCCTTGGTATGGATGTGTTAGTCGTCTGTACTTGATTCGTCTCTGTAAAACGCTTGATACTTTCTCTATTTGGCATGCTGACTATTTCTCTTCCAATCAAATGGACTTTTCAAATAAATAGCTCTAAGTCCACTCAGTCTAGGAAAGGAGTTCAGTTCCCTGACTGTGCGTACCAAGTTCCGCGTTTAGCAGCTGCCTATTAAAAGCATCTGCTATTCCCTTTTTTAGGTGACCATAGGTTTCCTCTAGCTGCTTCAATGAGCTTGCTTTCAGGGTTTAAAGTTGCTTATTTCGCTTTCGCAGTAAGCTTAACAACGCACGGCCTTATAATATTAGACAATGCGCTATAGTTAGGCCTAGTGGAATATAGGCGACATTATGGTGTAGCCCCGTCGTTGTAATTTTGAAGGACGCCACTTTTCCCAACAAGTTTATAAATTATTCAGCCCAATGTATGGATTAAGTATGCCACCTAAAAAGTTTCCCCTATCAACGTTATTTGCATCCCAATTTTGGTAAACTTCAAATAACTCAATGAAAGCTCTTTGCTCAAATTTGTGTAGCTACAACATTTACCGCCGTTACATATATTTAATTTAAAGTTCATCAATATCGTCATTTACTCTCTGTAAAATGCGTCATCGACGAGTCAAAAGTTATCGTTATTGCCTACAAACTTTACGCGCAAAACTTTTAAATTTCAAATTTCCCTTGCAAAGAATTCATAAATTTGTATATAGCATCAAACTTCAGGTACGTGACGTGGGTGTGAAAATGGGAAAAAAAAACTTTTAGAAAAAAATTCCGTTGCATCCGCAAAAATCCTTCGATAAAATAATACTAAAATAAAAAAAAAATGTTTTTGAATATGAAAAATAAAATAAAAATAAAAATTCCTAGATCTGCTTTAAATCAGTTATTCCCATTTGTACAAGTTCGCCGAAGGGTAGAAGTTCAACATACGAAACCATAGCTTTGGCCTTCAGTTGGCTCCTATTCATACACTCGCTTCCATCGCTCTTCGTTTTCTTTAATTAATTTATGAACTCATTCCTCAGCAGGAAAAATAAAAATGGATCCAAAAGAACCCCTTAGGCAAGTGAAAGTTATTGCTTTCACATTTCGCAAAATTATGTTTTCGTGCATAAATTTCTATAAACATTATTTTTTTTTTAAATGCACTAACACATTGAATGGAACAACAACTGGAAGCCCTTGACCTGGTCGTAATTTTTATTGAGTTTAAATTGAAATTGTTTTAAGCAAAATGGTTGGTGGTGTATAAAATATTAGCCTATTTCTGATGTGCGTTTCCCTAACGAGTGCTATTTCCTTAGGGAATATAAAATGATCAGACCCCGACTGAGAATAGTGGTCCTGCTTTCATGGTGAGTGGAAAACACATCAAGGTACCTATTGGAATATTTCAGAAGTGGGAGGGAAGCAGGTATGAATTATGTACATATGCCTCCGACTGACTTCCTACCGTAGTTATAAGGACTTGTACTTGTACTTTGTGAATATATGGGTACCTAGAGTTTAAGTTTCGGTGGTTCTTGGCTTTCGACAAGAAGTGCTCTTTTGTTAAAAGCTTTTTGCTTTGCTTCCTTCATCATAGGATAGTTTTCTATTCTAGTGTTCGTCTAAAGAGAGTCATGTAGTTTGGTTTATCTGTATGTTGCCGTAGCTCAAAGGTAAATGCTTTAATTGAACGACTCATTGGGTAGGTAACTATATGAATGGGTGATGAATAGCAAATAACTGGAGATGGGCATTGTGAAGCTCTTATGCCGTAAAAGCCATGCATGACATCCATTTTGCTGATGGTACCTTAGGTATAGTTGCAAAGTGTTTAGAAAATGTAATTGGCAATAGATTGTACAGTTTTATCAAATCCGTTTGGATTTCGTAGACAAAACCCAGAACTTAATGGATCAACATTTAATTTTTATTTCATCGCAATCGGCTGTCTCATTCAGAAGAAATAAGAATAATTTAATGCTTTCTGAAAGAAAATGCAAAAAAATTAAAATTGTTTTTAATAAAAAAAATTATAGTGTAAAATTGATTTCCTTAGAATCGACAAAAATCTCCACTTTATATTCATACATCATACTGTCCGTTTTCTTGTCAATGTTCGGACGAGAGAAGCAAGGCAAGTATTTAAATAAAAAGTGAGAACACAATTTTGTGAACACCTTCACTGCTTAGTCAATTATCGTTAAATTACCAACAACTTTAGACTGTGACATCGAAACGGACATAACATTTATCGCAATCGCAACCGAACCGCATGAAAAAAAAGAGAGCTGAGGAAATTCTCGTTCTCGGGACCGACGCGACGCTGCTTGTACATAGTGACATCATGACACCACCAAATACCTTTTATGTATTCCTAATTTGAAATGTGTAGTGTAATAACGTCAATTTTCTTCCCAGCACAGTCAGCAGAATACAAATTCTACATAAAATCATCATTGCTGACTATGCTGGGAATGCTTGTAATTTAAAATGTATTGTATATATTTTTAGCATTTTAAACAATAATTTAATATTTAAGGAGGTTAAATAAAGATTGCGAATTCATTTGTAAAGAAGAAACCAACGAATTATTAATTAGACATTCCTCCACACGAAGTAAGGCGTCTAAGGTTAATCTTTAAATTTGGTCCTTCGAGCCGGATATGATAATTACGGGCGTACATGTAGGAAACGATTTGGCATAAGCGGCACTGCTGAAAGAATTGGCATATCATTACTCTACCAACCACAAGTACTTCCGAAGAATTTCGGACTCCGAAAATATTTAAATATCGAACTGGTTCTAACCTCGGATGTCGTTTATAGGTTCGAATAAAATCTGTTATACGAGAACTTTTATTATGGGAAATAAAAATATCCCCTGAGGGTGTGTGTCTAGTATAGGAATGGATCTCGTCTAATTAGAAATATCTACCATTATCATGGAGGTAAAGTTATTCTACCTCGGGAGCTTAAATATGGCATATTTGCTTTTCTGAGAAGAGAGAGTGGTAGGTATGGCTGTAGGAGAAGAAAAAGCGAATACAAGAAACAACCACCAGCTACTTACATACTGGTCGGCACATATATATTCTCGTTAAAGAACAAGAAAATAAAAGGAAAAAGGTGATTTGTCACCGGTATAGGTATTGTATGTGCTGGTCGCTGGAATCGCACCATGCATTGTACGGTATAGTTTTTTTTTGCTGGTTTTCTCGTCTTGTCGACGTGGCGTGAGGGCTATGTAATAACCCAGTACTTTTCCACTGCGTAAGTGGGAAGATAGAATAGAAAAAATGCGGCGTCGGTTTTGCGAGGAAGAGGTTTATCGATTATTAGAGGTAGAGAGTCGATGGTGAAAACTCGTTGGGTGCGGTCGTGTCGTCTGCGTAGTACGCTCGGGTACGGGGAATAAAGTTTTTTTTTGTACAAAAGGGCAATGCGAATATCCATTAAGGACATTGCTAGTGAAGTAAATTTAACGTTATAACGAATAAATTATCACCTCAACACCTGGTGAAGTGTCCGCGTGATCGAATAAATTACCACCTCAACACCTGGTGTAGCGTCCGCGTGATCAAATACAAACTATCTCCCACATGGGAAGCGTCCGCGTGATCAAAAATAAACTATATCACACGTGTTAAGTGCCTTCGCGACACCTAAATAAACTCCCACAAGGGATGGGTCACTGCCTTCCGAAGAAGAGACTCCCCCGAAAATCCCGAAAGTGTACCACTGCGCCATAACACCCGCGATCACCCCAAACTTTCATTTTGTATCGCACAATAGACTGTCTGACTTAGTGCAAGATCTTTTCGACGTAAGCTCCAACACCACCACGTGGTTCGCACGAAAGTCGGACCCCTAACCACGTGACATCGAACCACGCCGACCAACACCTTGGCAATACTCGCCTATCTGACCGCTCGAAGTCTGAGTTGTTCCCATATTGTCGATAACGGCCACGTGAGCTCGTCCAATGTCTAAGATCCGCCTAGAAGAAGCAGGAAGCAACGCACCACGCCATTCGTACCAGGATCCTTCAAGAACAGCCAGAGGACCATCATCGTTCGGCGATAATATCTTTAGTTGTATATGTGTGTCCACAAATTGTCCAGACTCCGAATTTTTACCTTCCTCAATCCCTTTCCTTTGCGACCACATCCATAATAATATAATAACATATATATTCGTGAATCTGTAAAGTAAATATATAAATAATAGCACTCGATAGTAAAGTTTTTGATGCAGGAGATAAAATAATTATCGTTCATTCGACGTCCATACGCTTTTACTATTTTCTTTATTCCGCGAAAAGTTTAGAGATCCAGTTTGCTGATCAACGTCTCAGGAATATGCTGTGCACAACATTCCCCCTGCAGAGAATCCCGAATCGTCAAACATCTGATTAATGCATAAAGGCATTTTAAAAGGGTAAGTCATTACTTGTGTATTGATATTGAATTGAACGGCTACTGTTAGATAAACTAGAGATAGAAAAAGGAATATCGTGACGTATTACGAAACGAAAGATAGTAATATAAACAACCTGTGGTTGTTAGATACTTCTAGTTAAGTAAAGAATAGACGTAACGTAAAGCATAGAGCATATATCTTGCCAATTCTCTTGCTACTGTTTGTGTAATCTCCATTATAGAATTTTGGATTAAGAAGAGATACAGATAAAACGTAATCACGAATTTGAAAAACAGTTTAAGTAGATTGATGTGGATCGATTTTTATATTTTCTTTTCCCTATATATTTTAGTATTTAAGTTCCTTGTTTATTTTTAATAACTTTTTGAATTCATGGCCATTGTCTTAGTTATTACGTACCCCAGGTCGATTAATTATTTGTGAATTAACGAAAAACGATAGATATAAGTTTCTTTTCTTATAATTCAATAAACAGAGATTGTATTAATCTTAAATGAAATTCACATAACGTTTTACTTTGGGTTATGCCCTTGTGTTCTGTAGTTTGACATTTTTGATTTCAGAAGCGTAATTGACCCGATGGTTTTGTTTTTAGTTTGGCTTGATTAGCCCGTGATAAGTATAAGGATGATTAGTATCTAAAGGATACCGTTCGAGGAGTGATGACAACGTGTAGGGGTACCATGAGGTAGATTTGGTACCGATGAGGTCTTAGACCTCTTGTCTATTACGGGGTGACTATAAATATAACGTGTTTTGAGTGGCTTAGTCACCAAGGTGGTTGGCTGTGAGGACTCGTCATCACTACCACCATAGGGGTGGGTCACACTCAGTGAGAGCATCTACAGCTAGCTCTCACCTCACTATTTGATATGGACTTGTGCGTGAATTCAACCACGAAGGAAGCATTTATAGTATGCTCTCCTCTTCATCAACGGTTATTGAAACAGGAAGTAGGACAATATTCTAATTTGTCAGCCTAGAGTATGGACAACTGGGCAAACTCGACCCTACAAATTATTACAATATACTACTCAACTACCATCTCGAGTCAGGCATGAAAAAAGGTAACACGGTTCGACATTATGTAGCAAGATCCCCCCCCATTCCGACGAGCTTAGAACGGAGCACGACTAGCATGCCTGCCGCTACATCATAGTGATCGAACACCCCGTCCACTTTTGCTCAGAAGGTCGTCGGCGATTCCTGTGCGTCCGAGACCAGATGGGTAATATCCGGTGGGTGGGTTAGTCCTTGTGGGGAATAGTCTGTGAGCGGTTGATAAAAAACCAAGAACCTTAGGTCTGGAGGTTAGTTATTCTCCCTTTACAGGTTGATCTCTACGTTATATTCCCGCAACAGGTTGGCTTCCCAAGGTGGAGCACAATTTCCCTAAGGACTATGGTAATAATTAATTTACTAAATTCGTTACATACATAAACATTTTTTTAAAACATGCTTTCATGCCACCATTATAAGGGTGAATACAAAGGATATAGAAGAGGTACCTAAAAGCGTTTAAAAAAATGCTGCCCATGGTGATGCCTTACGAGACTCGCATAACTTTCTCCAGATTGATATGAGAAAGTCACAAAACATTGCATAACCTGACGAGTTAGCCAGGTATGTCAATACTAGACAGGGCTCTATGTAACTCATCTTTATAAACACTGTCGTAATCGGCCTTAAATACATGATGATTGACAACCTCGACTTCTTGGATTTTCTTGGGCCTTTTATAAAGTCGGACTAAAATCCCACATTCAGGTGAGGTGTTGATGAGATCATTGAAAAACGTTCTCATAGGTTCACACAGCAAGGCAGACAGGATATGGTATAAAATGTTAAAGAAACGGAAGCGCATCAAGTTTAAGTTGATGCAATGCTCTTCACCAAACTTTCTCCTACTGCCTTTATCTAATAGAATTTAATATCCCGACAGATAGGCCGTCCAGACCAGAAAATTATATTCGGACTGAAATTTCTATCATCACTTTATTTTAGTCTGGTGAAAGGAAAACCAGAACATCAACTGCGGCTTTTCTGATAGTTTCTTGGCATCGATGCCGCTGATTTACAGTGTTTGGTGCTGGAATTTTCGATAAGTCGAGATCGAGATACATATCTGATCGGACTGCAGTTTATTGTGATCGTAGCCGCTTAATATTCAATCTCTTCACGACAGTCCTCTATTATTGTGACTCATGTTGGTCGCTCCAGTTGTTGCAGTCACTGCAGTTTGCAAAATACTGGAAGCGCGCCTCATGTCGATGACTAGCATAGTCAATTTGGTTAATAAATTTGTGAAAGCCATATATTTCCCAATGTCGATAAATGTTCAAAACTCCTAACAAGAAGGCCGAAAACTATGCTTTCCAAAACCTTCATCCTGCCAGTTCTGCTGTATATGGCGTTGAGTGCTGGACGATTGAAGCAGGAAGGGAGAGCTGGCACTGTGGTCCTTCGAAAGAAAAAAGTCTTCTACTAATTTGTATTCCTGTGGGCGAAGATGCAATCGCGAACTTTATAAATTGTAGCCAGATGTAGATGTAGTCCAAAAAGATAAAATACGTCGACTCGCCGAATCGAGCAAATGGACAATACTGCTCCAGCTATGAGGATCATAGATTCCCCGCTCTCAGGTTTGAGATGGTAAAGAACGCCGAAGGCCGAACCTCCGTTTTTGAAGACCAAGCCATGGCGGATGCCAGAGCATTTGGTCAGGATATAACTGATGAAAGAAACGTGTCCGGGATCGCAGAAGATTGAAGGCTTTAGAGACATGGGTCGGGAAAAACAATTTCAGAAACAAAATTTTTTGGAATTCGACATTATTTCCAATTTGAAATGGAAATAAAGTTGATTCGACCTTATTCCCTTCAACTTTATTTAACTATACCTATATATTTTTGGAAAAAAAAGTTAAATGGAAATTACGCCCAAAAAAAAAATTAAATAAAGCCCCAAATCTGACAGTAAACCCAAGCAGGGGGTTGCAGGGGGCAGTTTCGTTTTTCATTTGAGGTCTTATTTCACGTTTTTTGGTGTTTTTCTCCAAAACACTTTTTTGGGCGTTTGTGTCAAAATATTTGGGCGATTGTTACTAAGAAAAAATTACACAAAGGTTTTTGGGCTCTTTTTCCACTTTAATTTTTTGGCGTAATTTCAGGGAGCCGTCCGCACACAGTTGTCGTTTTGTAAGGTTTCCCATCAATAGACCTTTCATTTTCCGAGGCTTTAAAATTTTAATTGTTGCCCAACAGTATGTTTTAACGTACGTATTTAGTTTGCCCAATTCCTTGATTCAAATTGTGCAGATATATGGGACTGATTATACTATGAGAACTATCGTTGACCCATTAAGGGCTCTTCCACCAACTATGTTTCAAAGCCCTGTCAGTTTTTAAAATCTTTTAATGAGCTTATGGCTTAGAATGACGTTGCTGTTATATTATATCCGTGTTGCTAGATCTTACCGCCACCACCGTTGAACCATTAAGTGAATTCGACTGCTAAAGGACTCATGCGTGACTAAACTCAGGCTCATACTATACACTTGTTTTTGTAAGTGAACTTCTTAAAAGCATAGGGAAGCACAAAAATGCCCTTCAAATATACAACGAATGATTTTGAGGCTCTAATCCTAGATCCCTGTATGGACCTGTTGGACTATAGCAACCTTTTTAGGATTTGTCTAGCTACTCAAACAAAAAAAAAATACTAATGCAAATGCATCTTTAAAGCAAACAAAGGACCTATATCTACCATCCTTTTTGCATGGTTTATACCGACAATCCTTTCTTATTGAAATCATCATCAGCCGCCCGCATCACGTTCCAAGCGAAGGGCTTTGGTTTTTTGTTTCTTTTAGCGATAAGAAGAAGATTTAATAAAAGAACAGAATGCAAACCATTCCTGGAGACGTTTTACCAAACAACAGGACGTGTACTCGTAGCTCCATGCAACATACTAATATAAAGTTCCATTTTGTGTATACCTAATACATTTGCATTTGAATACATAGTACGTATACCACCAGACTGAAAGGGACAAAAGGGATTTATGTGTTTTTTTTTTTTCGTCGTTCGAATAATTGAACTTACCCGGTTCTAATGTCGTTGCTAAGAGGATCGATGGAAGGCATAGCAGGATAACTCGAATCTCCAACATGTTCGGTAGCTTTTGCATTATCTACCTGTATCTACGTATCTGCGTGTGTGCCTATTTGTATTCTTCGTACGTAGTGCAGTCGGACGGGACACGTCTGCCCCTTCTGACATGTGATCCTAATAATTTTCTATTTATTTATTTTTGTTTAGCACTGTTCGTTTTTCGAAATGAGATATGTATGGTTAGGACTACGACGACTATTAATAATAATTCTCAGAGCGCAACATATGTATACGTATGTGTAATATGTATACTCGCTAGCGATTAGCAGGTTTCTTTGAAGCTTCTGGACTTCTTCTTCCCTATTCCCTTGTTGGACTTTATGATTAATGTTGTGCTTGGGCTGACAGCTTAAGTCAACGGTAGCGCACTAATATTTCATGTCAACACACAACTTTGTAGGGCGCATTCTATGCATTATACTCTCATCAAGTTGGGATTGAGTCGCATGGGGCGCGGTGGTGCTTAGCAGTTAGCTAGACTGCTGCAATGTGTACATTTGGTCATAAGTGTTGGTGGATGATGGCCTTGCTTTCTTGGTGTCTGCTGTAAGTGAAAATTATCAAGAATTTTCCTTGAACTTTGCACAATTTATCGACAAGTTGTTCCCTCTTTCGGGTGTATCCTTATGCAGCAGGAAACCAGTCATAGAAAGTCGAACATCGATTAGCACTTTATGTTGCTGTCCGATTTTGTGTATTGTACTGTTGCTGTATTTTATGCTTTTCAATTTTCCTCCTTGGTACTGGGGTTTTTATTCGCTGGGTCATTTCTCAACGGAAATTTGTTGGACGGGCGAAAAGGAATTAGTCGTCTTCGTCGGAGTCGCCGTCGTTGTCGTCGCTATTGCCGGAAAGGAAGTCATACAAGATGGCTTGCCACACAGCCAAGTGTGTACAGTTGAGAGCTTGTTTGGCTGGGTTTATTCCGCTTTCAGAATATTGCAGTCTGAAAAGAAATGAAAGGAAATCGTGAGCAAAATAATAAAACGAGAAAACCAACAAAATTCTTGATAGAGAAATAAATCATTTTTGATGTTGTTATATTTTTTTGTATTGCTCTTTTTGCAAGAGTGTTTTTGGAGCTGTGTATATCGATTGAACTTTGGTTAAATATAATTGCAAGGATTTTGTGAATTGCTTCCTTAACTGAGCTTAGAAGGCAGACGGGGAGTACAAATAGGTCAATAACAATTGGCTCATTTATGGTCCATGGTACATGTTGGTAACGAGGCTTTGTTTGTGATTAGATGTCAGAAGACATGTCGAAGTGGAGCCGTCGATGTTGAATTTTGTTTGTGTTGTTGTCTATAATGGAGTAAAAGATACACTTTGTTGGAAAAGGAAAATATTTACGTGGGTAAACATGAGAGTAATGTCCACCAGAGCTGTGGCTTTAGTGGTCCGTATGCTGGGCTAATGAGGCAAAGGTTTCAGCTTCAAGTGAAACTCATAAAGACATAATGTTGCCTCCAACGTAGTGTTGGGACGAAAAACACGTCCACGTCCTTGAAATAAAAAAAGGAAAGAATCATTTCTGTCTTACGTTGGGCGCCACTCGCAATGGCCCTCGAACACTGTCATCAGTAGAAGCAAAGATGTTTGAAAAAATAGCTCAATTGGAAACGATTTCTACTCTTGCACTATCGCCAATGCAAAGCCGCTGATGGTCGAGAGTGCTTCCACTTAAGAATGTTTCCAATGGCAACCCTCATGCTGCCTCTTCCTCCAACCCTATGATTTACAGTCACTGGGCCTCTGGGTCAGTTCGGGCGGACTAAAAGGTGAGATGTCTGGTCTTCTAGCGGCTCAGGCATTATCTACTTAATGGTTTTGGGTTCTTGCCCCAAGTTATTTACAGGGGGTTACATTCGATTTAAATGCCTGAAAGCATGTACAAAATGGATATTGACAAGGGCAACACTCAATCACTCGCACTTAACTTCGACTCTGTTCGGCTTTATGCCAACATTGCTTGAGATACGTTCATGTCACTTAGAAAGTTATTTTATTTTTGAGACTGAATTGCATCATTTCCCATCGATTATCTTGCCTTTGCCTTATACCTTCCATTAAAACATGTCCATAATCTCGAGTATTTTACTCTCATCTATCTTAGAGTTCTTCAAATTTACACAGGCTATCTTCCTCTTGTCTATCTGCTTAAAAGTTAATCAAAACATTGTCTTATAAAAACGTTGACTCCTACTGTCGCTATTTATTTCTCTCTTCTGCTACTACTAGCTACTCTAGTAGGTAAATAGGGATCCCTTGTAACAAGACGCATTTTTGTATCAGGCACTCTTCGGTAGGAGCTTGCCGCGTGGAATGATCCTTTAACACTCCTATTATTTATTTCCAATATATTTGCTGTCTTTCGGACCCCATTGGCCGAGATCTTTTAGCCATAAATTGGTTAAAGACCGTGACAGTCGTTGGTCTCACAACTCACATCTTTGCCTTTCTACACTTAATACGTGGATTAGCAAAATGGAACGGATTTATCATAGTCCCAAAGTCATCTGTAAACGCTACCAGAGGCCTGTACCACGAAACAACAAGTATTGTACAAGGTGGCGCAAAAGTTATCGCTCGATGTTCTTCAGCTGTCATTTTTGGTATGAATCGCAAAATCGAGAAATTAGGCGATCAGAAAATGCGGCCCTCAGAATTTTGGGTGTGGCTCCTGCAGTATATAGGTACGCAATTCCTCTAACCACATATTCTCCAGTTCCAATTCATACAATTGAGGAAGGAGAGAATAGATGAGCATGGCCTTGATGTAGCAATCGCCGTCCACAGGAGTCCTTTGGCTCATGGCATTTTCGATAAATAAGAAACACGACGCTTCTGGCGTAAACGGTACATTATGACTCTTCGTAGATTATACGTAGATTTTCGGTGCCCGAGTAGAGTAGTGATGATTTTGCTTATTCACATATCCACAGAGATGGAAATGGGCCTCGTCGCTCATGATGGTTTTCGATCAAAAGTTGTCACCCTCGTGGTTGAGATTCATGATGGCTTTAGCGTAAGTTGCACGAGCTTGGCGGTCAACAGCCAACAACAACTCATGCACTTTGTAACTGAACTTTTTAAAGTCTTTCACTAAAATTCAGCTCATTCCTAGTAGAATTTGTCATATTGCAGAGTTAAAGACATTCCTCACGCCTATTGTTTCCAATATGAGGACTTCCTTCGACTCATCACTGATGGCTTGCTGAGACTAATAGAAAATTTGCTCCCATTGCAGGATGTCATTTTTGGAAATCATGAAATCGCTTTCTTTTTGAACGGCAATAGAAATTCGCGGCTTCAACATACTTTCTAGGAGTAGGAGCCTTTATGCGGCTTTAATGATATGCCTTTGCAGACAATTTTTATTGAAACGATAGTCCCTCTTGATTATATCAATTTGTTTTTTAAAGCTACATGTTTTTAAGTTTATCTTTTATATAGGTATGTAATTCCTCTGTACATGAGTTGTAATAGAACTCCTCCTAAACGGCTGGACCGGTTTTGATGAAATTGATTGTGTATGTTTGAGTGGGTTCAAGGATGGTTTAGATTATCTTTTGGTGAAAATTGGACATAAGGGTGTGGCACCTTCCATACAAAAAAATCAAAAAACGTATATGTATCTAGAAAACTTCCGAACTAATTGAAATCAAATTTTAAGAAAATATTTCTTGTATGTAGAGATTGGCCCAAAGATTTTTCTGTGAAAGTTTGGTTAAAATTGGATACAGGGGCACCTCCCATAATCCCATATCGGCGCCTCATGGGAAATATAGGTATCTAGATTCTAGACAATAGAATTCCTGGGAACGAGTAAAGCAGGGCGGGGACAGCTAGTAAAAAATAATAATTGTTAAAAACAATTATAAATCCAGCCAATATAAAAAAAAAAATCAAATTTAAACTGCGATTTAACTACTGTATCAAAATGTGCTTAACGCTCTCATTATATATGCACACCATCATTATACTTATACAGGAAACTCATCTACAAACATGCCTAAGAGCTTTTGAAAAATGCGAGAAAATCACACCTTAATATACATGTGAAGGAAACAAGTCTTAAGTCGCTTCGTAGAAACTCCATATAGTGGTTTTTATACACATTTTTCAAAGCACTATTTCGATGAGGTTTTGCTATATTTCTAAAACTACGTAAAGTTCCAAAAGGAATTAGCTATCCAACATGATACCAATGACTGCGATTAATAGCTCCTCATTATGTACGAATAAAATTTACCAAAAGAAAAAAATAAAAGCAATTGTTTAATTGGGTGAAAGTCAACTATTTGCGGGGAATAATTATTTTTTTATTAATAAGCCAACGTTATTTAATGAATAGTTAAGTGACTGTTTAACGATGTAGTAAGTGATTTTTTTGTTTGTTGGTATTAATGCGACCGTAAATGGCTTAATATCCTGGCAGACGTTATTTCTACTGCTACTCTACCTAAGGATATGCTTTGACATTTTCATTAACATTTCTTGGTATACGCATGTATAGGTGGCCAACTGGACCCTATACGTTGTTGTGTGATTTACCCAAACTCGTATACGAATTAATTGGGTTAACTCGTGCATAAGGGAATAAATTAATGTTTTGGGGGAATTTTTTATTAAAGTCCAAGATGATAAGGATAAATGACATCCCTGTTGGACAGAAACACAATATATGTATTGCAACTTTTCTTTGTGTGGGACAAAATAATATATGTCTTAAAAATAACAGGGGTAGATAAAATGGTCAGAATTCCATCCTAATCCCATCGCAATACAGTGGTAGGAATTTTATTTTTGTTTTTAGTAGAAACTTTAGACAAACCTAAATGTACCCACTCTTCTTTAAACTATAGGACACTTTTTTTGGACTCTTTCCATCATAAAATCCTCGCCAGTAGGGGACCGGGACACTTTTAAGTTTACACTAACACCAGCAACTCAAAGTATCGGGTAAGTTTTAATTTTTTTTTTATCGAAGAAAAAAGATTCGATACAAAGTCCCTAGAAACCTGCAATTTGAAAGCTATTATTGGTAATTGAAGAACTTGGTCATAAATGCGTCTTTTTCTTTTTCGAATTTATTTGGTATCCAAGAGCGATACAGGAAGCAGCCTTCATCTATCGGAGTCCCTATCTCGCACATTGAAAATAAAATATTAAATTTAAAAATCATGCAGTTTATCAATGAAAATCCTTATGCGAAAATGATGCTTGAATGTTTTCCGACGAAATGTTCCCACCACAACTAATAACCAGCTAGTGGGGTAAACAACGGAAACAGGAACGAACGACTGGTCTACATCATACTCAGTGTTGCTAATTCATGGGGACTTTTCGTGGAAATTTCGATGGAAAAAAAATCTTATGAGAAAAAGGGGAATAAAATGCAATTTCGTGGTAAATTTCACCGACATAAAAAATTTTTTTTTTTCACTAAAATTTCAATTTCAGATTCTCAGAACACAATATTTCCTCCATGAATTTGGTTTATTAAAAGCGTGTGTATTTTTAAGAGCTATGAATTTTTCGTTTTAAGTAATAACGAGAGGAAATTAACTACACATAATTTTTAAATTCATTCTTATGAATGGTTCATGTCATGGCTTTATGATTTAGTAGAGACTATTGTAGGAATATGGCTTCGGCCAAATTTTGGGCCATTCAATTGAGAAAAGAATTTGGGGCTCTTTTGGCCCCCAAGCCCTGAATAGTCACATCAGGTTCACTACGCCATTTCGCGATTACAATGTTGCCCTTGAATCGAGTTTTTACCAAGTCAAAAGGCCTCATGATTCACCAGACACGAAGGGTAATAAACGGTAAAGGGTAAAGAACGCTTTCCTATTTTGATTTGAAAAGCGTAATCGGAAAAAAGTGACAAAACTCACTTGGGTCTATGAGCTAGGTTAGGTTAGGTTAGAGGGGCAGTTTCAGTATATGCAATTTTCCCCCAGAAGACAGTGAGGCCTTGTGATTACTCTTTTATAGTATGTACATGATTATATGCAACTAACAAAACTATTTGGATCTATTGATGAATCTTCTTAAAACTCTTCCCAGCCGCCGAAGAACCGTGCTCCCATGCAAGAGTAGCGGCGTTCTTGGAGGGCTAGGCAGTGACACAGGAGGTGTTCCACAGATTCTATTTCCTCTTTATCCCTGCAACTTCTGCAGAAGTCATTTGTAAAGACACCCAGTCTTTCGACCATGTTTTCAATGATACAGTGTCCGATTTTTACCCTGAAGAACCCTCGAATTTAGTTTCTATCAAAAGATGTTAGGATTTTCGACTTTTTAGAGTCAATTACGACCAACAAGCTGCGGATTATAGTACAACCGGAAGTGTTGTTTAATCGTTCTTAAAAAAAAAAAAATAGGTGGCGCAACAGGCGGTAGACACCCAAGGCCTAGCTTCTCGTAACCATTCGTTTTGTGTGAATTTCTATTTTTGGGTCGAATGGAAGGGACCTACAATTTTATGCCGAGTCCGAACGGCTGAATTGAGAAGCTTTTTCAGGACAGTCATACTCTCGGACGTTCGCGAGAGGTGGCACAGTAGAATAAACCTTAAGATGTAATTTGTGTTTTCCGGGAATCGAACCTGGGATCCCTCGCACACTAACCACTGCGCTACTGCGTCCACTCATGGGAGTTACCTACTGCAAAATAGCATTAAAATATAGAAAATCAATTATAGAAAAATTATTTAACCATAATTGCATAAACTTTGTCAAACTCGGACTTACCTTTAAGCAATGTTTAAAATTTAAATATAATTCTGAATTTGTAGGTAAATGAAGTCAAGAGAAATAAAAATAATATTTATCTATCTATCTGTCTTGTCTACATATTTTAAAACTTACATTTTTGTAAATGAGTTTCGTGATGTCAAATGACATTAAATGACACAATCAATATCAGTTTTCAGTTAAAGTCATCGTAGCTTGGTAGCATAGTGTTCATCGGGGCTAAGTCATAATCATAAGCCCCGATATATTTATCCAGGCTAAAGAATTGGTTCGAAATTATTTCGCAAAAAAGCCAAATAATGACAATGTTTATTGTCAATTTCACAAAATTTGATACCCAATCTACAACTTTTTTGTCATTTAACAATATTTTAGTAATATTTAATGTATTTTATTGGGCTAACAAAACTGTATGCAAAATGCTAAAAAAGCGTAACAAACGATTTGTTGTCAACAAATACAAAGGTATGTATTATATAGGAAACAATATTAAATATAAAACAAAAAATAAATTCTTAATTCAAGACAAATAATGAAAAGAATAGATTTCAACTTGATTAAAATTCATTTGAATAGATGACAAATTCCAATTGTGATTTAATATAATTTTTTTTTATCAGTTTAACAAAATTCCTTTGGTTTATATTTATTGACAAAACTTTGTCAATATTTATTTTAAGTGAAAACATATAAAATACCATTTCTGGAAATTTTTCGAATACAAATTATGTCCCACAAAATATCCATATCTGCTAAATAAATAAAAAAAAACTATAAATGATGCATGCATTTATTTAGTCAACCTCAACAATATTCTATATAAAACTATTATTATTGCCATGCAGATTAGTTACAATTTTACAGGCAGAGTCCATTCAATCAGAAAGTAACAGGGATTCAGCTTTTATGCGAATGAATAAAATGACAATTAGCAACCCCGGAATAGCGGAAAACATCTCGTACATAAATAATATGCATATATACAAATGTAGATCTATCGAATTAGAAAAATTGAATTTTCAATTCACGTAGGGTTATGACAGTTGTTTGCCATTCAATCTTTTTTTTGTTGTTGGTAATAGAATCAGTGGAGCATCAATCTGTTATTCGGAATGTATATGCAATTTTAATGAATGCATATGAGTGAAATCAGATATTATGTTTAGCAAATGTCTGATTTGGAATAAATTAGGATCGCTGTAGACTTAATAAAATGTCACAGAGTTAGCTATACACACTTTTTTAGAATTTAAAAAATATAATTTGACCTTCACTTCCACTAATATTATTCACCTCATCACTTAATTTCGACATAATAGTAAGTAAAACTCCAACAGATGGCATTGGTATCTATAGGTGGTCTTTAACCTTTAATATTGAATGATTTTCCAAAAATAAAATACTTGTCAATAACCAAAAACAATCAGACTTACAGGAACGTCTTAAAAAAGAAGAAAACATTTCCCAAGAGTTGTCGAATCATTCTTTCACATTCCACGCAGAATAGCCCCCATCTGACAGGGCAATCAATCGATCACTTCGCATGAATCAATCAAAGTACGGTGAAAAATTTATATGCTCAGCCCTGCAGCAAATACGTGTATCTGAAATACATTCGGTTGTAAATATACACGCGAGGGACAGAGTAGAATAAAAATAAACTTCTTCAATCCACATGTGTCTGGATTTGTTGCCGAAGTATAGGTTACTTCAACCCGCCCAAAAGGGTTGCCTACGTCATAATGACCCTCTTCTAAGCATTAAACACTTAAATACAACACGTGACCTTTTACAAAAATATACTACCGGCATGTTTGCATTTACACCCATGTAGTCCCATTTCGAACATGCATAAGTCAGATAGGCTAAAACAAACCCCAAAACTTGTACTAATTTTATTTATTAATTTCGTGTACGCTGATGGCGTTTTTAATGGTTCCTGATACGACAAGGATTTGGCGTTTTCCCACAACCCTCCTGTTCCGTCATCACCACACACACACACACACACGCTCATTCTGTATAAAGGATATCCTCGAACAAATGCTGAGTCAGTCTTCTGCATGTTATCCGTAGCGATATATACTTTTGGAACAAGGCTACCGCGACTACAATCCATGGCTTTGATTCTATTTTTTGAACAGGTGTTCAGACAACGCTGTGCTCATCTATGACTATACAAACTCATACACAAATACACATATTATAAAACCATTGTCAGAGCCAAAAATACAAGACCGAGGATATGTTGTGTTTCAGTGTTTTTGGTGGAAAACCAAAAAAAGAAACACGATAGATACAAGAGCATTGTGGAGGATATGTAACTGGCAGGCGACTACAACTCAACAAAATGTTGTTTCTTGCTTTTTATTTAACGGTTGCCAAAGAACAGCACACGACAAGTAGCAACACCAAACGATAAATGCAAAAGAACACGGCAAAGGTATAACGATAAACTAAATCCGCGACGGGCGTTGGTACTATAGGGTGGCCGCTAAATACACCCCTCAAGAGCAGGGATGATAGAAAAATGAGAATATGGTGAAAACATTATTTGTTTTATTATAGTCAGGAAATAATTTTACAGCCAAAAAGTTATTTTGCGTCTCAATTAGGACCCAAACGGGGCCATGTCTTTTAATGATGTCAATTTATTTGATTAGAATTATGTGACGAAAAGTGAGGCGGAAGGAACTGACTCGCCCACCCTCTCACCACCGCAACGTGGTCTTCGCTACGCCATGCTACCACCACCGCCTCATGATTGTCCTGGAAATTGCCGAGTTCCTTTTCGTTTTTTTATGATAAACTACCATCGTCCTTGTGGTGGATGTGTATATATGTATGTGGTTCGAATTGATTTATGTTGCATTTCATTGGACAATGATTTATTATTGCACATTCAGCTAATTTGCGTTTCAGATGGTATGGGATGAGATTTTCTTTGCTAACTGGGCCAATGAGCAGTTTGTGTTTGACACGGAAGTCGCTCATTTGTGAGTAATGTCCTATTAATAAAACGAGTTGTTATAACTATTATATAGCTGAAACATATGGATGGTGTTCGCTTTTTAGACTACGAAATTATTTTAGTGGAAAAGAAGGGTAGATAGTGGGCCAGAAATTGCAAATGGGCTTCAACTTGAATAACTTTTTATTTGTCTATTAAATTTGATAATATCACCTATTTGAAGCAACATTTTGTTTCTATGATGCTAAAAATGCAAAATTAATGTCTAACCCTTACCACTATAGATTTGCTTTTCGCAACACTCTTTCGATGTGTTTCGACTTTTCCCAAGGTCAAAATATGAGACTTTGTGTTTGTTTTAAGGTCTGTAGGCATAGGGGACTGGGTATTGCTATCGCAAACCTTTCCTTACATATAATCCTATAGAAAGAGTTTGGAGCTGCTAGAGTGTTAGTTTTGAAGAATAATGAGCGCCGGCCAATCAATGTTACAATTTTTTTAGATTACTCAACTGGAAACTTTTCTAGAAGAATAGTCGCCATACCTAGGGCTGTTTAGAATACTAGCAGACCGGTGCTGACGTTCCTTCGCCGAGTTCTTAGAAAACTTTTGTTGGCTATAATACCATCGATGTAAAAGAAAAATTATGTAACTTTTGAAATAATTTGTGTTTATTTATTTCCTTATCGACATATATTTATAACCAATAAGAGATTAAGGGCTTAAAAGTTGAATACCTAAGCGTATTGACGTCATTCAGGAACTTTTCTTTTTATAAAATTTTAATTTTACTATCATTAAGCGAGGAATCTACTTGCCTACCATAATTGCAGTATTTTTACGCACGTATCAATTTTAAACATTTAATGCGTAAATCTTAAATCTTTGGTGTGTAAATTCAAACATAGATTTTAAATATAAATACGTATTTCTACACTTAAGATGTTCAAATTAAATGTACATTTACATACTTAATGTTTAAAATCCAACAGAATTTCAGAAAGAAATGTTTTTAAATCAACATAAAATGTCTAAATTCAAACCTTTTATGTTCAAATTTGTAGCAAAATTCAACACATAATGTGTAAATTCCAACAAAATTGTGTACGAAGACGCCTAAAATTAGACTTTTTTTGTGTAATTTTGCTTTAAAAAGCTTAAAATTGGTATAGAGTTTCAATATTTAATATGTACAATTAAACAAAATTATACATGGATCAGAAAGTCTATTCAAAAAAAGTAAAAGTGTTATCATCGGCATGACCGATGCTTTGATACCCACCATTGCTGTAAACCTGTCTAAACGAAATAAAACAATCCAAAAATGTTTAAGATATTTATTAAAAATATTTATAATATTTATTATTTATATTAAAAACGCCAAAAAGACTTCAGAAACCGTACACGCAGAAAACGATGCGATGAAACTTGGGAGCGCAAGAGGTTCAACTGCTTCAGTCAAAGGTTTGATCATGTATGAACTCGCAAATGTTTCGTCACAATCGAATTGCAAATTTACACATAAAATGTGTAACTTTCATCAGATGGGTTTAAATATAAGCACTGGTTGTTGGTCTTTAAACATTGTGTGTCTAAATTTCATAAGGTGTTTATATTTAAACAAAATTTGTTTATTTATAAACATTTTGAGAGTAATGTTTAAACAATAATAGAATATTATTAAACAATAGTTGTTGAAAGGTACACAAAAGGTGTACATTTGTAACAAATGTTTGTAATATCTAACATTATGTGTTTAAATTTTTTTTTTACCTATTGTCATGTGTATAAACACGCAACTTGCCTATTTTTACATTAAAAATTACATACACTTTCATAGTAATTTTACACGCATTTTTTAGAGTGTATAGGTCAATCTGTTAACATGTTAAATTTTCTTTAAGACAAAAAACATTTACGCTGAAAAATATAGCCTAACTGGATTTTGTGAATGTGTAGAAAGCTATAAAATTTATTTCGCACTAATTGGTTCAGTATTTGCAGAGATTACCGCGGACAAAGTTTTTTTTAGTGTTTCGTCTTTATCTATACATATAACTTGAAAACCACCGACTCGATTGAGCTCAAATTTGCAGATAATCTTAGGTATTGTTCCACAAGTGCACCTAAGAAGATTGGTCAAAATTGGACAAAGGGGCGTGGCACCTCCCATACAAAAAACATCTTCTATGGGGTGAAACTCGATGGCCGATTCTCATAATTCTTTTTTGTTTTGTTTGTATTGCTGTATTTCAAGTTTACACAGAAAGAAAATTCCAGAAAATCGATTTATTCTCATTTTTCGCATTTTACGAAAGAACATTATTATCTAAGACCTAAGCAATACAATTCCTATGCACGGGCACAGCTTTATTATATAAAAACGTTGGTGCGTATGTAAGACCGATAATGGGCGCTGAACCACTGAAGCTATCCGCCTTGTTATTAAAAAAAAATTATTGAACAAATATATCAAAATAAATCTTGAAATATTTAAAATAACTATTTTAGGCAGAACAACGTTTGCCGGGTCAGCAAGTATAATAGAAATTATATGGAAATAAGCTGTGGACATAAAAAAAATATTCGAGCATTTTCTTATAGAAAGTCGTCCTCATTATTATGTTTTTAGAAAAAGAAAGAATGTAATGCAATCCCTTCCTAAAATTCGCCGTAAAGTCTTCCGTGGGATGTTTAACTGTAAGGACGTCTGGTCGATGTCGAAGGGTGTTCGTCTAAAGATGCCTTCCCACAACTTTTATGTTGCCTTGGTAAGGTTTCCCTTGTTTATGATAGAAAACACCAAAGCCACCTTCGGCAAAGGGGCAGATATGCCTTTATAGCTTATAGGATATGTATGGCTCCTGCTCTTCGCCGTCAATCGACCAATCGATAACCACTCCCCCCTTTCAGCGATAAACACTAGGCAAGGGTTCCCTAACTGTGAGTCGCAAGTTATATTTATCACTGCAGTAAGACTCCGAACAAAGGAAAAGCATCACGTTTCTCTTTACGAATGCCAAGAGCAAGGTCGGAGCCAAATACAATAGTTACATTGCAGTCGAAAATTAAGCGCGTTTATGTGTTTCCCGCATTTACAGTCAGACTTATTGTTTTGTGGCTGGCACTCAAAATTGAATAAGAGTTTGTCAATTGGTACGGGTCGTTGCCAGCCATATTCGTCGGAAGCATTGCCGCGGTCCATTAATGTGTAGTTACAGGAGAATCCGAGGCAGTCAGTTCCTTGCCGTGCACAAGAAATCGGCCTTTCGCATATTCCAACTTGGCGAATTTTGCATCGGAACTTGAGCTTATGCCCGTACAAGATCCAACTAATCCAGGAGCTCAAAATTAATGCCGTTCAATGACATGGCTTCGGAGCGTTTGAAAGAGGACCATAATCTTGGCCGAGAAATCATCTTTAACGACGAGGCGCATTTTTAGATGAATGGGGTCATGTTAACAAGCAAAATTACCATAAATATGGACGACGATATTTCAACGTCGACCCGACCCTATTGAAAAAAAAAATTTTGTGAATCTTCAGTAAGATCAGCTTCTATTCACAAGTCTGTGCTTGTGAAGGCCGTCGCAAAAATATTTCAATATCTCTAGGGGATCGCAGTATGAAAAAGATTAGGAACCTCTGATACTAGGCAAACAATTATTATTAAATACAACAGAAAGGATGACAACCATCTCTAGTCATCCTCACCTTTCTCCTCCGTAGGTCTATGTCGCGTATTAGTGTCTTTGTGATAACAGCACGCCTAGAGAATGATGCATACAAGCATTACTCGTCGGTTTTTCTCTCCAAAGAGATTCATTGGTCCAGAATCAGCCAGCATACTACTACGAACTCCATTGCAGTTTTGAAGAGAGGAGTAACACAAGCTACTTGTCGTTTCTGGGGAATATGTCTGGGACCATTTTCGTCATGAAATTGTAAACTTACTGACCTCAGGTATGTATTTGGAAAAAAAAGTCTCTCTAGTTTGTTTCTGAAAGACCGCAGAAAGACAAGCTGCTGTAGCGCCAATCAGACGCCAAGTGTGCTGTTCCTATAGTAAAGTAAACACGTTCAAGTCCACTTCGTCTGCATAGGCAGCTGTCAAAAAATATTCCTGCTTTTATTTCATTAAAAGCTACGGTCTTCATTAGTTTTTATTGTTAATAGGGAGAATATCAATTATTGATATTTAAAATAATTAAAATTGGGACAGTAGTGGTGAGAATTTGCAATAGAGCTATGTAGAAACCCATTTGTCTTTCGACCTAAAATTGCCGAAAACAATTGTTTATTTTAAATGATGATTAGATCTACACCTCTAGTAACAAAATTAATTAACTTAAAAGCTTCTTCAATTTTTCATTCAATATCACTAATCAACTTGAAT
Source organism: Cheilosia scutellata (assembly GCA_955612985.1). Classification (NCBI taxonomy): domain Eukaryota; kingdom Metazoa; phylum Arthropoda; class Insecta; order Diptera; family Syrphidae; genus Cheilosia; species Cheilosia scutellata. Next base: position 54,995,158 of record OY015314.1, read on the forward strand.
ATGCGGAAACATTCACCGAAATGCTACTTCAAACCAAAACTTTCTCATTTTTCATGCCAGCAAATAAATCGAGTCACCATAACTGTTCTGAGCCGCGCCGTGTCGCCTCATTAATCCATCACATTAATCCCAAACATCCCAATACCAAAGGACATTAATTATTACAAATATATCTATACAGTCATGCTTTAACAGATACAGGACGAAACGTCCTCCATATCGCATCGATTTGTTTATCGGAAAATTTTGATTGAAAATTATTCACTGCCATTATGGCTCTCTCATCCATCCATATATCATATAGGTCACTGTTTCTAGGAAAAACAAAAAGACACAACTCACCACACACACACCCACGCGCAAAGAACCAAAGTAGAAGGACAAACGTTCCATTGATTGCAATAAATTCAAGAGCAAACGAAAAACTGCCAGAGTTGTGTGCAGGCGGAGGCGGTTTCCATTGTGGACATTCCTTTGAATAGAACCAACTCAGTCCATATTATGGAGACCGCAGGATAAATGACCAAAACGGTTCACCCACATTTCACGTTGCCTTTGCATGGCATGGCATGGCACCGACTGTGAACTATTTTTTTGTGTTTTTTTTTTTAATGTGTATAAAGATGCAAGGACGATAGTAGGTATAGGGTAGGGCATGAGCATGACTATATGTTTTGGGAATATACAATGTTCTTTTGCCTTTCCCGGGCAGTGCCACATTTCGACGCAGTGCATTTTATGTAAGATCGACAGAAAGTAATGTGCGGTGTATTCGAATCACAATCACGTTTTCTAATTTAGACTGCTGGCTGTACGATACAATTTAATGGAGGGACAGCTTCTAAGGCACATAGACGTCACTAAAATTTGAAATCTGTCGAAGTTTTGCCACCAACTATTCACCATTTGACAATGACCCCATACTATCTCTACAATAGTTGGCTTGCCATTTTTTTTTTTTTGACTTGAAAAAGAATGCCTTAGTAGAGCCTTTTTTTCTTGACAACCTTAGTGACAACCCCACAAAACCAAATTGCTTCTGTTACTTAATAGTAATATTGTAGATGTTACCGCAGAGATGTTTCCACAGAGATTCTATGGTCTAAGATTGATATGGCGTTCGATTAAAATAAGTATATTCATAATGAAATATATTAACGGTGGTATTTCTTTTCTGTCATAGCAGTTCATTGTACCTTTTCAAGCCTCGTTATTGGTCATACCATTAACTAAGTGGAGTTGCACTGATCAAGCCAGTTTCATCTAAGGTTTGCTATCCAAACAGCGTAACGTCGATGATTAGGTAATTATAATTCGACATTAGGATGCTGCAATGCTGGGTTTGCTTATGGGTGAGCCTTGTCTAGCCAATTCGTCAGGTTCTCAATTTCACTTCAACAGATCATCTCAATGATCTGACCCTATTTCGTGTGGATCTGACCCACACACCAGTGGAATACAGTTTGTTAAAAATTGATGGACATCGAAACAGCATTCCACAAAAAGGATTCAGTCTCTTGTTATACCCTCCACAGGAAGGTATATTCACTTTGTCATTACATTTGTAACGCCAAGAAGGATTCACCGGAGACCCTATAAAGTATATATATTCTGAATCAGGATCACATTCTAAATCGATTTAGCCATGTCCGTCTGTCTGTCTGTCCGTCTGTCTGTCTGTCTGTCTGTCTGTCCGTCTGTTGAAAGCACGATAGCGTCCAAACGAATTGACCTAGGGGAATGAAATTTTGTGAGAGGACTTATTTTTACCGTCGTCAGGTTGGTATTGAAAATGGGCTATGTCGGTCAAGTAGTTCTGGTACCTCCCATACAAAACCACTATTAGACCCATGTGTATCTACGTCTGTTGAAATCACGATAGCGTCCAAACGAATCGACTTAGTCAACTGAAATTTTGTGAGAGATCTTATTTTTACGGTCCTCAGGTTGGTATTGAAAATGGGATATGTCGGTCAGGTAGTTCTGGTACCTCCCATACAAAACCACTATTAGACCCATGTGTATCTACGTCTGTTGAAATCACGATAGCGTCCAAACGAATCGACTTAGTCAACTGAAATTTTGTGAGAGATCTTATTTTTACGGTCCTCAGGTTGGTATTGAAAATGGGCTATGTCGGTCAGGTAGTTCTGGTACCTCCCATACAAAACCAACATTAGACTGGCAAACATTTTGCATTACTTTTATGCAGTGGAGGGTATCAAAGCATCGGCCAGGCCGATGATAACACTTTCACTTGTTTTTCTTTTGTTTTAAGTTTCTTCTTCCGGGAAAGGCGAACCTATAACGCTTCAACAGCGCCCCGAAATGCTTGCAGATGTATTTTAGTTCTGCACTTAAATTGCTGCAAATTGTAGTCTTCAGGAAATATATCCTCAGGAACCGAGTTCCAAAGTTTGCTTGTCCGATAACAGAAGGAAGTTTTGGAAAGTTGATGTCCTCGCGGTTGTCAAGTGTACTGTATGGTCATGAGCGAGCATTAGCTATACCTGTCTTGTGGGGCACCCAAAATTTGCATTTCGAGGGATAATGTCTTTGAATTCCTCGGAACATCTACCATGGAAGTACCTATAGAACAAGCATATAGGTCAGCGACTTGTCTTCTGTGAACCAACGGTTGAAGATTTGATGTGAGTGTAGGGTGCTCCATATATGGGAATAATATTCCAGGCCTGGTCTAACCTAACTTAGCGGACGCCTATCGTGCGATATAGGATATGTGGTCCTGCCATGTGATTCCTGAATTGACTGTGACTCCTAGAAGCTGCATTGAGTCCTTGGGATGGATTGGATGGTCATCCATTTGGATCTGAGGAACTGTTGATGCATTTTTCTTAGAAAATTTTGTGAGCTGTGTCTTTTTTGCATTAAATACAACCAAGTTGTCTTTTCCCCACTTCAAGATTTTGTCCAGATCATCATTTAGAGAACTAATTTTTTCACATCTCTGACTGTGTGATGTAGCCGCATTCACAGGCCCACTGTTCGAGATGGAGGATATAAGAGTGCTTTCATCTGCAAAGCTGTAGATATTATTATTTGTCGATCTAAGCAAATCGTTGATGTGGATAAGAAATAGTGTTAGAGAAAGATTAAGATCGTTGGGGCACGCCTGCATTTAAAGCAAATTAATTAAATGATACACCATCTATACAACAACTTGGATCGATCTTCCCAGAAGAACATTTTGCATCCATCCGCAGAGTTTTTGTGGTAATCCATAAGACGCTAACTTGTCTAATAGGGCTCTATGCCAGACTCGGTCAAATGTCTTTGATATCTCCAAGGCTACGGCTGTGGATTCGCCGTGTTGTTCAATTGCTTGCGTCCATAATTTCGTTACGTAGCTTAACAAGTTTCCAGTGGAACGATGGCTCCGAAATCCGTCGCTTATTAATCGGTGGCCATCTAGATCTAGATATTTGACTATTTCGATATTTATTACCTTTTCCATTACTTTTGAGAGCATTGAAATGTAACGCTATTTGACGATAGTTTTGTGGCAGACATTACCTCCTTTTCTTTGGAATAGGTTGAATCCGATCGGTCTTCCAGCAAGAAAGTAACGTCTTCTGGGAGTACGAAATGCTAAACAACTTACAAAATACTGGTGCAAGTTCTGGTGCACAGCTCTTGAGTACTATAGCCGGGATTCCGTCGGTTCCCGTTGCCTTATTGCAATCTAGTTCTTTAAGGATGCGATTTCACTTCTGCCATCGATGTTTGCACCCTCGGGATATTTGGTGGCTCTCTTGATGCTAAAACCCAACTTTTTTGTGGACTGGCTTAGAATTGGAGTTTGGAGTTTAGAATCATGTATTTGGGAATGGGCATATGTTTAAAAAAGTTCACGTCAATTTTGGCAAAAATCAATAATTTTTATTTGTTTCTTATATCTTAATCGACTCTATTTACAAAAATGAATTCAATTGGCCTCGAACGGCAACCTTCATTAAGATGACTGACCAACGAGTAGAACATGTCAGCTTCAGGATTAACTCTACATTCTGGGAATCGAACGGCTGAATTTAGAAGCTTACTGAGGGCAATTTTACTCTCGGGTCTTTGTCAGGCGTTGGCAAGAAGAAGTGCAGTGCAGTGGAAAAGGGTTGAACCCGAGATTAGCAACTGAGCCAGTGCACTAGAGCTGGAAAATAAGTCAAACAAGAAAGGTTCAAGACCAAGTACATTTGCCAATGCCGATGAAATTGAAAAGGAAGATTACCACACGAAGCTTACTCTAACTATAAAAGCCATAACTGCACCAGAAATAAAATCGAAGCTTGTGAAGTCCTGTCGCGAAGAACTCAAGGCTCTTGGTACACAGCACAAGGTATCGCTCTGCTGGGTTCCGGGACATGAAGGCATTCCAGGCAATGAGAAAGCAGATGAATTAGCAAGACAAGGTTCGACAGCTGTTTCAGAACTAGCTGATCCCTCTGTGAACATCCCGCCTTGCACACTCGCTTGAAGCAGGGAGAAAAGCCACAAGAGAGCAAGATGGGCCACCTTAAACACTTGTAATACCACAAGAATGCTATGGCCGTCTTTCAACGAATCAAGAACCGAGAAGATAATGCGGAAGGATAGGAAATCCCTGTCCATCCTCGTAGGTATCATAACGGGGCACAACACAGTACCATATGAAGAAAATGGGCTTGACGGAAGAAGAACTTTGCAGAGGCTGCGGTGATGAGGGAGCTCTTGAGGACACAACCCACTTCCTATGTCTCCAACACACCAGGTATAAATTCCTAGGGAGTCACTTCTTCAACGACCTAGACGAGCTTTCCAGCACATCAATAGACAAGATAATGAACTTCGTCAAATCAACAAGATGGTTTGTATGTAGCAGCACAGTAAGTAATTTGAATACAGGGTTAAAATGGGTAAGGGACGACCTCTTTCCCCCACGGGCATCACAATGGGTCAGTCAGTATTGAACTGAGTGTGGCACGGAGAAATCCCCGCCAGCCCACAAACCTAACCTAACCTTACTCTAAATATTCTAACTACAGGGTGGGTCAAAAATATTACGAAGCAATATTATTCGATAATAGTTTTTTTTCTCTAGCTTAAATATTTAAAAATGAAATAATGGATCACTGGACGATGGAATTTGCAGTCCTCCTTTCAGAGGGATATAGGCTTGCAGCTTTCACTTATCGTCAGTCTTGTTAGTAATTTATTTTAATAGGTATAGCTACACGAAAATTCATAACCCCATTAGCGAGCTTGTAAATGATATCTCCAGACGAAAGCATCATTAAATACATACCTCAACATTGATGTATCCCCCAAAGGGATATACGGATTCTGAAGAATCACATTTTTATTGTTTAAAAATTGCACCCCAGTCTTCATGAATAATTTTCGTTAACATTTTCAATAATTTCACTTCACTTCAATGGGGGAAAGCAAGGACTAACAATATGTCTCCCTTAAATTGGGGAGCAGCACCTCACCATTTGTGCTATATAAATATTCTGGAGTCACAGATTGCAATACCAAAACTTGTGATGATGTTGCTATTTATCCACCTTTTCGGTACAAGAAAACAAACTAATTTCAATTACCTTCTCTAACCTGGTATGTCAAATTAAGAGCATTGTTCATCCTTAAGGCAAAAAAAAAAAAACAACAAACTCCATTCAATTTGCGTCCTTTTTCGAAGGTATACATGACTTTAGGTTACGCATTTACAAAAACCCCAACATTAAAAGGACAAAGGCACAGAGATGAAAATTCGAAAACCTTCGTGGGTGGGCAAAATCACAAACAAAAAAAATTTTATACATATAACCAAAATTATCAAAACGATTTGTTAACCTCATAAGAAGGTAGTAGTGCGCTTACCACAGCACAGATGTGCTTTATTCGATTTTGATTAAAGTGTTTTCCACCACGTTTGCACCGTTTAATGTACGGTATACCCTCTTAATAGGGACGACGAAATGAAAATTGGGTCGATTCCTATGCCCATCCCACCCCCTTCTGCGCTGTTTGACTTTGTGTCTGCTAATGGGGGACAGGCCAGGACTTTCATTTTTATTTTTTTAATTTCCCCAAAACTTTATTGCTGAAAAATCAGGATCAAGCACCGACCGAACGCAAGTAATGTAATGTAACTAATGAAAGCAGAACACAAAGAAAAAATACAAAAAAAAATTCGAGAAGAAAGAAAATTCGCTGAGGTAGCTATACCACTACCCAACCAGCTGTAAGGGTTACTTTCTATACACTGTCTGTGTTCAGGATCGTGACAATTGCAACACAATGGCTATGAAAGTTTCCTTTAATTAATTTTTAATTACTTTCCCGTTTTTAATGTCCTTTCATATAAGAATCGCTAGTTCGCCGTTGTTCACCATCGCCGGTCTTCCTTGTAGTCCGTTCGGTTAATCAATTTGTATCGGCTTAATAGAGGGTAAATTAATATTTCCTGCAGCATCATCACCTTAGTGTATTGTGTAGGTTGGGTCAGCTCCGCATAGATTCAATTAAAAATTCCTCCAGCTGTATAATGTGAGAATAAAATCCTCATCGCCCATTCTATATGATGTGCAGTGTTTCACTTGTTCAACCAGACGATGTATGGGAGTATAGGTGCGATGGCATCCATCGTATGATGTGAGATTGTTAAGGTAAGTTTTCTGTAAACCAGGTCAAGAGGAATCAGCTTCTTGAATTGGCATTTCAATAGCAAAGCTTCGAAGGAACAGTGGACAATTAGCACAGACTGAAGAGGTGAATGCTAGACTTCTAAATACAAGAAGCGTTTTGATAGGTATCAAGGCTGAACAACACAATATGCTGAGCACAGGGTATATGCTATGCTATGCATGTAGGCGGCGACGGCGCTCTGGCTGACACGAACGCAACTTACAAAGAAATGTAGGCCAAGTGAAAGTGCAAAAATCTACGACACATTTTGCTTCTGCAACACTTTAACATGTTGAGTGGTGAACAAGGATTAATGTGGATTCGCACTGTTAGTGCGAAGAGGTTTAAATGGTACACTCGTCATTCAAAGTGAATTTAGGAAATAAAACATCCTCGATATGAATTTTGAACGAGTTTGGAGTTTTAAGACTTCTTGTTTGATGGCCAAAGATGCGGATGAAGGATGTTGAATGCTTTTTGATCTCGAATTCATTGCTTTGATGGAATCCATTAGCTAATAGTTAAATGACATAGGCTGCAAGTTGACCTAATTTAAAATCATAATTAAATTGTTCAAATCGACGGAAGTGAACCTTTCGAAAATGCTGATAGTATAATTTAGTAGCTAGCTACGTAAAAAAATAGAAGAAATGCTTTGGTCGTCGTGGAAGAAGCTTTGAGTTCCGATGCGTAGATATAGAAGGAGACAGTTTATAGAGCCGAATACATTTTGCAGATTAAAATACGGGCGCAGTGGCTCGGTGGTTTGGTTAGTGTGCGGACTACTTTGCGAGGGGTCCCAGACTCGATCCCCGGAAAAACACAAAGGTTTGTCCACTGCGGCACCTCACGCGAACGTCTGACAAACATCCGGGAGTATAACTGTCCTGAAAAAGCTTCTCAATTTAGCCGTTCAGACTCGGCATAAAATTGAAGGTCCTTTCCATTCGTCCCAAGAATATAAACTCACACAAACGAATTGCCTGTTGTGCCAACTATTTTTTTTTTTTAAATCTTCGTGTGAACAATTTACTTTATTGCTAAGATTATCAGGCGAAATCTTTGGTCTTCTGAAACTTCAGAAGGCTGGAAGTTTCTGAAGAAGCGCTCTGAATGTCAAAATACCTCTCTACTCTCTAGTTTGGGCTTTGAGATTGAGAGTCTACTCGAGTTGAGAAATACAATGGAAGATCGAGGTCTCTTGATGAATCTCTTAAGGTTCATCGCCGGTTCAGTCAATAATTAATCAGTCAATACCCGTAAGTCAAACAAACGCAACATCTGTCGAAATCTTCGCTGCTGTTCTCAATTCCGGTACTCGCAACGGCCTTTCGCAGACATACACTTGGCAAATTTTTCATCGGCACTTTGGGCCCGTATCAGTGCAAAATCTGGAGCCGTATTAAGCAAACAAAAAAAAAATATAACTTCTGAGATGAGGCCCATTTTTGGATGAATGGATACGTTAACAAACAAAATGTCGGATTTGGGACGATGCCAACCAACACGAGGTCCACAAATGGCAATAGATGCAATAGAACACTGTTTGTGGTGGATTGTGGTCTCGCGACGTCATCGGTCCGTACGTTTCCAATAAACAATATCGGACCAAATGACGGTGCTTAAGGTGCCTGTGTCACGATGGAAAATGGACATTCTACAAGAGCGATTTGAGTGCAAGAGTCGCACGCAACGGCGACGTGAACTAGCCACCGAGATCGTGCCATTCGACCACGTTAGACTTTTTCTTGTGGAGTTTCCTGATGGCGCACTTTGATGAAAATAAGCCACAAACGACCACATCATGACATCGCTCATCTCATCTCATCTCAAATTCAGCCCGATATATCCACACGAGTCACAGTCTCACCCAGCCCGCCTTGCAGCAACATTGAAGTTCTGATTATGGCTAGCAACATTCCATGTGATATGTGGCTGCTAACCTCTCTGGATATATTCCTGCCTTGAATGATGGTTATTCTAAAGAGATGCAGTTTTTATACCGAAAGCGGATAAAAGCTCACAGGCTATCCCAAAAATCTCCTGCCTATAAGCCAGTCATCAGTCCTGCGTAAAACTCTGGAGAGATTGATTCTTTTTTTCGCATTTGGACATTGAAGGCGCCTATATAAGAAGGTAATACCGGAGCCAATCGTTGACGCACTCGTGGATCTAGAAGTGGAAACTTTACTCAGTACATTACTAACAAAACTGATACTCAGCGTAATTTCAAACTGGGAGGGACTCGGCTAGTAGGTTTGTGAGTCCAGCAAGACCAAGTATTATCCACAGTATAAATCCAAAGTAGCTATCAATAATTGTAAAAAAAAAACTATCGATAAGAAGTCGGTATGGCTTACAACCTCGAATATCGCTTTGGATATACGTTGCTGTTGGTATTGCCGTCTGGTGGACCACATTAGAAAAACGTTATTCACCACACCTCGCAGTAAAGTGGAAAGAGAGCTGCCTCTAACTATTGACCATAAAAAGTATGTAACGATTAACAAGCAAATTGCCTCTTGCCTTAAAAGACGACTGATCAACGCCATATTTGTTGAGTTCCCCTTCAAACTTCGTGGGCCACCTAAATGTAAGATCGTCCTTTAACCGCATTGTCCCTCTGGAGTTGTGTTGAAGATTCTTCAGGTTGGAACATTAATGTCCAGTCCATATATACGCTCTAATATACTTCAGCTATCTAAGCCGATTAATTGTAATATTTTTGGCGGTTCTTCATTTTTCTCCTCCAGGCTCCTATGATATAAGCAACAGACAGTGTTTTGATCCAGGGAGGGGATAATAAGAGCCTTATACAATGTCTGCCGTAGCCATAGGTTAGGTAGCAACCTCCCTTGATGTAAAATAAAATTCAGAATTCAATGTCCCCAAAGGAAAATTAATATTCATAAAATTGTGCGCCATAAAATATCCATAGCTACGTGTACAAAATATTTTACATATAGTATCTCCGCAGACTCTCTAATGATGCAGATATTTTACATACCGACCTACTTGGGGGATTCGCAGAATATGGTAAGTGCTACAAAAAGTAAGTCATTAGCGTATTGATTACCCTTGGGCTTACGTAATATTTTCTAGATCAAAATTTGAATACATACCTCATGGCAATAGTGGCATTCCAACTATCGTGAATGTAAAAACAGTCATACATAACCCCATACTCCTAAATTATTTACACCAAAAGCATAAGTTAAATGTATGTATCATATTTTTATCAGTCAACCTAAATATGAAAAAAAAAAAAAAAAAAAAAACAAAAATCAAATTACCCACACTCTGATTTGCCACCATTCTTCACTTACACACAGACAAGCCTAATGTTTAATTTAATTAACTCCCCCCACCGTAAGTGCTAACGACCGAGTGTGAGTGCGAATGGCTCTTGCCTCGCTTTAAATGGAACAAAGTTAGTGCAAACTAGAACCAGCCATTCAAGTGCCTCTTCTCGATGACAGAATGCTCAACGATCTCTAGAGCATCCTCTTCCACATTTTGTAGCCACTCGATTTCGTTTTGCAAGGAGTTGAAGCGTGTAACGCTCTAGCGACCGCTTTGAATTTTAACAAAATACTGGCACACTCGAACTCAACTCTACCTATACGTGTCCTCCTACGTACTATATGTGATATATATGTCCCATGATGGCTGCCACAATTTCACACTGTGTAAAAGGATGTTCATTCAATTCAATTCGCGAGGATGGCTGTGAGACAGGTAAACAGTGCCCTAGAAAAACGGATTCGCTGAGAGCAGTCGAAACTATTGACAACCGCTTGTTAACAGAAAAGTTAATTAATCCAGCGGAATTTGGAAAATATTTCCGATTCGAATCACACAGGAATAGTCAAAGCGTTTCAAGCATTCGCAATATTCAACATCAACATTATGCTTATGTATCCATTTAACCAAGTATAAATTATATGTGACAATTTTGTAATTTGATTTTCCCGAACAGAGTGTGATGATTGACACTAATAAGCTAGTGTTTAAGTAGGTTGCCTTAAAAGAGGCAATATTGCCGGATGAGAAAATGCTTGTAATTGTTTTTTTTTTTTTTAATAATCTATATAATTATATAAAAGAAAGTGTCCGAAGCGATGTAATCCCATAACTCGAGATTGTCCGAACCGATTTTGATGATTTATACTTTTTTGGAAAGGTATTTTCTCAGTACGGGTTTTAAAGAAAAGAAAAATTGGACAAAGGGGCGTGGCACCTCCACAATTACATACAGTTATCGGCCCAGGAGTATTCCTGTGAAGATTGGTCAAAATTGGACAAAGGGGCGTGGCACCACCCACTCTTATATCTCGAAAACTGCCAAATCGATTGCTAGTCAGCTAGTCTTTATTATATAATTCTTCTGTATTTTTTTTTTTTTTTTTTTTTTTATAATTAACTGGTGCTCAAGGGGTTTTTGTTCCCTTATAATGCTAATGCACAGCACGAGTGGAAGGGTTAATAGGGAGGATAGAGAAAAGGTACTGGTGCACATTGGTTTTAAACAATTGTGGGTTGTAATGAGAGGGGAAAACCGTGTGAGGCAATGCATTCCACATGCGTGTTGTTCGACTCACAAAAGAATCTCTATATTTAACAGTACGTCCGAAGGTAGGCTTAAGGGTGAACTGATGTGCATTCGATGTGTGACGGGTGTTGCGAGAAAATTGTTGAAGGGGCGGAATGCAGTTAGCTATTTCATCAGAGCATTGGTGGTGAAAATAACGATAAAATAAGGAAAGGCAAGAAACATTTCTGCGATGTTCGAGCGGGTCAATAGACGCCGCTATATTTCTATCACCTATAAGTTTTATCGCACGCTTCTGAATTCTATCTAGTAGGTGCAATGAAGTTTTAGGTGCACCTGACCAGATATGAGCGTTGTACTCAAGCTTAGGCCGAATAAAGGCCTTGTATATTGAAGCTAAGTCGGAGGGTGTAAAGTACTTCTTACATCGATTGAGGAAACCTAGACATTTCGCAGCGTTTTTGGCGACTTCATATATGTGGTCATTCCAACGGAGTTTGTCGTTGACACACATACCGAGTATGGAGAGTCGTTCGGTTTCGTCGATGCAAGTCCCATTCATGGATAATGGGTGTATGTGTTTGTAACCGAACTCCTCCTAAACGGCTAGACCGATTTTAATGAAATTTTGTGTATGTGTTTGAATGGGTCTAAGGATGGTTTAGATTTTCAATTGGACACGGTAGGTGTCGCTGCGATCCCATTCTACAAAGTTTCAAATAATATACACTCAACAAAAAAAAATCATGAGTAAAATTTCAAATAATAAACACTCAAAAAAAAATCATAAATAAAATTTCAATTTCGAATTTTGGAAAAAAACTCTAAGTTCTTTGAAATAAATAATTATGTTTGACTTTAAGTTACAAATTACATACAGTGATAAGTGACAAGGTAGCAAATGAATTCGGTCACCTCGGCTATTCTAATAAAACATCTGAAAGACTTGTTGACAAAAATTAAAAAAATTAAAATTCTTGTCAGTCAGTGTTAGCCTATATAGTTATACGGAGCTGTGTGTGTGTATGAGAACTAGATATATTCCATTCCGTTTGCGTTGACAGTTTTTTCTGAAACCTCGCCAGCCAGTAGTTGCCAGTAGAGGTACATTTCCCATATTAAAAAAAACAACAACATGTTGGCCACTGCTGACTTCAATTCTTGATTTTCTCCCCAGATGGAGAGCTGCTGGCTAGGAATTCCCAAACAGGTGGCAACGAAACAAGTGGCTTAGAAAGCATTTTGGTGGCACTGCGAAATTTCACTGACACTTGCACAATGGAGGACAACACTTCAAGTGCTGTCACTGTCATGAGCATGACTTTCATTCTCATAAATGGACAATAAACGAACTTTTATATGGCGGGGGATATGTTTCACCAAGTTTATTAGTTAAAAGCTTTAACAAAGTGAGAAATACCAACTGAGCACATTGCAGAATTGAAATATAGTGTTTGTTAAAAGTGTTTCCAAAACTTAAGTACATTGTTAAATTTGTAAAGATTGTGTGCAGAAATACAACGAACTGTGCTTTATTATAAATCTTTCACCAATAAATAATATAGAAAAAACCAAGCTTCTGCCATATAAACTTTAGTTTGTTTTCTTGCAAGTTTTTTAATTTGTAATTTTTTTTTTCTCATTTGACACTGGCGTTTTTGCGAACTACTCTATTGCAATGATATACAATTTTTCAGGTAAAGGAATAGGAAAATGGAATACACAAACAAACATTCTATTACAGTAAAACCTGTCAAGTTGGCCACCCTTGTAAGTTGGCCACCTGCCGAGGTTGGCCAGTATATAGTAGCACCAAGAAAATTTCATACAAATAGTTGACCAAATACCTCCGAATGTTGGCCACCTGTCTATCTTGGAACTTGGCCACAAATTTATATATTTCATTTCAACTTTCGTACTAAATAACCTGCAAAAGTTGGCCTGGCGTTCGAACTTTTTCTGGTTGTGCACAGAACAAAATGGCCGCGCTCAATACGCGTTTGCCTAGCTAGTCAAGAGCTTGTCATTGGTCGATTTGCCTGCAAATCTAGGCAAGTGTAAGGCAAGATTTTCTGCCTATGTTCTATGATAAACTGACACCTGAATATTTAGGCGCCAAAGCACATTGAACGCGGCCAATGTAACGAAAGATTCGTTCGTGTTAAATCTTGTTGGGATAGATTTGACTGAATTTCTGCAGTTTGTGAATAACTTCTGTATTCCTCTGCCTTTCGTGAAAAATCAGGAAACAGCTAAATTTTTATAAATTATGTAATACTTTTCGTGCTGTCTTTAATAAAATGGATAAAAGCGCCATTTATTATTTATAGGTATTAAAAAAAAAATAGGTACCTGCCCTTATAAGTTGGCCACCTCTCTAAGTTGGTCAAAAATTTCTGCACCACAGGTGGCCAACTTACGCAGGTTTTACTGTATTACTAAATCAACGCAAATATCGAATGAAGATTTCTATCGAAAGGGTAATGGTGCGGAAAGAAACCTTCATGCTCATATACGATAATTTTTTCTGAAAGTGGATTTTCCCTGTATTTTCTGTGCCATCTATCTCATATTTCTACTCACTCAAAATCTCCCTGTCTCGCTGGACACGACGTTCATGGGAAGGCACAAAGTGCACAGTGAAAAGTTCACTATTTCTGTACCTGGCCCTATTTTATTTCATTCGAATGACGGACGCCTTGTTTTTGTGTGTAGTCACATCGTTCATGGGAATGCCAGTTATACGCATGTTTGTGTGTCCATTCACAAAGAAAGTCATGTACTTGGCGATATAAAAGTTCGGGATATATCTATAAGTTCAGCTGGCTTCAGCTTTCTGGCAATTTTTCAAGTGAACTACTTGCTGGCGTATGTTGAGAGAAAGCAATAAAAAGATTTCGACTGCCACCTCTCTCGCTAACCACTTTCGTATAATCTTCTACTTTCAGATCCAATTCATAAGTTTATTTATGTACTTTAGCCTCCCTCAAATAGGTAGCCATTACATCGAAGTCGACTCCACTGTCCGAAATGTTTGGCAGTTTTAAAAAAGATGAAAAATAATACAGCCCAGGCCCAGCTAAGTTTTACAAGCAGTCGGTTGCTATTTATTAATTACAATTTAGAGATCTTCCGACAGTTTTTCTTAATGAGGCATTCCATGAATAGTTATTTTAAGGACTCAAATATATGTGGTGTCACTTTTTAAAAAAGATAATCCTTCTCTGTCCGAAAACTATAGAGGAATCCTACCCGCTTAGCTCAGTAAGAAAACTTTTTACTCAAGTTCTTTCCTACCTACTGACTTGGTTCGACAACAAAAGCGTCCTAAATATTTTCCAAGCTGGTTTTCAAGGCATCGATATTAGATCCGATTTTTATACTAATTTTATTACTATCGAAAATCGCTTTATAGAAAAAAAGAAGCTGATGTACGTATATTGTGGGCACAGTGGCTCAGTAGTTAGTGTGCTGTACTACTGTGCGAGGGGTCCCAGGTTCGATCCCCGGAAAGACACAAATTAAATCTTACGCTTTTTCCCACTGCGCGAACGTCGAACAAACATCCGATAGTATAAAAAAGCTTCTCAATTCAGCCGTTTGGACTCGGCATAGCATTGTAGGTCTCTAGATTTGTAGCAGTGGACAATGGTAATTAAAAGTAATTTCTAACTTTCCCTACAAAAAGTTGGAGTTCCACAGGGTTGTATTCTGAACCGCTTAATCTTCTTTCTTTTTATAGATATTTATAGATTTGTGATTTGTGACAACAGCTTAGGTGGCATTAAGTTCAAAAGATGTTAGAATGTTGATTTTCGAGTGTTATCTTGTCAGTCTTTCCAAATATCTAAATATAAACACAACCAAATAAAAAACTCGTGTCTTCAAAGCGCGAAAACGCAACGGCAGAGAACATGTCTGGTCACTGGATATGGTACTCGAATTGAGGTCATAAACGAGCTCAAGTACCTTCTTGGGCTTTGTGTTAACATACAATTTTAGCATAAGACCTCATATCAGAATTTAGAATTCTTGCAGCTAACACAGCATTCAACACCTTGTAAATTAAGGGTTTAATGCTCCAGGCATACAAACATAATGTATTTTTCCAACCGGATTTTTTAGGCTTCTACATGATATGAAGCTGCCAAATCTTACTATAGGGCTTTGAGTCGAATCTTGAGAACAGCAAATGTCACAATCAGCGTTGATGAAAGGATGTTCTTCTATCCCACCAACACCAAATGAGGGTTTACATCCACAGATAAGTCCAATAACAAGGCTGCTGGAGCGAATGGCCTAAATACCTAACAAGTTTTTCAAACTTATTGCTATAGTGCTAATCGGATAAAAATAAGCCGCATAAATAGTAACACAGCTTCAACCGAGAATAAATCTCCCGGTGGGTGCTTGCTTACTGTACTCTGTGACCTTCTAAAACCTCTCACATTTTGGCAGGTCTTCGGAAAATCACATCAATAGTTATAATCTCTTAAAGCATATTGTGGTTTTGGTGGCAACACTTTTTAAATCGGTTCAACAATGAACAGACCAACCAAACCAAAACCCTATTCCCCAAATAATGAAGCCTAAAGTGCGTTCAATATTCATAGTAAAACTCCACTACCCGTGCAGTGTTCAACAGCAGTAGTTGTACCCGCATATTCACAAACTAAGCTAATAATTTGGCTCTAAAGGCAAACTTAACAGTAAACAAAAATGTAACACAGAAGTGAAGTAAGTGCGGGGACGAAGTGAGAATTTTAATAGTTTTCCACTTGCGTCCGTTTTGCCTGGCTTTTGGTCTGCCTCTGCCTTTGCTTTTCACCTCTTCTTCTCTGTATGTATCTATACCCCCATCCGGCTGAGTGCTCTTCAGTTGAGCAGAGTTTCTATTTTGTTGTAGTGTGTTTTTTTTTTTTCATCCCGGGTTGTTGTATTGTTCCTAGCGAAGTGAGTATCCTTGTAGTTCATAGACAACTTGTCATCACCCCCTTGTGGAATTATAATGACGTCTGCTTTCCATTACACTACACAGATTGGATTTTAATATTTTAGAAGAGCCAAACGCAAACTGTGGCGAAAGCAACTCGACGCCCACCTCCCAGCCACATGCATACTCGTATATACTGCACTCAAAGTGCACTGTGCGTGGAAAGTGCATCGGAAACTTCTTCCACTCAAGTTGTCGTCATTGTCGTTGCTTGCCGTCGACGTCATCCAAGTCGTCCTCAAGTGAGCACGAAAACTTTTACCATCTTGTGTGTGTTATTCGAAAAGCGACACACGAAACCAACAGCGACCAGGACGAGACGGGGAAATAGGACACTCTCTGGCTGAAATTGTGAAAAATTAGAGTTGTTGTGCATTACGAGAAAATTGTTGCAATTGCACCTCAAATAGACATCCTTTTGCATGCATAAAAGTCGAAAGGGATGTAGACGAGAGTCTGTGGGGTGTATGCAAAATGTCCAAGTACTCTTGGCACGATTTCTGATTTCTCTCTGTACATACACGGAAAGAACGCATGCTGTACTTCGTTACAGCAGATGATGGCCGCAGCAGTTGTGGTACCTAATCATAATCTTCGTCATCGTCGTCGTCGGCCGTTGGTCTCTACACTCGTCCCCGTCGTCGTCTTAAATGAAAGGAGAGTCGTCCAAATGAACGAACACACTCTCTCTGTGTGTCGTAAATCATACTAATTTAGTCCTGAATTGGATTTTCAAATATTCACTGCAGCAGTTCGCTCTCCAGTCGTTTCCAGTTTCAGCCAACTGCTTCCCTAATGACTTTCAGATAAATCGCTTTCGCACACGCCTCAGGTGGTGGTAGTGGTGGTGTTGGTGGTGCGGATAACCCGAGGCGACTTGATGGCATAGAGTACGGGCCAACGATAGCTTAGCAATATGGAAAGTTGTGGTATTCGACTTAATTGAGATTTATTGCGATTTAAATTGTAGCTCAAGGGTGCAGAATCTCACACCTCAACTATGGAAGTGTTGGCATTGTAGGTCACTACACTATACTGGCTGAGGAGGACATTAATTGAAAGAATGCCCAAGCTAGAGAAGGAAGAATGAAATTGGAGCGTAGCGCTGGGCTGTGTTAAATTGACGTGGCATGTTCCAGACGTAGTTTATGGGTCCTACCTGATTAATTTTAATTGAAAAATCTGAAATGGGACTAAGCTTGGCCTGATTAATTTCAGAGGATAATTAAATTCAGTTAGCAGGGGAATTACATCAGCTCCGAGTCACTGACTTCAATCATTAATTACTGCGATAAGGATATTCGGCTACCACATGAGGAGTTAAAGGTTTTCTAATTCTGACGGAATCAGAGCGGATCCGTTCCGTTATAGTTTCCGATGTAAGCCTCCATGATCAGGGTCCTCTGTAGACACAAACATGAAGCAGCAATTTGAATGGTCAACATAAAATGGTATGAAGTGTTTCCAGGGGAATTCCTACGCATCTAAAAAACTACTGCCTCGTTTCAACTCCGATGCTAAACATCAAGCTGCATTGAAGTTGTATCTACTGCTAATAGATTCTGTAGAAGTGACGGACTAAACTTTTTTCAGTGGATTTAATTAACAATCGAAATAATTATTAAGAAATCATAAACCACATAATTCAAGTAAATTCCTATTGCCAGAGGTAAAGCACTCCTTTCTTATATGTCTTTGTGCTTCCACAAACAATCAATATAATTTTTTTTTTCCAAAATATTTGAAATCAACTTTTGGTTGTGGGCGGTCTACAAAGGATACAGAGATTTTTTTGTTGAAGTTCGCAGCAAGCAATTAGTGTATAAAATGTTGGAGAACAATCTCAATTTTTTATGCAATGAAAGATAGAAAATAATTCAGGAATCAAGTATGCTAATCATTAATCAATATCTTACTGACGGATGGTAAGGATACAGCTTCAATATGAATAGGTATAAACGCAATTATTATTATTATTTTAATAACAGGTTCTGAGAATATAATGAATCAAGGGTAATGGTGAAAAGTTTGATAAGAGTTTCTTTCTTCTCCAAAGGATATGGCATTAAAGCTATTGAAACCTATGTGAAGACGGATTTTTGGTTCATAAAACGCCCAGTGCTTAATGTCGGAATAATTAACGATTTTTAAAGGAATTCTATGCGAAAGGACTAATAAAACTAAGGAGTGGAATTTTAAGTCATTTTGGAAAATTTATTACTTGATATGTGCAGATCTCACATAAACAGATGCTAGCGTTAACACTATACTCTGTCCAACAAAAATTGTCAGTACAGGCCTTATGGGGGAGCTTTTTTTCTAACAATGGTTGATACTCTCACGGCACTCAAACACAAGAATTGCCACTGAAATAAAAACCAAACCACTGACATACCAAGGAATTGTTGTTATCATTTTACTGAAATTCACATACAGCCCACCACAACCACTCTGCCACACAAGTGCGGACAGAATGAGCATGATCGTTTTGTGTTCGCTTGCTATATTATCATCCACGAAAATAAGCAGTGTGTGTGACAGTGTTCCCAGGTTGAGGGGAAAATCGCCATTTTTGCCGATTTTTTAAGACGAAAGGGGAAAAAAAGGGGACAGGGATAAAAACGGGGAAACAAATCCAAAAAGAAGAAAAATCTTAAAATCGTATCAAAAACAGTTTGTAAGTGAATTTTTTAGAATAAATAAATGTTAAAAACCTACAAAAACAACCATGCTCAAGAAAGGTGTCCATGCAACATCTCACTTTTTTGTTTGTTTTCTGAATGCATTCATTCTTTTGGCATTTCATAAAACTATTACCATGGTCTGGCCATACACTCCTTACCATGAACGTCGTGTCAGAGACAGGTAGATTTTGAGTGAGTATAGAAAGGAGATAGGTAGATCATACAGAAAATGGACCAAAAATCCACTTTCAGAAATAATTCTCGCATGGGCATGTCATGACGCATGAAGGTTCTTTTTCGAAACCAAAGCGCTTTCGATACAAATCTTTGGTATTTGCGTTGGTAGAGTGAGGACGTAAAAAGCGGGAGTCCGCTTTGGCTTTACCACACAATTTTTGTATTTTCGATTTCATTATTCCTGTCAAACTTTATTTCATTGCAATGAGGCGTGGTTTTTGAGTATAGCCAAGTCGTTCATGTGAATGAAAGTCATGCCCGTGTACTGGGTCACACATTCCTTCCTATGAAAGTCGTTTTGGGCGAGACAGGTCGATTTTAAGTGGCACAACTTAATGGGTAAGTGAAAATAATTTTCATTTTATTTAGGATTTTGAAATGAAGGAAGAACCAACAAAAAAAATAAAAATATCTCACGCAATAGGAAGCATTGTCCGAGTTCAAAAGCTGGTTACTCAAAGATTTTTTCTTCGGGGACAAAAAAGGGATTTTTTTGATTTTCAAAGGGGAAAAAAAGTCATTTTGGTGTTAAGGATTTTTTTTCTTAAGACCTGGGAACCCTGGTGTGTGAGGGAAACACATCAGAAGAGTGTTACCATGCATATAATGAAAACATATCATTAAGGGTGTTTCTATGGATTTTGTCAAAGAACTTTCGGTTTTGGTGCTTTTGAGAACAAATTATTATGTGGGGTGTTGCCATACGATTTTTAATTTGCTTTAATTTATTTGTATTTCTGAAGGATTTCTTTAATAATGCAGTTAAAGGTTGCAAAATAAAAAAGTTTTTCTATTTTGTCTTTTAGAAAAAAGGTTTATTCGTGACGTGTTTTAATGCATTCAATTCATTAACTTCCAACAACTGATCGTAAGTGCGTTTTAGTGATATTGTTTTAAATTAATAGCGATTACAAGGGCAACCGGATTCATGTCCGAGAAAGTTTTTTTGGAGGGCGTATTAAAAATTTTAATATCTACATAAATATGTGTTTTATACAAAATTAAGTACCTACTTTGGTCCCTATTCGTTAGGGCATATTTGTGCATATTTTGGTATAAATGCATATTTCACTTTGTAGAGCATATTTCAGCATTTTTGTTATATATTTGCATATTTACCTTTTTTTCATCAAATAGTTTTTCAGATTGAAATATCAAAATTACGGTAGATATACCTATACTGCTTCATGTCGCTCGCTGGGTTTTTACCACATCCGGTCACTCGTCCCCAGTAATGATAACGCCTTGAAAGGATTTTAATATTTTTTTTCCGGGTAATATTTTTTTTAACAAATATGTAATCTAGGTATAGGTATATACAAAATCGCTTGTACCTATGAATGTTCCTATGTATGTTTCTATGTATGCTATGAGAGGTCCCATCCCATCGTGGTTACATAATTTTGTATTCTAATTGCCTGTTTTTGTTAGAAAAGAAGCTAAAAAGCGATTAGACCTACCGGGGATACTCTTAAAAAACCGGTTATTATCTTACCGCTTGGTGCTGAGGAAAAATTAAATGCTATTTATTTCGTTGCAAATTATTTCGTTCAGCAATATTTTTGTTTTAAATTGGTAGTTGGCAACCCTAATGGTATTGCTCTCTGATTTATGGCGATTTATCATACAAACTTTGGCAACCCTGTGAGAGCTTTAAAGAGGGACCAATTTATGTAAGTCATTGCAACCAGACTGAGAGACAAACATCCTATCTTCCCTGTACTGACAATTTTTGTTGGACAGAGTATAGGAATCGAACTCAGGGAAGAACTCTGAAGAAATCCAGAGAGACTCTCTGGGTAAGGTATATAGGGAGACGAAAAGAGACCCGACAATGGTGGTATGGTTCGAATATCTCTCGAAAATTTATATATAAGTCTGGGATAGCCTATCAGCCAGTTCAAGTGGCTAACAGTCTTTAAAAGGCTTTATAAAGAAAATATTTATTTGAAGTGGCTGGAAATAAGCCGCAGCAGTCAGAAGTGTTCTATCATGGATTTATTGGAATTGGCTCTACCCCGATATCTCGAAAAAAAATCTCAAATTAATAATAAAAATGGTGTTAAAAAGTGAGATACGTATTGGGGGGCATGCTGCCCCCCGCAACACCCCTGCTTGGGTTTACTCTTTGGATATGGGGTGGGTGCAAAAAAAAAAAATCTCGAATTTACATTTTATTTTCGAGATTTTTTTGAGATTTGTATATGTATATACTTTCGAGATTTTTGTACATTCGAGATTTTTGTCATTCGAGATTACGTCATGATTCCATTTTTTCAAAATAGAAACATTTAGACAGGTGACAGTTTATCTGACACCAGACTGCGTGTTTTATTCAGCATTATGTTGCAAATAATCGGGCAATATTCATCTATTCATCTGTGTCCTTAAATTCAATAATAAGTCTTGCTTCAGATTCGTTGGCTTTGCTAATAAGCAAAATTGTCACATTTGGATGGAGGGCAATCAAAAGGTTAGGATAGATAAGTATAAACGAAACATTTCACATATTTTACCAAACTGCAGTAGAAATAAGGTATTCAATGACAACCTTATTTCCAAAAATGGACATTTGGACTGGCCCACAAAATAGTATTCTTTGATGTCGGTCATGGACTAAGGTATTTCATGTCGCTGGTCTTTGAAAATAAACATTGTATGCATTATTCGTGATATACAGCCTCAAATGTCGGTCGAAAATTAGCGCTCCAAAAAACAACTTCCATTGTGGCCAAATGTCCAAAATCGAATTGCCTCATTTCACTTCTATGTCTTTTATTCCAATTTTAAATCAAACTGGTCTTGAAAAACTACCCTTCCCATAATAGCTTTAGATGCTTAAAATTTTAGTTTGTGCCTTTGGTTTTGTTAGATTTTGTTAATCTGTACCAAATTTCTGACTCAACCTCATAGGAAGCCAACGATATTTTCACATGTCAAGAATCAAAATCAATTTTAAATTTTGAATACAGTAGTTGCTGGGTAAATAAAAGAGATCCTTAAAAGGCGGACCCATCTTGCTTTGGGAAAAAAATAAGCCTCTTGTATTGAGACCTGAATTTTCCACAAATACCCCCAAAAATATGCATTCTGATGTCTTCATTAGGGATATTTTGTTCTTGCTTTTCTAAAGTGTCAAATTGGTTTTTGAAAACCGAGACCTTCGATATCTGAAAAAAATGTTATCATCTCCCAACAAAAGATGGCGCTGGTTTAAATTTTCTGTCATTGAAGGGCCAATATTAACAAAGACCACTTCAAACTTCATCTGGCCACCGAATCGTGTCTTTACCGAATTGGTAATGCCTTAGCTCTCTATATAAGCACGGTCGCTATATGTAGGTACCTAATCCCAAATATGGTGTGATCTCTCTACACTCTTCAATTTCAACTAAGAATAGATTGTCTTCTGTAATCAATTTTGTCAGATGACAAA
Organism: Cheilosia scutellata; assembly: GCA_955612985.1. Taxonomy (NCBI): domain Eukaryota; kingdom Metazoa; phylum Arthropoda; class Insecta; order Diptera; family Syrphidae; genus Cheilosia; species Cheilosia scutellata. The sequence goes on from OY015314.1 coordinate 55,017,744, forward strand.
ACTCGGAGCTTATTAGACCTACGATCCTGTAGCTGACATTTGAAGCATAAGAATATCTTACGGAAAATAGATGCAGGACCAAGAATATTTATTTATGGTGTCTTAATAATTTAACCAAGGGTATTGGTTCTTAATAGATATAGGGTAAGTAGACTAGTTTTGGAATTTCGTCTTTTTTTTTTTTTTTCCTTATTATTCCAAATAATTTTCGCAGATACCTTTGTTCCTTTAGTTTTGTTCTTTGCTGAAGCTAAGATGGTATTGGGAGATCGATTTTCACAGGACCACTTTTCAATCTTTAGCCCGAGACTCTCCATCGAATGGTGGCCAATCTGATTTTTATTTCCGTGCCACTCTTGTGCATGAATGGCATTGTTCGAGAACATAGTATTTAGCACGTAAAACTGATATGACTACGACTAGATACCATTACAATATTTTCACCGGATAGTATGCTTTCCGACAAAATAGAAATCCTTGTTGAAATTAAAGGATTTGGTTTTATGACAGACTACTCTACCGACTTGCGGGGCACATGTACTTTGAATATTACAAACCTCACCTTTCATCATAGCAGATGCCAAACCTAAAGATACCAAACCAAACGTTTACAACTTCCAATCTATTCACCCAAATCGAACGAAAATCCAATCCAGTGCGGAAGGACATTTAACACTTTTGGCCTCCAATAAACATCAGCTCGTCTGCCAACATTTATGCTTCGCTAGTTTAGAGGTCGTAAACTATCCCATCCATTAAACTATTCTCTGCACAATCCCGCAACAACACACTGTTCTCTTCCAAATCTAAACATTCCGATGTATCGGCCTGAAGTTGGATGAAATTACACCTTAAGGCTATGCAGGGTCCAGCCATAACAGAAATAACTCGTAAGCAAATTGCCGTAGATGGTCTTTCAACCCCCCCCCCCCCCCCTGAGCATCTAAAAATATAAATCGACACTCGGAGAAATACATACTAGATATTCCGTCACAAAGGACAATAAAAGACCAACGGACAATAGCAACGCACAAAAGGATATTTGCTAAGTTTCCCCTAAATACATAAAACTAGAATAGCAACAGCAACAAACTGACCACAATAAGCCCTCAATCCGTAATCAAAATAATAAAGCCAAACATTTTAGTGGCAATGAAATCCGATATACGAATATGGTTAGAATACTGCCAGCCAGCGCCAGGACTGGAAACAATTTCACTGCCCAAATTGATCTCCATGGATTACGACACATTTTTCGTATGCATTTTTTCCTGGTTCAGGTTCATCCGATACGATATTAGCTTAGGATATTGTTTTCTGAGGCTTTATGTGCGTGTTTGTGTGTCGTTGTTGACCAACGCATTGCGGTTCCTGTAAAATGCGAAAAACCACCAGCAACACATGCAGTGATATTGTGTTTATCCATATCTCCCTGACGGGGGGGGGGGGGGATGGCATCCCAAAAAGCAAACCAATGGTATCATCTGATCTGAAATCCCTTTATTTGCATTTGCCATGAGTTTTGGGGATGATGCGCTGTCATAAAATACTCTCCGCACTCCAACAGTCCAACGCGCCCCAAATATGACCTTTCCGGAGAATAAAGCACAAGATGGGGGTGGTTGCGAGGCTATACATACACATAATGCCATCTTGATTAGTTTTCGACCACCAGCTAAACTAGGGGCGACATCTGCTGCCAAATCGTGTGCAATTATTAAAATCCCTTTTATTGGCGATGCTATGGTACCTACATCACACAAGACCGCACAAGACCGCACATTTCCTGCATGATGAGGGATGGCTGATGCACGGGAAACCAAGCTCATAGTCGCAGTCCTGATGTAATTGAAAATCCCGGTGAAAGGGAATATATATTTTTTTCTTCGCTTTTTCCTACTATGAAATGTAATCTCCAGTTATTGGTGATTTAGTGCTTTGAAATTATCCTTCGTCTCGAAAGGAAGAACGTTTTTCTGTCGTATATAGCTATTCGAAACGAGAAATTAATTAACAGGAAAGGAGTTAGCATTTCCTTTTATCTTACAATGGAGTGGTTTGTAGTTTGGTCTCGTCCTTTTAATTACATGTGTTTTTTGCCTGTGTGTGTGTGTGTTTGCAGAGTTTTTATGGAGATGTAGATAACTTTGTCTGTCTCTTCCTTTGGCTTGGCTTTATTTAATAAAATCATTTTAACCTAGATAAGAGAATATTATATATTTATTAATTGAAAAGTTTGTGTTACTTTGTTCAGGTAAGTATGCCAAGTGAATTTATAAATTGTTTTGACAATTATCCTTAATTTAAGGACGGTTTGTTGGTTTTCATTCAACAGGTAATAGAGTTGTGGGGATTTTTACAAAATTACTTCTACTTCTTTTTTTCGAATAAGCAATTGTAAATAGTAGCTGAAGGTAGTGAGCCAAAGATCGAGCTAGCTGGAAAGGCATATTTGACAGTTGCGCCACCTAGGTAAGCAAGTTAGTATAGTAGCGTGATGTAGGTATAGGTGAATCAACTCTTCTACACCCTACTTTAAAGTAACTGGGACTGATCTGGTCACAAGAAAACACTGCAACCAGCAACCACGACACCACGGCCGTCGACAAAACAAAGCGTATACTATGGGTATGGGTACTGGGACCAATAAAATCTGGTAAATATCCGCAACTTCGTCAAAATATTTCAATGATTTTGTCCATCAAGGACTTAACGATTAACGACTTGGAAAGGGTGCCAAGCCAATTGCTTTTTGTATATGCGCCAGAAGTAGACTTCCAATTGAGAAACAAATTCTTGTTAGGTCGATGTACAACACAGAAAATCGCAGAATAGACTATAAGTAAAGAATAAATTCACTTGAGACCTTGTAGGTATACTCTATGAGTTAAAAACAGACGGACAGACAAACAAAAATGTTTGCAGTATTTGAAAGGACTTCGAATATGCGCCAAAAGCATATTCGTATACCTTTGCCTTTTTTATGGATTTTATGCCTTTAATATATGGATTTTAAATACCTACCTGATAAGTCGAAGTAGTCATGGTGCGAAGTCGTTTACAACGGACTGCTGTCAATATTTCCCGACATGTTATAAATGCAGGATGAATTCGGTGGTGATGTATTCTCCGAAGACCTTCACATCCACCTATCTTTCGACCTTCCAAATTATTGCAGTGTCCTTTCGGTTGAAAAAGTCGCCGTTTGACAAGCCTCTAAATATGCGAAAAAAATGAAAATATTTTGGTTGAAATGCACTTAACTGAGGACCATCTGAAACCGTCAATATATGGAGCCCTTTCTGGAACGACATTGAAAATTGTATTGTACCAACAAAGGTTATACGTTTAAAGGTGGTTCAACTTTCCCATATTGACATCAAAAATTCATTAAAAGTAGGTTATACTGTATTGTTGTTGGTACTGTAAGGGACAGGTCTCTGGTCTACTCATAGAGCTGCCTACAATTATAACGAAACCAAAACACTTTTGTTCTCAGTTTTATTTTTTTTTTTACCTCTTAGATTAGCGGTTCCCAATCTTTTTTGGTCGCGGAGCACTTTTCTGGAGAGAAATTCCTTGCGGAGCACTTCGTTGTCCGTACGTATCCCATTTTTCGTAGTTATAGAAAACGCAATTATTTAGCATTTTTTAAAATATATAAATCTAGTAGATATTTAAAAAAAAATAATCCAAAAACATCTTACCTCATATTCGAGTTTGCCACAAAATAACAAAAAATGTAAAATTCCCTTTTCCAAAATTTATAAAAACTACCAATTAGTGGAATCCTTTATTTTTTTTAAACAGCAGTCAATCTATTCTGAAGACTTTCCTCTAAAATCCGGCATCTTATAAATAAATAAATATACATTTGGCGCAGCAGTCTGTATAGGACCTTAGGACTAGCTTCGCACAAACATTTGTTTTGTGAGTTTTTATTTTTGGGACGAATTGAAGGAACCTACAATTTTATGCCGAGTCAAACGGCTGATTTGAGAAGCTTTTTCAGGATAGTTAGAGTCTCGGATGTTTGTCAGACGTTCTCGAGAGGGTGGCGCATTGGAAAACCTTAAGAAAACCTTAACCTTAAGATGTAATTTGTGTTTTCCGGGGATCGGACCTGGGACCCCTCGCAGTAGTAGTGCAGCACACTGACCAGACCTCCTTAATGTTTTCGAAAAGCTCTTTAGCGCCAAGGCAGTGAGTTCTTGATGGAGTTTAGGTGCAATAATCCCTAATTTTTATGGACATTAAAAATCGATTGGCTACTTGTCTGGCAAACCTCTCTTTGGAGTAGTTTTGAGTCCAATCTCCATTCTTTTGCGGTTCTCAAAACTTCTAGTATTTCCCCGAAAACAAGCTTCGTAGAACAACCAAATCTTTTCGCTATCAACGCCATGTATTCGTTTCCATTTTGATAGCTCTGAAGTTCTGGAGTAGGTACACGATTTATTTTTACGCATTTTTGTACTGTGTAGTTTCAGAAGCCCAAAATTAGCTAGTCTGATGAAATTTTCATATTTTTTCCCATCTTTCCGCGGAGCACTTGGATTTTCATGGCGGAGCACCAGGTGCTCCGCGGAGCACACTTTGGGAAACTCGGTCTTAGATAGAAATTACAAAACTGTTTCAGACAAATTTGCGTTCAGCGATGCGGCTTATTTTTGGAGCTGACGGGTTTTTCTAACATCCACAATTGACAAGAATGCCTTACATACATTTAGGCGCCGATAATATCATCGGGCTTTATTTCTTCAATAATATGGTCAGCATTCGCGTTATAGTCAATTTAGTTCAGAACCGCTCCGGATTAATGACTTTTTTCCTAAAAATGTAGATGAAAAATGTAGTCGGACCAGATTGGAACCAGACCGGAAGATACACAATTTTGATTTAATTTTGGTGGTGCTAAAATGTCCCCGTTAGGCATAGTACAAGCTAGAAAAACAAACTTACAATACTAAACTAAGACTTATAACTAGGAATTAAAGCTAGGGTTTAGAGTGAAGGAGGCTGAGTTTAATGGAGGTACTGCTGTGGTTGAAATCGAAAATGAAATTGTTTGAGTTTACTTTCCGTACCTTACGGGAAATTGGTTCTTTGGAGCTCTATGACGTGCGGTGGGTTGGTAGATAGAATAGGCGGGGTATCTTTAACTACGAGGGTTTGCATTGAAGAAGATGGAGTTGTAAAAAGACGGGAATTGATAAAACCTGATAGTAGTCGATGAATGGAGAGAATGTCTGCAGCATCCATGCGATCCTCAAGGCAAGTTTGAGGCGGTATTGGTAGTCTATATACCTACTTAATGATCCACCTATGTATATCCATCGTACAGTCTCTTTGTGACCTTGGCATATTGTACGACCGCGAGCTTAATTTCAGTTCGCATATTGATGAGATAATTCGTAAAGCCAATTCATCTTTTGGATTCATTAAACGGTGGTCAAAGGAATTCTCCGACTCCTACGTGACCAGACCTCTTTACACCACTTTTATCCGCCCCCCTTCGAATACGCCAGACAAACGTGGTCACCCTTTCAACAACTTCATATGAGCAGAATCGAAAACATACAAACAGGGGACCTAGGTGACAAATTGTAAACCTGTACGTGCCACACTTAGATCCGTTGTGATGCCCTAGGGGTTCATGACCCCCCACACACTCGAAACCTATGAACAACCTACGGATAGGTAAACCAACCCGTTTTATTTACAAATTTAAGTAGATCATTAATGGACCTGTCTGAAAGTTCTTCTAAATCCTCGAAGAAGTAGCTACCAAGAATTTTATTTCTTTTGTGGCGGAGCGCTGAGCAGTGACAAAGAAAGTGTTGGGTCTCTTCATGCACCTCCTCATCACCGCATCCTCTGCACAGGTTGTCTGTACTGATTCCCATTTTCTTGGTATGGTATTTCAGCATATACACAATCACAATCGAGGACAATGATTTCTTGTTCAATTGTACGATTTTTCAGTTTTCCGTTTTGTTGTATATTTGTCCACATTTTCCTGGAGTCGAGATTGCTCCATCTTTTATTTGTCGCCATTAGTTCCCAATCGTCTGTCTGAGATTACAAGGGGGAATCATTACTATGGTTTCGTGCAAGGGAGGACCCTTTTCTTGCCAGCTCATCAGCTTTTTCATTTCCAGACACGCGCGGGAACAGTAGAGAAATAAGTAGGGAAGGTAAAGTCGAACCTATTCGAAAAGTCTGGAATATTTCTCGTGGGGCTATGTCTAAAGTTGCTCGCTCGGTGGCCAAAATTGGTTCAAATATTCATTAGTCAGCAGAACTCGAACAAGTGACAGAATATTGGGCGTTAAGAATAGGCCCTTCAACTGGCACAGTATTGGTGCCAATTCTTTACATGGAGGAATCTGCAATCAAAAGTGCCTTAAGGATTAGCCAAATAACACTTGGAACCCATGCAATGAATGAATGAATAAATGCAACACAAATGAGTCCACGAAGAGGAAATCGATATCCATATACACAGATGGATCAAAGATGGATTGTGGAACTGGTGCCGGTATATTTTCGGAGGATACACTGCTCAATCAGGCTTCCTAATAGCAGCAGTGTTTTCCAAGCCGAGGTTCTAGCAATCGCGGTGGTCGTAGAGTGTCTTTGTTGTCAATACCAAGAAATGATATTACCATTTTCATTGACAGCCAGGCAGCTATTAAAGCAGTTTCTACTATATTGAAATAAAATCCAAGTTAGTTCATCCCTGCCGCGAAAAGCTTAAGGCTAGCTAACTCCGAATTTCTGAATTGAGATCCTTTGTCAGATGTGGCGCACTGACGGAAAAAAAGCGTTCTTGATTTTTAGTCCTTTTGCACATCAGTCCAGTGCATTGACCACTGTCCACAGAATAAAAACAGTTTCATCAATGTCTCCAATTTTTCTCCGACATTAGCCTATTGTCATAATAATCACTCAACGTCGAAACTGTTCATCAGTACACTCAAAATGTCATCCAATTCCATATGTCGATGAATGGATTTTAATTATACAATACCAACGCATATGAGATCCACATTCGGTCAAATGTGGTCAGCACAATGACTTGTCACTTGTCACACAATTATTAATAGTCCCTTTGTCAATAAAGTGCAGAAAAAAAACCCTCTACCCTTCTTAAAAATATAGTTCTGAACCAGTTCAGAGCAAAGCACTACTTCAGTGGCACACAAAACCACTTGAATCCAATTGGCCACTTGTGATGTTATTCCGGATACTATTGAGCGCAATAATATGTGTACCTACTCAATCCACCCTTAGCGGGGTGTTGAAGTGGCGACCGGCGCCCAGCGACTCTCTGTCCATGGCTATTAATTATTGCAGAGCATTATTTATTCGGGGACATTGTACATGATCCGCTTAAAATTATTAATAATATTACATTTGATTGAGCGCCAGTTCCGGTCGAACCAAGGGAGGTTTGGAACCGAATCAACACTGATGACAGTATCCCCCATCCTCTAGCCGAAGCAAAAACACAGAGCCTGCATGACAGTAAATAATTTATACGAAATAATTTCAACTTTTGTTTGACCATCAGTCCATATAGATTTGCAGAAGGGCGGAGCTGCAGGCACGCACGCAATTGGATATAATTTTCTTGTTCGACCTGACATATGGGTTATCCATAACTGAAATGAACAATCTGTGAACGCTCGTCGACGGGGAATATGGAAAATGGATTCGTTTGGGGATTCTCTGACCTACAATATTATTCATAATTATATCAGATATCCGTATATAACAAATCCCTCATGCAACCCAAGGGATTCATGATTGTATGGCGATCATTGAGAACTCTGCTCAAAGTTGTTCAAATGTACCTACATAAGTATGCATTTGGCTGTCATTTTGCGTGGATTTCCACTGATGGTTGATGCAGATATTCGTCTAATGGTTACCTATACATATATGATTAACAGCAATTGACCGCTTAGGGCTTTAACGAGCTTACGTGATTTACTTAATTAAAGCAATGCAATAGCCAAACATCCTTCGTTGAACACGAAAGGGTTGTATTAAACGACTCTTAACATGAATTGCATAGAAAGCTTGCCAGGAGCTAATGATTTTATGGCATCACCTATATAAAGTATAGGTTATTAAAAGCGACAAGGATAATAGGAGGTTGCAGTGCAAACACATAATTTCTTTTTTATATAAATTCTAAAGTATAAACGGATTAGTTTATGGAGAGTGTTGGAAAAGTATTAACTTGATTCGGGTGGGAGTCAGATTATGGATACCCCTGGCCCTTACATTTATTTATTACTTTATTACAGTTTATTACAGTTTATTATTTTAACATATTTTGCCCAACTCGAGATACAATCTCTTACGATACGTAGCTAAACAATCTGAAGGCATGCTAAAATATTAAAATACTGCATAGTGCATAGGCCACAGATCCCATAAAAATGAACAATGTTCTTAGTTTGGTTTGGAATTATGTATATTATCCTCAATAAATGCAACTTGATGTCAGTCCTTTGGATTTTTCCATAATGAAGTATTATCTTCTAGAACAACCTCCTCTACTTCTTCTGCTTTTGTCGAGTTAGGTTTGGTTAGGTTAGTGGAGAAAGCTGTCGAAAAAGTTATTCTAAGTCCTCGAAAAAGTAACTACCAACGAGATTCTATTTCTTATGTGGCAGAGCGATGGGCAGTGGTAACACAAGCGTGTTATCATTAAAGTAAAGCACATAGGTACTAATATGCTAAAACCTTAGACCTTTACATGGAGGAATCTGCGACCGAAAGTGCCCAATACTTGGAGCCAAGGTAATTTTGGTCATACACAGATTTTAGTAAAATATGTCAGGAACGTTGTCACTTCTATCAAAACAACATGTCTCCCTTTGATAGATCATACTCTTGCTCTTTTAAGGGTAGGGATGAATGGAACACAAATGAGTCCACGAAGAGGAAATCGATATCCATATACACAGATGGACTGTGGAACCGGTGCCGGTGTATTGTCGGGAGAATTAAATATAGACTGCTTTGCTTAGGCTTCTTAATAGCAGATTGCAGTGTCTTTTAAGCGGAGGTTCTGTCAATCGTGGAAACGGCCCGCAAGGTATCATGTTGATGATATTACTATATTCATTGACAGCCAAGCAATTTTTAAAGCAGTATCTGCTATTGAAATAAATTCCAATCACCGCTGCCGCGAAGAGCTCAAGGTTCTTTGCGGGCAGTACACCACGAATTTGTACTGGATCCCTGGGCACAGAGATAAAGCTGGCATTAAAGGTCTAAAGAAGTGCGAGAAAATGGTTTGAAATGGATCAGGTCAGAATCGAGCACTACAGCCAACAAACGGCGGAAAGAACTAACAAAATGTGAAGCATCACAAAAGCTTTGGCCAGAATATAAAAGGGGCCGGACTATCAAACTTCTACAGTTTTCAGCTCATCGCTATCTAAGCTGGTATAGGGGATATAACAGATCATACCTTCCAAAGAAACCATACAATGAAATTTAATCTCAAAAGTGACGAATTGCTGAGACGACGAGGTCCATGATGACACAACTCACTTCTTCTGTCACTGCCCGAGTCTCTGTCACTTGAGAAGACGAACAGATGGAAGGCATTTCTACATCCGCGGCGCGGCGTCTGGTAATCACAGGAACGAGGGACATGAAGCCAAACCATCTCTAATACCAACGGTCAACCCCCCATAAAAGGGCGTCAGAATGGGTCCGCAAGTGTGGTACAGTAGGGCTCAACTGCCTAAACCTAACCAAACCCAAGATGCTAAACAAAAAGATGGTGTCCCATAAGAATGCGAAGAAATTGTCTACAGCAATAATGCAGTAGATTTCTTACAGACGTTCGAAAGTATACCTACTATCTTCTCGGTTTCCACAAAGACACCATCACCGGACACTTGACTATATTTATGGAGCAATGCGTGAAGATTTGACTAGGTAAATCCCAATCTAGGCTCAGACTCTGGCTGAAGATAGTACTGAACATAAGGAAAGTCGACTATAAAATTGCACAACAAGGGAAGTTCCGGTGCATCATGGCATCAGGCGGCATATCTATGGAACAAGGGTCCTACTCTAGTGCAGATTATGCCAAATGCTACCCATCCTAAGACAGTATATTGATGGTAGATCCCACAATCGAGGTATCATGGGGAGTTAAATTGAGACAGGTTTAATTTTAGTGTAAAAGCCCATTCCACCAAACAACTGACGCATAGGCTAGAAAAGGCCTTATAACAGCCGTATAAATAGAAAAGACTTTTCTCAGAGATAAACCCCACATCTGGGAACTGAGACCGCCGACGTGGATGTCTTTGACTTTACATCCTCAGCATAAAGAAGTTGCTTGTATGTATAGTATCAGTATTCCAGATATTTAGCTTCATCGGAGATCTGGATAGTGACGGCTTTTAAGAAAGCGGCTTATTCAGATCAGAGCGCGTCAAAATCCTCCTTCTGAGTTCTAAGTTTTTAGAAGTTGGTTCGAAATTCCATTTCAAGAACACCAATCACCAAAGGTGTCTAAGGCTATCAGTCGCTTTGGATGATCCCACAGAAAGTATGGCAGCGGACAATTGAACCAAGGGTTTTGCAAGAGACAGAATGACACATTTTGGACAGCCTCTCTTAACACCTGCCCTTTAATGGCGTCCACACTCCGCATGGTATCCACAAACTTCTATCCATCAGTACTGCCACAAACCAGAGAGAATAGACCACCAGCTCCGCCCAAAAATGAGAGATCCATAGAGCCAGTTTCAAAAAGTTATTAGGTGGTTGCGTATGTGTGCCATGCTAAAGTAAATGGAGGGCGAATTGGTCACGCATACACTGGCACCTAATAACATTTACAGTTATTTCTGTGGTACAACACGTATTCACAGATAGAAAAAGAGGCGGCGCTACCCATTTCAAAACTGGCTCTATGGAATTCTCTTTTTTGCCCGAAGCTGGTGGTCTATTCTCTCTGGTTTGTGGTACTGCTCTGATCCACAATACAAATGCCTAATATTGTCTAGCTGAGTCAATAATTCCGGCAACTAGATGTTTTTTTAGCTCAGCCTTACAGGGTATAATGCAGCCCTGATAATGATGCATATATTGTATCTCAGACAGAGGGTGCATCCTCAGTGCAAACCTGATGACCAATTCACAATACAGCGAGAGAGCGAGACTAGAGCGAGATCGAGTCTAGCGCGAGTTGTCAAATTATTTCCAATCAATGGAAATGCATGCAGCAATACACAATGGCGCGAGACTCGTTGCCTCGTCTCGCGACCATTTCGGAAATTTGGAAAAATCTCGCCCGAGACACCGATGACATTTACTCTCTGAGTGGGAAGCGACGCCATTTTCATAGAAATGTACTTAAGGTTGCCACTTGTATTTTCTCAAGCAAACAGGGCGGCACTTTTATCGTTTTTTGTTATTATTTTGATACGGTTTCATTATTCTGAGAAATTTTTAAATAAGTTAGCGATAATGTTAGAACTTATTTTCCCATAATAATGAATGACGGTGAAAAGGGGAATTTCGTATTTCTTTAAACATCAGATCAAATAACACGTTTTTGATTCGAAAGTCAAAAAAACTTTTTTTATTTGAACACACGCCAAGCGAAACAGAATGAAACAAAACAAAACGTATTGTTTTCTTGTTTCGTTTGGTGTGGAATTTGAGACTTTATTTTAGTGTTGGTCGGACTCAGACGATGAAGTTGTGCAAATCTTATTTACATTTTAAAAACAACGAAAATTAAATGTTGTTTCGCAAAAACAACAAGTTAACTATCTGCAACGAAACATGTTTTTCTGTATTGCTTTGGTTTTTATGTTTTGTTTTCGTTGGCGAGTGTTGCAATTATCGTCAACGACGCTGGTTCGAAACAGTTTTGTTGCATTCGGTATATTTTTGACAACCACCACCGAAACACTTAAAAACAAAAACATGTGTTTTGTTTTATTTGCTTTGGTGTGTGTTGGCTCATAAGAAACAATGTGCTCTTGTTTCACGAAACAAAAAAACACGTTTTGCTTTATCGGGTGAGTTTCCAACCTTAGACAACAATTGCTTAATTTTTTTTTTGAACTAACTTTATAATTCATAAGCAACATTTTAAGACCAAGATTGAGTTCTGTCATTAAGTTTAAGTGCTCAAAAAAAGCAACCGAATTTTTTCGGTTGCATTTTACTGATAGTTATGTAAGCGACGCCTGAAAACCGCGAATTGATTGTTTTTCGAATATTCAAACTGCATGTAATAGTGCTAAAAAAGCAATAAAAGTGCAGCTCTGTTTTGTAAAAAAAAATCGAAGTGGCAATATGGTTTTGTAGTTTCAGTGGTCCCTCTATTCGTTGTCAGAAAAACTCGCCGACGTACCACGTTTCATTGTGAATTGCCAGACGAGGTTAAAGCTCTCGTCTAGTTATCACGCCCACATTGTGAGCGAGGCATGAGCCAGTTTCTCAAAGGTCTTCAGTTTGATATTCTTGTAGGACATACAATACAATTGTGTGTGTAGTTGGAGAGTTCACTCCACAGAGATTTGTTATATCGAGCGTCTACTGTACCTACATATACTTCTTGGAATTTTATCCTTAATCTAATAACCTTTCTTTTAAATTCATAGTAGGTAGATATACCTAATGTTCTTTTAAAATAGAAAAATAAAAATCATTACTTTGCAAAAAGTTTAATGCAATAATTAACCTCAACCTACACTCTTTTACTGCAAGCGCTTTTTAATTAAATTTGAAATTCTGCTTTCCTTAAAAGTTTACCTGCACACCCTACAGCCTTAAGCAATACGAATATGCAACATAAAACCTAACCGAAAAACCTTGCAAGTTTCAATATAACAAGATCCTTCAAAAATGTTAACAACAACAACAGACAGCCCCCTCGAACTCGTTTCCTTAGATATTGTGTCAAGAAGATTCGCTTAGCAAACTTTAACAGAGCATTTAATATTGTTCTTTCGCTCAAATAATTCATCTCTCTTTCAAAATTGAGGGGCTTAAGCTTGCATAACATACATACATACATACAAACTCGACTCGTACCTATAGTGATGGTGTACAAAAGTCCTTCAGTTTTTGTTTTAATAAAGCGCTACGAACCGTTTTCTCTGTGCGGATGCCTCCCTAAATTAGCATCAACAATGGCGAACAGAGGGAAAAGTCGTGTTTTCATTTGTAAATGTAAATCGCCCACACTAACAAAGTCTCGCTTCATTGCACAATATTGTTTCACATTGTATTCGTTGTAGAACAACAATACTGAATACAACAGGCGCGCCTGTCCATAAAGTTCTGTGCAAATCCTTGCTAAAATTCCGATTGTATTTTCCCAAGAATCGCTGCATTCCAAAGTCATAATAGGTATATCCCAGCACAGTTGTCAGAGGAGTGCCCCAGCAATGACTAGTTTGGCTTTAATTAGTAAAATTATTCACACAGAATGTTGCAATCTGAAATCTTGTGTCCTAAACTCATATCAGAGAAGAAGGGGTATTTTGCATTTCACTGAATCGAACGCACTGCACTGACGCACACAACTACACGTTGGAGACAATCGATTTGGTGAATTCGCCGTCGTCGCATCCTAACAATTGTTATGTACATATCTTTGGAGAAGTTTTTAACTGAAGTAGGTACGTTCTAATAGGCTGTCGGCTACGATTATGACGACGACGACAAAGGCAAGGATACGGATGTGGGGATGTGAATAGATGTCAATATGAGAGAAGATTCCTTTGACATGAATGCCTGCGTCTAGTCTAGACGGAATCGATTTTTTTTGTGCGCTTCTCCCTATTTGCAGGACTTTTCATTTGGCTTTCAATAGTTAGGTGTAAACGCAAATACTCAAGGGCAGGCGGTTAGCACTAAAGCTAAAGAAGATATAAATATTCATTCATCTTGTTCGCGCACTTTTAATGGGGGTGATTATAAATTTCGACAAACACACTGAAAGTTGGTTTGGATATTGTACTTTGAGGTAAATGGTTTCTTTGTCAAGTGCCCACAGGCCCTAGGGTAAGCAGAAGTAATTTTTTTTAAATGACATCTCTGACAAAAGTCTCGAGACAACATCATGTCAGTACAGTAGGTATGCCAGGAAGATGGCAAAAAAGAACAAAAATAAAAAAAAATAAATAAAAACTGGTACCACAAGGTGTAGGTATGATGGCTGAATTGAGGTATGGTGCCATAATGATTCTATCTGTCACTCCAAAAAATCGTCGTCTGCAAATTTACATTGTGGGACTACAAAAATGGAGTATGAGGTCGTTCAATGTAAAGTTGTAAAGAATTTAAAAATCGATCTTTTAAGCACCGATTTCCCAAATCGTGTTATCAGCCATCTTGGCGATGTCAATTGGCTGCCTCGGAGCTGCGATTTGACCCATTTGGACTTTTTTTTGTGGGGAATCGTGAAGGTCCGATGTTATGCCAACAATCCGAAAACGATTCAAGCACCCGTGACCTACAGCCCGAAAACAACAAGGTCTTGGAAAATTGGAGTGACAGAATGCGCTAATGCGAATTCTAGCTAGCCGAGGCCGCCACTTGAATGACATTGTGTTCCATAATTAATGGGAATGTTTGCTCTTACTAATAAAGCCATAATACATAGGTTAGGTTAGGTTAGGTTGAATAGGGTGTGAGTTCATCACATTGGACTAGGCACCATCGCCATCCCTGGGGAACCTTAACGGTCAAATAACCTAAACCATTTCGCCCAGACATTTAATTTCCCTACAGAACCTGAAAATTGCTTCAATTTTGTTTGCGAGGCAAACCTCCTCCAAATTGTCGAAGAAGTACCTACCAAGGTATTTCCTCCTGTACCGAGCGATAGCTTGACATTCACAATACCTGCATACGTCTGTGTCTGTTAGACCTAATCTCATGGCGTGCTTCCTTAGAAGACAGTGCCCAGAGAGTATCCCTATTGCCATTCGTAGCCTTGATCTGCTGAGCTTTAGTAATTCTACAGATTTTTTCCGATCTAGCTTAGGCCACAGAGCCTTTGAGACCCTGTGCCCTACTATATTCAACCATCTCTGATCTGCCCTATTTTTAATATTCTCAAGAATAATTCTCTTGGCCACGGCCATTGGTGGTCTTACGCCCTCAATTGTTTCATTAGGTGGAAGCTCTGCTCCGGTTTTGGCCAGAACATCAGCCCGTTCGTTTCCCTCAATATCGCAGTGTCCGGGTACCCAACATAATCTGACATGGTTCTGCGCGCATAGTGCTCTGAGCATTGTGCGGCAGCTCCTGACTAGTTCAGATTTGATGATGAAGGACTCTAGCGCCTTTAGCGCAGCCTGACTATCAATGTAGATAGCGATATTCTTGTTGGATATTGATCCCATATCAAGTAGATCCGCAGCTTTTAGCACGGCCAGAACCCCTGCCTGGAACACACTGCATGTATCCGGAAGTCTTAAGGACATGTGTAGGTCTATATCCCTAGAGTATATACCCGACCCTGTACCCTCCTTAGTTTTGAAGCCATCCGTATATATCGAAATTTCATTATCATTCGAAACCTTATTCTTTTGCCAGTCCTCCCTATCTGGGTATTGTACTTCGTACGGTGTGTCGAAGTCAATTTCCCCCAAACTATCATCCGTTTTATCGGGGATGTTGGAGAAGGATTCCATTAGTATGGAGCTATGTCCTACCTGTCTGGTTTTGAAGAACCCTGCGTTAGTTAGCCGAAGCGCACTGTTACCTGCTTGCATTTTTATTTGTAGGTCCAGGGGTAGAAGATACATGCCATAATGCTTGGAAAGTGGCCTACAATTTTACAGACGTTCGCAATAGTTGACACGTGGAAAAAAGTCTTAAGATGTAATTTTGGTTTTTTTCTGGAGATCGAACCTGAGACCCCTCGCTTATATAGACTTACGTCATTTTGTCGTCAGAGTATGGTCCCAATGGCTACATGCCGTGTACAAACTCTCTTTGTGCACTCTCTGTTGACGTCAGAGTTACATACGTATGTGACTTGCTACATGCCGTGTACTAACAACTTTAGTAGCCCAGTACAGTAACCACTGGGCCACTACGCGCATTATTGCCCAGAAGCTATATGCATTTCATCGAACTCAGACTAGATATCGTTGCCATGTATCATAGCGTTTTTCAAAATAGTCTGCCGGACCACCGACTTTTGACGGAGCGTGGCTTTCACGAGTCGAAATCTAAGTAAGGCCCAATGCACATGGGGCCACTGAAAAAAAAAAACTAAACCGGTTGGCAACTCGGGTTACAGACCAGTTACGGACTCAGCGGTGTCTTGACTCCACACACGAGGAAACTCATCACCAATCAAAGTCTCTAGTTCGTTCAGTGTCGTCATGTTTTTCAACCTCCCCCACCAGCAACTTTCTTTTGTCTGTTGTTTGCTCATCTTCGACAAACTAGAAATTGAAATCAATAGGCAATCCGAAATGCCAATCAACAGACGACTGGTTACAAACTGGTTTTTATGAGTCGCAAAAGAGTTTTCGACCAATAACCTCATGTGCGTCATCCCATTTGATTACACAGGGTATGACTCAAAGCAAACTAGTTGCCAATTTCAGTCGCTCCATGTGCATTGGGTCTAAGTGATATAGGTTCATGCACCCGAATGCGGCAATTCACAATTCATCCAGCCAATCTTAATCGCTTATCTTTGTGCTGTCTGCCCAAAATCTAGACAATCCTAGCCTACCGTGTATCAATAAAGGAGGTAGGTGGATGCTACTAAAGGTTCAGCGTACAAAGAAGTACCTACCTATCCATTTAAATTGAAGGACTCTCCCCGATATATTTTCACATTTTTTTAACACATTTTGGATACACATTACACATATCGATAGAAGGTAATAATATAAAAATGTAAGCCCTTACGTACTTCATACCAATCCTGATAGTGTGTACCTACTCAAGTCCCTCTGTGCCATTTTCAATCTTGAAATAGAACCAACTCACTTGGTGTGCTTTGCTTCAAATTGATCCAAATGACAAATAAATCTCAGAAATAGCTTAAAGAAAAAAAAAAACTTTCTTCATTTCATCTCCTTTGAACGGAAAGAACACTTCGAACTCTGTTAAATGAAATAGGTAAGAAAATGAATCTTACTTTCAGAACTTTTCACAAAAGTGGAAAGGTTACATCGACACCATGAACTATCCTGCCCTAGATTCACCACGCGCATATAGTGACACATATACACAGAATGGTGTGGTAATGACTGTAATGTCACAAACACAGATAGAGGGTAAGGGAAAAAAAAATTTTTTGCTTTTTCCCTATCACGCCAGGAAGAAGTAACACATCAGAGGCAGAGACGGAAAAAAAATTGTTTGGCTATACATATATGCCGCTCGCGCGCCGCGCCGTTGCGTTGCTAGGGCGACATGGGAAAAATGTGCAAAGTTGTTCGTCGTCTTTGCCTAGAGATAGAGATTTCCAAGGACAATTTGCAACGAGGAAAAAACCTTTTACGCAATTACTCCGTAATTTGAAGGACGTCGACGTGTATGGTGCGGGGGTGTGTGTGTGATATGACGCTGCCAGCGATATCATGAGTCGAGTGCTGAAAGGCGCTTGTCGCTCAAAAACTTAATGATGCTTATTTTTCCTGAAAACATTTTCTAAAACTGAATTAAGAGCAGATTAATTTAAACATAATTGCACGAAGGTGGTAGCAAGCGATAATATGAAAAGTATAACTCGTAGAAAAGACTTTTAACGTGAGCTGTCTAGCTTAGCTAATATTATACCAACAAGTCTTGTTATTCCAATGTATGACAAAGTTTTAATAGTAGGTACTTTAGGTTAGATAATGTGCACACGAATTATGTAAAAAAAAGTAAAGTTCTGAAAGCTAATTTGAGAAATCTGCAAGAAGTTATTTTCCAGTTGGGTTTTAAATAAGCTGAAAGAATTGGGAGATTGCGACGATAACGCGTAGAGTGAGTCCTTGGAAGCCTTAAATAATAACATCGGACTATTGAATTGGTCGATATTGCTGAATTTAAAAAAAAAATAAGTTTCTGAAATAAGGACAACTATAGAGTTCACATATACATATTTTAATTTAATTCTGCATAATTGTTCGTATAATATCTATAATATTTTGTTTTATCCGCTTTCATATTCGGTTTGGTATCTATAGGTTGCAGCCTAAGGTTCGAGATGGTACGGTCTTAAAATGTATTAAAACGAGCTTGGTATCATTTGTCAGCACTTTGTAGGTGCAGTTGCTCAGGGCTGAGTGTGATGGGACACCGAATTAAAAATTGATAGCTAATCGTAGACCTTTTATTGTTCCTGCTGATAAAAGTATAACCTAGCACCTAGCTGCCTCAAAATTGGCATAGCCTGATCAATTGTAGTGGTTCCCACAAAAATAATGTTAAAATTTTCAAGTTTTTCTTACATTTGTTTTTGCGATATTTTATCCATGACAACCTACATATTTATAACATCTCTGTCGAGTGGACCGCCTGAACGACTTAGCCGACCAAGCCCCACGCTTACGGCGCGAGCCATTACGTTTTTTTTTTTTTACCACAATGACTGAGTGAAGCTTTTCCGGTGATACTCGATTTTGATCGCTCTCTTTTTGCCTGAACCATCGTGGAAGCGTGATCAAATACGAAAGATGAGCCTCGTAGTTTCTTTTTTTTTTGTGCTTAGCCACCGTAGAGTGTATGAGGATAAGCTAAACTCATTATAATGCTCGCGGTCTAAAATTTATTATAAACGCTAAGAACTAAAAGAAAAGGAGAAAAAAAAAGTATCACCGAAAAATACGGCATTAATGTGCCATTCATCCGTGCAGTGTAGAAAATTCCTTGCACCATCATCATTATATAAAAAGCAAAAATAAATCTTCGAAATTAGCAGTGATTTTTATTCAGGCGGTTGATTGTGTGAATACACGCCCGAAGTGCAGCCAAGATTACGGTTTTCGTACCAAGCACTACTCAACTCTGCCCAGTTAGTGGCGGGGCATCGTCAATCGGAATAACCGTACGGTACTACTATTAAACCGTAGAAATCAATCATTTTTGTGATTAGCGGAAAGAGCCATCTCTCGGGATCTACAGTGCCCACGCTAAGAAAACAATTCAATGATCATAAGCAGCACACAGCTTCCATTGTGACAGGCATCTTGCAGTATAACCGTCCACACGCAGCCAACAATCGGTCGTGATCTTTAAACTTAAATTGGGAGTTATAATTTCCTTTAGTTTTGCTATTAATTTCCATAAAAAGTAAACAAAAAAATATATATATATAGTAACATAAAAAAAAAGGAATATAAAAAAATATAAAAAAAAATAAAAAATATATGTATAAGTATACGAAAAGCCTTAGTGAAAACGTAAAATCTAATATCACAGTTATAGTGTTCATTATCACAATAAATTATTGTATCCCTATATATTTGATATAATCTAGAGTGTATAATAATTTTTTTGAAAGCAAAGTTCTTGTGAGTGTTATTTTGATGAGGTTTTGGATTATATTGAGCCCCCGATCCAGTTTTTGTGCGCACAACAGCTGCTGAGTTTTTATGGTATGTACAAAATTATTTTTTTTCTATTTTTTTCCATTGACAAGAGCTTTCAGTTTTATTTAATTTGTTTTTTTTTTTTTTCTTTTTAATTGACAATGTCATTGTTTATTGAATTGAAGTTTATCGTTTTCATATACCTATGAATAGATTTTGAATTTTTCATGCAAAATAATAAACATTTTGAATTTAAATGAAATTGATTTTCCTATTTGCTATGGTGCACTAAAGCGGTAAGTTTGACTAAGATGAATTGTGGGTGGTGCTCGCGGTAGATTGAGGTAGGGAGGGGTATTATGAATTGGGGACTATCCAGA
Source organism: Cheilosia scutellata (assembly GCA_955612985.1). Taxonomy (NCBI): domain Eukaryota; kingdom Metazoa; phylum Arthropoda; class Insecta; order Diptera; family Syrphidae; genus Cheilosia; species Cheilosia scutellata. Next base: position 55,037,680 of record OY015314.1, read on the forward strand.
ATAGACAAATGGGTACATGGATAGTACGGAGCGGTGCAAATTTTGCAAGAGGGACAACCCAAGGTAGAACAACACCTACAATTACAACCTACAACTACCAAGAATGAGAATGGATACCTGAGAACACTATTAGGCACGTTAAATTATTTATTTATTTTGTGTGGTAAATTCGGAGTGAAAGATCTCACCCCATCCGGCGAGTTTTAGCTAGGCTACAGGAACGTGCCAAACCCAACTCCAGCTTTAAGGGGCAAACATACATCATGGCCCAACCACCACACAATTCTACGGGAACAACTCAGTTTATTTCTCAGAGATACTTAAACTTCTCCGACTGTTTCAAAATATTTCTACCAAAATGTAGGACACATTGAACTGGCGTTCAGGAGGTAACCATATTTTCAATATATTTGATGACGTTTAATATCATCCTCATCCACACAGACGACTACAAATTTACCGAATGCGCGTTGAATCTCAGTCTGGGAGGGCCCCATAAAAAGGTCGCTTTCCAATTAGAAATGTTTCTTCGTCGAGACTGCACTGTAAGATCTAGGCTAGGCCATCTATATAATTATGCAAGTTGGAAGATGCTATATATTTTGAGGGTCACGATCTATGTCAACATATGCCTCAGACTATTGAAGCCCTCAAAGTGAATATCCGTCATATATCGTTTGAAAGAAATGTGGTCATCAATTCTGGCGGTGGCCACTTAGCCGATATAATTTTCGCGACTTGCCGTATATATAGAAAACTAAATGGCAACGTTGTATGTCCGCAAAAATTTTACGAAATAATGCACCGACTTACAAACTTCGTTCTTATAAATGTGTGAAATAAATATGTGCAGGTTATAGGTAACTTTTTTTAAAGCATTTTTAATTTAAACAAAAATGTTTTCCCTCACCCTCGAAATGGGAGGGACTAGGCCGATTTGCTAGTTCTTTTAGTGTTGTAATTGTGCTGTAGGTTACTTAAGGTGGGCCGTGGGAGGGCTAAAGGTATCAAAAGGACGTGGCACCTCCCATATAAAAAAAACAGTAAACAAGCCAGGCCCTGGGCAAAAAAACAAATCCTCTCGGCGATTGTCTTTGAACCAAAGATTCGTCTTGAGGTATGATTCACAGTCACTTGTTGATTGGAAAATCATCATAGTCTCGGTGAAAATCGAGCAAACAGTGCGTCTAGATCAGATGTGGTGGTCGTCTACTGATGAGCCCACCCACCACATCGGGGCGAAACGCAATTCTGGAGTAGAGGCCAACCAAATTTAATAAATTTGTGAGTAAACGCTATTTTTCGATAGGTACTCATGGGAACTAAAGTTCTATAAAATTCGGAACATTAAGGAACAACACTCTACAGTTGGTTTAGGTTGCGCAAGCTTTAGTTTTTGCTTTTTGGAAGAAACTTATTTTTTATATATGCTTTCAATGTTTTACCAAAACTTCAGTAGTCGAAATTTACTAATTATATGGCATTGGGTTGACGTAAAAACAACCTCACAACCATTCGTTTGATTGAGTTTTTATGTTTTGGAATGAATGGAAGGGACCCACAATTTTATGTCGAGTCCGAACGGCTGAATTTATAGAAGGTTTTTCAGGACAGTTTGTCAGACGTTCGCGAGAGGTGGCGCAGTGGAAAAAATCTTAAGATATAATTTAAGTTTTTCGGGAGATCGAACTAGGACACATCGCACAGTAGTCCAGCATGCTAACCACTAAGGCACTGCGCCCAAGTTGACGTATGATATAATAAAAGTCTCTTTGACTCAGTTGTTAAGTTGCACACGGAGTTAAGTATCCTCTGACACTTAACCAAGCAGCTTTTGACTCATCCGTCATAAAATCGAAACTGGTCGTGGAAACATATCCATGGTCATCTACGAACTTGCAAAATAGATCCTAGTCATTCTTCACTCAGCTCACAAGGGCTTTGCTGGAATCGAAACATCTGACACACTGGCTAAAGTCGGCGCAGCAATGCCATTTTGTGGTCTCACTAAAAACATTTCAGGAATCACATCAAAAGCTTGGATCAAATCAAATTCAACAAAGTCCGGCTGAAAATACCCGGGCAAAACTGCACTAGACTGTTCTTCGCAAAATGCTCGTCCAGAAAATCCCACATGGACAAAAATAATCTGAAGATCATGACAAGTATTATTAGCGGCCATGGCCTCATCAAAAAACATCTTCACCGAATTGGAAGCGAACCAAACCCTACATGTAGACTATGTCTAGAAAGTGACGAATCATATTTTCACATACTATACTCATGGAATGTCGGGCCCTCTTCCGCCTCAGAAAGACTATAATTGGCGATGAAATCGTGAAATCAGAAAACCTTTCTGACATACCCCCAGAGAAGATCAAGATCATCGTCTTCCTGACTGTCACCGGAGTGAAAAGATGGCTCTAGGACCTCACCAGGAAAGGCACAACAGGCTCTTTTTTAAAGAAACCGCAGTGCTAGAACCCGATGATGGCTATCCCGCGACTTATAATCTATTTATCTATCCCCCGAGTCATGACAATGGGAGGCAAAACATGAGCTACATAAGCAATAAAACTAACATTATGATTTGCATTTTAAAGTGTTAAAATTGCTATAAAACCACTTTAATTATGATTATATGATTACAACTTTATGTATAAAAATCAGTACTTGCTCAAAAATAACAACTTTCGAAGATATCATAGTATTATAAATAAAAAATAGATTAATTCGAGGCAGTCTATTAGAAATAAAAAAGAAAACGAGAACATTCATAAAATCAGATATATTAATAAGTATTTTCATTGTATCGGACTTATTTTATTTAATAAAAGAGGTCCTTGAAAACTTGATTGTGATGTTTTGTTACTGATTTGATATTTCTTTATCAAACTTTTTACAGATTGTCGGTTTTTTAGACTTGTTTCAAGACCCTAAAACTAGAAATATCATAGTCCTATAATAGGTAGGGGAGACTGAGGCACATTTGAACGTGAGGCACATTTTAACATTGCTAATAAAACAACATTTAAAAAATATTCAATGTATAAAGCAAAATTAATTTAAACTTTGTAATACCGTGTTCTTTAGTTGTCAACATCTTTCGGATATCTTCTCAGTCGTCGCTTGGAAGTAGCCGCAGAGGAGGTTTTTATGCTTAAATTGCATATTTTATGTAATTATATTATTTGTAAGAGTGTAGGTACACATTTTATGGTGATCTTTTCATTAAGAAATATATTTGATTTGAAATCGTATAAAGGTACGTTTTTTGACAAATATGAAATACATAAATATTTACGCACATTTTTCCGTCGCTTGACCTATTGGGGCAGGTTTGAACAAAACAGTCGGGGCACATTTAAGCAAGGGGTCTGTAAGTGCGATTGAAATAAAAGCTTAGCTACCATTACCAATTAACGCTCCGAAAACATCGAGGACAGTTGCGATGATGATTTTTGTCTTTAATTTTTCAAAATTTCTGTTCGGTTAATAAAATAATTCATTTTTGTTTTTATAAAGCTTCTTCAGTCATTTGTAAAATATTTCAGTAATTTCAAAATTTCAGTTTGCTTTTGTTAAGTCGTTTTTGTCTTTTTTATTAAAAAATGCAGTTAATTTATTTTATTAAAAAAATACAAACCTTTTAGTAACTTATTAGCTGCTAACAGCAATTGCAAATACTGCCGTTCAAAATTGCCCCTATTTCAAAACTGCCTCACATGGGGGGTACCTTTGAACATATGAACCTACATCGTTTTTAAATAAAAATAAATTATACACCCTTACTAAATTTACGTAGTTATTTGTCCAAATCAAAGTTTATTTCCATTTCTTAAAGTGAGAATACTTTACAGTCCAATATTTTAAACACATAGGATTTTATGAGAGCTCAAAGCAAAAATTGTTCAAATGTGCCCCACTATCCCCTAACAACTTGTCTTGGTAGTCACACGTGGAAGAAATATTAATGTATTATGTTTATGTATCTTCTGTATAACTTGCAGAATGTATCTCTTCAAAGAACATTGTTTAAGAAAAGTTCTATTAATGTTGCACGTTTGGATATAACCTACAACGTGCTATAAAAATACTATAATACGAATTACTACAAATTGCCCAAAAGTACCTACCTACGTAATTATAATTTTTAGTGAAGAAAATTGACTAATCCATACTTGGCCACAGTTTTCTAGTCTTCTAGTCTTTTCTAGCTTTACGTTTTTAAGGTTCTTAAAGTTTTCTTCTTGCGAAGCTATACTTTTACACTCATAAGAAAATGTATGTCAAGACATTTTATTGTAAAAGTCAAGGCCAATAAATATACCCACATAAGAAAATTTATAAAAAAAACTTGTCTAGGGTATACTTATCTACACTACGCGTATTTTTTTGGGAATCTATAGCTAGCTCAATTTTACTTTTACATGCAAAACTGGTATACTCACTTTTGGTTTTACATGCAAAACTGGTATACTCACTTTTGGTTTTGTTATACTCACTTCCCAAAAAAATACGCCTACTATAAAAATAAAATTACAAACTTTGTGATGGTTTGAAAAGCTGAGCCGGATTATTATTAGAACGACGGGATTAAGGGCCAGTTTCAAAGGTTCCGGATAAAGTTTCGGATAGTTAGCCGACACATACCGCTTTCCACCAGATAAAAGCTACTGATATTTTTTTTCTGTTTCATCGTTAAAGTCTCTGATAAACTAGGTAACTTGCGGAAAAATTTATCAGCCACTAAGTTTGTTTCGATACACATGTCATTTGTTTGTTTCGTGTTTTCTAATATTTTTTGTTGTTTTAGGTATAAAAAAAACCTTTGATAAATTAACAAAAGAAAAAATTGAAGCAACAAAAATCCAAAAAAATAATTCCAACAGAGGAACTGGAGCAGGCATCTAGATACTCATCGTTTTGCGGCTGAGCTATTCTTTAAACTGCGTGCTCCCAACCAGGGTTACTATCGGCACGGGTCGTAAGACACTTTCGTCCAACCCATCAGGGGGAAGGGGTATATATCCAAGTTAGTCTGGATTGCTGTCTACGCCTGTAAACGAAAAAATGCTCTGAAAGTATATTTTTTCCAGCCACTTCAAATAAATATTTTGTTTATCTTCCGGATAGAGACTTTAGCAGCCACTTGAACCGGCTAATAAACTATCCGATACTTTATCTGCCAGCTATCACTATCCGAAACCTTTGAAACTGAAAGTTGAAGTTTATCTATACATATAATAAAACTGTAGGACTTTTCTTTGTCAGCTAAAAACTCAAAAACTACTGGACAGATTTTGATGAAACTTTTTTTAAATGTTCCTTAAGACTGTAAGACTGCTATAGGCTATGCCGTTTATAGCCACGTCCTTAGGAACAGTTTTTAGGCAAAATATATTTTCTGAAGTGAAAATATATACATACACATATACCTTGCTACAAATGGATGTTTATACTTTTGCGATCGTCAAACAAAAACAATACACATTCGAAAAGGTTTGATTTGTTTTCGCAGGGAGTGCTATGGTCAGTTGTATATATAGTGTAGGTATGTATATTATGATCGCATGTCCGGTGCATGCAGGATGGGGATGGGGTGCGTCGTGCGTGCTGCAGTATGGCATGGGGTATATTAATAATCTTCATAACAGAAGAGACGTGTAATACAAAACAGGTTTCATTTCAGAATTTCATTCGATATGGTGTATGGTAACAGTGTAGGGTTGGGCGGGGTAGGTAGTTGTCCGGAAGAGGGAAACAAAGGAAAGGAAATACTTTCAGCATTACAAGCAATTAGCATGATCAAGGAGAGGAAGGGCGATGCAGAGGATACACATTAGTATATATCAAATACATTACATCCATTATTGATATCGCCACGCCAAAATTGGACAAACGGGGGTGATGCCTCCCATACAAAAAACATCTTCTATGATTTTCATGATTCTTTTTTTGCTTTTTTCGTATTGCTGTATATTTCAGGTTTAGAAAGAAAATTCGAAAGAACATTATTATGTAAGATCTAAGCAATAGAATTCCTGTGCATGGGCAAAGTTGGGCGGGTACAACTAGTCTGGCATATAAATTCTGGATAGGCTATCCGAGACTTTATAAGCTAGTCTTGAAACTGGCCCTAAATATTACAAATTTGTTTACTCGACACAAAGAACCGTGTTTTCTAACTAAAACTACTTCCATGGTTTCCACTCTGTCGATATTATAAGGAATGTCGATTTGGAAACTAAAAATGTATCTACAACGATATTAAATGTAAAACATGCCCCAACCACACTTTGGCAGGAAAGTTAATACCTCAGCTCTACCGAAATACATTCATGTTCAGCATGTTTCCTTAGATAAAATGCAACTTTTCTATCTCTCACTCAAACATAAATTCAGCTCATCCCTTCGAAGGCATTCAAATCAGATTGATGATACTTTCGTACTACATACATACATACCAACCGAATAAAGTCGTAAAATTTATATCTTGTGCTCGGGCAAGCACACTGATTACTAATTAAACTTTTATCCTTATCCGTACGTACCTGAAATTAAAAGAAAACGGAAATGTGAAAGCATCCTTATTCAAAATTGAGATAAAAAAAAGTTTAAAATTTAATCATAAGGATATAGTACTTGAGTGCGATTAGTACAACTAACCAATACCAACGTCGCACATTGAAATAAAAGTCAAAATGCCAAAAGGAAATTCGAGAAAAATTACCCATTGAGATGCAGTCCATATAGTCAGAGTCACCACCCCGCTGGTTGCTGCCGCTATGAAAGCTGATACTTATGTTGATTTTTATGCTTTGCTTTCATGCGAAATGACTTATGAGAGTGTTTTGTCTGAAAGTATCTCTAAGCTGTCGGATTACTGATATTGATATTTTCCAAACTGAACTGGGCTGTGTGTAATCCTTAACCCAGACATTGAAATACCATCCATGTAAACAGTATAGAAACTTGAGAAAGCTTATACCCAAAGAAGGCGACCGACGGCGACACACAGATAAATAGAAATACACACAATCGTTCCGACAACAATTACTGTTTTTTTTTTCCTGTTGTTGTTTACTTTCACCCCCTAACTACGAATGGATGGAGCACTAGTACTACAATAAAATCCAGATTTAGTTATCAGATAAAGCTTCTTATATTTGAAATTGTATCTAGCAGTTTCAGCATCCAACGTCTGTCGGTCGGTTGTCCTGCAAAATTAGATTTCACCTTTAGCTACAAACTTCTGAATTAATTTCTTTCCTTTTTTTGCGCTGACTAAGAGCAACCCCGCAGTTTCCTAATGCTTTTGTATACATTTGACTATTCTAGATGATGGTCTTATTATTTTTTTTTTGTAGCAGCAACCCTGCTAATTATGAAATAAGGATCACGCGAATAAAGTTACGCTGAATGCAGGAAGAAAGTCAGAGTAGATATCATGCAACTACACCAGGATACTGCGGAGATAATTTATTCATCACTATACCTCCACGCGCCTGCCCTGCCCAGCCCATCTATCGTGCCACCGACAAAAAATGTACACAATATCTATATGTAAAGAGGGAGACCCAGCAGTGCGGTTAGCTAGAGCAGTACTCATTGAAGGGTCGGGTCATTATCCTTGCCACGGTATAGTTCGGCGGCTATTACCCGCTTATTCACAACTTTTAATGAGCTTTTCGACTTTAAGAGTGTACTCCGGCGGCGGGAAGGGGGGCTTCAAAAACCAATCCTGTAAATTAAAATTAAAATGGGAAATTCAACTCCTCCGAATGGTGGATGGATGGAACAGAGTGTTACAGTTTGTTTCCTACTCTGCCCCTTGTACTCTTATTTTTCTTGTTTCTAAGTGCACGTTCCAATTTTTTGTGTTTTCCTGTTTCATATATGCGCACCGGTAATATGGTCTCCTATGACCCAAGAGGAAATTCGTCAACGTGAGGTTTCTCAGATTTCGAGAGCCTTAAGTGCATGTGAATAGGAATCATCATCCTTATGAATGAACGAGTTGGGGTGAAGGGTTGCTATATTATTTCCCATGGATTGTGTCCCCAAAAGCATCTGAAACTGGGTCATATATACTTATATACGAGGGAGAGATCAGTGTGTAGGTATATTTTGTTGTTTTTACGAAATTTTGGTTGGGGACACAAATAATACGAGTATCTGGGGCACGTGAAAATAGATTAAAAAAAGGATAATTTCAATTCAGATACATCCTGGGAGAAATATGGTAGAAAATGTTGCACTAAAAATATGACAGGATGCGCACGAACAAAAGGGTTGGTTATGGTTATGGTGTGGAGATTTTTTTTATTCTCTGCCATGGGGCAGATGCATTAATTTTTATTCGAAATGATGAAACGATGAAGGACGGCAAATGGTGGGTTATTTTTTTACATCTAATCAGGCACATCGCCTTCACATTGTTTAAGCAATTCAAAGGTTTAACAAATTAACACAATGGGCGGTAAATCTTGCGGGTAGAAGTTTTTAATGAAAGGACGCAATAGGTTCGTTTGTGAATGGAGGGAGTGAAGAACAAATGGGGGCACAGCACACAATGTAACCGGATATGGGTAAGGGTGGGCACCATAATGGGCCAATCGCCCATAGCCCTTACTTATTCGAAGCTCAAGATTTAAAAATTTCCTTCAGAAACCTGTACGTAAAGGGAACTGCGTATATGTATTTCAAAATTTAAATTAGACCACTCTAATGAGTCCCTTTTCGTAGATATAAATCGTCTTAGTCGTAGTCAGGAAAACTCCATGAATTTCTTTAAAGATCTACTCGCACCTCGATTTCTCGCGTAAGCTCCCTCATCAATTTCATTCTGATACCCTCTATTGGCATGTGATCGACATTGAGACAGAAACTATACACAGGTGGCCATAATGAAGAAACCCATTGTTCGATGACGAATTCTTTGATTAGATGTATAGCCAAGAAAGATCTATATAAACGGTTTTTCAAATGCGACGTGTCGATGTTGGCAGCCTTGGCGGTCATATCGTTTTGGTCCGTCTAACCTTGTGTTTATTAGGTATACAGTCACTGATGCCAAATCACATGGCAAGTTACACGATTGAGCAGCAAATGAAATTGAGCTTGGCCAAACACAAACACCCGTTCAAGATCCAACTGACCCATGAGCTCAAAATGAATGACCATATAGAACGGCTTTAGTTCGCTGACTAGGCTTTGGAGCGTTTGACCGCGAAAAAGGGAATATCTATGTTAACTAACAAAATTGCCGTATTATGGGACGACATGCGCCAATCCACAGCAAGGTTACCAGGTGGTACAAAACAGTTACTGTTTGATGCGGATTTTGGGACAGCATCGTCATTGGTCGGTACTTTTTTGAAAATTATCTTGGTGAGGCTATCACCATCAACCGTTAGTGCTAGAGAACAATGCTTACCGATTTATCTTGGCCCAAATTGAAAGATTTGAAGGTAGTCAACATGTGATTCCAGCAGGGCGGGACTAGCGGACCCCACGATGTACATTCTCAAAGGATGATTTGAAGGTATGGTTATCTCTTGCAGTGATGACGTGAATTGGTCATAAAGATCGTTCAATTTGAACCCTTAAGACTTTTTCTAAGGTTTATTCTTTTTGTGAGGTTTCCTGAAATCACAGTCAGCTTAACCAATACCATCGCTCAAATGCAGCTGGATATATGCGGCAGATACGTGGATCACTCAGATCCGTACTACAGTGAGAAGCCGCGTCAATCCTTTGAACGATATTATCAGCCCTATCATGGTATCCGTTCGGAGAGTAATTTTTTCTGTAACGCAAATCCAGTCGGAGTCTGGGAATTTACGTTCATAGTATCCGTTTTCCGAACGTGCATCAACGCATTTTGTTCACTTAAATATATTTTCGCGACGAACAGATATCGGAGACCATCGAAGAGAAATTGACGTGTGGCTGTCAAAAACAGATGCAAACAAGGCAACCCAATAAGACGTAGAAACCTGCTGCAAAGGAAAAGCTACTTGCTACGATTTGCGATACCTAAGAAGAAAAATAAAAGAACACGAAAAGCCTGCGGCTGAGTCCCTTATCCCTATCCCTAGAGAGATGTGAACAAAGAAGTCATTATTTACCTATCAGAAAGTGCTGTTTTGAAAATTTGTCTTGTGCTTGATCGGTACAACGAACAAGGCGACGAGCTGGCTAGGAAAGGTCACGCTCGGAGGAGTAAGCAAAAATCTCTGAATTGTAGCATATCTAGAAGGATGTTCCCAACCTACAGTTCGGAAAAAATATCCTAACGTTTAAGTAAAACATGAAAAAATATCACCAGAACATCTCCAATCACCAGAGGCCACTGGCCTAAAGGGCATCCCGCATAATACACCTCTGGGCCTGTCCGGGACTAGCTAGGACCAGACAGCGATCTCTGATGGGAAAGCCATTCTTCGACTCCCTTGAAGAGTAGGATTAGAGTAACTACTGACAATGACAACCTTTCTGAATTCCGCATCGTTTTGTGTGAGTTTCTATTTTTGGAACGAATGGAAGGGACCTACAATTTTATGCCGAGTCCGAACGGCTGAATTGAGAAGCCTTTTCAGGACAGTCATACTCTCGGATGTTTGTCAGACATTCGCGAGAGGTGGCGCAGTAGAAAAAACCTTAAGATGTTTTTGTGTTTTATCTTCCGAACCTGGAAGCAGAACTGGCAGGATAAGGGTTTTGTAGAGCACACAATTCGGAGAGAGGAGTTTTGAACCCAGTTGTTTTGCCAAACCGAAGTAGCAACGGTTTCCTATGGTAATTCCGAATTCCGAATTCGTCCATCGCCATATAGAGCTCCTGATGTATGCTATCATACGCGGCTTTGAAGTGGTGAGTTTCGACATGAAATTCGTTGGTCTTTTCCAAGATTTGCCTCAATGTGAAAATTTGGTCTATAGTCGATCTGCAGGGCTGGAAGCTACATTGTTACGTGCCGATTAGTGTGTTGCAGAACGGTTTAAGACGTTCACACAGTACGTTGGATAGGATCTTGTATGCGACATTAAGCAGAGATATGCCTCGATAGTTCTTGCAAGACATAGGATCGCCTTTTTTGTAGATAGGGCATATGCATACGAGTTTAACTTATGCAATCTCAAGGTGAACTACAAGCTGTACGTACAAAGTTCAAATAATACCTTTTGAAAGACCACCATCAGGGAACAGCAGCATTCACGCCCGAGTGTTTTTATTAAATTTCACCCTGCGCACCGTCGAATTAATTAGAAAAAAAGAAAAACGAACAACTTTTCGTTTGAATTCATTTTTACCCCGAGATACTCCCAAAAACTTCTCTATGTGAGCGCTTCGTTATGACCTTTAATAAATTTTCCTACCTCGAAAAAAAGCAACGACACCGAAGGTAATAAATTCTCTGCATTGAGGTTTATGTGCTGGTTTCTTTTATGATTTATTTGATTGCGTTCTGACCTTAGGTGCTCAGCTTTCTTCAAAAGGTTTTTTTTGTGGGCAACGGACCCAAGTATGATTCGTAAGTAAGGATGCTTGTTTGTGGTAAAAGGAACGAACAGTCTCTTTCATTTTGTTTACAATTACAAGAGCAAGGGTAAAGTACTGAAAATAATTCCTTATCAAAGTCAATATATGCATTATAGAAACTACTAACTACTGAGACCATCTACACACACACGGGCGGCGTTAAAAACAGTTCAAAGTTAATCAAATTCCTTTGAGTTTCTTTTGATTTAGAGGGGGATAGGTAGGTATCGACATCATTGAAGAATGCATCTCGTTTTTAAGCAGCTACAACTTGGTTCTGCATGCCATGTTCTATGTTTTTTTTTTTTCAGCCAGCTATAACCCTTGATCAAAACCTCTTCAGTGGATCATGTCACAAATGCTCTGGGCAACGACGGTTGCCAAAAGTCTTTGATTTTATTTGAAAGTCAAAAAGACATCATAAACACTTTTTCGTAAATCATAAGATATTAAAATTTCAAAATGTCGTCATTCTTCGAATAATAAGAAAGCAACAAATACCATCGCAATCACAACCATCTGCAGAAATGGTAGTAGAGCTGGTGATTTTCTGCCCATGCGAAAAGCATACGAATATCTACGGGTGCTGAAATAAAAAAAAAAAATAATCCCCAGACGAAGAAGAATAAGAAATTATTACAGAGCATTTATCGTCCATCGTCCAACGTACAAAAGGTTAGAATGGAAAACTTTGTCCAATGTTATAATGAAAAGTTAAGATCTGGGAGTTGGGAGTTGGGACCGAAGAAAATACCAAATCTCCGGATTGTGCGGATACACAAGGAGAGAAAAACTGTACCCTCTCTGCATTACAATCTATGGGCCATTGGTACAGTTAATTTCCCTTGGAGCTCACGAGTGGCGAAGGATTTATCGAAAACTATTTTTCAAACAGCAAAAAGCGTCTAGGGAGCATGTGGAAAATTGCGTGCAATTATCTGGAAAAAGTTTCAACACAAACACACACACACATGAACAGTGAACAACGGAGATAACGAGCGAGGGACAGGGCAACTTCTCAGTTTAAAATGAATGTGTGTGCAGGGAATTTCCAATTGGGGTGTGTTTTTTTTTTTTTATTTTTTCTGTTGGATCATCCTTTGCATGGATGTGCAAATTCTGTCAAATAATTTAAATTAATTGTATGCAATGCTAATTAAGTTATATCCCATCAGAGAGGGTGGCGCGACTCAAGTCATTAATCATAGGTATCGAGTGAACTGTAGGTTTGTGTGCATAATGCATAAATATTATAACATTTGCAAAACGTCCTGTGAGAATTGAAGTTGTAAAGGGTGCAATAATTGTGGTATCGCTGTGTGAGGTCATTAATTAGAAGTCAGTCGTTTCATTTAGCTAATTGATGATAATTTTGAGTTGGAAAATACACGCCATGGTAGATACAGATGAATTTTTCCAGTAAGCCTTTTCGGTTTTTGGTAAATACATATAGTCACATGAGCATTGAATTTAGTGATGACAAAAAAAAAATTATTAATCGATTAATCGATCATATGATTAATCGAAGGGATTGATTATTAATTGCGATTAATTGCAACGAAATTAATCGATTAATCGATTATTCGATTCACTTCCACGACGATTCACTTCCACTCCCAATGTTGTCGTCTCCACGTCCAATTTCAGCCATTTCGCTTCTGATGGTTCTCATATCTTTGGACAAACTATGTGATCCTGAAAATGATTTTTTTTTTTTTGTACCGTGGGTCTAGGAGTGATGATGCTGCTAATTGAAACGAATGTTCTAATTGTCTAAAGCGACGGTCAAATTGGTTCAAAATATTTGTATTGTATTAGTCATAGCTTCCAATGGTCTCAATAAGGTAAGCTTATCCACAATTTCCTCTTTAGTTTTGGTTGTTATCATAAGCGGTGAATCGGATTCTATCTAATACTGATTACTTGTGCTCGCAGATATTTTATTGCTTGTGTTTCCGCAATGATCTGCGCTGTATTGTTCTAGACAGTATTGCTTTAGCAATGATAGTTCTGTCTCGATTATTTTTTGAATTAATCGATTATTTTGTCGATTAATCGAAAGGGAAAAATCGATACAATTTAATCGTTAATCGAAAGAAAATAATCGATTAATATACAATTTTCGATTAATCGTGCCATCATTAGCATAAATATAGTATTTTGACTGTAGGTAGCAAGTGATTCTTAGTCATTTATACGCCGGTGTACTGTATAGATTTCGAAATCCGATAGGGCACATAGTACCTACTGCTCCTTTTTGAAATAGGTAATAGGCAGACAAGATAGGTAATTAAAAAATAAAAAAAAAAATAATTTGTCACAGAAGAGGGTCCGTGCCTACACTTGTATATGCCGAAACCGCACAGCTGAAGGACAGTTGTACTCTCTCTCTCTTCAAACGGAGATCTATGTTATGTTATCCTATAATGGCTGATGAATATATTCTTAGGAAAATTTAGAGGAAAAGGTAGAGAGGAGAATCTGCGTCTGTAACGATAAGCTTCTCTTAAGACCTTGATCGTTGCTCAACCCTGGTTACCCGTTCCAAAATAGTTCGGGAATGAAAAAACCCTTTGATCTATGTAGGTCGCAAGGCTGAACTCTTCGAATCTTGCCTGTGTCCTAGATCACACTGGGCGGAAAATTAGATATCCGATGAGTTTGCTTGTTTGCTAAGCAAGGTTAGTTTGCCGGGACCAGGACCAGAACCTGCACTGGGTCTTCCTGTGTCCTCAGACAGGGCCTCCATTGACGATTGGGTTTCTATATGTTTATGCCAATTCAATTCAATCAATTTATTAATATACGCAAAGCCTTGAGATTGAAATCTCTTTAGTGGCTTTAAAATTTACAATTTATAAAATTTATCGACAATTTTGAGTAGGAATATATCTAAATTTATGGCTCTCCAGGATGTGTGGAGACTAAACGCATGCTCCCAAAAGTCAGTAAGAAGTCTGCGAAATTCCTGTTTTATCTCAGCAGAAAAGACTGTAGACAACTTATTGGCGTTTTTATGGGCCACTTGCATCTTAGTGTGCTAGGCTTAAGTGATACCACTGTCTGCGACGCTTGTAGAGAGGGTGACGATACTTCGGATCATTTCCTTTGTTATTGTCCTGCCTTTTCTCCGATCAGGTGGCAGATGTTTGGCGCTAATGTGGAGAGTGCTAATTCATACTGTAAGCTCCTTATAGCTGTAGTGCGAAGAAAGAAATTCCAGTAAAATTGGCAATTGGCAAGCTTTGAGCCAGTTTGAAGCATTCCGTCTTTTTTCCCATCCAACGTCTTCCATATTCATAAAATAGCATATCCTTCTATTCATTAATTTACGTTTTACATACTTCTATATCTATGTATAAGTACTTTTAAATGACAAATATGTTTAGACCTTAATTAAAATATATCTCAGGCTCTGAATTAACTAGATAGAATGCATTATACTTGTGTGGATAGATCGATTCAGTAGATATACCTTAGTTTCATATGCAACAGAAATGAGATTACAATCCCAATCAGTCTAAGTGACTGAAAGGAGTATCGGTTACTGGGTAGTATGTACCTATCTACACCTAGTATAAAATCCGATACAAAAAAAAATATTTCTGTCGAATCAAGCAAAGCAAACCCAAAAACATTCCAGTCTTCTTAAACCAGTTTAAGGTGCTAACTCATTGCAACTTTCAGAAGAACCGATAGTTTTGGTTTTCCAAGGGCCTGCTGATCGGAGTCGTCGTCTCTTAAAAGGGCGAGACAGTACTTTAAAAAATGATGCATCGTCTCTGTTCCTTCCTCAGTTTTGCTGCTCCTGCCTAAATCCTTGGCGTCTACATATAGGTGCCATTTGTTTTCCGAATAAATTTATAGTACACAGTGAACTGTAATTATTTTCTTGAGCATGCAAATTAAGTTCCTGGTATAGCGGCTAGCGTCGTAAGACTTTTTGCTCTTCATTCGTCCAGCTTTGGTCAAACGGTTCGAGCAGTGTTGAAATATACTTTTGAGGGCCAGATGATGTTGGCTCGAATGTTATTTCCATCACTCCATACACTAGGCATGTTTTTTTGAAACCTCGCCAGCCAGGCGTTCATTTGGACAATTGCCAGCCCAATAGCAAGAAAGATGAAGCCGGCCGAATGAATTAAGGCAATAAGCCTAAAAGCATACCAGCATTTCGTATAAAATTATGCATTTGGTTGAAATATTTGATAAATTCTAACATTTTTCTCTGGAATGTTGTGTGCATGAGATAAGAACGCCATATGATTTAAGCAAATTGTACGGGAATTCTAAGCCACTTGTTACTTTCGGCGCCACCTGATTGTTCATTGTGAATTGAATTTAGCCAGCTGCCAGCCAGCGGCTCTCCAACTGGGGAGGAAATCAAGAGTTGTTGCCAGCAGGTTGTTGTTTTAATTAGCATGTGAAATGTATCTCAACTGGCATCTACTGGCAACTACTGGCAACCACTGGCTGGGGAGGTTTCATAAAAACGCAACTACTGTCGCAAGTGTTGGCTTCATTAACGTTTATCACTGAACCCTAGCCCATCGGCCATCTCATTCCCTTCAATACTGCTTGTGCGCAGGAACCCAGCAGAGCTTGACATTTCGGTTGCTGATTTTCTGTAGAATCTCGTCGACAGTTCTTTACAACCTTTAATTTGACTGTTTTGGATATTACCGACTTAAGAGCAGCTTAACTGTCTATACAAAGACAGTCATATTCGAAAGCTGGAAGATTGCTTTCGTATAGGTACATTAGGGTGGAGCGTACATTTTTTTTTTCGATTTTCATTTTCGAATAGCGTTAAAAAGTTGCCTAATTACGTAAACTATCCGCAAAAAATAATAAAAAAAATAAATTTCACTTTTGTTAGCCCTCTACCACAACTCAAAGTTTTACAAAATTGGCAAAAATAGCCTTAATTTTTGTTGTCGGCTCTTTAACTTTGAAAGTATAAGTCAGAAAAAAAATATTCTTAACAAAAGAGAGAGATAGTTCAATTTCCTATAAAAAAGATATAAACAACTTTTATGTACGATAAGCCGTTCTCGAGATACTTATTAAAAGGCGCCATAAGGACACCAATTAAAATTGTTTTTTTTTATGTAAAGATTTAAAAAAAAATTTAAAATAAAATAAAAATCATAAAATGTATCAGTTCAGTATATCTTTGCAATATGAAAATCGTTTTTTGTGTCTGCCGACCAGAATATCAGTTGACGAAAAAAAAGGCTAATGGTTTGGTTAATACAACAAACTCCAACGTCATCGCTTGAAGCAAAAACAAGACCGAGATCTCAATCAAATCCTCCAGCTTTTTCGTCTTCAACTACTCATAATACTGATACTGAACCCCAGCCAAGTACTTCAAAATGTAATGAGAGTAGTGAGAGAAATCGGCTGTATCTTCCAAATTTAGCAAGAGTTTGTGATCAGTACGGCATCTCGGATCGATCAGCAGCAGCAGTGGCGAGTGCAGTGTTACAAGATGTTGGTTTGGTAACAGCAGAGAATATACAAAACGTAATAGATCGAAGTAAAGTTCGTAGGGCCAGAAAACGGCAACGTGAAGTTATCCAAAGTGAAGAATGTCTTTCGTCCATAGAAAGTGTTTACTTCGATGGAAGAAAAGACTAGACATTGGTTTGTGAAAAACGAGGTCAACGAGTTCACAGAGTGACCAAAGTAAAGGAGCATATTTAATTACTCACCGAGCCGGGTTCATACTACCTAGGACATCTAACAATAAGCACACCTTCTGCAACAGGGAAAACCATAGCGGATACCATAAACTCCTTTCTTTCGGACAGACACCTAGACTTGAGTAAGTTATCTGTTATTGGTTGCGATGGTACAGCTACAAACACTGGTTGGAGAAGTGGGGTTATTCGGCTTATGGAGTTGAAATTGGGGAGACCGTTGCAATGGGTCATATCTCAACTACATGCCAACGAATTGCCACTACGTCATTTATTTATTAAATTGGATGGAGCTACATTAGGACCTCAACTCTATTCCGGACCCATTGGAAAGGCGTTAGAAAATTGTGCTGACCTTCCCGTTGTTGAGTTTTCACCAATCCCAGGTCACCTACCTACTTTATCTAAGACAATTCAAGATTCCTTAAGTACGGATCAAAAATATTTGTTTCAAATGTGTGAGGCTATAAGCAAAGGTTCCTGTCCTATAGATCTCTCCAACAGAAACCCGGGAAAAATGGCGCACTCGAGATGGTTAACAACTGCCAATAGAATATTGAGACTTTATGTAGCTACATCGAATCCAAATGATAACTTGACAATACTTGCTAACTATATTTTAAAAGTGTATGGTCCAGTTTGGTTCAGTATTAAAAAAGACAGTTCATTTACAAATGGCCCAAAGCATGTATTCGAGTTAATAAATTTGTCAAGATGTTTTAGGTCTATTAAGGGAAATAATAGACCCCGTTATTCAACGTAATTCATATTTTGCACACCCAGAAAACATATTGATGGCAATGCTAAACGATGAAAGACCACATATCAGAGAATTAGGCTTGAGAAAAATTATCTCAGCTAGAAAAAAACAGCGAGTTGGGTGTTCAGTTAGAATTTTTAAACTTCCGAAATTAAATTTTAAAGCAAATGATTATCTTGACTTAATAATCTGGGCTGAATCACAAGTCACATCAAATGAGTGATCAGGAATTGGAAGAACTTCTGCAAAACAATTCTTCAATTGACATGCCATTTCCAAACTACCCTTGTCACACTCAAGCTGTTGAGCGCTGTGTGAAGATGGTGACCGAAGCTTCAACCACAGTAGTTGGCGAAAAGGCCAGAGATGGACTTATTAGATCAAAAATACATTCTCGAAATATATTACCATTTTTCCACACAAAAAAAATTATAACGTGATAAATTAAAGATCTATGTATTGGTAGCTTTTTAAATTATTTTCTATGAATTTTTAGGTTTCTATTTTTAAGTTTATGTTAATTTCTTGTCCTAATAAAGCTAATATATATTGATTTTTGGTTTCTTATTTCATGAATGACATAATATAAAGGTATTTCAAACTTGTGGACGAATCTTTTCATTAACAAAAAAAAAACTTTTTTTTTTCAAAACATCAAAACTTTGAGCTAAGGTAGAGGGCTAAAGACTTTGTCCAAAAAAAAAAAAATTTATGTCAAATTATTCTACTCATCAAAATGCAACGAAATGGAGGTATTCGAAACTGATACATCAACTTTTATTTTTCTCCATACATTGACGCTCCACCCTAAGGTACATGTGACTTGATACTTTGTATATGGACAGTTACTTCTGCTTGAAAAACGCTTCAAAAATTGGTTAGTCTTAAAAACTTCTTTATTTTCATTATTTCCGAGTTCCGTAGCTGTCTTTATTTTGGATTCATTATGACTGCTTCTTTCGTCCAATGCTTCTTGCTTCGGAAGAGAATGCAAATTTGTGAATTGATCTCGACAAAGGCAGCAATATAGCCCGTTATGGCATTAAGGCTTTCGGAACATTCCCAACCGACGTTTTATAGGTCTTCTCACTCAACCGGGGAGAACTCTACTAGTCTGAGACCTCCCTCTATAAGTACTGAATGAGGTGATTTTAATGAAGGCGAAGACTATAAATTATTATTTGCGGTTCCAACTGCAGTGCACTCCTTACAGCTTCTGCGGAACTAAGCGTGGCAAGACTTGCTACTTTATTTAGCATGCTCCTATGGCTTACGGTCCTAGTGATTGAAATGTACCTACATCAAATAGGTGATACACGGTTTCAAGCCCCAATTTTTCCCAAAGTCTTTCTGCATTCCTTTCCACGCCTTTCCTTTGTGTTTTTCTTTTCCAAGATACCTAATATGGAGTCTGGGACGACGCCGAAGCTCCTCGCTTATCTAGAGGGTGACACCATTAAACTTTAGTAGGTATCGTGAAATTTGATATCAATATAGGGAACACCCCAAAATCGGTTAGTATCCTTGTTTGACGTCCACCGAAAATTATTTCCAGAATCGAAATATCTACTTCATGGTGCAGTGCTAATTCTTAATGTCAATCATGCATAATAGCCTTTCATCCAAAAAGTTCAAAGAGCCAATTCTACCTCAGCTCAACAAACGACAAAAATACAACAGTGTGGAAGTAGCAGAAACTGAAGAACTTTGCCTTTGTCCCGTAGTAATATTTCGTGCCATAGTCTTGTCTATCGGTTTCCGTTGGACCAGAGAAATACAGTCCTTCCACCATTACATTGTTCCTGGTATGCTAAGCGTACACCCTATTTAGTTCATCCTTTCTGTGAGTAGGTATAACTTGATATTGCTGCCATGGTGTCCACAAGTGTCAATTTTGATACAAATCGAAAGACAATTTTCCTATAGCTGTGAATGTGCTGCATAACTTGGTCCCTATGAAATGTTTGAAGCTGAAGCTAAGAATATGCTTGGTCCCTATGGAAATTTCATTCACAACCAAGCAAAGTTATGACAAATGCCACATCTTTCTGCCCCACTGACTCGTAAAATGTCCACTCAAAAGTGTCGATAAACAAAATGAGCATTGGCCAAATTAAGTTACGTTGTTCTCCCTCTAGATGGTGCTGTTCGAAGTTCAACTTCAACCTGAATTGTAGATACATATTTTCCAAAAATGCTATTCCACGTGAATGAATTCGAAAACCTATAGTTTGCGATATAAACTTCAAATTCTGACCCATTGAATTATTTTTCTCCGTAGGTAACAATCCCAGAACTTGGAACGAATGCTTATTGTTGATTGGTAACCAGGGATTTCTCAAAACTAAGGGTTCACCTAATTTTCTGCTGCCAATGAGCCCCATCAGCCCCCCACAAAGAACACCCAGCCATGCAGGGCTCCTTTTACTCTTTTTCCTTCTCCTACATACGGATGGATGGCTGCAGGATGTTGTGTCCTCATGTTGTGTCCCCTGTTTTTGTGTGATAAATTTTACCGGACACCAACATCTGGTGGATTATGTATAAATAATTGACTTTGCATTGTGTGCGCTGGTTGATTCCTGCTCTGGCTTAAATGTTCAATCCTTTCCATAATATACAGTGTTCAGGTTCAGGTGATGTGTACTCCATTCTCCGTGTAGATAAGTGGCATAACAAAAGAGAACACGTAATTCATCTCGGATTTTTTTTTTGGTCCCAGAACAAGGCCTTCTGCTTGGCCGTCGTCGTCGTCATCAATGGTGTTGTTGTTCGACGTCTATCGGACACCGACGTGCCTAAGTGCAATAAGTAGGATGAGGCTGGTGTTCCCTTACATAAATTGATTGTCATGTCATATTAATGCCAGGTCCCAGTCCCAGGTGTTTAGGGCAGGATACGACCACGACTAAAATCGATGAACAATAGAGAGTTTTTGTGTGTGAGGATTTTGTATGGATTCCACTTGAAATGTTTTTCAATTTTCTATCTCTTTTTGTTCATCGGGCCAAGAGAAATGAAACGATTTATCCTTGAAAATGTACGTTGGATTGTTTCTCCTTCAACCCCATTTTCGAGAGGTAGGGTCGAAATTGTGTCAGCCAAAAAATTTGTGTGCACCTCAAAACTTTTATTATTTCCATTTTTTTTTTCTTCTCCGTGTGTATCATGTCATATTGAGTGTTTTCGTCGTCGTCCTTATCAAAATCCCATTCAATTGGTTAAAATTGCTGTTCTCATCAGAACCCACAAAGAAAATGGTTTAATTTTCGTTTTTGAACTCGAAATTGTGGGATGTAGGTAGATACGTTCCGAAGTGAGCTATTTGCTCATTGGAGTGGACTCGGATCTAAATTGAAAGCTTATGTTGTATAGGTATTTGAAAGTGCTTCACACATTCCTTGGTTTGGGGTTTTGCTCGTAGCACCATTGACCTGAAAAGCAAGTTGAACGCTGTTGATTGTGGTGGCTCTTAATCGGATGCGGGTGAAAATTGAAATAGTATAATCTATATGTATATCGAACTCTCGAACAGTCATTGGTTTGACTGACCGCAAATTGGGTAATGGATTCCACATTAACGATATGGGAAAAGGATTGAATTCTCAAATTGCTACATCCAGATGGGAGTGGAGTGGATTATCCTTTGAGATAAGTTTGACCGTTGAATACATTTATTTGGTAGGGACTTCATAGACAATGTTTGCACAATGTAATGCAAGGCGATAAGAGCAAGCACGCATCAGTTATGTGGAAGTATAGGTACTCAGGAAGAGTACCATTTTTAATGAATGAAATGGCGGCAATCACAACACATCCACAGAAGGACGAGATAAAATCGTGAGGTTTATGAAGAGAGAATTTCGGCTGCTAAAGGGGAGAAACGAATAGAGTGAGATCGAGGAAACAGATCGTAGTCTAAACCAAAAATCATTTTATCAATTTGCAGCACAGAGTAAAACCAACAACACCGAGATCCCCATGCACGAACAAGGAAACCCTTTAGGAGAGTCATACATCGGTGGAAAGGCTATTGAATTCCTGCAGAGAAGACAACCCAAATTCCGCTGTAATGCAGAACTAATATGAATGCTAAAAATCAGGAGAAGAAGAAAAAGCAGTATTGCGTTTAAATAAAAAAATTAAAATTTTTAACGTTATATTTGAACTTGGAAGACCGAAAATTTTAACTATCCTATCGAATGAAGAAAGTGACATTTCACATCGTCACTAGCCGCTTGCTATTAGCAATTCCACCTTCCATTTGGTTTCTACGCTATCAGTGCGCGTCCTACTTAAAATTTCTGATCTGGGTACAGGGCGTTGCCGCATCAAGGTAGGAAGCAAGCTTCCCAAGATCTTTGGTATAGAGAAAATGAATTTAGACCAGACCACAAATCTGACAAGAGTTTTGAAATCGAGGAATTTTGATCACATAATCGCCACAAAAAATTCTAATAACGACATCACGTTAGACACCAAACGAATAGTAACATTTGCCAATCACACTTCCTTTGTTCATAGAAGTCAAAGAAGTAGTAAGGCCTTGGCACGAAATACTATTAAAGGTCGTGCCCTATTCTATGTGGCTTAGAAGAAAAGACGTTCCGAGAAAGCAGATTAATCAGTCCAGTTTTGAAAGAAAAATTCTTCGAGTAGTTTTCAGTTCCGTTTACGTTGATGTTATGTTTCGAAAAGCAGATTTAACAGCGAACCGGTATCGCCACCAATCTGGTCAGAAAACTGACACTCCGGCCGGCACCATAATATCTTATTGGTGTTTCAGATACCCGTTTATAGGCGCTTTTCTTTTCTCGTTCAAAGTAGAGCACGTCAAACATGCTCCGAGCGATCGGATTTATTTTATGGAACGTATTTGAAAACTAGCTATCATTATAATGAAATTACTATACAAACATACTCTGAGTGTGAATATTTTATTTGCTGTATTTATTGCTGCTGTTACTTTTAATGAAAAGGACTGGTCTATTTGAATGTTCAAGAAAGAATGAAAATTTATTTTCAAAAATTAAATAGAATAAAATGATATATGTATATGTAGTCAAAGCTATATAAAAATATTTAAGAACAGTATTTCTACTCCAATACTCCTCCTGAAATACGGTCGTCTATGATTCCCATAGCTCTTGAATGATGTTCAATGCTTTGCTTAGCTAAAGCTTTTGTAAGAATGTCAGCTGTCATATTTTGAGTACAAACATACTTCAGCTTCAACTTATCAGCTTCAAGTACCTCTCGTACGAAATGATGCTTGACATCTATGTGTTTGGTTCTAATATGGAAAGTTGCATTCTTCGCCAATTGCAAGGCGCTTTGATTATCCATATAAAGAATAATCTTTCCAGCTTCTGGTAAAATCTCTTTCTTCAATGTTTCCAACCAAAGAACTTCTTGTACAGCTAAACTCATAGCCATATATTCCGCTTCGGTTGTGGAGAGAGCTATAGTAAGCTGCTTGCGCGAATTCCAGGTGATAGCTCCTCCTGCCATGATAAAGACAAATCCTGTTGTTGATCTTCTATCCATTGAGTCACTAGCAAAATCTGCATCGCTGTATCCATAGACTCCAGAATCAGCTTTTGCTTTCCGTGAATAGACAATCTTTTTGTTGATGCTGCCTTTCAGGTATCTTAAGATTCTCTTTGCAGCTGCCCATTGTTCCGGGACAAGTATTAAATCTACTCAAATAGTTGACTGAGTAGATTATGTCAGGTCTAGAGATTCTTGCTAGGAACAAGAGGCTTCCAATTAATTCTTGATATGGTACGTCGTTTACGTCCTTTTTGTCAGGTTTTTCAAACTTGCATTGCGAATCCATAGGTGTTGATATTGGATTGCAATCTGCCATTTGGAACTTATTCAGCAAATCTTCTATGTACTTTTCTTGATCTATATAAATGGTGCCTGCTTCTCTGTCTCTTGTGAGACGTATACCTAGGAAACTAGTTGCTGCGCCAAGATCTTTCATGTCGAAAAATGACATAAGGCTTTTCTTGAAAGACTTCATATAATTTACGTCATTAGTGAAGATTAAAAGGTCATCCACATAAACAGTCAAGATGAATACCTTTTCTCCGTCCATTCGATGATATAAACATGAATCAGCTTTTGATTGAACTAATCCCATTTGTTCGAACGACTTGTGAAGTTTCTTATTCCATACTCGCGAAGACTGCTTCAATCCGTAAATGGATTTCTTTAACTTTAACAGATCGTCCCTGCAACTTCTCGAATGTTGTTTGCGATGAGGCCATTTTTTCCTCTAAACGTTGCTCTATATCGTAGATATTATCGTTAATCTTTCTCTATTTCTACCAATTCCTTAAGTTAAGGCCCATAACCTAATGAAAAGGACTGGTCTATTTGAATGTTCAAGAAAGAATGAAAATTTATTTTCAAAAATTAAATAGAATAAAATGATATATAGTCAAAGCTATATAAAAATATTTAAGAACAGTATTTCTACTCCAATAACTTTTGCATTTTTGTGATTCATTCATAGTTCATAGTATGCCCTATCCCCTTTTGAAAATATGTGTATATATACCAACTGAGCCAGTTATTTCCAATTTTTATCGGGGTGGGTTCTTTTACTTGAAGGCTTCCTCGTATCTTCGAACTCTTATTCAATCAAGCTTTGTTACTCTTGCTGACATGCGAGGAGTTAGACATCTACATCTCATCTTCGGTTAATTTGCTCTTATACTTTTTGGACTCTGTCCAGTCCAGCATTGCGAACCGTATGTTAGCACCGGACGAACAACTGCGGTTTAGAGCCTTTCTTTTAGCTAAAGCCTAGTATCCTGTTTGCTCTAAATTTTAGGGACTACCCTTTACTCCACAGCACAGATTTCGATTTTTGATATTTCTGTACCTACTTTACTCGATTTATAAGTATTCCACGAATGAATCAATTCAAAATATTTTTTGTTCCGAAAATGACAAAATTCTTCGCGAGATGAAATAGTAGAGACTTATTTTGGGCAGAGTATAACAAAATTGTGCGTGGCACGTATAACACGCAATATTTTTAGACTGAAATTTAGCCTGCGGATACTGCTTTGCTAAACTGTTTTTTGTATGGAATGATAGGTACAATTTAGCGCGAGCAGGATACTGGGGTTTAGGGAATATTTTCGGACACAAATTAATATTTAAATATATAAATAAAAAGTAAACGCTGTTCGTTGATTCAATTTGGCCAATTTTTTTAAATGTTTATAATAGTCGGAATACGAAAGTTACGGAAGGAAAAATTGGAAAAGTTGCCCGGGATGCATAGACTGAGTTCCTTATACTCGAACAAGAAAAGGTCTAAAAAAGCGTTTATATCCTGTTCGTGGATATTCCTTTTCCACCAGAAATGCTGAATTGAATTTTAATTTGTGGCATTTTATTTGATTACTTATTTAAATTTTTTAAAAGAACAAGAACAAAAGATGTTAGGCATCGAAAGTGAGTAGACATATTGACAATCTCGTCCGACAAAACATTTAAAGACCTTTCATTTATCTGAAATATGGGTCTGGGTAAGTATACAAGAAAGATCTAATTTGGGGACCCCGTAGGTCAACAATTCAGGGCTGACAAGTTGATTTACCATTTTCCTTTGTCATACCTTTAAATTATTTCCATGAACGCAAAATTTGTATACCTATGTAAATAAATTTTGCGTGTCCCTTCAATTATCTATGTTTTTTTTTTTTCTGAAAATTTAATGGAGAATAAATAATTGATTATTTGGACGTATTGTGATGTAATTTAATTCACCTAATAAGGGAAGGTGGAACCATTTTAGTCATTTGAATTTCAATGACCTTTTGTCTTTATATAATATAATTTGACATTGACATTGTAAAGAAATCAGAGATCCACTTTTGTTAAATTAAAAAAAAAAAAACAATGTATCTCCATCTCCATGAGATATAAATAAAAATTATTTGCCGGCCCTTTCGAATAAAAATTTGAAGTACCTACTCACTCTTTTAATTTTGATATGAAAGAGAGAAAGAAATTGAGACATGAGAACAAGGAATAGACGATATAGGCCTACGGCCGTAAAGAACAAGTCGTCTAGGGGAATTACGAAGGTGCTGTATAACGTTATACGGAATTTCGACAGATGTAGAGAGAGACCAATTTTTAATGACTTTAATTTTGATATCCCAAATATTTTTCCAAGCCGCGAGGAATTTAATATAGATAACGACCTAGGGACGATATATATGGATGACTCATAACCAGATACTCGTCAAAAGTAAGTTCATTTTTGTCTTTGGAGCTTGGAAACAATTTTTGTAAATATCTGTAAATTATTTTTTTTTCTGTCGAAATGAAATATGCTTTATTATTGTTATTTCGTTGTCAAACTTTTTACATATGGTTGGTTTTTAGACCTCATTTCAAGACCATACAGAAAACTCAAAAGAGCATCGGTGTTCACTCACTTTTGACGCTCACTGTAAATATGGAAGCAGATTTATGCTCGGAACTAATGCCAAAACTGGAATCTTTTAAGAAGAATTTAGTGATTCCGAGCTGAAGTTTGCGGCATAATAGAGACACCGGTCCAATTCTCATACACTAAGAGTACATAAAGAGCCTTCTGGCACTAAATAGATCATACATTAGCGTCATACATCTGGTACAATCATAAGACGCTGTCATTGGAGTCATGCTCCATAAATGGGGGATAGGATAGAAAACAACTATTTGTGTATCAAAAACTGTGGAAATGAAGATAAGGTAAAGTTAATCTCCGGCCAGCCAGTAACTTGATTAGCCTTGGTTTATGCCGCATTTCAGTCTCACTCCTAAAAGGCGATTGTCAATGGAGTTTCCAGCTCAGTTTTCTATAGGGAACGAGACCTAAATTATTTGGCACTGTCGGAGAAGCTGAGACGGATTCCAGGGTCACTAGTATTCAATTTAGTGCTAGCAGCCACAGCTGCGGTGAAAGTACTCCACCCTGCGAAATACCGCGTTTCACTGACCTTCTCAGCTTGCAGCAGCCAAGTTCTGAGTTAATAACCCGTTTGAACAACATTTGGTTGATCCAGTGACTTAGCTTAGCGTTAACCTTCAGGTTCCCGAGTGCGGTAATTAAAGCTCCCAGCTCTATATTTTTAAAACCCTCTTTGATGTCCAGGAAGACTACTATTGTAAAATCCCTGACGGCTAGTGATTTTTTCACTGTGCCAGAGGAGTGGAGAGCTGTGTCTTACGGCCTGCACTTATTGGGATTTTGAGATCATTTTTGTTTCGATATTGTTGCGAATCTACAGGTCTATGGCCCTGGACACAATTAATAGTTAATTTATTTTGTTTATATATAGTTAAATTTTACGAACTCATTATGGCAATATTTTCAATATAAAATGATCTATTGTGACCTACAAAATACTTACGGTGAAGCTTCAAAATAATAATTCGTATCGCCCATTGTAGCTTAAAAATAATAATTCGTAACGCCCATTGTAGGTACTCGTGAAAGTCCTAATTATATGCCTAGATTGTTAGCAAACCCCGCCTGCTTTGCTAGGCCCTAAATTATAATTTAGAACTATGTACACATTTTGTTTCAGTGTGCTTCATATGCATTCACAAATGTGCGCGAAAATATATCAATTTTTTTTTAAATGAAAAATGGTGTATTTTTAAAACGAAAATAGCTTATGTCCTGCACACAATTATTTTAAACATTTGAAAAAAAAAAATTTTGTAAATCGGTGCAATAGTTCTTAAGATTTTTGCGGACATACCTACAATTGTTGTCTTTCAGTTTTATAGATATCCTAATGCCATTCTGACAATTCTCTTAATTTTTCAATAATTCAAAAAGGGTTGTCTCTCGGGTTATGTATTCATCAGGATATCATTGCCCAGTTAAACAATTTGTAAATTCAGCTATACCTATATAGTCGCACTGTCTATAAATAAAATACTTCATTCGAAAGAGTATGGTAAATATTTGTTTGTTTATCCAGCATTTCGATATTAATCAACCATAAAACAAAAATTGTATTCATCATATCTATGCATTGATGTGTGTGTAATGATGGAACCGCACCAAGCAAAAGTCGGCAAATGAAATTAATGTCCACACCCATACCGCCCTCGGTGACGTTTCGCTATCAAAATACACCTCTTATGATAATTTAATTAAAATAATTCTCATAAGCTACGCGCCTTATTTTACCTCGAAAATTACTTACACGGCTGTCTCTTTCTATCTCCCTCTGACAGAGATGCGTCTACGTACAAGTGGTTATAATTTTTAATTGCGTTTAATTAAAATAAACAAAAAATTAATTCAATTTATTTATCCACGCACAACGAATTGTTGCATAAGTCCGTTTCGTTTCACATTTCCCCACAGGATTTCGTTGTACCATTCCCTGACACCAGCAGCGTCACTCGCTGCATTAATGCAAGAGTGCAGCTTGAACTCTCTCCTGACATGCAGAAGGAAATTAAATTTTCTTATTCATCCAGATGGAAAATTATGTGAAAATCATATCACCTAAGGACCCTGTACTGTATACTGTACAGTGTACAATATAAAAAATGCGGTAAAACAGCAGGGATCTAGGTATATATACATTTTTCTGCATATGAAAGTAAGGATGTGTGGATACCTAGCGAAAGAAAAACGCTATGCGAACAAGTGCTCATGCAGGCACTCAAAGCTGACACGGTTTCATTAATTTCAAGTAGTAGTCACTTATTAAATGATTTAATGCAATTACATTACAATCCTTGTAATGTTCACTCATTCGTGAATTTGCGTAATATCAGGGGATCTCTGATGAATACATTATACAATTTTTATTTTATTATTAAAGGATATGTGCCGCTGAAAAATTGTATACTGCTGGATCTGGATTTATCTATTCAGGGTGATTCCTTTGGAAATGTGTAAGTCCTTGAACATTTAAATTCTGGATCTGTTACAAACGATTTACTCACAATTTGGTGCTGTCAGATTTACATATTTAAGCTTTGGCAATTTTTTATGATTAATATTTAAGTAGAGTCGAGAGATTGACAAACTTTGTAAGCAACAACAAGGACTTTAGTTCTCAACTCAAAGTTCGCACAAATGGTAGTCGCTTGAATCGCTTCACTTTCTGACATGATGAAGATATAAAAAGTCTTCCCAAAGAGGAAGAAAATATAGCGTACAAGTATTTCACCCTCTACCCAGTCAGTAATGGGCGGGGAGAGTTTTAAGCCTTATACCCTATTCACACCAAGCCGAAAACCGTGTTTTCGTCAAAAAAGTTTAGAAAACTCGTTGATGAATTCACACCGAACACCAACTCGTTTTCGTTTGACGTTTCAATTAGCTGTGAAACTAGCTATGAACTTTTTGTGGCGACTAGACTTTTATTTTAGTTACTAAACTTCGCTCGTATTGACATAATATATAAACAAAATTATTTAAGCTACTTGATAACAGTTAACTTATGGTTAAATGCATAAAATAATTAACATAAACAACAATCAAAATCAAAACATCTGAAAATACCATTTAGTTGTGGCAGGTAGTGCTGCCGTTCTAAAAATATAGAAAAAACTGAATAATTTGCTCTTTATTGTGCAAAGATAACAAGAGATTCCACATTTGTAAACAAAAAACTAGAAGGAACGACAGCACTGAGAGAGAGAGCTATGCGCTCAGCAGTTTTGCTGAGCTCGCTGAATGTTGCAAAAGGTGTGTTTGCTTCAACAACCCAACGATCGTACTCGTTTTCGTGGCGTTTTCATGGAAAACGACCTCAAACAACTTGTTTTGAAAACTGTAATATGTATGGGAAAACTTCTGTTTTCGATAAAGTTTTCGACTGTTTTCGCGAAAACCCAGTTTTCAGCTTGGTGTGAATAGGGTATTAGTTTGTCCTTCACCTGCAAAAAAAAAAAACGTTTAGCCCGGTTCGTGTCTGTTGCAGAGAATATATCCTTAAACCCAGACATCCCAAATTGTCCACATTATGAAAACGTAGGACGTTTATTCTATTCTTCCATTGCCGACAATACGATACCGAAAGGATCGCTATACAGGACTAATTTGGGCACTCCCGATTATGTCGTAAATAACATGATTCAGAATGACGAATAGTGCACCATTGTTAGAAACGTGGTGGCGGTACGCATACTCAGCGATCTTGGGCGTTAGGATGCCAACGTAAATCATCAGTTTCAATAAAGTTCAAGATGGCGTAAAAGCTATTATCCGATGTTATTTTTGATTTTTTTTTTTATGAGTAAAAAATGTTGGTTCTGCTTTTGTATTTGATGTCTTAAATTTTATTCCACATTAAGTCGAGAGCCTTAGGCATGTTCCTCAGTTAACACAAATCGGTCTGTTCGGGAAGGGAGCTGAGTTAAAATCACGTCGGATCATTGTCGCATCCAAGGTATTCACATTCCAGCCCAAAAAACGAAGGCAGTTTCGTACAAAAAAGTCACAAGAAGGCGTGTTGCCCTGTCTAAGACCTTTTTTTTACTTCAAAAGTCTCAGTAGGTGTGGTCTTACCAATTTTCATTGGATCTACAGATCGTCTCTGTATGTGCTATCAAAATCAACATTGGTGAGTAGAAGACCATGTCGGTTTCTAAATCCTGGGTCTTTTCCATAGATCACCCATCAAATCACCTGAGAGCACTGAGGTAGTGAGAGCTTTAATTTTACAATTCCCACGGCGGCGTCATGCTCATGAGAGCAAACATACGGCTGCACCTGGACTTTCCGATCGTTCAGCTCCAGCGAGGCAAATATTTCACGATGGCCTTCATTACCAAACGTACAAGTTGGCGTTTGTTGAGGAACTCTTCGAATGCGACTTCAATTCTCAAAGAAATCATGGGGCGCCTCTCGAAAAATTTACAGATGACGCCAACGCGATGTGGAGCGGCCAGAATACTCCCCCGATTTGGCTATTAGCGAGGTTTTTTTTTGTGTGTTTTTTTTTTAAATCCCGCATTTATTTCTTTGAACCTATAAGACCTGAAGGCCAATCCCTGTGCATAAATTGCGAACATACCCGGTATAATGTTTGTAAGGGTTTGGGTTATGATCATGACAAACGCCAGAAATCGCCTTACAGTTGCAGTTGCTAATACACAAGTCTTGGGTCTTATTTTAGCTGGAAGTCTAACATACAAGAAAGAGTTAAAAAAGCAAACACGGCACTTTTTCCTTGCAAAAATGCAATATGAAATAAATGGGACCACAACCTCGTACTATACCCGCTGGCTATACCTCGGTCATAAGGCCTCTGCGTGCCGAGGCATAAAGGCATTATACGAAACTCGAAGGCTGATGAACTTGTCAAACTCGGAACTACACTACCTATCATACCAAACAAATGTGTCTTAGGTATTCCGATCGCTACATGTAAACTATAATAACGCTGAATGGTATCAGAAAAACAAACCTTAGGTAAGTGATGGACAAATGACAAGTCCCATGTCTAGCGATAAAACAGATTTGGCCAAAGCTATATCTTAAATCTTGTAAGAAGTTTACCTCTCTTGACAGAAGCTTTATCAGCACTACAATAGGTGTCATCATGGGACACTGTCTTATAGACAGTCCAGATATGCACCTAGTCTCAGTCTAGTCTAGTGTGTGGTATTCTCAAAAGTTGTTTGGACAAAGAGGAGAATGAGCGACCATTCTCCAATTTTTCTGTACTTGTCTGGTTCTGTCACAATAACAAAAATTCCGTTTAGGAGCCTTATATTGCAGTGGTCTAAACATTCCTAAACATTCGAAATCTCCTACCTGCACTTCATGAAAAGCTTAAACTGCTTCAATGATTTTATTTCTAGATTTATATGGTATCACAAGTGTTCTTATAATGGTCTAAGTGTGTTGATGGGCTATTCTCGACAACCACTTTAACCTAACCAAACCTAACCTATGTAGGTATGTCACCTACTTAATATGATTTTCGAAACTGTGTAAAAAAACTTTAGATATAATACTACACCAAAAAGGGGGTTCTGCTTGCGGTCTAAGTGTTCCCTAAATTGGAATCGCTTTTTTTCGAAAGAAATACGAAAAAAATGACAAAAACATATTGTCCTTCTATCGCAACATAAGCTCGAAAAGATGTGGCAATGGAAATTGAAAATATCAAATACAAACACCTTATTGATTCGAAAACATAATCAAAGTAAAGAAAACTTTTACCCAAACTTAAGACATTGAAAAAGGTGAACATCCATTTTTCATTCCCTGCAGATATGTTAATGGGAATTCCTTAGCTGTCCCAAAAATATCCGATCAAAAACGGTAACAATTTCTATATGTACCCATACATATACATAATATACTTACTTTCGAAAACAAAATATTATTTTCCAAAAAAAATCTACTCTCTTTTATTTTCTTTCCAAGTCCCATTCATTATCCTTGCAATTCATCGAAAAAGCTTAAACACCCTACACGCCACCCCATTCGAGACCCTATCGTGCAATTTGTTGAAAACTTTCCAATTTGCATACATTTTCCAAAGGAAAAGTTAAAAAAAACACACACACACACAAACAAGGATATAAAGAAAAGAACTCAGTGTGACTTTCCTTTTCATAATAAAAAGAACGTGTTTTCCATGTTTATGCATGAAATTCACACTTCAATCGAAATTTTAGCCCAAACATTGGCACATATCATCCAATACGTGCTCGATTATATATCAACGGATACACATATTTCGCAGCGCATGTAACACACGCTGCCGATTACATACACACAAAACACCGACCGCGCCCCTAATCACTTAAAAGACATATTTTCAAGTTTATGAACATTTTACTTTGCCTTCGTCAAAAGCAATTGATAGTAGTTGACAAGCAGCAAGCTTGCGAGCCCGAGCACCATGCACCGACACCGAGTCGACGATGATGGTGGTGTGTGGGGGGTGGTGTCGGAAATGAGTTCCTACGACACGCGGAGTAAGTATATTTTCTCAATATGTCGTTTTCATCGGGGGTGGGAGTGCCAAAAATACCCCCCCGTACTTGTACACCGAAAATGACAAACAAAATTCTCCGATATAGGAAGGCGCATTGAGAAATAAATTAAAGGACAAGGAAAACGGGGAAGAAAAACACGAAATAAAAGGAATCCTGAATCAATTGTGTTGGGTGCCAACTCCCATATGTCCCAACCCACACTCCCATCGGCATCTCCCATGAAAGGCAAAATTACGAAATATGACAGAGGCTTACACACGGGTCGAATTTGAGTACATGAGACGAGTCCCCACCCCCAGGAGGAAAGTATGTGTATTAGTTGGTATCGGCGAAAGTGTGTAGTGTGCGTCACAACACCCCGAGTGTGGCTCATAAGGGTTTCTTTGTGTGCCCACAGATTTATTGATCGTTCGAATTTTGAAATTTTTTTGTGCGGCTCTTTGTTCGCTTTTTGTGTTTTGTGGTATTCACTTCATTTTTACGACTTTTGATTATATTATCCGATACGAGTGAGCAAATTTTCCTCCGAATTTGATTGCTCCAACTGTGCTCGTGTGTGTGTACTGTGTAGATGCGGCACTGGCTGCGATTTTATCGCGAACAATTTCAACGTGAGTGATTTGTTTTTAGGGTCAGCGAGTGTGAGTGGTGACACTCACGTACCTAATTATATGTCACATACGACGCAACCAAAACAAAAAGATTCCGAACGATATCCTGGAAGTATGGCGGAGCATAAAAGGAAAGTGTATCAAATTATGACACTTTGCCCATAGTGTGGAGGAGACCGACCCTTGTTGGTGGAAGGCAATTATTATTTTTATTACAATATTTAATTGAACGAATAAAGTTCGGAGCGGTTTCCTATCGATGTCAATAGGGTGAGGGCTGGTCATTTAGTGGATAATTATTTGACCATTTTGTTTACGATCGAAATAGATTGACAAGAGATTTAGGACGTAGTCATAGTTGTTGTAAGTGCGGTCAAGTTGTAGAGCCACTAAATAAGGTAATTTGGGCTCTTTTTTCTTGACATTTGTGTCAGAAAGTCATGTTATAGTGGTTAGTTGGACGATGGTCATCATATTTTGTCTGGTCAGGTTCTTCTTGAATGCCCGCAATTGTGAAATTTGATACCTCATCAGAGAAGAAATATACCCTGTAAAATTATTGCACATCGACCTATTTGAAGTGCATGACCAAAAAACCCAACTCAGCACCACCAAGCCACAATGTTGACCTACTCCCAGCGCATGACCCACGAAGCAATAATACAACATGTTACCATCAAGCGGACTCAGCAAAGCGGCAGCATAGGGCCAAAAATATGACATTGCAAATATTGGCCCGCAATGTATTACCGTTAGTAAGCATAATTTATGTATAAATAGGAAGTAATTAAAGTAAAATAAATGAGTTGAACTTTAGCAATTAAAGTAAAGACTTCTGAATAGCTATCCCCCCACCAGTGGTAAGGTGGCTGTTCATAACCGATATCAGACATCAAAAAGGCCGATTACAAACCGATTATCCCCTGATAGTGTAGCATTGACTGAACGTTTATGTATAATTGGACAGACGTCAATAAGTTTTCTAAACAAACAGGCGCAGTAACTCAGTGGTTAGTGTGCTGGACCACAGTCCGAGGAGTCCCAGGTTCGACCCCCGATAAAAAACAAATCAGTTCTCAAGATTTTTCCCTGCGCCACCTTTCGCGAACGTCTGACAAACATTCGAGAGTATAACTGTCCTAAAAAAGCTTCTCAAATCAGCCGTTCGGACTCCGACTCGGTATAAAATTGTAGGTCCCTTCAATTCGTCCCAAAATAAAAGAAAAACTCACATAAATGAATGGTTGTGGAAAGCTACAAGCTGGGCCTACAGTCTACACGACTGTTGCGTCAACTATTTATTTCTTTTTTTAAACAAACAGAACGGACAGACAAAAACATACGAACTTCTTAGCCACATTACCTGTTACTTCATCAGCTGAGCGTATTCTTTTTGGAGCCGACGCGTGTTGCTAAGTTTTTAGACTTGCCGATTGGTTCCTTAGGTGCTTGGCTAACTTTTTGGTGGTAATTTGGAAGTTGACACTTTGGATGTTGACGGGGAACTTTATTAGGCTGTTCCTTGGCTGTATCCATTTTTGGCTTCACCTTCACAGCCGATGAGTCAGTAGTATTGACTGTCAATGGTACGGGCCACTTTGCCATAAAGTTTCTCGGACCGGTTGACCTTCTTTGCATGCTTCCTCATCAGAGCCCTGTTTCTGTCAGAGAGCTTAGCAACAGCTCTGGTGCTCATTTTCTTTAGAAAACTCAACGAGCATTTGTAACCATCTCTGGTTTACTGCTCGGAGGTTCTTAGAGTCTTATTTTGATCGGTGGGAACGAGAGTGTGCTCTAGAAGTATTTTCTCTGTATCGGAGTCTATGGATTGAACGTTACTAGACTGGAAGGAGAATATATTCTCCAGTGCAGTCATGTCCGGCCAAAGTCTCTCCAACAGAGTGGTAACCTGGTAACTTCCAGCTTCCAGGGTGTCACCGGTTTTCTCCTGCCGATTTAATTTTGGTCTGCCAAGTAGCGAGCTGCCTTCACACCCTTGACTAACAGTGTGATCGTCCATAAAAGTTGGGCCCTCCAGGCTCCGTGGCCTTGCCGCTTCTAAATAGACGAGTTGATTTTCACATGCGGGTATTCCACCTGCAGTAGTAAAATCGTTTCGTTGTCCTTCCATTTTTGGTTTTCTTCGCATTAGTAACTTCGGCTACATTGTAGGATGCCAGGTCGCTACCCTTAGACCTATTTCACACATACCCGACAGCCGGCTAACAGGTGCCGGCTACCCGGTCGTTGGGAATACAATACATGTGTGAAATGGGCCTTAGGAAGTAAAACTAACACTTGAGACTCGACAGGGACTCGATTAGAATCGCCATACCCAGAAGGCTTTCAGCTCCTCGAATCACCCCCACCGACCTATAAGTTTCGCATGAATTTAAAGAAATTTTCATAAATTTTCAGTTATCCCAAGCAGGGGGTTTGCCGGGGCGCAGCATGCCTGCCCATGGGACTTATAGTTCATTTCGGCTGGTAGGATAGTTTGGTAAATTTTTTTTTTTTAGTCAGTCGTTGATTGTTTGATCTTGGCATCGGGTGTTGGTTCGCACTCTTTCATTATTTGAAAATAATGAATCGCTGTTTATAAAAAAACCAATAAAGTTTTGAGTTTGTACACCAAATAGTGACGTGCCAATCTCTCTATTTGTGTTTTGGCAGTACCAAAGTCCTGGAGTGGGATTCTGTACAAAAAATGAACAAAACGAAAACCGCTTTAGACATTAAAAAAAGAACGAACGCGGGAACTTGCGCCATCTAAGTCGTTTCGTTTTTCCTTCGTCTTCACAAACAATGTATCTAATTAAACTGTTCGAAAAACTGCTGTTTTTTGACAGGTGTACCTACCTTCTTAAAGTATGTTATCCGTCTTTTACTTTTCTGATTCTATATTGATGGGTATATCTCATTTAATGTGTTCCATTCACATAGCAATATCGACAGGCCCGGATTAAGGGGAGGGCATCAGGAGCTAGAACCCCGGGGCCCCCACAAAAGAGGGGCTCCCACAATAGAGACATATCCCATTGGCTGAGCTGGCGCTACATGCCCGTAGCCTCGGAGTTGGGTGTTCGATTCCAATTCTTGACTATTTATAAAGAAGACGTAAATCTGTCACCAAAAGAGAGATTCAAAGTATTCGGCTTTATCCCAGAAGTCGGTCACCAGATATGTGTTTCTCTCTCACATCGAGAAATGGAGATTGAAAATTTGCACCCTGAGGCATTGGTGAAAGTGTACAAGGATGATTTATAACCTAGTCTTTGTAATGAGTTGGTTCAATTCGTATCTTTTTATACAAAAAGAACTATGGAAAATACCAATCTACAGAGCTTTTCTACTACCAAATTCTTGAAGATCAAAATTTCAAACGATTTTTCGTCTAAAAAAGCTCGGGAGGTTCCGTTCCTGAACGCTAAAATTTAATTCCGCATAATTCATGTTTTTTATTTTGTTAAAAGAATTTACTTCGTTTCACAATAAATTAATTATTGAAAAAGTCCACTAAAAAAAATTATGCATTTTATTTGGAAAATAAGTAGGGCTAGGGGGCCTCCACTCCTTGGTTGCCCTACGGCCTAGGGCCTCCAGAGTCCAGACCTCAAAATGCGGCCCTGAAGATATCGATGTTCTCCCATAATTGTTGGTTACAATTGGACTTGATTTCATTTAATTATGCAGTCTTTCTACAGAAAGTAGTCATGAGC
Organism: Cheilosia scutellata; assembly: GCA_955612985.1. Classification (NCBI taxonomy): domain Eukaryota; kingdom Metazoa; phylum Arthropoda; class Insecta; order Diptera; family Syrphidae; genus Cheilosia; species Cheilosia scutellata. Next base: position 55,075,028 of record OY015314.1, read on the forward strand.
AGTATTGCCATTTTTGCCATATTGAAGACAGACAGATTTTATGCAGTACAACCTCCAGAATAAAATATACCCGACCCGAAATCAGAACTATCACTCAAAGCCAAAGATTACTGTTTCATTCGCTGCCTTAAATGACACCTCATCAATAACATTCGACATTGTTGCCAAACCCAATAACAGCTTATTGTATTACATCTTAGTCGTTTTGGGGAAAAAAATCATTTAACTCACGTGCTAAAGTCGTGTGATTTTTTTTTTTATTGAAACTTGACAAAGCGGTTAACATTCACGTTTCTCCCACAACTATTGTTGGGATACAACCAAATGCACCCACGCCCACTCATCCCTTCGCTCTTTTATTTTTTGTGGACATCCTCTTAACCATACACCCGTTTAAATAGGTATGTATTCACGTGGATCGGACGTTAAGCTCCGATTTTTAACATTTCTGACACGTTTGGTCTTAAAAGGTAAAATAATGGCAGCTGATGATATTGGTTTTCCATTGACAGTATACTCGTACGCTGTTGTTCCGGAATAGTAGCAGCAGCTAGTGAACCCCTGCAGTGCATTTCTTCAATTTCCAATGGATGACCGAAACAGAAAAGGAATCACCTTTAGGTGTTTTTGTCTGTTTGTGTTGGTTTCCTTTTTTTTATGGGGCACACAATGCGCGTATATACACTGAGTGAACGACAGTGAATGGCGCATCCTGAATCCAACTAAACACCCAAATCCAACCACCAGTGATATTGGGTTAATCTTCTTTGTTTTTGGTATAATAACAGAAAAATTCCTTTGTGCGGATAGGGGGAGAGAAGTTCATAGCAAATCGAGTTTTTGTATGAGGGTTATTTTTATGTGACTTTTATGTGATCCCTAGCTTTACAATACTTAGATAGATGATGTTCAGCAAGCGAATAAAGTCGAGAAGGGCGGGTATTGTGAAACAATGACCTTCAGGAAGCAAACACAATACTTAAGTGGAAAATCAGATTATATAAATCGTATTGAAGGGATAAAGGTAAAAGTGCAAAAGTGAGATTATTGTAAAGTTTCACCATTTGCATAAAGGAAAACAAATTAACAGGGATGGGAAAGAGCGGTTAAGGTGTTTTCTAGAATTTGCAAAGTTTATAAGCTCGCAGCATTGATGATTCAACTATTGAAGATGAAGACGTGTTGTATGAAGTTTTTTTTTATATATTTAATTTTTTTAAATAGGTACTTCTATCGGGATAGGATAGGCAACAGTGCCCCGAGGTGTTTGCTGATGGGTGTGAGCTATGGACTAAAAAAAATTGTTTTAGGTTTTAGTTGTCTTGAAATATATCTCTTAAGACAAAATTTAGATGATAGAAATGTCCATGCAATTTTATAGGAATGAAAAAATCGGGGAATAGATGACGGCTGGTCCTGGGAATTCTTTACAATTCTCTCTTTTGCCTTCTTTCGCCTTTTGATAGTTTTTCGGCGTTTGCTTTTATATATATGAGATCTAAGCACTCTTTATTAATTTCTTAAATGGATTAGAAACTATACCTTTAAGTCGGAGTTTATTTATATTTCAAATCGCTAATAGACTCAGAAGTTACTGTGCTGGTCTATTTTGCACATTTTAAGTTTTCTTTCCACTGCGTCACCTCTCGCGAACATCTGACAAACACCCGAGAGTATAACTGTCCGGGGAAAGCTTCTCAATTCAGCCGTTCGAACTCGACATAAAATTGTAAGACAATCGCTATTTTTTGATCGTCTCAGATTCTGAAAGCAAAAAGCTGGTTAATGGCTTTAAATATTTAAGAAAGTGTTTACTTTCTTATGTACAGTGGCCGGCATAAGTATTTTGACAAAACTAAAGTTAATTCTGCTCATAATTTGAACTTACTTCATGTAAATTTTGGCATCAATGGAAAGGTCATTAAAATTCCGTTCGAATGATACACAACTTTCCTTAACCCATTAAGTACCCATTGAAAATGTAGAACTTTTGTAAAAGTCTACTTTTTTGACTTTTATCCTCGGTCCAAAAAAAAAATTTTTTGATGCAAAAAGTTTCTTCAAACAATTCTAATAGCGACTGCAAAAAAAAAATTTCAAAAATCTCTTCGCTAATATTTTTGATGATTTTTTTATCGATTAAGAATTATTTGAACAAATGCAAGTTAAAAATAGTGAAGTGAGAAAAAGAGATATTTTGGTCAAACATTGTCTCAAAAAGTGGGCCTAGTAATGAACTATAATATAGCCTATAACTTTCTGCCTGTCTTAGAAAACATTTAAACAAAAATTCACTGAAATATGTTTGTGGGGCCCAGTGCAATTCATAGGACTTTTTTCAATCTAAGTTTGAGCCTATCTTTTAAATTTCATGGACGATAGTTTTTATAAGTACTAAAGCGGCCGCTTAATGTACCACTGTCACTGAGTTTCTTTTATAGTCATGCAAGCTTCGTTACACCTTCAAGATGTGTAATTATTGTGCTCTCATGAAAGATGTAAAGAAATAATCAGTACTTTTAAAGAACGCCTTAAGGGCGAACGCAAAATAATTTCCTGACAACAGCGGCATTGATGAACTTTCAATTTCGGAGTTCGCAGTGTTTGTAACTATTTGAGATATTCAAATTTTAAAAGACGAATCGGTCCCACCCATATATTCCTGGTATATTCGAGATATGTTCATCCCGAAGAATGTGCAGCGTTTGAAGAGTAGGGCTTTTCAACAAAATCAATCTGCGAAGGTAAGTATATTATGGCCTCATTGGCGATTGGGTATCATTCAAATGTTGCCATTGCTGTCAGCATTTTATATGCAAAGCAGTTGCAATGACAGGACATGTGTTAGATTTGCATACTGTAGGAAAACCTCGCCCAGAATTTGTGTCAAGAACCCTGCGCTACAAGCGGTCTGGACACCGCTCCTTGTAGTCCGGACTGACGAAGGTCCTGTGAGAGTAGGTAATTGGGAGGGTTTGTTACCAGTGGCGACCAACGTGGGCCAGAAACGATACTGCCTTTTTTGGGTATTAATGTGTTTCCCCCATGTGAAATGATAGCAGTCATAAGACCTCGGATCGTCCAGTCGAAAACGGTTCCTTACAGGTGGCGCCCAACGTGGGGCCTTTTCAAAAATAAGTTAATTGCGATTTTCCATACAGTAACAGATGGTTCGGGGTTAATCGGTGACTTCCCTTAAAATCGAGTAGGTACCTACTCTTTTTATTTATTTTTATTTTGGTGGTCTTGGAAAAAATCAAAGACTTGGGCCCTACCTTCTGGTAATCATTTTTATATTTCACCTTAAATATTTTCCAACTCACAATGAATTTAGCAATTGAATTAATACCGCGCATTGGATACAATTTGGTTTGTATAAGAATTCTTAGTCGAATATGGATTGCATACCTACTCGATGGTTGGCAACGAGCTGAGAGCGAAGTTACGTAAACTCATTACATCCACATTCAATTGTTACATAGCTCAAGGCACAGATTGCACATAAAATATAAATTAATTTATATAGATAACAAAATATTCATATAAACTCTGAAGACATTTTTTTTCTCAATTACTGGCAACAACATCAAGACTAATGATATATTATTGTCCTTACTAAATTACACCCATAGCCTTAGAAAACTGAGAACGCTTCATAATCCTGCTGATGGTATTTCTACTGCAAGTCAAATTGAATTAGGCAATAAAATAGTTTTTCGAATTTAGATACTGACTGCATTTCAGTTCAATTGTGGTAAGCAATTCCACTGGGTATCATCAGACTGGGATGCAAATTAAACCAATATATTAGATACATGGTACGTACATGAATATCCCAAATTGATGCATGATATCGTAATTCAAATTTTCTGAAGTGGGCATCAGGTATCTGTTGGTGATCCAGATGAATATTCATATTGGCTCATAATGAATCAGATGGAAACTAGTGGGGTAGTCGATGATTCATATTTACAAAAGACATAACGTTTACTAAATCACAAGTTAAGCTCTTGTTATTCACAGTTGGAGAGAGTGTGGTGCCTATTCCAAGACTATATTTGTATATCCTTTAAAGCTTTGAATTACTCGTAATTGGAAATAGTAGTTGTCTGTGAAAATAACTGGAAAGAACAAGAATTGCTGTTACTCTAACCCAAAACAGTGATAGATATAGCCCAAGGCTCTCTTGTAGGCGTGTGTACTTTCATTTAGATGGGTTTTTTAGAGTGCAATAAAAATAATGTGTCCAGTCCATCCTTGCTATTTGTATTCGCAAGCTTATAGATAAATCAGCAGAAAATAGCACAGGCACAGTTGGTGGCATAGATCATTTTGGATAAACTTAAAAGATGTCAGTTAACCTAAACTGTGCTCGGTGTCGACATATGTCAAGTTGTATGATCTCGAATAGATATTCGAATATTGATTGGTTAATTTAACTAGTTCAATAGGGATCTACTATCTATAAGCAACGATTCAATAAGTAAGCGGTAAGAGTTGGGCGGTCTAAAGATTGACGTAAAGAAGTCAAAAATAATGTCCCAGATTCCGTTCTTATATTATTCTGAATTACAGAAGGTCCAAGAGTTTTCATGGAAGACTACGTAACATCAGGGGCCTATAACATAACTTGACAAGTCGACAAGTCTCAATTCACTTATCTAACTATTCTTGAGGATTTTTCATGACTAGTCAGGGTCCTGAAATAGAGATGGTGGCGGATGAACCCTTTATGGGACAACGGCAGCTCTCACATCCCCGAAGTGGGTTACTGACACCGGATGAATCCGGCCCCTTTCGTCCAAGGGGTCCAACAAAGGGCCTGGCCCTCCAGGTTGGAGGTTGTACGCCGGGGTAACTGCCCGACTACGGAAAACCTACCTAGTTACGAAGCAACAACAAGCCTCGGATACGGATGATTTTACTGTTGACGAACCTGGAAAACGAATAAAGGACATTGAATTTCGGATCTGCACGTGGAATGTTAGGTCCCTTAACAGACCGCGTGCAGCCGAACAGCTAGCGGAGGCCCTGAACTGCTATAAAGCAGACAGACTTAACCGCCATCCAAGAAGTGCGATGGGATGGACCGGGCAAGAAGAAAATGAAAAACTGCGACATTTACTATGGCGACTGCTATCGGCAACAAAAACAGCGCTTATTTGGATGTGGATTCGTCGTTGGAGGCAGACTTAGGCAAGAAGTCTTAAGTTTCAGCTGCGTGAACGAGCGCCTCACGACAATTCGCATCAAGGCTAAATTCGCCAACATTAGCCTAATATGCGCCCATGCCCCCACGGAGGAGAAAGACGACGACACCAAAGAGAGGTTCTACGAGCTCTTGGACAAGACATACGAGCAGTGCCCTAACTATGACATTAAAATTGTCCTAGGTGATTTTAATGCAAAGATAGGAAGAGAGGGCATCTTTGGTAGTACTGTCGGAAGGTACAGCCTACACAAGACCACCTCCGATAACGGATTTAGGCTGATCGACTTCGCGGCGGGGCGAAATGGTGTCATAGCAAGTACGCGGTTCCCGCATCTCGATATTCATAAAGGCACATGGAGATCTCCCGATCAATCAACCGTCAACCAGATTGACCACATTGCGATCGACGCAAGGCACTCCTCCAGTATTATGGATGTCCGAACCTAACCGCCGAACTATTCAAAGCGGCAGGCGATGACTTGGTTAGGATTAGCGCCAGCTACAGAGGGATTAGTCTTCTTAACATCGCCTACAAGATCCTATCTGCCGTGTTGTGTGAACGCCTGAAGCCTTTCGTCAACAACCTGATTGGTCTCTATCAGTGTGGCTTCAGGCCAGGAAAGTCTACCATCGACCAAATATTCACACTGCGGCAGATCTTGGAAAAAACCCAGGAAGTCCAAATCGATACCCACCATCTTTTCATCGATTTTAAGGCCGCCTATGACAGCATTTATAGAGACGAGCTATACAGAGCAATGTCTAGTTTTGGCATCCTCGTCCGTCTGTGCAGGATGACAATGGAGAATGCACGCTGCTCCATCAAGGTCGGTAAAGAACTCACCGAGACCTTCGATGTCAAAAAAGGATTTAGACAAGGCGATGCGCTGTCATGTGACTTTTTCAACATCGTTCTTGAAAGAATAGTGCAAAACTCAAACGCTAACACCAGAGGCACTATCTTTCAAAAGTCCGTCCACCTACTCGCCTACGCCGACGACATCGACATAATCGGCAGAACGCAGCGTGCTGTCACTGGCGCGTTCGTGGGCATTGAGACGGAAGCGGCGAAAATGGGTTTGGCGGTCAATGAGGGCAAGACAAAGTATATGCTGTCATCAAGAAAGGACACCCAACACCGACGTCTAAGAAAGCAATTGAGTAGCAAAGCCCTCTCTCGAACAACTAAAGTGACCCTTTATAAGACCCTAATCATCCATGTCCTACTTTATGGTGCAGAGGCATGGACTCTATCAAAAGTGGATGAGGCTACTCTTGGCTGCTTCGAGAGGAAAATTCTTCGAGTAATTTTCGGTCCCGTCTGCATAGACGGTGAATGGAGGAGGAGATACAATGACGAACTGTACGGGCTGTACAGCGACATCGACCTAGCCAGAAGAGTGAAGGTCCAACGACTGCGGTGGCTGGGTCATGTAGAGCGAATGGACGTGAATGCTCCGGCCCGGAAGATCTTCGAATCCACACCCGAGGGACGGCGCAGTAGAGGAAGACCGCGACTCAGGTGGCGCACGCAAGTAGAAGGGGACCTCAACCAACTTAGCGTGCGAAACTGGAGGCAGCTGGCCAAAGATCGTGCTGGCTGGAGACGCTTGTTGGTTGAGGCCCAGGTCCACCCCGGACTGTAGCGCCACCTTTAGTAAGTAAGTAAGTAACTATTCTTGTCCGACAAGTACAATTTAATTCTGTAACAGAACGTAAACCATTGCACTTGTCAAAAGAATTAAATTTCCTTGACTTGTCGGCATTCTTCGACAAGTGTTTAACTAAAATAAGAGAGGAATAGATATCTTTTTTGGTGTTTTCAGTGATGTCGTAACAAAAGAAAATAAATGTCCAAAATGAAAGGAAAAACACAGCGTGACAAAAAGCCTAAATGCTGTTCACTTACTTTTCCTGACACAAAAAGTGGGCATTTTATTGCCTTAACATTATCACTTCGTGCTGAAAGACATTTCAACCTAACCCAACGAGGAATCAAAGGAGTCAAGCCTAAAAATATATCCGAACTGGCAATGGGTCATAAAATAAGCAAAAATCAGTTGGATGTCGAGATCTTCTGCTTAAGGGCTGCCAAAGTAGTTCAAGGTGAAGCAGTCAACTTACAAACCTTTTTAGTTAGTCAGGTTCTTGTACCTGCAGATGGAAAGGGTAAAATCTCAGGGGGGGGGGGTCCATCTCACTTCGCTTAGGCGGGAGGGGAAATTTAAAAAAAATAATACTTAAAATGAAAAAAAAAAAAAATTATTCAAAAACAATGGCAACACTTATAAGACTATATCATTTTTGAAAGCCTGGAATCTGTACTTGAATAATATTTTTAAATCAAGTTTATCTGTTAATAGTTTTTGAAAACAACAATTTCAAACTTGAAATTTAAGGACAAAAATTGGGGTGGGTACAATAATTTTGGCGATGAAAACTAATGATGGATATATGTAGAGGGGTTAAATACAAGCATTTTTTTTGCTATGGGAGGGGTGTCTATCTCGATCCGTTTAGGAGGGATGGGTAATTAAAAAAAAAAAAAGTCTTAATATTAAAATAAAATATTAAAAATCAATAGCAACACTAACAACAAAGTATTATAGCATTTTTCATAGCTAGGAATCTCTTCTAAATTGTCTATAGTGCAAATCATCAAAATTTTGTCTATAATGTGAACTTTTAGGCCAGAGACTGTTACTGAAGAATCTTGTTGACATTGGGTAAACTAATATAATTTAAAGAAAGTTTGCATATACTCAGCCTTGCACCCATCCCAAATCCAACAGTGACCCAAAGCAGGGGGGTTGCATACCCATTTCAAGGTGCAAGGGTAACAATTTGTACTCTAAGCGTTGTGACATATAAAAGTAATTATCCATTTTCTCAAAAATTAGAGGACATAATTCAATATAGTTTTCAGTGTTCGATTAAGAATTGATTTAGGCAGTAAAAACTACAAACAAATTAAGTATCTATATTCTCAATATTGATAAAATCAACATATCTACAACATTGTTTTTTTTTTTATTTTTTTCCTTAAATTTCAAGTTTGAAAGAATTTTTTTCAAAAACTGTTAATAAAAATAACTTGATTTAAAAATAATTTGAAAGCACAGACTCTTGGCTTTCAAAAATCCTAAAGTCCTTAATTGTAGGTGTTGCCATTGTTTTTTAATATTTTATTTTCATTTTATGTTTCATTATTTTTTAAATTACCTCTCCCGCCTAAACGAAGCCAGATAGACCCCCCTCCCTTAGTAAAAAAACGCTTATATTTAACTCCTCTACAAAAAACCGTTATCAATTTTTGGCGCCTAAGTTATCGTACTCGTGCCAAATATGTTGATGAAGAAGAAAATATGTGACGAAGCACTGAACCACTACCACTATTTCAGAATGAAGAAGGATTTTGTATTTTTCAAGAGCCGTTTTCGCTCTCTACCTTAAAGTTTGACACATTGCATCCGCTAAAAAGAGTCCTGACACACCTTCACTGTCACAATGCATCAAACTGTCATTATATGAACGTGTTGCCTGCACCTACTCAAATAAGTAAGAACACTAAAATATAAACTACTAGCGGACCCCCTGCACACTTCGTAGTGCAAAAAAGAAATATAAAAAAAAACAAATTCAAATTCATTTAAATTAGTGATAAATATAGTTTTTATTGCAATGCTTTGTGGTACACAATATTTTTGGTTTTTCCATTTTCGGTGTAAATATACAAAACCGATGGTTTGCCAACCCGCGAACAGGCTACATATAACTGTCTATGTGAGAAAACTGGATACTCTAAATTCACTCCACAAATTCCTAACGTTTGCCCTTGCGCCTTATTAATAGTAACCGCAAACGCAAGGCGAACAGGAAACTGAAGTCGTTTAAATTCAAATGGAATATCAGATGGAATCATTGGGATGCGTGGTATGAATACATCTTCGCCTTTAAATTGTCCTGTTAGAATAGTAGCTTCAATTACATTAGCCATTAATCTTTTAACAGAAAGTCTTGTACCATTACACAAACGGGGTTGATTAATATTCCGAAGCATAATAATAGTAACTCCAACTTTCAATTGGAGATTATGCGGAAGCAATCCTGGTAAGTCCAACGAATTCAAAAATTCTGTTGGATAATTCACAACATCTTCTTCATTAGTAACTGTATCCACAGACTTGTACGAAACCAAGTCGCCAGGAATCTTGGATTGTATAGCCATGTTCAATTCAATATTCTTGTGTATCAGGACAGTGCATATCAATGTTACCAATTTTACAAACTGTGGCTTTGACTGTCGAAGAATAGCGTTTGCTTTTTTTTGTATGGGATGCGCCACACCCCTTTGTCCAATATTGACCAATCTTTACAGGAACACTCCCAGGACAATACCCATGATTATATGATATGATTATCTGTAAATTTAAACTCATATAAGATTTTGTTGTATGGGAGGTGCCACGCCCCTTCGTCCAATTTCGACCAATCTTCACAGGAATACTCCTGGGCCAATACCTAAGATTGTATGTAAATTTGAACTCAATCGATTCAGTGGTTTTCGAGATAAAAGATTTTGAATGTTTTTTTTTTTGTATGGGCGGTGATACGCCCCTTTGTCCAATGTTGACCAATCTTTACAGGAACACTCCCAGGACAATACCTATGATTATATGATATGATTATCTGTAAATTTAAACTCAATCGATTTGGTGGTTTTCGAGATATACGATTTTGAATGTATTTTTTGTATGGGAGGTGCCACGCCCCTTGTCCAATTTTGACCAATCTTCACGGGAATACTCCTGGGTTGATACCTAAGATTGTATGTAAATTTGAACTCAATCGATTTGCTGGTTTTCGAGGAATAAGATTTTGAATGCATTTTTTGTATGGGAGCTGCCACGCCCCTATAACTCATGAACCAATACACCTACAAAGACCGTATGAACTTATAAACCATGGTATCAACGTCACCTTTCATGGGAAATTTCCAGAATCAAAATCGGTTCACGCATTACAGAGAACATTATCGACAAACACAATTGACCATGATTTTTATATAGAAGATACGAAACTCACTATATCCACTCGACTTCATGATGAAACTTCTGAAAATAGAAAGAAATGTCAAAGTTAGTATTTTGTAAATATGTTCAGTTTTGAAGAGAAAATAAAACAGCTATTAACGTGTAGTCTTTTTTTTATACCTATCCCCCACAGCAATGGTGCTTAAAAACAAAAACCAATTCCATTAAGTTCATTGATCTGTCTTTTCCACTTTTTGCAGAGTCATTCAAAAGATACCTGCAATTGATTTTCGCCTGTGCATCGATAAATACAACCGTTCAAACTTTGAACGTGCTCTATTGTAGCGCACTTACCTATACCTATACTCTTCTGCATTCCCTTAGGTAAAGATTTGCACTCCACAGCACATTTCGGGCTAGATACACACTCCCCTTGTACACTGTGTTAAGGTAAGCTGCAGCAGGAAAAAATATAGCGAAAAGTTTGCAAAAGGACCCTCACTGCAATGCCTATCGGTGATTTTGTATTCCCATGTGCCGTCTCTCCTTGGTCCATTGACGAATTTACGAGTTTTCTGATTCGACGTTTACCTTTGCCTTACAATGGGATGAATGGGATTCCTCCATTGGAGCACATACACCCAGAAGGCTGAAATGAATATTTCAAGTTTTTGGCTGATGTCTGCCTTCGATCTCCGACTTCGTACCGAAACCATTTGACATTTAATCACATCAAGCCACCACAACCGAAGAATGAAAATGAAAAAGCGAAACTTAGTTACCTATCCAAGAAGCAAGAAGTCCAACCAATGCAATGGCAAGCAGAAAACAAAAAATTGGAGCTGGGAGTAATCAATGATATTCTCCGTAGGAGTTATCCACCCAAGGGATTATTTTCGCTTACTGTAGGAGATGAATTGTTGGCATCGGATTTCGATTTCTTTGTTGCAAAAATGCGATTAGACGTTTGTTGAAAGAAAAGAGATAGAGATATAGTCGATTCTTCTGATTGCTGGCAGTTGAATCAGCAGAAACATTCTCACGTCCTGCCAACCAAAGGGAAGGTTGGGGGCAAAATACTCATTATATAGTATGCAGATAGAAGGATAAATTTGACTTGCTCATCATCTCGAATAATAATGGAAATGGAGAGTGGAGAGAAGATCCTATTCTACCTACACCTACTCATATGTGTGTTTGGGTTGGAGTAAACTGGGAAACTACGGATCGAATTTCGATAACACCTTCAGTTAAAAGATTTTATTTTATTCCTTCAATTAATTTCCAATGAAATTCTTTTTAAATTTTGACAATTTGCCATCCCTAATCTTTAAATAATATTAAATTTGTTTATCTGTGTGTATGTGGCATTAACGTCTTATAGCATCACTTTAAAACTGCTCAACCAATCCGTATGGATTTCTCAGGCATAATATAGGAGTTATTGATGCAACATTAAGGGCCAGTTTCAAAGGTTCCGGATAAAGTTAAGGATAGTTAGCCGACACATAACGCTTTCCACCAGATAAAATTTGCTGATATTTTTTTTTCTGTTTCATCGTCAAAGTCTCTGATAAACTAACTTGCGGAAAAATTTATCAGACGCTACGTTTGTTTCGATACACATGTCATTTGTTTTGTATTATTTTTGTTTCGTGTTTTCTAATATTTTTTGTTGTTTTAGGTAAACCAAAAGAAAAAAGACATTTGAAAAATTAACAGAAGAAAAATTGAAGCACCAAAAATCCAAAAACCTCTAACGGAGGAGCTGGAGCAGGTATCCGGATACTCCGTTTGTGGCGTTCTTTAAAATGGGCCCCCAAACAGGCTGATTATCAGCACGGGTCGTATCTCGTATGACACGTTCGTCCAGCCCAGAGGAAAGGGGTATAGGTTAGGATAAGAAATAGAGAAAATGGTGATTTGTGGATAGAAGTAGGAAAAGAGGGGAGGGGGAGAGTCTTATCGAGCACTCTAACTAAGAGTTATGTGTAGTTCTTAGATCGTTGTTCATCAAAACAGCCTGTCTGTCATGGCTGACTTTACTGGCGACTAAAACCGCCAACAGCCCCTCCACACCACTAACGTCCAGAATCGGAGGCAACGGCAAGGTGACCACCCCTTCGTTGTAGGAAGGTTTAGGAGAAAAGTGATTAACATTTTCCTTTTAAAGTCGCTTTGGGCGAAATACTCTATTCCTACGGGGCAATCTACGCTCGTCAACAAAAAAATGATCTGAAACTATATTTTTTCCGCGCCACTTCAAATAAATATTTTGTTTATCTTCCGGATATAGGATTTAACAGCCAGTTGAACCGGCTGATCCGAGACTATATCTGTCAGATATCACTATCCGAAACCTTTGAAACCAAAAGTTAAAATTTAGGTGACAGATAAGTTCCGGATAGTCTATCCGAGAATTTATCAGCTAGTCTTGAAACTGGCCCTAAGTTTTTATTTCATCGCAATCGGCCGACTGATTCAGAAAAAATACGAATTTAAAGTTTTCTGAATGAAAATGTCAAATCTAGAACCAAATGTCTTCAAAGTGTTGCTCTACTTTGAGGTGGTGGCGATGGACGGACACTATAGATACGCACGTTATATAGGTAATATTGTGTTCCATTTCAAAAAATATTAACCACATAGTTTTCAACGTTGAATTTAGAATTGACAAAAATTTACACTATCCTGATACTGCCTAATTGTTTGCCAAAGATTGGCCGGCAGAAGGCAGCAGCATTCATAAATCTAAATAAATAACAAAAATCTGAAACAGTTTTTAGGCAATACTTCTTCAAGTATTTTGAGCTATCGTTGGCTTTTCTTCACCTTCCAGATGCTGAGCTACGACAAATTCAAAATCGATCTTATATGACCAATTGCAAAAAATTAAAAAAAAAGTTCACGTATCGTTTGTTTATTTGGTGCATTTTTTGTGCAATTTTCCATTGTGACATTCAATTCTAAATTTCGCGAAATGTGACATTTTATATCCTAGACGAGGTTTTTTTGTTGTCAAGACCAGCCAATTTTGAATCTTCCTCAGCCATAGTAAAAGCCTCTATTATTGGCCGCTCGGAGCGAACGATAATGTCAATATTGTTCACATATCCAAAACAATTGGATGGCAATGGAAATTGCCCCCCCCCTCTACGCACTATATGCTACAAAAATGCCCTTAAATAGCAAATCTGCTTGTCGAAATTCAATGCATGTTCGGAATATGTAGTTCACAAGAGTTACTTCCGAATTGCACTGCGTGATATCCAGTGTCATGCTTCATAGATGGGTCAGCTTTTTCCATGATACCGAATTTGGCCATCGCTATAAAGAACTCCTGAGTCTTGACTATCAATACCTTCACATGCAATTTTAAAACCGATGAAAAGGTATTGTTAGATATAGGATCGCATTTTTTTATGTATGGGTCATATACCTAGAGACGATGTCCCGTCATCGGGCAAGCTTTCCTCTATCCATATTTGGTTGGAGATTTGATGCATGCGCCCGGCCCTACAAAAAGTGAAGAGCTCGGTTGGTAAATCATAAGACCTATCAGACAGCTAAGCCAATCTCTTCTCTATAGGTGGTAGACTTGTAGAAATGGTTTGTCGTGTTGTCATTTTATCCTATCAGTTTTTCTATATAGTGTCATTTGAAGAGCTGCTGGAAATGCTTTTTGAATATATCTACTATTATTTCCTATGCTTCGGTAACTAGGTTTCCTTTGATGTTTTACAGATCCTGTTTTCTTATCTTAAAACCGGTAACTTGATTTATAAAATATCTAGTTGTTATTTCTATATCGTGAGAGTCGTCGAGTTGGGAGGACCTCTTTTTCTCCTTCCTTCTTTTGTTCGATTTTCTTTTCTCTCTAACCTTGTTTCGCGATGCACTGCCTTACATTTTTCTCTGAATTGTTTTAAGTCCACATACATAATGTCGAATTTCTTCTTATGGACTCTCCGCAACTTCTTCTCGTTAGACTGTGGAGCTCTGGATCAAGCTGCAATAGTACAATGACCAAAGTCGAAGTTTGCCTCTCATAACGTAATATTGTGACCGACACACAACCAAGAACCGCAACGACTGACAAAGTACGAAGATGGTATTCTGCAAATGGGAAAAACGCCAGAAACAATATTTTCTGAAAGAAAGAAAAAGGGTGCATCAGTTCCGAACTTTACACACAAAACACATCGCAGTCACTCCAAATCCTACAGTGACCCCAAAGAGGGGGTCATACATATCCCATACTGTTTATATATTTTCCAAACAAATTTCTGATATTTTTTTCTAAATTCGAAAACAAACACATTTTCTGGCATTTTTTCCAAACAAAAATTCTGGAGTAATTTCCGGGAGCCGTCCTGCTCTATGGCGTAGAAGCATGGACGTTAACAAAGGTGGCTGAAGATATTTCTTGGTCGTTTCGAAAGCAAAATTCTTCGAGGGATTTTCGATGCCGTTTGCGTTGACGGTTTTTGGAGGAGGAGATTTAAATGCAAACTCTACCGGAGAGTCTTCGATTCCAACCCGAAAAGGCAACCCGGTAGAGGAAGACCTCGCCTTAGGTGGAACGTGTGCAACTATTGGGGCGGTTAGCCAAAGATTGGGCTAACTGGGGACTTGTGTTGGTTGAGGCCCAGGTTCACCCCGGACTGTATCGCCATCTTAAGTACCTAAGTAAGTGACTTTGGGAAAATGAGATTAGCCGTTGGCTAAGGGTTTATCAGAAGCGAAGTCGTTTTCAGTACTAATTTACTTAGAAATACGTAGTTACTGACAGCTCCAAATAATGTTGGGGGGGGGGCGTTAATAATACATATACAACAACTCTCATTCATTCACGAATAAAATATAAAAAGATAACGCGTCTACAATGGCTAACGCTGACGATATTGAAATTTGCGAACTAAAAAATTTGCTTGACAAAACCTAAGAGTTGGTTGATAACTGAAATGCTTCGCCTATGGCAATTTACTGCTTTGCTATTTTTTTTTAAATACCTCGATTTATTTTTCAATGCACGAACGATAGGCCAATCATTAAATTTCTATGTCAAACTTTTTGCCATGCTTTTCCATTCATATGCCAAAATTTGTAGCGAGGTCGATTCATGCTTTGATTTTCCTTATAAAATTGAATGTTCTTAAAAACCTATTTGTCTCATCTATTCCCAAAGAGTTTCTTAATACTGTGGGCGAATTTACTAACTTGCTGTAGGAAATCTCCATCTGTCAACTCTTGTACTCTTACTTGAAAGCACTTCCTGAAACAACAGCAGCCCTAAATGGAATTTCGGTTATGAAAAACAAGAAAATTACATTATTAAACAGATTTTCAATGATAAAGTAAACATCACTCACACATAATATTTTCCATCTTCGCATCCTTGAAGACCTCTTTGCCTGTAACCCCCCCCCCCCCCCATTCACGCAGGAAAACAACCATATGCCATCGCATCGTTCAGAAATATATTTTATTGATGCTCTTCCTCATAAATCTATTCAAATATCTTCAATACCTTCGACAAATAACAAGACGAAGTATTTTTCAATAACTTATGCTTTGAACCTTGCACTGAATTTCAAGTGATGAAAAATTCAGCAACGATAACAAGGACGACGATGGTCCAATCGCGCGCCATTCCAAATTTTTACTTAATCAAAGATTCCAACGAGAAAATGATGGAAAAAAATATCCTTTTCCGTACAAGAATGTCCTTATCTCTATTCCCGCCCGATCTGTTCCATACATGGCCTCGCTTTTTGCGCTGCAAAGCAATTTTTCTCATTTGCTCGGGAATCCTGCTGCAATCGATGTGAATTTGAGTTCCCGCGCATAAACTGAACTTCCCAGTTTCCATTTACCTGAAGGCTTGAAATATTGAGTGCTATTTTAAATATTGAATTAGCTCACCGAGTGGATGCCAGACATCGCCCGTACGTATTCTATATTTGTACGGGGCATATCCTTCCTTCAGATTTCCACACTGACATTGATAAATGAAAAATTAATCGAATTTCATACACATCGAACATGGACTCATGTTTTGTGAATGGCTACCGATAAATAAACGCCATCAAGATTTTATAAACAACAAAAACGGCAGTGTATACCTGTGCCATCCCATTGTGGGGAGGGGGATGGAAATTTATCGAAGCATTTGCGCCTCGAAAAACGATTCGAGTTGGTCCACAAAATGCCCAACCATTTGTTGGTCGCTGTTTGGTGTACCTTCGTATAGATGCGGTGCTCACCAAAGGACGCTGTTTATTATTATCCTGCCAAAACATGCTAAATACGATTTCTATCTCTGAGAAACGATGTTGGGAAGTAGCGATGAATAAATAAACAGCCAGAAATAGGGCAATTCATCCTTTGTTCAGGGGTCCGCTGGACTAGGTTGTATTTTTACCTGAAATTTTGTTTATTTTACACACCGAGTTTATTTGAATCCTGATTTTCCTACAAAGCATCACAACAATTAGGCATACAAGGGTAGGCGTGAATATAGGTTGAATGGTTTTTCGGCCACAATATTTACTGATCGGATCTTATTTGTGTGTATATGGCGTTTATTAGAAATACATGTTTGTGCAGCAGGAAAAAGGTCGAAGGCGTTTGTTCAAGTAAATAAATCTGAAAAGGAGGAGTTATCTTCCTGAGGAGGTACAATGAATATTAAAGCAGCGAATTAGGAGAAATTTGTCAGCAAAATGACAACAAAAAAAAATCAGAGCTCAGTGAACTGCTTCTGCTTTAAATAGGACAATATGGAAAAGTTTAAGGTTGTTTATTAGAATATGGTCGGGAATTTAATTTATTTATTGAGTACTGTCGAAAATGGTGTTTTCATTTTGATAATGACGCAGTGGTTCAGTGGTAAGGGTAATCGAGAGAGTGTTTCTGGTCCAACATCCCCCACCTGAGACGAACTTCTGACAAACATCTGAGACTACAGCTGTACTGATGAAGCTTCTAAAATTCGAAATGCGGCAAACATTCAAGATAGAACTACTTTGAGGTAAAAAGGACTTTGTGAAGACTGGCTCTGAAAATTACATTCCCTCAGAAATCAAGCGAAGCTTGCCATTCGCTGAAAAGGCAATTGACTAATAAGGCACTGTCAAGAAACACTGATGAAACTCTATAATCTTAATCCTGACGTTTGCTATCATCTTGAACGCAAAATTATTCGAGTAATTTCCGGTCCCGTATACGTTGAGGGGACTTGGAGAAGGGTGTTGAACATGGACACTAGCGCTCTGGTCCGAAAAGTCTTCGACTCCAACCCTGAGAGACAACCTCACCTTAGGTGGCGTTGACAAGTGTAAGGGGACCCTAAAACACCTCAAAGTGCGCAACCAGACTCAGCCAATATCGAGCTAACTGCAGAGGAGTATTGGACGAGGCTCAGGCTCAGATTCACCTGGGCTGTAGTATTAAGTAACATACGGTATAAAATTGCTGATCCCTTCCATAGTCGCTCAAAAATAAAAAGCCATAACCCATAGAAACGCACCGTTGTGGATGCTATACACCGGACCGGATCATAATTTTGAGAAAAAATCATTTTAAGTAAAAAAATGAAACAACAAATTTTAATAATTGTAAGTTTAAGAAGCCATAACTTTTTTTAGCTGCACAGATGTACCTGACTTAAGACTTGTATGCGCTACTAAATTGTTTTTTCAATATTTTTGTACCTATAATTAGTTCAGAAGTTATAGCAGAAGTAACATCTCCAAATTAGAGGTCACCGACTTTGTTGGGCTATAATATGGTGAGAATAGACTTCCCCCTGCCATAAAATTTTTTGTTCGTCAGAACTTCAGGAGTCTTCCCTTAAAAGATTGTACCGCTTAACTGGGACACCCTGTATCTACTCTGGAATATTTTAGAGACGTTTGTCACATGGTGGCAAAAATGATAGCCTGAATGCGAAAGGTACCTATACATGCTTCGATTTCAGTGACCATGACCATTTGGTTAGACGTTAGAGATATGTGCATTGTGCATTGTGCACCGCCGGGTTTAAACCCGAAACATAATTATGCATTCTTCACCATCTCAATAGTTTTATGTTAATTACAATGGACTTATAAAATATCGAGATAGTCTTGTAATCTTCTTGGTGGTCCAATGAAATCCTTTTGACTTTCAAATAGACTAGTATTTTCTAAGAAACCCCCAAAAACAATCCCTGCTTCAAATCGGATCAGTTTTCTGTCAAAGTTAAGGATTTCTTATTCATGAAACATTTTATTAATAAAAAAAAAAAAATTAACAGGCGGCGCAACAGGCGGTAGACACCCAAGGCCTAGCTTCTCGCAACCATTCGTTTTTGTGCGAGTTTATATTTTTGGAACGCATGAAAGGGACCTCCATTTTTATGCCGAGTCCGAACGGCTGAATTGAGAAGCTTTTTCATGACAGTTATACTCTCGGATGTTCGCGAGAGGTGGCGCAGTAGAAAAAACCTTAAGATGTAATTTGTGTTTTTCCAGGGATCGAACCGGGGATCCCTTGCACAGTAGTCCAGCACACTAACCACTGCGCTACTGCGCCCACTATTAACAATACAATATATTCCACTTTCACAACACAACACAATACGTTATGATATGACAAATAGATTATTTACCTAATCTGTCCGTAAGCACCTACATCATTTGGTTGATTAATGTACCGCCTAACCTACCAACCGTATAAGTACTTTATGGATCCATGTGTGTTCCCTTTAAACACAACCATGACACGTTTCATATTAGATTGTGAAATCTTCATTTCACAATAGCTATAAGGATTTTATCTAGAAACTCAATTTTCGCATAAGAGGAGAGCATGTGTTAACACGTCTGACAATGACAGCAGTTTTCAGTGTCTCTCAGCCTTTTAACACTTCATTTCATTCTTATTTCGCATTTTCAGCTGATGCTCTTCGCTTTTATTATCGCTTCGTTAAGTGTGTTAAATTTAAGAGACATTTTTTCGAGGACCCTGAATTTAATTCATTTTTAGGTAGTTAGCTATTTGGAAGAGGGGCAAGTATTCAGCGCAATTTTATGTATCAGAACCCACTAGAAAAGACCGAACACAATCGTGGCCGTTTGAGTTAAAAATTCATCTTCATCTTAACAAGTGCACCAGCCCATTGGGCCACTGGCTTCTCTCTACTACTAATAAAATGCAACGTCCGTCTGTTCGTCCATACATAACTCGAGAACCATTCGTCCGATTTCCATGATTTTTCTTCTGATTTATAGATGTTTGGCCCAATTAGGCCATAGGGTGGGTGGGATATGGTGAGGAGTAAAGGGGTGGCGAGTAGTAAGGGGGGCATCACGAACCGTAAGCCGTATGAACTTGAAACTTTGTATGTTGATAGAAAGACAAAATTATTACATGCCTCATTCATCATTTTCCAAAAGGCCAGTGCTTCTCTGTCAGAAACCCCTTCCTTGCTAGCAAAAAATATAAACAAAAAAAATCACATCGAACACCACCTATCATGTTACACACTACATTAACCAGTCAATCGAATATCTACATCCAAATTAGATGCAAATCACTATACACAATGCAATCAGATTCAATCACAAAAGGCAATAAGAACTGAATAACTCCGAACAAGTCTCACTCACCCGGCAATTACATGTGCTTTTCTACACCCATTCGGTCAATCAATCGGCATGTCCTTTCGAAGGTCAAAACTCCACACCCACGCGCGCCGCCCTCCCCACTAAAGCCATACACTATCACAAAGGACACCCGACGATTTATATTCCGTACATATTGTTCGACAGATCCGACGACTCCTCGAAACCCATTACTCTTCGTCACTGTAAATAATTGATAAATGATACCAAAAGAAGGACGAACGACACAAAGGATACACAGCTACTAGACACACGTTCAATTTTAAATGTAAGCTGTTGTCTTGTTCTCTCTTTTTTTTTCTGTGTATATAAATATCCACACTTTCCTCAAGACAGGACACAATACAATCGGACCGAACAACTAAAAGTGTAGCTACAGGCAAACGTGTAGGAGCAACTCCTAATTTGATTGTTCGACAAAGCAATCAATTCCTTTTCTGTTTACGCTATTTCAAAGCTCTGTTCAATATTTAACTATTCAACTCGGTGCAGATACATTTTTTTTTTATTTTCGAAATTTGTTCATTTTTCGTGTTCGTCAAGATACACTTTTGGTGGGAAAGACGCCTGCTTACTTTTGGAAACGTCAATATTTCACCTTAAGTGCCCAATTTAGGGACAACTTGGGGGATATTACTAGGTAATTCTTCACAGACGTCTAGGTGATGTACTTAATGAGTGACGTTGAGTAATTTCCTTTGTTTGAGTGCGAGAAGGTAAATTAATTTATTTTCTTTTTGTTCCACCTTTTGCGGGCTTTATCAAGGTGTCAACATGGCTGCCGGAACGTAGTTGCTAATGATCCACGTGAAAAGAAGGAATGAACATTGAATCGAGTGCAATTTGTCTATTGAGTAGGGTGTGGTAGTGGTATTTTCATCGCAACCAGCGAGACCGTTTTGTTTTAGTCCTTAAATTATTTTTTTAATCTGGGAGCTTAATTTATTGCGGCCTGCATTATCAATGTCTAACACGCTATGGTATTTTTGGAGGATAAACTTCGGCAACTTTTGATTCGAATTTGTGACTGCAAACTGTGACAGTGTTTTGGTGGGAGCGTTCATTTTCAATGAATGAACGCCGTTTAGTTGTGTAGCTACCATTAGTCTGCAGTTCAATTAATTTATGTTGAAATAAGATAGAAAGAGCAAGGTAGGTACTAACAGCGGATTTGGTCCTAAAAGAATTTCCTTGGCGACTACTAAACCTACTAGGAATAGCGCTCTCTGGAAATTATCAAAAATAAAGGTAGTCGATGCCAGTGTTAGTAGGTCATTGAAATATTTTTCCCTCCGCATATTGCTAAAATTCCCATAATTTTCCCACTACTTTATTTTTGAAGAAACCATTTTTAAGCAACTGAAGGTAGCTATATGATTTGTATCGAACTATAGTCAAGAGCCTTTCAAAATTTTCAACTTTTTAACTTTCAAACAGTTTGAACAGTTCTGTTCGACAGCCAGGCAATCTGTGGACTGTAGTTTACTTCCTCCAAAAAAATCATTCTGCTGTTCCTGTTTAGTCCAGAAAATTTGTTTATAGAAAAGTTCAGACGAACCGAATTCAAAAGTAAATTGAATGCTTGATTATTATTAGAGGATTATTTGTTTCTCTTTTTCCCTCTAGATTTTTTTGTACATCGAAATTTCCACGAAAAGATAAATTTCCTTACTTTGCAACACTCACTATGAGTACTCAATACGTGGACAAAAGAATGCGGCCTTGAGGATAACCCCCAGAAAACTGAGCTTGTCCTGTTTACAAACAAAAGAATAGTACCACTATTCGAGCCATCAACTCTCGAGGGAATACCTCTAAAGGTGACGGATGGGTCATCAAGGACCAAAGTGTGGCACCTGGCACAGCAGGATATACCCTGCTCTTTCAACCCGTTAACCTAACCTAACCTAACCTATTTTGCAACACTGGTCTAGGGGCGTAGCGACGGGGGGCGTGGGGGGGTGTCGCACCCCCCACGATTTTCAAGAGTCGGCAAATCAACGATCAATTTTCAAAAATTAGGTCTTAAGTTTGGATTTCCATTAGGTATAGGTTTTTAAACTTGTAAACGTATACAAAAGTCGGCATTTTAAAAGGTCCCACATGAACTCCTTAAAATCGGTGAATCGGTGAATTTGCCGACAGAAATCCTTAAAATTTAGCGAGTTAAGATTCGATTTTAAACAAGACGGTCGGCATCGGTGAGATTGGCGACTGAAATAATTATAGCGACTTTAGATTCGATTTTAAAAAAGACTGTCGACATCGGTGAGATTGGCGACTGAAATAATTATAGCGACTTTAGATTCGATTTTAAAAAAGACGGTCGACATCGGTGAGATTGCCGACTGAAATCCTTAAAATTTAGCGAGTTTAGATTCGACTTTAAAAAAGACGGTCGGCATCGGTGAAATTGCCGAATGAAATCTGAAATTAAAAGGACGGTTGGCATTTCTAATTTGAGGTTAAATTCGAAGGAATGTGTTATTCGCTAGTTCGCGGTTTATTGATGTGAATTGCGAACTTTAACAAGTCGCGACAAACGTGTGTTTGGGCCAAGAGGAGGATAATTAATTATCCCACCAAAATGTTGTATTAAGAAAATAAGTTTATAAACGAAATTTCGAATTCCAAACTTTTTGCCGCGAACAAAAACACCCTAGGTGCGAATTGTCACAGTTTATTCGCAATCCACATCATTTAATTAGCGTTCCACAAACTAGCGAATAAAACATTCGTTCGAACTTAGCCTCAAACTAGACATTGTAGAAACTGATGGCCGGAATTCGCGAACTTCCGCGACCTATAAAAGTGTTCATGTGAACGGGCTCTCAAAACTTGCGAATAGTCGTTCGATCGTAGGTATAGTTAGTCGCTCTTATGTGAATAGTCCTTTAGGTATTAGCCCAGGGGTGTTCCTATTAAGATTGGTCAAAATTGGACAAAGGAGCGTGGCGCCTCCCATACAAAAAGCATCTTCTATGGAGTGAAACTCGTTGACGTTAGATATAGCTCGATAACCGCTGGGCCGATTTTCATGATTTCTATATAGTCGGCAAGTTCCTGAAATAAGTCGGCATTTAAATGAAATTCACCCCCCCACGGCTCGAACCCTCGCTACGCCCCTGCACTGGTCAATAAAAGAGCATAGATACTCAATGATTTTAAACAGTTATTCTAACGAGCGGAGTAAATTGTATAGGAAAAAGCCATTAATCGATTGAAATTATCGTGGTAGTTTCTCTATCTGTATTACATAAATTTTAAAAGCAAACTAAATTCGCACCAGATTATAGCGTTTTCCCTTTGATCCATTTGAGATTCCAACAAAAAAAAAACATCCCACAGCACCTTTGAGCTTGATAAGTAGAAGGAACCAAACGCGTACACTTCTCCATTTCCCCCTAAACGTTCAATATTTCAATTCCACATGCACAAACACCGTGTTCGGGCAACTTCCCCAAACAGCTGGTAAATGCAAGGATTCGCTTCCAGGATACAGCTTAATTAAAAATTGCAATTCCGAATAAACGCCTCATCAGTCTCTATGTTAGTATGGCTCTGGTATAGTTATTCCCTTGCAAAATTATTATTTTCCTTCCGCAAAATTATGAAATTCCCGCATAATTGTCCCACTACGTTATTTTGGAAGACAAATATAGCTTTTCAAATACCTGGAAACAGACACTATGTTTTGAAAACGATTTCCAACCAAAAGTCAACCCTCAATAATATAGTTTGTGTTTTTTTAAGCGGAAATTTTCTCCTACAATAACAGCTAATATAGACCCTGCATTCATTGCTACTTTGAAGAAACAATCGCCCATACATCTGTTGGATATTCATTTTCATCAAATGAATAATGGTATCGAGAGTTCGAAAGGACGAAATGCAAATGCCTCTCGACATAAACCAGATCCATATATTGTATGTCTTATTTCAAAGACGCACTTTAAATGCATTACTGATTTTAAACAGCAAGGATATGAATTATATCATTCCACATATCCTCATAATTGTGCTGAAGGTGGGGCTGCGGTCTTAATAAATGATACGATGGAAAACCATATAGAACCAACATTTCAATAATGTGCCATCCAATGAATTTCCATAAGTATAAAAACAAGTAGTGAGCAATTATACTGACCTCCTAGCTAGCTCTCAAGAAAAATGATTTTTAAAAGTTTTTTCGCATAGCTAGCTATATTTCATAAAAGAATAATTGCGGGTTGGGATTTTAATGCCAAGAATAAATATATGGGTATCTATATTAATAAATCCCAGACTCCGAGAACTATATGAAACTTTTAAAGAAGATTGCGCCAAATATCACTCAACGGGAAAACCTTCCTACTGACGAACAGATCGGAATAAGACCCCAGATCTTGTCTATTTTTTTTATATCTAAAAATATGTAAACAGTTTGTCAAGGAATTGTTTTTACAAAGGAAAACAACTGGTAATTTAGACAGTTTATTTATAAAGCAAAAGAGCTTCTTTGATGTTTTACTTCATTTTTTTAATAAATTTCTTTTATTAAAAACATACTGTTCTACTAACGAACAGTATGTATGTATGTATTAGAAACATTAGCACAGGCCTCGACCCTCATTGAAGCTAAGCTCTGGGCCTCCGGGTATCGTAGAATAGCGCCAATACAAATGGACAAATTAAACCCGTAAATAAGCTGATTGAATAATTACAGAGACGTAAATATTCAAGGTTCTTACATATTACCGTTTGAACTGAGTTTTGGAACTTTCTCCTGAGGGATCTTATCAAAGTAACTCTGGACCTTTGACGATGTTATTATACCTGGTGGCACCCAGGTGTAACCCAATTGTCGTGGATCTGATTCCCATTGTGTTGGCGAAATACTCTTGAAGGCGAGTCGTTCGCGAACCGATGTGACGATGTTACACATTTTCGGTTACGTTTCTAAACTTAAAATAAACATGTCTAACTAAATTACCTTTTCAGTAGCTTCGTACAGATATTTCATAAAAATGCACTCTTCTTGAATCTGTAATTTTATAATGGTTACACATCTTGATCGTTCACCAACAGTTCGAACTTTGCACTGTTCTGCCAACTTGGCTCTTCTCTAATTCGTCCAATTTTGTGACTATCTTCAGTATACTAAAGGGGCTGGCTTTTTCTTTTTTTTTTTTTTCTTTTTGATTTTATAAACTCAATATATCTACTAACGAACAGTAACAAAAAATACTACATTATGAAAGTAATAAAAAATACGCAAAAATGAGCTTGTCAAGAAATTTGTAAAAACAATTTCGTGACTGACTGTATCTTCAAATAAAATAAATAGAGGAGAAGAGCCAGATCTTCAATCAGATCACTCCTCAATACTTCTTACACTTGACGATAAAATAATAATAAAAGAACAAAGACCAAAACTAGTTAATAGACTGACTGATTGGAACTAAGTACTTCAGCTTCAGTCAGAAGTTGGAAGAAAGTATCAAATTATCATCAGCTATTCAAACAGAAGACCAACTAGAAGATTCTGTATCGAATCACTCATACATGAGTATATTGTTGTACTCATGTATGAGTCTTTTTCTTTAAATATGACATATGAGCCCGCTGGTAATTCTCTTCTTCGAACAAGAGGTCGTCAGGCGGGCTCAGTCACAATCTGACAGTACAGAAGTATAGGCCAAATAAACGTAAAGACTAATAAACGTATAGTTAATATAGTATAGTTTGTTAAAATAGTACAGAATAAAGATTTAAAGATAGTCGGGTTTTTATATATTTTCCCGACTTTAAACAAAATCGCCGTGCTTTATTTCTGAGATATACAGAAGCAGTTCAAGTATTTACACTGAATATCAGTCCTGGAGGGGCGGCAGATTTCAGAGGATGCTCACTCAATTTTAGAGAATAAGAGTCAAACAATGTTCACTGGGGGCTTATTCCCAAATTCGCGGCGGATCGCTTTTCATGGCGGATTTGTATTTCCAAAAGCGATTTGATCCAATCAAAAGCGATAGCTGTAGGTATAGGTGGCGGATTGTTTGCGGATAAAAAATAAACTAAATTCGTGTGGCGGGAAAAAGCTGTCAAAGTGTTGGAAAAATACATGGAAAATTGCGACTCAGAATGGAAAAACTGGAAAGCACTGGAAATAACATTTTCGCCCTCGTTCGCATTTGAAAATAACTAAAAGCGAAGACGGTCGAAATGGAGGTATCGCTTTCAATACGATCCGCCGCGCATTTGGGAATAACCCCCCTGGTTTCTTGATGCCTGTAAAAGTCTAAGAGATTCCTGGAATGAAGTAGGTAGCTAATTACAGTTTTAAAAATGATTGAAAACGACACCAAAGAGAAACTCGTCCCGCGAAATGAGGCAAAGGGAATTCGCATCAAATTAGAAAAACTTGAAACTGCGTTCATGGTCGTATTTTGGAATGCTATTTTGGAAAGGTTAAATAACGTAAGTGTTCAGATTCAGAGCTCATGTATTGATGGTATCTGATCTCTATGGATCTCTAGTAGAGTTTACAATAGCAGAGCGAGAAAACTTTGACTATTTCAATCAAAAAGCAATTGAGATGAGTGCAATTAAGCAATAACAAGGTGAAATAAAGAGGCAACCTAGAAGAAAAAAATTTACGGGAAACATCGAATGAAGAACCTGAAATACCCTCCGCCTCCAGAGACTATGAAAACCTTTTTGGTCATCCTTGATCGACTGATATCTGAAATACAGAGAAGTAGGAGAAGGTATAAAAAGAAGGAACTTTCAACACACAAATCACAAAGAGTTACAAAAAAAGACCTGTCTCTCGTGAAATATTATACCAACGATTTAAGAGGACGATTTAGTTCAAGAATGTGTGCATTTTCACAGTCACATATCACATTTCCTCTAGGTAATGAAATTGCAGAGTGTGCAGTGAAGCTTGAAGCCTAGATCAATCTCACTACTCAGTTTCTCAACGTTTTTGAGGAATCAATCTCTGTCTAATGTTTTCCCTACCTTGGATATAGCTCTCCGCATCGCACTTTCAACTCCATCTACAAATTATTCTGGGGAAAGGAGTTTTTATACTATCCACAGGAAGGTATATATTCACTTTGTCATTATACATTTGTAACGCCAAGAAGGATTCACCGGAGACCTTATAAAGTATATATATTCTGAATCAGGATCACATTCTGAATCGATTTAGCCATGTCCGTCTGTCTGTCTGTCCGTCTGTATGTCAGTTGAAAACACGATAGCGTCCAAACGAATCGACTTAGGGGAATGAAATTTTGTGAGAGGACTTATTTTTACCGTCGACAGGTTGGTATTGAAAATGGGCTATGTCGGTCATGTAGTTCTGGTACCTCTCATACAAAACCACTATTAGACCCATGTGTCTCTCTGTCTGTTAAAATTACGATAGCGCCCAAACGAATCGACTTAGGCGACTGAAATTTTGTGACAGGTCTTATTTTTTTGGTGTTCAGGTTGGTATTAAAAATGATCCATGTCGGTGAAGTAGTTCTGGTACCTCGCATACAAAACCACTATTAGACCCATGTGTCTCTCTGTCTATTGAAATCACGATAGCGTCCAAACGAATCGACTTAGGCGAATGAAATTTTGTGAGAGCTCTTCTTTTTACCGTCGTCAGGTTGGTATTGAAAATTGTCTATGTCGGTCAAGTAGTTCTGGTACCTACTATACCAAACCAATATGGCATGGCAAACATTTTGCATAACTTTTATGCATTGGAGGGTATCAAAGCATCGGCCAGGCCGATGATAACACTTTTACTTGTTTCCTGTTTAAAATGAATTATTTAGCTGTTCTCTACATAGAAGCAGAGATAATGAACGCCATAAACTATGATCATATTATAGATAGATTTTCCTATTAAAGGGTCCCTTAAAAAAATTATAATTCTTATTTATTTTTTACGCTCTTTCTTAATGTCTAATTCATTCGTTTATTTAACTTATGTTAAATGGAAATTTATTATTTTAGAAAGGTACATGGGGCGGAGGAAATAAAGTGGTCTACCTACACTCATAAAATATAAATCCGGCTGCTGAATATATAAAAAGCTGCACAGGCTGCAAGTCCCAAAACAACAAATAAGATTAAACAAAACTAGTATCCTCGCAAAAGCTGTGAAATTATTGCAAAAAAGAGGAAAGCTAGACAACTTTGGCAACAGACAAGGGCCTAATGCGACAAAACCATATCTAGTGAACAATTTAAAAAATCTTTGAAAACATTATCTTACCAGTTTTAAATGGATAATATTGGATCACATTCGATGGCAAGCAAACATTGCGATATTTACCACAGCTGCCATTAAATGTATCTTAGGATTTATAGATAGCAACTAAAAGACGCTTAGTATAGCTATAAGCTTCAAACCTATAATTTTTAAAATATGTAGATACATATAGGTAATTTTTATACATAACGCCCGTGCGAAGTCTTCTACTAAGCAGAACCTTGGGACTCTGAATTTCTTTGAGTTATAAATATAAGAAGATACAATAATTGATTCCAAAATTGCAAGTATCCAAGGCCTAATTTAATTATCTACTAAAAAATCTTTTCTTTCCATTGTAGCTAGTTATTAAGTATCTAAATATACATGAGGAAACCAGTAAAATTCATCAGCAAATATTAGTTGACACCTAAGAAATCCATTTGTTTTTATCGTAGCAAGTGTTTACCAATTTGCTTGAAATTTTTAAAATTTCCAAAATTATCTCTAGTTACATTTTCGTCTTGAAAAAATTCAAATCCGATTAGTCCAAACACCATCAACCCGACACAGTCTGGCGAACTATTCACAACTTTTATCTAATAAGAAAATATAATTAATATCTACAAATAGAAAACAAAACTATGAAAGTCATCCTTATCCTTTCGCCTAATGACATTTTCTATTATAGCCTGTTCTGTTGTCCTGGCTGTTATTGCCGACAGACAATAACAAGAGTGATTTCAAAATTGCCATATTCATAAAATTCTTCATAGTAATGTTCTCCTTAAAGAACTAATTAATTATGCTTCTAGAAAATACTTCAGTCCTACTTTCAGAATTAACAATTGTCTCTAAATAAATTAGCCATCAAGAAAAACTTGAATACAAACAAACAATAAAATGAAAAAAAAAAAAAAAACAATCTTAAAAACAGACTCGAATAAAAAAAGGAAAATTAAGCATTATCCTGGGTCAGAAAAATTATGTAAATGCTAATAAGCTATGCGGAGATTATGTGTAGCTACTTTGAAAAGCGTTCTCCTTGCGAAAAATCAGGAATTTGTGTAATGAAATTCAAAGAAATAAACCTTAAAGTCTTTAGTCTGTAATTCCAAAAGTTATCGAAGTAAAATATTTTTTTTTTTTTTTGTTTTTACGAGTTTTATTATTTTGCTTTGCTATTTTGTAGGTAGGTACTTTTGAGAGTTGCAGCTTAAGAGGCAAAAGTTAAACTTTGTTGCCCATTTAGGTAGTTTTGTTTTTTGGTAAATTCTGGTATATTGTTTGTACCTAAGTAATACATATTTAAGTGTCAAATTATGAGTAGGTATTAATGTACATTCGACTCCGCATCCGCCGGTACAAATATTAAAAACAAAACATTGCATAATGATACTTCTACTTTTTGATTAGTCTTCTGCCTTAGTCAGGGCTTCCTGAATATTTAAAAAAATACTATCAGAAAGTTTATCTTGGAAAACAATAAACCGAGCTTCACCCAGTCTCAGGCGAGTGCCAATAGTACTAAAGCCCTACAAAGATAAACATGGTAGTAAGCAAATTGACGACCGGCGGTAGTCATGGTGTAATGACAAGAGCTGTGCACTTGTGCAGGTTTGAGATATAAAAGAGAAACGGACCATTTAAGAGACGAATATCCTTCAATTAAAAAAAATCCAATGGCTCTAAAGATCCGCTGTCAGTTCGTCTTCGTATAGCTATGGACAAGTATCATCCCGTAAACTGGATAAAAAATAAAGTAAGGACAACATTATCTAAACTTAAATATAATAAAGCTCCCAGAGCAGAAGGTGTTCCCGTTGAGACTATCAAAGCTGAATGCTGATGTTATGGTTGCAGGCATGCACCAACTGATGCGTAAAATTTTACCTTTGAAAGTGAGATCGATAAAAAAATGTATCAAAAATAAGGCACAAGACACTAGTCAAAATTGAGAGCAAGATTTTGTTAGTAATACTCTGTGAACAGCTATTATAAATGAATGATGGGAAGAACTGTAAGATATTCACATAGTCAAAAGGATTCTCAACTCGCGGTTTGTTATTCCAGTCACCTCGAACCCAGTACACTGTGAAGCGCCGAAGCGCCGACCCCAGGGCATTTTCTTTTTAAAAACTTGAAATCCTGAATCTAATTTTTTGTCTAACAAAATTTGCTATCTCAAAGAACTATGAAGCAGCAATTTTAAGGTGGATGGATGGAGATGATCCTTCGAGTACATTCAAAATTCTCAATAAAAATCCAAGCGACCGGCACGGCGATTGCACAGCCGAGGAAGTTTAGGCATTCTTCAAGATGAGAACCGACTGCTTGATAGTGACATTATCGGAAGTAAAACGAGTCATAAAATGCAATAATGAAAACGTTCAGTTGGTCAATATATTATGAAATTGTATTTAGATGCCCAACACCAAAATTGCTTATAATTCTATTGATAGAAAAAAGGAATTACCAAAGGGCCTGGAATGTTGCCATGCAGTCCACAATTTTAATGTTCCAGTTACATCATTCATTGCCTCGTAGCATAAATAATTCGAATACAGTAATACCAGGCTTTAGGTACTAAATTTCCCCTAACTTCGACCAAAAATTTCCTCTCTGTTGCACACAAAAATCCTTTGGGTAGACTTAATCCAAAGGAAACAAAAACAAACTTGCTATTGTTGGGTTGGGGTATTGGGGTATAACAGAAAGGCAGTAAATGGAGCCACTCGTATGAAAACAATCTGTCTGTGGATCAGCCGAAAAACTGGTCACTCGTCTATTCTAGATAAAATAGAATGCATCCCAAAAGATACTGATACACTCTCCCCCAGCTGCAATTCAACAAGAATTTTGAAACCTGCATACCTTCCAGGACTGACTGGGAGTGTGATGTCGTGTTCCAGGCGGAAATCATAGCGATCAAGGAGGCCCTGTTGTGGTTACGGTATAATGTTATACCTATCCGCAAAGGATATCGTATTTTTTACCGATAGTCAGGCCGCGATTAAATTCTTGGATTCGGTCATCATTAAGTGCCAAACCGCCCTCAATTGCCGCTTATCTCTTAACGAGATGGCAGAACAATTCAAAACTATCCTTATATGGGTGCTGGAATATTCCAGGGAATTGCAAGTCCGACGAGCTCCAGGGAATTGCAAGTCGTACGAGTACGTATCCTGTTAAACATTTGGAACAGTTTCAAAGATGATACATGGTTAATCGTACATTTGAATAATTCAAGCAATTGGATACATTGTCAAATTGGAAAGCACTCCTAGCTAATTCCTAAATCGGTTGCATTTTAAATGAAAATTAAGTAAATGATAATTTTTTCTTCATTGCGGCCAAGTGTTGTGCCGCGTAGACTACACCATGTAGACTACGCAATTGTCGACGCGTCGTCAATTACGTGTCGTTAATTCAAAATTGACGACACGACATGTCGACAAAGTTCAATCAAGCAATAAATTATAGGTAGTTTTTATAAAATTAAGACAATTGAAATATAAAATAGGTAACTTTTTTATTTTAAAATTTTGCACACATTTCTAAATATAGATGAATAAAAAAAAGTGTCTGAGGCGATCAGGTGTGTTTAAAAGATTTATTTTGCAATTATTGCAACTAGCTGCTTGTTTATTATACAACTTGACCAACTCAAAGTCGTTCAGTCATTAAATTCGAATTTATTAATAAATTCATATTCAAGCAGTCCTGTTCTGTTCCTGCGCTTATGCTTACTATTACTAGTAACTGGTAGAGCTAGAGACTTTGCACTAACAGCTGTTTTGAATGACATTGACAATCCTATTGACGACATTGACGACGCAATTAACGACATTGACCACCCTTATTCTCGTAATGCGCCGCCAAATCAAATCACTTGACCATTCCTGCTTCCCATGGGCGTAGCATTTTTTATTTAGAAAATCGGAAACCACTACGACTCGTAAGCGCGCGATAATCATCAACAGCATTTTATTTTGGCTGTTCTTTTACGCATTCTTTTCCCCCTGCTCTCCATTAGACCTTTAACAAAGACCCTATTATTAATGCACTTGAAGCTCCGGAAACACATGTAATAAAATCCAAATTGCGCGACCATTAAAAGCCAACCCTCTATAAATAAACTCCCCAATCACTTAGGGTAAACTGCATTTGGGTTTGCCATCAAAAAGCAACCCTATTTACACCTTCACCTTCACGAAGGAATCATTTAACGGAATATAATAAAATTAACACCCATGTGGAAAGTGGAAGTTCTTAAATTCTCAGGCAGCAAAAAAAAAAAAAACAACAAAAAAGACGAAAAAAACCTTGAAAGCTATTCACAACACCATGGAGAGCTTCGTGTCCACAAGGAATAGTCATTCTCGATTAGAATGCAAATTGACCATACCCGCCTTTCACTTTCATTCATTAGAGCAGAGCACCACCCACTAAACTGCTGCTGTCGTTGGCCATAATCTTATAGCCATGGCATTTTCGTGACAAAATGACATTAAAATCATTAAACAGTTACGCACAGTGAGTCGAGCTGGCCCGGTCGCTGTAGGTGGAGGAAGTGCCACCGAATGACCTTGGCATTACAATTATATCCTTGCTGGGAGGTTATTTCTCATGAGAAGTAGGTACCTAACAATTTTATCTTTTCTTCTTTTTAATAAATGGAAATCCATCCTTAGTTAAGGGAAATATTCCCAGCACGTTGAACCCACAACAGGACGAACAAAAAGAAATTTAAAACCATGGTCATTCACAATAATGCAAGATTTATACCGTCAAATAAATGTCAAGGAATAGGCTTTGTCATTGCTTGGAAATTACCTACCAATGCAAATGTTAGAACCAAAGAGGCGTTTGCCGTTTTCAAGATTTATTACCATTCAGTTGGTAACACTACCGCAGCCGAAAAGGTAGGCAATTTGAATAATCCATGAGCAAATGAAATGACCCAGCAACTTGAGGGAAATTTGAAATGTATCCGCATATACTTACGTACGTATTCAATTATAATAAGGGCAACTCAGACTGAGTGGCGCAAATGAATCTGAAAAGTAAATTCCCCATTAAGAGCAGACCACTGAATTAAGAAAAGGAACTCAATTATATAAACGGAATAAGCCCATATAATTGTCGTTCGTAGTGGTGTGCAGTTTTTATATCCTATATGAGAGAAGGAAACTACAACTAAAATCGATTCTTATGTATGTCCCATTTGGCTAATGAGGAGCGAAAGCTTTCCGTAAATGATCGGACTAATGGACACCGCAATTTGTTCAATTTCTTAGATATGTTGCCATTGACACACAATTACACATCCTTCTTTCTTATTCATTTGGAATACATAGGTACTTACGTGTTCAGTCAAAGAAAGTTGGTGTTTAAAAGGCCACTTAATGCTTAAGGGTTATGCATATAGTGAGATCTCATTTCACTGCCAAATAATCTTAAATGAAAGTTAATTCTATTTAGATTTATTTATTTGGAATCATTCACATTAGATTGCAGCAACACTGTAGCGATTTTGTCGTTTAAAAGTTTTATTAAAATAAAATCTGTGGATTAGCTACTTCATTACCACTCCTTTCACTGCCTAAAATGGTGGCAGATCCGTCCTATTTAAACATAATTATCCACCAGGTATGGACTATTGTTGCACATTTATGTCACTGACTGACAGCCTTGTCATTAAACCTAACTAATCAATATATTGTGGCCGTAGTCAAAAATTCAGTCATCGTAAGTCGACTTGAATTGTATGGATACGACCAATCGAAAACGACATAACTTGAATTGTCGTATACGTCAGAGCAATCGAAATGTCAAACTGCGCTCTCCCATGCTCTACGATAACCCAATAGAAATGTCAAAACTGAGTTCTCCAGAGTCCAGACACAATAAGGCCTATTCGGCAAAATCTGTTATTCTGTTATGAATTTTCTGTTATGAATCATAAAATATCTCGACCATAAAAGATCTTTTATAAATCGTATTCAGGGTTTCGAACTTTTATGAAAATCTGTTATGGAAATTCGAAACTTGAAAATCTGTTACGAAGCTGTCAAAACAAACCGCAGAGTTTTTTTTTTATGCATAGACGGTAGGCACCTGATCAAATTTGCGCAAAAAACATATTAAAATGCAGTCTGAAAAGAGTATATTTTTAATTATTACAAACTAAATAATTGTGTAATAAATACTGGAACATCTTTTTAGGAAAAAGCCTGATATGAACTGTATCCGTAAAAATATAGTGTCGCGAGAAACTTGAAATAAATATCCAACTTTACATCGTCATCATTAGAAATACAATTTACCAGAATTTGAAATGAAATAGTTGTATTCGTGTTTTGTAAATTGTTCCAATTCAATCTAAAGAGCTGAATAAAACTCATACATTAGGAAGATCAAATGGATTACTATTTATTCTTAGTACCAGCAAAAGTGATTGGTGTCTTCGTCTAAACAAAAAATATTCATTCAATCATTTTCAATGGTCCGCTTATCCATTAAGTGCGTTGCGGGTATAGGTTGCTCAAGTGGACCCTCCATAGCTCTCGATTCTCCGACATCGTCTCTAAATCATCATACGGGTGTAGAGGAGAGATTATGAACTTGATATAACCATCTCATACTGGGTCTACCTAGGGGACGCCTGCCTGATAATGGTACGGATTCCATAGGACGTCGTGCGATCCTGGTTGGGGACATGCGTTTAACATGACCAAACCACCGAAGCATGGATCGCACCGTCCGGAGAAGAAGAAGAAGCTACTCGACATTGAGTTCCTCGCGAATTAAAGCAAAAGTATAAATTTCAAAATTATTTTCGATTACATACCACTAGTTTATGCACAATTATTACATTTGTCTTCGTTTGTAAACATTTCGTTGAAGATAAATTATATAGATATCCCTTTCAATCCAAAACTTTCGAATTAATAAAAATCTTTTATGATAAAAGTCACAAAATGCTGTCTTTTATTCTGTTATGATTTATGGGTCAATATTTCAAAACATTAATATTTTGGACCTCGAAATGGACATTTACTAAAATAATCAAATTTAATATTTTTTTGGTTACTCTGTATTTAAGAAACATTATTAAATATTTTAAGCCAATTTTGTTAATTTTAAATAATTTTTTTCACGGGAATGACAGAACTAACATGGAAGTGACAAAATCCTATCTTGGTAACGACGAGACATTTTCGGTTTTTTTATTTACACTTTTGCGAGGCGCCATGATAAGCACAGATGACCTTTTATATCAATTTGAAATAAAAAGTGAAAATATTTGAACATTTTTTGCAATATGATTGAGTATGTCATTTCCGTGCCCAAATTGTCATTACCGTGTATGCCACGGGAACCATGGAAATGACGACATGGAAATGACATCGAAAGGTATTTCTCTAAAATAAAACCGAATTTTACTGAATATTTTCCTAAAAACGCATACAATTAATTAAGTACATAAAAAAGGCATGCATTGGAAAAAATATTTGATTTAATTATTTCAGTATTACATTCAAAAACACTAACCACGGTAATGACAACTTTGGATAACGAAAACATGAAACGCCTTAACCACATGAAAGACAAGTCACTTCTGATATATATATGGGCTTATTGCGAAATGTTCCAAAAACAATCAATATGTCCCGTTATTAATGTGAAATCCGCCGCCTAGTTTGCGGCCGTTAATTCAATTTTTTTAAATATTTACTTTTTGTCACGGGAATGACCATTTTTTTGGGGCCAATCACTAAATACCTTCCACGTAATTTTTTAAATTTCCTTAAAATAAATTGACTGGGCCCCAGTCCTCATTGTCCTTTCTTCTTCAAGGCTTCATCAATAAAAATTGCAAACCGGCTTACATTTTACAAATAAAATACATTATACAAAATACCACTTAGGACATGCCATGGTAATGACATTTTGGGTGTTTAAGTTAAAATTTCGGCATTACTATGCATTTTTATTTTTATTTTTTTATGTGTACATGTTAAAAGAGTTTCTGCAGAAACTAGGTAGTCTTAGGCGAATATTTAAAAAAAAATAATGTTTTTTAGCCTATAAATGCCTGACCGCAAAATATTAATATTTTGAAATATTGACCCATATAGGTACTTAGTTCTTCTGAGAAATTTCCTGCTCCCGTTTTATTCTCCGTCTTTGAGCCATCTATGAAGCTATCTATGAAACTGAGCATAAATGTAGCCATATTTTTTTTTTGTTCATTTATTTGATTTAGGTAATATACATTTTCTTTTAAAGATAAAAACATTTTCTTAAGGTCTTAATTTTAGTTTGGTATTTTAGCGATTTTTTTCGACACAGAACATAGAATTTTTAGGAATTAACTTTGGCTTAGCGGATTTTTTGTTCTTTCAGCGGCAACACTGTTCAGACATTTTTAAGTACCAAAAGTCATCAGAAGAAGTTACTTAATCAAGACTGTACCTATCAAAATGCTGTCTACTTTCGTGTATGCATAGAGTTTAGTATTTTTCGACAAAGTATATACATTTTTAGAACTATGTACTTCTATAGTACATCTAAGAATACCTTTGTTATGGTAGTAAAATCGCACACAAATTAACTCGTAGTGTACATACCTCAAGGTAATCGATTTTTTAGTTGAATTCACATTTTTCTTAAGGCCGCCTAATGCCATTTATATCAAAATTCCTAGCGTAGCTACCTCGCTTTTCTTATTGACCGAAAGCAACCCAAATTAGGCTTTCATGTCCTTTTGATGTAGCTAGGTAAGGTAGGTATACCTATCCTTTTAATAACAACTCAACCCAAAGTTTGCTTCCTCAAAATTGCCCATGAATATTGTTATTTCCAAGTGTTTCAACTACCTCCAGTAAAATTGTACACATTTTAATTAACACACTTTGGGTGTATGGTTGTGCGACTCAAAACGTTTGTTGTAAATTGAAATTCCTTCGAATTGCGCCTCAGAAATTTCCGCAGAATCCTTTACGCGGACAATTTTGCGGCGCTAATTCTTCCTTTGAGAAATTCAGTTAATTTCGCTCAGCTACTTCCGAAATAAAACATTTTAATTATAAGTAAATGTTTACGTGGCAGTTTCATGCACATTAAATTTCATCCCAAAAAGCAAGAGCGAATAATTTATATTTCGGGGACCGGGATAGAGTCCGAACACCATGAATTCCGCATGTAACTACATTAAGGCACCGCGCCAACATTGTATATCCATTCAGCAGCAGTAGCACGTTATCTACAGTTCAATTAATTTGCTTTCTCACCAGTCACTGTAGGTATTTTCTGAATTTTTTTTTTTTTTTTTTTTGGTTAAATACCAAAATAAAGAATCACCCACCCAGCGCAGGTGGTTGCGTTATCCTTCTTCGGCTTCACCAAATTTACATTTACCCTTACATTTAGGACTTTCGAATATACGTGCTCGTTTTGGGCTCACGCAAGGACTCACACCGTGAGCGCAACGATATTAATATAATTTATTTTCGAAGCAGTGAAAATACATATTTCAAAATGCAAACGTTGCTACACCTATACCAGCAAGCACAAGGACTGTGTATACTGAAAGCCGGGTCAATTTACGACGAGAGTATTTTTAGCCAGCCAGAAGTATGTACACAAAAACATGAAAATGCTTCTGTAAAACGTTTCGTTTCGACACATAGGTACTACTACAAGAAATAACACTTTACTTGTTTTATTCACTATGTGTGTGAACCAGTTAGATACAAATTTTTTGTTGTTGTTTTCCTTGAAGGATGTGCACAGAATTTTCCTTTCTGACGGAATACTACGCCTCGTAGAGGATAAATAATCAACAAAAAGGCCAACAAATTTTTCGGCTATTCGTTTGTTTTCCAAGAAAAGGACAATGGGTAAGGATAACATAGAAGTTTTTAGCTCCTTTGGGGGTAAATTTTAGAAGCATCGATTCTATACTCTTATATAGTTCTTAGAACAAAATTGCAGCTGATATGCGGTCTGGATGATAGGTTTAATTTATGGTTAAAGATGGACCAAGCTCGGATCCTTTGTCTATTTGGTATCGCTTCCGGTCGTTGGTGGACGGACTCAGGACTCTCTGAAAAGTGGTAAAAACATTTTCCAAAATAATCGCACTAATTGATGCATTAAAACGTTAAATATTAAATATTTTCCAGAGCTGGGTCGAGGATAGTGCTGATGCTAAATTTAGTTTCTCAGAGAGTGGTGTGCTTGTGGGGTGTTTGTGTGTTATGGTATCTGGGATAAATTGCATTTTGAAAGAATTTTTAAGTGCTGCTGCAATTCACTTGAATAAGTTGGCACATCTTTTACAAGGTCGTACGGAAGTATGGAAGATATGAGCTTGTATGGAATTTATTTCAACATTTAGGTGCAATTTGTAGTTTACGAAGTCTTGAAGTGATAAGAACTCTAACCATTCTAAGAAGTTGGAAGAAAACATTTTTTTTGTTTTAAAATTGGTTGATGATGCATAGTAGAGCAACTTTCGTACTTCTGCATTCACAATCAATACTAATTTCAAATAGAAAGGAATTTAAGGTAGTCAATGAAGAAGGATGCATTTTGTGGGTGGTGTGGTTTTTCTTTGGAATCTACTACAACTTAGGTAGGTGGTGTTCAAATCGACTTCTTACTTTTAGTACTTGCATAGACACTTTCTAAACAAGAAGTAGAAGTATTTCCGTGGAAAGTTGTCGCCTACGTCTTGAAAGGTACCCGCAATTTTTTGTTTGGCTAACAAAAATGCACTTCAAGCTTCCATACCAATAAAACAAAAAAGAAACCCAAGTAGGTTCATAGTTCCGCGAATACTGAGCTACTGGACGCGACACTAAGTGTGGTCCACAAATGCAGTAAACAGAGTCTTAATAGAGAATGAGTCACTGAAGCTGCGCTTCCTATGCACGCTATCGTCTTTTGCAGCTCTGTGTACGCTTGCTTGTGTACGCTTCCTTGAAGCTTGCTTGCAGCTGGCATTAAAACAAGCGAAGCTCTGTCCACGGACCTTGGACAGTCAGGCATCTATATAATAACTAGATACACCAGAAATAGAATCGAAACGAAGAGTTAAAGGTTCTTGAAACACAGCTCACGGTATCGTTTTGCCAGGTATCGGGTCGAGATATTAATGTATTCCAGGCAGCGAGAAAGCGAACATATTAGCAATTTTCGACAGCTGTTTTAGAACAAGCTGATATCTCTATGAAATTCCCGCCTTGTACACTAAAGCTGGAAGCAGAGAGAAAAACCACAAGATAGGCGAACGCTAGAAGATTAACCAACCTAGAAACTTGTATCGCAGAAAGCTATGGCAATCCCTAAATGAAGCCAGAACCGAGAGACTATTACAGAAGAGTAGAAAATCCCTTTCCACCATCGTGGGAGTCATAACAGAGCACAAGACTTTGCGGTACCACAAGAGAAAATTGCACTGCACGACGCGGAAGAAGTTCTTGTGGACATAACCCATTTCCTATGTCACTGGTCAGGTCTATACAACACGTATATATTATTAGGAGGTATCCACTTCTTTCAAGACCTCAGGTTAGTTTATATGTATCAGCACGGTAAGTAAATAATTACATCAGTATTTTTAGACAAGCTTATAAGGTTGACTTTTATTTAAAAAATTGTTTTAAGCTTGGAAATTACTTCACTTTGATGTTCAAAATGATTGGAACCATTTCGTGGCGTCTTTCTTGTTCAAATGATGGAAAATTGATGATGAAATTGAAGCATCGTATATTTGATACCCAAATCAATGTGGTCCTGGATACTGAAACTACAGATTCCGGTAACTCGTACTCGTAAGAAATTTCAAACCACGTTCCGAGCTATGGACAACGATCTTTTTATTACGCCTGATGCCGAATGAACGCACTCGTTTATCAAGCTTTTGAGAACACAGGCTGTTGGCCAGCCAACTGACAAAATATTCGACTTCAACTCTATTACCGCCTTTTGGACTTCGAATACGTAGTGATATAAGTGGCGGAGCATAATAGTAAAAACCGAATCCAAATCGACTCAGTGGTTCACGAGATTAACGTACTCATACAGATAGATGGGGTTTTAATTCAAGATGTCCTCTGCCGCCACAAATAAGACTAAACTGTTAAAATTTCATCGAAATCGGTCAAGAAGATAGATAAAAGATATATATTTTTTTGAATACACTTTCTGATTCAACTTTAACCCTAAAATGCGAACATGGTCACTGGGGGACAATTTTTTTATTTGATGGGGCATAAAACACAACTAACCACTCTTATGGGATAACACTGTTGCTGTGGTTGTTAAAACCCTTTTAAAGGTTAACAAGATTTACTTTTAAGCCAGATACAAAATGACAAACAATTTTTAGTGAAAGGATTCAGTTTTTGAAAAGCCATATACGATGTTTATTTTTACTTTTTAAGGTGCAGGATTTTCGTATTTCTTCATCTTTCACTTTCAACAGGTCATCCTTAAGGGGATAATACTCTTATCGCCAACACAGTCGGCCAGGTGGACAAACAATTCTTATTTTTGTTTAATCATCGCATTCAGAGCTGAAGGGCGTGAAATATAATAAGTCTACAGGCTATACTCTTTTTTGGGGTCTATTCGCTTGAAGAGATTATTCTTAAAGCCGTCCCATGGGAGTGCTATTATCCTTCGAATTTGTATGGACCTCAAGGAAAGTGTTTTTGTTTTTATTTTCCAGATGAAAATCGTAGAAAATAATTACCGCGAAAGGACACTTTTAATTAAATTGTTCACAATTGCAAGAAGGCGGATGCCTTCGAGGCACTTTCGCACTCACACAAGGTCCTTTGTAATTCCTTTGTATAACTATGGACAGAAAATGGCCGTCCAAATTTGTTAAGCCATCTAAATGGGTATTATATTGTTTGTATGTGTGTGTGTGTGTGTGTGTGGTTGTAAGCTTTTCTTTGGATTTATTAAAGTAGGTATGTCGTCAGCTCAATTGCATAGAGTAAAATTTAATTACACCATGAAAGTCATGAAATGTAGGAAATATAGTACTTTGCGTTATACTGCTTGCCATGACCCATTGCTTGAAGACAGAGACCGGTAGCCGTTGCCGTAGCAGTCAGCTTAGTTGAAGTTATGAATTGTTTACTCCGCGTGTTATTAATACACCTCTGGGGGGATAATGGGGATATGCCTGTATTAAGGTCATAATTTAGATCTTAATCCAGTTGTATAGAAGTTGTTAAGTAAATAACATTTTATTGTGTTGTTTTAGTGGTGGTTATTAATTCACGGATGTCTACTTGCAATTGAGAGGGCACAACAAAGCCTTCTGTCGTATGGAAAGTTATTGCCCACCCTTAATGATATTGCGTATTATATACGCATAAAGCATTTACGTCCCCAGGTATAGACAATGGACAATAGTACGGCGGGTTAACAATGAACATACCTTTGTGCGAAAGTTCCTGTAAGTTCCATGAACTCGTCGTAGCTCGGGGTCCTTATTGAATGTGTCATTAAAAGTCGTATAATGACCTCATATGGCGCACAGTTTTATAGGTTCTTGAGAAAAGGTGAATCCAATTTGTATGGGCGAGGTGGCCATAAAAGAAGAGATTCACTTCGAGTGTATTAAATTATAATAGAGTCCAATGCGGGACCAAAGGTGTAGGAATAGGCTGTCATTTTGGAAATGTTTGAACAAAGTCCAATTTTGTATGCCAACAAATTTTATTAGCAATATTGTACCCGAAAAATTCTTTGCCGTTCCACTCCTCTCAATAATAAAACACTCGAGGGAGACTTTCGTCGTTTTCAACATATCAAATCAGTTTCCAATTAGTGGCATACAACAAAATAATAAATGTCATTTTATGTGAAACTTTTAAAAACCCGACAATTTAAACTTATATTCAGAATATTCAAAATACTCAAAGGCTAAAATTTTTTCGTCTACAAATAAATAGCTAGTAGGGGTATTCACGATTCGGTGTATTTAGGTCTAGTAAAATTGTGAAATTTATTTTTCATTTATTTTATTTTATTTTAGTGGCTCCATGAAATTAGGCCCCAATGAAAAAAGGCCCCAAAAATAAATGAAAAAAGGCCCCAAAAATTTATATAGTAAGCAACAACAACGTTTTGTAGTAGGATTGGGGTGATTTTTCATTTTTTTGGGGTCTTTTTTCATTATTAATTTGGGGTAAAATTTCATTTTTTTTTGTGCAATTATGCCCCAAATTAAAATCGATTCTAAATATTGAGGCCTTTGTAAGAAATATCACCCTAAAAAAATTAAAAATTGCCCCAAAAGAATGAAAAATGGCCCCAAACTCAATGAAAAACGCGAAAAATATGTTAAAATCGATTCTAAATATTGGGATCTTCTTA
Source organism: Cheilosia scutellata (assembly GCA_955612985.1). NCBI lineage: Eukaryota > Metazoa > Arthropoda > Insecta > Diptera > Syrphidae > Cheilosia > Cheilosia scutellata. Next base: position 55,117,589 of record OY015314.1, read on the forward strand.
AGAAATATCACCCCAAAAGAATGATATATACCCCAAACATAATGAAAACCATGAATTACAACAAATATTCGCGCGAATATTAAATTTAAAAGTTATTTCAAACACTGAGGTGGCATCAGTCGTCTAAGATGGCTGGGACATCTACAGCGAATGGACACCAACGCTCCGGCATGAAGTGTCTTCGATTCTAACCCGGAGGGACAATGCAGTAGAGGAACACCTCGCCTTAGGTGATGGGCACAAGTGGAAGGGGACCTCAACCAAGTTGAAGTGCGCAACTGGATGGAGGCGAATAGCCAAAGATCGGGTTAAATGGAGAGGCGTGTTGGTTGAGGCCCAGGTCCTCCCCGGACTGTAGCGCCATCTAAGTAAGTAAGTAAGGAAAAACTGACTTTAAGCTTTAGAAAATTTGAGAAAATTAAATTTTCGAATTTTGGGCTTTAAGCTTTAGAAAATTTGAGAAAATAAAAGTTAAAAATTCGCGCGAATTTTCTAAAGCTAAAATAAAAGTTATTTCAAAAACCGAGCTGGATTTTCTACAGCTTAAATTGAAAGCTATTTCTAAATCTGAACAGGTTTTAAGCTATAACAAAATTAAGAAAATACAAGTTAGGAATTCGCGCGCACTTTCGTCAATAAACTGATCGATGTGTACCTACTCACAAATTCAATTGTCAGTAAGTTATTTACTCCTTGAAAGCTGTAACGTCCTGCCCTTGTAACAACGGTATAATTCGCGTTTCTTCTAGTAGATTTTTGTTTTGATACCAAAATAAGAAAATGAAAAATGCCCCAAATGATCTTCAAACAATTTCCATTAAATGAAAAATCACCCCAATAAAATGCAAAAAGGCCCCAAAACAACGCAAAAAGGCCCCAAAACAATGACAATTTCATAATACGTTTTGTTTTTGTTTGCCAATTATTATTTTGGAGCAATTTTTCATTTGTTTGGGGCAATTTTTCATAAATGGAATGGGGCCATTTTTCATTATGAAATATTGCCCCAATTGTTGGGGCCTTTTTTCATTTATTTTTGGGGCCTTTTTTCATTGGGGCCTAATTTCATGGAGCCTATTTTAGTATGTATTTCAATTGGAAACGTCGGCAAAAATTGAAAAAACGTCTGAAATTTAATAGAAATCATCTGAAAATAAATAGAAATCATCAGAAAATCAGATATTGGAAATGTCTGAAACAATTTTGCAAACGTCTGAAAACAAATAGTAATCGTCTGAAAAAGGTGTTCTTTCTACCAACAATAGAGTAGAAGGAAAGAATAAATCCATAAAACAAAAAAAAAAAAAAAAAAACAAGGATGAATGCTGTTTTCATTTGTCTTTGCAGTTTAAAATCAATATTTTTTAAATATAAAGTATTTTATGCTGTCGAAATGAACTATGTTTTGTTAGTGTTATTTTGTTATCACACTTTTTACACATTGTTGGTTTTTTGGACATGTTTCAATCCATTAACAAAACTTGAAATAGTAAGCGTCAAACGTGAGTGAACACCGATGACTCACGTTTGACGCTTACTGTACATAGGTTTAAATTGGGCACTTTTTCAAATCCGTGTTTTCCACGTTTTTGAGTACATATTTTGAATATTCTGAAAATAAGTTTAAATTATCGGGCTTAAAAAATTCGGATTAAATGGTCATTGGTCATTTGCAAAATTAACATAAAGCTGGGGCTAAATCACGTAAAATAAAAACGATCGAACGATATCGTTTCGTCAAAAGCAGTCTCTGTCTTTTGCCACAGATGTGATAGAGACAGGTTTAGTGAAAACGAAAGCGGCTTTCGTTTCGTATTTTACAGAATCGCACCCTTGATATAAACCAACCCAGATTTTATAATATGGCCGTATAATGTTGTCATTTTTTAGCCTTGAATTTTTGTAAATTATATCGTAGGTTTGTTGCTTGCATAAATTTGAGCAACTTACACTTGTGTTTTTCTACTCAACAGGAAAATTCTCTGATGTCGTAATAAAAACGCACCGATCGTTATAAAAGCTTCGTTCTTATATTTAGGTCAAGAAGTGGAAAGTTAAGAATTGTGTGCGGGATTGAACAAAGGGACATGCAAAAAAGGGACATAAAAAAATGTGCAAATGCTATTTCTCGACAGTAATTTTAGCATCCATAAGAAAGGAGACCCTCTAAACTGCGCCAACTATAGAAGCATCAGACTCCTCAATATTGCATAGAAGATTGTTTCTGCTATACTGTTTTTTGCCAACGAATTAATTGGTCCGTCCCTCTCAGTGTAGTTTTAGGCCCGGTAAGTCCACAACCGATCAAATATTCACACGACCGACGCCAGATCATGGAAAAACCCAAAAAGACCAAATTGATATCTACTCAAAATTTATTTATCAATTTTAACACACAGTCATGTCAAGTTTTGGCATCCCTGCCAAGGCTGTCAGATTGTGCAGAATGACAATGGAGAACGCTCGCTGCTCCATAAAGGTCGGAAACAATCTCATCGAGACCTTTGATGTTAAAAAAATAATTAGACAAGGTGATTCGCTGTTATGTGCCTTTTTCAACATCATAACAACTTGAGAAAATTCGTAAGGCAACTCGACTAAGATGGCTGGGATATGTTGAGCAAATCGACACCAACGCTCCGGCCCGAAAAGTCTTCGATTCCAACGCGTAGGACAGGCCTCGCCTTATGTGCCGCAAAGAAGTGAAATATGACCTCAAGCAACTTGGAGTGCGAAACTGGACACATCTAGTCAAGCCCCACTCTAACTGGAAAGGCGAGATACATGAAAATGTTAATAAAACTTTTTGCTTTTAGCATTTGTATACATTCTACCTTTATACCCTGACTACAAGTAGGGTATCGAAATTCCCAACGTCCGAAAATTGTATGATTAGTCAAGCAACATACCTCCAGCGTCGTAAAATTTTCGGCGATGGGAATGCGAATTAAAAAAACATCTGGTGATGTCCGTTTGGTATAATGTAAGGATACCGTCCTATCCTCTTCTTCGCCCAAAAGTAATTTGTTTCTATTTATTTATTTCCATCACTTTGAGCAACCACCATACCCAGGCACAAAAGAGTAACCGCAGCAAATCAGTGCGAATGCTTTTGTGTTATCCTTGTTCACTTTAATTACATTGCTCACCTACTGATAGCTAAATTATATCCCTTTTCACTATTGCAGCTCTATGTTATGTTGTATTGGTGCTCTGTGTTATTTTTAGGAGTCGTCGAGCACATGCCTCGGCTCCAGATCGCTGTATCTAATACGTTGTCGATTTTTAGCCCAACTGTAAATAATTGGATTAGGAAGTTGCCTGTTTAACGGTGTATTCACTTGGGCTTGTGTCCTATTTCCAACGATTGTTTGCTTTTCCGGTTTAATGAAGAGGAAACCACAGGAGACTTTTTGTTTTTGTTTTATATTTTACATATATCCTTTTGTTGCTCTCGTGGCCGACCGACCACGACGGCACCTGTTTTTGCGATGTTGTTATTCAAGGATTTCTTCTTGTTTGTGTTGTATGAATAAATTTATCCTTTTTTTCACAATCGCCCCCAGTTACATTATTTTGCTTTTGTTACTGATTGTATGAGCTAAGTAGGTTTTTTTTTGTTATAAGTTTATTTGAAATCAATGATTCTGTTGAAAAGCAATTTAAAGGATTTAATTATAAAAAGAGGGAACGGTTTATTTCTTTTCTCTTCTTTTTTTCGGGGGACAAGAGTGGTCCTGGTCAGATTTAAGTCGTATAAAAGGTAATAAAATGGGACTTGCTGTAAAGATGGAGAGTTTGGGTAAGGAATTTCTAATTTAATTCAAGTGAATTGTCAATGTGCACAAAGTTTGATAGGTTCCCTTTTGTTAAATGAAGGAACTAATTGGAGTATTTACTCTAGGGACCCAGCGATTGAATGCAAAACTTTCCCAATATATCCGGCAGAAAGGGTTATTCATAGAATATGAAGAGATAAAATCGAAAGGCACCTATCCCTATATGAGCAGGATACTATCAGCATTCTATTCACATTTTTTTTAAATTGGGTCTGAGCTACGACTTACCATTTAGTAAGGAGCTATGTAGAGGGAACAGTTATTTTTAAATAAAATGCTCATAATACTGAGTCGTAGACATGTTTTCATTTGGTCAATCGATTGGAGAAACTGACATTCTAAGATATTTTAGCCAATTTTCCAACCAATGTCGACAGGAGTTCTCGCCAAAATAATTTTATTGTTCAAAGCTTCTCCAACTTGTAAAAATATAGGCATCCACAATGTCAGTACTAATCAGGTCAGGGGATAAGCTGATGAGATCTTCCGATGGATTACATCTTTTTTGAGAACATAAACAGATTTTAAATTCACTTGGGCCATGCTTAAGTCTTTGGGCGAGACTAAAGTGGCCCATGTAGAATAGGAGGCATCTCAGTCAACCATCTACAGCTTTATCTACTGAAGGACAGACCAATTTCTTATAGATATCTAGCATATTTTTTAAGGCTGTCTATATCCGTGCAAATTGATACTGACATTGATACTGCATCCACGCGAAATTTTCAACCGCAAATGATAGTAAACTCAGGGTATTCTTACGGCCTCTGAAATAAAGTTCTATTGTAAGTTGATCAGGAAGTTTATTTCTTGCCGATAGCGCAGTCCGCTTGTATGCTGGACTGCTGAGCGAGGGGTATCAGGTTCGAAGCCCTGGAACAACACAAATTACGTCTTAAGTGTTTTTTCCACAGAGTGACCTCTTTTTATCATCTGAAAAACATCTAAGAATATAAGTGTATTGGAAAAGCTTCTCAATTCAGCCGTTCGGTCTCGATATAAAATTGGAGGTCCCTTCCATTCGTCGCAAAAAAAAAAATATAAAACTCAACACAAACGAATGATTATGATATTCGAGAAGCTGTATAATGCAGTAGGTCCTCCACCAACTATTTCTTTATTTATTGATATTCCTGTATAGTTAGCTAATAGAGGACGCTGGTTAATTGTATCTAAAACCTGTCAACACAAACGGGACCAAAAATCACTCGACGATTTGAAGAATTTTGCATTCGAAATGACCAAGAAGTTCTCCATCCACCTTTGTTAACATCCATACTTCTGCGCCATAGAGCAGATGAGGGTCATGTAAGGGGTTTCCTTAGTATTTCTCTAAAAGCCCTTATACTAGTGAGTTAGGGCAAAGAAACAGCGGTTGGCAAGTGTAACTCTTCAACTGATTCTATGCTATGGTTTCATTGTCACAGTTTATAGCGGTGCCAAGGTAGACAAAGTTCCTGACTACCTCAAAGTTGTATCTGTCTATCGTGACGTTTTTTGTCTGATTCAGCGATGTTGTTGGATTCTCGATTCTCTCGCACGCGCAGTCCTCAGGATTTGGACACAGAGATTCCTTCACAGTCAGTTAGTTGCCTTTTTTATATTTATATATCGTGCAGGAAACTTACCTAAGACAGTACTTAAGAAGCAATTAGTATCACTGAAAAATATGTCTAACGGCCTATTGGAGAAAACAGTTAAAAAATTATATGATCAATATTTGTTGGTGAAGCGCTGGCATCTCAACACAGATCATACTACAGCAGACGGAGCCACTATTTCTCATAGAGAGTACACAAACCGATTTTTAAGTCAATCGGATGAAAGTTAAAAACCTTCCCTACAAATGTTGACCCCCCCTTTTACCCCTTTAGGGGCTGAATTTCAAAATATCCTTTCTTATACTTGCATACATCATAAAGGGAGCCTCTGTCCAAAATTTCAGCTTTCTAGAGCAAAGGGTTTAGGGTGGGCGTTGATGATCAGTGAGTGGTAAACTTCATTTTTATATACAGTCTGTCTCGAAATTGTTTTTACAAATTTCTTGACAAGCTCATTTTTGCGTATTTTTTATTACTTTCATAATGTAGTATTATCTAAGAGCCCGCAGTAAATTTTGGACGTGAAATGCAACCGGATGAATTTTACATAAATACGTTGCTCTGATGCCCAAGATTTCAAATATGCCCGTCTGGCAGCGCTTAATGGCAGCTAAAGCATGCAACTGCATCTTAAAAATGCGCTATGATTCACAAAAGGAATAAATTGGTGCAACCGCTTGAATCTACTACCAAATAATAGAGAATGGTCCCCTCAGTACAAATACATGTATCCAAGACGTTTTAGGTGTCGCCAAAGCCCTGCCAGACGCAGTGGAAATGCATTAAAAATTCCAATTTTGAATAATTAATGCAACCACTTAATTTGTATTTTATAATTTAGAGAAAAACTCCTTGATAACGAATATATAAGACCAAGACGTTTCACGTGTCGCCAAGTCACCAGTGGTTGTCTGATTTGCCAAATTTTAGGTTTCCAACAGGAACTGAAAGGCTTCGGCTTTGAGTACCATAGCTACCTTTACGTTTTTGCAATAAATTAAGCCCAGATTTCCCCTTTTTAGAACGCGTGCGAGATCTTTGCAGTCCTGGTCTTAAAAACCAATTTAAAAGATTTCTGATAATATCCTTGCGAAGCCTCTGTTTCACCAGAAAACAGGCGTGCTATTACGGAGACAAGTCGATGATTTGCAACCAATCTCATATCATACCCAAACCCCAATTGTGTGTCCGGAGAAGGTTCAAAAATGGGCTACAAATTCAACTGAATTATTTTCCTTTTCTGAAACGTCCCTCCCATAAAGATATGATAAAGACTATTTGTCAGCCTCTCAATAACGCAGACGAACCCACCACAAAGGCAATAAAGTATACAACCTAAGTTGATCCAATTTATAATACACAAAGCTAAATGTGTATTGTCCTGAGTAGCTGATAATACGATAGCATACCGAGGCCGCAATTCAAAGTATCCTAAAAGATATTTCAACAGAACCTTAAAACTTTGAATCCATCATTTACTGTGCCCACGCACTATCTCTTCTTATCCCCCGATGATCCTTCCTGTGTGAGATATATACTATATTTCATTTGATGTCTTCACAAATGTTTATTCTAAATAAAAGCATGAAACAAACAATGACACAACTAAAAACAAGGATCTGCGGTACGCAAGAACAAGGTACGTTATGCATACTACTATTCAAAGGAGAAATCTCAAGGAAAATGTTGCAAATCTTCCTCTTGGGTATAATATTTGAATTTCTCTGAACCTTTGGCTGTATTTTGTTGGTAAATTCGTTATCCTTGACATTATTTTTTGTTGTAATATTACTGCCGATTGAAGATTTCCCATTCGCATCGACGACGCCGACGGTTAAAATATGATCGACTTATTTTTTTTTTTGTCCCTTTTACTTTGGTCGTGTCTTGGTCTTCTATTCTCTTTCGTCACTTTTGGCAAAAAAAAAAAAAAAAAGGAAATTGTTGGCTAATATTTCTTTGGTGATTTCTCCCCCGGGGTCAGTGGTGTGGCATTCAATTTTTCATATGAATACATTTGCTAAAGATTTTGTCTGCCATTTTGAGGTCATATCCTATGGAAAGTATCGACGAGGGTTTAATGTCTGATTAGATCTTCGAAATGAATTTTATTGGAATTTTAAGGACTTCCCGCAATACCCAGTGGAAAATAAAGAAAGAAATTTCCAAACTTACATGAGTGTGCTGGATGTTCCGATGATTATGTTTGCCATAAAATTGATGCCATCATCGAAGGGAAATCCTTTTTTGGTAATCTATGTATTCCAGACGGGATAATTTCATGCATTATTTGTGCGTATCATTTTACATCAGAGGGAGGGGGTCACAGTAGCTCATGACGGATTTTGGAGGTTTGTATCCAAGCGAAAAAACACATAAATCGCATCACAAGAGATATGGATAATAATTTAATTACAGCAGCTTATTAATGACACATTAATGGAAAGCGTGTGAAGTTATTTATGAAATTAATTAAATTTTCAATTAGTGGATGAACAAGTTTGAGTGAATGGGGTCCTCTGAAAGTTCCCAAATAACCAAATGTTGTCGAGCACAATTTCGTGAGTTTGACTGTGAAGCTATTTTTGAGTTTGTTTAATGGGATCCTCTGTCAGTCAATGGAACTCGTATTAAAAATTTTTCTCTGGAAAATATCTCTGATAAAATCTCAGGTATGTTGATATGAAATAAACTGATGAAGGTTTTATGAGCACCGGATGCGGATGGACAAATAAATTTTTAATGAGAATAACCTTGATGACTAAGGCAATGAATCAAAATAAATGATTTACCCTTATTCAGCGGGAGAAACTGAAACGCGACCGAGTAGGTACGAGTAAGACTGTGCCCAACAGTCGATGATTTTTAAAATCTCCCTAGCTACACTTTTTTTTCGTACTTTAAGCCCGCTCATTCTTAAGGTATGCAATGTAGGGCAGCATTTTAAGGTTGTGCCCCAAGTTAGGTATACATATTTTTTTCTGCTGTTTGTTTTTTTTTTTTATAGAAATTTTTGCAGTTTAAGCCTAGTACGCTGCTGTTTCGGAACGAAAAATCCCATACAAAAGTGACAGAACGAAATCATGAACGAACAATTTCGCTCTCCTTTTCGTTTTGCAGTACGCTGCTGCTGCGAAATGATGGCGAAAAGTGGGTAATTGTAATAGAGTGCTTGGTACAATTCTCCACTCTCTTTTCGCACACAATTTATTGTCCGGGACATTAATTGCTTGCGAAAATTTGACATTTCGATTTTTTCGGGGTTGTTTTGTTGCAATATCACGAAGTGGATGGTGTTAATTTTTATATTCCGAAGTGAAAGATTGAAAATGATGTGTTCGCGACCTAGTTTCAGCATCCAATTATAATACATTCGTGATAGCAAATGCAGTAAACCGAACTCTCTACTTCTGCGCAAGAAACAACTCTAATGCCGCATGTGACCAAGCCAAGACACTTAAATCCAGTGATATTCTGAAGTTGTGTGATGAGTTGCCTGACGATATTCCTCCCAATTTGGGTGTTCGCCTAGAAGATCGCGAATGGGGTGCATTTACCATGGGATGCTGCCAAAGAAGCACGGAAAAGAATCGATCCCAAAAAGATGTTTTTGACAAAAGCCGACAAGTATTCAGCATTCGATCCAAATGTAATTTGCAACGGATATTAGGTTGTATGTTGAATGAACTTAACGAATGGTTTTATATTACCAGGGACTCCCAACGCATGACAAGGACGGAAAGGAGCTCAGCAAAAGGCAGACGAAAAAACTACAAAAGCTCCAACAACAACAGGAGACTCTGTATAAGGAATACCTGGAGAACGTTAATGAAGCTTAAACTGGTGGCGAGTTATTTTTTTCTTTTTTGCTTTTTTCATTATTAACTTCACGCGCTCGCGTACATTCATCAACTAAATAAATTAAACACAAATCGTATTTTGGGTTGTTGTTTTTTTGTAATCTCAGGAAGTGGACGGTATTGAATTTTGATGGCTAAACTAGAACTTCGCTATGACGTTCCAGCGATCCCGCCAGCCACTCAAAACAATCCAAATGATTTCTTCAACCTCCAGCAGGAGCTGGTGACAGTACTGCCTCGAATGAAAATCCACCAGATACCACGACCTAGCCTTATACCGCAGTCATCTTTCCAGATTTATTCTCAAGCGGCTGCGTGTACAAATCCATTTCATGAACGGCGCGATGAAAGTTAGCCGAGGGTCAAGTCAGATCACCATTTGAACATTGAACATTTTTTCGTTCGACTTGTTAATGTCTATGGAATCAGTGTCTGGATTCGGCTGCAATTGATAAAAACAAATCGAATTCCTATCAATACACTAGGTACTTTAATGCAAAAGCAGGTGTTTAGGCAAATCAGCTAAGGTTGCTTCGAAAGCATCCGACTTTGCCGTTTTCCGATGAATATCTCAAATTTTTATACCGGTGACAAATTCGAAAACATACTTTTTCCCTCTATTAAGAACTTCTTTTTCGAGAACATGAATTAAACATCTGGTTCCAGAGACTTGTTAGCAATTTCGCCCACCAACTTGGTACAGCACAAATCTTCCATGCTTCATACCTTCCATTAGATTAGTCGTTTGTTGATGATGAGACTTCTTTTTTGCTGTTGGTAGTGCATCGCCATCGCCGAAACTCTTTCTCGTCATCGACGATCCCTCATTCCGATTGCTTCCTCCTGCTGCTGGTTGTGGTCTTCTTGCTGAATGTATACAATAAGAGATTCTACAAAAACATTGGGCAAAAATCACTCTTGTCTGAACTTACTGAAATCATAATTTAATCCATTCATCTACCTTTGGCTCTCACTTCAGCGGCGTCAGACGCTTTTACACAATTTATTGTCCGGGACATTAATATTGCTTCCGAAAATTTTACATTTGGTTTTTTTAGGGTTGTTTTTTTGTAATCTCACGAAGTGGTATTGAATTTTTATATTCCGAAGAATTGGAGCAGCAATATTAGGAAGATGACCCACCACCATTAGCACGGTACCATCAGTGCAGAAAAAGCGAAGAATCAAAAGAAAATCCGATTTCACATCATTGTTTTAATTAGATCGTTTTTAATGACCTCGTTTTTTTTATTTGTGTAAAATTCTATAATTTAATTATAATTGCATTCAATTACAAAATACACATTTTTGCTGTTTTCAAATGTCACTTGACGGAATTCTCCACAAATTATTTTCCGCGGTCTTTTCGCAAACGTTTCGCTGCGCAATTGGAGACCACAGGAAAATTTCGTTTCGCAACAGCAGCGTACTAGGCTTTAAGGTTGAAAGATTGACAGATTTTGGCACGTTCTGATTAAAAGGCTAGAATTGTCATTGATTTTTATAGTGATCGCCTATAATTCGCAATTCCTATCGCAAAATCAATTTTACTTTTCGCTAAGCTTCATCTTAGGACTTTATTTATTTTTTACTACGTAACGTTTCTTAACTTAACTTAATAAGTGGACTCAGGACTGTGTTGTGTATGCCCTGAAATTTTAAATCCCTAGGAAAAGACATCGATGAGAATGTTGGTACTTTTTTGCTGGTCGAATTTCAGCAGAATTGATCTGCATCACGGAAGTGTTTAGGTATAGTGTCCTTAGTACTAACCAAACAAAATTTAGATAAAAACCAATATATCGTATCCACAAGCGTGAAGGACCTGCGGGTCTTCTTTGGAGTATTACATTTTACATGCTTTTCAGCTTTTGCTGAATGTCGCAAGCATCGGCGCTAATTTCTTCTTAGACCAAAGCAACACTTATTGGCAAGTGTCATTTGTAGAGTTTATAGTCGAGCCGGAGGTAAACAGAGCCCCTAATTTAACTCCCTCAAAGGTATAGCTCTGTCCTATTTGTTATGGTATTCTTGTTCACAGCATTCAGAGCATACAGAGCGATTTTGAAAAGGTATTTTTTGTTTTTGTTTATAAAGACGGGTCGATGTTGAAATGGAGTAAGACAAGTACACACCTCACACTCAGTATTAAGGAAAGTGTGTAGGGCTCGTTGTTGATGGGCATGGCCTCACCAACGTCAATTTCAAAATGACGCAGCGCCAGCCCAAAATTCGCACCTTTGAAGATGCATTGCCAGCTGGTGAACCTTAAGTGGGCTGTCGTCCATCGTCTTATATACGGAAATTTTTCTTTCGTAGCCATTCATCCAAAAATGCGCCTCATCGCTAAAGATGATTTTTCGGCCAAATTGGGATCCTCTTCCAAACGCTCCTCAGTCTTTGTCTATGGTCATTGACCTCCCAGCGTCAGTTGAATCTACGACAAGTTGAAGTCTGCGAAAAGCCGAGGAATTAACTGACTAGGTTTCTTCTGTACACTTTCAAGGACCGCGGCAATGTCCGCGATTGATCTGGTGTTACTTTGAAATACGGGTGTTGGCTGATTGTTTATCGAACTGGTTCTCTCAAATTTGGCCACCAAACTTTGAGAAGCCGACTTTTAAAAGCCATAATGTAAATCGTAATCGACCAGTGCCATCGGCCTGTATGATTAAAATGGGGGTTAAGAATTTTGAACGACGATAATGGAACCTGAAAGCACTGAAAGATATGATCCGACAAGAGATGGTTTCGGAACGATACCTTTGACCGGAAAATTTTAGCCCGTATCGTATTCACAGAAGCCCGTAAATGCAAAAACAACATTTCAAAGTTGACCGTAAAATAAAAGCCTGTAATAGAAGCCCGCAAATGAACATTTTCAAAAAGCCCGTACGGTCTTTTGTTTTCTGGATTCTTTATTACGGGCATTTGATTTACCGTCTTTTCTAGTACGGGATTTTGGAAACGTACTTTTGAATTGCAGGTAAATGTACCCAACCCGGTTTAAATTCCACTGAAAATGCCGCGAAATGTGATAAATAACTTCAGGGATCGCCGAAAATATGTCTACCCCTAAACGCGCGTCATCTTACTGGAGATATTTTTAAAACTAAAATTCCATTAAATAATTTTACTGTCTTTTCAAAATCGCTCTTAACTCTGCTCAACCCTCTATTTGGCAGAATTGACTAGTGACATACATACAGTGCTGCCAGTGTTTTGTCATAAGAATTCCCACGCAAGTTTCAAAAAAATCCCTTTTTTCCCTCGCCTGGCTCGAAAAAGTACCTCAGATTTTCCTACACACGAACGAAAGGAAAACAAAAAATTAACGAAACAAAAAAACAGTCTCAATAACTATGGGGAAAACCTTAGTGTATTACAGGCAAAGCTCCACGATATACTAAAGAATGAGCCAACTGCCAACCACATTAAAAAAATTAGCATCAAAGCCGTTCACATCTGTATATTCCCGGACAGTGAAGCAGCAATAAAGGCCCTTAGCTCACCTATCATTGGATCCAAATCAGTAATACACTATGACTATTTAAACACCCTTCAAAGGCTTAGGGCCAGCTTCAAAGGTTCCGGAAAAAGTTTCTCATAATATTATCCGACACATAACGCTACCGACAGATAATGGAGTGTGGCAATAAAATCCCTGTGATACTAGGTTCTAAGATTCTTGTCTGTCAATTATTTATATACAACTTGTTTGTAATAGTGTTAACATATTATGAATATTTATTAGTGTTCATGATAAAATTTTTTCAACTACTTTTTACAAAGAGACTGATGTAGAAATTGGTTTTCTAAAAATTCAAATAAATCCATGTTCTGGCTGCAATCTACGCTCGTCAACGAAAAAATGCTCTGAAACTATATTTTTTCCAGCCACTTCAAATAAATATTTGCTTAAGGGCTTTAACAGGTACTTGAACCGCGTAATAGACTATACTATAGACTTTATCTATTAGATATCACAACCCGAGACCTTTGAAATTTATGGTGGGTTCCAGGCTATGAAGGCTTCGAAGGAAACGAAAAGCAGACGAATTGGCCAGAATAGGCACCGAAACACCTGGAACCTTTCTGATATACCCCAAATTGGCTAAAAACTTAGCCATAAAAAGCTGGTACAATAATATGTAGATCTTAATCAGGTCGATGTGCCGCTTTTATCGGGTAGGATAAAAGGCTAGGATTGCCGATAGGATATAGTCAGTCTTCATTATTTATGGGGTGGAATTCTATAAAATACGAAACGGAAACCGCTTTCGTTTTCACTAAACAGTAAACATGGCTCTATCATATCTGTGGCAATAGACTTAGACGATACCGTTCGGGCGTTTTCAATTTACGTTATTTGGCCCAGGTCTTCTTTCTTTTTGTGTCAATACAAGCGCTTGTTCATGAAAGCAGTCAGGTGTATAAAATAAATTGTGTTCCTGAAGTTGAACAAGAAAATTAAAGAATAGTTGCAAAGATCAAAAATTCTCATTTGTTTGTTCTGGAAAACAGACAGTTTCCCTTTATCCCTTTTAGTTCATTTCGAGTACAAAAATTTCCACAAAAAGGGAAATTTCCCACAATCTGTCAGCACTGCATACATAGTTCATAGTATGTGCCTTATAGGTAGACTCGGCAGGTTTTTTTTTTTTTTTTGCTATCTTCAATAGGCTAGACAAATTTTCTGATTTTAAGTAAACATTAAGCCTTGTTCTTACAGATTTCAGAGACTTTTCTCGGTTATTGCCTTTCAAATCGATTGGTTGAAGCTATTTCTGGTTGCCATTTTGGATATGCCATAGCCTTTTGTGAAGGAATAGGATCTCCATGTAAGGAACCTTTTTTTTACAATTTTGTTAAATATTTCTATAGGGAATTGCGAACTTTTGAAGCTTCGACAGCGCCACCAAATTTTTGCAGTTAGATTAGTTTGACACTTAAATAAACTTTTTTGTTTTGTTAGTCCATGGCATTCTCTTTTTCTCTAACTCCAAAAATGAGAAGAGGGAAAGAAACTACGCGTCGGTTGTCGTTCAAAAGTGAAGTTTTATTCCATGCCTGTCAAAAATGACAGCTAACATAATTCATTGAATTTAGAATAGTATTTCATAATACATAGCATAACACACAATAATAATTCATACGTTTCTAACATAATGTAAAATAGGCATCAAAGGACACGATAGTGCCCCAGTCAAGTTCTCCCAACACCGACGTCTCGGACAGAATGTCACTATAGACAGATATAACTGTGAGGTGGTTAAGAACTTTGTCTACCTAGGCTCTGCTATGAACTTAGGCGCTGAGATTAAACGAAGAAACAGCAATTGGCAAGAGGGCTTTTAAGCTAAAGTGACCCTTTTAAGACCCTAATAATCCCAGTCCTTCCTGCAGTTGCAGATGCATGGACTCTATCAAAAGCGGATGAGTTCACTCTTGGTTGTTTTGTGAGGAAAGTTCTTCGAGTAATTTTTGGTCCCGTCTGCATAGACGGTGAATGGAGCAGGAGATACAACCACGAACTGTAAATACGGGCTGTATAGTGTATAGTGACATCGACCTAGCCAGAAGAGTGAAGGTCCAACGACTGAGGTGGCTTGGACATGTAAAACGAATGGACGTGAATGTTCCAGCCCGGAAAATCTCTCGAATCCACACCCGAGGGACTGCGGAGTAGAGGAAGACCGCGACTCAGGTGGCGCACGCAATTGGAAGGACCTTAACCAACTTATCGTGTGAAACTAGAGACAGCTGGCCAAAGATCGTGCTGGCTGGAGACGCTTGTTGGTTGAGACCCATGTCCACTCCGGACTGTAGCGGCACCTTAAGTAAGTAAGTAACTTCCCATTTCCGAAGATTGTTGAAATTTGGTAGATCGGTGGCACTTGCGGTGTACAGAAAGAAGAAATATCAAAGCTAAAAATTTTCCGTTTAAGGGGCCTGGAGTCTGCCCACTTAAAATATGAAAAGAAATTAGTTCAAAAATTGTTAGATTTACTTGGCAAGTTTTCCGTTTATAATTTCATTTGAAAACTTGACGACTGAACATAGCAATTTTTTTAACATTGAACCTTTATAAGCTAAGAACTTGGCGTACATTTAGAGCTCATTACTTTTCCTGGCTGACTAGTTACACAATTAACTTTTTTTCTAAGAGAACTTGGCTCTATTTTTATATTTATGTTTATGTTGTGATCCCTTTCACTAGAAAGGTGTTTGCAATAAAAAAAAAAACGAATAAGAAGAAGAAACTTCCTTTCTGAGGCTTTTGTCTAAAAGATGAATATTTGAGCACATCAGCGAAAGTCGATTATTATACCCTCCACAGGAAGGTATTCACTTTGTCATTACATTTGTAACGCCAAGAAGGATTCACCGGAGACCGGAGACCCTATAAAGTATATATATTCTGAATCAGGATCACATTCTGAATCGATCTAGCCATGTCCGTCTGTCTGTCTGTCCGTCTGTCTGTCTGTCTGTTGAAAACACGATAGCGTCCAAACGAATCCACTTAAGTGAATGAAATTTTGTTGTGTTTATGGGCTATGTCGGTAAAGTAGTTCTGGTACCTCCCATACAAAACCAATAGAAGAAAACGATCGAACGTTTTCGTTTCGACAATAGCAGTCTCTGTCTATTGCCACAGATATGATAAAGACAGGTTTAGTGAAAACGAAAACGTTCACTCGTTCTCGTCTTACTATAATCTGGCCCCAATATTATACCCATGCGTGTACAGTACATAGGTACTAGCTCGCATGGCAAATATTTTGCATGACTTTTAGGTATGCAGTGGAGGGTATTAAAGCATCGGCCAGGCCGATGATAACACTTTTACTTGTTTTGATAAACGTCTTCCATCTTCCCCGTCGAAAGGGTCTGAAAAAGAGAATCTCCATCAAAAGTTTCAGAATATCAAACAGAAGAATAAATTTGCCAAACAAATCTGTCAGAAGATTTTAATAACAGAGTAGATATAATGATTTAAGATATATAACAGATTTTTATTGGTAACAACACACAATCCAATTAAATTCAAATTTCGAGCAATTACCCAAAATTTCCCTCCAGAAATTTAACTCGAATTCAAACATTATCTAGATAACAAAAAAAAACACATTACGGGCTACAGCGTATAATCCAATTACCACATTTAATGTCCCTGGGTAAAACAAACAGTCGCACATTTAAATTTGATTTCACTAATTCGCATCCGTTCTGTCGCTCATGGCATTATTTTTATATGGTTGGTATTGGTAACCACTCGGTTTGATGTATACACAAAAAACGCAATCAAAACCTATACACAAAGTAACGCCGCGCTCCCGAAGGACCAAATGATGAGGTTGAGATATGGGATAGAAACAAAAAAAAAATAATACACACATTCTCGTTCGTCCAGATGGGAGAATGCAAACAAAAAATCAGAATTTCTATTCTTTTCACATGTGACTGTGTGTGGAAATGAAATCGACATCAGATACCATTTAGAAAAGCATTACTGTATGTGGAGATGATTCGTCGTCACCCTCGTAAGCCCCATACTCCTTTGCAACAGCACTTACCTACTTACATCCCCCAGGGGATAGGGATACGTTACGTATATACGGATAGGAACAATCCTCGCTTTTCACCCCATCATCATCATTATCATCAGTAACATGATTGTGCGCACATTCGTCGTTTCCCATTGTATATCCACGACAGCCACGGCCACCCACTCATTTTGGATCATCCTGCTTTGAAAGCTATTAAAGTAAACAATTTTCCATCGTGTATCTAGGTTAGAAATAAAAAACGCAAACCATTAAGCAAATCTGCCAAAGCATTACGCCGCAACGCTTTCGCAAACAATGGAATTCTCATTTTATTTTGCAGGTCCCGGAACACAACTAGGACCACGTATAGGTGCATATTATATAGAGAGAAATGCCAGAGTATGAGAACAAAATGTATTCGTGTACGTATAATCGTATATCAGATGGAATTCTCTTCTTTTTTGTTTTCTGTATATTTAACCTTCGTCGATTATTTATTGTTCGTTTGAGTTTATTGTGGTCTCGTTTTTGTGTCTATGTGCGGATGGGTGGCGGATATTGGGGTCCGCAAGGGATATGTCGTCTATGACCGCGAGATAATAAATGACACAATTTGCCAGGATATAAGCACATTTCGCAAGACCGTACTCAGAGATATGATGTTATGTGTAACCTCCAACTCAATGAAGTATAAAAAAACTGATTGTGGTGGTAGCTATCCTACTCGTCCTTGTGCGAGCATAGGGTGAAGACATCAAGCCAGCTGGCCATTAGTTCTTCTTAAAGGGAAATGTGAGGGAGTTATGTTCGTTATGATAATGGAAATGGGAAGGAATGAAACTCTAAATCAGTACCATGAAAAGATGATCACATAACCCACGGAGGAATACAATTTTGAGAGTCGGTGAGGATGTAGGTTCCTGTACCTAGTAGGTACATACGTTTTCAGGTTAAATGAAGGGCAACCTTTCCAGTAAATCAAATTAGACCAAGATTAGCAAAGCAATACTGGCTTCATGTAGCAATCTATTTGATGGCAAGGAACTTATGAATAGTATGGACAAACCGGAAGAAGGTCAATAATCTGCTAAAATGGACAAATGTCTCTATACCATAAATAGAAGAACTCGCTGATGTTGTAGGTAGATGTATTAAACAACTTAAGAAAGTAGTAATACGTCAGATCATGGACTTGATCTAACCATCTCATCCTGGGTCTACCTAGAGGATGCCTGCCTGATGGTAGGGATTGCATAGCACTTTGGATCCTGGTTTAACATGACCAAACTACCACCGAAGCATGGACTGCTCCGTCCGGAAAAGTATGTGCTCGACATTGAGCTCTTTACGTATTCTGGTCATTCTACAACGATTTCTACAGGTCACACCGGCAATAAAATGGAGGAATTTCACTTTGGCAGTTTGTATCCGCGATCTTATTCTTTCGGTCATTATCATTACCCAAACCTCATGACCATAGGTAAGAGTTGGAACAAACACCGAATTAAAGACTGACAACTTCGCTTTGACACCAAGATTAGTCCCCCTAATAACAAATTGATCAAGCTGTCTGAAAAATGACACAGCCTGACCAATGCTATACAGGAAACGTCAAAATTCCACCACTCATGCATAAGACCCCGAGCTACTTAAACTTCTCCACCTGTTTCAATGTGACTGATGCACTAATATAAAGAGTGCCTTGAACAAGCGTTCTCGAGCCGACAATCACTTTAAGATTTGTTCACGTTTACTTTCGTCTGAGAGGACCCAAGGATGACCAAGTATTCAGCGAAGAGTAATTGACTTATTTTCAGATCACCAGCCCATATAAGTAGTGAAAAGTAGAAGAGATCTCTTCTTTACCTTCATGAGGATTGCCCTTGATGCCTTAAAGTCGATGGCGGAGAATCAAGAGTTTTGGAAGGCACACTTGAGCAACCTACATTGGGTCGATTTACATCTAAATGCCAGGGGCATAGGACACTAAGATACCTATCGAAACAAACCGGAATTATCCGATAGTGAATCCTGTCGACTCTTTAGTAGGAAGGAGGAGATGACGGAGCACGTCATACTCTCTGAATGTCCTGTCCTATCTCTACCTTGACCTTCTGAACCTTTATCGTTTATCTTATCGACAATACAACACCCAATTCCCTCTAAAGCTTTATTGTATGTGCTATCACAAGGCACCATTCTAATGTCTGCACATGTTGCTCTTAGACAGCTTTTACCCATACTTATACTAACCTTCCTACCCAACTGGCGTGCGTAGGTATATCTACTCCGTCGATGTCATGAGACTTGAATAGATACTTTAAAATATTTAAAATGTCTACTCTTCCACCATGAGGCTTGAAATATTTAAAGAGGGAACGGCGATGGATCCGAGTAAGCGTGTGGTTACTCCAATGAGCATCTTGTCTTGGAAATTGACAAGGATTATAATCAAACACATTGTGTTATCAAAATAATGAAGAAACTTATTCAAACTGATGACGGCGTGACAGATAACACAATGCTAAATAATCCTAAAAATGCGATTTTGGGACTGCTATTATCTACAGTTTCGGTAGCACAAAGCTGTAGGTATGTACTTCTCTCTTCGAGTACTAGGAATCCCATATCTATGTCAATCTTAAACCTGAATAGAACCAAACACGAATGAGCTCATGTTGCCTTTCTTCAAACGTTTCTTTGAATACGATTCAGCATAGGTCCACAATGTCCTTGTTCTCTACTTATTTGACACAATGCCATTGTACACTATAGCCCATAATAACAAGCATCATTAGTTCACCACAAATCCGATTGATTACTCATGGTCGCCTTCCAATGATCCAAGTGGAACCATATTGTTATTGAGGAGGAACTCAGGTGTTCCTTGTGAATAGAGAATGATTTAAAAGAATATATTATGTTTCTGATGGCTCCTGTGAGATTCGCCAAGATTTTCTTTCAATTCGCATGGCATACACTTCAAGAAAGCCCCTGAATCACAATTTGTCCTCTCACATAGGTACCTACCTAAAGCAGTGAATGAAATATTTCCTTGATGTCAAAAACATTTCCTATCAGAGAGCACGACTATGTATATTGCTAAACAATTGCGTTTTTGTTTATCCACTGGATTGGTGAAAGTCTTCTGCTACTCCAGTCATTGTTTGATCCTTTATACCGGAGCAACACAAAGACTCTGCTTGGAATTTTCGGTAGCACTACATACATGTCAGATGTCATACAGAATACAAACTCATATCATGATGTGAAAAGTATATGCTGAAGGTCATGGAGTATTATTTGTTTACCCAAACGATTCGAGGGATTTGTATAGTTGCCCAGCTCTAGTTCTATGCGAAGAGGGCGACTCTCCTCCTTGTTGATGTGTGAAAGACTATTATTCAAGCTCGTGTGCACGCATTTATAGTTTTAATTTAAATGCTATTGAGAGATAAGCAAATATTTGCGCAGTTTGTCGGTCTGACAGAAGGACGAGATTGTTAATCTTTGGATAAACTTAAGAGCTATGTAGGTTCTGTAGAGCCGTCTGTCAAAAAGTCTTAATTTAAGAGATTGCGAAATTGTTTGTTTCTTTATTGAGGTATGCAAATATTGTTAAGAGACCTCAGTAAATATCTAAATCGAGTCTTGGAAATTTAATCAACAAGATTACATCGTTGGGCAGCGTTGTTTTAATTACATTATATCCCCCAGGAAGTAGGGTTTTTGAATGACCTGATTGCATTTGGGTTAAGTGAAGATTATGAAGAAGAGTGTTCTTCAAAAGTAACAAAGTGACAAAGGAGGGGTATCTACAAATAGAGGAATATCCGGCCAATTATTTGACTCCTCATTTCAAAAATTAATAGAAAATCTTGTGTGACCGTAATGTGCTAGCAATCTCATTTATTTATTGGGCTGTGTGAGTTGAAATTTAGACAAAACCCATAGTGGTTTTATGGCTCTGGAAAAGGCTTAAATTTAGTTGAGAATATTTATGATTTGGGTCATCTTTGAGAAATATTCATAAAACGACTATATTTGAGTTTTCTGAGAAAAACTAAGCACGTGATCATGTTTAAAATGCTTATGTTGTCTTAAATATGTATTTGGATCAAAAGCGTTAGAGCGGTTTTTTGTAAAATTATGCTGAAAAATGATACAATTTTTGGAAAACTGAGTACGACGTATTCTTCAGGATATAGACATTACCAGCATTTACATTTTCATCCAAATAAATGGCATTTTCGAGATATGAGCAGTTTTTAAAGTACCATTTTTAGCGATTGGGGTGGAAATCGAAGGACGCATTCATTTTTAAAAAAACACTATTTTGCAACTGTTTAGCTCAAAACTGAGCAAATAGTATTACTATGGATCTAAGCATTACCTGCCAGTTGCATTTTTATCATAATCGAAAATGACGATTTTGAGATATGAGCAGTTTTTTAAGGTAGGTACTATTATTAGGGATTTGGGTGGATATCGAAGGACCCAGTCCTTTTAGAGAAAAACTGAGTTTGCTTTCAAGTTAAGAACATTAGTACCTTAAAAAAAAATTTTTAAATCGTTTTTACCGTTTTCGAGAAAAAGACAATTTTCAAAACTGTCGTTGCTGGACTTTTTAGCGAAAAACTGTGTATGCATGCAGTCATGTTAAGCATGCCTACATTAAATCAACTATCAATTTTGGTTCAAATCGTTAGAGCCGTTTTTGAAAAAATCTAAATTTTTTAATATTTCGTAAAATTTTTTTTACACACCACAGAGTCAACCATCGAAACATGAACAAACGACGACGACAGAACAGAGAGTCACTTCACTAACCAAGCCAGACGTAGGTATCTATAATTTTTTCCTGAAACTGGTGTGCCTCAATTCAGTACAGTATTAACGAAATCCTTTTTTTATCTGAAAGGCCCATATCCCAATATTGTATGGAATATAAAACCATGTCCAAATATCCACCGCAGCTTCTCACGGTGGCTCGAATCCGAGTTGTCCAATCTGCCGCATAAATCCCGCTGAATTTGAGAAATGGCATTGGTTATGACGGGTTTAGAGTTCGCATTGAGATGCGACTTCAGGCAACCCCACAAGAAATAATCTACCGGGGTTAAATATCACGACCTATGGGGATAACCATATACCCTCAAATCGTTCATGCCGAATTTCCATCGTGGCGTCTGCTGTGTGACAAGTAGCGACTCTTGCTGGAACCATATGTCGTCTACCTCGATATATCGTTCAGTTTAGGCCAAACAAAATCGGTTAGCATCGTTATGTAGCGCCAATCACCTCACCAATGTAATTTTCAAAAAAAGGACCTGAGCAATGTCGCCGCGTGCCGGTCTAAAATCCCCACCAAAATGCTTTTTATGGATGAATTGCCACCTCGTGTGGGTTGGCGTGCGTCGTCCAATATACTGAAATTTGGCCATTCATACAAAAATGCGCCTTGTCGCTAAAGATGTTTTTTGCGCCTTCTATGGGAGGGCGGGTGTCTTCTACGGTCATGGTCATTATCATTGAGCTCCTTGGTCAGTTGGATCTTAAACGGGTATAAGCTACCAAGTCCCGACGTAAAATTTGCCAAGTTTGTCTGCTAAAAGGCGACTTCTTGTACACGGCAAGGAATTGACTTCCTCTGGTTCTCCTGTACACTTTCACGGACTGCGGCATGTTCTTGGCCGATCTGGCGTGCCTTTGTAGTACGAGTTGATAGCTCACCGAACCGCTTGTCTCGAATTTGACCACCAAACGTCGGAGAGTCGACTTTGAAGAGCCACCGTGCCTGCCGTAAAAAGGGCGCAACTCGACAAACTTTTGCACTGACCAATTTTAAATCGGATAACTTGCCAGTGGTTTGCCATCAGTGACTGAACAGTAAACCCACAGATTAAACAGACGCCAACAAAACAAACGCCACAATCTGCCAACATCGACCCGATCCGAATTTTTTTTCAAATCGAGTTCAAAGTTGATGGAACGTCGTGTGCGTACCGTCTTGCGACGCCATTAGGATAGCCACACGACACCACAAGGCGTCGCAACGCACAGTTAAGGAATCTCTGCATAGAGTATTATTATTTCATCGCAAAGACGTTTAAAGGGCGGAAAAATTTGTGTCAGACTGTTTCAAAATCCTAAAAAAAATCGTTTTTTGTAATATTTGACATAACCAAATAATATTTCCTTTAAAAGATAGAATAGAAAATCTCTGATAATAATTATGAAGGTCTCAGACATTTTCAAAGTTTTTCGAAAGAATTGTTATAATCAAAAATAATAATGTACACAGCAAATACTGGTCATACTCGTCTGATCACCAATATGTGCGACTGTGCGTCCAAGAATGGATTTGTGAATGCATTCTTCTAAAAGCTTTTAGTGTTTGCAATCCTATGACTGCATGCATCTTTCCAAGACAACACAGTTAGGGTATAAACTGTAACTGTAGTTTAACAAGAATGTATATGTATATAATCTCACTTCAAAAAAAAAATGTTGGCTAAAACTGTTCCAAAGTACGAGCCTATAAACGACATAGCCTATAGCATTCCCACAGTCTTAAGAAACATTTTAAAAAAAGTTTCATTGAAATCTGGCCAGAAGTTTTCGCGCTTTAAGGAGACAAAGAAAACTCCTACAGTTTTATTATAAATATAGATAGCTAGATATAGATAGATTATGTGGCGCAGTTTTCTGTAAAAAATATGTGTATCGCCCTTGCAAAGGGCTTTAAGGTTTTCGGTATTTCAGTAAACTCTTGCTTTTCCTATTACAACCAAGTACATTTATTTGGTTATAAGTTATTGAACAATATAATAAATTAGATGTTAGTGTTAGATGTGTTCTGTATGCTGTTAAGTAGATTAGCTTAATAGTTAGGTTTATAGACTAATGGAGCTCGCAATATGTTTCCGGATGTAATAGTTCTCATAGAAAACCATTCGAGACGGAAGAAGACCATGAACTAAAAATAATTATCCTTCTTTCTTTCTGATGGGCAAACATTGCACGATTTTAATTGCTTAAGTATCAACAGGATCTCATCTCAATTCTTTTCCAGTTATAACTGCATTGGACTTTAGAATAAAAATTATCAAAATATGAATCAAACATGGCAGAAAAAAATTTGTCCTTAATCCACACCAACATACACTTCTTTTCAACACTGATTATAGCTTAACTCATTTCCTTTTCTGCAATAAGATTTATTTAATAAAATATAATAAAAATATCCCCTACACCTGCATTTGCATGTAATAGCCTTTAATGGAAAGATTTTGTCCTGCAAATGGACTCGTTTTAATTTTCCAGTTCCTTGAAGCTCATAACGACATCAGCATTTATATAAGTAAAATAGAATCTAAAACTTATTTCACTCTATACCTCCCAAATGATTCACTTCAACGAGACGGTCGACATTAAATGTAAACTACGGTGAGTCTTAAATTGTCTCCCATCATCTTGTGCACAATAAACACAGCGTTTAAGATTGCTATGGGTACAATACGAGTACTCGTCGTATACTCCTGCTCTGTTGCATCTCTGCCAGAATAAACTTGAAAATCTCCAAGGTGTGCCAGAATGAAACCATCAAATCGTAGTTGTATCTTTTCTTTCTATCTTTGCAGAAAAAAAAAAAACTTTCTCCAGAGATTCCTGAAATAACTTTGTGTGTATATGTTTCAGCAATGAAGACCAAAAAAAGGAAACAAAAATAGATAGTTCCTTGTGAAAGAAGTAACCCTTGGCATCCTGTATGTTCTGTTCATGGAGTGCTCTGCAATACTGCTCTGGGTGTTTGGAATTCGTTGGGTACCTAAATTAAAGAGGCTGCTTGCCTCTGACAAAAAATCGTGGAATGAATATCACAACTTTATGAGGTAGCTACTCTAAGCGGACAATTATTACTACCTCTGAACATATGAGCAGAAAGGAGGTCAAACAAATGGTACGTGGGTATTTTATTTCTAATTAAACTTAACTGAGCCAATTTTCTTCTAATTAACATAGTTGCTTGAGAATCTTGCAGATTAGTAGGGTAGGTACATGCAAACAAATGCGCAACATTTGGAACATTTAATAATTCAGGAACATCCCCACGGATGTACGGCGGTAAAAGATCGTAGGTATAGGGATTTTGGAAACGTATGAAAACAACCAGGCAGACGTATTAAAATCCTTTCTTAGAAAATAGAAGACGAAAGTGTGAAATCGAATGTGACTGTGACACTGACTGTCCGATAAACGAAACATAAAGAAAGTATGTCTGAATAAAGAAAAATTAGTAAATAGGTGCAAAATTTACGTTTAAGACCTAGAATCCGTCGTTTGAATGGAACTCTAGTTTTAGAATGATTGGAATGGAAACACAATTTTATGCCAAAGCTGACCAGTTGAATTGAGAAGTCACCCCAGAACGTTAAACTTACATCTTAGACATTTGGTTTAAGTTTGCTAGAGATGGCGCAGAAAAAATCTGAGATGTACATAATTTATGTTTTTCTGTGATCGACCACCATATTGTCGGGTCTCTTTTCGTCTCTCTGTCTCTACCACTATAAATATACCACTATAATATAGTGTTAACGCTAGCATCAGTTTATGTGAGATCTGTTTCATCCAATGGGTGTCGACCCAATGTTGTCCCAAGATCCTCGTTCTTCTGACAACCGAAGCTGGACACTGACAAAGCAATGTGCCGCTGGCTCAGATTCCTCCAGGCATAGTTTTTAAGTATTATTATCCTCTCTAAGGCCCATCTTCCTTAATTGATACCCGAAATTACCATGTCCTGTAGTTAACGCCACCACCCATTTCAATGTTCCTCGACTCATGCTTAGAACCCTTCTTTGAGTGAAGCAGGTCGGCCATTTTATTGCCTGTCTACATTGTTCCACGGTTGACTACCTTCTTAGGTGTTTTTCCGCGATCCTTTTGTGAATCAGATGTTCTACTATTCCTCTACCAATTGGAGAGAATGGTTCTGGTCCAAGCAACTTTTCAGTTGACCCATGTTTTGCAAAGGAGTCCGCCTTTTCGTTGCCGTCGATCCCTATGTGTCCTCGTAGCCAAGTTAGTGTTAGTTCATTTTTAGATGAACACTTATTGAACTTGAATACACATTCCAGTGGCAATGATGTTGTAATATTTGTCTGTTCCATGCATCTGATCACCTGTCTGTAAATACGGCTATGCGGATTGCATGCTGGGTACGAATCCGTCTCTCTATTCTTCCCTGCTGAGATAGGCGCTCGAGAAAGGTCTTGTAAACTCTAAGTATGATGTAGTCCGTGGTAGGAACATAGCCAAAGTATTTCTGTAGGATCGTCGAATGACCCGAATGAAGTCACGAAAACCAGTTAAATGCATTATTATCTTAAAACTATTAGAGTGGAGATGTGTCCCCCAGGATAAGTCCCCGAGAAATAAGTCTACAAGAGGACATTTTATAATATATTTAGTGGGAATAAGTTTCCCAAAATCAATAAATTAAAAAAAAAAATATGTGTCATTTTATAAGTTGACATTGTGAAAAATATCTAAAACTATCTTAGGGCTCACTTTAAGTTACATTTATGGTTGATGGACCCCATATCCGCCATTGCGGTTATTCTATAGCACTTCTGCGCCCTCTTTTTTATTTTGAGACCATTTTCATCGAGCTAGCTTGACCACAGAAAAAGTCAACGTACATTTTTTTTTGTCTCCGACTTTGTCACTCCTTTCGTTTTTTATTCGCAGGTACTGTGCTTTTTATGTGGCGTCATCACAAGGAGAAATTATTCCTTTGTACCTTCATAAGTTAAGGAGTTAGGAAATTTTTAAATTTCCCTTTTCTGAGTTGAAAACTTTGTTTTCTGCTGACTAAAAAAAATTAACTCTTCTGATTGGACCGTAACTTTGAACCGGATTGCTGTTTCTTTTTCAATTTATTTGCTGTTTTTCTGCTCGTCTTTGTGTCATCGTTCGTTACGAAGGATTGGTTCAGGATTATGTGGAGCTTGCTTCAATTAGTTGTCTTTTTTTTTTTGCAAACGACTGCGATGTATGATGTACATCATATAGGGTTTCACTGTAGTAATCATGCTCGTTAGGTTGTTTTTAATTGAATACTGCAAGGACTTTGATAACGTTAAGAGTGCTTTCTCCATAAATAAAAAAAATCTTGCGTATGTAATTCCAAAACATCAAAGGGCAGACTGGATAACCTTACATTATACAGCGTGCACTTCAAAATGAGCTGTCACACATCCGATAACATCTACAGACTAATTAGAATAACTTGGAAACGGAACGATACGATGGATGAAACCTTTTCAATAAAAAATATCCTCACTCCTATAATCTGCCCCTTAAATTAAAAAAAAAAAACCCAAACACAATTCGAATACTGCTACCGCATGTCTTGTGCGTGTGCCTCGCTTCTCACAGCAATATGAGTTAAAAATTAGAAATAAATCCTGAATAAGGAAACCTTTTCATGTGATATAGATATGCAAAATTCGGGTCACTGAATATCATTTTTAGACTTCCCTCGTATGTGTATAAAAAGGTCCTATGTCAGCCATACAAAAACACATTTGGCATAGGTATACATTATACATATCACACATCATGCGTAGAGCTTATCCTACTTCCCACCCATATAAAAGATATAAATAAGTTGATACTCCGTGTGTATACAGCTGGTGCCATCAACCGAAAAATATAAAATACAAGCGCATAAAAGGAAGAAGGGAAAAAAAATGTTCTTAAGATCCACGAACCATGAACATAAATCGAGCCAGGCCAACCTGATTCTTTGTTGTATCTTCTTTGGTATTTGGTTTTTGGTGTTCAGCAGGATAAGTCTCAAGTTGCTAAGCTACCATGTCCCTGATTCTATATATTATATTGTAAAACCTGAGTGGGAATCCGTAATAAAAAAATCTTTATCCACATGCATACATATTTTAACTAGATATACCTACTATATGAGAAATTGCGAAATTCCTCTTAAGCTTTTTTTTTTTTTTTAATTTGTCGTCTTCCTTATAATCATTTTAATTCTATTCAACAATCCATTGATTGATGGAATTCCGGCCACCTACTGTGTACATACTTTCAATCTTCTATGGGTATTATGTGCCATAAACTTTAAGCATCTCTGTTATTTCTTTTATCCTTAAGTGTATGAATGTGAGAAGGATTTGATATTTGAATATAGAAAATTTAAATATAAATACCGAACTTAATATTACATGTTTATTGCCGTAACAGTAAATTTTAATTACATCTTGTTTTTATATTGTTAGATCCGTAAATTGTAAAAATTGTAAAAAGAAACCGTACATGAGGCTCTGTGCGCAGGGAGGGACATGGTGAGTAGGGAAGAGCGACGGGGCTAGAAGTGACAGCTAAAAAACAGGGTTCCTCTTAGTGTTAGGGATCGCCTAATAGAGAAAAATTTTCGTCTTCTTCATAGCTACCAGCGTGTCTACTTCAATTGCAGATTGCACCTCATATGTATTTACATTTACATGGGACTTTAAGGTCTCATTGCTTTTATTTAAAGCTTTTTTTGTCATACATTTGTGATTTGGCTAGAATTGTGTGCAAATTCGACATATGTGTGAATTTCGTTTTTTTTTTTTTTGTAAATTTTGTTCTTTGTGTTAAATTTCATACCGGTGCTAAATGTAACATTTATCCGGGGTACCTAAGTTGTAATGTGTTCCTGATTGGCAATATGTATAATGTTTGCAAAGTTTCTTTATATTTATGATTCGAATGGACTTCAAAAAACTTTACATATACCCAATCTAGCACCTACTGCGAATCAAACAGTGACCCCAAGCAGGGGGGTTGCATTGGGGTAAGAATACATACGTTACATATTTCACAGCGTTCGGAATGTATATCGCCTGTCGAAGCGGAAGCGGTCGGGGGCTCAAACAACAGAGGGTTGGTTGCAAGTCCATCCCACTGAATGGGTTACAGCTAATCAATTGTCTCTAGACCGAAGCTAAGAGCAACCTAGACCTTTAGTTAAGGTGTCCGAGGAGTAAACCCCAGCAAAAACCCGACTTTTAAGACAAGGTGTCGAGGTATCCGTGCCGACGCGACGGCTGTATGGTCAGTACGTGGTTTAAAAACCACTTGATCGCTAACGCTCCTCTCCGATGCCCAGGCAAGGTCGGTTGTATTAGTGCCTTATTCTGGTAAGACGGCTCTGTCAGGATTGACCACTCTTTCCGGTCTCATTCGTGGAAACCAAATCTAAAAACGCAAAACAAAAATGGAAAGAAGACGATAACATAAAACCAAAAGACGAGCCAGTGGTTGGCACCTCATCAGGGGACAAATTGCTGATCTCCAGACAGGAGACAATCGTTCCTCAACTAAGCAGCAGAGCGCTAAGGTTAGCACCTCGACTGTAAACTGACCGAAAACCAAAACGCACACCCAAACCAAACACAAATCTGCAGGGAAAGCTATGAGAAGCAAGTACCAGATAGCCCTCTTCGTCTTAGAGCAAGATCGCAAAGAATGAGGCAGCCGGTAAGCTCCACAAAAAGGACCAGGCGGACAAAATTAAATATCAGGCAATCGTTGAACGAATACAACGAGAGCCTGAAAAACAAATCGAAAGCAGGCAGCGAAGCGGTATAGATCTCTAGATGAGTCCTTCCATCATCGCCCTGCCCCCCAAAACAGCCACTACAACATCCAAGCCGAGTACGTCGGCGGCTATAGTGCAGTCCAAAAGCGGCCATTTACCGAGGTGGTAAGGGATCATCTCCAGGTTGCACTATAGTGGATGTGGATGAGCTACCCACAAATGGGAGGTTCATAGCCGAGGCATGGGAAGCATTAAGGCCAAGCTTTCCGACATGGTGATAGACCACATCGTCAACAACCAAGGGGGACCTCTGCCATACTTTAACTCCGCCGAGTTGGTTAGGGGATTTCGGGTGATCAATCATGCTGAGGAGCCCGGTACTTCAGGTAAGTCCAAAATGATATGGTTAGATCGAGTGCGTTATCTCTCCTCTAACCGTAATAAGTTGATTGTCACGGTTTTCCTTATAATCGGTGACAGAAGATTGAATGTAATGCAGGGTCCATTTGAAAATGTAAGACCCCTCCATTATATAGACGGAACATTTAAAAATTAACAAACGAATGAAAACGCGGAATGGCCACTGTTGCATGTGTATGACATTCTTTCAGTTTATTCATAGTATAGCTAGATATTTTTTTAGAAAAAAGTCCTGCTGCTAATACAAGTCTATATATGCCTACCTATTATGGTAGTCTGTTTGTTCTACCTATTAAAATATCGTTTGACTCGTGTCTCCAACAAACAATTTGTTCAACAAATTCAATTCCCCCTTGTTCGTGCTTTGTTCTTTTAACGATCCCAAAACATACGACTTCACACCACTCATTCAAAGTAGCTCGTCATGGGCTTTTGTTTATTATTATTTTCGGCTTCCAAGGCTAACGAAGAAAAACAAAGTTACACCTCTTGTATGTATGCTTCCTTTTTGACTAGGTATATGCATAATAGGAAGACCACAATTAATACCGCTTAATGCCATTCGCCAGCACGTGAGAGCAATTAAAGTCGTCTGTAACGGTATGTAAAATAAAATCCCACACGCGTATAAGGCACGAAATTGAATTAGCTTCCTTCTCGACGAGGACGAGGACGAGTATCCCCAGTGGAACATATCGTATATTGCAATGGACTCGCACATGTTCTTCGTTCAGGTTATTAAAAAATTAATTTTTTGACATATGGCGCAATGGCACACAAACGGAGCTAGAAAAATTACCTCATACCAAATTGGTTCCTTCTCATGATCCTTTTGGGAATAATAAGTTATATTCCAACACGATAAAATGTGCATCCCATTTGGGAATTCGGATTTTAACAATGTATAACAGCCTGAACAGAACATGTACGAGTATGTACCACCGCAGCGCACGATATTCTGCCATCATTTCAGTTAGTAAGCCGCCTGTTACCCCACCATGCCCAAAGCTCGTTATCCTTCGTCAGTGTCAATAAATTCAACAGTGGCACGTTTGCACTGTGTAATCACATCGTTTAGGCAAGAATATACTTGAGAAGGACTAAGGGATTTCCTTCCGCCCGTAGACGGCACTCGGCAGTTGCGGAGTAGGTATACTCGTGTATATTGCTCCGATGCATGCACATCACATAGGATGGTGTGCACACAGATCCTCGAACTGCATATCCTGTTTTATTAAAATCTCATTAAATAGAAAGCAATTAATGTTAAACGTCATCGTCAGGACGACACGATAGATGTGGCCTAAGTAAGGGTGCGCGAACGAATAAAGAAAGAAGAATGAATTTTGCTAAATTGAGGAAGTTTATTGGTACGTACGGTGAGGACAGGGTAAGGGACCCATCCTCCCCTCCCGCTCACTTTCAAAATTTAATCAATTTTATGAGTGCAAGCTCCTGTGGAATCGAGAATTAATTTCACTAATTATACACAGAGTGTGTGTGAAATAGGGAAGCCCATGCTCTGCTCACACCTCCTTTGGCGGTTTTTGTCGCCCATAACCGCATGTCCCACTCTCACCATCTGAAGACAGGAAGCGCAAAGTGTATAGGTATACGTGGATGTATGTTCGAGCTGTGACATTTGATTTAATTTGTTTTCTCATTTCTTTTTTCTGATTAAATTGGTAATAGCTGGAAGCAGTTTTTAATGCTACACCAATGTCGGTCGTCGTCATCATCATCGTGGAGGGTCTTTGTGCGAGTGGGCATTAAAATTTAATTGCATCTTAATTGAAAGCTGCTTACAGGCGATGCCACACCATACACGAGGACATGTATAATAATTATGTAGCCGCTGCACGGTGGTGCCATTGGATGGTGTCAAAGAGAAAATTGAAAGAAATAAAAAAAATATTTCCGCGGTAGCTAAAGGCGAAAGAATTGAAATTAAAAATTAGTCAACAGAAAATCCGCAAAGGAATTCTGCGAATATACCTCTACATGTGATGAGAGAATTATTTGCAGTTGAATTCTTTTATTGTGAAGTCAAACTCCTGCCGAGATCCTCATTGATCTGACGGATAAGGTTGTCTAAACTTTGGAAGCTCAATTATGGTTCACTGGTTCTGAGTGTTTACTTACTTATGCTGCGCTTCAGTCAGGGGTGGACCTGGGCCCAACCCAATACGCCTCTCCAGTTAGCCCGATTTTTCGCTCACCGCCTCTAGTTGCGCACTCCAAGTTAGTTGAGGTCCCCATCCACATGTGCGCACCACCTAATGCGAAGTCTTACTTTACTGCTTTGTCGGTCCGGGTTGGAATCAAAGGCTCTTCGGGTTGGGGTTCATCGCTCTACATGTCCTAGCCATATTAGTCGACTGATACGTACTTTTCTGACCAGGTCGATGTCGCTGTACATGTCGTAGAGTTCGCTGTTAAATCTCCTTCTTCAAGTCCCGTCAACGCAAACGGGACCGAAATTCACTCGAAGATTTTAAGAATTTTGCGTTCGAAATGACCAAGAAGATCTTCTTCGGCCTTTGTTGGTTGATGGTTGATTGGTTGAAAGTGGCTGCCAGCTGGAAACGCCAACACACTTAGACCAGCGAAAAGGGATCATATATGTTCTCCCTACTATAGTTGAACCATTTTGAGCTCTTTATAAAGCGTAGGAGGTTTCTGATGTCTGTGGCTCTTAGGTCACCCAAGTCACTCCTAAGTGAAGCTTCTTTCTATGGGAGAGAGCTGGGCAGGAACAAAGAAGATGAGGATAGTTTCCTCCTCTTCCTCATCCATACAGCTTCTGCAAAATTCGTTTGCGAAAAGGCCCAGCCTTGCGGCATGTTTATCTATCAGTCATTGTCCAGTAATGAAACCTTTTGTAGTGCCGCTATGCAGTCTGTTGAGAGAGATCAATTTCTTAGAACGTTTCAAATCCAGTTTAGGCCAAATTTGTTTTGTCGCTAGACAAGCGGTGCCACTTGTCCACCTAAGATTTGCACTCTCGATAGCATTCTTTTTTTTACTTGAATTTCTGTTTGCAAGTAGCGATTGGTATCCCTAGGGTTCCTTTATCCGGCAGAATGGATTGAGTTGTTCCTATTCTACCGAGTTCATCGACCTTACAATTACCTGGAATGTCTCAAGATTAAGACTTTCGGAGAAAACACCCCCACCAACTCCGTCTTTGGTTTTTGAGCCGTCAATATAGAAGTGTTTCATCTTCTGGGAGAGTATCCTCATCCCAGGTTGCTCTGGAGGGGATAGTGACGAGAAAGTTCTTGTCAAAATTTAGAGATGGGGTAGTGTAGTCACTAGTCAGTGTTTTTTTTTTTTTTTTTTTGCGAGTTTCGCACAATTTTCTCAAGAATCATGTTGAATAAGTCACATGACAGCGCATCACCTTGTCTAAATCCTTTTTTGACATCAAAGGTATCGGTGAGATTGTTTCCGACCACTATAGAGTAGCGAGCATTCTCCATCGTCATTCTGCACAATCTGACAAGTTTGGAAACGGATGCCAAAACTAGGACATGACTCTGTATAGCTTGTCTCGATAAATGCTGCCATATGCGGCCTTAAAATCGATTTGGACTTCTTGGGTTTTCTCCAGGATCTGCCGTAGTCTGAATATTTGGTCGGTTGTAGACTTACCGGACCTAAAACCACACTTGTAGGGAGAGGGACACATCGGATCATAAACGACTGCTTTCAGGTGATCACATAGTACAGCAGATAGGATAAGGTTACGTCCTTCAAGCAGTCGTACATACAAATTGCCATGTAGTTTGTGAGCATCTTCTCGAACGAGTGTTTGGCAGACGGAAATACGAAATAAATAATATATCGATTTACATTAAAGAAGGAATGGTCTAAAGGTTCTACCATGAAAGATGCTGCGAAGAACTTACGGGCGACATTTTAAAGTTGCTATACGGAAATTCGCTCCTGGAGACATATTTCCAAGCGCTACAACTTACAGCAGTTTATGTGCTGAAGTAAGAATTGTCAGCAATTATCATCAAACCGTCCGAATGGCTGAATTGAGAAGATTTTTCAGGACAATTATACGGATGTTTGTCAGATGTTCGCGAAAGGTGGCGCAATGGAAAAAAACCTGAATAAGTAATTTGTGTTCTTCCGGTGATCGAACCTGGAACTCGTCGCACAGTAGTCTAGCAGAGAGAAGTAGGTATGTACTTAGAAAAAAAAATCCTTAAAAATATCTCGTATACATTCGCAGATCGTTCGCTGGGAAGTTCACTAGTAAGTTCGCAAAACATTCTTTTATGTACTCACGCACCTTCCCTTGTATCTGCCTATTCTTTGAGTACATTTCATGTCACATTTTTGTCATTTTTAGTGAACACAAAAATGTCTATTAAAGTCATCTCACTAAATATAATCAATACCTAATCGACAATGTAATTCAATTGTCTACAATTCAGACATTTCCATCATGTTCAGAATTAATCTATTTTATATTATACATGACAAGTTCGATTTCTGTGAAGCACTTCGATTTCGATTCACTTGAAAGCGTTTTCTCCTGTTTACGCAGATGGAACTAATGCATACAGTTAAAATGCCATAACGTCTTTGCCAATCATCTCTCAAAGGAAATTCCCAAACATATATCTTCAATATTTTTGCTGGTTAAACATTAATCAACGTACACTATTATATGGAAACTTCAACAATGTCACTTTTCATATACGAAGGCATTCCTTGTGAAAGAAACAACTTGTCAACTTCGTGTCATGAACATACTTAAACTTATTAACTGTCAGAAATTAAGTTGATGGAAAATGTTGTTTCTCGTTTAAATTATCCAAGGATATTCATTCACTAATAATATCGTCCTTCCCTCTGTGGTATCTACTCAACTCACCTTCTGTTCTGAGTTTTTGAAATATGATACCGGAAGATGGCACATCATGGTGAACGAGTTTCGGAAGAAAGTTTAAAACCACAAAGATACCTCAACTCAACGCGAGGCAACTTTTCACTTTTGTATACTATATCATGGCTGTCTGTTGATGGCGTAAATGTGTATGGAACATATTTGATGTGAATGTGTGTGTGATGTGCGATGAAAAGAATCTTTCATCAGATTCTTAGAATGTCACTATACTCTGTTAAAGTTTTTCTGACGTGTTGTTCGTAATTGTTTGGCAGTATAATATTGATTGGAAGGCACTTGGAATTGGAATGAATGACAAGCCTTTGAATTGGGGATATAATTGGCAAACTATTTGCATCGCACAATCTACAGAGTATTTTCCAAAAAGGAAGACTGCAATACGTTCTACAATCTAAAAGAATCATTTACAGTAATCTCAACTGAGAAAACCATTTACCGAGGGATAGCCATAGCACATGTGTCAGGCCAGTTCTCCTCTCTGAGGCAGCATCTGTCAGCATTAAGGTAGCTGCCTATGCAAGTGACATAGAAAAATGAAAACCTTTTCATTATTTGGAAAATATTGTAAGCAACAACACTAACAATAACAAAATAGGATCTACTCGTGATAAGACTCAAGCTCTAAAGAGGCAACTAGTTTAAGGGAGTTAAGGAAGGTTTCGGTTTTACAAAGCCAACCCATCTGAGGTTAACCGAATTAAGTTTAAATGAGATAGAAATGACGACAATGCCTTTATTCTTATTAAGGTCTTCTCTAAACAACGCGAAAAGCGAAATCGGGAGCTGGAAATAAGTACATGGCAATGGAGGGCAGGCACGTAGCCAGGGGGGGGGCTTGAGGGGCTGAAGCCCCCCCCGAAACGCTAAGCAAAAAATTAAACTAAAACTTTGTAATATAAATTCAAATCTTCCGCAACCATTCAAATGTAAATATAACTTTAAAAAATGTCATTAAAAAACACGCACCAGAGAGCCGAAAAACTCGACTTCTAAGCCTTTGTGAAACGCAAGATTCATTGAAAGGTATGACAATATTATTTCTTTTGTAGAGCTCTTCAAATGCCTCTCAATAAGTCTTGAAGAAATAACCAGCAGAACGTGGGCAATGTCTTCGAAAGTATCAACACTTTTGGCATCGATCCAAAAAAGTGATTTCCTAGTAAGCCTCGTTGTATGCGAAAAACTATTCAATTTAACGCTACCATTATCAGTTTTCCTACAGACCAAATCCTTAGATTTCGACCGCACAAAAGAAGTTCTGAATTCTCTTAAGAACATCAGAGAAAATGCCGAAGATTTTTTCAGAGAGGCTTTTCAATCCGAATCCCAACTTGCCGAGGACTTATTTGAAGTTGAATTAAGAGCCCCAAGAACTTCATTGAAACAAACAACGTGTTCCAATCCAGAAACCTCTTCTACTGAAGCCTATTTTAGAGTGTCTATACTGATTCCTTGCATAGGAAACATCGTTAAAACAAAATCTTACGGACAGATTCATGGTCAACGAAGACGTTCTACCATCAGGTCATGTCAAAAAAAAAATCAATACGTCTTCTGCTTTGAAAAAAATAATTTTAGTACTATGTTCGTTTAGGTACATACGATTTAAAAACTAATAAGAAAAGGAGCTTCGGTATTTCTTCTCGAAGAAATTCAAGAGAATTAACTGTTTGCGGAAGAACGTGCGGGCCTACTAAAGTGTTTTCAAACATTTACTCTAAACCTCCTTTGAAATAAGAACACATTTTGAAGACGTTGTTGAAAATAATTAAATTCTTGCCTTTGAAAGGATGTTGTGTTAGTGAGGCGGCATAGTAAAAAAAGTGTGCACTTTGTGATGAAAGCATGAAATTTTTACCATTGAGGACACATTATATGAAAATATTGGGGCACTTCAGATTGCGCCCTAAAGGGGTAAAAGGGGGGGGGGTCAAAGTTTGTATGGGAAAATTTTTATTTTTCATCCGATTGACTTCAAACTCGGTTTGTGTACTCTCTATGAAAAATAAAGAAAACTATTTTCTTCGATTTTGGAAATTCAACTCTTAAAAGGGTAAAAAGGGGGTCAAAGTTTAAAGTCAAATATACATAGGTATACATTTTAATGTATTGTGGTATAAAATATGTTGAGACAGGGGCGGACTAAGAAGCAATGGCACCCGGGGCAGTAAAGCAAGCTTACACCCCTTACAAATGTTAAGATTAAACATGAACAAACATTGACCCCCCTTTTACCCCTTTAAGGGTTGAATTTCCAAAATCGAAGAAAATAGTTTTCTTTATTTTTCATAGAGAGTAGTACACAAACCGAGTTTGAAGTCAATCGGATGAAAAATAAAAATGGTACCATACAAACTTCGACCCCGCCCCTTTTACCCCTTTAGGGCGCAATCTGAAGTGCCCCAATATCTTAAAATCATTTTCATATAATGTGTCCTCCATGGTAAAAATTGCATGCTTTCATCACAAAGTGCACAATTGTTATACAATTTTATACTATGCCGCCTCACAATGTGTATTTAATGGGGATTAATGGGTCTGGCCAATGGTGCAAATTGTGGAGGTTTGTAGCTTTATAACTTTGTTTGTGAATTGCGCTCCGTCTGTCCACAGAATGTTCTTGAGGAAGTGTCCGTACCGGTGCTAAATGGGAAGGGTGTAACCTATTACTCTGGAGAGTTCTGGGAAGTTCCAATTGCACAGCTTGTCTTCGGAACTGACTAAGGGCTTGACTTCCACAGCACGCAAAATCCCACCCTCAATTTCTGTCGCCGCCGTTGGGTCTGAACGTGTTAAAATTATTTGAATACTTTAATATGGCAACACTCTACTCAATTTTCCTTCTGTATATAGAAACCTTTGTACATACTTATTATTACTTATTCCAATAAATTAGTCTTCTTTCTGCTCTTGAATTCGTCGGTTGTTTCTTCTTACACATTACAGGTTAACAGGTTATGGGCCCAGACAACGCGAAATAAAAAAGTCCGCGAAGTTTTTTTTTACATATATATAATACATAATCTTACTTTGTACGTTTTTTTTTATATAATGGAAGGTGATCAGTTCAAAATCGAAAAACTTGAAAAATCCGATCAGTACTCGGTATGGAAATTTCAAGTAGTAATTCTTTTAAATGCGTCTGGGTTAAATATGTACATAGAGGAAGGAAATACGATTCCTGTTAAGGTGGAAAGTGAATCGCAATCGGCATATGATTCCCGTTTATTGGCGTGGAAAAAAGCAGATAGTAAAGCTCAACGGATCATTGCTACGAGCATCGGGCCTGCACCTCTGCGGCACATTGTAAATTGCAAAACGGCATTGGAAATGTGGAGAAAGCTGAAGGCTGTCTACGAACTTAGTTCGAAGACTAACGTTCATATGCTCTTACAGCGTTTTTACGGCTTTGAAAAAAGTCTCAACGATGACGTAGCGACTCACATATCTAGGCTGGAGAATATAGTCAGGCAATTGAGGGACATTGGAGAGGAGATCTCGGAGAGTATGGTAATGACGAAGATTTTAATGACTCTTCCAGATTCGTTTAAACATTTTTTTTGTGCTTGGGAGTCGACATCAAAAGAACAGCAAACTCTAGAAAATCTGACGTCACGCTTAGTCATGGAAGAGAGTAGAATAGCAGCTATGCACTCACATACAAGTGAAGACACAACTGCATTTTTAGCTAGGCGCAAACCACGAAAATCGTCATCAACATCGTCTCATCAACAACCGCAAAAGACTTCCAAGCAGGGGAAGTGTTTTGCCTGCAACGAGTTTGGACACTGGAAAAGAGAGTGTCCCAACAAAAAACCGGCAAGTGGGCGGAAAAAAAACGTACGACGGGGAGATGCTTTAATTTGTAATGCATTAATGGCTACAGACAATAAGAGAGGCAAAGATAACGGCTGGTATTTGGATTCGGGGGCAAGTGATCACATGTCGTTTAAAAGGGAATGGTTTGTCTGCTATAAAGAATTCGATCAGCCGATGGAGATTCAAATTGGAAGTGGGGAAACTATTTTTGCGGAAGGCGTTGGAGGTATTAATGTTCTGGCTTCGAACGGAGATGTATGGACGGAAAAACATCTTGCTAATGTACTGTATGTGCCGAAAATTTCCATGAATTTATTTTCACAAAGTAGTGCCCTGGATAAGGGATTGCGTTTTGTGTCTGATAGCGATTGTTGCAGATTTGTTAAACTGGATAGTGAGAGTACAGTGGCAGTGGGAGAACGCAGAGGACAATTATTTGAAATGTGCCTTAAAGTACAGGTTGCCGGTGTAGCAAATTTAGCAAGTAAACAGGTAATGTCTTTAAAGGTGTGGCATGAGCGAATGGCACATCAAAACGCTGAATATGTACGAAATCAACTAAATAAACTAGGTGTGGTATTTTCTGACATCGAAGACTTTAATTGCGATGCATGTTGTTTCGGTAAACTACGTAGGCTTCCATTTTCCAAAAGTAGTTTCAAGGCGCGAAATCCCGGTGAACTTGTGCATGTTGACGTTTGCGGACCAATGGAGGAAATATCAATCGGTGGGTCTAAATATTTTGTTGTTTTCAAAGACCACTATTCGCATTATCGTCTTATATACTTTATCAAACAAAAATCAGAAGTGTGTTCTGTAATTCGAAAGTTTATTGGGCAAACCAAAATGGAGAGTGGACATTCAGTGATAACCATACGCAGTGATAATGGATCAGAGTTCATTAACGAAGGAGTCAAGTCACTACTTAAAGAACATTCTATTCGCCATGAAACAACAGTTCCTTATACTCCGGAGCAAAATGGGAGCGCTGAAAGGGAAAACCGTACAATCGTTGAAGCCGCTCGAACGATGCTCTGCGGAGCTGATTTGCCAAAGAAATTTTGGGCAGAAGCAGTAAATACTGCTGTGTATGTGCTTAACAGGACGGGGACTAGCTCAATCAAGGACAAAAATCCGTGTGAACTGTGGTGTGGCAAAAACTCCAAAATCGATTATTTAAAGGCATTCGGCGTGGAGGCGTTTATTCATGTGCCTAAACAAAAACGTAGGAAATGGGATCGCAAGGCTAATAAGGGCATTTTCATGGGATATGCCGAGAATACGAAAGGGTATAAGATTTGGGTTCCGTCAGCAGGAAAAATGGAAATATCGAGAGATGTGGAGTTCAGGGAAATAAACAGCGCCGAAAAAGTAAGTCAACAAAAGCATATTTTCTGTGAATCAGTGGATGCAATAGCATCAGGATCAAATTCTGCAAAAAGTAGTGAAAATGATTGCGAGCATGCGTCGGGAACTATTTTTAGCGAAAATGAACAAGATGTACCAGATGAAGTGTTTCAGTCAGCGGATGAGGAAAGCGGTGAAAACGATGAGGATGGTGAAGGATTCATAGAAAATGAAGGTGGCTTTGATGGCGAGGTGGAAAATAATGATGGGGAATTGTTGGACGTTCCTTTAAGACAACGCTTGCGGAGTGCTAAAACTAGAACCGAACCAGGTACATGCGATTTGATACAGAAACATCATGTTTTTCTTGCACATAGCGTGCCAAGTAACTACAAAGAGGCGATCAGTTGTTCAAATTCTTCTCATTGGAAGAGTGCAATGCAAGAAGAAATGAATAGCCTTCGTAAGAATTGCACGTGGGATATTGTGACATGTCCAAAGAACCGAAAGATAATTGATAGCAAGTGGGTTTTTAAGCTCAAGGACTTGGATTCAAATGGAAATCAAAAATACAAAGCAAGGTTAGTGGTACGGGGGTTTACACAAGAATACGGAGTAGATTATGAGGAGACATTTAGTCCGGTAGCGAAGTTTACCTCCATTCGAACAATTTTGGCCATATCAGTTAATGAGGGACTGTGCCTTACTCAATTTGACGTAAAAACAGCATTTTTAAACGGGGATTTGAAGGAGGATATTTATATGCGGCAACCAGAAGGTTTTAATGATGACACAGCTAGGGTATGTAAATTACGAAAGAGCTTATACGGTCTTAAACAAGCCTCTCGCTGTTGGAATCAGACGTTAACGAAAGTTCTAAAGCAGTTTAAATTGGAGCAGAGCAAGATGGACTCTTGTGTTTTCATTTCCAGAGGCGATGAAAGGCGTATTATTCTAGCATTATATATAGACGATGGACTCATAGCAGCTAAGGAGAGAAGTGACGCTGAGCAGTTAATGCGGTACTTGGACAAATTCTTCGAAATAACTATCCTGAATGCAAGTTTTTTTCTGGGTATGGAGATATGCAGGAAAACAGAAGGAGAAATCGTAATTAGCCAGTCACTCTACATCGAACGAGTCTTAAAGAGATTTAACATGGAAAACTGTAAGCCTGTGATAACTCCAGCTGAAATTTGTTCAATGACGGACGACGAATCGTCAACATTCATAAAGTTTCCCTACAGAGAAGCAGTTGGCAGTTTAATGTATTTGGCGATAGTTTCACGACCAGATATTGCATACGCTGTGGGAGTTGTGTCTCGCTATCTGGAGCATCCAAAGCAGTGTCATGTTAACGCTGTAAAACGAATTATCAAGTACATCAGTGGCACAAGGAAAATGGGTATACTTTTTAAAAAAGGTTTAAATTTCTCTTTATGTTGTTTCAGTGATGCTGATTTTGCTGGTGACAGAACAACTAGACGCTCTACAACCGGGTTCGTTTTTACTC
This sequence comes from Cheilosia scutellata, assembly GCA_955612985.1. Lineage (NCBI taxonomy): Eukaryota > Metazoa > Arthropoda > Insecta > Diptera > Syrphidae > Cheilosia > Cheilosia scutellata. Next base: position 55,159,081 of record OY015314.1, read on the forward strand.
TTGCAAACGGTCCGGTTTCCTGGTCATCACACAGGCAAAAATGTGTATCACTATCTACAACGGAATCAGAATACGTGGCGGCATCACAAGCAGTTAAAGAAATGGTGTGGATGCAGAGGCTTTTGTCGGAGCTGTGTCCGGACGTTCTTTGTGCAGCATCATTGAATATGGACAACCAAGGTGCAATTCGGTTGGTAAAGAATCCGGAGTTTCATAAAAGAACGAAACACATTGATGTGCGCTATCACTTCATCAGGGAAAGATACGAAAGTGGTGATTTCAAAATTAATTATATTCCATCCGATTCTCAAATAGCGGATATTTTTACAAAGCCATTAAAACAAAACAAATTTGAAAAATTCAGATATTTGATTGGAGTTAGAGAAATTAAGTAGTTGAATTTTAAATTTTTTTGGTACATACATTTATAAATTTGAAAATTTTGGATATGTATTTGATTGAAGTTGGAGAAATTAATTGAATTTTAAAATTTTTTTTTGGTTTATACTTTTTTGATATATACTGTTTATTTGATATTTTGATATAACGTAAATGAAGAATTGAAATTGAGTTATTCAAAAGTGGGAGTGTTAAAATTATTTGAATACTTTAATATGGCAACACTCTACTCAATTTTCCTTCTGTATATAGAAACCTTTGTACATACTTATTATTACTTATTCCAATAAATTAGTCTTCTTTCTGCTCTTGAATTCGTCGGTTGTTTCTTCTTACACATTACAGGTTAACAGAACGTCGTTTTTTTTATTTCGAGGAGCTCACCCGGTATCAACAAGGCGCTGATACGCATCAGTACCCGGCTACGATTTGGGTATCGGCCGGCGTTGGACTCCTATCTTGCCAACGAAGCGCTTCCATGGCAGAACCCGTTTACAAACACTATGGCCGCGTAATCACGTTTTGAATACGTTTTGTGGAGATCAACTTATCAATGTTAAGCTTTTTTTCATATTCGACAATTAACTATTAACCATTGCTCATAATTACGTTAGTTTATTATTCTGACTTAATTTTGTTTGACCTTTTTTTTTTGACAAAAAACGGCTTTTACAACAACTTCTGTTGATCGTACGTAAAAAAGTTGCTTAACATAATTTTTTGAAAATTTCTCAAGGACAAACATTTATTTAAAAAAAATAAAAATTTATTAAGTAAACATTTTGAGAAAAAAGAATTTTAAGTAAAAAAAATGAAACAACAGATTTTCAAAATGTTGAGTTTAAGGAGCCATAACTCTTTTGCAGCTGCACATATGTACCTTATGACTTGTATGCGCAAAACAATTTGTGTATCTCTAATAGTTTAGAAGTTATAGGACACCCTGTATATAGTTTTTTGTTCAAAGAATTCCTCGTAAGATTTGGAAGCAAGCCCCCCCCGAAACAAAATCCTGGCTACGGCCCTGATGGAGGGATATCAAATATACCACCGATTTCGCGCGAAACTAGCTCCCGATTTCGCACTTTCGCGTTGGATTGAGCAGACCTTAATAGTATCAAATTCTCAACTGAAAGTTGAGGCAAAAAATACTACAATACCCAATACCAATACCCCAAGACTAGTGATAACTTTTGGCCAGTTAAAAAAAAATTTAAGAATTCGGCCTCGCCATCGAGTATTACTCTGACCCACTCCAGCTCGCTGTACATTTCATAGCCATGTCGTGTACAAGCTCTCTTTGTGCACTCTCTGTTGACGTCAGAGCTACATACGTATGTGGCTTGCTACATGCCGTGTACTAGAACCTTAAGGTAAACTCTTTAAAACCCCCAATATGGGTTTCGAACCGATACACTGGATGCCTTATCCCACCTGAACCCATCTCTCCATCACTGCTGTCAAACGAAAATAGTTACATGTAAAAGGTAGCATTTGACAAAATTGGACATCAAGCTCGTTTATCTAAAAGGTCTAGAAGTCAGAAACTCACCATATAAATACTGGTGTTCCCAAGGCTCCATTTTGTCTCCCAGCTTCCATTTTCTTCAATGTTTGGAACTTAGGCTAGGTAAGGTGTTTGCCCTAAAGAAGACACACTTAGACCACAATTATTTGATCCATTGTGATACCACAAGAGGGGGGGAAGTAGCCAGATAAATTCTATGTGCCGGGCATTACCTTGAGAATTCTATTGCTACTAGTGTATTTGGGTGTTCTACCCAACAGCATTATAAAATGGGGTTCAGCAAATAGACGCAAGCGCAATGCTTTCCCCTGTCTCCAAAGCGAAACCCAAACCTTCACCAATATTATCCATGAATTGAATAGCACTTGTAGCCGGCGAACAAAATCTTCTTCGGAGAACTTGAAGCGAACGAAATGCGAATTGCCTGTCTTGCTGGGATGTGAAATTCAATAATGAAATTTTTTTTTTTTTTTTTTTTATCGCACGCTTCTGAATTCTATCTAGTAGGTCCAATGAAGTTTTAGGTGCACCTGACCAGATATGAGCGTTGTACTCAAGCTTAGGCCGAATAAAGGCCTTGTATATTGAAGCTAAGTCGGAGGGTGTAAAGTACTTCTTACATCGATTGAGGAAACCTAGACATTTCGCAGCGTTTTTGGCGACTTCATATATGTGGTCATTCCAACGGAGTTTGTCGTTGACACACATACCGAGTATGGAAAGTCGTTCGGTTTCGTCGATGCAAGTCCCATTCATAGATAATGGGCGAGGGTTCAGCTTTCGCTTTAATGATATAAGGCAGCATTGTGTTTTGGAAGCATTAAATTCCACTCTATTGGTTGTACCCCATTTTATAATGCTGTCAAGATCGGAATTTAATGTGTTTAGCACACGTTGCCGTTCCAGTTCCACGGCCGAAGAGCAGGGACGTGAGTCAAGAAACGAATATGAAAAACTGAGGGTGCTATCATCTGCGAAAGAGTGTATTGGATTAGAAGTAATAGACAAGAGATCGTTGATGAATATCAGGAAGAGTGTCGGAGACAAAACAGAGCCTTGGGGAACACCAGCATTTATATGGTGAATTGCAGACTTGAAACCGTCCAACACAACTTGAATTGAACGGCCAGAAAGGTAGTTTCTAATCCATTGAAGAAGAGACGCGTCGATCCCATAGGCACGCATTTTCGACAAAAGAGCTTGGTGCCAAACTCTGTCAAATGCTTTCGAAATATCAAGCGCAACAATCTTCGTTTCACCAGAGTGGTGGAGAGATTGGTTCCACTTTTCGGTGAGATATGTCATCGAATCACCAGTGGACCTGCTGCCGCGAAAACCGTATTGTCGGTCATTGAGAAGTTTTCGTGATTCAAGATATTTCATAAGCTGACGATTTATCAGCGTTTCCATGACCTTGGAAAGAATGGACGTAAGTGCAATGGGTCGGTAATTGGTGGGTGAAGAAGAATCGCCTTTTTTAGGGACGGGCTGAACAAATGCAATTTTCCATTTACTCGGAAAGAGTCCAGAAGAGTAGGACAAGTGGAAAAGCTTACGCAGTGGTTTTGCCAGCGTTGAAGAACACCTCTTCAGAATTATGGGGGATATACCATCTGGACCAGCGGATTTGTGAATGTTAAGATCTTTTAACACTCTTGCTACTGTGCGAGTGCGAAAATGTATTTTTCCCATGAAGTATTCGACGCTCTCAAGCACAGGTGGAGACATGATGCAATCTGGGATGTTGGAGCTTGCGGCGAATTGCGCCGCCAGCAGATTTGCCTTGTCCAAAGAGCTGATAGCTTGAGCGTCATTGCAAACGAGTGTAGGAATTGACGATGCGGTGGAGTTCTTAATATTTTTCACGAAAGACCAAAACTGTTTACTACCACTGGGACAGTGAAGTATTTTTTGTCGTAAGTTTTGGTCGTGAGAAAACTTTGCACGTCGTATCACGGAGTTGCAGTCATTTCGGACTCGTCGAAACTTTTTTCGGTTTTCCTCGGTTGGGTTTGCTTTATAAGCCCGAAAACTCAGCTCTATCAACCTGATAGCCTCTTTGCAGCTCGAGTCGCACCAAGCGTTCTCCTTAGGTATAATACACTTTCTTCTGTTGGGAATAAAGGATCTCATACCCAGGAGAATGGTGTTTGTTATCATTTCAGCGGCGGCATCCACGTCACTATCGAGGAAGCATAGTGACCAGTTAAATAATGAAAATGTTAGTGACGAGACAAATGATTAAAAAAATCCATTTAAAGTGAAATGTGAGTGGACGCATAGAAAGCAAGGACGTGGTCGAATTTTTGGGTCCATGTGGTAGATTTGAAAAATATTCAAAAATTGTGGCAGAACTTTTTTGTTTCCCATTTTCGGTTGCCGTACACTTTTCATTTCACCTCTATACCCCCTGCAGGAGTTCTATAGGACACTCTAGGAGTATAGCTACAGTCCACATCTTTGCACTCCACCCTAATTTGCATAATTACTTTTGAAAATCTCTTCAGTTTCATAAGGCCGATGGTATAGTTTTATAGTAACCTATGTAACCTATGTGTGTATGTACATGTACACAATTACCTACACAGGGATTTGAAAATCCACCCACGCTATACCCTAAATGAATTTTCCTGAAATTAAATTCATTTAACCACGAGGTAAAGTAATTTTCTCCTGGATAACCTAAGAGACCCATGCTCTGTAAATTTCATTGCCACCATATATAGGATAGTACAAAACTAAAACATCCGTTCAACACAATCGATATAGAACTGCTTCCACCATACGCTCACATCCTTGCGCTCACATCCAAACATATATTTCCTGAAAGTTAAAATCTCTGCACCAGGCTGGGATTCCATACCTTACGGCAGTCGAATTTATGTGCGATAATGATTAAGGATCAAACCCTTTTCCAGCCAATGGCATTGAATTATGTATGTATATATGCTAGTGTGTTTGTATGTAGGTATACTCATTCTATCGATTTTATTCTTGTCAGTAAAGAAAAACTTCCGTTTATCCGGAACGTTCATCCAACCGTTACAGGGATGCTGCCTAGAGAACATGTGGAAAGATGTTTGGCTCTGTATATAGTATAGAGACAACAATCCTCCAGTATCCATCCTGATAGTAGCGACATCTTACTTAAGTTGTTTGACAGGCAGAAAAATAATAATATTAATGCCGTCAACGACGTGCACGTCGCTGCTATACTCTGCCCTTAGTCAGAAATTTGAGACGAGCCAAGGATATTCCTAAAAAGCAAGTATTATGCAGGCTCTATCACCATTCCGCGGTACCACGGATTCGTATCATCGATACGAGCCCAGGACGTGACTATTAGTGCGACAGGATATAATTGACAAGTTGATGCTACCTACAGCTACAACACTGCCACACCGCCAGAGTATACGAGAGGTACCTATCTGAACCATGCGAGGGCTGGATTTTAATGATGAGCGCAATAATGACATGAGGAAATGGAATTAATTACGTTTTGGGGGGCTTAGTCTGATGAAGTTTGACTATAGGGTGGCTGGATGTCGTCGATTGGTGTCGCATATGTATGGGCGGGAGTATGCAAACATTGAAATAATATTAATAACCACCCGAAAACAAACACGTGCCTCGCTATGCCGCAAGTTATTATTTCGGATTTGCTTATAATCGCGGCTCCTCACAGTCGCAAAAATACATCTAACAGTGAAGTCGTTGGCACTGTATGGATTAACGTTTGTTTATGGCAAAGTATGCTAATGGAAACTCTAGTTGATTATGGGGATGCGTAGATTTGTTAATTTGTTACATTAGCGAAAGTGGCAGGGGTGAGAAGATGTACATTGCTGCTGGCGTCAAGGGGGCTAAACTATAACTTTCGTAAGGTGATTATTATGTACATCGGGCGGGGTGAACAAACATTGATGAATGTTTCGGTTTCAGGAGGAGGGGGGAACAAATTACAGATAGTTTTGGCGAACATAGCAATCTAATGAAATATTTAAATTAATTAACTTATTAGCAAATTTATGATTGTGTTATAGACAGCCAGTCTAGAGCAAATTCATTCAGCATTTTCAAGTAACATTCTTGTTGACAGTGAGACCATTTTGTTTGAAAAGATATATAGACTGCGACAAGGCTCCCTGTTTATCGAACTGAACACTTGGCTGATGTTTTCCCGTTCAGTGAAAAGAGGACAGTGACTGTTTGAACCGTCGCATGCGCTGTCCATTTTCTCAACCACTCGCGGGCGCAGGATTATTTTGAGTGGCGCATTTGTCCACTTTGGCCGGGAAGGTGACTTCGCTGACTTTAATCCGGGCAACGAGAGGCTATGAGAGGAATGGTTGCGAGAAGCTAGGCTTGGGGTGTCTACCCGCCTGTTGCGCCACCTATTTCTTTATTCTTATGGCCAGTTATTAAACCTGTTAGGATTCTTAGGTTATTTTTTTCCAGTGTGGTAGGAAAATTGGATTTCCTGAGGGAAGATTTTGGAAAGAATTGTTTTGGTGCAGCTCTGCTCAGGTGTTTTAAGCCAGACTTCATTAGATTCGATTAGAGCTAAGTTCTTGATGTGCTTCCTGAAACATCTCTTACTGACGCCGCAGGTCAAACAAGTGGCATTGTCGCGCCGATTTTGGCCAGTGAGTCTGCTGTTTCGTTTCTAGCAAAGGCACTGTGGGCTGGAATCTAGTGTAGTATGACTAGGATTTTCTTTGCAAGTTCGTATATGGTCATGCACGTTTTCAGGGCTATGACAAATGAGTCCAGAGCTTTAAGAGCAGCTTGGCTGTCTGAGTTCTGAGAAGATGAATATAGTTTTACCACGTGTATTAGAACTTAAGTTTATTCTAGCGCAATGGTTAATGGCAAGGTCTTCAGGCTGGAATATGGAGGAGTATTTGCCTAGGCTGACTGAAAAGTTGGCTTGAAGCAATTCCCCATAGATGCCAGATCCAGTCCCTGATGTATCCATCTTATAATCCTCCGGTATACCAGACTAGGTCAAGTCGCGATGGAATAGGTTTGTATTTTCCCCAGTCTTCCCTTGAAGGGATAATGATAGAGAAGTTTTTAAGGAAGTATGTCGTCTAAAAACATGCTGAATTCTCCGTCAGACTCCATAACGTCGATTAGGGACAGGTGACCTTCATGGTAGGAATAGGGGTGGATGTTTTTCGAGTGGAATAGACGATGAATACTCAGTCTTGCTTCCATTTGAATATGTACCTGAATAGGTAATAGGCCTAGGCTGACATTCAGTGCAGTGGTCGGGGTGGAACGTAGACAGCCCCTCATGCAGTTTCCGGCTATACGTTGGACCCGCTTTAGCTTTTTGACGGAAGTGATTTCGTTAGTTTTTGTCCATAATACCACGGCCGCGTAGTTAATCGTTGGTCTAACCACAAGCGCTAGAATACAGCCAATATATCATCCGGGGTTTTAAACTTCAATTGTTACCGCAGACTCGACGGCAGATCAAAAGGGATCTGGTGGTTCTTTTTACGATACGATCTATTTCTGGATTACATGATAGTTTGCTGTCAATGATGATTCCCGCAGGTATTTGGCTTCCCGTGAAAATTCAATGGTTTCGCCATACATAGTGGGGGCGAGTTAAAAGATCTAGTTTCCTTCGTTTGGTAAAAGGGACGATAGTCGTATTTTTTGGATTTACAGAAAGTCGTCACACCATCTATGGATAGTGCATTTCGCAGTATTTCTGATATCGTGCATTCGAATTTACCACTGACAACGATTGCTACGTCGCGGTCGTCGGCATAGCGTCGATCCCTTGATTAGACAGGGATTGGAGTAGGTTGTCAATGACTATAGACCATAAAAAAGGCGAGAGGACACCCACTTGTGGGGACCAAATCCTTAGTCAGTCCGATGGATACATTTCATTTTCCTACTTATGTCTGTCGCATTGTTCCAATCACATATGGAGTGCTTCATTGTCCTAAAATTTCCAATTTTATTTGTTGCAGCTTTTGCTACCTTAAGTTGCGAGATGTTCGTTTCCCGATGACAAGATAGGAGAAGAGAAATATGAAAAATTAGAAAGCGAATACATGGATTGCCAAACACTAAAATATCCCGCATTCCTCTAGAGAGGAATTATCAAATTGGTACCTAATACAACAAGCTGTCGGAAACTATCACGTCTTCCACTAGAATTTCTTTGGAGCTCAGTCGAGTAGTTGCACAGCTGGCTTCCACACGTACACCTGTAGATACTGCTTTTTCCAGCATTTCCGGAGCACAGTCTTGCACCCTTTTCTGCAACTGTGTCTCAAAATGCCATCTATATATTGTGCTAGAGCAATATGGTCCTTGGCTGGTTTAATGCAGTTTGGGAAGGCTAGAAAAACCAGACGCTCAGCATCGGTGGCCAATTCGTTCAAAGATTCTTTAGGTTTCGGGACTGATCCAGGTAGCTCAGAATGAGCCTAATGGCTGACCTAATAAACTCATATCTAATTCCATGTTCCCACCAAACGAAACAGCAAGAGGTTATCAAATCGAACAAGCCTACAGCGTGAACTTTGGAACTTCAAAATTGACAGGTTAGGACTTTCAAAACCCACTTTAACTCGGTGGTAACGTTTCACAAGGTTTCGGTAAAAGTTCATCGAAACTTCGCGATTTCATTTTGGTGGAAACATGGCATAAGTGGCTAATATCATCTCGATTTCCGGTTGACGAGCTTTGAAGAAAGCCAACGCAGTACCTCGCAGACAAAGGGTTTGGTAGGTATTCCAACAGTTCACTCTTTCTACAGTATCAAAATGTAGACAATATGACCGCCATGACGTTTTACCATCGAACGCACTTTAATTTGCTGTGGTGCCGCAAAAGTGGAGAAGCTGTGAAACACCTGTGGTTGCAGTGTTTTGTGGGTGGACAGCTGTCGCTGTGGCAAATGAGAGTGGAGCAGATAATTTCACTTGGTTGTTCAATTTCAGAAATAGTTGTTGCAATTTGTTAGAATTTGTTTGGAATGTGTTAGAGATTCGATTAGGATATCGATCGTAGTTAACGCCATACATCTGACTACCGTTGAAACTGCGATTTTAATTCAAAAAACTTTAATTCGTGGAACGATTCCTTTTCTGTCACTTCTCGCAACCACGTTTCTTCTTCTAACCTCACTGTTGACACTTAACTTGACAGCTGTAGTTCAGACAGTCAGTTTGACAAGCGGAATTCTTCACCGAGGCTTTAGATGGGATTAAAAAATATTTAAAAAAAAATAATACATTTGTAAAGTGTGTACTTTTTTAGTAGCTATTAATTAGTATCTTCAACTGTTGTCGATGCTTTTTCACTTATTAATCTCAGCGCTTATTATTACGTACTTCCCTTAAGTGTCAACCTTTATTTAGCTAAAACGAAGGTATTTCGAAAATTCAACCCTTTCAACACGCCCCATCTAGGTAGGTAGGAACTCATCATTCATAAAAGTTTGTAAATTGCTTTTTAAAGACGATATAGTACACCATGTACGGCGAGACATAATTCTCTTCAGAAAATTCGTAATTTATACTGAAAAACCTTTGAAAACAAAAACTCATCTCGTCCCTAAGGCTTGGAAGTATTTTTTGAAAAAAAAAAAAAATACTTTACTGCGGCTTGTATGTGCGGTTGAAAGGATTTCTCCTTCCATTGCGTTCACTGGTGTCTGTACACTGATGGATTTTATGGATGCTAATAAAACGTATGCTATTTTCATGGGAAAGGTAACTTTTGCCAAAAGGTTCCTCTGTTCGGCAACTAAAAGGTAAACCTTCTGTGAGAATGAAGTGATTTATTATTAATACCACCACTTCTCGAGTTACTTAGGTGTGTGTGCGTCTAGATGTAGATGAAGAGAGGTGGCTGCCAGCGGCTTACCCCACACACACACATATTCCTCAACCCTCCAAACAGCACTCACATATTTTGTAATTTATCTGCAGATCTCTGACCCATCCGGCGTTAAATGAAGTAAGTGGAATTAATCTTGAAAGTGGCTTTTATGTGATGAAATTTACATTTTTATTTGCGTCCTAAGGAGCTTTTTGGGTAGGTGTCGAAAGAATGGCAAGCATTATTTATGCTTAGCTGTTGAGCGGATATTGATGTTAATTTCATCGAAGTTTTGGCTATAAATTCGACAGAAGCATTTTTATGTATACCCTCGGAACAATCGTACAGATGCAATCAATATAGAATTTATCAATAAAAGTGCGTTACATGCGTGTTAATGATATTTAAAATGGCGCCACGTCTTTGCTTGGCGCTCTTCTCTGATAAATTTTACGAGCGGACTTGAGAGCCCTGCGAATGGGTTGTTTATTGCTTAACCCTATGGTCTACAGCCTTGGCAAGGGGATTAATATCAATTTTAAGGCAGATGTACATAATGTGGGGTAGATAATGGTGGTAGATTTCACATTTTCATATTTCAGGGTAAGGACTGAGTTGGATTACTCAAATAAGGGTCCTACTTTTTTGACAATAAAAAATGGGCTCATATACTTACCTAATCCCACTTCTTTTCGAAGCAGTAGGCTATCGTAGAATGTGTGGGAATCTGCTCGGTTTCATTTGCCCGAAGGTGTATTCTTCGTAGCGTATATTCGGTAGGAAGTAATGAGCTCTGTCATGGCTTCAGATTAGTCCAGTATCCTCCATAGATATCAAGAATTTTTGCAGGCTACCAGGCTGCTTTTAAATCGTAGGTTTAAAAAAAATACCTTGAAGGTTGTAACAGACTATATTGACAACTGCGATTGTTAATCTTACAACTTTTTTCATAATGTTTGGTACTAAGAATTGACAACCGCCCGTTCTTCATATTGACTATCCGGTTTGATATTTTCAAAAAATGTACATCATATCGACAATTTTGTTCGTCAATTTGACAATTTCCAGTTAACAACCACCGATTGTCAATATGACAACCAATATTTTTTTCAGTGTATCATACTTTCATATAGTGGGGATCAGGTCACATAGGTCACATTGTCTTATAACTTATTTCCTGTTAAATAGCACAATGTGGGGGAAATTTTAATCTGCGGATTGGCAATACATACGTGTGACACGTTGCATTACGTGTCTTGAGTTTAAGTGTTTTGAGTGTTTTAAGTTTAAGCCAAAACGCTCATACCTTCCTTACACTAACTTCTGTATTAGATTATTAGACTGAAGAGGAGGATGAGACCATTCCGGAATACCTGATGTCTTGTCTCTAGTAGAATTTTAGAGCAATGCCTCTGCAGTAGAACCTCTCAGGCAGCGTTGTTATATGATCTTAATTATCTTATTCTTTAAGATATTGAGGCGGCTTTCAGATGAGAAGATATTCACTCATTTTTAGTTATTTTTTTAAGATTTGTAGAATTTCAATAAGATATGTTAAGATTTCAACTTTAAATTTAAAATTGAATTCAAAAATAATTTCCGACATCACCTCTTGTAATCCCTAATATTTTGTGTTGAAGATACCAATTTTCTGTCCCTTGTGGTTTATTTTTTTGTTCAGATAGCTCTTTACAAATGCAATTTAATTTGTGTACCTAGCTAGTATTACCGCTCAATTGGTTCCCAAACCATAATCTGCTGAGTTCGATTTAAAAATGCAATGAGAAGTTGAAGATTCGTAGTATAAAGATTATAACACAGTTCCAAAGTCAGTTTGCTGTATAAATTAAAAATGGCTGGCTTGGGCTTTTGTCCTAGTATCGTAGAGCTTACAAAGCTAGGAGTTTGCGAAAATTATCAAGAATATCTAAATCCAAAAATACGTTCAAACCTGGGAATGTTACTTTTCAAAAAATTAAGGTAATGATTTCTATCTGTACAATTTCGAAGTCTCAATTTGGCTTCTAAAAATAGTTTCTACCGAGTCCTGGATGTATTCTGCAGGTACATATTATTTTACGAGTAGGCATGCTCGAATGCTCTTTTTCTGACGACTTTTAAACAATGTTTAATGGCAGCGAATTATTAGGGGTAGGCAGTGCTGCCAGATGTTTTCACCAGAAATCGTAATTACTAGCTTTCAAAATCGTGGAAATACGATTTTGTTAGAAATAAAAAAAAAAAACAAAACAAAAACACAGAAGAACGTTATTATACATCAATTTAGGTATTACAACATAACATTTTTAATTGATTAAATAAGAAAAAAAATTATATGTATACTGTATACATGTTTTTACTACTGTATTCTATTACAGTCTACTTCCTTACACATTCATACATCATACTTGAATTAAATTGATTCAAAATGCATTGCATTCTTAGCAAATTTTTGGTATGCAAAATTCCTTACAAGTTTTCTGTGGCCAACGAATTTCTTGTTTTCGTTTTATTTAGGTTAACCGCCGAAAATATACGTTCAACAGTATCAGATGAATTCGGAAGTGATAAGACTTCAAAAATGAATTTTTTCATTAACGTTAACGGTAAACTTTTATTACCATGCTTTGTTTGTAAAACGTTTTTCCAAAAAAATGTTACATCTATTGAAGATCGAGGTGCAGAAAAAAGATTTTCAAAATTAGTGTTTCTTATCTCACGAAATTCGGCATCGGCGCGCGTCTTGAATATCTTTATTTAGAATTAAATTTGGAAAACTTTTGAATTATGTTTAAAAATCTACTTTTGTTCAATTATTTTTAGTGGACTTAGAAGCAATTGGTTTTCGAAGTCAAATTTTTTATAAGATTTGATGGACAAGCTCTATATAGAAACCCAAGCAAGTCTGTTTGAATGCTTCAACATCGTTCCTGTTTAGATTCTACACCTAGATACAATTTGCCAAAGAAACAATATTCGAAGGCGATCTAAAGTTGTAAAAACTAATTGCTTCACTTCATCATACATTTTATGTATTTGTGGCTGCTCGTTCACCTTCACATTTTTAGAAGATATTTGAAAAATTGCAAATGAATTTTTGTATTCGATAAATTTGAAAAATCTTGGAATTTTATGCTTTTTTAGCTCAAAAATCTTGGAATAAGTTTTAAGCTCTAAAATCGTAAAAATACGATAAATCGTGGAATCTGGCAGCGCTGGGGGTAGGTAGGTATGTAGGTACTGCTCTGCTGAACTCGAAATATTAAAACTCAGCATTGCCAGTCTTTTCGACTGCGCTTTTGCATAACACTCTTATTAGCTGAACATAAGCTAATTCAATGTCGAAAAAACGATATTAATAAAAATTGGTATTTTTTCTGCATGGTGGTATTTTATATATCTCGAAAACGGTCTAAACGATTTTTATGAAATTCTTCATTGAAATATGGCATTCAAACTTAGTTCTTAAGAATGAAAATCGAAAATAGTGCGTCTAAAAAAAAAAAAAAAAAAATAGGGTGCCTTACCTACCTACCTACCTAATTTACAGGTCTTTTTCCAATTTTTTTTTTTTTATTATTTCTTTTAGTTTTGCAATTCACTAACCTGGAACAGGTATATGTGTACTAGACTTAGAACCTTTATATATGTACATGATACTAATAATCAATTTTAATGTCCATTTAAGTTTTAGGTTAAGGTTAAGAACTCAAAGTAGATCATTTTTCCATATAATTATATATTGTGAACTATACAATAGTACAATAAGTTTAACGTGAAAGTTAAAAATGATTATTGGCCTCTCTATTAACATATTATCGAAAAAAAGGGCCTTGTCCCAAGATGGTTTAACTTAATTGTACCTGTTTACTTGGTTGATATTGTTTCGTGACTTTATTTTATATTTTGTTGTCATAGCTATCTCATAAGTTTGATTGTTTTTTATGGTTTGGGACTTTGGGTACTTAAATTTAAGATGAGTTAAGATATGAAACCAAATTTTTTAAGATCTAGAAAAAATCTTTATAACAACACTGCTCTCAGGCTTCAATAGATTCCCAGCCCGTTTCTCGTTTTTTCTTCTGTGAGAGCGGTATTCTTCTATTTTTTGACATAAATGAGGGTCTTTTCGCACTCCGGTTTTGGGCTTCATCATGGATTGAAAGGCGTTGGTTTTTGGTTGTATATTGCTGCTGGCATTGCTCATCAAACCAGGGCTTTGTTGCCGTCGACTAATAAAACGCAGCAAAACTTTGGTGATTCTTCTGATGGCACCGCTTATAGCAGCATTATAACTGGTCCTTTGTACTTGAAGTTCTTGAGTTATTACTTTACTTACTTACTTAAGGTGGCGCTACAGTCTGGGGTGGACCTGGGCCTCAACCAACAAGCGTCTCCAGCCAGCACGATCTTTGGCCAGCTGTCTCCAGTTTCGCACGCTAAGTTGGTTGAGGTCCCCTTCCACTTGCGTGCGCCACCTGAGTCGCGGTCTTCCTCTACTGCGCCATCCCTCGGGTGTGGATTCGAAGATCTTCGGGGCCGGAGCATTCACGTCCATTCGCTCTACATGCCCCAGCCACCGCAGTCGTTGGACCTTCACTCTTCTGGCTAGTTCGATGTCGCTGTATATAGCCCGTACAATTCGTCTTTGTATCTCCTCCTCCATTCACCGTCTATGTAGACGGGACCCAAAATTATTCGAAGAATTTTCCTCTCGAAGCAACCAAGAGTAACCTCATCCACTTTTGATAGAGTCCATGCCTCTGCACCATAAAGTAGGACTGGGATGAATAAGGTCTTATAAAGGGTCACTTTAGTTGTTCGAGAGAGGGCTTTGCTACTCAATTGCTTTCTTAGCCCAAAGAAACAGCGATTGGCAAGAGTTATTCTTCGCTTTATCTCAGCGCTGATGTCATTATCTGAATTCATAGCGGAGCCTAGGTAGACAAAGTCCTTTACCACCTCAAAGTTATATCTGTCCTTGAGTTATTAACTTTGTGATATCACATCAGTCTTCTAACATTAACCGTTCGGTGCTGTGGTGAAATAAATCAGACTTTCAATTTGATGGTTCCAGTCATATCCTGAACAAAGAAGGAAAATGGAAATCTGGTATTTTCATGACCTCTATCATGCATTGCCTAGGAAGTAGTATATTCAATATTCATGTTCTCAGTTATCGATCTCTAGACTCTATCTAGAGCATGCACTTTTTAAAGAGTGAAGAAAGATATCCTGTAAGGTATTGTAAGATATTCGGTTTGGGTTGGTGGGTTTGGGATGGCAATTTAGAGAAGAAATACAAGCTTTGGGTACAATGACATCGAAAAAAACTGCGCATTGCTCATTTGAGGGTGGCTTGTGTGTGTAGGTCAAATGAACATCAATGCTTTGGTCAACAGGGTTTTCCATGCCCGGGCGCCATTTGTAATATGCTTTTTACTTAGGCCGAGGTTTTGCTCGGTGGCTCCAGGATTCATCTAAAGAAACATGAAATTCGGTTAAGAGGTGATCTTTTTTGAAGTGACACACTTATAAACTAATGTCTTGCTATTACTATTAACATGGTTCCCGGGAACAAAAAGCGGTCCAACGACCAGCGTGGTTCCTTGAGAGGCCAAACGACGAACGTGGTTCCTGAGTTAAGTATGACAGCCAGAGAGTTAATCCACTAAAGAAAGACTCCTTGTAAGGTGACGCCCATAACTTTATGATCAACTGGGAAGTTGGTCAAGGATCAGTAACTGGGGAGGTTTTTTGTTTCAGGCCCTGGTTTCCCCGTAATTATGTAGTGTAGGTACCAGTGTTTATGTAAGTATGTAAGTAAGGTTCCTCTTTACATTGGCCGTTGGGAAAATTCGAGCTTACTTACTTTACTTATGTGGGCGCTTACATTCCGGGGTGGACCACGGCCTTAACCAAAAAGCCCCTTCAACCAGCTCCGTCCCTAGCCAGCTGCCTCCAATTTGGTTAAGGTCGCCCTCCAAGTTTGCGCGCCACCTAAGGTTGCGTGTCCCTCTGCTACGTTGTCCATCAGGGGTGAACTCAAAGACTCTTCGGGCTGGTGCGTTGCTTTCCATACGCTCCACGTGCCCCAGCAATCTCAGCCGGTTGTATCTTCAGCTTCTTGACCAGGTCAACGTTGCTGTATAGCCCATAAAGCGTAAAAGTGGGGCCCAGGTAGACAAAATCTTTAATCTTTTTTGCGAGTCATCGATGCTGAGACACCTTTCTCGTTGACAGCATATAAAAGGAGATTTTTTTTTTGAGGTATATAATTTTTTTAAAAATAAAACACAAAAAATTCAATGGAATGACCTAAATTTTGGCTTTATTATAGCTCACAAATTTCATGACATTTAATAATTTCTGACATATGACCTCCGCGACTGTGTCTTATGAACGCCATCCAATTTCGCACGCGGTCTTATTTCGTCAATAGTGCGTCGAATGTTGGATTCTAAGTGATCAATCGTTGCTGGTTTATCAGCATAGACAAAACGTAGTCCAAAGGTGTCAAATCACACGAAGGAGTTGGTCAATTCACAGGTCCATTTCTTGAGATGATTCCGACATCGAACATTTGGCTCAACAAAGTCATGGCTGCACGCGCTGTATGCCATGTTGAGCCATCTTGTTGTAACCAAATCTCCTTCAAATGATTTCCAATGACATGAGGAATAAAAAAATCACGAATCATTTGCCTGTATCGTTCGTCATTCACGGTAATGTTGGAAACGGCTTCGGATTTAAAGACAAATGGGCCGATGACGCCTTCGGCATGTAAACCGCACCAAGTCAGGATGATCGTGAAGCCCTATTTTTTTTTTAGTCATCTTGCTCATCCTCAGGCCTTATGCTCATAAATTTGTAAGCTCTTCTATTTTGTGAAACCCAAGGCTCTTCCTTTCATCGGAGTAGATGTCATAGTTTTGATCTCACGGCTGTCATTCCCGTTTTTTTTTTTTTGTTTCTATTCCATGGTCTAACAATAGTTATCCGTCCTCGCACGAGGCTTGTCGAGGAGCATGATAAACGCTCAAAATGCAGGGCCAGGGCTATTGCTTTGTTTAGTTTAACTGATGAATATTTTGAACTACTGAGTCAAAATTGCACCACTCAAATTTTTTTGCCGCTGACC